>CM062813.1:121967209-123304709 GCA_031772625.1 Pinus tabuliformis | reverse complement strand
TTGCCTCTTGTATACACTAAATGTTGTTCCTTCTGAATCTTATGTGGAATGGGGAACATCTTCAATTGTCCTTTTGAGTTCCTTTTCTCCTTTCCGAGGAGTTGCTAAAACATTAAGTTTTACTGGCTTCTCTATCTCTTATTCTTCTGGTAACTCTTCTAGGCTACCTTCTTCCCATATTTCTTTATTAGCATATCTTTCAATATCTAGTTTTGGTGAATGAACATAAGAAGTAGAACCATGTTGAATCCTTATAGATGAAATATTCCCAATTGGATCATAAGACCAACTTTTTCCCTTTGTAAACTTCATTTGTGCTAACAGAAATTCAACTTCATTACCAACTTCTCTAGTATTTACAAAAAAAGGTCCAACCTATGCCTTGAGTTTGAAAATAACCTCTTTCTTTATTGGTAGAAAATGCATTTGATATATATTCAAACTTTGTCTAGTGAATTCAAATGCAAAAAATCTAATAGGGAGGAAGACCGAAAAACGATATAGAGGGAGTTCACATCCATACATCCTTATCTTAGTAAATATTTTATACAAATACCAATCTCCCAGTTTAGTCTGTTCACTAAGCTGCAAAGTGTGCTTGACCTTTGGTATAATTCTTGGGACTTCATTAATTTTTAAGAGATTGAAAAATACTGATAGAAATTGGTCCACAAAATTTGCAAAAGAAAATTCTTCAGCGTGTTTCTTAACCAAAGAAGTCCAGTAAAAGAATGACCATTGAATCCCTTGCATATCCTGTTTTTGCAATTCTATTTGAAGGAATGTGTTTAACAGATGATACAGGAGAAAATACACTAAAATTGACCAATGTCTAAATGACCTCTCAATTCCAAATTTTAGAAATTTCTCATGAATGGTGTCTGAGAGAAAATGAATGAAATTGAAATAAATAGAAGGCTTCTTTCCTGATGATAGAATTGACAGAAACTTAACACTAATTCATGCAAAACTTCGTCATTTTCATAGCCCAATAAACAACATAATATTAGTATGAACTTTATGGAAATCTCTGGGAAGATATTTGAAAGATAAGGAGGGTTGTGTTGGGGAATGTTGGCTCCCTTTAGAAAAAAAGATTCAAATATAAAAGTTCTTTGTTGAAGGGTTAATCTCTGATAGGTTTCCAATAATACTTCACTAGATAAGGGATGGAGTGAATCCGGAAAAATAACTTGTAGTGCCTCTAAAATTGATTCAGAAGTGATCTAAAATAAAGGATCTTCATTCTAGAAACAATGGCTCTCTTACTTTGTAAATATCGATCTGAACACTAGACGCAAAACTCAAGAAATGATGGGTTTGTGGAAACACAAATTGGGGAAGGAGGGATTCCTAAAGGGAAAATTCATCACTGTGGTCTCAGACCTTTTTGAATTCCTAAATTTTCAGTTTATAAAGGTCAAAGTCACATTGTGCTTCCACGATCTTAGCGTCTAAATCAATTAAAGGTATCTCATCGATTTTCACTAACATAGAAGGATGTGGGATTTTAGAATGAGTTTTAGTTGTCTTTCCTTTATGTGAACTCATATTTACAATATGAAATGAGGGCAAAAAGAAATAGTATTACTCGTGGAATCACAATTCTCGCAAAAAATTGCAACTGATTATTTGAATGGCTCAGAGGTGGCATTGTTGTTGTTCTTCTAAAACTCTTTGAAAAAGGGGAAAAGGTTGATAGCTTTGGGTAAAACTAAACACAAGTGCTCTGGTGGAAAATTTCAGCGGCAATAAGAATTGGTGAAAATTGGATTTGGCGAAAATAAGAATTTGCAGGTAGATAAAATGGTGGTAACTAAAAGAGAGTTGGTGGCATTTTAATTTAATAGAAACATGAGTGGAATTGTGTGGGGGGTGGTAGTGGTAAGTCGTTCGGAACCAGTGGGGGGGGTCTGCTATTAATTACATGTTGCCATGTACCCAAATATGGTTTCGAGGAAACAATCAATCATGGAACCCCCATTAAACTTCAAGCACACGAGGGGGGAGGATCCACTATTGAATTATTTCCATTGATCTTTTTGGGTCACATCACTGTTCTTTATCATAAAACACTTTATTTAATATAAAGAACAAAATTTAATATATGTAGCACTTGTAAAAAGTTCATACATATATTTACAAAGCGCATAAAATAAAAATAAAAATTGGAATATGTTTTTGAAAATTTCATGACAAAAAAATGTTACAACAGGATGATATATCTCCAATAAGAAATGATAATGTTTATCAAATATCATAGAAATGAGAATACATAATCAAGTAGTCAGGGTATCTCCCTAACCTTCTTACTTCAAGACACTTAAGAGTGAATCGATTAATGTATGTTGACAACTTCTTCGAATAAGGCCCATTCGGTAGTTAACAGGTAATTACTCAATGTGAAAGGGACCTTTTTATTAAATAAGGCCCATTAGAAGGTTAGTATTCATTAATGATGAGACCTTTAATAGTTAAGATTTTGATATTGATGAACTATGTATAGAGCTAGGAGGCTATGCAATGTTTTGTCAAGTGTTGTTATTATACAATTCAAACTACTCAAATTCGGTTGCCCCCTCGAAGAGGCTTGTGAACATTTTTCTCTCCGTTTTCTATATTATTGATACAACGATTATTTTCTATAAGTTATATATCATTATGATATATAAAATGTTATATAATTGGATAAATAAATGTTAATAAACAACTCATAAACACACTCATCCAGGTGAATCCATAGACATAATAAATAATTTGTATTCAAATCATATACATAATGAAAGCAACCTGAATACAAAGTATATGAATTTTAATTCATATGATATAGATAATGAAAACAATATTAATATGAAGGAGGAGCGAGTTGTCTCAAAATCTGAGGACATATTCGAGTATATCCATCAATTCAAGTAGACCACATGGAGCACATAACATTTAGCATGCCAAAAAAATATAAATCTCATATTTGAAATGTATTTTATCTATTAGGTTTTATTGGAACTTAATAGATAGTTGGCATTGAAGTTTAGAGTAGATAATTTGAGTTGCATATATATTGAATAGCTAAGGTTGATAAATCTATCTCTAAGGTGGAATTTATAAATCTATTTACATTATAGAGTAGACCTAAGGTTGATATATAGCTTATGGGCTCAATTTATTTTTTTCTCTTTTTTCCTTGGAAAAAAATCATAATTTTCTTTCATTATGGCAATGGTACGAAATTAAATTCTACAGATACATGGAAACACATGTATTCATCATTACCACAAAGGCCCGGTTGTTATAACATCATTTACATATAAAACCAAATAAAATAGACTCAAGATGATTATATTTAATAGTTACATCAAAATAGTTGTCCTAATAACTTGCCTACAATATCAAGATATAACCACTACAAACCATGCACAAAATTAAATGTCGAGATAAGTAGAAATTCTAATAAAATAAGAGAGATGACAAACTATTAGTAGGTGTCCCCAACAAAATCCACAAAATTGATATACAACTGGTGATAAAATTCATAGCTTTCATTGTCCTTGTAATCCACTATTTTCCATCTCCCTTGATCCAATTCCAAGCCAAATTTAGAAAGGGCATCCACTGTGGTGTTTCTTTCCCTCAAAATATATGAATAGATACAACTATCAAAAAAATCCTTTACCCTGAGCAACTCATCCAAAATAAGAGAAAACAATATATCTTGACACTGCTCAACTTTATTTATCTAATTTACAACTAACAAAGAATCCCCGCAAAATTGAAATCAATCAAATCCTTTCTCTTTAGTAAATAAACACAAGATTTTATAGGAAAACAACTTAACCTGATTATTTGTACCTTGTCCCAGTCCCATTTTTATGTGAAAAAAATGATTAATTGGAAAATAGAGGAGTTATCCTCCTCCAAGGTTGATGAAGGTGATATGTTAAGAAAGTGGCATGCAATAACCACTGCCTTTGCCCAAAATTCATGCCCTAATCCAGCGTCAATGAGCATGCTTCTTTCCTTTTCCATCAATGTCCTATTCATTCTTTTTGCAACTCCATTTTGTTGAGGTGTGTATGGAGTAGTATTTTTTTTGTGCTATGTCTCACTTCTTACACTACTCTTCAAATTCCTTCTTGCATAGCTCTCTACCATTATCTATTATTAACACCTTAATCTTCTTCTTTGTTCGGTTTTCCACTAAAGCCTTAAATTCTTTAAACCTATCAAATACTTTAGATTTATTCCTGAAGAAATATAACCATGTATTCCTCGAGAAGCCATCCATAAATGAGACATAATACTCAGAATTACCCAATGATGTAATTGACATAGGTCCAAAGACATCACTATGCATAAGCTCTAATACCCTTTCGCCTTCTTAGCACTAGAGGGGAAACTCACTTGATTCTGCTTCCCGTATACACAATGTTCACAGGAATCGAAATCTAGAGAGAAATTAGACATGCCTTCTACCATACCATTACCATGTAGTATTCAAAGGCCCTTATCTCCAATATGTCTAAGTCTTTGATGCCACAACATAGTATTTTCTCCAAAGAACACTATATTTTCTATTCCACTTTCAGGAACCACAAAATTGTTGCACCCATCAATAATAGTGCTACCAAAAAGCTTGTACAGAGTTCCAATCCAAACTCCCCACTTCAATTCCTGCGTTCCCTGAATCATCTTTCATATATCTTTCTCTAACACTACTTTTACACCTGCATCATCCATCTTGCTTACATAAATCATATTGCTAACCAATGCAGGAATATGAAGAAAACCTAGAAGTGTTCTAATCCTTTGACCTTGCAGCTTCAACTTGACTTTTCCACATCCTATGATTTTTCCCTTATTTTCATCCCCTAGGAAGACATCACCACCATCATATTTCTCGTACTCACAGAACCACTCCCTATGGGGAGTGAAGTAAAAGGATGCACCTGAGTCAATCAACCATGCCTCATGAGATGTGTGTGTACTTAAAGAAGAAGCAAAGTACACATCCCCACCTTCATTTGAGGTGCTTTTCACCTCTACAGAAGGAGCATCATCAGATCCCTTTCCTTTCTTTGGAGTTTTAGAACTACATGCCTTTTTGTAGTGCCCTTATTTTCCACATTTCAAGCATACCTTTACAACTTTTCCTAGAGATTTAGGTCTCCCTCTAGATTTAGGCCTCCCACTTCAAGACTTTTTTTTTTTTTTTCTAGGATCATCCTCTTACAAACAAGGCATCTCCATTCTAGCTCTCCATATTTTTCCGTCTTATCTCCTCCAACAACAAGGATGAGACTATTTCATCAAACTTCAAGGTAGTGTTATTGCTACCTATAGCAACAACAAGACTATATGACAAGTTTGGTAGAGAACACAACAGACTAATGCACTTATATTCATCTGAAATTTTAATATCAACAAATAAAAACTAAATTACCACAATATTGAAGGCATTTAAATGCTCTATCACCGAGTCTCCATCATTCATCTTGTTATCACTCAAAAATATCTCATTCATTTTGAAAGAGGAAATCCTAAGGTAACCTTCTCAATCCAACTTATAGATTGAAGGCTAGCCCCTTCAATCTAGAGATGGATCTATATGACCTTTACATTGTGGCTAGATCTTTAGATAGGTTGTGTTGATGTAGGATTTGGCTGGGCATAAAATCAATACTTCATTAGGTGATGGATTCAAATAGATAAGGTTTAGATTTTTTTACCAAGATAACTGGTTGTCTGATCAGGATTGATAAAGGCAAGGTGGATAGCAGATCCTAGATATTTGTCATTTTTTGTATATGGATGGAGAAAGCAGGAGAACAATCCACTACAATAGGGCAAACACAATGAATCCTAAAGTATCTTTAGAAGATAAAAATGGGAACATTTAAAAAACTCAACTCAGAGAATCAAAACAAAAATGATTTTTGAATCAATCAATCTTCTTCAAACACTGTGAAGACATACATTCATGAGATTATTAAAGGAGAAACTGAAAAAACATAGAGAGCATACATACTAAAACCTACTATCGCATGTATATTTATATCACTGGTCAATATCTACTAATATTGGCAAACGAAATGAATAAAGCATTCAAAACACACAAACAATGACTATTTCTTTTCAGAAAACCACCCATTTCTTCATATTCTTGATGAAATATATAGAAAATACAATAGAGATAATCTCCTTAAAGTATGGTAGCAATAATTACAATATACTTACATAATATTTGAGAGTTTAATTAACAAAAATCACAGAAACCCTATCATATTAGCTACTCAGATCCTTAATCGGATACATAATCCCTGGTTAAAACAAAGCACAAGGTTTCTATACACTCCTGTTGCTAGTATCCCTAAAGAACAGTGAGGTGTCTGCTGCAAGATAGGATACAAAACATTGTTGTATTACAAGATTGATCTCTGAATCTAAAATTGTGTTCCTTGCTTGTAGCCAACTAAAGCATGAACCTGGAAATGATGCCAAAATTGTGTAATTGTATACCTTCTTCACTGCTTTCTTTCCTCATGTTGACTTGTACTCCTTTAGCCACAAACATATCTGATATCTTGCCACAATATAGTAAAAAATAATTACTACTTGATGATTAACCAAGGGTAAAACAAAATGTTAAATATCCATTAGGGTTTGGTGCAACAAAAATAGGGTTTATGCTATACTCTTCCCCTCAAGTTAATTGATCACTTTCCTATGTATTCTATAACTTAAGCAAGGATATCCAACTTATTTTGACTCCTTTTCACCCTTTTGATAAGTTTTTGTGTACTTTTATCAAATTTTATGGTTTTTCCTTTGTTCTTCTCAACATACTTTGTTTTCCTTAGTCTTTATCTACCCTTTGAAGTCTACTCTATTTTTTCTTCTTCATCAAGGATGATAATTATTTCTTTGAACTTAGGATTCATTCAAGCTTTTAAATTCAACATCTTTTAGTAGGACGCGTGTGAAGTCTTTTTCCCTGAACCCTAACCTCTGTCTCAACTTTCTCATCCTCTATTTCAACTTTTTGTTTACCCTTTTTGCTTTTTGATATTTTCTGTTTTGTTTCTTCCTCTACCATAATTCTTTGTTGGCTTCTTTGGCTTCTAGTATTCCCTTCATAAAATTCAACCTCTGGCATCTTCACATGGACCTCTTCATGTTTTTCAACCTGGGGTTGGCTAGATTCTCCTTTGGTATCATGAGCTACAAATTGAGAAGGAACTTTGTTGTGGCCTATTTTTGATCTTCTAGGTAGATGTGCGTTTGGGTTCCTTTGTCTCATTTTCCTTAATTGTTCTACTTTCTCATTGAACTCATGAGTATATAAAATCTTAATGAGACTGTGATGAAAAATAGCATGATATTTTAATTCAGGTCTCTTCCTTGCCTTAGTGCACATTTTTAACAAATTTTGATGTAGGAAATATGGAAAATTCATTTTCCTAAATCTTGCAAAGTGACAAAGAAACCTCATATAATATAGGTACGATTTGGAATACTTACCTTCATAGGTGAAGAAAAGATGGAAAATTTTAAGTGAAATAGTCCATAGAGGTTTCAGTTTGCTTTAGAGGACCCATGCATTCCAATGTTGATTTTGACAGTATTCTTTCAGGAAAAAGTTTAAATTCACATTTAACAACCTCTGTTTCTTCAACCATCTTTCACCTTCTGCTGGAAAACCTGTTGCTTCAACAATAGACTACCCTATGACAGGGAACTGCAATGTCGAGATTCTAGATGTGTTTTCATTGAAGGAGAAGATAAAATCATGGCACCAGCTGAGGTTATACCCATCAAAACTGATCAGTTTTTGTATGATTAGTTTTGATGTGCTAATAAACATTACAGATTTATAAATATGTGCATTCTTATTGCTTCTTGTGCTAAGGTTTCATTAGTTGTTTGTGCATACAATCATGTAAATTTCCGTTTAATAAGACATTCATGAGCAAAATAGCTTCAGAAACAAATACTAAAGAGAAAACATGTACTGTGCAACAAACCATCAAAGAGACACATTAGCACAATGTTTTGATGAAAGAGTTCACCCTTCCCAGGCTCCATCTCCTTGGTCCAGCTTCCATGGCTTGGGCCTCTATATTATCTCAATGTGGCAAAAATGTTGTTTACAAAGCTCTATGGCTCCTGATATATACACCAATGTGTTCAGAATGTCCAAATTAGCCAAGAACACCTATTTCTAAGCTCAATTTGGTCAAACATTGCTCAAGATATGCTTCATTCAATTTTTCCCTAGGAAACCCTGCTAAAACTGGAGAGGACTCCAGTTAACACCGTCAAAATTGGCAGTCCCAACAAATTTGGCGTGCCTCCAAAACTGCTACCATCTTAAATTTGGATTAATTAAGGCTAAAACAGGATTAGCGACACTAAGCGCTCTTATCCGTTTAGCGCTGGCCCTTGGTTTTAAAACGTGGTCGTATGGAGAGGGGGCTGGCTCCCTCCTCTCCCACCGTTGGCTTCGCTATTGACATAGATATATGTTGGTGGATACATTTTTCAAGGTCCTTCGTTGGCTCTATTGGTATGTAATGGAGTTTGGGAGGGGGAGGTCACGGGTTCGACCCACCCTCCGCCCATCCCTTAATACATTTTTACCAACCAATTAAAACATTGCCCATACAATATTTCGATGCCCATATAATAGAGTTCAGACTTTGGACTTTGATATAATGCAGCATTCAATATATATGCGAATTTTGAATATAGTTTGGGATCTATGATATTTGTATATAGTATATAATATATAATATATGATATAAAATCATATATATATATATATATATATATATATATATATATATATATATATATATATATATATATATATATATATACAATTCACATAATATTCACCATGAACCAATAATTCCACCTTGGAGGACATTGGGCAATTTCACCTTCACACAACCAAAATGGTGAATCCTGAAGTGAAACTTGTCACAACCTCATTGGGCAAAAACTAAAGAAGATTCCCATCATGTTGTTTATATTGCCATGTCATCATTCTGTCCCATTTTGCAATTTTTTTAGCTGTTTAGGAAAATGAACAACATGCCTTTTCTCCTTCATCCGGACTCGGTTTTCAGTAAAACGAATTGCATTGCGATCATCTTGACGAGACAGACGTAGTCGTATAGTTTTCGAACCAATCTGAGAAATTTGATTTTTGAGCTAAATACTGAGCACCTGATCATTCCTCCCCACTAGAATCCTTTTTGACCCCAAAATATCACTATTATCTGACAAGTAGATGAGGGTACAACCCCTTCACCTTTCCAAGCTTGATCCAATTGGCTTTTGACAAATTTGTTTCCTTGAGCTCCTCTTTAAGAGAATCAACATTCACTTGCCTTGAGGACCCCGTTCTTCTGTCATGAATGGCATCTTGTTGAAATTGATTCAGAAATTCTGTAGGAATTCATTTAGAATGTGAAATCTGAACATTCTCTCCTTGTTTAACAACTTGAAGCCTCATTTTGCAAAACTGACACCAGTTTGCATCGTCAACTTGAAACCTGTGATTGACATAATACATGTACTTGTCTTTGCCCTTTTTAAGCTGATCTTGCACTATTTGTTGCACCATTTTCAGTTGTTCATAAGAACTCATGGTTTTGTCCATGTCACTATCAAAAGAAACATCCTTCTTACCAAGATGACATAACAAAATATAAAGAAAATGGATGACAAATTTCACTACTTGGTTTACATGACTCAAGCCTGATTGTACATCTTGAAAGTATGAAATTTTCCAAACATAACTTTCATGTAAAACATAATGACGCCTGAATACCACAACTTCATAACCAATAGGTCTAAAAGGCATAACAATGAACTTGCTACTTATACCTCTTTTTTACTTTCGAACCAAGTGAAATTTTTGACAAGTATCCATACAATTAAAGTGCATGGATCGCTGCAACTTGATCTTTACACCATGGAAATCTTCTGAATGAAATAAGATGGTGAAGTTGCTTGCATAAACCTAAAACTCAAATGAACCTTTCAAGTTTGAAAGAGCATAAAAAAGAATTGAACTGATCTTTTGGTTTGAAGCAACACATGCCTCTTGTTGTTTGCCTCCCCACTGGAAGACTTTACACACACATGACAATGCATGCCAAGGAGCTTCAAAAGAAGAAATGTGAACAACTCTCGTCCAACATTGGGCTGCTCCCAACAAACCTCTTATCAAAATGACGATCTTGGGTGTTGACTAATCAATAGTGGCATCCAACTTGGAGAGGCTTGCCTTCAACTTACCTCCTCCATTATCATGGCCCAAATGCATCAAAGAAGTGAAACACAACTTGTACTTTGATATCTTCAAAACATCAAACAATTTTCCTTTATAGATGACATGTGCATAAGAAAACTTTCTAAACATGTTTATGTCACCCAAGTGGACAATTTCTTCAAGAAAGGACTCTTTTTTGCCATAATTCAAATACATGTATGTAATAGAAGTTATAAAAAGAACATACAACATTAAAAGCCATACAAAGCATTCTTGTTCAGTGTTATATATATTCTTGCATTGACCTCTTTTTACAACTTTGCGTTGGTGAAAACTACTTCTTTTGTCCTCTCTCTTGAAATGCTTACCATTCCTCTTTGGCACCATAACCATCGGTGCACAACATGGAATAAGTGATTATTGAATGAGCCCATTGTTCAACAAAATTTTGCATTGAATTGGTGTCTCTACCCTTGCATGCTAACATCACAAAGAGAAATCTCTTGGTGCAAATATATTTCATGTGAAGTTTCTTTCTCTTTGAAGAACGATTCTTTCACAACCTAAAATACTACATCACTCTGATGAACTGAACCAACCAAATCAGAATTGAAACTCTCATTACATGCAACAACATTTTCATAAACAATATCATCATTTGGCTTGAACATGATAAGTACTAAACTTTTACTTGAATTCACTAGTCTTTTTTCCTACCCTGCATTAACAACTAATGTTTAACTTTTTGTGATGGGCTCTCACTATATACTCCACACCATCATTGAACAAGTGATACTTTTTTTCATGGCGGTAAAATACTTCTTTCCGGTCATACAAATATGGACTACCCAACACCACACCCGAAATATCAAGTGGTACCACATCTAACTCTACTTCGTTAACAAAATTTGCAGTGATTACAAAGTTAAACAAACATTTTCTTGTAACCTGTAAACTAGTGTCTCTTGTTATCCATCCCAAAGGGTTTGGTTTATGGTGAGGTACAGTTTCAAGATTCAATCTATTGACTAAGTCTTCAGAGATTAGATTCACTTGTGACCCACTATTGAAGAGTGTGTCAATCTTGGTGTGTTTATATATGACCCTAACATGAGATAACTTAGTTCGTCTCTTTTCATATGGAGTAGTAGTAGTGTTACAATTTTGTGAACTCTTGCTTGAAATATCTTGTTTTCCTTTGATTCCCATGACAGTGATTTTGTTTTCATCACTTGATTAAGAACCTAATTCTTCTTGAGTGATAGCAGTGGTTTTCTGTTTCCCTTTATTGTTGAACTTATTTGGTCTCATTTCTAGATGGAGTTTCTAGTAATGATCCTCATTATGTCCCTCTTTTGAACAATGTTTACATATAACTTTCTCCCTTCTTTCTTTAGACTTTCATTTTTCTTCCCTTTCCATTTTCCTCCTTTCTCTTTCTCCTTACCCTTAGGTGGCTTTGTATTACTACTCTCTTCATAAGTGTTCTATCCTCTAGATTCAATATGTGTGGCTTGCAGACATACTTCACCCAAATTAGTTGGATTGAACATAAGAATATTGTGTTTAAGATAGGAATGTAAACCCCCAATGGATTTCAACAATGTGTCTTGGGAATTCAAATTCACTCCTAATAACAAAGCCCTTTTCCTTGGACTATTTGGCCTTTAATCTGCCTAAAATTCTGCCAGCTCATAATGGTTTTTTTCATATAGACTAAAGGATAAAACTGTCTTTTAATTGTAGAAACAAATTCAACCCAAGTGATAGATATCTTACCATGGATTCTCATTCCTTATTGAGTCTTTTCTTCCCACCAAACTAGTGCAGCTCCTTCTAGCCTTAGTGAATCCAACTGGATCTTTATGTAATCTTCTTGAAGGCTTTGAATTCTACAATATACTTCCAATTTTTGAATCCAATTTTCGAACTTTTCAACATTCACCTCTCCATTGTACATGGGAAGTTCAAATTTTATGTCCAATTTCAATAATGGAGTCTTTCCTTTTGGGGTTTGGAATGAGTATGGGCAGTTTCAGTGGTGGTAGTGGAATATGATGTTGTGTGAGATGATGGAGATGATGAGGAACATGATGAGGATGGTGGAGATGGAGGTTGATTTCCACCATTCCCTTTGGAATCCTTCTTCTCATATTTTTTTTCCTCTGAGATTCCTTCTCCATGTGGAGGTTTATAACTCTCTCTAACCATTCTAGTGTTCCTCTCTTCATAGAGGAATTTAACCATCTCAGTCAAAGTATAGAAATATTTCTTGAATTCTTCCTCTTCTGAAGAGGGACCTTCATGCTCTCTTTCTCCAGACATAATGGCTATGGATTCAGGCTTAGAAATTGGTACCATGTGTGCCTCTTGAATCTTAGTTGAAGGAAAAACTTGAGTAGTTTCAAGTGCAGCTGGAATTGGAAATTTGGGTGGAAGAGATTGTGACCTTGTGGCTCTCCTTCTTCTGGGCATTACCTCAACAATTGCAACCAATAGATTCCCTTCTCCTCTCTGCAACTTTAACCTTGTAAGCATCACAATTTTGTAACCATTAAAACCCTAATTGCACAAACTCAAGAAATCAAGCAATTCGACCTTTGCTCTGATTACCAATTTGATTTGTTTTTGTATGATTAGTTTTTTTGTGCTAATAACAATTATAGATTTATAAATATGAGCATTCTTATTGCTTCTTGTGCTGAGGTTTCATTATCTATTTGTGCATACAATCAGGTAAATTTCCTTAAGTTTAATAAGAAATTCACGAGAAAAATAGCTTCATAAAAAAATACTGAAGAGAAAACATGTACAGTGCAATAAACCATCAAAGAGACACATTAACATAATTTTTTGATGAAGGAGTTCACTCCTCCTGGGCTACATCTCCTTGGTCTAGCTTCCATGGCTTGAGCTCCTATATTAGCTCAATGTGGCAAAAATGTTGTTTACAAAGCTCTATGGCTCCTGATACATGCACCAATTTGTTCAGAATGTCCAAATTAGCCAATAAAACCTCTTTCTAAGCTTAATTTGGTTGAAAATTTCTTAAGGTATGCTTCTTTCAATTTTTCCCTAGGAAACCCTGCTAAAACTGGAGAAGACTCCAGTTAACACCGCCAAAATTGGCAGTCCCACCAAATTTGGCGCACCTTCAAAATTGTTACCATCTTAAATTTGGATTAATTAAGGCTAAAACAGGATTAGCGGTGCTAAGTGCGCTTATACGTTTAGCGATGTCCCTTGGTTTTAAAACGTGGTCGTATGGAGAGGGGGTTGGCCTGCAGGGCTGGCTCCCTCATTTCCCGCCGTTGACTCTGCTATCGGCATAAATATATGTTAGTGGTTACATTTTTCAAGATCCGTCGTTGGCTCAGTTGGTATGCAATGGAGTTTGAGAGGGGGAGGTCATGGGTTCGAACCGCCCTCCACCCATCCCTTAATACATTTTTATCGCCCAATTAAAAAATTGCCCATACAATATTTCGATGCCCATACAATATAGTTCGGACTTTGGACTTTGATATAATGTGTTATTCAATATATATGCAGATTTTGAATATAGTTTGGAATATGTGATATATACATATATATATATATATATATATATATATATATATATATATATATATATATATATATATATATATATATATATATATATATATATATATATATATATATATATATATATATATATATATATATATATATATATATATATATAATACAATTCACACAATATTCACCATGAACCAATAATTCCACCTTGGAGGACATTGGGCAATTTCACCTTCACACAACAAAACTGGCGAATCCTGAAGTGACAGTTGTCACAACCTCATTGGGAAAAAACTAAAGAATATTCCCATCATGCTGACTGTATTGCCATGTCATCATTCTGTCCTATTCTGCAATTGTTTTAGATGTTTAGGAAAACGAACAGCAGGCCTTTTCTCCTTCATCCAAACTTGGTTTTCAGTGAAATGAATTGCATTGTGATTGTCTTAATGAGACAGACGCAATCGTACAATTTTCAAGCCAATCTAAGAACTTTGATTTTTGAGATAAATACTGAGCACATCAAAAACGTTGAAACATTGGTTCCCAACTTACATCTCTAAAAATATCAAGCATTTGAGGGTACACTTCGAAGTACAGGCCATCGGGTTCAAACTTCTTCACGTAGCCAGGTCGACCCATTTGCAATGCTCCAAGACATGCAAACACCTTTACTGACCTTGAAATACGCTAACAGAGGAATGTAAGACAACTAACAACCTTTCTACATTGGAAACCTGCAAATTTGGGTTTGTTGGAGACATTGGTTTTAAGAAAAACATGGAAAACTAGGGTTTGATCTTAAGCATCTCAATTGGGCTAAAAAAAAGTTGGAAAATGTCATATCATGCGGGTGGAGGACCAATATTCTACAAATCACCACTTGAGTACTAAAAAAAGATGGGTTAATAGGTTGGAAATCAAGTTTTAACTTTTTTCGAAAAGCGCTGAAAAATATTTCATAGCACCAAGATACGAAAACATTTCGTAGCGCCAACTGAATTTTTACTATATGTCAAATTAGTAAGTGAAATTTTGCATAGAATTAGGGTTAGGTAAAAGAGTTGTAATGACACATTCCCCTAGGCTTAGAAAACCTTACAAAGTATACAATTCCTCCTTTACATAATTATGACCTTGCAAAAGATGGAATTATATCATTGCCTTGAAATGAAGGTGTAAACTTGATGCTTAAAACTGGCTCCAATAGGGATAATGTCTCCCCAAGAGGCAATAAAGAACATGTAGACCCTATGCCAGATCCATTAGGCTACTCCCAACCAAACTCTAAGCTTGTACACTGATTTTTCCAACAACCTAACTTGAAACTGAAAGCAAACTGCAAAATGAACTTAAACTATTGCACACTAAAAAAAAAAAGTTGAAATAGATGCTGAAACTCATGCTTGACATAACAAGCTTATTGCACACCTCTATCTATACTAACCTGTTGAAATTATGCCCAATCAAGGGATACAAAATTTCCAGTGCAACTAGGAAAGGAGATGGCCACTCATTGGAATTCTTCTAACACCTTCCATATGCAGATAGAGAAATGTAAAGGATGGAAACTCAAAATGAAAATTGAATCCAAAACCTGAGCTTATGAACAAAAAAACTCCACCTTCACTGATCACTGCAATAAACTTGCCAAAGGATCATGGAAAACATGCAAATTCACCTCTTTTTGATGAGCAAAAGCAGGAGAACAAACTTCTATAACTGTTAGCTATTCTTGCTTTATACCTTGATTGTCAACATAATTCTAAACAAACATGGTATTAGACTGTTCATCATTCTCATCAGAAAATGACTCTATACCATCTAGAACAAGTTCAAATATGACAACCACATCATGTGCATTAAAAACACTCTCTTTCTCATCAAACAATTATGATCTTGCCTCATTAACCTTTAGTAACTTTGTTTGAAAACTATCACTTTGACTTTCAGATGAATGAAGAGAAATACGTTCTTGTACATGATTCTCTTGCGAATGTGAGAAAACACCAATATGAGAACTTTCACGATTCTGATTTTTAGTAATTTCATCATGAGACAAAAACTTAGAAAATGATTGATCTGAAGAGGCAATTGTTTGACTATCCTCATACTCTTGGTCACATGAAAGTTGACAAACCTATTGCATATCTTCATCAATTTCAGGGGATGAAGCATGATTGTCTACACCAAGAAGCTGATCTATTTCATTTTCAGTCAAGGAAGAAGCTCTATTCTACTGAAAATTGTTCTGATTATCATAGTAGCTAGTTTCTACTGTTTCTTGTTGAGAAGAATATTCATAAAGGAATTATATAATTTCATCATCCATAAGATTCCCATCATCATAAATATCTGACAAGTACTGAATAAAATCCTTACAATACTCACAACAATTCTGGAACAATGACAAAGAGGGATGAAATGTTGCATAATACACCAAGAATACCGTGTGGAAATATTTAAGAGAGTATAAGCTACCTGGTTTTAATCCCTCATACCATGATCTAGCTTTTTCTACTAGGGTAGCCATAAACATCTTCATTAAACAATCCTCATGAAACTTAATCCCAAGCTTATATATATGTCTATGAAACTTAATCAAATGCAAAATTACATCATCTCCTTCCTAATCATTGAACTTTGGGAGATATGTTTTCAGTGTATGTGTGGAAAATAGTTTGGAAAAATAGGAACATGAGAGGAATTCATAGGAGCATACCTTATAGATTTGTAAGCCTCCATAGAATCCATTTTCATATTGTGGAGTCGCCAGTGACACTTTAAATTATGGATCTCACTGACAATGGAGTCGTCAGGACAAATCAAACAACCAATCTGTTATCTAACCTTTTGTTTTCCCTCAGAAAGTAGATCTGACCGTCAAAGTAGTTCTAGGGAAGATAAACCCTTCGAATCCCCAATATGGTCGCCAAGATGTTATCACTCAAAAATATCCTCTTGGTTGTGAAAGAGGAAGTCCTAAGGTAACCTTTTCAATCCAACTTATAGATTGAAGGCTAACCCCTTCAATCTAGATAGGTCTCTCTTTGACCTTTACATTGTGGCTAGATATTTAGATAGGTTTTGTTGATGTAGGGGTTGGTTGGGCTTGGAATCAATAGTTCATTAGGTGATGGAGTTAAATAGCTAGGGTTTATATTGTTCTACCAAGATAATTGGATGTCTTATTAGGATTGATAAAGGTAAGGTGGATAGTAGATCCTAGACCTTTGGAGTTTGTTGTAGATGGATGGAGAAAGAAGGAGAACAATCCACTACAATAGGGCATACCCAGTGAATCCTATAGTAACTTTACAAGATACAAATGGGAAAATTTGAAAAATTCAACTTAGAGCATCAAAATAGAGATGAATTTAAATCAATCAATCTTTTTCAAACACTCAAAAGACATACATTCATGAGATTATTAAATGATAAACTGAAAAAACATAGAGAACATACATACTAAAACCTACTATCGCATGGATCTTTATATCACTAGTCAGAATCTACCAATCTTGGCAAGTAAAATGAATAAATCATTCAAAACACACATACAATGACTATTTCTTTCGAGAAAACCAACCCTTTCTTCATATGCTTGATAAAATATATAGAAAATACAATATATATAAGCTCCTTGAAGTATGGTAGAAATAATTACAAAATATTTGAGAGTTTAATTAACAAAAATCAGAAAAAACCCTATCATCTTAGCTACTCAGATCCTTAATCTGATACATAATCCTTGGTCAAAATAGAGCACAAGGTTGCTATATGATCCTATTGCTAGTATCCTTGAAGAATAGCGAGGTTTTTGTTGCAAGAAAGGATATAGAATGGTCTGTTGCATTACACGCTTGATCTCTGAAGCTAAACTCATGTTCCATCCTTGTAGCCAACTGATGCATGAACCTGGAAATGATGCCAAAATGGTGTAATTGTCTACCTTCTTTGCTGCTTGCTTTCCTCATGTTGACTTGCACTCCTTTATCCATAAAAATTTCTGATATCGTACCATAGTATAGTAAAAAATAATTACTACTAGTTGATTAAACAAGAGTAAACCAAAATGTTAAATATCCATTAGGGTTTGGTGCAACAAAATTAGGGTTTATGCTATACTTGATCCAGGTGGCTCTAGAGACACGCACAGGACAAGGAGGACTCGGGGAAGCTAAAAAATAAAAGTGTTTGTATTATGCTCGAACTAGGGCTAGGGCGTAGATCTCGTTGTCCTTATTGCAGTGGTGCAAACGATTTGTCAATCTGAGTTTGGATGAGGAAGTTAGAAGCAGTCAAATTTGGGTTGACTTTTTGATGATTGGACAAGCTTAAGGAGGCCACAATTTGGACTTTTTCCAGCCACCATATTCTGGCCAACCTGGGCTGGATTCCAGACGAAATTGTGGGGTTGTTAATTTGACTCCTACAACTTAAAATTCGAATTTCAAAAATGTGACTTTATCGTTTAATAAAACAAAAACAAATATATATTAAAAGGGGGTGGGGGCCACCAACCCCACCACCCACCCAAACAACCTATGTACTATTAATGGTTAGGCCAGCGGGAGTTGAACCCGCCCGGCCACGTGGGCTAGCCCCAAAAACCAAAGAACAAGAACGTTAATGCGCCAAACTTAAAAATTCAAACAACCGGGGATTTTGGGGCAAGCCGCCCAATGTGGACCCAACCCCCATTTGCAAATGAATTTTGGTTTGTTTATAACCATAAGGTGGTAAAACGCGAGGGGCAGGGTTTGACCACCCGATCCCTCCTCAACCAAATCTATTTATTGCCATTACGCCAACCACCCTTGTTGGGTAATCCGCAGGTGAATTTTAATATAAACCCATAATTTTACCATTGCACGTAGTTCGAGGTAGATGGTGGAACCAGGAGAGGGCATGCAAATTGAGGCAAATTAATTATTTTTTAATGCAGGAACCATGAATTTTGTAGGAGGGCTGAAATTTCACTTTGTCAGAATTTGACAAATTTTATATGGATCAACACCTCTCGTCGCCACGAACGCAATGGTGCTGTCAGTTTCTCCATCAGAGTTCTGCATTTTTCGGTCATTTTTCAGAATGCATGTGGAACCATGATCGCTGCAAAAACAGGGAGTGGAACCATGAGCCTTGAAATTCCCGAGGAGGTAAAATTTTCTCCATGTCGGAATATAGTCAAGTTTATACTTGTTTTTCACGGTTTTCTGCAAGGATCACAATGGCGAGATCAGATTCGCCATCTGAGTTGTAGATTTCCAGTCCACCCATGGAGAAAAATCTTTGAGGAATCCTAGGAGAATCTAAAAGATTCCTTGAGCCCCCGATTCTCAATTTCTCAGAATTCAGATTTTGGACAACTGTTGTTTTTGCACTACTCGACGCCACAAATCTGATGGTGCATTCAGATTTGTCTTTCTCTCATTCTATTTTTCAACCACTTTTCTAAGTGCAATGCAGATGTCCACATTCATGTGTGAGCAATCATTTTCATGCGATTGATGCCGTGAGATCGATGGTCCGAACAAATTCAGCAGTTTGACATTCGCTTCTTTAGATGGCCCCTGGTTGTGAGGTATATAATGTGTTCTTGTACTTCTTGTTTATGCGTTATGCTGCACAGACCCTTGATTGATGTTGATGTAGGATCTTGTTTCTTACATGTTTTCATGATTCCTTGCTTGATGTGATGTGGAATCATCTATGTGATGTACTTTCTGTCATGATTCGTCATGTTATGTTTTGAGATCCCTTTGTTGTATGTTGCTGGGATACTCTTGTTGTCGTCATGCATGTTTTTTCATTGAGATCCCTTTTATGCCATGTTGGCGAGATGCTCATCATGCATGAGTTTTATGTCATATTGATAGGAGTATTTTGATTGAGAGTTCCTGTAGCAGAACATCTCTTAGAGCCACTCCTGTGTGAGGGAATTTTTCCTTGTATGATATCGACATCACCTCTATGTACATCACCACTATTGACAACACTTAATGTAGTGGCCTACACCATCTTAACACTGGTGCACAGAGACATAGTCCCTCTTGGACGAACTCCTTTATCAACGTCTTGATTTTTTATGTTGCTGATGATTGACATGTTCCTCTTATTTACAACATGCATATGTATTCATTTATGTTCTTTTAAAAATTCAATTTAACACATCACGAAGGTACAAGGTCTTGGAAGGGTCCTTCGTCATACCCGGACCTGGATCAAGTGGTATCAGAGCAGTCTTTGCGTTGATGTGAATTGCAGCGTGAACAATGGAACGTGCAGCGACAGAGGATGATAAAGCGATGTACGATACCATGCTAAACATTTAAAAAGGAGTGGAAATCATGTATGAAACTCTACAGAAAGAGACAAAGGAAAAGGAGCGATTACAGCTTCAGTTGCAAGCCACGGAAGAGGCCATGGAAGAACTAAAGCAAAACAAACATAATCTTCAAACAGAGAATTTTGAATTGAAGATGCACCTACATGAAGAGAAAGAGGAAAAACAAAGTTTGCTACGACAGCTGCAAGAAAAGGACGAGGCCTTGGAAAAGCTGTAGCGTGACCCATGTGAGGTAAAAAAAAGTTCTCCATCTTCATGTATATTTCCTGATGATGATTTTGTTGTTTTTGAAAATCATACCACAGGAATTGGCTCCAAACTGTTGAAGAAAATGGGGTATGAAGGAAAGGGATTGGGCGTTAATGGCCAAGGCATAGTCAACCCCATCAAAGTAGAGGAATTATCGTGTTGAATAGGACTTGGGTATGTCAGAAAAGAAGTTGGGAAATGTGCTGAGACAACAAGCGAACCACCAACAACAGATGATGAAAAAACCTCATTAGTTCTTTCCAAATCGAAAGAGGAGGTAAAGGATGTTGATTTCCTTTCGATTTCGTCTTCACATAGTATGATGTCTGTTGGAGATTTGGAGATCCCAATTACAGGGACAAACATGGGGCTCCTTACAAGGACGAGGCACAAATAGGAAGAAAAACTTGGTATTAATAACCAATGCATAACTCAACCATTGGAGGTTGGGCAGAGACCTCAATTTGCAGGCTCAAGGTACACTAAAGGAGAGTGCTCGAAGGTGTCAGAGTCATCCGAGACATCGATGAAATCGTTGAGGAAAGAAAATGATGGGAACACATCCCCATCATCCCATGTCAATGCCCGTTGCAGGGAGAGAGCTGAGGCAAGCTCTCATTGCCATACTGACATCAAAGACAGCAAGGGAAGGTATAACCACTTTAGATCTTCGAATGTTCATTTCGATTATGATCATGTTGATAATAATGAACGTAAAACATGGCATCGAAAAATATGCACCGTTTGTGGATTCCATAACCATACATTTTCTAAGTGTTGGAAAAGAATAGCAACACAAAAGGATAAGGCGTGAAAGACCCTCTCAACAGCATGAGAAGAAACAGGTTAAGCAGGTATGGAGGAAGAAAATATACTGCAGTCATTGTGATAGAAATGGCCATCATAGAGCCACTTGTTGGAGGCTCCATCCAGAGCAACGCCTTAAAGACAAAGTGTCGGTGCGTGAACCAGGTCAAGTAGTTGTTCAACAAGCAAAACCGCCACATGGAGGCGACCCATTCACATTGATAAGTGAAAAATGGTTTCTAAATATGTTAGCTTGTCATAGTCGTGCTTTTGTAAATCATTTGTTTCATTTTAATATGTAAAAGTGATGATGTGCTTCCATCACTTGTTAAGCAACAATGATGTCTGGTCTTGTTTTGTGTTGCATGATAAATTATGAAAGTGATGTTATGTTTCCATCGCTTGTCAAAGAAAAACAATAGTGTTTGGCCTTATGATTGTAAAATCATGTGTTGCAGTGATGATGTGTTTTCCATCACTTGTTGAAACAACCATGATAGGTTGGCCTTGTTGTCATAGTTGGGGTATTGCGTCCATCTTGTTGTAAACTTGACCACTGAGTATGTGTAATAAACTCATGGCAAATGTGGGACATTTGGGTCATTAGTTGGTCATGTCAATCAAGCATGTAATTTGCAAACAATGTACTACAGGTTGCAAAGGTAGCAGGGGTCGACTCATCGCTTAAGGCTCTGAAGAACAAAGGTGAAGGAGATGGAAGCGAGACCTTTTTAGGACGCTTGTGATGCAGACAAGGTATAAAGAAGTTGCAGATTATTTTTCATGCTTTTGTAGAACCAAAAGCTCCTCAGTGGGGAGGATTGATCTAGGTGGCTACAAAGACACACACAGGAGAAGGAGGACTCGGGGAAGCTCAAAAATCAAAGTGTTTGTATTATGCTCGAACTGAGACCAGAGCGTAGATTTCGTCGCCCTAATCATGGTGGTGCGAACAGTTCGTCAATCCGAGTCCGGATGAGGAAGTTAGAAGCAGTCAAAGTTGGGTTGACTTTTTGATCACTGGCAGGCTTAAGGAGGCCACAATTTGGAATTTTTCCACCCACCAGATTCCGGTCAACTTGGGTCGGATTCTAGGCGAAATTGTGGGGTCGTTAATTTGACTCCTACGGCTTAAAATTCAAATTTCAAAAATGTGACTTTATTGTTTAATAAAACAAAAAATATATATATTAAAAGGGGGTGGGGGCCACCAACCCCACCACACCCCCCCGCCCCCCCCAAACCAACCTACTTACTATTAATGATGAGGCTGGCGGGAGTTGAACCTGCCCGGCCATGTGGGTCGGCCCACCGGGCGGCCCCAAAAACCAAAGAACAAAAACGTTAATGCGCCCAACTTAAACATTCAAGCAGCCGAGGATTTTTTGGTGGGCCACCCAATGCGAACCCAACCCCCATTTGCAAATGAATTTTGGTTTGTTTAAAACCATAAGGTGGTAAAACGAGAGGGGTGGGGTTTGACCACCCAACCCCTCCTCAACCAAATCTATTTATTACCATTACACCAACCACCCTCGTTGGGTAATCCGCCGGTGAATTTTAATATAAACCCATAATTTTAACATTGCACGTAGTTCGAGGCAGATGGTGGAACCAGGAGTGGGCACGAAAATCAAGGCGAATTAATTAATTTTTAATGCAAGAACCATGAATTTTGTAGGAGGCCTAAAATTTCACTTTGTCAGAATTTGACAAATTTTATATGGATTCAACACCTCTTGTCGCCACGAACGCAATGGTGCTGTCTATTTCTTTGTTAGATTTCTGCATTTTTCGGTCATTTTTCAGAGTGCACGTGGAACCATGATTGCTGCAAAAAACAGGGAGCGGAACCATGAGCCTTGAAATTTTCTCGAGGAGGTAAAATTTTCTCCATGTCGAAATATAGTTAAGTTTACACTTGTTTTTCATGGTTTTCCGCAGGGATCGCAATGGAAAGATTAGATTCACCTTCTGAGTTGCATATTTCCAGTTCACCTATGGAGTAGAATCTTTGAGGAATCCTGGGGGAATCTAAAAGATTCCTTGAGCCCCAGATTCTCAATTTCTCATAATTCAGATTTTGGACAATCATTTTTGCATTACTAAACGCCACAAATCTGATGGTGCATTCAGATTTATCATTCTCTCATTCTATTTTCCAACCACTTTTCTAAGTTTCAGTTTAGATGTCCACATTCATGTGCGAGCAGTCATTTTCATGTGATCGATGTCGTGAGATCGATGGTCCGAACAACTTCAACAGTTTGACATTCGCTTCTTTAGATGGCCCCTAGTTGGTAGGTATATGATGTGTTCATGTACTTCTTGTTTATGGATTATGCTGCACAGATCCTTGATTGATGTTGATGCAGGGTCTTGTTTCTTACATGTTTTCATGATTCCTTGCTTGATGTGATGTAGAATCATCTATGTGATGTACTTGCTGTCATGATTCGTCATGTTATGTTTTGAGATCCATTTTTTGTATGTTGCTGGGATACTCTTGTTGTTGGCATGCATGTTTTGGCATTGAGATCCCTTTTATGCCATGTTGGCGGGATGCTCATCATGCATGAGTTTTATGTCATACTGATAGGAGTCTTTTGATTGAGATTTCCTGTAGCGGAACATCTCTTAGAGCCATTCCTACGTGAGGGCATTTTTCCTTGTATGATATCGACATCACCTCTATGTACATCACCACTATTGACAACACTTAATGCAGCGGCCTACACCATCTTGAAACTGGGGCCCGGAGACGTAATCCCTCCCGGACGAACTCCGTTATCAACATCTTGAGTTTTTATGTTGCTGATGATTGACATGTTCCTTTTCTTTATAGCATGTAGATGTATTCATTTATGTTCTTTTAAAAATGAAATTTAACACATCACGAAAGTAAAAGGTCTTGAAAGGGTCCTTCATCATACCTGGACCTGGATCAATACTCTGCCCCTGAAGTCAACTGATCACTTTCATATGCCTTCTCCAACTTGAGAAAGGATATCTAGCTTATTTTGACTCCTTGTCACCCTTTAGTAAGTTTTTGTGGACTTTTATAATATTTTAGGGTTTTGCCTTTGTTCTTCTTAACATACTCTATTTTCCCCAGTCTTTTTCTACTCTTTGAAGTCTGCTAGGTTTTTTCTTCTTCATCAAGGATGATAATTGTTTCTTTGAACTTAGGATTAATTCTATCTTTGAAATTAAAACTCATTTTTTTAGTAGGATGAGTGTGAGGTCTTTTTGCCTGAACCCTAACCTCTGTCTTGGCTTCCTCATCCTTTGTTTCAACTTTTTGTTTCCCCTTTTTGCTTTTTGATATTTTTTGTTTTGTTTCTTCCTCCTCTATCATAATTTTGTGTTGGCTTCTTTGGCTTCTAGTCTTCACTTCATAAAATTCAACCTCTGGCATCTTCACATGGACCTCCTCATGTTTTTCAATCTAGGGTTGGCTAGATTCTCCTTTGGTCTCAAGAGCTACAACTTGAGAAGGAGCTTTGTTTTGGCCTCTCTTTGATCTTCTAGGTACAGGTAGGTTTGGGTTCCTTTGCCTCATTTGCCTTAATTGTTCTACTTTCTTATTCAACTCATGAGTATACAAAATCTTAATGAGATTGTGATGATAAATATCATGAGCTTGTAATTCAGGTCTCCTTTTTCCTTAGTGCACATTTTTCAACAAATTTTGATGTAGGAATTATGGAAAATTCAATTTCCTAAAGCCTTCTAAGTGACAAAGAAACCTCATGTGATATAGGTAAGATTTGGAATACCTACCTTCATGGGTGAAGAAAATCTAGATAGTTCTAAGTGCAACAACCCATTGAGATTTCAGTTTTCTTTGGAGGACCCCTGCATCCAAATCTTGATTTTGACAGTCTTTTTTCAGGAAGAAATTTAAATCCACATTCAACAACCTCTGTTTCTTGATACATCTTTCACCTTTTGTTGGTAAATCTGTTACTTCAACAATAGAATCCTTTGTTATGGGGAGTTGTAATGTCCTGCTTCTAGCTATATTTCCATCAAAGGAGAAGATAAAATCATGGCACGAATTGAGGTTATACCCATACAAATGCTGAGAGACTGGTTCCCAACCTACATCTCTAAAAGATCAAGCATTACAGGGTACACTTCGAAGTACATGCCATCAGAATAAAACCTCTTCACATGACTATACTGGCCCATTTATAATGCTCGAAGACTTGCAAACACCTTTACTGAATATAAAATACCCTAACATAGGATTGCAAGACAACTAAATACCTTGGGTTTGCTGGAAAGACCGGTTTTAAGAAAAACATGGCAAACTAGAGTTTGATTTAAACGACTCAATTGGGCTCAAAATGTTGGAAAATGTCATATCATGCAGTTGGACAACCAATACATTAGAAATCACCACTTGAGTACTCAAAAAATATGGGTTAATATGTCAAAAATAAGGTTTTAATTTTTTTCGAAAAGCGCTACGAAAACATTTCGTAGTGTCGAGCTAAGAAAACATTTTGTAGCGCCAGCCGAGTTTTTACTATTTCTCAAATCAGTAAGCAAAATTTTGCATGGAATTAGGGTTAGGTAAAAGAGTTTTAATGACACATTCCCCTAGGCTTAGTAAACCTTACAAAGAATACAATACCTCCTTTACATAATTTTGACCTTGCGAAAGATGGACTGATATCATTGCCTTGAAATGAAGGTGTAAACCTGATGCTAAAAAATGGATAAAACGAGGATATTGTCTCCCAAAGAGGCATTAAATAACACATAGACCCTATTTCTGATCCATTTGGTTTCTCCCAACCAAACCCTAAGGGTGCACATTGATCTATCAAACAAACTAAGTTGCAACTGAAAGCAAACTGCAAAATGACTTGAAACTACTGCAAAAAATAAAAAAAAATTGAAATAGATGTTGAAACTCATGTTTTCCCTAACAAGATTATTGCACACCTCTATCTACTCTAACATACTGAAAGTCTGCTCAATCAGTTGATACAAAATTTTTAGTGCATCCAGACAAGGAGATGGCTGCTCATTCGACTTTTTCTCACACCTTTCGTAAGCAGACAGAGAAATGTAAAGGATGGAAACTCAAAACGAAAATTGAATCCAAAACCTAAGCTTATGAATAAAACAAACTCCACCTTCACTAATGAATGCAATAAATTAGCCCAAGGATCTTGGAAAACATGCAAATTCACCTCTTTTTCATGAGTAAACACAAGAGAACAAACCTCATCTACAACTGCTAGTTGTTATTGCTTTATACCTTGATTCTCAACATAATTCTCAAAAAACATGGTAGTATAATGTTCATCATTCTCATCAGAAAAATACTCTATACCATCTAGAACAAGTTCAAATATGACAACCACATCATGTGCATTAAAAACACTCTCTTTCTCATCAAACAATTTCTATCTTGCCTTATTAACCTTCAGTAACAATTTTTGAAAATTGTTAATTTGACTTTCAAATGAATGAAGAGAAATGAGCTCTTGTACATGATTCTCTTGCGAATGTGAGAAAACACCAATATGAGCACTTTCACAATTCTAATTTTTAGTAATTTCATCATGAGACAAAAACTCAGAAAATGATTGATTTGAAGAGGGAACAATTTGACTATTCTCATACTCTTGGTCACTTAAAAGTTGACAACTTGTTGCATATCTTCATCAATTTCAAGGGAAGAAACATGTCTGTCTACACCAAGAAGCTGATCTATTTCATTTTTAGTCAAGGAAGAAGCTCTAATCTATTGAAAATTGTTCTGATTATCACAACAACTAATTTCTATTGTTTCTTGTTGAGAAGTACATTCATAAAGTGCTTCTATAATTTCATCATCCATAAGCTCCTCATCATCAAAAATATCTAGCAAGTAATAAATAAAATCCTCATAATACTCACAATAGTTTTAGAACATTGACAAAGAAGGATGAAATGTTGCATAATACTATAAGAATATTGTGTGGAAATATTTAAGAGAGTATAAGATACTTGGTTTTAATCTCTCATACAATGATCTAGATTTGTTTACCAGGGTAGCCATAAACATCTTCATTAAACAATCCTCATGAAACTTAATCCCAATCTTATATATATGTTGATAAAATTTAATCAGATGAGAAACTACATCATCTCCTTCCTGATCATTGAACTTTGTGACATATTTTTGCCAGTCTATGCGGGGCAAATAGTTTGGAAAACTAGGAACATGTAAGAATTTCATAGGATCATACCTTATAGACCTGTAAGCCTCCATGGAAGCCATATTTGTATTGTGGAGTCACCAGTGACACTTTAAATTTTGGATCTCATTGACAATGGAGTCATCAGGACAAATTGAATAACTAATTTGTTATCTAACCTTTTGTTTGCCCTTAGAAAGTAGATATGATCTTCAAATTAGTTATGGGAAAGATAAACCTTTTGAATCCCTAGTATGGTCGCCAAGATGTTGTCACTAATAAATATTCTCTTGGCTATGAAAGAGGAAGTCCTAAGGTAACCTTTTCAATTGAACTTATAGATTGAAGGCAAGCCCCTTTAATCCAAATAGGGATCTCTCTGACCTTTACACCGTGGCTAGATATTTATATAGGTTGTGTTGATGTAGGGTTTGGTTGGGCTTGAAATCAATAGTTCATTGGGTGATGGAGTTAAATAACTAGGGTTTAGATTGGTCTACCAAGATAAATGGATGTCTGATCAGGATTGATAAATGAAAGGTGGATAGTAGATCCTAGACCTTTGTCATTTGTTGTAGATGGATGGATAAAGCAGGAGAATGATCCACTACAATAGGGCATACACAATGAATCCTATAGTAGCTTTAGAAGATCAAAATGGGAACATTTGAAAAGCTCAACTCAAAGCATCAAAATAGAGATGAATTCTGAATCAATCACTTTTTCAAACACTCAGAAGACATACATTCATCTGATTATTAAAGGAGAAACTAAAAAAACATAGAGAACATACATACTAAAACCTACTATCGCATGGATCTTTATATCACTAGTCGGAATCTATTGATCTTGCAAAATGAAATGAATAAAGCATTCAAAACACATAGACAATGACTATTTCTTTTTAGAAAACTAACCCTTTCTTCATATTCTTGATGAAATATATAGAAAATATAATAGAGATAAGCTCCTTGAAGTATGGTTGAAATAATTACACAATATTTATAGTTCTTTTGAGAGTTTAATTAACAAAAATCACAGAAACCCTATCATCTTAGCTATTCAGATCCTTAATCTGATACATTATCCCTGGTCAAAACATAGCACAAGGCTCCTATACGCTCCTATTGCTAGTATCCTGGAAGAATATTGAGGTGTTTTCAGTAAGATATGATATAGAATAGCTTGCTTCATTACATGCTTGATATCTAAATCTAAACTCGTGTTCCCTCCTTGTATCCAATTGATGCATGAACCTGGAAATGCTGCCAAAATTGTGTAACTGTATGCCTTCTCCGCTGCTTTCTTTCCTCATGTTGAATTGTAATCCTTTAGCCACAAACATATCTGATATCTTACCACAATATAGTAAAAAATAATTACTACTTGATGATTAACCAAGAATAAACCAAAATGTTAAATATCCATTAGGGTTTGGTTCAACAAAATTAGGGCTTGTGCTATACTTTGCCCTTGAAGTTAATTGATCAATTTCCTATGTCTTCTCCAACTTGAGTAAGGATATCCAACTTATTTTTCCTCCTTGTCACCCTTATGGTAAGTTTTTGTGGACTTTTATCAACTTTTATGGTTTTTCCTTTGTTCTTGTTAGCATACTATGATTTTCTCAATCTTTTTCTACTCTTTGAAGTCTGCTCTGTTTTTTTTTCTTCTATAAGGACGATAATTGTTTCTTTGAACTTAAGATTCATTCTAGCTTTTAAATTCAAAATTATATTGTTAGTAGGATGAGTGTGAGGTCTTTTTCCTTGAACCCTAACCTCTGTCTTTGTTTCCTCATCCTCTGTTTCAACTTTCTATTTGCCATTTTTTCTTTTTTGAGATTTTTTTGTTTTGTTTCTTTGTCCTCCACCATAATTCTCTGTTGGATTCTTTGGATTCTAGTATTCCATTCATAAACTTCAACCTCTGGTATCTTCACTAGGACCTCCTCATGTTTTTCAACTTGGGGTTGGCTAGATTCTCCTTTGGTCTCATGAGCTGCAACTTGAGAACGAACTTTGTTTTGGCCTCTTTTTTATCTTCTAGGTACAGTTGGATTTGGGTTTCATTGCCTCATTTGCCTTAATTTTTCTACTTTCTTATTCAACTCATGAGTATATAAAATATTAATGAGACCGTGATGAAAAATATCATGAGCTTGTAATCCAGGTCTTTTCCTTGCCTTAGTGCACATTTTCAACAAATTTTTATGTAGGAAATATGGAAAATTAATTTTCCTAAATCCTGCTAAGTGATAAAGAAACCTAATGTGATATAGGTAAGCTTTGGAATACCTACCTTCACAGGGGAAGAAAATCTGGACAATTCTAAGTTTACTAACCCATTGAGGTTTCAGTTTTCTTTGGAGGACCCATGCATCCCAAGCAAGAAGAAATTTAAATCCACATTCAACAACCTTTGTTTCTTGAGCCATATTTCACCTTCTGCTTGCAAATACATTGCTTCAGCATTAGAATCCTCTGTGATATGGAACTACAATGTCCTGATTCTAGTCATGTTGCCAACGAAGGAGAAGATAAAATCATGGCACCAACTTAGGTTATACCCATAAAAATGTTGAAAGACTGGTTCCCAACCCGCATGTCTAAAAATATCAAGAATTTTAGGGTACACTTCGAAGTACATGCCATTGGGTTCAAACCTCTTAACATGGCCATACCGACCCATTTGCAATGCTCTAATACCTGCAAACTCATTTATTAACCTTGAAATACCCTAACAGAGGACTGCAAGACAACTAGCAACCTTTATGCACTGGAAAACTGCAAATTTGGGTTTGTTGGAAAAAAGGGTTTTAAGAAAAACAGGGCAAACTAGGGTTTCATCTTAAATGACTCAATTGGGCTCAAAAATGCTGGAAAATGTCATAACATGTAGTTGGAGGACCAATATTTTACAAATCACCACTTGAGCAGTAACAAAAGATGGGTTAACAGGTCATAAATCAAGTTTTAAATTTTTTCGAAAAGCGCTATGAAAACATTTCTTAGCGTTGCTCTACGAAAATATTTCGTAGTGCCAACCAAATTTTTACTTGGTCAAATCACTAAGTGAAATTTTGCATAGACTTAGGTTTAGGTAAAACATTTGTAATGACACATTTCCCTAGGCTTAACAAGCCTTACAAAGATACCTCCTTTACATAATTATAACCTTGCAAAAGATGGAATGATATCATTTCCTTGAAATGAAGGTGTAAACCTAATGCTAACACATCCTCAAGTTATACAACTTTTTGTGTAGGAATAGTTTGTTCACCAGGTACTTAGATTGATACAAATTCCCTAACTTGTCCCACAAGCCTTTGTCATAGCTTCCCATGATACATTCAAAAATATTGAATCTGAGAGACACAATCGTATTGTGCTCTTTACCTTCCTATCTAACTCTACCCAATATTCTGTCGACATTACTGTTGGTATCATACTTGGATCTATAGTGATCCACTAATATTTGTCCACCAACAAATCCTCCATCTAAAGCTTCCATAGGTCAAAACATTTTCCATTGAATTTCACGACCTCTATCTTTCCATTGTTCACTATCTTCTTTCACCGCAAGAAGCGATTTGACAAATCTCCCACTATAACAGGATCTATCACAAGCCCGAGAAAAACCCCTTAGCTGCAAAGTTGTCCCCTTGAAGATGAAACAAATTTGATACCAAATGTAGGTTTTAGACCTATATAGAAATTACCTGGAAACAAATTCTCAAAAGAGGAAAAAATATACAATGGTGAGAACAAAAAATACACATACATATTTTCTCCTAGAACCCAAACTGGGAAAACCAGATTGATTTTTCATTATATTTATTTCACTGTTATAATATATATATATATATATATATATATATATATATATATATATATATACACATGTTGAATCATTCATAAACCCCAATCCATTAACCTTGGATTAGAACATAATTGTAGTTCCCTTGAACGGATCTACAAAATACCATGAGCAAAAACCATCCCCCCCCGCCTCTGTGACACTCCCACAGTGCTTGATGCAACGTAACAATTCCTAGAGCTAGTCGTGGAAAGAATATAATACATACCCAACATTGGGATGGACTTTCATGATATATGAATTGATATTTTGTCTAATACATTTGTTTTCCCTACCATGAGAATCTACAAGTAACTTTTTTTTTGACACGATGAATATTGGAAAGAATGTCACATAGTGTTTATACCGAATTTTACATGGGGAGAATATAAATTTATAAAGCTATTAGTGACATTGAGAAAGGCAAGATAATGCAATATTTCACTCATTTTAATAGTGATAGATGAACAACCAATACTTCATGGTTATTAAAAAAGAAAGAAATGTTGTAAGGAGGTTATCCAAAAGATTAAACCTTCTATTAGTTATGTTTTGAACGAAAATAATATATTAACAACGAAATGTGATTTGGGGGGTGGGGTTACAATTTTCATAAATTTATTAAGGTTTGATAGTTTCTAATATTTTATCATTTAATGGTACATATATTAAATTATATCCATCTATATACTTTGTTCCCTACCTATCTTATATATTTATTGCTAGGTTGCACTCTTCTCACTCTTGATTCCTTGTCTCGAGGATCGATCCAACTAGGGATTTAAAATGTCATCATAGTTTCAATATGGCTACTATGTTCTTCCAAATTTTTTGAATAACCCATCTCACCATAAAAATTTAAAACTTTGATATATACATTGATTATGAGTAATATATATTTTTTCATAATAAAAATAAATTACAATGTTTTCGTCCTTATTACAATATGTTATACCTCTATATTTCTCAATTTTTTTTTGATAATAACAAAAAAAGTTATGTATTACCTCGGAAAGTACATTAGGTAAGCAAAAAATTATAATTGAAATGTTAGTTATAGAACTTGTTGAAATTTGATTGATTTATAGTATATAAGTTAATGTTGCTATGTAATTTATTTTCATTTATAAGTGGCTTTCATCTAAAGAAATACATAAAGAAGATATAAAGTATTTGAAAAGAGAATTTCCCCTATATGAAATGCAAAAGAATGTATTTATACATTTTTTTCAATGTACAAGAAAATTATCTCATACACCTAGTCAAGGATCTTGAATATGTCAACCTATACACACATGCTTAATATGGTTAGTCTAAAGGAACTTAAAGAAATCAAAGGTGTTTGTTAGCCATATATCATGTCCAAAGGGATCATTGGTTGAAGGATACATGGTTTACTATTCTATGGTGTATTTTAGTAATCCCCAAGTAATGGATGATATTAATGTGCCTCCTTTTGAGATGTTAATTCCACCAACAAATATTAAGGGGAGGTGTTGTTGAGAAAGGTACAAGTAGAAAGGAGAAATGTATTATATTTTATTGTTCTTACTATATTTTTACATATATTTTTGTAAGATTAATTGATAAATAAATTTATTTTACTTTCTTCATCTAGGTAGCGAAGAGTGGAATGCATTCAATTTATACATTGAAAATAATCTTTGACTAGATGAAGGCATGGATAGAACGATGTAAAGAAATTCATCATAGTTTATCATGGAGTTGGGTAGCAGTGTTGATTAGAAGAGCATGATAATGATTCAAATCTAATACATAAGGAAATTGATATAGAATATGGAAAAAAAAACATAGAAAGGTAAACATCCTAGTTTATACATCATTAAAAGATAGTCATTGGTTTACATCCTATGCATTTTGTAGAGATAAAAGTACATATAGTCATTGGCTCACACATTATGCACCATGTGCATGAGGATGATTATATGAGCAATGATGAATTAGTGTTAGACATCCTAGATGTCATTATGGATGATCGTTTTAATGATTATAAAGGGTTGGATATAAATAATGATGATAATGAGTAAGATATTTAATTGGATGATATTCAAGATCACTTTGGGTTGGATGTGTAATAAATCTTATTTAAATGAACTGGTTCAAATTGAGTACTCTTGCGGTTTGGAATCTTAATAGAGACTAATTCCATTCTAATTTTGTAAAATGAAATCAAAAAATAAAAAAACTAATCACCAAACAAGATAACATATTGTATAATATGAGTGTTAACATATAATCACTTTTTCAAAAATCTATTAAAAAGTAAAATAGAGATATTTGTGACTGATATATTTTCTTTAAACATTATCAAATTTGAATAATCTAGTTTAAAAAAGTTTTATATTATAAATAATATAGTTTACATGAATAAGATAAACATTATCAAATTTGAATAATCTAGTTTAAAAAAGTTTTATATTATAAATAATATAGTTTACATGAATAAGATCAATAAGGGAAATGTATAAATTCTTTTAAAAAAATAACATACTTAAATACATAAGATAATTTCAAACAATAATAATAGTAATAATATATATATGTTTATATAAAAAAATTACAAATACCAATTTTTGTATTTTAAATGATATTATATAAAAAAATTAATTTTGATATGGCATATCATATAATTGAATGGGATTTTATTGACATTATAAATGACATTTATATAAAAAATCTGATTTTTTCACGGTATATCACATAATTAAATGGTAACTTTATTGATCTTCTCATTTTATTTATATAATAAGTTGATTTTGATATGAAGTATTACATAATTGAATAAGACTTTATTAATAATTTATAAGAAACACTAAGTTTGAACATATGCATAATAAGATATTACCCAAGAAACCACTAAATTTGCGGATATTTCCTATTGTTATGCACATATCAGATGACCAATTATTGAATGACAAAAATGTAAGTGTTGATATAACAAAATATGTTAGGTGTTGTTTTAATTTGGAGGTGTTTAGTTTTGCTTATGTCTAAAGGTTTTCATAAAAGTCATGATATGAATGCCTTAGTTTGAATTCTCATAAACAATTATTACGTTTAGTTTAGAAAGCACGCATGCCATTTTAGCTCATTTTGGCTTTTAATTCGTTTCTATGGAGACATAGAATTTGGGCTCAATATATTGGAGCTCAAAGAGTTAGTTAGTGTGAGTGTTAGGGTAAATATTAGTTAGTGTGAGTGTTAGGGAAAATATTTATAGTTGTCAATGTATTTCCTTTATTTATATTTGTTAGCAATTGTATTTAAAGGTGTAAAGATACATTGAAGGAATTGAACATGCCTATGATGTTACTACAAAAATGTTGCACCAGAGGAAAGATAACAACCTAAAGGGTGGAGAGGAAAGATAACAACCTAAAGGGTGGAGGATGGAGGAGAGGAAATGTGTTCAAACTTGCAATAGTCTCACACTTGTGTCGATGCTTGTCTGACAAAGTTGCTCAAACCACTTGGCTAATTCATTTTTTCTAATCATACCATTATGTCAAAATCTTATATACATATTATATCCAAGCTATAACATGGAAGGTAATGAGGAGAAACATTACCATAGGTCCTCGTGGGCATTGATGCAATAAAAATGTAATTGCACAGAGGAAATGACTAAAGTCAGTGTGCGTTGATAATGAGATTAAATAAAGAGATTCTTTCACTGGAGTGACCTTATGATTCCATGATATTCTACAATCAACATAAAGAAGGGGGTTTGTTTTAGATGTTTAGCTATCTCCTTTCAAAAAATTTAAATTAATTTGGAGCCATTTCGTTGGAGCCATTAATTCTAGTTTTAAATTTAAATTTAAATTTTGTCTAGCAAAGATTTGTTGGAATTGCAAATTTATGTGGTGTAGTTTACACAATCCAAGTGTCCAAGTAAACTTTTAAGGCATTGTATCCATTTATGCATTCAAAAATATAGTTTTAGAAATGTAAAGTTACACATGATAAATGCATATATAGAACCAATATAGATCCATTTTCAAGTGGATTAAATCTCTTGAGGTGCATACTTTTTTTTTTCAAGTTTTGCACTCTAAAAGAGGTCCCATAGGCTATCTTTAGCCTTGTGGACATTAAAATTTTCTTTCTTTCTTTCTCATCTTTCCAGAAGTAATTACGGTTTCCTTTGCACAGCTCATGCGGGTCCCACAATAACAAGTGACCATGTAAGTTAACCATAGTTAAGAAGTCTTTATGTCAAGGATGGTCATTCCTAAACAAAAAAATACCCAATAACGTCTCAGGTTGAACACGATTTAAGGTGGGACTTTATCATAATTAGTTAAAGCAATTTTGTGTGGGAGTTATCTTAAGAATCCCCAAAGCCGAAATTTCTATACGAACTTGACCAAAAATTTAGATATTTTCTGTTATATAACACAATTGTTTAGGTTATGATCTAGTTGTAAATTGGTTGGAAAAAATCAAAATTAAGCCCATAAAATTTTTCAATTAAACATTTTATGCCATTCTACCTAAAAAAATCCCTTAAACACCTAAAGGAAATTTTTAAAAATACATAATTTACTGTAAATTTAATCATATTTATTAATATGCTAGCATCAAGAATAACATAAGACGCCATGCCGAAAATGGCTTGTTTAAATCAAATTTAATTTAAGGTGTATGTTCCCACTACATCAAGGTATAATGGATTTTGAACATGAAGATCCATAACCACATCCTAAAAATGAATATATTTAGTTTTTATTTATGATATATAAATAAATATTCAACTGCACATTATCAACCCATGTAAAACCCTTGTACCTTTCCTAGTTCCAAGATGAAGATAATTTTTTATATTTTAATAAAATAAGAACTTTTTTCTTGTAGAACTTTTTTCTATGACTTCGTTAATTGGTCTGTTGCATGAGACTGCTTATTTGTATTTTATTTTCAATGTCATATTATAGTAATGCATATTTATTTATTATTTCTTAGTAATTTAAGTATGTAATATAATTGTAAAATGTAAGATTATCAAGTTTTTATTAATATAAAGATTTAAATGTGTTTCTTTTAAATAATTGTAATTAAAAGTGAATTTGATTAACTGGAAATTTTTTACAAATAACTTAAATTGTAATTATATTTAAAAAATGAAATAATTATAATATATTTTTTTAAATGGAAATATTTAGTTTAAATGAAAGTCAGCGATTTAATTGATGTGATAATTTTTCCATCACTTGAATGTTAACATTGTTAATAATTTTGTTATTATGCTTTACTTTTCTTTAATATTGAGTGAGTACTTATTAAGCATATGGTTTGCATTTATAGTTTTGAAATTTTTCACACTATTGAATTGTTTATTTTACATATATTTGTTTTTTATGTGCAATGGAGAAATTATAAATCTCAATTTCATATTAACCAGCCTAGATCCATCTTAACTCTGGATCTATCAAGCGTCGAGAGGGATTAAAGAAAACCTCTTTTTTGAGAGCAAAACTTGAGGAAAGGTTTGCACCTCGAGAGATTTGATCACTCTCAGTGTTTGATAGATCCAAAGTTAAGATGGATCTAGGTTGGTTTCAGTCATGTGTGGCCAAGGAAAATCTATCGAACATATGATTAGTTTGATCAATAATATGTAAAAATATTTAATATTAATATAATCATTTTAAATATGCTAAATATGTCTGAGATTTATCTTATCATTTTAATTTTTTTCTTAGTTACCTCAGTTTGTTGAGATGATAAATATTGTCGAAAACTTTAATGATGAAAATGATGAAATAAAAAATTTGGCTGCAAAATGACAGTGTAATAACGTTGAATGATAGAAAATGTGAATAATAAAAATGTAGTCAATTACAAATAGTCTTCATTGTGATCAATCTCAAACTATTTTCTTCTACTATTATTATCGTCAACCTTGTTAGTTTTGTCATATTTTCATGTCGATTATATGAAAAGGAAAGTTCAAATCTTAAACCATTTAAATATTTGTCTCGATCTATTGTAGTAAACATCATACCTTGTCTCTCTTGTTATCCAATATTAATAGGTTGAATTACTATAACAAAAAAACTAATGCACATTGTCAATAATTTGTTGTGCTTACACTAGAATCAATGCACATTATTAATCCAATCACTTTGAAATTAATGTACCATCATACATCTAATTACATCAAATCAGAAATCAACATATACACTGAAATCAATGCATCTAATGCAAGAAATCAAATAGTATTAGAGAACAACATCTACACTGAAATCAATGCATCTAATGCAAGTAATCAAATAGGATTAAAAATAATCTACACTCAAATCAATGCACCTAGTGCAAGTAAGCAAATAATATTAGAAACCAACATCTACACTGAAATCAATGCGTTTAGTGCAAGGAATTAAATAGGATTAGAAATCAACTACATTGAAATCAATGCATCTAGTGCAAGAAATAAAATATAATTAGAAAGAAACATCTAAATTGAAATTAATCCATCTAGTGCAAAAAATCAAATAGGATTAGAAATCACCATCTACACTGAAATCAATGCATTTAGTGCAAGCAATCAAATAGGATTAGAAATCACCATCTACATTGAAATCAATGCATTTAGTGAAAGTAATCAAATAGGATTAGAAATCATCTACATTAAAATCAATGCATCTAGTGCAAGTAATCAAATATCATTAGAAATCAACATCTACACTAAAATCAATGCATCTAGTGCAAACAATCAAATAGGATTAGAAATCACCATCTACACTGAAATCAATGCATCTAGTGAAATAAATATTCTTCCCTCTCCCCCTCGCCTCCATCTATATCAATATCTACCTCCATCTCCCCTTATTTGTCTCTTTATCTCACCCCCCCAGACACACATGCTCTCTCACTCCATATCTATCAATATCTCTGTCCCTCCCTCCTTGTCTCCATCTCTCTCTTCTATCTCTTCACCTTCCATACATATCTCTATCTCCCTTGGTCTCTCTATATCACCCCCAAAACATACACTCTCTTTCTCAAATATATCTATCTATCACTCCCTCCTCTCCCTCCCTCCCTCTCTCTCTTCCCCCTCTCCCCCTCTTCCCCACTTCTAAATTTATTCCCTCCTGTTGTCCTCTCTCACTGTCTCTCCATCTTCCTTATCACGCCCTCTCTCTCTCTCTCCACCTTTCTCTATCAATGTCTTTCTTCTTACCTCCCTCTCTCTCCCTATCCATCTCGATCTCTCTTTCCCTATCTATCTCCACTCTCTCACATCCTCTCTTTATTCCTTTCTTTCCCATCTCTCTTTCTCTCTCTTCACCTTCCAACTCTGTTACTATATGCCTCTCTCTCTCCTTCTCTCCATCTCTCATTTATCTCTTTATATCACACCCAAACATACACACTCTTTCTCTGTCTCTCCCTTGTCACTCCCTTTCTCTCCACTTCTCACTCTCTATGTCTTTCTTCTTCCCCCCATCTCTCCCCCTACAACTCCATCTCTCTATCCCTCCCTCTCTCCTCCTATCTCCCTCGCTCTCTCCTCCTCTCTCTCATCCTTCCTTTCTCATCCTTCCTTTATATCTCTTTCTCTCCTACCTCCCTCTTCCTCCCTCTTCCTCCCCCAATCTCTCTCTCTCTCCCTCCTACAATCCTATCTCTTCCCCCATCACTCTCTTCCGCTCTCTCAAGTTCTCTCTCTCATCCTTCTTCTCTCTCTCTTTCTCTCTTGCCTCCCTCTATCTTCCCCCCTCTCACTCTCTCTCTCTCTATCTCTCTCTCTCTCTCTCTCTCTCTCTGTGTCTTTACCCTCCAATCATCTCTCCCCCCATCACTCTGTCACTCTCTCTCTCTCTCTCTCCAACTATGTTACTATATCCCTCCCTTTCTCCTTATCTCTCCTTATTTCCCACCTTGCCTCCATCTCTCCTTCTACATCTCTTTATCTCACTCCTACCATACACACTCTCTCTCCATCTCTCCCTTGTCACTCCATTTCCCTTCACTTCTCACTCTCTATGTATTTCTTCTTCCCTCCCTCTCTCCCCCTCCAGCTCCATTTATCTATCCCTCCCTCTCTACTCCTCTCTCTCAAGTCCTCTCTCTCATCCTTCCTCTCTCTCAAGTCCTCTCTCTCATATTTCCTCTCTCTCCCTTTCTCTCCTACCTCCCTCTCTCTTCCCCCATCTCTCTCTCTCTCTCGCTCTGCCCTCCAATGATGTGATCATGACTCAAACACACAACGTTGATGATATCTTTATGATTTCATGATGTATGTGTATTGATGTGATCTCATTAGATTAGGTATGTATGCATCCCTTTCTTCATGATGTGTGTCTATCGATCTGATCTCATTAGATTAGGTATGTATGCATCCCCTTCTTCATGAAGACCATATAGATGTTGCATGAACTAGTGTAATCGTTTGTATTGGTATATTATGCCTCTAATCGATTTGGTACACATGGTTCCATCTTATTTGTGCTAATACAAATGAATAAGTGTGTTTTTCTCAAAGATGTGACGTGTAAGGTATTAATTTGGATCAATGTTGCATATAAGAAAATGCACACTAACGGTTTTGATCTGTCATAGAACCCTTGTGCATAGGGTGATATGTGTCCGTTAGACTTTCAATTTGATGAGATATGTTGTGATTTGACCAAACAAGAATTGTGTTATGTCTAATTGATTTGATAGTTGGAGTATAGCAAAGTGGAATAATAGCTTAGATCTTGTGAATAGGATGTTGTAACCCTTATTTCCTTATTGCTGAAGTTGTCTTATCTATCAGTAAGCGGGAACTTGCTGCTCAATTTTGTTGAAATCAATGATTTCCATTGCTATATAATTTTTATGATGTTGCAACTATAAAATATTACTGAATATGATAGATGTTGCTTACTTTAGTAAAACACTGCTAATCAAGTGATCGAAAATATGAATACTAAGCATATAAGGTATTATGAAGTAAGTCATATTGTATTGATTAAGATCTATTGAGTCCAAATAATGTGAACTTACTGATATGATCAAGTGAGAATGAGGAATTCGTGCTACTCGTGTTGGAGTTATTATTTCATAGATGTGCTAATTATGTTGGCAATAAATGACCGGTTGCTATCTTGATAGAAGGTCCAGTATCATTAGTGTGTATGTTGTTACCATAATTGCTAGTTGCCATGAAACATTGATTTGTAGAAATTTGTCGCATAGATTAGAGCTTGGAATGAGTGACTGTCAAGATCTTGAACTTGTAACTTGTCCCTAAGGATGATGCCTGTTATGATTAGAACATCATAGTTTCTAGTTTGTGTTGAAGATTACTTGTCTGGATAAAGGTTACCTAAAGAGATTGTATTTGTTGTCCGAAATATTTGAGGTGTTGTGGTCTACATGAATGGGTTATTTTCCCTAGCTACTAATGATTTTGATGTATGGTGAGGTTATGATAAGACAATGAGAAGTATTGCTAATAATTTTCTTTTGCATGAACATTTCCATAGTAATTAAATTGATATTGTGAATTTATAGAATATTTTGTGGTATCATTAAGGTGTCCGACATTTCGGGTTAGCACTACACCCATATTCAAGAACAAAAAGCTCAAAATATGACATGAAGAGTGCCAAACTATGATTAATTATATAATTCGGCAAAAGAAATGGCCAGAATAAAAGTGAACGTTATAAAATGATGAATAATTAATAGTTAATATTTAAAAATTATTATTAATTTTTTTATTGAAAGGGAAAGTTACAAATTCACATAATTAATTAAAGCAATTACACATAATTATTTAAATAAATTATAACCAGGCACAAATTAATAAAATTAAAATTAGGGAAATGAATTTTATTACTAGAGGGGGAGTAAATTAAATTAGAGTAAAAAACATTATTAATTAGATGATGCAAAAGGATAGGGTGAAAAGGAAATTAGGTTAAAGAGAAAGGAAAATATAATTTTTTATTTTATTAGAATTAAATTAGGATTAAATTAATATTTGAATTAGGTTAATTTGTATTTGCTGCAACAACCCTCCAAAACTCCCGACTCTTCAAAATTTTGGAGCACCTATACCATCCCTGTTACTATTTCTTGTTCATGAAACCTCTTCGGTTGACCTAAACCATTTTCATCCTGACACAAGCCTAACTATCGAAAACCTTCAAAGTCTTGTGATCTTACCTAAGTCGTGGGTCGCATCAAAACGACCATTGTGATCCTAAAAATCGTGATCGTGTGACCTACCCAAATTTGTGATTAAGCCAACTCGCTAGGTCACATGGAAATTTTCACAACCTATCACACCCATGTGACTTTGTGATTGTGCGACATGTGTAATTCCATAGGTTGAAAGGTCGCATCATTTCCTATCCAAGAATTTTGCGATTGGTGTGACTTTGCGACTCTACGATCCCCTAAGATCACAAGGTCGCAAGGTCGCTACGTCGCAAGGTTGCAAAATGTATGAAATCACACCTAGTGCGACCCTACGACCCACGTAACCCCACACGTGCGACCAAAAATTATAAACAGTCAGGTTTGCCGGTCACTTGGATAATTTGGCTTGGTTGCGTGAGGGACAAAGAGGCTCAACGAATTGAAGGAGGCGCACAACCCTGTCAGGTAGGTGACTCTTCCCCTTCCCTGTTAATCATTTCCTCTTGCCATTTGGCCTCCTCTTCCACCCTGACCCTGCATATTCCAAGTCAGGGGGGTTTTATCCAAGTCTTGCCTCATTGTTTTACCAAAAACCCTTGGCCACTTGATTTTTTCTCTCAATATCCCCTTTGATTAGTCAATCTCTCTATACTCATCCCAAGATGGCCTACATTCCCCACAGACCAAGTCATCTGGTCCTGGAAGTCTCAAAGGGCCCATCCTGAGCCTCATTCCCCTTGTCGAGGTGACCTAAGAAGCAGGTCACATGAATAAAAGTTGTGATAGGACAATGAATGTGACCTCACGACCCTTGTGACTGTGCGACCCCTGCGACCCATTAGCACCTGCGACCCATGTGACCCATGTGACCTGTGAACCATGCAACCTAACCTTTTTTGCTACCCTTCCAGTCTCTGAGTCGCACACTTATGTCAGTGACCTCTACGACCCCCCTGATCCCTGTGACTTGCTAAGGGCACCTTCTTCTAGGGATTTGTTAAGGAGTCTGGAAGTTATAATTTGTGCTTGCTACTAGGAGTTTTTATTCATGTCGTCTCTCTCATCGTGGGACTGTTTGTTTAACATGTCAGGTGACGTTGATCTTGAGTGAATCTCAATTTATTCCTTCGCTAACGAGATGGCACCTTTAATAGTGAAGTATTCCCGCAAAATATCATAAATTAGTGTACAGGAGGTTCACCAGGCCCCTCCACCCCCAATCTATAGGGACACTACTTGCAACAGTAACAATAATACCAATCTCTCATGGTACAATATCTACGCGGAGTTATCTAAAACATTAGGAGAATTTTGAGGTCTAAAATGGGCCTCCTAAGGAAATTATAAAATAATAGTGGAAATAATAAAATAATATTAGATTACATCATCAAATTTTAGAGGGAAAAAAGAAAAAACTATTTTTTCAACTCACATCTTCAACTTATCTCCCTATGGGTTTACTCAAATTTTGAGCAGCAATACTCATTGAATGCAAAATATGATTTCTCATCCAACAAGTAGTGATGTTGCATACTTTCGATCGAACCCGCTACACGGAAAATGAGAAATACATGAAAAACTTGATTGCAATCATGTTTTTCATGTATTTCTCATTTTTCATGTATTAGGGTCTATTGAAAGTATGCAACATGGGTAATCCTTGGATGAATCATCCCCCATGGTTAACATCATCATCTTAAATCCTATTGGTTCTTATAAAGTTTATTTTGGTTGTACATTTTTCTTAGGAGGCCGATTTTAGACCTCAAAATTCCCCTAATGAGGACATCCCCGAAGACCAAGAAGATTTCTAAGTATGCATCAACGTCAAAAGGTCTAGACTCCATAAGGTGGCCTCAAAAACCCTAGTCTTTTCGTGCACGAAGATCATTGGCTGGATAATATAGAACACTGGTACAAATCGATGGGTGGTAAGGGACCATGTAGGTTCAATGTATGCAACATTCTCCTCAACAAACATCACTGCTTATTACAGGTTGTCCGAGGAGGAAGCATTCAATACCCGATGGCTCTCGAGTTTTGTAACTCCAACCAAGGATATTCTGAGGGAATGGTGGCAAGACTCGTCCAAGTTCTGAGTCATGAGTGACTAGATATACAGGACGGATGGGCTGAATTTTTTTTATCAAATTATTTCCTCTATGATGAACCATTTTTATGAGAGGGTTGATATTGACACCTTCTGTGGGACATGGGTCCCCATAATGTACGTCGTCGCCACTAGGGGTATAGTTTTCAACTAGGCCAACATCTTTGTTTCTGCATTAAGGACCAATATAGTAGTAGTTAAGCTGCATTAGGCAGACCAACCATTTAAGTTTTATATGGCCTCATACCTCCTAGATGCAGTTTGTGCAAGGTGTCATTTTGACCACTGGAGTTACAACTAGACCACAACTGTAGCAGAACCAATACATCATAATTAGAAGGTTTTCTGGAACACCAACTACAAGGGTATGCTCGACACCATATTTGAATCGTTTATCGCCCTGTTATATCACGTGCTTTTCGGGGAAGAGTCCCCTTGCATGTCGAAAAGAGACATGGAAACTATCACCAAGGTGGCACATTGGTTCCCAATAAGGTAGGGAACATTTATCAGAGTCTTTTGTTCTTATAAGACCCCTCATGAACTTCCTCGATTCGCAAAGGGTAGAGTACTCATGTAGGAAGTGTGCTATCAGATGACCTAAGGATTTTAAAAGACACTAAGCAAAGGAAATAAGAAACCTTGGCTCACGTTCCCTCTCATTATCGAGGTTTACACAGTTGAAAACTTTAAGGAAGTGGAGGCAGAAGCTTAAGAGGTAAATGGGTATCATTTTGTGACTCTGAACCACTGCACCTATGACCCCAGAAGGGTAATAGCGACTCACTACAAGTGGACCAACTTCAATTGGTCATATCCATATTCCATTCATAACCAAGAAGACAAGATCAAGAATTGGTACAATGCTACTAGGGTACTCAACCCTAGTGAACAACAACAAAGAGATGAGCAAAAACTTGAACATTCCCAAGCAAGCCTGAGCGTTCGAGAGAGATCAAATTCTCTAAAGAAGAAGGAGTAACAAAAGGTGGCGGGGAAGTTAAAGAAACAGAAGATCCCCCAAGCGACCAAGATGAAGGAGAAGATGATGAGACATTGAAAACAAAGGAAAGTGATCTTGGCAAGGACGAAGCAAAAGCTCAAAAGGAAAATAGAATAAGAACTCAAACAATCGCAAGATTTAGGTGATCAACAACTCGAGGAATAGATTGAGAAAAGGAAGTGGCTTGAAGAAGAAGAAAGAAGGAAGCAAGTAGAAGAGTGATCTAAGATCTTTTACTTATAGATGCATCAGAATTACATGAAATAAAACTTATTAACCATGGAACTTAAAAACACACAAAATGATGTGGAAATAAAAAGGTAAACATGAAAACATGACACAATGATTTGATTACGAAGTTCATCTAATTGGGACTACGTCTTCGGGCCCTGCTCAATAGTGGGAAGGCCTTCTTTCATTAAGTGGCATAAAAAGAGATAAAGTACAAGCAACATCCATTTACAATCCTTATACCTCCAAGTTGGAAGATGGATGAATAATGGAGAACCCAGTTTCAGAAACAAACAATACCACTGAAATCCTGGTGAAAAATCGTACAACAATTCCTATCCCAACACTGAATTTTGATAATTAGGCTTTCTATACCTTCTCAGAACCTCCCTGCTTCTCAAGGAGAGGTTTTGTCCCCCGCGGCCAGGCCGAGTTACTTCTACATACAGTGTTCTGAACTTTTAGCCAGTATCCTCTCCTTCTCCGATGCGGATAGTCCTTTATATATGCTAGCAGTAAACCCCTAAACTCCCGACAGTTTTAAACAATAGACCAAGTTAGCAGGCATGTTTGATTTAATATCGAGGATCTCGGTTCACGGCAAAAACCCTTACTTAACATGGAAAAACTCTTTAACTGTGAATTTAACCTGATGGCCTTTTATTATTGGCATTTCCCCCGTTAGTGTTTCCAATCGGTGGACAAACCAAAGCCCATACATCAAGCACCCTGCAATAATCGTGGACCCGACAAACTATTAACCATAATATATAAAATATTGGGTCCGGAAGCCCATGTCGCAAATCACAATTGGCGTTTCCAAAATTGTTACAACATGCGACTGCTTCCCCCTTTGCAAAATTCAATTGCGATATTGCAAATCACAACATGCTTTTGCGTTTGCAATCACATCACAACCTGGCTTGCTCTGAGGATGATTCTTTAACCTTCTCCTTTTGTGATGGGCGATTGCGATTTGATTGCATCACAACCATAACTCACTTGGGGCCAATTTTATTTAAGTCACGGGCTCTTCCTCCTATGATCTACGATATGTGAGACGAATGGCAGCCTGCCACTTGGTGCTTCCCCATTCGCTGAGAGTGTCTGCCACATCATCTCCTCCTGCCACATGTTCAAGTCAAACTTAAACTTTGACTTGCTCTAACTTCTTCGTATGAACTCGGATTTGAGTGTCGTTCACACCGTTGGAATTAGGATAATGAGCAATTTGATTTGATGCTAATTTTATCCAAATTATTCCACTTTGAGTTTTGAGTCTTTTACCATGCCACTAGTACTTCTTTAGAGATCTACCTAGATTAATATTCCCCACTAAGAGCTTTTGGACCACCAAAATCCCTTTTATTCAATTGGAAAGAGAGGAAATTGCACCCTCACTTTTTCTTTCTCCATCCATCGAGCTTTACTCACGAATGTACTCCACATCTCCCTATCGTGAAGTTATGGTTTTCCTGTCAAGTATGATGCCTTCGGGCAACTTTTCTAGATACTCTGGTGCAAAATCATCCACTGTAGGAATCTGTGCAATCTCTTTGGTATTTGTAATCAATGGAGGTTCATAAAGCTTCATGTTTTCAACATTTACCACTGAGTACATTTTCATATAAGCGGGCAAGTCAAGATAAAAAGCATTGTCTCCAATCTTTGCCAATATGGTGAAGGGACCATATCGAATGGGTCTCAATTTCTTCCTTTCTCCCTTCATTCTATCCTTGCTAATGTGGAGCCATACCTTGTCCCCAACTTGAAACTAATGGTCAACTCGATGCTTATCATGTCGAGCTTTATATGAAGCTCGACTGTTCTCCAAATTCTCCTATACTACCTTATGAATCACCTGTATCTGTTCAATAAACTTCTGTGCTTTGTCCCTATCAACTCATCCATTGCCATCCCCATCTTTCCCAAAGACCATGTTTAAGGGATCCCTTGGTAGATAACCAAAACATGTCTCAAATGGTGAGCTCTGTGTGGATGAATGTGCTACTCGACTGTATGCATGTTGCACAAAAGGAAGCTGTTCATGCCATAACTTGGGATGTTTTCCACAATAGCCTCGTAACAAGTGTACCATGGTGTGATTAACGACCTTTGTATGCCCATCGGTTTGTGGATGAAATGTCGTACTTATTTTTGATTAGTGGCCATCATTCTCCACAAGCTGGTCAATAACTCTCCAAGAAATCGAGAGTGTTGAACCGACACAATAAATGTGGGAAACCCAAAATGAACCCAAACACGCTGAAAGAAAAGATAAGAAGTATTCTCGGCAATGACCTTCTTTTTACAAGGCACTAAAATACACATTTTACTAAACAATCCACGACGACATACAAATAGTCATGACCTTTCTTAGAAATAGGCAAACCACCTACAAAATCCATGGACACACTTTCCCATGGTTGACTTGGAATAGGGATTGGTGTGTAGAGCCTAGGTTTTCTATTAGAGGGCTTTGGAACGGAACATAACACACAACCCTTTATAAAGCGAGTCACAATGTTTTTCATATGAGGCCAAAAACAAAACCTCTGTAAATGACATAAAGTTTTTTCAACCCCAAAATGACCAGACACCAGAGAGGTATGAGCCTAACAAATTACATATACCCTTTCATCAATAGGTATGCAAAGTTTGTCAAGGTGGTACAATAGTTTTCCCTACATATTGTTCAACATAACCTTCAAACAAACAAGACACATTTTTCAAAACTACAAATGCAGAAATAGGAGGGCAAGAAAGCATATCTGCTACTTTTTTGCTGGTGCCCTTATTGTATTTTATTACCAGATGAAAATGTTGGAGGAATCCCATCCATCTGAAATGACGGGCTTGTTGAAGCTTGGTCTGTGACTGAAGGTACTACAAGGGATGATGATCCATATGGATGATGGTTTCCTTGCCGATCAGGTAGTGTTTCCACATCTTTACACTCTGAACCAAGGCGTACAAATCCCTGTCGTGCATGGATAATTCACAACAATCTGGGAGAAAGTCTTTGAATGGTAACATACAAGCTTCCTTTTTTGAAACAATACAGTGCCCATGGCATATCCGCTGGCATCTGTTTCAATCTCAAAAGGCTGTCAAAGGTCTGGTAAGGCTAGCACTAGTGTTGTGCTAAGCTTCTCTTTCAGTGCGTCGAAAGATTTCTGTTGTTTTCCTCCCCACTTAAAGGCCTGCTTCACACTTGTCGATGTGTGTAAGGGGGTTGCGATAACATAGAAGTTCACAATGAACCTTCTCCAATACTATACTATACCCAAAAAGCTTCGGACCTCTGTAACATTTCTGGGCTTAGGCCATTTCATAATCATATCTACTTTCGAGGGATCTATCCTCAATTTCCCATTACTGACTATGTGGCCTAAATAAACCAGAGAGGTCTTCCCAAACTCACAGTTTGACAGTTTCACATACAGTTTTTATTTTTCTAGAACATCAAGCACTTTCTTCACATGAAATACATGTTCATCCCATGTCCTACTATACATAAGAATATCGTCCAAATATACAAGCACAAAATTATCAAGTAAATACATAAACAAATAATTCATTACCCTCATAAATGTGGCCAGAGCATTGCATAGTTCGAATGAAATCAAAATCCATTTCAAAAACCCATGTTTGGTTTTGAATGCAGTCTTCCAAATGTCTTGTTCTATACCTCTAACCTGGTGATATCCACTACGTAAATCCAGTTTTGTAAAATAGACAACATTTTTCAACTGATCTAATAATTCATCAATGCAGAGGGAGAGGGTATTGATTCTTCATCATAATTTTGTTTAGCGCCTTGTAGTCTACGCACATTCTCCATGTGTTGTCTTTCTTTCACACCAACATGATTGGTGAGCCACACGGAGAAGAACTTGGTCTGATGACTCCTTGATTTAGAAACTCCTGCACCTGTTTCTTGATCTCCTCCATCTTGATAGAAGCCATCTTGTACATGCCAATATTCGGTAAAGGAGTATCCTGTTGTAAATGGATCTCATGTTGGATTTCTTTTTTTGAGGGAAATCCTCTTGGTTCCTGAAAAAATCTATCATAGTCAGAAATAATTTCAAACAATTATTTCCTATGATCAGGATCACAACCTTTGAAAGCGTCAACCATCTCGCCCTCTTTCGCTCTCACTACCATGAGCATACACCCTTTGCTGGAATTAACCAGTCGTTTAATTTTTCCTGCACTTACAAGGCTAGCACTAAATTTCGTATGATGAGCTCTGACTATATATTCCACCCCGTCCTTCGTGAGGTGGTATTTATTTTAGTGCTGAAAGAAAACTGCCTTTATGTCATATAGATACAGACTTCCCAAGATAATTCCAGAGATATCCAAAGGCACAACATTTAACTCTACCTCATCAACTAATTTGGAAGAAATAACAAATTTGGCCCTACATTGCTTAGTGACTTGTAATTTTTCTTTATCGCTTACCAAACCAAGCGGGTATGGACTCAGGCAAGGCTTAGTTTCAAGGCATAGTTTTTTCACTAAGGACTCTGAGATTAAATTTGCTTGGGAACTTGAATCGAACAATGTTTCCACCTTTGTGTGTTTTATAATAACTCTAATTTGGAATAATTCAATTCTCTTTCGCTCATTACTTACAGGCTCATTCAAATAACTAGTACTTGACATTGAATTAGAATTATTACTAAGAGGATTACCTTTTGCGCCCACCACTGTGATTAATGTCTCATCGCCAAAATCTAATCCAAGGTCTTGTTGCATTGTTGCCACTATCTTCTGCTTGCCCTTTCCGCTAAATCTCTTTGGTCTAAGCTTTGGATGTAGCTTCCAACAATGGCCCTTGTCATGACTTTCTCTCTTGCAATGCGTGCAAGATGGTGTTGCTATGTCCTCTTTCTTGGCTACGATGATCTTCGTAGCCTTCCCCTTGCCTTTCTTCTGTAATTTTCCATGCTGAGGATTGAGCGGTGTTTTCTTAGCTTGATCATTTCTGTCATTCTTGCGTTGGTTTTCAAGATGAATCTCCTTTAAGCTGGGCACATCAATAATAGTAGGCTCAAACAATGATAATGAGTGTCTTATGTAACTATGTAGCACACCAACATACTTAGTTACAGTCTCAGGCGAATCTAATGAGATGCCCAAATTCAATGCTTGTTTATGAAATTCTTCAGTGAAGCTTTTCACGTTTTGGCCTTTACCTTGCCTTGGATATTTCCATTCCATTAGTTCATTTTTTTTATAACCCAAAGGGTAAAATTGGTCTTTCAATGCATAAATAAAACTGGACTAAGAGGAAAGAAGGTTACCCGACTTTTTCTGCCATTTTGCAACTTGCTGTCCCACCAAACAAGAGCAGTGCCACTCTGCTGAAGAGATGCTAACTGAACCTTTTCCTCATCTTCTTCGATCTGTTGAATCGAGAAGTATACCTTCATCTGTATTTTCTAATTATTCAGTTTTTCTGCACTACACTCTCCATTGTACATGGGCAGGTCAAACTTTACATCTAGCTTGAAGAACGGTTTCTTAGATGCATGTTTGGAATCATGATTAGAGTGATGAGAGCTATCACTTGAAGAAGGAGAAGGAGGAGGCTCTCCTCCACCACCTTCATGATTTTCTAATATATTATCATTGGAACCTTCCTTCTCATGCCCAAGTTCCTTCTCATACTCTGAAACAACTTGTCCACTTTCTCTGCCATATTGTAGAATACCTTGCAGAAATTTTGTTCCTCTTCCTAACGAGCTTTTCATTTTCCATGTTTCTTCTTCATTGTGAATGTCCTTCTTCAGGATCAAAGGACTTAAGCGTTCCTTCTCCTTTTCGTAACTTGTTCCAGGTTAGCATAGACTCATGCAATTCACATCAACAAAGACCTGCTCTGATACCAAACTTGATCCAAGGTCTTTTACTTATGGATGCATCAGAATTACATGAAACAGAGCTTATTAACCATGGAACTTAAAATCACACAAAATTATGTATAAATAACAAGATAAAATGAAACCATGACACAATGATTTTATTATGGAGTTCGTCCAATTGGGACTATGTCTATGGGTCCTGCTCAATAGTGGGAAGGCCTTCTTTCATTAAGTGGCATAAAAAGAGATAAAGTACAAGCAACATTAATTTACAACCCTTATACCTCCAATCTTGAATATGGACTAAGAACGGAGAGCCCAGCTTCAGAAACAAACAACACCACTCAAATCCTGGCAAAAAATCATGCAAAAACGCTTATCTGAACACCCAATTTGGATAATCAGGCTTTCTACACCTTCTCAGAACCTCCTTGCTACTCAAGGCGAGGTTCTGACCCCTGCTTCCAGGCTGGGTTACTATTGCGTATAGTGTTCTGAACTTTTGGCCAGTCTTCTCTCCATCTCCAATGCGAATAGTCCTTTATATATGCTGGCGATAAACTCGTCAACTCCCAGCAGTTATAAACAATAGACCAAGATAGCAGGCAGATTTGATTTAATATCGAGGATCTCGGGTCGTGGCAACAACCCTTACTTAACATGGAAAAACTCTTTAATTGCACATTTAACTCGATAACCTTTTACTATCAGCGTTACCCCCATCGGTGTTTCCAATCGGCGGATAGACCAAAGCCCATACATCAAGCGCCCTGCGATAACTGTGAACCCGACGAACTATTAACCACAATATATAAAATATCGGGTCCAGAAGCCCATATCTAAAATCGTAATCAACGTTTCTAAAATTGGTACAACATGCGACTACTTTCCCCTTTGCAAAATGCAATTTCAATATCTCAAATCGCAACATGTTTTTGTGATTGCAATCACATTGCAACCTAGCTTACTTTGGGGCTGATTCTTTAACCTTCTCATTTTGCAATGGGCGATTGCGATTTGATCGCATCACAACCATAACTCACTTGGGGCTGATTTTCTTTAAGCTGCGACCTCTTCCTCCTGCGATCTGTGATATGCGGGACCAATGGCAACCTACCACTTGGCACTTCCCCATTCACTGAGAGTTTCTGCCACATCATCTCCTCCTGCGACCTGTTCAATTCAAACATAAATTTTGACTTTCTCTAATTTCTTCGTATGAACTCAGATTTGAGTTTCGCTCACACTATTGGAATCAGGATGACAATCACTTCGATCTAATGCTAATTTTATCCAAATTCTGCCACTTTGAGTTTTGATCCTTTTACCATGCCACTGGTACTTCTTCAGAGATCCACCTTGATCAAAGAGGAACGGTTAAAAAATAAAAAAGAACAAAAAGTCAATGAAGAGGAAGAGAGAAAGAGGCTGGAGTAAGAATAGAAAGAAAAAAGAGGAGATGCGCAGGTAGGTCGAGGAGCTCAGGAAGGAGCAGGAGTAGGAGGAACAAGAAAATAAGAAACTAGAAGATGAACATAAGAAAAGGGCAGAGGAAGAAAATAGCAGAGAAGAAGAAGAGAGAATAAAGAATAAACGGGAAGAGGCCTATAAGAAATCTCAATTGGAATCCAAAAAACAACATCAATATAATGAGCAAGTTGAGCTACCTCTGTTGGATGTTCCCCCATCTACTCCCATCATAGGGGACATCTTCCTCTTAAGGAACTAGGAATTCCTGAGGAGGTCGAAGACGAAGTGTTGGACCTAACCAAACTCTATTTTATCAGGTCAATTTCAAGATCATGTAGGAAAGGAGAAAGTATTATGCCAGGAACCCTGCAGAGATGTTATGAGGAATTTGGTATCTACGGATAAATACTAATTCCCTAGGTAGGTAGCTATACCTAGAACAATAGATTTAAAGCGTTTATCCTTTTTCTATAAACGATAAATAAGATAAATGGAATCAAGTGACCTACTTGTTCTTTCGCTTTCCTTTTGTCTCCTTTGTTTGACTTCTGTCACTCCTTCTTGAACTTAACTCGCTCAAAAAGTACTTGCAAGCATAAATAGAAGATAAAGAACTAATAAAAGCAAGAGATCTATCGAATACAAGTAAATGGAATCATATACATTCACACATATAAACATTATATATCAAGATAAGCATATGGAAAAAGGTGTAAACAACTTTATTAAGTAGAAGGAAGAATTACAACCATGAAGTCCGATCCATTATCACTCTTCCAGCTTGGGTTCCAACCAACATCACGTCAATAACACAACACTTTGGCAGCATAACACTACTCACTTACAATCTCAATTCTCACTTCAATAGTATCTCCTTATAAATTCTTAAAGTCCAGCCCCTGATCACTTAGATGAGTGCTCAATTTATAGGCAGATGGAGGAGATTTTTTCATAAATGAAGGTATTGAATGGCCTTCCATACTTAGAGTTAGTTTCCATGGAGGAATGGATGAGAGGATAGGAGGTTACTTAACTCATTCCTCATCCATTTTCGAGCTCATAGCAGGTGATAAGTGTGGGAATCTTCAAGATGAATCCAGAGGGTAAGAATATTCCCAGAACCATATGTGAATTTCGCTCAATCTCGCCCAGTGCAATTCAAAGTGGGACTAGGTGATCTGCAGAGCACCTTGACATGGGCTTACCTGCACTAAAGCGCACTCACCCTTGTCCAAGGCTGTGCTGGTCCCTCAAGGAGGCAATTCAGGAGGGTTTCAGGCCAAAGAACTCTCAGGGAAGGAGGCATTCAAAGAGGTGACTTGTTTAGGGCATGTAGCAACTGAATTAGGGTTTGATGAGCCCTAATGGTACTGATCCGAATGATGGGAGTGATGTGTCCAAATGGATCTGTAACAAGAGCCTCTATCTGTGACCACAGAAAAGGAAATTGTCCTAGACACAATAGTTAATATGGAGATGATCTCCTCTGCCAAGACCACTTTTGTGACCGCAACCGAGCTGAACATTGGCAGGATGAGCAAACAAATTGAGGAACTCCAAAACAAGCTTTATGCATCCGAGCAAAGGGTTGTAAAAGCAGAAGAAGATAAAATGAGAATTGAAGAAGAAAACACAACACTCAGTTTGATTCACTCCAGCACGAAGGCGTTACAGGCCATGATCAAAGATGAAGTTGAGACCCTTGTGGGAGCCATGGAAATGGCTTATGAGGAGATGTCAAAACTTCATCATACTGTAGACACCATTCTAGCAATAAAAACTAACACAAAAAAATGTCCTCCATGTTAAAGGAGGCCATCACAACTTTGGATAACATTCATGAGTGGACCACCAAGTATCTAGAGGCACTGACGGTACTCTTGAAGAAATATTGGATCACCACAAAGAACGAAAAAGTCTAGCTCCGCATCAAGATCCAATCATGGGACAAACTAGCTAGAGATGTAGATAAAGTTCTAGCTTCCTACATGCATCTTTTGAGTGGTTTGGAGTCAGTGATCGAGAACCATGGGGTTCCTTATATTGGGGCCGTTGGGAATGTAAGCAAGCAAGAAGATATCACATAGGAGGTTCAGGACTTTGTTGATACCTATAGGAAAGTTGCTAACTCGGACGAATTGTAGGTTACAAAGGAGAACATCATACGATACGTGGTGGAACCAGTGAGAATGTACACAAAGATGATGACTTTAGCCAATCAGGTTAATGTAAAAAGAAGCACTCTCATCTCGGATGCCCTTGAATGTATGCATAGGCATGATGAGGAAAAACCAAAGATATCCCCCATAGCTACTGAAACAAGCTCTGGCACACTTACCGCGTGGAGAAGTTACATTTAGACATTCCATTATTGTCTATTGTTAAGTTGGTAGGATAGGATTTTCCTATTTTGTTAAAAATAACAAGATAGAATAGAGTAGGACAAATTAGGGACATGAAGAGTCATAAGGAAGTCTAAAAGTCATGAGGAAGTCGAAAGGTCATGAGGAAGGCCAACGGTCAAGGGTAGAAAAAAAGTCACCCTCTTTTCTATAAATAGATCCTCATGTCATATTGCAAAAGAGACTTTTAGCTTGGGACTTATTTTGGTACATATTGTTTTGAGAACTTGTGCTCTTCTAATAAATGCAAGGAGTAAGTATTTCTTTCCACTATTGGATTGGATGAATAATTTACATGATGATGCCATGGATATTATTAGATTGATGAATAAAAGGTTCCTATGAGATTTTGATGTGCAATCTCCTCGTGTACCTTCCTGTGCTATGAATCTTGTTTGCAACACATGGATGGTATATGATATGATAACTCTATGCTTATGTTGATGAATTGTTTTATTGATATTGGCATAATTTTATTGTAGGTTGTGCACTCACTTGTGTTTGTTAATACTTAGCCATTTTGAACTCATTCATAGTTGTTAAGTGTATTCTTTAGATATGCGTGATCTTATTTGAAGTTTTTCTAACAATGCTTTACTTAAGATTCATGTTGTGAAGTTCTAATATTGTTATTTATGGTATTCATGTTATGGAACATTCATCAGTTTCTCTCTTGTGTTTTTTGAAGTTTATGTGTTTTGACTAATCGATATTCCATTTTTTATCTGAAGAAAAATTCAACCACCTAAATGATAGTCGGGCCTACATACCGGATGAGATCCCTAAACCAAATGGTGTAGAGTCTAGTTGGGATTTTGCACCGGGGAGATCCCCTTGCTGTTGGTGGAGAATTCCAGCCTGTAAACACATTTGGCACTAGAAGGAGGGCTAGATGGCCGACACCAGCACATTACCTCGCACAAAAACTTCCCATCAAGCAAGTAATCAACCCCATCCTGCTTCCCCTAAAATGCCGCTTAACCCCGCCTTTGGCTCGTCTTTTGGGAATATCCAGCTCGGGGACTCCCAACCTCCTCCACTTGAGGATGCCCCAGTAGGGGAGGAAGATCCTCTCTATGAAGTCAAGTATGATAAGTTGAGGGCTTTGCACCGTATTACTCATAAATTCGCCAGAGGTTTGGAGTGTGTCCCCGCCACTAGCTTCCTACCTAATCTGTGCACTTGCAAGCCTCACCATACGCGTCAAGGCGTCCTGGTTAATTCGAAACCGCATCTAATTGGGATTATTTTAGATGATTATGTGGAAGCTGTATAAAGCCTCTTGATTGAGCGGTTGGAAAGCCCCCCAACATCTGAAAGAGAAGGCCCAAGGAGCATAGTCACAGGGGGTAACAATCAACCCCGTCAAATAAGAGACACGGGAAAATAATCCACCAACATCGGAGGATACCCGGACCAACAACAAACTGTTGAGAGGAAACGTTGAGGTACCCCTGTGGCAAGGGAAAGAGGAGAATCTTAGAAACCGCATTAATTTTTATAATGTTGATCCTCCTTGTAACAAGCAGCTTTTCAGGTTCCCTAGAAACTTGGGAAATTTCAGAAATATCAGGAACTTCCAAGACTTAGGGCATTTGAGAGTTCCCTTAGGTAATGGTATACAACCACCCTACACCAGTGGGGGGTTAGGAATTGAGAGTGGTTTTGATGAAAATGCAAATTGTTTCCTATTTCCTCCCCCACCAACAACCCTTAGCATGGATAGCTCAATCCCATTTAGGTATCCAAGACCCCCTCCACAATATGCCTCATCATCGAGAGAAGCACCTCCCTAAGTTTGACCCCGAAAAGGGAACCACGACTAAGGATCATATCAACAATTTTTACCTAGCCTTGCAAATGATGAAGGTGAAATAAGATGATGTAGATTACCAAATTTTTCCTCAAACCTTCAAAAATAACGCTACAAATTGGTATCGCTCCCTTCCTGTGGCATCAATTTGACCTTGGGAGGAGTTCCAAAAAACAGTTCTCAAATTTTTTTCATAAGATAAGACACCTTCCATGCTCCTGACTGAGTTGAGCACATTGAAGTGTCATAAGAAAGAAAAGGTGAAGGATTTTAACCAATGATTTACTACATCTTAAATAAGTTTCCAACGGATGTGGCTCTGGATGATTCTATTACAGTTGACTATTATACTAGGGCCCTCCCACATGATATCACTGTGTTTGTCAAGTGCGAAGCCAAGGCCACCTTAGTAGATAATTTTGCGGAAGCCCTTGTGGTAGAGAAAGATTTGTTGTCTATAGGGGGCCTTAAGCATGACATCTGAGAGGAGACTAAGCCATCTGTTATCAGTCAGAAGTCTTCCCTAGAAGTTATAAAAGAAGGAATAATCTGAAGTAACCACAAACCTAATCTTTTAGACTCGGGTTCTAGCCAACCTAAGTTTAGAGAGAGCTTTCTCTTTATAATTTAACTTTGTTTTGAGTAGGGTTTCAGGCTAGTTCTTAGTGCTCATGATGTTTTGGTTTTGATTAGGTGGTAGAATTAAGAAAGCAGATGGGTAGAACAAGTATTCAGGCCATTGGGCTATGGAGTCAATCAAAGAGTGGCTTAATTGTATCAGATCAGTTACTCAAGGAGGAGTTCACAAGGCAGGCTAGCACAGCAAAAAGAAAATCTATAGGTTCAAATGGATGAGGTAGTCCTAACTAGGGTAAAAGGGCAATGAAGAATCCTTAAACCGGGGTCAAGATGAAGAAAAGAAGGAGATCAGTAGCAAAGGGAAACTAAGAATCCTTTACTATGGACCTAAGGGGGGAAACTACGGAAGTAAGGGAGTAATTACGAATTCCTAGACCAAGACAGTTTAGTAGAAAACAATGAGAAAGTAAACAGTCAAGACAGAGAGAATTAAAGCTAATTCTGAATTATCATTCCTTGTTTACTATTCAGATTTCATAGAGAAAACACATGAATATTAAAACATGACAAGAAAACAATAATTAAACATGAAGAGATAATACTTATTTGGTTCCAACTATGCACAAGAATCCAGTGAAATGTCTTTAGATTTATTTCATGACCCAACAAAAACCAGTCCAGTCTTGAATACAATAGCTCCTTAGCTTGATATAAAATATCTACATAAATGTATTTTAATCCACCCTAATTACTTCAAAATGTGAAGAATTTATACAAAAATGTTACAAAATATCTCATAACAATATGAGAATTATTCTAGGAAACCAAAAATATCTTCAAGCATGAAGATAGAGACAGATGAAGAACTGCCTTCTTGCTGTCCCTTTTATTGTGATTGTGTTGGCTATTGTACTTCAAGTTTGGCTCTTTCAGTTGCTTTATAGCCGTGTGTTGGAATCACTTTATGTCTTCAATCTACTGATACTCTTTACCTGCTACACTTTGACTCTGTTTTATCTGTTTTACTTGGCTGCCATATAGATTTACTGCAACAACTTTATAGTAAATCTGTTAATTTCATCCACCATTCACCTTCGGGTAATTTCATCATCAACATTTTTCTATATATCTCATCAGCCTTGGTGTACTTGGCAAAATTTGGCTTGTTGACAAACAGGGGATTTATCTCATGCTCTAGAAAAAATAGATTTTCCGAATGATCATATAATACCTTTCCCATGGGTAGAGCTTTTACCCTTGAAGTACTAGCTTGGCTGTTGGCCAACTTGTTTAGTCTTTCAATGTAATCATCTTGATTCATAAGCTTGTCATGGATTACCATAGGACTGGGGAGTCCTTTTTCCCTTAAAATACCACACTTTGTCATAAAGCTATCAATATCAACTTGGATGCTTTGGCATCTTTTCTCAAGATTGAGCTTCCTTTTGGTGAGAATCTTCTTGATTTCTATGATGGTCCTTGTTCTATCTTCTATGCCCAATTCATCCAGCTGATACCTGTTTTTAATGTTCAAAATTTCTATCAATTGGTTGGCCTCTTCAGGCTTGTCTCCCAGCTCTTCCCTTGTTTTATGAATTTCTTCAGTGGCCACTTTCACCAGTTCAATTTGCTAAAAAATTACTTAAATAGATGGCCAAACATCATTGCCATAGTTAGTGATGTTAGCCCAGAGAATTTCCTACATATCTCCTAGTGACTTTTGCAATGTCAAGTCCTTTTCAAGGACTTTTATCCTTTCTCCCATTCTTTGATTCTTCTGAGCTTCTTCCTTCTGTTGTATTTGTGCAAGTTCGCAATCAGTCTCCAAACTTGACACTTTTTCTCTAAGCTTTTTAAGCTCAGTAGCCTGGATGGCCATTTCGTCCATGGATTTTACCAATTCAGTTGTCTTTTCTGTGGATGTTCCTGCACTTGTAGAGGTTCCTGTGACTGGCATAGCTGTAGCTGGTGGAACTGTTGGCACTAACGAAGTAGCCAATGTGGAGGGCACTTCTATAGAGACTGTAGGAATGACAGTCTATGGAGTGGTGGCCAACTCACTATGTCTAGACTGAATCAAGTTATCCGTCTCTTTCTCTGTTTCTTTTAGTTGATCATTCAGCTGAAAGACTAAGTAGATAAGCTCTTCCTCCTTTCGAGTTTCTAATACTTTTGCTGTTTGTGGATGATGCAGAGGAGGAATTTTAAGCTGCTTTTTCAATGTAGCTATGTCATCACTTTCCTTTTTAATTAGATTTTTTGCAGCCTTTACATCCTAGGGATCATATCCCATCTCTATGATTAAGTCCTCTAAGGACTTTATCCTGGTATGCTTGGTGTGTGAAAACGACTTCTCTAACTGGAATTGCGTTGATATATTATTCAGAGAATTTTGGAGTTGGTGTGCTATAATGGCCTTGCTGGTCAATGTAGAGTAGTCCATTTCCATGGTCTGTTTGTGTAATTATATTTGGTCGATAGGATGTATATCCATCGCCAACACCTCAAAATCTATATTCAAGTAATCTGCTATAGACCTAGGCTACTGTTTGGTAGGCTTCATGAAAGTCATTTGCATTTTACCTTCTTTTACATCAAAAGTTGACATTAGCCTTGTTTGATTTGTGGGAGCCATTTTAAGGTATTGTGCATGACTTTGGGCCTTCAATCTTTCATTTCTGGCCTTTATTTCTTTGTATTTCTCTCTAATGTCCTGGTTTTGGCCTGTGGGAGCCATGAAGGAGGATACTTCCACACTCTATTGTCTCTCTAGCATTTGAGCCTGTGAAGTGGAAGGTTCTTGTGTACCTACAGAGGGAGTGGTCTGCCTTCTTTCTGTTCTTTCTGTACCTGTGGTTGCAGCTGTTTCCTCTGTGAACCCTTGTTCTGAAAAATGATTCAACCTTTGCCTTTTGACATAAGTCTCTGCAACAAGTATTCTAGAAGGAGTGGCCTCCTCTCTATCTCTTTTGGGATTATTCTCCTCATTTAGAGGAGTCTGTACAATAGGAGGGTTACTCATGATGTGTTCTGGCTGAGCCAGCTCTTCTGATATGTCTGGTTGTTTAGATTCCTCTTGCTCTTGAGGTCCTTCTTTTTCTAGTTGCTCACTGTGTTCTTGTGTCTCCCTTTGGGATTAGGATTCTCTTGGCACCTGTACAAAAGAATCTTCATCAAGTCTTTTTTCTAGATCAATCAACACATTATTGACAACAGTTTCTGTGCTATCCCTATCTACTAGAGTGTTCTCCACACATTCCAGTTGATTTGCATATTGTTCTACTTCAGGAATTCAATGGTGGATGTAGGGAGACAATTTGTATTTTTGTCTTCTATTACAGATGACATCAAAGGGGTCATATCTCCAGATGAAGCTTTGTTTGAGTTTGAGCCCTTGAAGGATTTCCTCTGCAACTCTTCCAGCTTCTCTACTGTTACACACAAAGGGGCCTAGCTGGTCTTTTATTCAGAGTTGTGCCTTTTTCTTGGCCTTCACAAAATGTACCTCGTCAGAGTTGATTATTTGCCTGTAGTACTCCAGAGCAAATAATCTCATTGGGAGGTATCTTGGCAATTTGTAAGGTGCCAATTCGTAGCCATATATTCTGATTTCAGTGTGAATTTGCTACAAGTACCAATCTCCCACTTTGTATTGTTTGGATAGTTGTAGGAACCTCCTGATATCTGCACTGATTCTTGGAGGAGGACTTCCTATCAACATGGTCGCTACTGGATGCACAAATAGATCTATAAAATCTGTATAGGTGTATGAAGATTCATATTTGTGGATTAAAGGGGTCCAGAAGACTATTGATCTAGGATTGCCTTTGGTTTTAAGCTTCTGAACAGTGAAGGGAAATTTGTTAGCTTGATAGTATAGAAAGAGATGATACAATACTGATGAGTATTTGAATACTCTCTCATTTTCCAATCTCATGAACTGACCATGCATTTTATCTGAGATGAATTTGGCATAGTCAAACATGATGGCATGGGGCTGCCTAAGAGTGAAAATGGACATGTAGGCAAGAATAATTTCATCTACATACTCACTAGTAGTATAGCCTAAAACACTGGATATCATTGATATGATGTCTTTGCCAAGCTGAGGAAGAAAGGATGACATGTAAGGAGGGGGATCCTTTGGTATGTGTTTTTCATCTACAATGAAAGTCTGGAATAATTGAGAAATTTTGGAAAGGGGGATTTTAGGGAATCTATCAAGCAAGTCTCCAATAGAAAGGGGAGTAAGATTTTGACCAGGTTGTAACTGCAGCATTTCATTTATGGATTCAGCAGTGATGGTGAAAAATAATGTCTGGTCGGGGGAAATCATCACTATTAAGGTGGGATTGTATCTCGCATGACAATAGTGAACAATTCAGGGAAGATATGGACGTTGGGGAATCGGTACTTGGGCAGGTTTGATTCCAAAAGACCTATTTTGTCTGCATGGTTCAAGTACTGGTCTCTGTACCTGTAGCATAATTTCAATGGGGATTCTTCAACATAGATGTGTTTAATTTGAAAGTATTTATATGCCAACGGGAGATGGTCTAAATCCATATGGGGAGTAGAAATTGGTAGGACATTCAATGCAACTGGCGCAACCATCCTTGGTTCTTGTGGATTCAAGGATGGAGGTGAAAGGTTTTATGTCAAATTGGGGGAAAATTGGTTCAATTCAGAATGGTTTGGAGTTGCTGGGCACTTGTTTTACTGAATTACTTAACAACTTAAAGCAATTGAGTAAAGGTTTGGGAATTAAACAGGGTTTCTCAGTTATTTTGGGTAAATACTTGGTTTTGACTCTGAATGGATTGATGGGCAACTATGCACGGTTTGCAGGAAGCACATACGACTGAAAGATGGTCTGGAAGTTCAGCAACTTTAGCAGGTTGGCAGTTGGACGTGGGTTGATGGTTGCACATAATCTAGTGCTTTCATGGAGGTTTGAGCGGTCTTTTTCACAATAAAACTAAAAACAATGAGTTTTTTTTGAGTTTTATTTGCAAAGTCAATTGTTTTGGTGAGTACATGGGGAAAGGTACATTTGGAGTTAAGCGGGGGATGAGACATTTTGTCGTCTAGCAGGAGGTGGTAAGTGGTTTTATTTTGCATAGCTTTTGGGTTGGAGTGGTTTTGGGGGAAGGCCGCCCAATGCCATTCATCGGGCGCCACGTAGCAGCGAAGGAACAATGAAACCACCCATATCGGGCGGGTAAAGGTCAGCCTTCGGAAGCTGCCCGATATGATCGTCAACTGTCGGATCAAATGGGACCTGATTGTACGGTTATCGGGGCGGGGTTTTGACATGAGGTTTAATAGAGGGGCCCGGCAGGGCTTTTAAAGCAGCGGGTTTTAATTAATCACAGATTATGGCGGATTAAGGGCTTCAGGGGTGATTTTATTGGTGGTGGTTGATTATTAATTAACCATAGATTGGTTAATTAATTCATTTTATTTGGCGGAGGGTTTTGGTTCTTAATTAGCTGATGATCGACTAATTAACCCATTAATCATTCATTAATAAAGTTTATGTTTCAAACTTCAGGACGAGATATTAATATTAAGGGGTTTTAATAAATACATAGGGAAAAGGGTTATTTTCTCAGGAGTTAATATATAAATAAAGTCAAAAGTTAATATGAATGAAGGCAGAAAATGTTTTAACGCTAAGTACAAAATGAGTTCTTTGGAATTTGTTTTTGCTTTTCACATAGAAAACATAAAAACTTATGCTAAGTATGAATTTGTGGGTTTTTGGTGAAAAGGAGTTTTTATGGGGGTAATGGCTTTTCTAAGGTTTTATCCTTAGAGAAAGGGGTTTATTAGGGAAAATTAAGTTTATTTGGGAATATGAGTGAATTTGAAGGGGGTGAATTCTTATGAGGGGAATTTTAGTACTTAGGACCTATAAGTTATTGGGTCGAGGGTCCGGTCCCTCCAAAAGTCAAAGAAATGCTCTGAGCCCCTTTAACTTAAGATTTTAGGTATTTTAAGACTTCCCTTGGAAATTAGTTAAGTGAAAAATATAATGAATGAGGGAGGTTAATTAGTTCACTTCATGTACTTTGGTAAATGCTCAGTTTTCATTCATACGTAGAAATTTGATGATGAAGTTGAATAATATGATCATATCTAATCAATCATCACAATTCTGCAACCATTCAACTATTTACCCACCTACTAATCCTACCATTTTTACTTCTCTTTATTAGGGTGCACTTAAGCTGGCAAACCCTTTATCAAAACTTTTTCTTTTCTTTTACAAAAGTAATCTATCTAAGTCTAACCTTATTACATCGAAGGGCTCAGATTAAACAGTTGAGCTCTTTTTATTTACTCTACCTAATCTAATTATCTGCTAAGGTTAAACAGTTTGGTCAAATTTTATTCTCTATCTCTAAGCATAAAATTGAAAACACGAAATAACCAAGTTTAAACATTTTGACCATCCATGGATTGTGGCAAAGGTAACAAGCTGCACACAATCTTTTATTCTGCATCAAAAGTAAATAGTAGTGGCATTTTGACTTGCACACTTTCATGGTCTTTTTCTTTCTTGGGGTTCATTTTTTCATCTTTTTTTTGACCTTTTTATTCTTTTTGTCCTTTGATTTTTCTTTTAGGACATACCCTCTTTACATTTTAATTTTTTTTTTGAGTTTTTGAATATGGAAAACATTTGCAGAAAGCAAAGGTATGTACATATTACAGTTTTAATCTCAGTCATTCAAAAATTATGACTCCTATTGGTATAGGAACCTAATAGTGGCTCCACTTGGGGATGGCATTTCTTGGTGAAATGTCAAGAACTAGTAGATTACTGGCCTTCTGAATTACTGTGATTTTACTCTGCAACTTTTCCCTTTTACTTTGCTGCTTTATTGATATTTATGACAGTGAAATGTTTGAAGCTTAGGGCCTTCTCTTCGAGCTTCAACTCCAAAATTACCATCCAATCAACACTAAACTTTTTGAAGAATAAAATATGTACAAGTGATTAGTGAAATTAGTGACTGGGGTCTATATAGTGCTTAAGCATTCGACCATTAACTGGTCCTCCTTCTACTTCTGCACCATCCAATTCTCTGAGGAAAAAAACATTATTACCCCTGAAAGCATAAATGATGTAAGGGCCTTTCCATAGGAAGTCAAACTTCCCATGTTTACCTTTATCTTCCCTTCTTGAGTCCCATTTCAAAACTTTATCTCCTAGGTAGAAATATTTTGCCTTGGTCCTTTTGTCAAAAGCTTTCTTGATTCTCTCCTGCACAACTTGGGATTTGATATACACTTCTTCCATGGTCTGCTGTAAGTGAATTTTCTGGTTGATCCTCCTTTAAATATCGTTTGGCTCAACCTGTGCTTCTTGGAGCAATTTCATCACTCGTGTTCCCAAGGAAGATGGGAAAACAACCTCCATTCCATAGACTAGCTGATAAGGACTGGTACCAATGGATTTCTTTGTGGTCAACCTATCTGCCCACAAGTAATTTACTAGCTTCTTGTTCCAGGTTTTCTTGTTCTCTTCCAACAATTTTTTGATGATATTAACTAAGTTCTTGTTGGAAGACTCTGCTAGTCCGTTTCCTTGGGGATAGTAGTCTGTGGAGTGACCCAAAGTTATATGATATTTGTTGCAGAAATCAATCATCCTCTTTGATTTAAAAACTGTTACGTTGTCTGTGATGATTTTGGTTGGACAACCGAATCTGGACAGAATGTTGGCCTCAAGGAAACCTATTATGATAGTATCAGTATCTTGTCTTGAGGGTATGGCTTCTATCCATTTTGTAAAATAACCTGTGGCAGTCAAGATCCTTTTATGTTGGGCAGAGGAAGGGGGATGAATTTCACCAATGAATTCAAGACCCCACTGTTGAAATGGTGCTTTAGTAGATATTGGTTTCAAAGGTAATGGTAATAGTTTTCTTTTTCCTTCAAAAATCTAACATTTGTGACATGAGGTTACAAATTTCTTTACATCAGAAAATAGAGTGGGCCAATAAAAACCAGCTCTTAAGATCTTATCAGCTGTGTTCTTCCAGTAAAGATGTCCTCCACAGTCACCTACATGAAACTCTTGTAATATTTTGTTAGATTCTTCCTTTAACAAACAATTAAGAAGGATGCCTTCGTGATTTTTCCAAAATAAAGCATTGTCAATTATGCAAAACTTCAAAGATTTCATTTTTAAGAACCTAATTTTAGTCCTGGATAACTCTGGAGGAGCTTGAAGATTTTGTATAATGTATATAATGTCAACATACCATGGTGAGTCAGTAAAGGCTTGGCTGATCTGTGGAGTCACCATCTCCTCTTTGTTATCCAATTCTACAATGAAATCTATGTCTGGGGCCTGACAGTTCAATTCAGCCATAAGCTTGGCTAAACCTTGGCCTTTGATCAATTTTGTAGGCTTAATTTCTAAGTCATATTCTAATATGGTAGCTATCCACTTCCCTCTCTTTCCTTTTGGTCCATCTTGTGTTAGGATGTCTTTGACTACAACATTGGGAACATAAGCTACTATATGAGAATACAAGATATAAACTTTGAAATCTTTAATAACTTTGACTAGAGAAAAAGCTTGCTTTTACATTATATTATACTTGCTTTTACATTATATTAATACTTTAAATGGTATGTTCTGAGGCGAAAGGATGAAATCCCTAATTGAACTGATGAGAACTCAGGGCTTTACTTCAAAGAAGCCTATCCATTTAATAGTCGTTCTCTTTAACATTTAAGTTGGGGGATTTTCAAAATTAGATATCCCTAATCATTTTTTTCTGCAATAGGAATAGTTCTGTAGCAATGGTATGTTCTGAGGCGAAAGAAAATATGATGAAATCCCCATCTATCAAACATTGAACTGATGAGAACTGGTGTTTGCGTTAAGGCTATTATATTAGCTTAATATCATTCAAAGTTCAATGAAGACCTTTTAGCCTCTAGAGTCCATTTAATAGTCGAATCTCTCTTTAACATGTTTAATAATTAATTAGTTCAGATAAGTTAGAGATAAATCTTCTCAAAAAGTTTATTTTACCTAAAAATGCTTGTAGTTCTCTGATGTTCCTAGGATGTGGTATCTGTAAAATGGCTTCAATTCTTGTTGGGTCGATCCAGATACCATCTTTGGAGATAATGTGGCCTAGTAATTTTCCCTCTTCCAACCCAAATAAAGATTTTTAGGATTCATAGAAATTCCATACTTCCTACACTTGGTGAAGACCTACCTGAGATAATCTAGGTGTTGTTAATCTGATTTAGAGAATACCATGATATCATCTAGGTATATTACCAGGAATTCATGGATTTCCTTAGAAAAGGCTATGTCCATTGCTCTTTGAAAGGTGGCCCCTGCATTTTTTAACCCAAAAGGCATTTTCACATACATGAAAGTGCCCCATGGAGTAGTGAATGCAATTTTTGCCTGATCATCTGGGTGGACTAAAATCTGGTTATAACCAGAAAACCCATCTAGCAGTGAGATTTTGGTTGAACCTACTACCCTCTGTAATATGTGATCCATTTTAGGAAGAGGGTAGTTATCCTTGAGTGAAACTTTATTTAGATTCCTAAGATCAACACACAGTCTAATTTTGCCAGTTTTCTTTCTTGTAGGTACCAAATTAGAAACCCAATCTGAGAATCTAATTGGTGCAATGATCTTAGCTTCGTACATTCTTTTGATCTCTTTTTCAATAGAAGGCAATAGAATGGGGTTAATCCTTCTAAGCTTCTGTCTAAAAGGTTTCTGGTTTTCTTTTAAGGGAATGGTGTGTTGTATTATGCTAGTATCATAGGACTTAAGGTCCTCATAATTCCAAGCAAAAACATCTTGGAATTCCTTTAACAGTTCTATGTATTTCACTTTTTCATTGGGAGGTAAAGACTTTGAAAGTTTTATCATTTTGGGATCTTCTTCAGAGCCTATGTTACACTCCTCAATGTCTGATTTTAAGGGTTCCATTTTCGGCTTTTTAGGGACATCGTTTGAATCAAACAAGTCCTCCAAAGGAGTTAATCCTTTGGGAAAAAAATTATCTTTAAGATTGATGACTTCAGATTCTTTTTCGATTGCTTCATCAATTTCAATTTAATTTAGGTTTTTAATATCTGATTTTGTAAACTTTTTGGGATGGAATCTATCTATCCTTTCATCTTCTACTTTGTTAATTTGTGTTTTATCATTGTAATCAAACTCTAAAGTTATGTCTGTGTCTATGTTGCTATTTACAAATTCATCATCTAAAGTTAGAAAATTGTTAATTTTTTGATCATTATTGAACACTTGGTAGTTCTTTAAGTCATCAGGAATAGCAGGTATGTGCCTAACCTCCACAGTGTACTGATGGTTAGGTTGAAATGGTAACTTGCAAGTACTAGCAAACATAACAAAACTATGAGCTTGCATATTGTGTTTTCTTGGAATAACAACAAGTTTGGTTTCTAAAAAAGGATTTAGTATTTCTACAAGTGTTCCTCTATAAAATCCTAACCTAGGATCCCTAGTCATATAAACAATGTTAATTTGTTTTATTACCAACTCAAAATCTCCCATAATAGAGACTCTTATGGCTCCTAACCTTTTGACCAATTTGAGACCTAACATAAGTGCTTCGTACTCGGCCATGTTGTTCGTACATTTAAAGTTTAATCTGTAGGCATGACCCTTTGAATGATCATTTCATAAGTTGTAAATCCTTACTCGTGCTCCTGCACCTAATTTTATTATTGATCCATCAGATTCAAGATGCCATAGAATTTCATGTTCATAATTCTTACTGTCTGGGGGTACAAAATCTTCTTTGACTAAGGTATCTAGGTCATCTTTATTATCTGAAGTTTCTTGAATTTGGATACTTTAATTGTCTTCTGCTGCTATAATTTCTTTTTGTTCTACAATAATGTTGTCTAAAGTGTCTTCCTGGTGCGATTCGACATTGTAAAGAATGAAAGAATCAATATCATAATGCATGGAATATATAGGAAAGTTTTGAGGTCTCTCCTGGGTACTCACTACATACTTCATCAAAGTCTCTCTATACAGTTTTTTAGGATGTCCAAAGACTGATATGGTAGCATACGGAATGTCAGTTATAGAGATCCCTGGACTTTGGCACCCCATGATCTAGACAGTAGCATGCCATATTGAACTGGTATATCAGTGACAACTATGTCCATAAGAATGGTCTTGGTAGGGTACTGCACTAGGGAAACACACAGGTCTTTTATAAGTCCTAGGCACTTAACTTGGCTTGAATAAAATGAAAACATGTCCTTATAAGGTCTAGTGATATCCAAGTTTAGCTCCTCCATAACAGATTTAGGCAGAAGATTGTGTGAAGCCCCAGAGTCTAGCATGGCATTATGTAGGATTTTATCGTGGATGTTAAGGTTAATATAGAAGGGTGGTATCCCTCCTTCCACTAGTTTTCCATTAACATCGGGACCAAAAATTAACTCAGGTTGATCATCAAATAAGTTAACAGAGTATTCATTCTCAACGTAGTTTAAATATTTACTTATTTGAGATCTGTAAGTTTCATGTTTAACTAGTTCGGTTAAAGGAACCGAGATTTTAAGTTTTGCCACCTCTGCCCCCAAATTAAAAGGCAAATGGGATTTGTCTGTTTGAACATTTGAAATCTTAGCAACAGGGTTTGGAGTAGTTTTTTCTTCTTTTTCAGTGTTTGGAGTCTTTTTAATTGGATTTTCTAATATAATTTATGGAGACCGTTCCACTGTTTCCTTGAGGGGAACTGACGTGTAAGGTTGCTCATCGGAAGGTTGGTCATTGGTTATATCTTCAATGGTGGGACTGGGAGGGTTCTGATTTGATCTAGAAATTATTTGTAGGGTTTTTGTAACTAGAGCAACTTTCACTTTGTTAGGCTAATTAGGTACTGCTTTCTTGTTTTGGTCTGGAACATCAAAGTTCCTTTTTCTCCTTAAATTGTACTGTTTATGCACTTCGAAGATAGCAGAGTCATACCCTTGCTTGTAGTTGAAAGATTCTCTAGTTTGGGTCTGTAACTACTGAAGCATGTATAATTCTTGGTCATCCTGAGTTAGAAAGACTGTTTCCTCGTCATCTAACCCCATTAAGTTAATTTGAGTGTCTAGCTCAGGGTCTTCTTGATGGGAAGTTTCAGCATAGTTCTCTTGGAAAGGAGGTCTAATGTTCTGATCAGGCCCATTTTTACCAGTATTTTGGTTCTGGTTCTTCCTAAAATTTGGATTCCTCACCGGAGGTGCTTGTTGGTTATCCCAGTGAGGTTTCCTTTCAATGACTTCTATCCTATCCATCAATATTTCCATTCCTTTGGCTAAAGCATCCATTTTTTTATCAAAGGGTGAGGTTTCATCTTTCAAGGGTGTTCTTCTTTTGTTTCTAACCTTGGCTCTTTTGGCTAGCAGATTAGCTTCTACACTAACTGCTACACTTTGCATATCTTCTAGGGTTGGGGGATTCCTTTCTCTTAGTTGGAAAGCCATATCAATGTCAAATCCGTCTGGAAACTTTATCAGGGCTAAGCCAGGTGGAGGTCTAAGGTCAAGTGGTATTGCGTTATATACATTGTTAAACCTAGTACAAAGTCCTGAACGGTTTCATTTGGTCCCCTCTTGAGGTTTTCATATTCAGAAAGAATTTGAAGAGGGTTCTTTTTCTTCTCCCACCTATGTAAAAATTGCTAGTAAAAAACTTCTAAACTATCTATACTATTATTAGGCAGAGATCTAAACCATGTTCTCACTTCTCCAGCTAGAGTTTGGGCAAAAATTCTCATTTGGACATCTCCTATGTCAATTTCATGCAGTTCGAAATAATTTGTCATTTTTCTTGTGTGCTGTTGTGCTGTGTAAGATCCAGTGCCATCAAATAGGACAATTTTACTCTGATAGTCTGGTGGCAAAACACCTTGAGGAGCGGGCATCACAAGAGGGGCATATCTGAGTGCCATAGCTCTAACTTGGATAGGATTGAGAACAAGAGTTGGGGTAACAAGGGAATTTGAGACAACAGAGGGATTTGGGATAACAGGGGTAATGGTATTTGATGGGTAGTGATAGGCTGATGGGGAAGTGAAGGTATGAACGGAGTTGAGGAATGAAATTCAGAAGTGTGAGGAAATGAGGGCGAACTAAAAGAAGTTGAAGCTGTTTCAGGGATCCTATCAGTAGTAAGGGATGACTGAGGGGAATTCAGAAGGTACTAATCAATTGACAATTTTGCCCTTTGGACTTCGAGTTCTGCTGTAAATTCTGGATCTAGAATTGTGTCCTCAAGTTCACTCTCAGACTTGGTTCTAAATAGGGAATGGTCCAAATACACGTCAAAAGGGAGGTCTTCTATGAACAACCACTCACTAGGGAAGGAATTGGATCTAAATGAAGATCTTGGGCTTACTAAACTTTCTTGTCTTCTGATTATTCTCAAAATAAGGTTGGGATTGTCAAATACAGGGGGAGGATTTGGATCAGGGTTGGCCCTCATATAGTGAGTTCTCCTTGAAGCTAGATTTCAAGATTTTTTAATTATTTTCTTTTTTATGAATTTTTGTGAAATAACTTCTAATAAACCCTTTAAGAGGCTTGAAAATAAAAATTTGAATTTCTCAAAGGTTTATTAAGACTGGGGGTTTGATTCCCCAGTATGGTCGCCACTATGTTATCACTCAGAAGTCTTCCATAGAAGTTATAAAAGAAGGAATAATCTGAGGTAACCACAAACCTAATCTTTTAGACTTAGGTTCTAGCCAACCTAAGTCCAGAGAGGGCTCTCTCTTTATAATTTAACTTTGTTTTGAGTAGGATTTCAAGCTAGTTCTTAGTGCTCATGATGTTTTGGTTTTGATTGGGTGGTGGAATTAAGAAAACAAATGGGCAGAACAAGTATTCAGGCCATTGGGCTATGGAGTCAATCAAAGAGTGGCTTAACTAGATCAGATCAATTACTAAAGGAGGAGTTCATAGGGTAGGATAGCACAACAAAAAGAAAATCTACAGGTTCAAATGGATGAGGTAGTCCTAACTAGGGTAAAAGGGAAATGAAGAATCCTTAAACTGGGATCAAGATGAAGAAAAGAAGGAGATCAGTAGAAAAGGGCAACTAAGAATCCTTTACTATGGACCTAAGGGGGGAAACTATGGAAGTAAGGGAGCAATTAAGAATTCCTAGACCAAGATAGTTTAGTAGAAAACAATGAGAAAGTAAACAGTCCAGACAGAGAGCGTTAAAGCTAATTAAGAATTATCATTCCTTGTTTACTATTCAGATTTCATAGAGAAAACATATGAACATTTATAACATGACGAGAAAACAATAATTAAACATGAAGAGATAATACTTATTTGGTTCCAACTGTGCACAAGAATCCAGTGAAATGTCTTTAGCTTTATTTCATGACCCAGCAAAAACCAGTCCAGTCTTGAATACAATAGCTCCTTAGCTTGATATAAAATGTCTACAGAAATGTATTTTAATCCACCCTAATTACTTCAAAATGTGAAGTATTTATACAAAAATGTTACAAAATATCTCATAACAATATGAGAATTATTCTAGGAAACCAAAAATATCTTCAAGCATGAAGATAGAGATAGATGGAGAACTGCCTTCTTGCTGTCCCTTTTATTGTGATTGTGCTGGCTATTGTAATTCAAATTTGGCTCTTTCAATTGCTTTATAGCTGTGTGCTAGAATCACTTTATGTCTTCAATCTACTGATACTCTTTACCTGCTACACTTTGACTCTGTTTTATCTGTTTTACCCGGTTGCCATATAGATTTACTGCAATAACTTTATAGTAAATCTGTTAATTTCATCCACCATTCAACTTCGGGTAATTTCATCTTCAACATTTTTCTACATATCTCATCAGCCTCGTTGTACTTGGAAAAATTTGGCTTGTTGATGAACAGGTGCTTTATCTCATGCTCTAGAAAAAATAGGTTTTCCAAATTATCATACAATACCTTTCCTGTGGGCAGAGCTTTTACCCCTGAAGTACTAGCTTGGATGCTGGCCAACTTGCTTAGTCTTTCAATGTAATGATCTTGAGTCATAAGTTTGTCATGGATTACCATAGGACTGGGGAGTCCTTTTTCCTTTAAAATACCATACTTTCTCATAAATCTATCAATATCAGCGTGGATACTTTGGCATCTTTTCTCAAGATTGAGCATAAGGTTCCTTTTGGTGAGAATATTTTTGATTTCTATGATGGTCCCTGTTGGGCCTCCAAAATGTCTTCAAAATGACATCCACTTTCACCTTTATTGCCACGATTTCACTCACATGTCACATCTCCGTAACCATATAACCTTTCATTAGCCACCATTTTCATAAATATATGGGTTAGGATCCTTATTTACCAAAGTTATTTATTTTATGTGTTTAAAGTGAATTTATGATTAAAACTAGGAAATTAACATGGTTTCATGTATCTATATATGTGGCTTGAGTTTCATGACATGTGTAGGTTATTTGGAAGCTTCCAAGGCACCCTTATGTGGCCTCCAATGCTCAAATTCGAATTCTCTTCAAAGGAGATTTGGATAAAAGGTCAAAGAAGGATATGTATCCAATTTGGATTGTAACTCTATGAGGTGTCTCATCATTTCTTATTTGGATTAGAACTCTATGAGACACCTAGGGGATATGTGTCTCATTATGAGCTATTTGGTTGTAACTATATGAGATTTTAGTGGATCCTCATTAAATAGGGTAGCTTCTTATGTTTTTGTATAAATAGGAGAGCCTTTTCCTTTGAAGGCATGTGTAAAGTTGGGGAAATGCTCATGTTTTGAATATAGAATTTGGATTTGGCACCATGCTCATGAGTGATGTTCACTTTGATTTGGTTATGCTTTCATTTGGAGCCTCTCAACTTGCCATCTCTCATTCTTTTGGACTGGCCACCAACAATGTGTGAGATTTATTGTTTTTCATAGACTTAGATTTATTGCTTTCATAGATTAAGATTTATTTCTTTCATATATTTTCTTGTGTGAGAGGTTAAGAGTGATTGTTTCTATTTTCTTTCTACCTAGAAGTTAAGAGCAATTGTTTTTATTTTCTTTCATATCTTTTCCTGTGTGAGAGGTTAAGAGTGATTGTTTCTATTTGCTTTCTACTTAAAATTTAAGAGCATTTATTTTTATTTTCTTTCATATCTTTTCCTGTGTGAGAGGTTAAGAATGATTGTTTTTTATTTTATTTCTGAAAGAGTGGTGTGCTTTTCAATCCCTGCAAGATTTAAAGATTAAGATTTCAATTCCGCACGCTGTACTATAATTGTATTATAATTTATTTTGAGTTGATTGTTGAATTAGAATAGGTGAATTTGGTTTTTCATTATTTGGTTTCATAGTTAGATTGATATCAATTGAAATTTAATTTCTAGCATATATAGTGGACGCATGCTTTGCAAGTTTTACGAAACCCTCGAGTTGAAAATTAAATGATAGGCAATCACTTTGCCCCAACAGTCCCTGTTCTATCTTCTATGCCCAGTTCATCCAGCTGATACATGTGTTTACTGTTCAAAAGTTCTATCAATTGGTTGGTCTCTTTAGGCTTGTCTCCCAGCTCTTCTCTTGTTTTATGAATTGCTTCGGTGGCCACTTTCACCAGTTCAGTTTGCTAAAAAATTACTTGAATAGATGGCCAAACATCATTGACAGAGGCATTTCCTTCATATCTCCTAGTGGCTTTTGCACTGTCAAGTCCTTTTCCAGGATTTTTATCCTTTCTCCCATTCTTTGATTCTTCTGAGCTTCTTCCTTCTGTTGTATTTATGCAAGTTTGCAATCAGTATCCAAACTTGACACTTTTTCTCTAAGATTTTTAAGCTCAGTAGCCTGGATGGTAATTTCCTCCATGGATTTTACCAATTCAGCTGTCTTTTCTGTGGATGTTCTTACGCTTGTAGAGGTACCTATGACTAGCACAGCTGTAGCTGGTGGAACTGTTGGTGCTAAGGAAGCAACCAATGTGGAGGGCACTGCTATAGAGACTGTAGGAATGATAGTCTGTGGAGTGGTGGCCAACTCACTCTGTCTAGACTGAATCAAGTTATCCAGCTCTTTCTCTGTTTCTTTTAGTTGATCATTCAGCTTAAGGACTAAGTCTATAAGCTCTTCCTCCTTCCATGTTTCTAATACTTCAACTGTTTGTGGATGATGCAGAGGAGGAACTTTAAGTTGTTTTTTCAATGCAGCTATGTCATCATTTTTCTTTTTAATTAGCTTTTATGCAGCCTTTACATCCTTGGGATCATGCCCCATCTCTATGATTAAGTCCTCTAAGGACTTTATCCTGGTATCCTTGGCCTGTGAAGAGGCCTTCTCTAACTCGAATTATGCTGATATATTATTCAGAGAATTTTGGAGTTGGTGTGTTGTAATGGCCTTGCTGGTCAATGTAGAATAGACCATTTCCCCTGTCTATTTGTGTAATTCTATTTGGTCGATAGGATGTATATCCTTCGCCAACACCTCAAAATATGTCTTCAAGTAATATGTTATAGACCTGGGCTGCTATGTGGTAGGCTTCATGAAAGTCATTTGCATTTTACCTTCTTTTACATCAAAGGCTGACATTAGCCTTGTTTGATTTGTGGGAGCCATTTTAAGGTATTGTGCATAACTTTGGGCCTTCAATCTTTCATTTCTGGCTTTTATTTATTTGTATTTCTCTATAATGTCCTGGTTCTGGCCTGTTGGAGCCCTGAAGGAGGATACTTCCACTCTCTGTTGTTTCTCTAGCATTTGAGCTTGTGAAGTGGAAGGTTCTTGTGTACCTCCAAAGGGAGTGGTCTGCTCGCTTTATACTGTTTCTATACGTGTGGTTGCAGCTGTTTCCTCTGTGAACTCCTGTTTTGAAAAAGGATTCAACCTTTGCCTTTTGACATAAGTCTGTGCAACAGGTCTACTAGAAGGAGTGGCCTCCTCTCTATCTCTTTTGGGATTCTTCTCCTCATTTAGAGGAGTCTGTACAATAGGAGGATTACTCATGATGTGTTCTGGCTGAGCCAGCTCTTCTGATATGTCTGGTTGTTTAGATTCCTCTTGCTCTTGAGGTCCTTCTTCTGCTAGTTGCTCACTATGTTCCTGTGTCTCCCTTTGGGATTGGGATTCTCCTAGCACCTGTACAAAGGAATATTCATCAAGTCTTCTTTCTAGATCAATCAACACATTATTGACAGTAGTTTCTGTGCTATCCCTATCTACTAGAGTGTTCTCCACCCATTCCAGTTGATTTGCATATTGTTCTATTTCAGGAATTCGGTGGTGGATGTAGGGAGACAATTTGTTTTTCTGTCTTCTGTTACAGATGACATCAAAGGGGTCATATCTCCAGATGAAGCTTTGTTTGAGTTTGAGCCCTTGAAGGATTTCCTCTGCAACTCTTCTAGCTTCTCTACTATTACACACAAAGGGGCCTAGCTGGTCTTTTATTCGGAGTTGTGCCTTTTTCTTGGCCTTCACAAAATGTACCTCGTTAGAGTTGATTATTATCTTGTAGTACTCCAGAGCAAATAATCTCATTGGGAGGTATCTTGGCAATTTGTAAGGTTCCAATTCGCAACCATATATTCTGATTTCAGTGTGATTTTGGTGCAAGTACCAATCTCCCACTTTGTACTATTTGGATAGATGTAGGACTCTTCTGATATCTACATCGATTCTTGGAGGAGGACTTCCTATCAACATGGTCACTACTGGATGCACAAATAGATCTATAAAAATATGTATAGGTGTATGGAGATTCATATTTGTGGATTAAAGGGGTCTAGAAGACTACTGATCTAGGATTTCCTCTGGTGTCAAGCTTCTGAACAGTGAAGGGAAATTTGTTAGCTTGATAGTATAGAAAGAGATGATACAATACTGATGAGTACTTGAATACTCTCTCATTTTGTAATCTCATGAACTAATCATGCATTTTATCTGAGATGAATTTGGCATAGTCAAACATGATGGCAGGGGGCTACCCAGGAGTGAAAATGGACATGTAGGCAAGAATAATTTCATCTACATACTCACTAGTAGTATAGCCTAAAACACTGGATATCATTGATATGATGTCTTTGCCAAGCTGAGAAAAAAAGGATGACATGTAAGGAGGGGGATCCTTTGGTATGTGTTTTTCTTCTACAATGAAAGTCTGGAATAATTGAGCAATTTTGGAAAGGGGGATTTTAGGGAATCTATCAAGCAAGTCTCCAATAGAAAGGGGAGTAAGATTTTGACCAGGTTGCAACTGTAGCATTTCATTTATGGATTCAGCAGTGATGGTGAAAAGTATTGTCTGGTCGAGGGACATCACCACTCTTAAGGTGGGATTGTAGCTCGCATGACAATAGTGAACAATTTTGGGGAAGATATGGACATTGGGGAATTGGTACTTGGGCAGGTTTGATTCCCAAAGACCTATTTTGTCTGCATGGTTCAAGTACTGGTCTCTGTACCTGCAACATAATTTCAATGGGGATTCTTCAACAGAGATGTCTTTAATTTGAAAGTCTTTTTCTACCAACGGGAGATGGTCTAAATCCCTATGGGGAGTAGAAATTGGTAGGACATTCAATGCAACTAGCACAACCATCCTTGGTTCTTGTGGATTCAAGGACGGGGGTGAAAGGTTTTTTGTCAAATTGGGGGAAAATTGGTTCAATTCGGAATGGTTTGGAGTTGCTGGGCACTTGTTTTGCTGAATTTCCTAACAACTTAAAGCAATTGAGTAAAGGTTTGGGAATTAAACAGGGTTTCTCGGTGATTTTGGGTAAATACCTGGTTTTGACTCTGAACAGATTGATGGGTGACTGTGCATGGTTTGCAGGAAGCACACGCGACTGAAGGATGGTCTGGAAGTTCTGCAGCTTCACCAGGTTGGCAGTTGGACGTGGGTCAATGGTTGCACGTACTATGGTGCTTGCATGGAGGTCTGAGCGGTCTTTTTCACGATAAAACTAAAAACAATGAGTTTTTTTTAGTTTTAGTTGCAAAGTCAATTGTTTTGGTGGGTACACAAGGAAAGGTACGTTTGGAGTTAAGCGAGGGATGAGATGTTTTGTCATTTATCTAGACGTGGTAAGTGGTTTTATTTCACACAGCTTTTGGGCTGGAGTAGTTTTGGGGGAAGGCTGCCTGATGCCATTCATCGGGCACCACGTAGCAGTGGGGGGAACAATGAAACCACCCATATCGGGCGGGTAAAGGTTGACCTACGGAGGCCGCCCGATATGATCGTCAACTGTGAGATCAAATGGGACCTGATCGTATGGTGACTGGGGTAGGGATTTGACATGAGGTTTAATAGAGGGACCCAACGGGGGTTTTAAAGCGGCGGGTTTTAATTATTCATGGATTATGGAGGATTAAGGGCTTTGGGGGTGATTTTATTGGTGGTGGTTTATTATTAATTAACCACAGATTGGTTAATTAATTCGTTTTATTCGGCGGAGGGTTTTGGTTCTTAATTAGCTATTGATCGACTAATTAACCCATTAATCATTCATTAATAAAGTTTATGTTTCAAACTTCGGGACGAGATATTAATATTAAGGGATTTTAATAAATACATAGGGAAAAGGGTTATTTTCTCGGGAGTTAATATATAAATAAAGTCAAAAGTTAATATGAATGAAGGCGGAAAATGTTTTAGCGCTAAGTACAAAATGAGTTCTTTGCAATTTGTTTTTTCTTTTCACATAGAAAACATAAAAACTTAGGCTAAGTATGAATTTGTGGGTTTTTTGTGAAAAGGGGTTTTTATGGGGGTAATGGCTTTTCTAAGGTTTTATCCTTAGAGAAAGGGGTTTATTAGGGGAAAGTAAGTTTATTTGGGAATATGAGTGAATTTGAAGGGGGTGAATGCTTATGAGGGGACTTTTAGTACTTAGGACCTATAAGTTATTGGGCCGAGGGTCCGGTCCCTCCAAAATTCAAAGAAATGCTCTGAGCACCTTTAACTTAATATTTTAGGTACTTTAAGACTTTCCTTGAAAATTAGTTAAGTGAAAAATGTAATGAATGAGGGAGGTTAATCAGTGGACTTCGTGTACTTTGGTAGATGCTCAATTTTCCTCCATACTTAGAAATTTGATGATGAAGGTGAATAATATGATCTTATCTAATCAATCATTGCAATTCTGCAACCATTCAACTACTTACCCACCTACTCATCCTTCCATTTTTACTTTTCTTTATTAGGCTGCACTTAATCTGGCAAACCCTTTATCAAAACTTTTTCTTTTCTTTTAAAAAAGTAATCTATCTAAGTCTACCCTTATTACATCCAAGGGCTCAGATTAAATAGTTGAGCTCCTTTTATTTAATCTACCTAATCTAATTATCTGCCAAGGTTAAACAGTTTGGTTAGATTTTATTCTCTATCTCTAAGCATAAAATTGAAAACATGAAGTAGCCAAGTTTAAACATTTTGACCATCCATGGGTTGTGGCAAAGGTAACAAGCTGCACACAACCTTTTATTCTGCATCAAAAGTAAATAGTAGTGGCATTTTGACTTGCATACTTTCATGGTATTTTTCTTTCTTGGGGTTCATTTTTTCATCTTTTTTTGACATTTTTATTCTTTTTGTCCTTTGATTTTTCTTTTAGGACATACCCTCTGTACATTTTTTGAAAGCAAAGTTATGTACATTTTACAATTTTAATCTCAGTCATTCAAAAATTATGACTCCTATTGGTATAGGAACCTAACACCATCAAGCAAAAAATCCTAAGCTTCAACTAGCTAGTCTAGTGACAAGGACAAGGATTCCTTCAACTTTGATGTGTTAGCCAAATCCTTGAATCAATTAACGATTGAAGTCTCTAAATTGAAAAAGAAAACCAGCGAGATTTATTTAGGAAGTAAATCAACAAAACCTTTCTTCCAAAAGACCAATAATCCACCCACGAAGTCATGTCAAGGATCCAATACGAATTTCAATGTGGAAGAATTGGGAAAAGATAATATTTGCACTTTCCACCAAGCCTCTCATTCCAGGAAGACTTTCCCGTAATGGATTCACAACATGACTATTGTGGTGACCCAACTCTTGGAAGATCAAGCCTTAAGGGAGGATGAGGAAGAGTCTAATGACCCAGAAGAAGAAACCACATGTCGCGATGAAAATGTTGTTTCCGTTGTTCTAACCTTCGAGGTCATCCACAGAGGAGAGGTCCAATCCCTTTAAGAAGTTAATGCAGGGGACACTCCCCCCTAATCGTCCAAAGGCTTACAACCTTAGGAGCAAGGGGCCAATATTAGATTCTACCCTAGAAGAGAAGAATAAGGCTTTACTAAGGATAATCCTTCCTCCCAATAATTCAAGTCAGCCATCCACTCCCTCTCCTAAGGTTTCATCTGGTCAAAGCCCAAAGGAGGGTTCAACAAGTGGTAAAGGAAATGCATCCACACCCAGAACTTTAGCCAAGTTTTCCCTCTTCCCTTCACTCCCAAAGACATCCCCGGAGGGCACCACACCTTAAAACTTGGGGTATAACATCAGCGAAGATATGAAGAAGACGAGGGCCAACATTTCACTTTATGAGCTTGCCAAGCCAGCCAGCCAACACGAACTAATTGTTAAAGCTTTTTCTACCTCATCTTCAACCAACAGGGTTGGTTTTTCATCAAAATCTAGCTTCCCTAGTCGGTCCCAGGCCTCGATCGACCTATAAGTCGTTGTTAATGCCGCAAATGAAAACTCGAGAGGTTCAAATCCCTGGTTCCTTTTAAATTTCGAAATCTTCAACTACAATGTGCATAATTTCCTTGTCGACTCTAGTGCATCAACTAATGTCATGCCCTTATCGGTGTGCAAAAAATAAACATTCAACCTTGAGAAGACAGATGCCAAGATCATCCAGTTGGATCGGTCTCAAGTCCCCATTGTGGGCGAGTTGAACAATGTGATAATTAGGATGTCCTTGGACTCTAGAGTACACTAATGTAGCGACATAGTTTTGGTCAACATCCCGGAAGTATATGCTCAACTACTCAGCAAGGGCTGGTCGAGTGAACTATATGGGTATTTTTCCACAGGTTGGTCCCACTTATGGTTTGTGTACAAATGCAAGAACAATAAGATAAGAGTTAACAGTGAACCATACATGAAGCATACCGTCATGGATCTTGAGGGTTCGAATGAGCTGATTAATTTTGCCTAGGAAGAATTGGGATTGTGTTTTCTGGTAGCAAATATTGTGTGTTATCAAGCCTTGCCATCGCCCATCCCACCTGATACACAACTAGAACTTTTGTATTACCCTCAAGTTGATGCTAATTAAACTTTCACTATAGATTTAAATAATCTAGATGTAGATACGACTAGCAATGAAATTTGGACTTTATATTATGACGGGTCTAAGACTCATGATGGAGTCGGCGCAAGTTGCATCCTCGTGGACCCCCAAAACATCAAATTTTTATTTTCTTGTAGGTTAGAATTCCAATGAACTAATAACATCGCAGAGTATGTGGCACTGATCCTCGGGCTCAAGAAATCCATTGACATGAAGGTTGATTATTTGAAGGTGATCGGTGATTCTGAAATCATTACAAGACATGTAAAAAACACGATTCATTGTTTGTCACCACACCTAAAAAATTATCAGCAAGAGGTATGGCATTTGATATGTTATTTTAAATATTTCAATATTAATTTTGTTCTTAGGCTCAATAACGCAGCTACTGATACTATAGCTAATGCCTCAATCAGGTTTACAACTTTAAGGGATGGTTTTTTAATTGAAATTATTTATAATCCTGTTATCCTAGATACTGTAACTAATTTGCGTGTTTTCAATGATTATCAGCAAATATTGGATTTTATGGAAAACACTGAGGTGTTTAAAGATGTGGCGATAGAAGAGGAGGAACATGAAAGGACCCTACAAGAGGAATAAAACGAGTGCAAGGGAAACCTTATGCCTAAAGGCATGGTGACAATAGAAAGGTTATTAGATCTGCAGAACCAGTTTCGGGGACCACCAAATACTAAAATGAAATGATCCACACTTTCACACGAGAAAATTAACCTCGGGACTGAGACCGACCCCAAATTCATCAACCTAGGTGTTGGGTGTTCTCCTGATGAAAGGAAATCCCTCATCGGCTTGTTCAAGAAGTATCATAATGTATTTTCCTAGACATACGATGACCTAAAGAAGTATGATACTTGGATCATTTAACATGTTATTCCTATGAAAGAAGGGGTCAAACCATTTCAACAGAAATTGAGGAAGGTGCATCTCACATTAGAACCCCTCATTCAAAAGGAGCTGAAGAAATTGATGGATGCACGTATTATCATCATTGTCAGGCACTCTACATTAAGAATGAAGAGGGGAACATTCATGTTTCAACGTATGCCTTTTGGACTTATCAACACCAAAGAAACATTCTAGAGGGCAATATACATCACTTTTAGAGGTCTTATGGGTCAAATCATGTTCTTTTATTTAGATGATGTCACAGTATTTTCAAAGTGGAGATCCCACCACCTTCACTATCTTAAGAAAATCTTTGAGCAATGCCGAAAATATGGGATTTCACTCAACCCCAAGAAGAGAATATTCATGGTTTTAGAAGGAAATATTCTTGGGCATATCATCACCAAATATGGAATCACCATCAATCCTGATCGCATGAAAGCTATCGCGAAAATCCATTTTACTAGTGGAAAATGGATATGCAATCCTTCCTGGGTAAAATCAAATTTCTCACAAGTTTATCTTGGATTTTTCCCAAATTGTCAAGCCCTTGCAAAATATGATAAATAAGGACTCAATTTTCAAATGGAACCAAGAAGAGAAGGAAGCATTCGATCGTATCAAGAAATCTATCGCTGAAGCACCTTCCCTCTACAACCCTGATTTCAACAAGGATTTCATCCTGTACACTTTCACCTCATATTCATCCTTAGTTTTCGTGCTTACACAGAAGGATAGTAACAATGATGAGAAACCTATATCCTTCATGAGCGTGGGACTAAAAGGCGCAAAACTCAATTACCCGGACATAGATAAGCAGGTGTATGCGGTCTACAAGGCAGTGAAACATTTCAGACCATATATTCTCAAGAACCATGTCACTGTGTTTTTCCTCACCCTGTTGTTAGGTCACTGTTTGTTCAACAAGAGTTGGGAAAGAGGAGGGCTAATTGGATGACCTTCCTCCAAGAATATGACTTGGAGTTCAAGCCTGCCCACATAGTTAAATGGTATGGGCTATGCAAACTAATTGATAAAGCCATAGACCAACAAAATGAAGAATCAGAAGGTTGGGATCATGAGATTGAGATGTACCAAAATGAACTCACTGACACTCATGACTCTTCATCATGGTACACAGACCTGAAGTAGTATTTAGGGCAAGGGAATTTACCTCCTACCTTGTCCACGAAACCGAAAAGGGAAGTGAGACTCAAAGATGCATCCTACCAACTAATACAAGGAAATCTATTTTGTAAGCACCACCACGGCGTGCTACTCAGGTGTTTGGAATATGACGAAGCCCAGCGGGTGCTAAAGGAGTTACATGATAGGCCAGCAGGAGGCCACTACCTCGGTGACACCATTGCACATAATATCATGAGGGAAATATTCTACTGGCCCACCCTTTTAAAAGACGCACACGCTTAAGCTTAGAAATTCCCCATCAATAAAAATCATGTAAGGAGATAACCCCATTCGGCTGCTCCCCTCAAGTCTATAGCAGTGGAAAAACCTTTTCAATAATCAGGACTAGATGTCATTGGGGAAATAGTGTCACACTCATCAAAGAAGCATAGGTATATACTCATGGCCAAAAAATATTTCACGAGGTGGGTAGAATCCATTCCATTATGGAAAATCAATGATGAAGAGGTAATATCTTTTGTCAATCAGTACATCGTGGCCATGTTTGGTGTTCTAACCTCCCTTGTTTTTGATAATGCTACTTATTTATCATCTTTAAAGTTGTATGATTTTTATCTGGAAAATAACATTGTTTTAAAGCATTTGGCTAACTATTGACCCCATAGAAATGGCCTAGCAAAATCCACCAACAAGAACCTAATCTGCATCATCAAAAATACCTTGCTGTCACACCAAAGAAACTGGCACAATGCCCTGAACAATGCCTTGTGGGCCGACCGAGTTACCCCAAAACCGTCTCTCGGAACATCCCCCTATTTTTTGGTTTATGGGAAAGAAGCCATCTTACCACCCAACTTGTATCTTCCCACTCTCCAGTTGTCACAAGAGTCGCGAGGCACCCCTTTCCCTACCATTCAAAACCGAATCGACACCCTCCTTAAACTGGAAGAGGAGAGACAAAAGGCTAGAGAAAAGTTTGCTGTTCACCAAAGCTGAATCAAGAGATGGTTTGATAAGAAATCCATAGGGAAAAATGAGTTCAATGTGGGTGACCTAGTCCTCAAATGGGACAAGGCCCATGAGGACAAAGGTAAACACACCAAGTTCCAGGCCTTGTGGATTGGTCCTTTCCAAGTAAAGGAAAAAATTGGCCAGCACACCTACAGACTGCAGACTCTAGGAGGGAGGGTTGAACCCCTTCCTGTCAATGGCCAAGATCTTAAGTTTTACTTCACTTAACATCCCTCAAAACTGATTATTTACCCTGTACTATAGTTTCTTTCTTGTCCTTTCCTTTTATTAGTTTTTTTTTTCTTCCCTCTTTACCCTTTCGTTCTCTTTTGTTTTGGATTCCCTTAATAATTTATTTCCTTGAATAAAGAATCTAAAGCATCACTCTGAAGTTGAGGTAACCCCTACACTGATTTCTAAGATATGTTTCTTTTTGTGTTTGCACTTGACTGGACCTAAAGTTGCGACCAGGGTAGAGTGTTGAACTTTGCTGTAGTGGGGAACTCGATGTCATCTGCGGTACCCTATCTTTCAATAGTTAATCCTAGCTATTGAATTGGCTAGAAGTTTTGAATGAATTAGTTTATCTGGTTGGCTCGAAAAGGGGAAGGGGATAAAAATTTAAAGAGCGTACATATTTCGGGAAAATAATGAAGTCTATGAAAACCCAAAAACAACCTCTCTTGCAACTAAAAAGTTGGGATCCCTCGTTTGCCCATGCTAATAAATGCCATAAAAATAAGTGAAAATAAGCACGTGTGAATAAGTGCCAATGAGAAAAGGAATTAAATTAAGAATGGAAAAAGGACTGAAAAAAGGCTTCCTACATAGAGAGACGATGTGACAACTTTGTCAGGGTATTTTCCAGGCTCGCTGGCAGCGGAGCAACGCTTGCGATTTCTAGGTAGTGACTTCGCCAGGGTACTGTTCAGGTTCACTGGCAGCAGAGAAACACGAGAGATATGTAACCACCATATTGAAAATCCTTAAAGTTTATATCATTATCCGACTCCTCCACATCGAGCCATCAAGAATGGTCCTTATTCTATGCGTGACAACTAGCCGAGTCTTAGTAGCTTAAGATTGTTTATCAATATCAAGGGAAAACCTAGAGGCATCAGTGGGACCCACAACTTTAAGAATAAACACTCATTGAGGTCTTATTTAGCCAAGGCCAGGGGTAGCCATAGATACTGGGGTTCTACCAGTGAATTTCCAATTGTTGTAGCTTCTACAAAAACCCTCCAAAATTTTGGAGCCCCTATACCATCCCGGTGATTGTTGCTTGTTCACGAAACCTCTTTGGTTGACCTAAAGCATTTTCATCCAAGCACAAGCCTAACTCTCAAGAACCTTAAAAGGCTTGTGATATTTCCTAAGTCGCAGGTCACGTCAAAACAATCCTTGTGAGCCTAAAAATCATGACCATGCGACCTACCCAAATTTTTGATTAAACCAAGTCGCTAGGTCGCATGGAAAATTTTGTGATCTATCACACCTATGTGATTTTGTGAATGTGCAACCTCTCTAGTTCGCAAGGTGGTAGTGTTGCCTAGGTCACAAGGTTGCAAGGTCGCTAGGTTGCAAGGTTGCAAAAGGTCTGAAATCACACCTAGTGTGACCCTACGTCCCCAACAACCCCAAACGTGTAACCAAAACTTATAAATAGTTGGGCTCATCGATCATTTGGACAATTCATCTTGGTTGTGCAAGGGACAAAGAGGCTCAACAACTTGAAGGAGGTGCATGACCCTGTCAGGTAGGTCACTCTTCCGCTTCCCTGTTAATCATTGCCTCTTTCCAATTGACCTCCTCTTCCACCCCGACCCTACATATTCAAAGTAAGGGGGGGGGGGTTTATCCAAGTCCTGCCTCATTGTTTTACCAAAAACCCTTGACCACTTGTTTTTTTCTCTCAAGATCCCCTCTAATCAATCAATCCCTCCAAACTCATCCCAAAATGGCCTGTATTCCCCGAGGACCAAGTCATCTGGTCCTAGAAGTCCTCAAGGGCCCATCCTGAGCCTCATTCCCCTCGTCGAGGTGCTCTAAGAAGTAGTTCGCACATCTAAAAACCACAATAGGACAATGGATGAAACTTTACAATTGTGCGACCCCTGCTATCCATCAACACCTGCAACCCATGCGACCCATGCTACTGTTGGGCCTCAACCTTGTCATGATTTTGTTGATGGAAGCATCCATTTTCGCATCATTCCATTCACCCATTGTTAATAGTTTTAACCATATTTCTCCATAAACGAACCAAATTCCCACATACATGTTTACATGGCTTATTATTATTATTTCCATTATTTTTAATGAATTAAGAAGAAATTTTCTTGGTTTTACTAATGACAGTTTGGCCAATTTGAGTTTCTGCATTTTAGTCAAGTTTATGTAGCTATCTCCATGGTTGATGTAGTAGCACCACTCAAGAAGTAAATCCGACACTTAGAATTGGTTTCTAGAAGCTCTGATATGGATTTGTATTGGTCAAACTCCACCCAGCTCACACATGTGGACCTCTAGCAAAAGATCAAAGGAAAAACGTAGCAGTTTTGACCAGTCAACTTTAAATGTGTTTTATGAGCAAATCAAAATGAATTTCGGAAAAGAAAACATGGGTTTTTTAGAGCACGGGCCTAATTAGGTTCTTAATGAGAATGTTTCTCAAATTCGTTACCATTTGAGATATTTGTGAGGTTCTTTGGAGCCATATTTTGTAGATTACATGAGCAAATAGTTTAATAATTTCACAATAATTCCTAATCACCAAAAGGATTAGAACAAGCTATTATTTTGAAAATTCGTGGCAAGGAGATACGTGTGATAATACATGGATTGATATTTGATCCTAGAAACCTTCAAAATATATTTTATTTTATTTTCAAACTGATCTACCGAGATCTCATGGCTAGAATTCATGCAATGAAATTCTGAGTTTCTTGTTGCTTCAAAACTCTATAAATTGTAGTCTCTTTGATGGGGGTGGGGGATCAGATGTCAATGATGAATATTAACTTGTAATTGTTGCTGCTATTTGAAGAAGAAGAACTCTTTTTTTTTTTCCAATGAATGTAATCTCTGATATGGCACAACTCTTAATGAAATTGGTGATTTGAATCAAGTGATCTGAGTTTATAATTCCTCACACTCACCAAGAGGGTCCCCTGTGGAGTTGTGAGATAGTATAGTTGTCATTTTAATCTCATTTTTTTTCAGTATTTGCTTTGATTTAGTTTTTAATCTCTTTAGATGTTTGAATTCTCTGCTTTCAATATAGTTTGCTTACTTGGCTTTTTTCTGTCTATTACAAGTTGAGTACTCAATATAAACTTAAAAAGCCAAAAACACTTTCCTTGAAGTATTTTCCAAGAATTTCTTTTATTTTCATGTTTGTTCTAGTCATCATTTTGATAAGATGTGGAGGCCCTTGCACTTGAAATTTTGTCAACATACCATTGCTTTTCACTGCTTTCTAGAATAGTTTCCAATTCCAAGTTTTGTAGAATAGTTGTGCTTTTAATTTGATAGTTAGATTTAATTTCAATGTTTAATAGAATAGATTTCAATTTTTGTTTAGTATAATAGATTTCAATTTCTTGTCCAATTGGAATAGACCTCGAAGTTTTGATTGTATAATTTGCTTTAAAAGTTCATTTAAATTTAAAAGTTTTGAGTTTGAATTCATTGGCCTTTTAAGAGAAAACATGTGCATATTAGATTAGCTTCTTTGAATTGAAAGTAGATATCTTAGCACATACAGTGCAGATATACTTCGCAAGGTCATGTACCTGAATTCATTTATAAATGAAATTAATTTAAGAGTCAATTAAATTACCCAACATTTTGGCATTGTTAGCGGGGAACTATACATAGTTGTTATCTTTCAATTTTATCTCATTTTTAGTTGCATCCATTTAGTTGCATAAGACTACTTCCATTTTAGTACATCCTAGAAGTAAATTCATTATTAAAAAAAAAGGACTTAAATCACCTACCACCCCCACCATATCATGTGGTGCAGTAAGAGCCACACGTCCACATCATGAATTCTTATTTTTGCAGGTAGAAGAATAAATGGTTGGAGATGATGACAATGAGGAATATCCTTTTGGATTTCCCATTCAAGAAACTGATATCAACGTTCATATGAAGAATATCCCTCCATATGTGCTTCCTAACTTCAAAGGTATGAGATCAGAAGACCTGAAAACCTTTCTTTTCGAATTTGAAATACTTTGTAGATATTATGGCTAATCATTACACATTTGAAAATTGAATTTGTTTATGAAAACATTGAAGGATAGAGCTCTTATATGGTTCATTAATTTAGGAATAAATAATATAAGGACATGGGATGACATGAAAAGAGTATTTTTGTAGAAATATAAAGATTTTTCATACACCATGACCTTAGAAATGAAGTCTTTAAGATGAACAAAAAAGAGGATTAAACCCTAGAAGATTTAGTGGATATCTTTACTTATAATGTCAAAATATATAATTTGAATTATTTAGGGTTAGAAACATTAAAAACTATCCTACTAAAATCTATAAGTGATGAATGGATTGATATTCTTAACCTTGTGGGAAAATGAGATGTCTCTCAATTGTCATTTCAAGATATTTGTGAACTGTGTAAGAAAAAAAAAAGTATGGAAGATCCCCTTAGGATCCAATTATGGAAAGAGTAAGTAAGTCGGCATCAGGATTGGTAAGTCAAACTGAACTAAACAATTTTCTAGATGTTCTTGGTAATTTAAATTAACAAACTGATATGCTAAGAATGAAAAACAAGAAAAATGTTGAGAATGCCACTTCATTTATATTTTTCCCTAAATGTAGAAAGAAACATGCTTTTCATGAATGTCCACTTGATAACATTAAAATTTGTGAAATCTGTCCAAGATCACATACTACTAAATATTTCCCATCATTACCAAGGTTAAAAATAATTTACTAGGGAGAAAATCAAACACTGGAACAATCTTGTTATGTAGCTCCAATAAGACCATGGAAACCTCATCAACCTAGTATGATGAAATATCTTATTGCACAATTTCAAGGTTATGCATAACAATCTCAAAGTAATTGGAAAACACCTTTCCTTGGCAACCTTGGACATCTCAATCCCAACCTCAAAACCAATCTTGGAAACAAGGTTGGAAAGAGCCTTATAGAGGAAATCCACCATAGCCTCAATCTTTTCCTCACTATCCTCAATACCAATATCAATGTTGACCATACCATTCAACTCCACCACAACATCAATTTAACCCTCGGTTGACCTCAATTCAACCTTTCCCATTACTACCCACACAAGCACCCCAAAGATCTATTCCCACTCCACTACCTGCACAATCATTTCAGATCCCCAACAATAAAACACCTTAGTCCATTTACAATGTTGAGATATTGCAAAATGATTCTCCAACTGTCATTGAAGAACAACAACTAGAAGAAGAAGATTTAGATAAGGTCCAAGAATCATGGATGTCTGTTGATAAAGAGCAGTTGTTCGAACTTGAGATTGAAAAGTTTCTTGCATTCCTATCACCAGATTCTATGAATGGAGATCACATCTCTGAAAATTTGCATGGCATAGGAAGCCAAGGAAGACAATGTTACATTGAATCTTGGTTCAAGATAGTCATCAGATCCTAATTCTCCATTCTTTAGTATCTTTTGACATCATCTCAATCAAGGCAGTTGGTCTCTCATATACTGGTACATATCAAAGAGTATCTTTCAAACCCGCATATGAGTTTATGTATCATCTTTTTATGCACATGGTTCCATTGGAAGTATTCATATACTTGAACGAGATTTCTTTTTCAAGTAAAGTAGGACACACACACACACACACACACACACGCACACACACACACACACACACACACACACACACGCACGCACGCACGCACGCACGCACGCACACACACACACATACACACACGCGCGCGCACACACACACACACACACACACAAAGACAAAAATAAGTCCTATTGTGAAAACCAGATTTCTCAATTGAACATGATCTTTGTCTAAAAACAAGGCAACTGGTGAGAAAAATTCACAATAAGTTATGCAATTTCATGACGGTTTCAATATTTTATTATGGTTATTCAAATAATTTTTGGTTCTATGCTCCAATTGGATGATGTCAGATTCCTTGAGGCCCACCTTTCAATGGATCTTGTCCCATCGACTTCAACACTTTATCTGGGATCAAGATCATATATTATTTGGAGTGCCTTGGAACTTGCATACATCAATGACAAGCCTTCCTCGTTGACAACAATGGGAATACAAAAATGTCTCTTGATTGTTAGATCTTGCAGGTGACTCGACTTCAACACATTCATTTGTCCCTGTCAAGATGATCTCAGGTACCTTGACACTCATTTACGTTACTGGTGAGTTGTCTCACATTGGTTAATGATTTTAATTAGCGATCGGTAATCCAATTATTTCTTTCCATTCTCGACCTCGTCACATTCATTCGCATGGTAAGAATTGTACCATGAATTTTGGTTTTGATGAAGATTATATGGTTTTATGGAATCAACAACAACTTGCAGTAGTATATTTTATTGTTTTTTTGTAGCAGGCTAAAATTCTTCATAGCCTCCTTATATATGTTGCAAAATAAATATGTTCAATATACCCCATGCTTCATACGTTTAATGCCTTAAGATTGAGGATACCCTTCACTGTTAGTTATATGTATAATTGTTGGTTCAAAAAATTTCTCTTTACGGTATCAAGACCTCTAACTTCAGAACTAGCTACATAGAAGATATGGAATGAATGGAAGTGGATAGATCATTCCAACAATGGTTTCAAGAAGGATGTGTAGGATTTGTGTTGATCTTAGCTATGGTTCCAAGTTGTGATAAGTGTGGTTGCAAGAGTTGCAAATGTTCCAAATGGGTAGTCTAGTAATAATTCTTCACGATCAAAGATTCATGGAAAAAACTTATTGCTTAGATTTTGATATTCATGTTCTATGAGATCTCATGGATGCAATTTTATGCACATTGATATTATTGGTGGAGATTGTATTTGATCCTACTACACTCACATTTGATAACCTCACTGTCACAAAAGGAACAAGCAGGATGAGTATGAAATTAGAAATGTTTTGAAGTATACAAAAAGGGAAGGAACATGATTTTTAAGAAGACTGAAATTCAAGGTATGAAAGGAGAAAGCATGAGTCAATATTAATAGATGATGCAACATTGATTTGGGAAATATTTTCAAACCTTGCAAAGTTTTCAAATTCCTAGTTTATTTGCATGAGGAAATGCAAAATCTCCAGTGTGGGGGAATGTTGGACCTCCAACTTTTCATGATTTTCCTTATGAAATCATTCATTTTCGCATCATTCCATTCACCCATTGTCAGCATTTTTAACCATATTTCTCCATAAACAGACCAAATTTCCGCATACATGTTTACATGGTTTATTATTATTATTTCCATTATTTTTAATGAATTAAGAAGAACTTTTCTTGGTTTTACTAATGACAGTTTGGCCAATTTAAGTTTCTGCAGTTTAGTCAAGTTTCCGTAGCTATCTCCATGGTTGAGGTAGTAGCACCACTCTAGAAGGAAATCCGACACTTGGACTTGGTTTCTAGAAGTTCCAATATGGATTTGTATTGGTCAAACTCCACCCAGCTCGCATGTATGGACCTCCAGCAAAAGATCAAAGGAAAAATGCAATAGTTTTGACAAGTCATCTTCAAAAGCATATTCTGAGCAGATGAAAATGAAATTTCGGAAAACGAAAACATGGGTTATTTTCAACATAGTCCCAGTGAGGTTCCAAATGGGTCATTTTCTCAAATTCGTTACCGTTTAAGAGATTTCCGTGGTTCTTTGGAGCCCTATTTTGCATATTACGTGAGCAAACGGTTTGGTAATTTCATAGTCATCACCTAGTCATCAAAAGGATTGGAATGAGCCGTTCTTTAGAGAATTTGTGGAAAGGAGATAAGTGTGATAAGATGTGAACTGATCTTTGATCCTGGAAACCTTCAAAATATATTTTGTTTTATTTTCAAACTGATTTACTTAGATCTCATGGCCAGAATTCATGCAATGAAACTATGAGTTTCTTGTTGCTTTGGAGAAGATTTGTTGATGACACCTGCTCCATTTGGCAGCACGGGCTTGACAAGTTAAATAGTTTTTTTAATCATCTTAATATTCAGTCAAAATCCATAAAGTTCACCATGGAGCGTGAAGTAGATAGTTGCCTTCCTTTCCTTGATGTCCTCATCTCTAGAAAGGTCGATGGATCTTTCTCCCATCAGGTGTATCGAAAAAAGACCCATACTGAGCAGTATCTTCATGCAAGTTCCCATCATTTTCCTGCTCAAAATATTGGTGTTCTCAGCACGTTAGCCACTCGTGCGATAAGGATTTTAGATGAAGACCACTTTTTCGAAGAAAAGTCCCATCTCCTTAATGTCTTCGCCCGAAATGGTTATAGTAGGCAACAGGGTGTTAGAGCTTTCCTCAAAGTGGGTAAGGGTCCTAAGGTTAACACTGATTCTATTGATAGACGTTCTGGGATTCACCTCCCCTTCATCCAAGGAACAACGAACAATATTGAAAGAGTCCTTTAGAAACATAATGTTCCCTCAACCTTTAGACACCTCAACACCATCAGAAGCTCCCTAAAGTCTGTTAAAGACCAAGTGAACCCTATGGATCTGAAAGGTGTTTATGTCATCCCGTGTTCATGTGGGACCTCATACATTGGTGAAACAGGTAGGTCTATTAACCAAAGGATTAAGGAACATGTTGCTGATATCATACATGGAAGGACCAAATATTTTGCTTTAGCGGAACATGCTGTGAAGACCAAGCATCATATATGCATCGAGGAGGCTAAGGTCGTCGCAAAAATCTCTCATTTTCATCACCACAAATTTAGGGAAGCCATTGAAATAGAGTGGTCCTCTAATAATATTGATAGGGATGACGGTTGGAAAATTAGTAGCTGTTGGATTCCCGCCCTCTCTTCTTATCTTTGTTCTCTCTTTTTGTGCTTTTTTGTTTGTTTCATACTTTTTTCTTTTTTTTGCCTCCTTTTATTGATTTCTATTAGAGAAGACCCCCTTTTTATTGATTTTATTAGTTTTTAGTAATACTATGTATTCTTGATCTGCAGTTTTTTTTTAAACACCCTCTCCTTTTATTCTTAAAAGATTTCTAGTGTATTTTTAATTTTGCTTTTTACATAATTTTTTTTTTAACACCCTCTCTTTTATGTATTTATTTTAATTTATTTTTATTAATTCTTGTTTTATCCCTTTATTATCTATTTATTTTCATTGAGTTTATTTATTTATTTTTATATAATTTTATTTAATTTCCATAATAATAAAACAAAAATAGTGGGATTCATGCAATTTTTATATAGTTTTATTTAATTTCCATATTAATAAAACAAAAATATTGAGAATCATGCATGGCTCCCTCTCTTTTATGTTTTTATTTTGATTAAAAAATATTTTAGTGTATTGTTTTATCTTGATTCATCCCTTTTATTATTTATTGATTTTTATTTCATTAGTTTATGTGGTTTTATTTATAGGTAGGATAATTCGTTTAAAAAAAATAAAAATTGAATAATATTAATTAGCAAATAATAAGGAATGAATAAGTTAATATATTAAATAATTAACTAAACAAACTAAATTATTAATTATTAATTATTTAAACAAGTCAAGTTAATTCCCCCTTGTCATAGATAGCCATTTAGTTAATTTATTATATTTTTAAAGTATTATACTATATAAATTTCCCTCCCTAGTCTAATTTAGTTGTTCATCTAGCCGTTAGGTTGACTTTTCACCTTATTTAACCATCCTCTGGGATCTGCTTCTTCATCTTGTCCTGAAGATGAACCACACTGGCTAGTTGGAAACGCGTCAACCAAATATTCTCAATGTGATTTTTTCCGAAATTTTTTCATTAACTTTATAAATATCAGTCCCTTTGATGAGAGTAGGGGGGAGATCATATTTCAATGATGAATATTAACTTGTAATTGTTACCCCTATTTGAAGAAGAAGAACTCTATTTTTTTTTTTTCCAATGAATATAATCTCTGATATGGCGCAACTCTTAATGAAATTGGTGATTTGAATCAACTAATCTGAGTTTATAATTCCTCACACCCACCAGGAGGCCCCCCTGTGGAGTTGTGAGATAGAGTAGTTGTCATTTTGATCTCATTTTTTCATTATTTGCTTCGATTTAGTTTTTAATCTCTTTAGATGTTTGAATTCTTTGTTTTCAATATAGTTTGCTTACTTGTTTTTTCTTGTCTGTTACGGGTTGAGTACCCAATATACACTTAAAATCCAAAAACACTTTCCATGAAGTATTTTCCAAGAATTTCTTTCATTTTCATGTTTGTTCTAGTCATCATTTTGATAAGACAAGGAGGCTCTTTCACTTGAAATTTTGTCAACATGTCATTGTTTTTCATTGCTTTCTAGAATAGTTTCCAATTCCAAGTTTTGTAGAATAGTTGTGCTTTTAATTTGATAGTTAGATTTCCTTTCATTATTTAATAGAATAGATTTCAATTTTTGTTCAGTATAATAGATTTCAATTTCTTGTCCAATTAGAATAGATCTTGAAGTTTTGATAGTATAGTTTTCTTTAAAAGTTCATTTAAATTTCGAAGTTTTGAGTTTGAATTCATTGGCCTTTTAAGACAAAACATGTGCATATGCTTATCAAAACTTAGTCATAAACAAGTTTAAATCCTCATGTGCAATTAGATTAGTTTCTTTGAATTGAAAGTAGATATCCTAGCACATACAGTGCATATATACTTCACAAGCTCACGTACCCAGATTGACATATAAATGCAATTAATTTAAGAGTCAATTAAATTACCCAACAATGACCTAACCTTGTTTGCTAGCCTGCCATTCGCCAAGTCACACACTCATATCTGCGACTCTCTGACCCCACTGATCCCTGTGACCTTGTGACCGGCTAAGGAGACCTTCTCCGGAGGATTTGTCAAGGAGTCTGGAAGCTATAATTTGTGCTTGCTACTAGGATTTATTATTCATGTCATCTCTCTCATCGTGGGACTATTTGTTTGAAATGCCAGGTGACGTTGATCTTGAGTGCATCTCGATTTCTTCCTTCGCTGACGAGATGGCACCTCCAGTAGTGAAGTCTTCCCGCAAAAGCTTAGAAAGTAGTGTACAGGAGGTTCACTAGGCCCATCCATCCCCAATCTACGGAGACACTACTTGCAAAATTAACAAGAATACCAAGCTCTTTTGGTACGATATGTACATAGAGTTCTCTAAACAGGACATCCCTGAAGACCAAGAATATTTCCAAGTATACATCAACGTCAAGAGGTCTAGACTCCATAAGGTGGCCTCACACCCCCTAGTCTTTTTGTGCATTGAGACCACTGATTGGATAATACAAACACTGATATAGGTTGATGGGTGGTAAGGGACCATTTAGGTGTAGCGTATGCAAAAATATCCTCAGAAAACATCACTTCTTATTACAGGTTGCCCAAGAAGGAGGAAGCATTTAATATCGATGTCTCTCATAATTTTGTAATTCCAGCCAAGGATATTCTGAGGGAATGGTGGAAGGACCCATCCAAGTTTCGAGTCAGGAGTGACTAGATATACAAGACAAAAGTGCTGAAAAATGTTTATCAACTTATTGCTGCTATGATGAACCATTTGTACGGCAAGGCCGATATTGACATCTTCCATGGGACATGTGTCCCCATCATTTACATCGTCACCACCAGGGGTACAATTTTCAATTGGGCCAGCATCTTTGATTATGCATTAAGGACTAATATAGTAGCAGCTAAGAAGCCTGAGGTGGACCAACCGTCTAAGTTTTATATGGACTCATACCTCCTAAATGCAGTTTGTGCAAGGTGTTGTTTTGACCATTGGAGTTACAACTGGACCACAACTGCAGAAAAATTGGTACATCAACATTACAAGGTTTTCTAGAACACTGGCTATAAGGGTATGCTCGACACCATCTCTGAATCATTTATCACCCTGTTATATCAAGTTATTTTCGGGGAAGAGTCCCCTTGCATGTCGAAAAGAGACATGGAGACTATCACCAAGGTGGCGCATTGGTTCCCAAACTAGGAGGGAACATTCATTAGAGTCTTTGGTTCTTATAAGACCCCTCATGCACTTCCTCAATTCTCCATGAATAGAGTACTCATGCAGGAAGTGTGCTATCAGATGACCCAAGGCTCTTTGAAGACGCTGAGAAAAGGAGAGAAGAATCCTTGGCCCACATTCCCTCTCATTATTGGGGATTACACAGTTGAAAACTTTAAGGAAGTGGAGGCAGAAGCCAAAGAGGTAAAGGGGTATCATTTTGTGACTTTGAACCACCATACCTATGACCCCGAAAGGGTAGTAGTGACTCACTACAAAAGGGACAACTTCAATTGGTCGTATCCACATTCCAAGAATGACCACGAAGACAAGATTAGGAATTGGTACAATGCTAAAAGGGAACTCAGGCCTAGTGAGAACCAAGAAAGAGATGACGAGCAACTTGAACATTCCCAAGAAAACGGGAACCTTCAAGAGAGATCAACTTATCTAAAGAGGAAGAAGGAGCAGTAAAAGGTGACAAGGAAGCTCAAGAACCACAAGGCTAAAGAGATAGAAGATCCGCCAAGCCACCAAGACGAAGGAGAAGATGATGAAACATTGGAACAGAGGAATGCGACCATCACAAGGAAGAAGAAAGAGATCAAAAGGAAAATAGAAGAAGAACTCAAATGGTCGTAGGATTTAGGTGACCAACAACTCGAGGACCAGCTGTTGGAAATAATACTGAGAGGGGGGTGAATCAGTATTATTAGATCAATTATTTTTATTTCCAAAATAGATTTATATATGCTACTTCTGTGAAGTGAACTAGCGTGCGCACGCTACTATGATTAGTGAAACCGACGTATACCCAGAGAACTTGTGATTTAGTTAATTTATCATGTGTTGATCTATAACTAGTGCATCAATAACTTATTAAATAGTGCAGTAAAAATCGAATAAACCATCACACATAAGCAACACACATGAACACCAAGATTTAAGGTGGAAACCCAATGTGGGTGAAAACCACCTGTTGTTGTCATCTTTGTCTTCTTTTAATAATAATAAAATCTGTTTATAATCTTGTACTGGTTCAGAATCATATAATACACAGGCACCCACCTGCAGAAGGATACAACCTTCTCTCATTTTCCAGCTTCTACTGGAAGTGAGCTACAACCCCCTAGCTCTTGTACTCGCCAATGTGTTTACTAGTATGTAGACGCCGGCCTACAGAAGGCTACGACCTTCTCTCTTCCTCTAGGGACCACATTTCATAAATTTTCAGACTGGATGCTCCTGGTACACAAAATTACACATGAAGGCCTTGTTTCATTAAATTTTCATACTGGACCCATTAGAAACTTTGAAACTCAAACTGCATCAACCAACAATCAATTAATATGAATAATTAGATCACTGTCACCAAAACACTATGCTGAACCCAGAAACCTGCATCATCATTCAGAACCAACTGCAACCTCAAAAATCATGCATCATAATGTATACGCTACTTTACGAAACCCAACTTGTATGTATACGCTACTTCCTTTAATCAAACCTACATGTACCTTCAAAACTACTGAAAAATAAAACTTCTGAATCAAGTCTGTAATAACCAGCAATATACTAAACATCTAGTATCAATTTACATAGGCTTACATAGGAAGTAGTAGAGATCACCCTTCTCACTTATACAATCAATCAATCAGATACCAAACTCCTTATGCAGTTAGTTTTACATTCAGATCTAAGAAGAATTCATTGATAGACAATAGTAAATTAACAATACTAATCAAATAGTTCAGTCATCTCTTAACAACATACTTTTCTTTTGCATACGCTACTTGGAAGAACCGAACCAGTGTGTATATGCAACTTCACCAAAGCGAACTAGCATACAGATCTGCAAATATTAATTCATAACTTCGTTGCCATTCCGGACTTCAGACAAACCCAGATCATGACATTCAAAGAATAAAACAGGTGTACACAATTAGATCTGGCCCAACCAATATCAGATCATTCAATGATAAGTCATTTTAGGTCTCATGATCCTGATCCAATGTTGAATTCAAGGTGCAAAAAATATTTCAGATCAAATCACCAACATAGCCCCTACAACATAAAATATACTTGATATAGAAGTATTCCTTATAAACCCTTTTCACTTCCACACATTGGCCTTATGATCTTCTTCTCCTTATATAGTTTTAGGCCTTTCTCAATACCTCAGACCAAAACCACTTAGGAACCATGGTATTCTTGGGCGAGATCAAATAGTCATTACTCCACTCAATATTGTGGGTAATACCATGGTATTGACCCCTGGTATTCTCTACTCTTGAAATTCCTTGACTTTCCAACCTGCACGTGCTTTTCCTCTTGCAGGAGTGTGTGTATACGTATACTCCCTTTTTGTTATGTGGACCTACATGTATACGTTGTTTTGACTAAGTGGACATGCATATACATCTTAAACTTCTTTTTACCATCCTTTACCTTCAACTTCTTCGTTCTGATTAGTAGACTTTAGTTCCATCTTCCTGTTCTTCTGTACCAATGCCCTATTACATCTGAATGGATCTGTTACATTGTGGGTTTCCTTTCATAAAAAATGAACTGACCTGTGAGTGCGTTTCCATCAAGGACAACACTTGTATCATAATGACAACAATCTCCCCCTTTGGACTTGATGGCAACCATGTTGGTGTTGATTACTGCAAGTTGTAAAAACTGTTAGAGATAACAAGCAACACCAAAATACTCTCCCCCTTTGACATCAAGGGCAAAGGGCAGACCAAGTTATTATCCCCCTTTGATATACATTATATTGTCCATGCTCTCCCCGAGTACATGTCAAGTCTGCAAAGATATGTTTCAAAAGAATAACATGACTCTATAACTCAACTAAGTGAGTATGACTGATGAGCCTCATGATTAAGTAATTATATGGCCTTAATTGACCCTAATTCACCTCCTAACTTAGTTAAACCAACTATTCTCACAACTTATTGCATACTTTTGATTATATTTTGTTTATGAGATGAGTAGAGTTGGATATTTTGCTTTGTGGTCTAATGTGCATGTAATGCAGGAATAAAGGATAAAAGCAAGGAAAATGTAGGGATAAAAGATAAAATCAAGGAACTATGGTAAAGGCCTTGGTAAAAACTCGAATGGGACAAGGGAGAGGAATTACAGGAGGTAAATCCTCATCATTTACTGCCCCTCCATTCCAATGTCCCTCCATTAGCTGGAAGTACAAACAACCAAGCAAGTGAAGGTGTAAACAACCAAATTAGGTGTACTAGAAGGCAGCCAAGAAAATGAAAGTACGAGTTTATCTTGAGTTGGGAGCCAAGCCTCCCTACTAGAAGGCAGCCAAGCTAGTGAAAGGGAAAGCATGAGTTTATCATTGAATTGGGAGCTGTGCCTCCCTAATTTTGAAAGAAGTCGTTGGAGACTTCAGATGTATAAGTAGAGAGGCTTAGGACCTCTTTTTTTTAGTTACCAGCTAGTCACCAAGAGTTAGCAGGAATTCAAACTTTTCAATGTAGAACTCTACTTTGTTTTCAAGCTAGAAGTCTTGTAACAGTTTTTGATTTATAATGAAGATGAGTTTTGTTTTGAGCCAGCATTGAGTTAAATCAGAGGGCTGAATCTCTTGGGTTAGGGCCTGACCCTAACAACCAAAGCTCCTCTTTATTGTATTGTTAAGTAGCATAGCTTCCTCTTTTCTGTTCATCTACTTAAGTAGTTCATTTCCATTATAACAGTAGCATAGATTCATGGTTTGATTGTTCATTTAATTCAGTAGTTCATTTCCATTACAAAGTTTTATTGTTTTAAGTAGTTGTAGTCTCATTACAATAGTGTAGAGTAGATTAGTTGTGTTTCAGTTTGCTTCATTTCTGCTTTCATTCAATTAGCAGGCTAGCAAAGAAAATATCCACAAGGTTGCCCACAGGTGTTCCAACCTCACCTCCTCCCTCTGGGACCATGACATGAGGAAGAAACCTTACAGTAACCCCAAAAACACAGGGTTTTGGTTTTCATAGGGAGTTTGTTGTTTAACGTAGTCACTGGGTTCATTACATTGTTACTTTGTTCCTTTCATGATCATCTGCTCCATGCTCTTCTTTTCATTTGATCTCCCCCATATCCCTTTCATCCTTCCTCAACATGAAATACTTAGGAGGAAGCAGTTAATTCATTTTTAAACGGTTTTTACCTGTAGATTACCTTACACAACAAAACCCGACCAATCACCACTCAATCCATTTTCAACGCTGACTTTATGCACTTTAAATCCCCACCATCAATCTGCCTTGTTTGATCCGACGGCTATAGCGTACCCGCTCGCCAACTAGCTCGGTCAAATCTCCACCATTGATCTGAGATCTGATAGTTATCGCGTGGATTTCTGTATGATTGTTATCCACCCGAGGGCACGTGATAAGAGTGGTTTCCCCATGTTACATGTCACCCGGGGAGGCTAATCGTGTAAAATTTTAGAAAACTGCTTACAGTTTTGAGGGCGCACGATAAATAGCTTACCACCCTCTAAACCCGCTCCATCATTTTCGCACGTTTTCTTCTCCCGCTTTAATCTCCACCATTGATCTGTCTCTTGATTTGACGACTGTCGCTTCACCCGATCAGCAACTAGCTTGGCCGATCTCCATTGTTGATCAGCCCCGCCTGATCCAACGGTTGTCGTGCAATCTCGCGCGGACACTTGCACGATAGTTATCCGGCCGAGAGCATGCGATAAAAGTGGTTTTCTCATGCTACGTGTTGCTCGGTAAGGCTAATCGTGTGAAATATCAAAATACAACTTATGGTTTTGAGGGCACGCGAAATACAACTTACCACCTCCGCAAACCCGCTACCATTTCCGCATGTTTCTTTTGCCCGTGATATAATCTCTGCCATCCATCTGCTGATTAATCCTGTTCATCCATCTCTTGACTCAACCTCCATGATATAATCTCAGCCGTCTATCTCTGGTTAACCCTGTTCGTTCATCTATTCACTTAACCGTTGCGACATAATCTCCATCGTCCATCATGTTAGTTAACCCTGTTCACCCATCTATCTATGTACCCTCCTACAATCTGATCTCAGTCATTCATTTACCTTTCACCCACCTAATCCAACGACTCTTATGCATTGTTCCTCATTACGTCCTCTTTTGACCAATTTTGATCTTCGACTACTCTTTCGCTTAAACACAGACTTAGCTTAGTTTCCTTTGCTTACCCCGTAGTCTAGTTTTGATGCTTTTACTTCTGTAAATTAGAGAATTAGCATTAGATTAGTGATTGATCTAGTAATTCTGCTTAGAATAGATGTTTAATTGGTTAGCTAGGGTCTAGTGTGAGTTTAGCATTACATGATTGTTTTCTTCATTACTGCAATAGAGTAGCTCTGCCTTAGAATAGATTTGCTCTTCTTCCATCAAAATCAAGCTTCTTCTGACCCTATAGAAGTCTGGCTTGGAACCCCTGGGGTCCCTTTCTAGATGAGCAGTGACAACAGGTAGTACCTTCGTTTCTACTTGTGCATATAGCACTATCACCTCCAAGTTTGTACGAACCCTGGGTTGTTAAGTAAAGTTGGTAGCCCTGGGAGTTGCAACATTCTTGTTGCAATACCTAGGATCGTCACTTTTTGGCGTCGTTGTCAGGGAGGTGTGAGAGTAGGATGTGAATTACTGCTCCTTCTTCTATTTCTAGTCTCTAACTTTCTTTTCTTCTACTTCTAGTCTTAAATTTTCTTCCATTAGTTTATTTCTACAAAAGTAATCTAGTTTCTTTCTTTCATTTGTCATTTATCTGCTTTCCTTTCCATTCTGCAATCAACAATTTCAATTTAGCAAGTAGTTTCCTTTTTGTTAGTAATTTTTCATTCAATTAAGCAATTTCATTCTGCAAGTAGTTTTCTTTCTGTTAGAAGTCTTTCCATTCAATTAGCAATTTCATTATGAAAGTAGTTTCTATTCTGTTAGCAATTTTTCATTTAATCAACAATTTACTTTTTGCAGAGTACTTTCTAGCTTTAAAGAAAATCTTAAAAAAACCAACCCAAAAACATTTCCTTTCATGCCTCATAGGAATAGGGATAATTCAGGAAAATTCTTGCCAAATACCCCCACTACATCCAACAGTTAACCTTCTCTCTTCTTCGGTGATTGTGAATTGGAAGAACCTTTAGGTGAGCAACCTGACATATTTGAAGAACCTATAGGGGAAGAAGAAGAGGAAGAACCAATTCCTACTGAACCAATGGCTAAAAACCAAGATGACAGAGGAGATAGAGAGAGAATTGAGGGTACCTTCCCCATTAGGGAAACCAATGGGGACACTAAAATGAAGAATATAAGCCCCTCTGCTCTACCTCATTTCCATGGCTTGACCACAGAGGACCTTGACACTTTCCTATTTGAGTTTGCTGTTATATGCCGAACCTATGACTATACAGAGGATGCGAAAAAGTAAAACTGTTTCCATCTACCCTAAAGGATGCAACATTGTGTTGGTTCATGGGTTTACCTGGAGATAGAATCATAACTTGGGCTCAAATGCAGCAGGACTTTAACAACAAATATAGGGACTATTGTAGGTCAAAGGACACTAAAGAAGAGATTTTTAGGATGACCATAGGCTAGGATGAATCCTTAGAAGACTATGAAGAAATATTCCAGCTTAGTTACAAAAGGGCCAGATGCACACTTGACCCTGAGTCACTGAAGCTGGTCCTGCTTAGAGGAGTAAGGGAGGATATCCTAGATACCTTGCATTTGTTAACAGGAGGAGATATCTACCAACTACCCTATGAGGATATCAAGACTATCTTTAGAAACCATTCTAGGTCAACCAGGAAAAGGGGTAGGAGTAGTCAACTTATGGCCAGTACATCATCTTCCAACTCATTCATCAAGGGTGAAATTGGAAATATGCTGGAGGACTTCAAAAGTGAGATGCTGAAAACCCTTGCCTTGCAATTGGATACCATGAATATAAAAAGGAAGCAAGAGGAAGAAGAGAGATCCTTGGCCATGTTTTGTCCTAGATGCATCAGGAGGCATCCTAGGAATGAATGCCCATTGAACTGTATTGAGATTTGCTCAGTCTGTGAAGAAAACCACTCCATAGACAAGTGCCCTTCTTTACCTGGACTCAAAGCGGTATATCAAGGAGCTGAGCAGGTCACTAAGCAGCTTTGCTACATTAACTAAAGGAGACCTCCTGGGCCTAGACCATACCAACAGGGTATGAGAGGATCATCCCATGCATATTACAGACCCAACCAAACCACAACTATACCTTCTTGGGGACCCCCTACTCATCCTTCCTGGTCTACACCCTGTCCTTGGTCATATGCACCTTAATATCATTCCTATTCAGCCAACCATTCATTTCAACTTTGAATTCAACCACAACATCACTGGAATACCCCACCCCATGGGTGGAGGCCCCAATTCAACAATGTTCCAACCCTATTGCCTTCACCACCTACCCAACCACAATTCCTCCACTTTGCTCCACCTAAGCAACCCCAGATGCCTGCCCAACCAAATCCAAACCTAAACAATAGGCAGGATCAACAAGGATACAATGGAGAGACATCATACCCAGTTTATGCTGTAGAAATCCAGGAGATCAACCTAAGATCTGGGAGAATTCTCCCAGATAACCAACCTCCCTCTCCGCATAGGGAGGTTGAGGAAAAAAGAGAAAAAAGCAACCTTAAAGCAAATCCACGCTATCCTGAAAGATTAGCCCAACCACTCCAGCCTACCCCAGAAGAAACTGAACTTTTGAGAGAATTGAAGAATCTATGTGTAAAGATCCCCCTTCTCTAGGCAATCAAAGATGTTCCTATCTACAATAAGTCGATTAAGGAGAAGTGCTTCAAGCATCCAGGAAGAAGAAAAAGGGATTCTCCTACCATTAAAGTCATTGGGCAGTTATCTGACTTAATGCTGGGGTAGGTAATATGTCCAAAATACTTACACCCTGGAAGCCCTATAGTAGATGTGCACATCAATGGCACTATTGTCCCACACACTCTGATTGATCTTGTGGCTGTCATTAATGTGATGACCAAGGACACCATGCTCAAGCTTAACCTCCAAGGGTCATTAAGGAAGACCCCAACAGTTCTACAACTTGCAGACCATTCCACAGTCACCCCTCAGGGAATTTTGGAGGATGTGATGGTCTCCATTGACTACTGGGACTACCCTGCAGATTTCCTAGTTCTCCAGCCTAAGGCTAAGCTTATTGGTTACCCTCTCATCCTTGGGAGGCCATGGTTGGCCACAGCTGATGCCTACATTAGCTGCAAAGCTAGGAATATGACCATCAAGAATGGGCATATGTCCAAACAGTTAGTCTTATACCCTCTTGCTCAATCCTCCATAGAACATGATTTACCTTTATGGTTGAAGGAGGAGGAAGAAGATGAGCTTTATTCTGCCCAACTTTATGCTTTGGAAGCAATCATAGGAGGAGGACAACAAGAGGAGGATGACTTAATTGAACACCTGCTCCAAAGTCCAACTCCTAGTTCATTACCATTAGAAGAAGAAGTAAAGGAAACACTGAAAAATCATAAAATTGACTTATTATTGGCCAATTCCAACCCAATCTGAGTCAAAACCATAGAATTTGGCCCAGAGAAAACTTTGAAAATCAACCCATCTCTATATGATTTTGAAGAGGAAAAGCTATGCAATATGTTGGAAGAAAACCTAGAAGCCTTCGCTTGGAGCTACAAGGAAATGAAGGGAGTACACCCCTTAGTGTGTACTCACCACATATACATCAAGGAAGGTTGCAAGCTAGTTAGGCAACCACAAAGGAGAATGAATCTAGCCCTTAAAGACATAGTCAAAGAAGAACTGCAAAAACTGTTAGATGTAGGGTTCATTTACCCTATCTTTGACAGTGAGTGGGTCTCTCCTTTAGTGTTAGTTCCCAAGAAGAATGGTAAGTGGAGGATTTGTGTTGATTATAGTGATTTGAACAAGCCACAAAGAAGGATCATTTTCCCCTACCCTTCATTAACCAAGTGCTAGATGGCCTGGTAGGGAAGAAGTTCTTTTCTTTCCTAGATGGATTCAGTGGGTACAACCAAATCCAAATCTGCCCAGAAGACCAGGATAAAACCACATTCACCTGTCCTTGGGGTACTTTTTCCTATAGGGTCCTTCCTTTTGGCTTATGCAATGCTCCTGCCACTTTCTAGAGAGCAGTCTTGAGTATTTTTCTTGAGTTAGTACATGATGTTGTAGATATCTATATGGATGATTTTACACCTTATGGCTGTGATTTTCAAGAATCCCTAACTAACCTAGGCAAAGTATTACGCAAATGTATTAAAATGAACCTACCTCTCAGTCCAGAAAAATGTGAATTCTTAATGATTGATGGGATTGTGCTAGGTCATTCCATATCTCAGCAAGGATTGCAGGTGGACCCAAACAAAATAGCCATCATCCAAAGGGTCCCACCTCCACAAAAGCAGAGAGATGTCAGGAGTTTCTTAGGGTTAGTTGGATACTACAGAAGGTTCATAAAGGACTTCAACAAGTTGGCCTCTCCTTTGTTTGGGTTGTTGGCCAAAGATTCTGAATTTATATGGTCAAAGAGTTGTCAAGAGGCCTTAGACATTCTAAAGGGGAAGTTAACCACTGCACCAATTCTCAGAGGCCCAAACTGGGCCCTCCCTTTTCATATTCATGTTGATGCCTCACACAAAGCCATAGGAGTAGTGTTAGGCCAAGTAGAGGAGAAATTTCCCTACGCCATCTATTTTGCCAATAGAAAGCTGTCAAAGGCTAAGTTAAATTATACTATGACCGAAAAAGAACTCCTGGTTGTTGTGCATTTATTGAACAAGTTTAGGCATTACATTACAGGCTATCAGACATTTGTGCATATTGATCATGCTACTATTAAATATTTAATGAACAAACCAGATGTAAATGCTAGAACCATAAGATGGTTACTTGTATTACAACAGTTTGAACTAACTATTGTTGATAAGCCTGGTAAGGAGAATGTTGTTGCTGACTCTTTCTATCTAGGATGAATTTTCCTGCAGGTGAAGAAGGAATGGTGGATGATCAGTTACTAGACAAGCATTTGTTTGCTATTTCAGTGCTCTCCCCATGGTTTGCTGATATAGCAAACTATTTGGTATTAGCACAGTTCCCACCAAACCTGCCCTTCAGAGAAAAGAGTAAGATAATAAGGAAAAGTGCCCCATTCACCTAGATTGTGGGAAATCTGTTCAAACTTGGCTGAGATCAGATCTTGAGAAGGTGTGTTAGGGAAGAGGAATTTTTTGACATCCTTCTGACCTGTCATGATGGGCCTTGTGGAGGTCGCTTTGTAGTAAAGAGGACAACATTCAAAGTGCTGCAACCAGGTTATAATTGGCCTACTCTTCATCAGGATGTGAAAAGGTACATTAGTCAATGTGATTGGTGCTAGAGGATGGGAAAGCCTACTCTAAGAGATTAAATGCCCCTTTAAACTCAAGTGAATTTTGAGCCATTTGACAAGTAGGGCATGGAATTCATTGGGCCTATCAATCCTCCTTCAAAGCAAAAACAACACATTATTGTGTGCACTGTTTACTTGACTAAGTGGGTTGAAAATAAGGCAATTATGGCAGCAACAAAAGAGAAGGTGGTTGAGTTCCCAAGGGAGAATATATTATACAAATTTGGGTACCCTAGAGATCTAGTCATAGACCAAGGCAACCAATTTACCTCTAGCATGATTGAATAACTGCTTAAGCATCACAAAATCAAGCATAGGACCTCCACTTCTTATCATCCACAAGCTAATGGGCAAGTGGAGGTGACCAACAACGTAATGTATAACATCCTAACCAAGGTAGTGAACAACTGTAGAAAGGATTGGGAAGAAAGACTAATTGAGGCCACCTGGGCCTATAATACAACATGTAAGACCTCAACTGGATTTACACCCTATGAGATGTTCTATGGGAAAAAGGCTTTACTGTCCATTGAATTTCAATATAATACATTGAGGATGGCAGCCCAACTAGATTTGGATCTCAGTCATGCACAAAAATAAAGACTGTCCCATTTGAATGGCTTGGATGAATTCAGAATGCAGGCCTTCCTCCATGTAGAGATAGTTCATCTTCAGAGGAAAATCTGGCATGACAAGCATATTAAGGAGAAGAAATTTCAAGAAGGAGACTAGGCATTGTTATATGACTCCAGGTATAAAGACTTCAAGGGAAAGATAAGGACAAGATGGCTTGGACCTTATGTGGTGGAAAGATGCCATGACAATGGTTCAGTGCAGATTAGAACTATAGATGAAGAAGCCATCCCATTACTAGTTAATGGACACAAATTGAAAATGTACAAGAGGCCTTGATCTAAACAAGAGTTCATTGTTAGTATCAATAAGACAGTGATGATGGTGGAGCAAGTTTTAGCTCCTCCCTCATCAAGTCACTGAAAAAGAAAGAAAACAGAATAAGGATTCAGGTGAAAACCTCCATGAGGCACCTGAGTCCCATCTTTGGGTTGAAAACCTCCATGAGATGGCCCAAGGATAACAAAATGGAAAGAAAAAGAAGATCCCTAGGTGAAAACCTTCCTTGAGGCACCCAGGGAAAATATCTAGGGTGAAAACCTCTCTGAGGCAACCTAGGTGTTTTAATATATATATAATAATAATAATAATAATAAGAAAAAAAACATAATTGTTATTTGCAGGTGGATGAGAAAGACAATCAGGGAGCAAAGAGAAGATTCAAAGGGAGCCTTGCTTCACATACGTTCATCTCCTCCACTCCTTACCATGCATCCCTCCATAAATTACATTTTTTTTTCACTTCATTGCTCTAATTCAGGTGAAAATTGTGTTTTCTACAGGATCCCCTGACTGGTAGATTGGTTAGATCCCCAAAAATCATTCTAGACATGATATAACCCCTCACCTCATCCATTACCATCATCCTTGCATCCACACACACTCCTACTCCCTCTGTCCATTCAGTAACATCATATCTGCAGTCACAGACACCATCAGTAAGCAGCAGAGGAGGAAGAAAGATGACCATACAACAGCAGTGACAACATTAGATCTGCAGTCAAGAAACCATCAGCAGACAGTAGAGGAGGAAGAAGAATGACCATCAACAACACCTTTGATCTTTGACAACTGCAACGTGGCATTAAGGCCACAGGTAAGTATCCTACTCACTCACTCATATGCATCATTTGATAAAAAGTTGTAAAGGTTAAGAGGTAGTTGGTTTGTAAGTAAAAAGGTGGCCAGTTTCCTCTAGAAAGCTAGTGGATTACATACACAAGAAACTCTATTTTTTCTCAAAGAATTTGCTTATTTCCTTCGTAAGCCTCACAAGCAAGATGCTCATCAAGTATATCTCATGTGAGGGTAGATACTGTGTCGTTTATGGCTACCATTTTATAGAGCTTGAAGAACTAAGATTTGGGGTAGAAACACCAGTTCACCAAAGACTCAGCATACCCTATTTTCTGATGCAATCACTCATGGAATCCAACAGCAAAGAAAAGACATGAAATTCCCAACAGTTAGTTCACCATGGGTTGACTAGAATCCTCATTGAGGATTCCCTCCAAAACCTTAAGATCCATATAACATGGTCAGTCTTCAGAGACTTACCAGCAGAGGATAACATCAAAACCCTCATCTATGATGTTAGTCCTTCTGTCAGTAAGGAGGAGGCAAAACAAGAAGAAGAAGATATAGAGCTAGATGGGGATGAGATGGATGAAGAAGGAACTAATACAGAGGATGATGCTGAAACAAAAGAGAAAGAAGGCATTGAAACAGAGGAGGAGATGAAGCAAGAAACTGATAGAGATGAGAAAGAAAAAACAGAGAGGAAGAAGGCATTGAAACAAAAGGGGAAGAACAAAAGGAGGAGTCACCTAGGGTGTCTCCAAAGGTCCCTGAGTAGAAGGTAGCAGCTTCCATCACTACTCTTAGCACACCAATCAAGCAAAAAAAAAGGGAAAGAAGGAGGCAAAACCCTCTACATTTCAGAACAAGAAAGAGTAGAAAGAAACAAAAGGGCTAAGTGGGTTCAGGGACAGAGAAGCAACTGAACAATCAAATCCCATGGCCCTAATCAGCACCCATAATCTAATTGTAAATAATCCTCAGTTGGCACCTCGATATCTTGTTGCTCAAGGGAAAGCAATTTCACATTTTGAGGAAATGTTTAGGCTGCCAAGAAATGATTTTATACATGCTTGCATAAGGAAATGGAAAACAATGCCACATAGCTTGAAGATCAGAGAATATTAGTGGGAAGAAGTAGAAAGGAAAGTAGGCTTCTATAAACAAGAAGTAGAGACCACAACAGAAGCATGAGATGTTAGAGAGGCTACTAGAGCCACTAAGTTGCTCAGAGGATGAGCAACACTTTCAGTAGGGGGGTGATGATGAGCCTCATCACTGAGTAATTATACGGGCCTTAATTTACCTTAGTTCACCTCTTAGCTTAGTCAAACCAACTATTCTCACAACTCATTTCATACTTTTTATTATATTTTGTTTATGAGATGAGTAGAGTTGGATATTTTGCTTTGTGGTCTAATGTGCATGTAATGCAGGAATAAAGGATAAATGCAAGGAAAATGCATGGATAAAAGATAAAAGCAAGGAACTATGGTAAGGACCTTGGTAAAAACTCGAATGGGACAAGGGAGAGGAATTACAGGAGGTAAATCCTCCTCATTTACTGCCCCTCCATTCGAATGTCCCTCCATTAGCTGAAAGTACAAACAACCAAGCAAGTGAAGGTTAAAACAACCAAATCAGGTGTACTAGAAGGAAGCCAAGCAAATGAAAGTACGAGTTTATCTTGAGTTGGGATCCAAGGCTCCCTACTAGAAGGAAGCCGAGCTAGTGAAAGGGAAAGCACGAGTTTATCATTGAATTGGGAGTTGTGCCTCCCTAATTTTGAAGGAAGTCATTGGAGACTTTAGATGTATAAGTAGAGAGGCTTAGGACCTCAGTTTTTTTAGTTACCAGTTAGTCACCAAGAGTTAGCAAGAATTCAGACTTCTCACTGTAGAACTCTACTTTGTTTTCAAGCTGCAAGTCTTGTAATAGTTTTTGATTTATAATGAAGATGAGTTTTGTTTTGAGCCAACACTGAGTTAACTCAGAGGGTTGAAGCTCTTGGGTTAGGGCTCGACCCTAGCAACCAAATCTCCTCTTTATTGTATTGTTAAGTAGCATAGCTTCCTGTTTTCTATTCATCTTCTTAAGTAGATCATTTCCATTATAGCAGTAGCATGGATTCACGATTTGATTGTTCATTTACTTCAGTAGTTCATTTCTATTACAGAGGTTTATTGTTTAACTGTTTATTTGTTTAAGTAGTTGCAGTCTCATTACAGTAGTGTAGAGTATATTAGTTGTGTTTTAGTTTGCTTCATTTATGCTTTCATTCAATTAGCAGGCTAGCAAAGAAAATATCCACAAGGTTGCCCATAGGTGTCTCGGCCTCACCTGCTCCCTCTGGGACCATGACGTGAGGAAGAAACCCTGCAACAACCCCAAAAACATAGGGTTTTGGTTTTCACAGGGAGTTTGTTGTTTAACGCAGTCACTGGGTTCATTACATTGTTACTTTGTTCCTTTCATGATCATCTGCTCCTTCACTCTTTTCCTGTCATTTGATCTCCCCGATATCCCTTTCATTCTTCCTCAGCATGAAATACGTAGGCGAAAGTAGTTAATTCACGTTTAAATGGTTTTTACCCGTATATTACCTTACACAGAAAAACCCGACCAATCACCGCCCAATTCATTTTCAATGCTGACTTTATGCACTTTAAATCCCCACCGTCGATCTGCCTTGTCTGATCCGACGGCTATCGCGCACCCGCTCGCCAACTAGCTCGGTCAAATCTCCACCGTTGATCTGCCTCGCTAGATCCGATGGCTATCGCGCAATATCGCGTGGATTTCTTTCCGATCATTATCCACTGGAGGGCATGTGATAAGAGTGGTTTCCCCATGCTATGTGTCGCTCGAGGAGGCTAATCGAGTAAAATTTTAGAAAACTACTTACAACTTTGAGGGCGCGTGATAAACAGCTTACCGCCCTCTAAACCCGCTTCGTCATTTCCGCACGTTTTCTTCTCGTGCTTTAATCTCTATCGTCGATCTGTCTCTTGATTCGACGACTGTTGCTTCACCTGATCGCCAACTAGCTTGGTCGATCTCCACCATTGATCAGCCCCGCCTGATCCAACGACTGTCGCACAATCTCACACGGACACTTGCACAACCGTTATCCAGCCGAGAGCACGTGAGAAAAGTGGTTTTCTCGTGCTACGTGTTGCTTAGTAAGGCTAATCGCATGAAATCTCAAAATACAGCTTATGGTTTTGAGGGCACGCAAAATACAGCTTACCACCTCTGCAAACCCGCTACCATTTCTGAATGTTTCTTTTTCCCGCGATCTACTCTTCGTCGTCCATCTACCGATTAATCCTATCCATCCATCTCTTGACTTAGCCTCCATGATATAATCTCAGCCGTCCATCTTCGGTTAACCCTATTCGTTCATCTATTCACTCAACCGCCACGACATAATCTCCACCGTTCATCCTGTTAATTAACCATGTTCGCCCATCTATCTACATACCCTCTTGTGATCTGATCTTGGCCTTTCATTTACCTTTCACCCGCCTGATCCAATGACTCTTATGCTATGTTACTCATTACATCCTCTTTGGACCAATTCTGATCTCCGACTGCTCTTCCGCTTAAACACAGACTTAGCTTAGTTTCCTTTGCTTACCCCTCAGTCTAGTTTTGATTCTTTTACTTCTGTAACTTAGAGAATTAGCATTAGATTAGTGATTGATCTATTAATTTTGCTTAGCATAGTTGTTTAATTGGTTAGCTAGGGTCTAGTGTGAGTTTAGAATTACATGATTGTTTTCTTCATTACTGCAGTAGAGTAGCTCTCCCTTAGAATATATATTCTCTTCTTCCATCAAAATAAAGCTTCTTTTGACCCTATAGAAGTCTGGCTTGGAATTGCTAGATGAGAAGTGACAACAGGCAATACCTTCACTTCTACTTCTGCATATAGCACTGTCACCTTCAAGTTTGTACAAACCTCAGGTTGATAAGTAAAGCTGGTAGCCTTGAGAGTTGCAACATTCTTGCTGCAATACCTAGGCTCATTAATGATCTCCCTATGACCAATGACTCATACATACATCAATCACCCAACCAAGTGGGGATACACCATATTTGACTCATCCACCCAACCTGATCTGAAAATCACTCGTGAGTGATCTCAGTTAATTAATTAATGAATGAAGGTATTACAGAGTCATGTGCTGGTGTGTGTGTGTGTGTATGTTATCTTAGGAAACGGATCGATCATATTGCAAAATACATATACACTGGTAAATGGAGAAAAGTAAGAGAAACACAGTAAGTAATTGCAAGAACACAACAAATTAATGAGGAGTTCACCCTATCCTCCAGGGTTACGTCTCTGGTCCAACTTTCAGTGGTGGCTGATGAGCCCCAAAAATGGGCAATTATTTGGGCTCATTCAACCTCCTAATTTGACTTAATCCACCATTCTCATTAGTTTATTGCATGTTTTTTATTATATTTATGCTAATAGAGTGAATATGGTTAGTCATTATGCCAACAAGTCTAATGGGTGCTTTGTGTAGCCTTTTTGGTCAATTTGGAGACAAAATTGAAGGTCTTAATGAGCACTTGGCAGCCAAATTCGTGGGAAGACAAGGGAGAGGATTTGTAGGAAGGTGTCCCCTTCATTTATGGGCCCTTACCTCGAATTCTCCACCATCAGCTCGGAGTTCAAGGACCACCGAATCAATCAACACAAGGGCAGCCAAGCAAGTCAAGTAGGACTGCTGTTAACTACAAGTCTTGGGCAGCCGAGTCCCTAAATTTTAGGAGGACTGTTGGGTCCTCAAATTGTATAAATAAGAAGGCTTAGGGCCTCATTTTGGTTAGCCAGTGGATGTTAGATAGTTAGCCAGTAGATAGTAGCTAGTGGTTAGTCATTTTGCAGCCATTAGTTAGCTAGTTTGTAGTTCGATTTTTATGCAATAGATTAGCTTTGCTTTCAGCTCATTTTCAAGTCCTTCTTGTGGACAGTTTTGATGTAACTCTTCATCTCTTGATCAATAAAGATGAATCCAGCTTTGCACCAGCTCTAAATCTCTCTTAGGAGGCTGTAGCTCTTGGGGTTGGGCCCATCTCAAGCGCCCAATACCTCCTTTGTTTACCTTTATGTGTGTTTGCTGCATTCTTAGAATAAAATCTGCTATTTGTATTTAAATCTTGCTTTGTTATTTAGATTTATTTTGATGGTTAAAGTAGCTTCTCATGGTTAGAATAGATTGGTAGGATAATAACAAGAAAAAGGCTACCAAACACCTTGGATCTCACCTCCTCCTCAGCGGAATCATGAGCTGGTACCAATGTGAATTTGCTGCCAACAAAAACGTTGTTTTGCTTTGCCATGCAATTCTTAGTGTTGGAATCCTCTTTTGTAGATGCTAATGTTAGTAGTATTTAAATGCTTCAGTTTATGATTGCTTAGTTGCATAGTCATTTCACGTATTTCATTTCGAATAAACTTCTGTTCATTTCCTTTTGCTGTTAGGTCAGATTAGAGTGAAGTAACTAGGTCATAGGTTTTATAAGTGTTTGTTTGTTTAGTTTGAAAAACCACTTGCAGAGTACCTGTTATCCTTCCTTACCTACCCATAATCCATCCAACCTACCTGCTTCACCCTTCACTTAGAACCCTTACCTTACATTTGCCTCAACCGCTTACTTTGCCATGATTCTCATATTCTTGTGCAACATCGTTTCATCCCTCCTTGAACAGATCTCACCATCTACACCATTTCTCAACTCCATCCTCCAAGTCTTGAACTCTCCTACACCCCTATTTCACCTCCATACTCATTCCTCCACCTTTTTTCCTCCATCCATGCTTCAAAACCCCATTTCTGAACATCCTGTAGAAAAATTACAGAACATCCTGTAGAACCCCTACAGACTTCCTGTAGAAGCTCACGAATGAGGTTTCTTGATAGCCAAACTTTGTGAAACTCTCTGGAAGGGTGTTAGGGACCCCTTAGACCCCCTTTGAACCTTCCCAACCTTTCCCAAGAATTTCTCCTCCTCGATCCACCTCTGCACAGTAAAAAATAGTTAAAAGCACATGCATGATAATTCCAACAACTTAATCAAAAATACAAAAATATGTTTTCTTCAGATAGTGATAACTTAGACACATGCATTTTACCTTCATAGAAGTAATGGCATCTCTTTCAGTAGTTTGCATGCTCTCCTTTGCGTCAATAGGACTAGCTGGTAGAATTAGGGTTTGCTAGGGTTTGCGTTTCTTTTTTTCTTTCAGTTTCTTTTTGCAACTAGATTAGCTTCCTTCGAGTTAGCTTTCATCCATCAATAAAAAACCTTTTTCTAAGAGCTCATAGAAGTTGACTTAAGCTCCTAGTGGACTTGTGCCAGCTGACCAAGTGACAGCTGCGGCAAGAGCTAGTACTTGTGCATACAGCACCGTCGCTTCCAAGTTTGTTACGAACTACCGGGTTGATAAAATTAAAGAAGGGAGTTCCAGGAGTTGTAGCATTATTGCTACAATACTGGAGCCCACCATCTTTTTGGCGCCGTTGCTGGGGAAGCGTCAGAGTATTGGTGATTGTCGCTTTTCTTCTATTTTCCACTACAATCTTCTTCTAAGTAGTTTATTTCGTTTCCATTATGCAATTTTGTTTATGCAAAAGTAGATTAGCATTTCCCGCTTTCATAGATTAACATTTCAATTCCGTAATTTCAATTCTGCAAGCGTAGACTAGCATTTCATTCCTGCAATTTCATTTGAGCAAAATAGATTAGTCCTTTCCTGCTTTCATTTCAATTCCGCATTTTAATTTTAGCAAGATAGTTAGTTGCAGTTCAATCTATTTCAGTTTTGCAGGTAGAAGTAGGAAAAAAAAGAAAAAATCAACCAAAAAGATTTCATTTCATGCCTTGTAGGAGTAGAGATAAGTTAGAAAAATGATTGCACAACACCCCCACTGCTTCACACAGCCAACATTCTCTCTTCTTCGATAGCTGTGATTAAAGAACCCCTGGGTGGACATCAAGACATATCTGAAGAACCTCTAGGGGAGAAGAAGAAGAAACTATTCCTTTGGAGCAAATGGCTACAAGCAGAAATGTTGGGAGCAACATCTTGTCCAAAGATGAATTTGAAAATCAGATCAAAGATTTCAAGAGTGATATGAGGCAGTTTCTTGCCATGCAACTGGATACCTTGCGGATCCAACAGAAGCAAGAGGAAGCCAAGAGGGCTTTGGTCATTTTTTGTCCTAGGTGCACTAGAAAGCATCCTAGGAACGAATGTCCATTGTACTCCATAGAAGTGTGTTTTGTCTGTGAAGAATACCATCCTACAGATCAGTGCCCTTCCTTGCCCAGATTCAAAGCTGCATATCAGAGAGCCAAAGGAGCCACTGAATCACTCTTTTACATGAACCAAAGTTGGCCGCATGGACCTAGATCTTACCAGCAGGAACTGCAAGGGACACCCGAGACCTACTATGACCCCTATCAAGCCACTTTCATGCCTTCTTGGGGTCCCCCTACTCATCCTTCCTGGTTCACACCTCCTCCTTGTTCCTTCACATATCCATATTATGCCCAACCAGCTGCTCATTCGTTTCACTCTTATGCTCAGCCACAGCCTCAGTGGAATGCACCTTATCAGGAGTGGAGGCCCCAGTATAACTCTCATCCCGCTCATTTTCCTCCACCACCTGCTCATCCACAACCATCGCCTCCTCCTCCACCAAGGCAACCCCAAATGCCTACCCAACCACAATGCCATCCATCTCCATCTCAAATTCACGCCTCCACTCAACTACCCGTACCATTTCCAAAGCCATACAATGGAGCAGCTCAACCCCATTGCAAATCTGAGGCACAACATGTGCAAATGACTCCTTTTGAGCTCAATGATGTTCACCAAAGCTCAGGAAGAGTGTTGCAAAAGAGAGAATCTATTGACAACATTGAAGGACCAAAGGAAAAAGAAGGTTCCAAAGAGGATATCAAAGAACCATGGGCTACACTTGATGAAGAGAAGAGATCTAAATCAGAGATCGAGAGATTTCCCTCATGGTTATCATCAAATCCTCCATGTACTCAAGAGAAAGATCAACAAAAAGAGGAAGATCAGAAGGTCATGATAGAAGGTGACATGAAGAATGATCCAAATCAGCAAGATGACCAAGGATATCAAAGCTATATTGAGATATGGTTTCAGAAGGTCACTAAGTTGCAGCGGTACTTTCTTCCTCAGTTATGTTTGATCCCTTCAAAGCCAGATCATTTGGTCTCTGAGATCCGGATACCTGTCAAAGCATGCATTTCGAGCCTCCACATCATTTTGTCTCTAATCTCGATGTGCACATGGATCCATTGGAAGTATTCTTATACTTGAGAACGATTTTGTTTTTCAAGTAGGGTAGGGTAGAAAAAGAAAAAAAAAAGAAAAAAAAGAGAAAAAAGAAAAAGAAAAAAAATGAAAAAAGAAGAAAATAAAAATCTAAGGTGAAAACCTCCTCAGAGGCGCCTTAGATTGGCTCATTGATTGAAAACCTCCATGAGGCGGTCAATGGGTTGGAAAAAAAAGAGAAAAGAGAATAAGATCTTTGGGTGAAAACCTCCCTTGGAGGCGCCCAAGGCAGGCAATTAGGGTGAAAACCTCCATGAGGCGCCCTAGTTGTTTTTCAAAAAAAAAGAGAAAAAGAAAGAAATAAATAAAACTAATTTCCATTGGCTAATTGCAGGTTGCAAGAAGGACGTTTCATGACAGGAGGAGCACTCAAATCAAGGTTAATGGAATTTTTCTTGTGCCTTCTACAGGAAGCTCTGTATTTCTACAAGAAACATCTTGTAGAACCTTTGGACGAACCAAATTCAAGTCTAAAATGGAATCTGATGGTGGGAATCTGTTGATTAGGCCTACAAGCACTTGTGTGTCCATCCCTTGCCTTTCTCCATCATTTTTTCCACCTCATTGTGCTTCTCATTGTGCTTCTACAGGAACTTCCTGTAGAAATTGTGGGAAACTAGACATGGATTTCAAAAAGTGGTTTGGCGAACATGGTAGCTTCCTCGAGGGTTCAGAAGTCCTCATGCAATCTTCCAACTCCTCCTCCATCATCTCCATACCTGCATCACAGCCCAAGCTTAGTTTTTCCTTCCATGCAACCACTTGCAAAAAGCCTTGAAGCAAAAAGACATAGAACAAAATTTGTTTTTGCCATAACTTGAGAACCATGCATCCATTTGACAAACTATTTTATGGGGAATTGTACAAGGTTGATGGCAACATGCATGAGCAGTTCCATGCAATTCCGGTGCACGGTTTCCAAGAAATCAGCCTCCATCACCATCAACCATTTTTGGATTTTCTTCATATCCGTGCATCCGTTTCAAAACCTGTTTCATGGGGATATGCATATGAGTGATGGTAACCTACCCAAGCAGTTTCAGCCGATTCCGATGCACGGTTTCCGAGAAATCGATCTCTGAAATCTTCAGCCATTTTCCATTTTTCTCGAAATCCGTGCATCCATTGATCACGATTTTGCTATGGGAGATGCATCATGATGATAGAAACATGCTCAGCAAGTTTCAGATCAATCCGCTTTACCGTTTGGGAGAAATGGCGAAAACAAGTTCTGGTTCTGTGACATTGCAGCAGCAGCAGCTTGAACGTGTAGATCTGAACGTGGAAACAATTGCATGCAGCTCAGATCCGGCCAGAGGACACCTGCACAAGGAAAAGCAATCAAAAATCATCAGCCAAGCCCTCATGCAATCAAAGGATCCAAGCATGCAGCAACAAAATCAGAGCATGCAGCAGCAAAAAGCTTCACAAGCAGCCGTTTGACTTCAGGTACGTGACTAAACCTTGTTCATCTATTACATGAATCTAGTCTAAGCATTGCATGAGCGAATGGAATGGTGAAATTAAGCCACGAATGTAGCAAGACACCCAGTTCTCTAGCACTCATGAGAAAGTCACGCAGCATGCACGGGTCAGTCATGCACGTGAAATTTAAACAACACAGACAGTGTGGGCAGTCTAACTCCAGTGCAATTGATGGATGAGATTACAGGCAGAGCACACACAGTTAACCACTGCAGTTCATGATAGCACAACAGTTGCATGGGCCAGCACACGTCGTTGCCACCTCACTCCACCAACAATCACGCAGACATCATTGAGCGCTCAGCTATTAGTCAACTTGCACACAACTGGAAGTGTGGATTTTGTTGGTAATTTTTATTAGCACAAGAGCAGCCGCCATCAAGATTGCTACAGAAAGCTCTGATGCCATTGCAGAACTACAGTTTGCAAAAACACACAAATGAGGGGGCTATGGAGCATATACAACGGAAGATTGCCAGACCAGTAAATGCAGATCCATCTGCAAAGTTTTGTTCAATAGCAATGGAAAGTTCATCTGGAACAGAAGCAAGAGAAGCTAGAGCCGTTGATTTTGCAAACAAAAGTGTGATGGCTATGACTGGTGCAAAGGTTGAGGAAGAACTTTCTGTGAAACAAGGGCCGGTACTTAGTTGACTGTTGAAGAAAAGAAGAAATTGAGATCCGGTGTTAAAGTGAATTTTGACTTTCTTTCTAACCACAAAAAGCTGCAGTTTACACTGACTTAGGCATTCAGCCTTCTTCCTCATCACTTGAAAGCAGTAAAAGTCAGATGGATTTGATTAAAGCAGAGAGCCTCCCTGATTTGAGTACTTTATCTATTATTCAGGCAGATTATAATTTCATATCAAGTATCTGGTGGTTCTATTCTTTCATTTCTTCATAAAAGTCTCTTTGAAGTATCAGCACAAAAGGATGAACCTGCTAGAAAAGACAGTACAAGCATAAAGAAGCATCCAAAGTAACTGTGAAGGATTTCCACAGAGATGGTGCAAAACATGCCATGAAAGATCAGGCTGATGACAGATGTTAAGAAAGAAGTCAACGTGGATGCTGCAAGGATACCTTGAAACAAGCCAAGTTCGAGCGCTTTGACAGAGAGCGTTCAAAGGAAACGAAAGGGAAATGAACAGAAAGCTTGTCAAAATCTAATTTTAAGAAAAGAAAAAATGCCTCTGAGTAAAGACTGCGTTTCAAATATTGTTGATACACAGCTTTTTCAAGACCAAACTGCAGGAGTATTATGTCGGTTTACAGTATCCACAGACCCCGATTTACAACTCAAAGCTGCTGGAGCTGATGTTATATCAATTCTTGTAAGGGTTCTTCAATCTGATACTCCTTTAGCAAAGTGCAGGGCAGCCATTTCACTTGAGCAATTTTCACAGAATTTAGGAAATTTGAGCCCACCAGTCAAGAAAAAGCAAGGTTTTTTATGTTTCTCACCATCTTCTGTTAGGCGGTGTAGAGTTCATAGAGGTGTCTGTTCAGATTAGAACTTCTTTCTGTCTTGTTGAGGCAGAGAAACTAGTTAAAGGCCTGGAAACACTTTTTCCCATCCAGCTTTGGCATGCAATATCTATTCTCAGGCAGTTCATTGTACTTGTGTGCTTTTATAATACATTAGACTTGCCATTTGTGTTGGATTCGTCAGCTTTCAGGCAGCACAGTTCAAGGAGAAAGCACCCTCAGCCAAGCAGGCTAAGACAGTGCCGACTGTTTCTACAGGAAGATAGAGAACTGTTTCTACAGGAAGTTTGGAGAAAGGGAAGCAAAAGGAGAAATCGACCGAGATTTTAGCTGAGGAGACCACCAAGGCCATCAAAGATGAGGAGAGAGATTGGTTGCTCAGAGGATGAGCAACACTTTCAGTAGGGGGGTGATGATGAGCCCCAAAAATGGGCAATTATTTGGGCTCATTCAACCTCTTAATTTGACTTAATCCACCATTCTCATTAGTTTATTGCATGTTTTTGATTATATTTATGCTAATAGAGTGAATATGGTTAGTCATTATGCCAACAAGTCTAATGGGTGCTTTGTGTAGCCTTTTTGGTCAATTTGGAGACAAAATTGAAGGTCTTAATGAGCACTTGACAGCCAAATTCTTGGGAAGACAAGGGAGAGGATTTGTAGGAAGGTGTCCCCTTCATTTATGGGCCCTTACCTCGAATTCTCCACCATCAGCTCGGAGTTCAAGGGCCACCGAATCAATCAACACAAGGGCAGCCAAGCAAGTCAAGTAGGACTGTTGTTAACTACAAGTCTTGGGTAGCCGAGTCCCTAAATTTTAGGAGGACTGTTGGGTCCTCAAATTGTATAAATAAGAAGGCTTAGGGCCTCATTTTGGTTAGCCAGTGGATGTTAGCTAGTTAGCCAGTAGATAGTAGCTAGTGGTTAGTCATTTTGCAGCCATTAGTTAGCTAGTTTGTAGTTCGATTTTTATGCAATAGATTAGCTTTGCTTTCAGCTCATTTTCAAGTCCTTCTTGTGGACAGTTTTGATGTAACTCTTCATCTCTTGATCAATAAAGATGAATCCAGCTTTGCACCAGCTCTAAATCTCTCTTAGGAGGCTGTAGCTCTTGGGGTTGGGCCCATCTCAAGCGCCCAGTACCTCCTTTGTTTACCTTTATGTGTGTTTGCTGCATTCTTAGAATAAAATCTGCTATTTGTATTTAAATCTTGCTTTGTTATTTAGATTTCTTTTGATGGTTAAAGTAGCTTCTCATGGTTAGAATAGATTGGTAGGATAATAACAAGAAAAAGGCTACCAAACACCTTGGATCTCACCTCCTCCTCAGCGGAATCATGAGCTGGGACCAATGTGAATTTGCTGCCAACAAAAACGCTGTTTTGCTTTGCCATGCAATTCTTAGTGTTGGAATCCTCTTTTGTAGATGCTGATGTTAGTAGTATTTAAATGCTTCAGTTTATGATTGCTTAGTTGCATAGTCATTTCACGTATTTCATTTCGAATAAACTTGTGTTCATTTCCTTTTGTTGTTAGGTCAGATTAGAGTGAAGTAACTAGGTCATAGGTTTTATAAGTGTTTGTTTGTTTAGTTTGAAAAACCACTTGCAGAGTACCTGTTATCCTTCCTTACCTACCCATAATCCATCCAACCTACCTGCTTCACCCTTCACTTAGAACCCTTACCTTACATTTGCCTCAACGGCTTACTTTGCCATGATTCTCATATTCTTGTGCAACATCGTTTCATCCCTCCTTGAACATATCTCACCATCTACGCCATTCCTCAACTCCATACTCCAAGTCTTGAACTCTCCTACACCCCTATTTCACCTCCATACTCATTCCTCCACCTTTTTTCCTCCATCCATGCTTCAAAACCCCATTTCTGAACATCCTGTAGAAAAATTACAGAACATCCTGTAGAAATCCTAAACATCCTGTAGAACCCCTGCAGACTTCCTGTAGAAGCTCACGAATGAGGTTTCTTGATAGCCAAACTTTGTGAAACTCTCTGGAAGGGTGTTAGGGACCCCTTAGACCCCCTCTGAACCTTCCCAACCTTTCCCAAGCATTTCGCCTCCTCGATCCACCTCTGCACAGTCAAAAATAGTTAAAAACACATGCATGATAATTCCAACAACTTAATCAAAAATACAAAAATATGTTTTCTTCAGATAGTGATAACTTAGACACATGAATTTTACCTTCATAGAAGTAATGGCATCTCTTTCAGTAGTTTTCATGCTCTCCTTTGCGTCGATAGGACTAGCTGGTAGAATTAGGGTTTGCTAGGGTTTGCGTTTCTTTTTTGCTTTCAGTTTCTTTTTGCAACTAGATTAGCTTCCTTCGAGTTAGCTTTCATCCATCAATTAAAAAGCTTCTTCTAAGAGCTCATAGAAGTTGGCTTAAGCTCCTAGTAGACTTATGCCAGCTGACCAAGTGACAGCTGCGGCAAGAGCTAGTACTTGTGCATACAGCACCGTCGCTTCCAAGTTTGTTACGAACTACCGGGTTGATAAAATTAAAGAAGGGAGTTCCAGGAGTTGTAGCATTATTGCTACAATACTGGAGCCCACCAGTGGTCTTCTTTTATTGTGTCTTTAAAACAATTTTTTTACAATGAGGAGCTCAATTTGAGTCTCCTAAAACAGATGATACTTAGTAGGGTGGTTCTTGGATTCCCCAAGCCACTAGAGTGCACATACTCTTCCTTACCAAGTCTCGACCTCACTGGTATTAATGGGACGAGTCCACTTTGGTACTCAGTTCCCGACAGATATCCTCTTAGGGATTGCTTGAAACTCTCAAGTCTGGCTCTGTCTACTCGATGCTGCCTTATGTCAGCTCGGCTCTCTATTCTCTACTTCTTGCTTCTGTCTCTTCTGCCTCTCGGTCTCACTGTCTCTTTCTTTCTTACAGCTCTTGTCTTTTTCTATTTGTTCATGGCTTAAAGCCAATCCATCCTTTGACTGCTTGCTTCCTCTTCCACCCCTTCGGGTCGCCTGTTGTTCGCTTGGAGTTCCCTACCTCTGCGTCATAGCCACTGTGTAACGTCTCACAGGGAAGTGGCCACTTGTCCTCTCACGAACTGCGCCAGCTCTTCCTCAAACAGTTCGATATTTCGGTTACATTGTGAAATGATTCATCCATCAACTTAGCGGTCAAATTGGACTTCAGACTTTTATGTGCTGTCGCTTAATTCTCCCTCTAGATCTGGATTCTCATCGGGCACAATCTCCGCTGTTAGATCTGGAGCCCCTAGATCTTATGGTGTTTGCTCTTATCGCGTGATTGAATTGCTCGACTGTTAGCCCGCGATGAGAGGCGGTTTTCTCTCTCATTTGCTGGACATGCGTCGTGCAATGTGTGGAATCGCTTGTTCTCTTCCAAATCCGCTTACCGCCCCAAAGTGCCTCCGATATTCCACCGATTTCAGAGCGCGGGGCCCGCCTTTAGCTTTAGCACTTTCCCCTACAGTTTCCCGGTTTCCCATGTGACCAAGCGCTCGTGGCCTTTCCTTCTCGAGGGGTTTTTCCTAGTGATGCGCGATTAATCGCGCATCAGAAACGACCTCCATTTTCCGATCCGAACTTCCTAACTACCATTTTGCGCCCTGCGCGGTCTCCATGGGCCTCAGTTAGCGTGCTTTGACCAAGGTCCTTGTCGTTCCTTGCTGGCTACAAACTGCCACTGTTCAGAGGTCCTTCCTGATAGCTCTTTGTTCATAAGTTTTTGAAGTCTGTCCTGATTTGATACAGTCATAACATTTTGATCATTTTTCTTGTATCCAATTCGCATCACAACCGAGTGGGGATATACCAATTGTTTATACATGACAGAAATACAAAAATTATTACATCATCCATCCCATGCAAAGTGGGGATACAAATTACATCATATGTCCAATAGGACTCATTGAAATATAGACCATGACAGAAGAAGTCATATCACACCCTATACCTTTACATGAATTATGCAACAAATGATATAAGTATCTGAAGCCATATCTGAACTCAGCAACCATGATGCCAACAATGTTGAATGTGTGTGAAGGCTAATGCTCCCCCTGAACCTATGCTACCTGTGCATTGTCAACAAGTCATTCATCAAGTCATCTTTGTCAGTCAAATAAAAAACAATAAACAAATCATATCGTCAGACTGTAATCATCAATATCAGACAGAGCACCCATATGAGAGTCTGACCCACTATTTTTATGTCAGAAAAACATATACACTCTTTCAGCCATAGAAACCCGCTTGTATATGTGACTATACTTCATGAAACCCACGTATAATAACCTTCCTCTAAAAACTGGATTTAACAGCAGGATGATGCAGCAACTACAAGCAGATTTTGTTTAAGATATTCAAATGTTTCTATGGGAAGCAATTTAGTGAATATATCAGAAACCTATTCTTTGGAGGGAACATACTCCAATTTAACCCTTTGTTCAAGCACTTGTTCTTGTAGAAAATGGTACTTAATGGGTATGTGCTTGGTCTTGGAGTGCATGACATGATTTTTTGAAATACTGATGGCACTTGTATTATCACATAGAATGGAGATGGGTGGAGTACATGTGATTTGGATTCCTTGCAATGTTTGCATCATCCAAAGTAGTTGAGTGCAACAAGATTTAGCAGCCACATTTTCTGCTTCAGCTGTAGATAATGCAATCGAACTTTGTTTCTTGCTGAACCATGACACTAACCGAGAACCCATATAGAATGCACCTCCACTAGTTCTCTTTCGATCATCAACATTTCTTGCCGAATCTGCAACTGTATATGCATGAAGAGTAAGGTCTGTATCTTTACGATACCATAGTCCAAAGTCCTGAGTTCCTTGAATATATTTGAAAATTATTTTGACTGCCTGGAGATGCGATTCCTTTAGATTTGCTTGGAACCTTCCAACAACTCCTACTGCATGCATGATATCAGGTCTGGTACCTGTTAGATAAAGAAAACTTCCAATGATAGATCTGTAAGTAAGTTGATTTACTGCTAGTGATTCATCGTTAGAACTGAGACTGCATCCTGTGACCATTGGAGTACATACTGGTTTAGAATCTTCCATTCCGTCCTTCTTCAAGATCTGATTAAATATTTGGTTTGTGAAAGAAAGATACCATATTTTGTTTGTTATAATTGTAGACCAAGAAAATAAGTAAGTTTACCAAGAAAGGACATTTCAAATTCTAGCTGCATTACTAAAGAAAAATTCTGACTCAAGGATTCTTCATTGCTACCAAAGATGATATCATCAACATAAACAACAATAATTAACACTTTATCATTTTCAACCTTTGTGTATAAATTTCTATTTGAAGAACCTTTTGTGAAACCTTGTTGCTGTAGATATTTGTCAAGGTAGTAATACCAAGCCCTTGGAGCCTGTTTCAGACCATAGAGAGCCTTTTTAAGCTTGCATATGAGTTTTGCATCATTTCCAAGAATGAATCCTTTTGGCTGTTCAATATAAACTTCTTCTTCTAAATCTCCATTAAGGAAGGTTGATTTTACATCCATTTGATATACTTTGACTTTTTGAAAACTGGCAAGAGCAAGAAACATGCTTATGGATTCAATTCTGGCAACAAGTGCAAAAGTTTCTTCAAAATCTATACCTTCTTGTTGAGCATACCCTTTACAAACAAGTCTAGCCTTGTTTCAAATAACTTCTCCATTTTCATTGAGCTTGTTCTTATATATCCATTTTGTTCCTATAACATTTTTATCATGAGGTCTAGGAACTAACTCCCAAGTATCATTCTTTTCAATTTGGTCAAGTTCTTCATCCATGGCCTTGACCCAACATTCATCTTTGTAGGCTCCATTTACATTCTTAGGTTCAGTGGAGGATAGTAATGCTAGATAGATTGAGGTCCTTGTAAGAGTTCTTCTTGTCTGTACACTAGCCCCCTTTTCTCCTCGAATTTGAGATTTTGGATGATTCTTCTGAACATACCTGGATGGAGTCTTTTCCCTATTTGTTGTATCTTCTTCTGGTGCTTCATTGGTTTATTCTTCTATATTATTTTGATTTGATGTGGGAAAGCATTCCCCAACTTCTTCATTGTTATATTCCTCTGTTGATTTTATTTGTTCCGGATTTCTTCATGCTTCATCAATTACAACATCAATGCCTTCAACAATTTTCTGAAGTCTTTTATTATAACATTTGTATCCTTTACTTCTAGATTAATAACTAAGAAGAATTCATTTGTCTGCTCTGGGTTCGAACTTACCAAGTTTTTCATCAGTCCTTTTGATGAAACATTTTCTTCCAAACACTCTAAAGTGTTTTACAGTAGGAGGCTTACCATACCAAAGTTCATATGGAGTTTTATTGCTATTTATCCGAACATTTTCTTTGTTGAGAATAGTCACGACAACAAATGCAGCTTCACCCTAGAAGGTTGTAGGAGTTCCAGATTCATCAAGCATTGCTTGAGCCATTTGTTGAACTGTTATGTTCATTCTTTCCACCACACCATTTTTCTGAGGAGTTCTTGCGATGAAGAATTGCCTCTTTATTCCATGTTGTTCACAAAAGTCAAAGATTTTGTTTGATATGAATTCTCCCCCTCGATCAGATCTGAGACATTTTATTTTTCGATCTGATTCATTTTCAACTAAAGCTTTGAAGGCTTTAAACTTTTGAAATGCTTCATCTTTATGCTTTAGTAGACCTATCCACCACATCTTGGAAAAATCATCAATAAATAAAATAAAGAATTCTTCTTCACGAGGTGAATTTTTCGTTGTTAGTCAACATAAATCAGTATGGATGAGTTCAAGAGGCTTACTTGCTGATCCTTCTTTCTCATTGAAGTGAACTCTGGTTTTCATACCGACTTGACATGTTTGCATATGGTATTTTTTGGGATGTTGATATCTAGAAGATCATGAACTACCTTGACCTTGCATGCTTTTATTATTTGAGAAAAGCTTAGATGTCCCAATCTTCTATGCCATAGCCAATTTTCATCGGTTTTTCTTAGATAGCATTGTTGTTGTCCTCCTTTGAGTATTTATAAGTTGTTTGGAGTTCTTGTTACTATGATCATGGTCTTTCCTATATCAAGCTCATGAACCACACATCCGTTTGATTGAAACACAACTTCATTTCATTGATCACACATTTGAATGACACTCAACAGGTTATTCTTTAAACCATCTACATACATGACATTTCCAACCTTAACCTTTTCTTTCAAGAAGACTGAACCTTTACCTTTAATGACAGCTAGAGTGTCATTTCCAAATGAGACATTCTTTTCATTTTCTAAAGCATTATATGAATGAAGTTTCTCCTTATCACCTGTCATGTGTTTAGAGCACCACTATCGATGTACCACTAATTTTCTTGTCCTTCTGGATATAGAACTATGCCACATCTTTTTGAATGAGATTCCTTCTTTCTCCATATCTTGGGATTTAATGATGTTTGCTCCTTTTGAAGTGATGGCCAGAATTTTCTCCTGCATTCAGATTCTTCATGACCAAAGTTGTTACAAATCGAATATTCTACTTCATTTTCAAGAGGAGAAAAGTTATTATAGGAACTTTTCTTGATTCCTGTTACACTCCTTTGATTTCGTGCTTCTCTATTCATGATGGTTTTGTAAGCAACACATTGAGAAGCCTTATGCCCAAAGTTATGACATGAAAAACATTTCCCATTAAAGAAGTTTCTACGATCATAGAATCTTTTGGCATTGTTTACCTATTGGTTGAACCTTCTACTGATATTCATCCTTGGAGTAAATTGGGTATGATTTACCTGATGAGTAATTTTATGCCTTTGCTGGTGATTGACATACTGTTCACTGGTCTTTGCTGCAACAAGATAGCTTTTGGTGGAGGATGATGACTTCTGTGATTGAGATGATTCTTTAGTATATTCAAGACCTGCCTTTATTAGAGGAGAACTCTGAACTTTGATGATTTCATTTAAAGTTTCAGATTCTTTAGAAAATATAAGATTAAGATATTTTTTCTTCTCAAGTTCTTTTCTTAGAGCCACAATTTCACATTCTAGATTTTCATTATGTTTTTCTCTTTCAGTGAGTTGGTGTGTCAACGTATCGATGATCATATTCTTTTCTTCTAAACAGATTTTGAGTTTAGTAATTTCTTCAAGAAATTCTTCCTCTTCTAAGGCATCCAAAAAATCATCATTGTCATAAGCCATGAGTAGTCTATAATCTTGGTCAGTTTCATCTTCATCATTATTGGATAAGCCATCACTATCTTCATGCATATAGTAACTCCTTCTATTCACAACCTGTTTTCTATTTCCTTTTGCATATTCCTTTCCTTTTTCATATTTATCTTTATGAGGACATTTGGCAACATAATGACCGACTCTACCACAAGCAAAGCATTTGAAAGGTAGCTTACCTCTGAATCTTCCGGAACCCTGTTGAAGCTTCTTGACAAAATTTACCTCATCTTCTTCTTCTGAAATGTGTTCTGTTTCATTGTGGTCTTCCTTTTATTTTCCCTTTGCTGATATCTGATGGACCTCCTTTTCTCATTTCAAAAGCAGTTAGGATTCCATGGAGTTGAGTCACAATAATAGTTTGAAGATCATGTTTTTCTTGTATGGCAGGCACTTTTGACTCAAATTTAGAAGACAAGGATCTCAAAATTTTTTCAACTAAAGTAGCTTCTTTTATCTCTTCACCTAGATTCTTCATACAATTAACAATCTCATCTATACGTAAAAAGTAACTAGCAACACCCTCATCACTATGCATCTTAAGAGTTTCATACTGAATTTTGAGAGTTTGAAGCTTAGCACATTTTACCTGAGAGTCTCCTTCGTAGCTATGAATGGTTTTGTCTCATATCTCTTTGGCTGTCTTGAGCTGCATGACTTTGAAAAATTATGATTTTCATAGATTTCACAATAATGTATTTATAGTTTTGGCATTGGTTTCGTATAAATTCTTGCTTGTAGAGTCTGTAGGAATTGCTACTAGAAATTGATATCCTCCTTCCACAATTTCCAAAGCATCGGCTCCAAGCGATTGTATATAGGCTTTGGTTCTTATTTTCCAATATACTAAGTTGCTCCCATTGAAGATTGGTGGTCTGATGGATCCCACGCCTTCATGATTATTCATCTTAAAAGATATTCATTCAAGCGATCAAGCTTCTTCTGAATGACTTGCTCTGATACCAATTGTTGGAAATAATATCGAGAGGGGGGGTGAATCAGTAATATTAGATCAATAATCTTTCATTTCCCAAACAGATTTATATATGCTACTTCTGTGAAGTGAACTAGCCTGTGCACGCTACTATGATTAGTGAAACCAGAGTATACCCATAGAACTTGTGATTTAGTTATTTTATCATGTGTTGATCTATAACCAATGCATCAGTAACTTATTAAACAGTGTAGTAAAAATAGAATAAACCATCACACATAAGCGACACACATGAACACCAAGATTTAAGGTGGAAGCCCAATGTGGGTGAAAACCACCCACTGTTGTTGTCTTTGTCTTCTTTTAATAGTAATAAAATATGTTTATAATCTTGTACTGGTGCAGACTCATACCAGTACACAAGCACCCACCTGTAGAAGGCTACAACCTTATCTCGTTTTCCAGCTTCTACTGGAAGGGAGCTACAACCCCCTAGATCTTGTACTAGCCAATGTGTTTACTAGTACGTAGACGCCGACATATAGAAGGCTACAACCTTCTCTCTTCCTCCAGGGACCACGTTTCATAAATTTTTAGACTGGATGCTCCTGGTACACAATAATACACATGAAGACCTTGTTTCATCAAATTTTCATACTGGACCCATCAGAAACTTTGAAACTCAAATTGCATCAACCAACAATCAATTAATATGAACAATCAGATCATTGTCACCATAACACTGTGATGAACCTAGAAACCTGCATCAACTTTCAGAACCAGTTGCAACCTCAACAATCATGCATCAGAATGTATATACTACTTTACTGAACCCAACCTGCTTGTATACGCTACTTCCTTTAATCAAACCTACATATACCTTCAAAACTACTCAAACATAAAACTTTTGAATCAAGTCTGTACCAACCAGCAATATACTGAACATCTATTGTCAATTTACAGATCCTTACAAAGGCAGTAGCAGAGATCACTCTTCTCACTTATACAATAAATCAATCAGATATCAAACTCCTTATGCATTCAGTTTTACATTCAGATCTAAGAAGACTTCATTGACAGACAATAGTAAAACAACAATACTGATCAAATATATTAGTCATCTCTGAACAACATACTTTTATTTTTCATATGTTACTTGGAAGAGCCGAACTGATGTGTATGTGCAACTTCACCAAAGCGAACCAGCGTACAAATCTGCAAATATTAACTCATAACTTCACTGCTATTCTGGACTTCAGACAAACCCAGATCATGACATTCAAAGAATAAAACAGGTGTACACAATTAGATCTGGCCATTTTAGGTCTCATGATCCTGATCCAACATTGAATTCAAGGTGCAAAAAATATTTCAGATCAAATCACCAACATAGCCCCTACAACATAAAATATACTTCAGATAAAATTATTCCTTAGAAACCCTTTTCACTTGCACACATTGGCCTTATGATCTTCTCCTCATACAGTTTTAGGCCTTTCTCAATACCTCGGATGAAAACCACTTAGGACTCGTGGTATTATTGGGCGGGATCAAATAGTCGTTACTCCGCTCAATATTGTGGGCTAATACCATGGTATTGACCCATGGTATTCTCTACTCTTGAAATTCCTTGACTTTCCAACCCGCACGCGCTTTTCCTCTTGCGGTAGTGCGTGTATACGTATACGCACTTTTTGTTCTGTGGACCTGCGTGTATACGATGTTTTGAATAAGTGGACCTGCGCATACATATTAAACTGCCTTTCACCATCCTTTACCTTCAACTTCTTCATTCTGATTAGTAGACTTTAGTTCCATCTTCCTGTTCTCTTGTACCAATGCCCTGTTACATCTGAATGGATCTGTTACACTATGGTTTTCCTTTCCTCAAAACTGAACTGACTTGTGAGTGAGTTTCCATCAAGGACAACACTTGTATCATAATTCCAACACTAGATTGAGAAAAGTAAGTGACTTGAAGAAGAAGAAAGAAAGAAGCAACTAGAAGAGGAACGATTTAAAAAGCAAGAAGAACAGAAATCCAAAGAAGAGAAAGAGAGAAATAGGTTGGAGAAAGAATGGAAAGAGAAAGAGGAGATGTGCAGGGAGGCTAAGGATCTAGGGAAGAAGGAGAAGGAGGAGCAAGAAAAGAAGAAACTATAAAAGGAACAAAGGAGGAGGGCGGAGGAAGAAAAGAGTAGAGAAGAAGAAGAGAGATTAAAGAAGCAACAAGAAGAGGCCTATAAGAAATCTCAACTGGAATCTGAATAGCAACAATAGTACAATGATAAAGTTGAGCTACCTCTAGTAGATGTTCCCTTGTCTACTCCCATCACTGGGGGACATCTTCCTTTCAAGGAACTAGGCATTCCTGAGGAGGTCAAAGACAAAGTGCTAGACCTAACCAAACTCACTTTTGATCAAGTTAATTTCAAGATCATTCAGGAAAGGAGAAAGTGTTATGCCAAGAACCCTGCAGAGCCTCTATCTTTAAGCACAAAAAAGGAAACTATGCTAGACACAACAATTAATCCTGAGATAATTTCCTTTTTCGGAACCGCTTTTGTGACCGCAACTGAGCTGAACATTGGCAATATGAGAAGGAAAATCGCGGAACTCCAAAAAATGCTTTATGCATCCGAGCATAGGGTCACGAAAGCAGAAGAAGATAAAAGTATAATGGAAGAAGAAAACACAACACTCCATTTGATTCACTCCAACACAAAGCAGTTACAAGCCGTGATCAAAGATGAATTTGAGACCCTTGGGGGAGCCACGGTAATGTTTTATGAGGAGATGCCAAAACTTCATCACTCTGTGGCCCCCATTCTAGCAATACAAACTAACACAAAATAAAGGCCTGGATGTTAAAGGATGTCATCACAACTTTGGATAACATTCACAAGTGGACCACCAAATATCTAGAGGCACCATCTGTACTCCCAAAGAAATATTGGATCACCACATAGAATGAGAAATTCCAGCTCTACATCAAAATCAAATCACGGGAAAAAATACCCAAAGATGTAGATAAGGTTCTATTTTCCTACAGGAATATTTTGATTGGTTTGGAATCAGTGATCGAGAACCATGGGGTTCCTTCTATTGGAGTGGCTAGGCAAGTAAGGAAGCAAGAAGATAACTCACAGAAGGTTCAAGCATTTGTTGATACCTATAGGCAAGCTGCTGACTCAGACAACTTGCCAGTTACAAAGGAGAACAAGATGCGATACGTGGTGGAACTAGTGAGAATATACATAAAGCTTATGACCTTATCCAATCAGGTTAATGGAAAAATAAGCACTCTCATACCGAACGCCCTCGAATGTCTGCACATGCATGATGAGGAACAACCAAAGATAGCCCCCATAGCTACTGAATACAAGATCTAACACACTTACCTCGTGGAGAAACTACATTTAGATATTCCAGAATTGTCTATTGTTAAGTTGGTAGGATAGGAATTTCCTATTTTGTTAAAAATAGCAAGATAGAATAGAGTAGGACAAATTAGGGACTTGAAGAGTCATAAGGAAGTCTAAAAGTCATGAGGAAGTCAAAAGGTCATGAGGAAGTCCAAGGGTCAAGGGTAGACCAAAAGTCACCCTCTTTTCTATAAATACACCCTCATGGCATATTGTAAAAGGGACTTTTAGCTTGGGACTTATTTTGGTACATATTGTTTTGAGAACTTGTGCTCTTCTAATAAATGCAAGTAATAATTGCTTTTGCATATTGGATTGGATGAATACTTTATATTGTGATGCCATGGATATTATTAGCTCGATGAATCGAAGGTTCCTATGAGTTTTTGATGTGCAGTCTCCTTGTGTATCTTCCTGTGCTATGAATCTTGTTTGCAACACATGGATGGTATATGATATGCTAACTCTCTGCTTATGTTGAGGAATTGTTTTGTTGATATTGGCATAATTTTATTGTAGGTTGTACACTCAATTGTGTTTGTTAACAGTTAGCCATTTTGAAATCGTTCATAGTTGTTAAGTGTATTCTTTAGATATGCGTGATCTTATTTGAAGTTTTGCTAACAATGATTTACTTAAGATTCATGTTGTGAATTTCTAATATTGTTGTTTATGGTATTCGTTTTATGGAACATTCATTAGTTGATCTCTTGTGTTTGTTGAATTTTATGTGTTCTGCCTAATCAATATTCCAATTTTTGTCCAAAGCAAACTTCAACCACTTGTACAGCAATCGGGCCTACATATCGGATGATATCCCTAAACCAAATGATGTAGAGTCTAGTTGGGATTCTCAACCAAGGTGATCCCGTTGTTGTTAGCAGAGAATTCCATCACGTTAATAGGTTAGAAATAAAATAATATTTTAATTAATAATAAAAAAAATAAGGATTGAACGGGGATAAATAAACAAGAAGGACGTGAACATTAAAAATTTCAAAATAGAAATTATTAGTATTAAAAACGGGGAGGTTATTAATTAGTTACGAGAGATAGAAGGGACTATGGACGAAATAAATTAGTAATGAACAAACTCATTACTAAAAGGGGGATTTTAATAACATTAGAATAAAATAATAAAGTATTAGAAGAAAAGGGTAAGAGAAGATAAAATATGAAGAAGGAAAGGGATAAATTTAGATTATAATCAGGAATAAAATTAATAAATATGATAGATTAAAGATGAAAATGATTAGGATATAGAACACTTAAATTACAAAAAGATTAGAGAAAATCAAGATCGAGGTAAAATTTCAAATTAAAGAAAATTTTAATCTTTTCCATTTTTAATTTTTTTTAATTTTTTTTTTAAATTAAAGATCAGAACAAAGTAATATCATGATACAATTTTAAATTAAAGGAAAAATTTAAATTAAAGAAATTAAATTAAAAACAAAAAAAAATTAAAAGTAAAAGTAAATTAAAATTAAAAGTTGACAAAGAGGATCAGGAATGGAGGGAAGGGGAGACTTAAGATTGGTTAAGTTTGACATCGAGGTTATAGGGCTTAGGATTAGGGGCCAAAAAGTGGATGGTGGGTTTCCAAGAATGGCTTAGCTTATATCCATCTTCTTGGTTAAGGTTGTTAGGGTTCTTTTCATTTTCTAGAGCTTCCCTAATGATGCATTTAGAGTGGAGGGCTCTAGATGCCATGATCTTGGTTTTATCAAAACAAATCAAATGTCTGGTTTTGTGAGAGTGTTTAGTGATGACTTAGCAATTTGGTTATGGTAGGTGTCAACCATATGTTATTTAAGGTAGGATTTGAAGGATTTTCCCTTTTTCCCATGTTGTTGAGGATAGAAAAAATGTTTCTCATAATTGATCTATTACCAGGATACGAATGTCGTTGCTCTTACGAAAGGGTTTCATGTGCTATAAGGATGTATGCATGAGCAAGATGATGTATTTCATTAGGGTTTGTATCCAAGATTAAACTATTTGTTGAACTATTTATTTTCCAAGGTTTACTTTGCATGTATGTTTTATAATGTGTTATCGATGTGTTAAAGAATATATACATTGTAGATGGCAAGAGTGTATTGTTGTGTTGCCATCAATGAAGACCGTGTGTCAAGAAGGACTGCTATCGGAGTCAGATTTGAATTATTAAGTTTTATAGGGATTGATTGTTATTAATAGGTTTCAAAATTTGGTGTTACAAAGATGATGAATCATTGAACTAGTAATAAGCTTATCATAAGTTAGCGGTTATATTTTATAGGATATGTTGATGGTTTCTTCTTGCTTCACATAAGTGATTGTTGCAGTGGTCAATTTCTATTGTTTAGTTAGTGAGTTGTTATTGAAATATTGTTGATATAGATGTCTTATTGCGTTCTCTATTGTTTAGAAGTTTTTAGTGCAACAATATGTTGTCGATTATCTAAGGGACTAATAATATGCCATGACTAGAGCTCTTAGAATGGATTTGTCTTGCTGATCAGAAGATTTTGTAGATAATAATTGATAGTTTATTTAGAAGGTTGTGCAAGGGATTGGATCCAGTTTGAAAATGGATGAAAGGGACTTCTGCGGTGTTTTGCGGGTTGGTGCTAGTGAAATGATTTGAGGGAGTATGTGCTTCCTGTTAGAACTCCGTAGTTTTTTCCAAGTCGAAAGGAGAAAGCTCAGAGGTAACCACAAACCTCTTTGGGTTGAAAGACTGGCCTTCTTCAACCAAAGGGGGCTCCCTCAACTTATCAAAACTAAAGGTTTAAACTATATAGCATACAAAGACTAGATTTGAAAAGGAATTTGAAAATTTTGGTTGAAGTGTGAATGGCCAAAGAGAATGGGAATATGTGATAAATTCAACTTGCTACCCAATTTGATTATGCAAGTAAAATAAATATCACCCACAAAGGCTTGTCAAGCATAAACTTTGGAGAAAGATAAGCTATAGTATAGAAGAGAGAACAAAAACACAAATCGTTTCCTTGTACAAAACAATGTTGCTTATACATCATAAAGAAATTGAGAAGAAGTGACAACATGTACAGGTATGTAATATTTCATTTGTAACTGAAATATGGACAACAAATCTTTAGAGTAGTATAAACTGAATTCCAACACAATTGAGATCACTATACCTATGCAAAAGAAACTATAAAGAAGAAATTGATTGAATAACTGAGAAATACATAAAAATAACTCCAAAATATTATACCATAAGTATCCTTGCAGACAATTAATTGATAACCCTCAAGTCATAAGCATTCCATACGTGAAATTGATAACAAACACATAAACTTGAATGCTAGTCCACAATAAATGTTGAACCGACAACAAACTTCTCCATATGCATTAATCACTTTAAATAGAATTACAATAGCCAATCCATAATGTCTAGATGCATCACATCTTTGGTCGAACAAAGGTTCAAATCAAAGTAAAAATAGGAAACCTTTTTGTTGTTTTAATGATTTTTCTTCTAATAAAAAAAACATCATAAAGCATTATTATCTTAAGAAAAACATGAAATCATTGTAAAATAACTCTTTTATTCAAAGCATATCTTCCTTGAATGAAAATGGCAAAAAGCACAATAGTTGGCTATTGACTGTGCAAAGGCCGCATCGCAGTTGCACAACGAACGATACTTGGTGCTTTCGAAACTGGCACGTGGTGAACTACTGAGGAGGTGATATGGCTGCCACACATGCTCCATGTCAACCCCTTGAAAACATGATAGGTGGCTTCCCTCCAACAGGCATGTAATAGAGTAGGCATGGCCTGCGCAGTAGTTGCGCAACACTTACATAAAGAATTTTCAATCGGCCATATCTACAACAAAATAATATGTGTGCAAAAAATGAATGAGGTTATTGTAGATGATAGCTTTTTGAAGATAAACCTCTCTCAGTTTCTCTAAGTTCTTTCCTAGCTTCCCAGGAAATACTCTACAAAACAATGACTTAAAACAAAATATTTGTGCAGTTTGATAAATGGGCTTTGAAGATGCAATCAAATGTCCTGATCCACGACACTTTGTATAAACAGCAAGAGGTTGTTGTTCCTTGCCCCATTTTTGAGAAAAACCTCTTTCCATTTCTCTAAATTTGGCTCCATTTGGTCAGAAACCATTCTGCAAAATGGTCACTAAAATAGAGCTTGTGTAGAAGATTCCCACAATGAGTGTGACCTCAATTTCTCATCAACTGCCAGCTAGGAATCGATCTGTGGTATCCTGTAGGGATGTTATGTGCTTGGATTAGGTAGAGTTTCCATGATTGTAAAGTGGCATGAGAATAAGGCGACATAAAAATTTGAATTACCCCTTGTCTTTTGCCTTGTAGTGTAATGAAGATTTGAATTGATGAATTAGAGTGCTCCAATTGATTTGGCATGAACATAAAGCATGGGAAATCATTAAAATTTTAGGAGTATAATGTATCTTAGGTAATGTGGGGGGGGGGGTGTTGCATGTTATACATGAGGACTGTATGTGTGATGAGTATAGGGAAGTGGTAGTGGTGTCATGGGGAAATAGGGAAACATGGGGTAGATAGGAATAGGGGATAAGAATTTAAAACATATTTAATGACCAGGCCTCATGACCATCAGAACTTTGGATTGACACAAATTCATTTCGGATGGTTCTAATTGATGAATGACTGACACATAAGCCCTTTTGATTTGATTGTATAAACATGTGTGACCTCGTGAATCCCACTGACTTGATACTCTTTCATGCTTTGGATGAACTCTCTATGGAGTCAATTCAATAATGTCAGACAATGATCTAGAGACTATGACAACATCAATATTCATAGGGCTCAACTGCTTCAAAAAATGAAAATCAATGGACAAGGAAAATACATTTGACGTCAAAAACCTAAGACCCTAACACTTCCTACTGGTGGGTACCAGTGAAATTGTGAAGGGAATGGGTTCTTCTTGTTGGTGGGTTCCAATGAAACTATTAAGGGTTTGGGTGCTTCCTGATGGTGGGTTCCAATGAAACTATAAATGGAGTGGGTGCTTCCTGTTTGTGGGTGCCAGTGAAAAAATACAAGGGAGTGGGTGCTTCCTACTGGTGGGTGCCAGTGAAACAATACAAGGGAGTGGGTACTTCCTACTGGTGGGTGCTAGCAAAATAGTGAAAGGGAGTTAGTACTTCCTACTGGTTGATTCAGGTGAACATATGTAAAGAAATAATTAAGAAGAGAAAAATAAGAATGGCAGTTTTCTCCCTTTATGGGTTTCCACCTTAAGAAAAAAATGTATCTTATATGATGCTCTTGTGATTTGTCTTATGGTTCTTGATATATTGATTTTATGCATGGTACTATTGATTATGCTTTTATGATCACTAAAAAAATAAAAATAATAATTTGTAATAACTCTTGAAATATTGATTCACACTCCCCCCCACCTAAGTATTTGAAACAATTGGTATCAGACCAGGTCCTTTAGAAATCAGTTTAACGATTGGAAGGAGATCCAAGGAATTATGGAAAACAAAAGGAAGCACAAGAAGTAGACATACAAGAAGAAGAAGACACTTTAGAAGGAAAGTGGCTATGCAGTGGCTGTATCAACAATTGCTAGAAAAGTACAATCAGATGCAAAACAATCCATGGATCATTAAGGCGTCCTTATGATCAATAATGCAAACTATCAAAGAAAGGATGAAATTTAGGTTAATATATTTTGGACCTAGTGTTTTTCATTTAGTGTATAATGGTTATACAAAAAGTACCTTGTAGAGTCAAGAACTACAGAAGGATGCTCAGGCTATGAATAAAATTCTTTTTAGTTTACCTTAGTCAGAATTTGAGAATATTACACATAGTGAAACTGGAAAGGTTATAGAGGATAAGTTGTAAACTATAAAGGATTTATGGGACCAACTAAAATCCTTGCATCAAGGGAATAATTGTGAAAGAAATATAGATTCTGAAGAAGTTAAATCACGAGGTAAGTTTATATTCTACCATAAATGTTTGTAGATAAGCTATATTCCTTCTTCGTGTTCTAAAAATGATGATCAAGAGTGTGGTATTGAGCAAGTATTTAGTGTATTTGATGAAGAAAATTGTAGCCTATCAAAATATGAGTGTTGTTATGCAGAATATTCATGATTGCAGACAAAGGTGAATTCCCTATATCTAGTGGTCTGATTTAGAACAACAGAAGACCAAAAGCATGATGTTTTCCTTAGTGAAATTAGAGTATGGGAAAGAAGCCTACCTAGAATTTGTAGCAAGCTTTATTTTCCTCGCTTGTAAGATCCAATTCTAGCTCCAAGTGCTATAATTAGAACCTGCACACACGGCTAAAACAGGAAAAGGATCAAAAAAATCCATGTAGCATAATCTAAAGCCTCTATTCAATGAATTAGCATGGCATTGAAATACATTAGTGCAAACATAACACAACAAATATAGGAAAGCAAGGCACTCTTTGTATTGACAAATATAGGAGAGAGTTTACAACCATAAATAATAGCTAACTTTATAAATGTCTCTCCAAGTTGACTTGTCCTTCCTTGTCACAAAACACAACATAAGGGTGATATCAATCTCTAAAATCCAACCCAGACCTTATGGGAGGCATTAAATTTATAGTAGGAGTGTGGTAGTTTAGGAATTCTTATCTAATTACTAAAATAGGCTTGAGATCCACTTAAGAAAGGAATATGATCTCAAGGGATAAGAGATAACGTCTCCAAGATAGGATTTGGGTTCTCTATCCATGGTAAATGGTTAAAAATACCTTGGAATATTGTAGAAGAGGAAGCTTCATAATTTTTTTTTTATTTCCCAAATTTCTAGAATCAACGCACCTGCAAAAGGGAGCAACAAATGATGACCAACATAGGTGGACAATCATGAAACATTCACTAAATGCAAGTGACTAAAGAGGCAAGGTACATTGGGTCTAAAAACAATGTTTTTCATAAATTTGTCCCAGAAACTCAGAATTTTTGGAGAGGTCATGCTTAAGGCTTTGTGAAGGGATGATGAAAAAGTTTTCACGGATATTGATTGATCTAGTTTTCAGGGCTATTGACTAGATGTGACAAAATAACATGTAACATATTGCCCCCTAAAGTACAAAGTAAGAAGCTACATTTGATGACTGAAATGCTTTACTATAACATCCCTAGTGAAAATTCCATGTAAAAATATATAAATACCATGGATGATGGGACACATATTCCAAGCTGAATGGTGGGGAAGAAATCCTAGGGGGGTGTACATTTGGTTCTTTATGGCTAAGGAAATTGGCAAAGGAAATGGATAAGGCATTAAAGAGGCTAAAAGGTATTTTGGCACATTTATTTATGAAAATAATGGAAATTAGCAAAAAAAGGAGGTGAAAGGTCACAGGTTGCATGTGAGGAGGAAAATGAAGAAAAATAATGGAAATTAGGAGAAAAAGGAATTGAAAGGTCACAAGTTGAAAGTGAGGAGGAAATTGAAGGAAAATAATGGAAAATAAAGAAAATAGAGGCCTCTAACTTGACTCTAACAAAAGAAAACGACTCATGACTGACTTAACTAAAACAAGAACTCACAAAACTTTTTCAGTGGCAGCAGTCCATCAAGATCTGAGGGTTCCAAATCATGATGACAGCCACCTACATATTAATGCAATATGTACAATCATGTGTAATGTTTCTTCCACTATAACCAATCAAGCAAATGCCTTCTTGATTGATTCTCCTGATCAGATCTCCTTGTCAACAACAGATACTGGTAACTGGGCATCCAAAAACGCAGTCGACCATGATCTCCTTCATCATTGAATACTGCAATAATCACCTTCACTGTTGACTGCAATAGATTTTCCATTGGATCATTAAAAACATGAAGATTTACCTCCTGTTTGGGAAACAAGATGTCTTTTTCTTTTGATGCTAATCTTCCTTCATAATGTTCTTCAGAAAAAGTATGGTCCTGGTCCTCAAAAATTTCTGAACAAGTGGATGAGCAGATTTCCTCTTCAAAAAACATTTCAATACATGAGACATATGAGGAAGAATCTGAAAGGGAATCCTGAATAGTCTGGTCTGCTGAAGTCTCAACATATGGTAGGTCATCTTCATACAATATGACAGCCAGATTCTCATTACATTCATCACATTCATCAATCATGAGAAAAGCAACTTTAGATGTTTTTTGAAACCTAACACTAACATTTCTATCATCTACCATAAATTCATCCAGAGGAACTCTTTCACTTGCTTGAGTAAAGATCTCATATTGTTGTTCATGAGCTGACTGGATTACCTCTTCATGAAGACTATGTTCTGATGACATGAGAACATTTGGATCCAAAACTCTGTCTTCTTCATCCCAGATAATTTCAGTAGCAGAGTTCTCTTTCATGGGACTTAGTACAAGGTTTTCTTGGTCATCACAATCTGAATCTACATCTGAAATGGTTGTCTTAACATTATCACATTCTGAATTTGAAACTTGACTTCTCTGCATGCTGTCTTCTTTTATGGACAGATCTGAAATGACACTTTCTCTTTCATCACTTTTAGCCATATGAAAATCTTCAACCTGCTGATCTATAAAGCTGCTTACGAGACTATCATAATTTTCACCAGAGGAAGAAGTTCTACCGTCACCTTCTTGACCATGTGCACACTGCAGATTTGCGTTAACTTGAGCTGTAACCTGACCGTTCAAGAGTTGATCTATCTCATTTTCAGACAGAGGAGATAACACTTTTTGTTTTATCTTGCTCAAATAGTTATTGTCTTCATTAATTTCAAGTGAAGGAGTATACAAATTTTCCTCATATAGCTGATCCATTTCATGTAATTCCTGTTGACTGTCAAGATGCAAAATTCCTTCATCTTCCACCGTACTAAGATCTTGATCCTGCTGCAAATTTTCATGATCGTCTTTATGTTGTTGAAATGGATTTTCATACAGGGCTTCCATGATCTCTTCATCCATGAAATTATCATCCTCATAATATTTCTCAAGGCTTTCAATAAAACCATAAGCATGCTTGCAACAATCCTGAACTAAATTTAATGATGGATAAGATTCTTTATATCTCTCAATGAACATAGCATGAAAATCCTTTAGACAGTAAATACAAGCAGCAGGCAAATTTTCATACCAAGATTGGGCTTCACCTTCTAGAGTGGCCAGGAATATCTTCATCAAGAAATCTTCAGGAATACCAACCTTCAACTTGCGAATGTGCATGTGAAATCTAACCAGATGTAAATCCGCATCCTTCATACCATCATCTTTAAACGTAGGCAAATTCCTTGACCATTCTACCTTCGGAATTTTATTTGGAAAGCTTGGAATGTGATCTCGGTTCATAGGAGCATACATTCTTGCAACGCGTTCCATCTTGAAAATCTCAAAGCTATTGATCTCTCTGCAGTGGAGTCACCATGAAGGATTGATTGCTGGATTCTTCATTGAATGGAGTCGCCAGGTGAATGATTTCAGCCTTCTTATGTCTGATCGTTGTTCACCATCAACAATCAGCTCTGAACTTGAGATATGTATTGGGGCAAAACAATCTTCAAGCAAACCATTTTTGTCCCCAGTATGGTCGCCACTATGTTAGCACCTAAATCTGCCTTAGGTTGAAGGAAGGAAAAATTCAGGGTAACCACAAACCACGCTCAGTTTGGTGGCTATCCCTACCAGAACAGGAGAGGGATCTCTCTGAGTCATGCTCAATGAATGGATAAATGAAACGGTCTGAGATGACTTACAGTGAAATATTTATCTTAGGCTAGTAAGTGAATATGGATACAAGAAACAATTTTTATGAATGACTGAGCTTTTGGGATGCTATGGGACCAACGGACAGCAATGAACAAAGAATTTAATACAAAGGCACAGATTGCTCTGTGACGCAAGACAGATAGAAAGTGTAGCGATTTAGTTTGCAATAACGCAAAATGGAGAGATTTCTTAGGAGAGTGAAAAGGTCATAAGTACATGAATCCTTTTCAACAGAGGAAGAACACTGAACATGAAATTTTCCCACATGTAGAGCAAAAAAAATAGAATTCTACCTTAGCTAACTCAAAAAATTTCACTGGAAATGAATATGAATTGAACTATGAACATTAAAAAATACATATTAAACATAAGAGACACATTTACTACACTCACAACCACATGAATCTCATGAAACAGAGCCGTTGCGTTTCATTAATTCTATGTCAAAAATATACAGTGAAGAAACAGAGTTTCTTTCCCACAGTCTCCCAGAAGTTACAAGCCAACCAACCCTTTGCAAATAGTTTTCATACAATATATAGAATGTGCTAGGAAGAGATAGAACGCCCAGGGGTTGGGGAGTTACTCGAATCATTACAAAATGGAAGTGGAAAGCCAACCATTAGCTACAGGTGCAGCGTTACAAACATGACAAATGGCTTGGGTGATCATTTGCCTTCCTTTTCCACCTGGATAGAAGCCAATATGGAGTGAAAATACTTTGAATGCCACCTTAGGTGCCAAAAAAATGAAATGTAGATGAGCGGGCCCACTTGGAGAAGTTGCGAATCGAAATTTCGCGAAACGGAGGTAAAATTGGGCTTTTTTCTTGTATGCGTCGCACCAATTTGGAGCCTGTTTTGAGGCACTTTCAGGAGTCCAAAATGTGCCCAAGTGTGCTTGTTGGAAAGCCCGTCCTGTCTAATTTCTAACCCAAGTGGAATTTCTGAATTTGGTGCTCATTTTCCCCTCCAAATCTTCATTCTCCCAAGACTGCTTCCTGTGTGTCAAAATAGGCGTAGAGAGGTCATTTTTTGGGTGTTTTTGACCTCCTGGAGACTCAGATCTTGCCCAAATTTCTTGTCCACGCACCAGTAGACATGATTTTTCATGCTAAATCCAAAAATGCAAACCATTCTTCATTTGGAGCTCGCAATTTTTAGTGTCGCGCCGCAGGGAGAAAAAACCTGTGTTTTGCCCAAAAATTTGTCATGTGACCAAAATTTCCCAAAATTTCTTGAAATTTGGGCTGGAGGTCCTCTATGAAGTGCTATGCTATGCCAAGGAAGCTTCAGCCAAGATTCGAAGCTGATCTTTCTCTTTTGCCTCTTTTTCCTCTTTTGTTCCTTTGTTCAATTTTGCCTTCAGGCTCCTTATCTGGACCCTTGCACTCATGTTTCATGCCCTGTAATGGAAAGCCATGTGTCTCAGTAAGGCATGGTCCTTGTCAGCCTTGTCCAACAGCCTCTCCAAGTGCATGTTAACTCTCTCTATATTGGCCTCCCGATCCTCATTGATCTCTTGCTCCAATGACGTGAGCTCAACTCTTCTTCTTTGTGCAGCTTGGCGATGCTCACGAATGTTTTGTAGCTCCATGATCGCCCACTGATCCTCAAGTTGTTTGTTCTTTTGATCCAGGTATTTCATGTTCCACTTATCCCTCTCCAAGTCAAGGGACAAGGCCTCAATCACTGATTGTTGCTCTTGGATGATCTCTCTAAGCTCTGCATTTGTCGGTTCTGTATCTGTCTCATCATCATGAAGGAGAACGAATTTTGTCTCTCGTTTACCTGATGGCTCACTTTAAGGCTCCTCATCATGCATTGGCTCCTTACCTCTGTCCTGTTCCTGTGTCGTCGATGTAGGAAGCGAGGCCCCTTCCACCCTGGGTGGAGGTAATGCTCGCTTTGCCACTGCAAGCAAATGTCTACTGCCTTTCTAATAGGTGATGAATACTAGCATAGTAGCGGTCTCATGGCACTCATACTGATGAGAAGGACCACCTATCTTATGCTCTGCCTCTGATACTACCTGTGGAGTGCTGAAGAAGTCCCGGGAGATGAAGTCCTCCCAAGCAATGCCCTGCAATCCCAACTGATGATCCACCAAAATCCGGATAAGAGCAAAGTGATAAACACTGTTAAGCTGCTGCTGAGGGGTCTTATGTTGCATGAAATTGTTCATCTTCTCTATGTTCCTACAAATGAAAAATGGTAGGTTCATCATTCGCACCCTGGTAAAGTGCATGAGCAACTTGATGTGATAGACATATAGGTGAGACAACCTCCCCTCACAACTGAAGTATTTCATGATAAATTTCATGAGTGGAGCATACTCATCTTTCAAATATCTGAATGGGAAGACTCTTGTGAGGTGCCTCAAACAACTGGCCTTAATGTAAGGCTCATAGTATTGCCTATCCACCTTCTTCTTCTTATGCCACTGTTCTCCAACATTTGGTATGCCTGTTGCCACTGAGATAGTTTGGATGTCAATGTGAAGGTGACCCCGACCAAGATAGACTGACCTCCATGTAGGTGAAGCAAAAAAAGACGGGCCAACTCATGATGAACTCTAACATTAGCCACCCTTTGACAAAATTCAAAACATGCTAAGTGCTGGAAACATGACATAGCAAGTGGGCATGCTTGCAATTCAGTGAGGGTGTTTGGCTCATCCTTGACATGTTTGCCACTCTTGTGATGTCTCCTGGGGCCTGTTCTCCTGAAGCTATATCACTGTGAGTTTCCACCTCATACTCTGATGAACCCTCAGATGCCATGACTGTTGTTTATGTACTGTACTTAGGCTACCCTTTGATGATGGTGAAGCTGGGTGTTGTTTTTGTGATATCTGCCACCAAGGGGAACAATGAAACAAAAGGAGTATTAGGAGGGGATTAATTTAATGGGAATAGGGGTTATGGGGATAAATTTGTTTAGGGATATGTAGGGGGTTTGGGTATTTAATAGGGTATTTGGAGTTTTGACAAGGTAGGGTTTGGGGTTTGTATTGACCAAAAAGTGGAGGGATAAGGAATATGAGTTTGGTAGTATTTTAGGGTATTGGGAATAGGAAACAATAGCATAGGGGGATAGGGAAAAATGGTAAGGAAGGAAAATGGAACCTTGGCATCAACACCACACTTATACAACCCTAGCAACAATGACTTTTTGGCATTTTCTTGTGGTTGGTTTTATGAAATTTGTTGCATTCAGTCATGGGCATAAACCACCATATCACTCATAAAATTTGATGAACAAGTGATGTTACAGAGCCTACCTTGCAATTTGATGGGCTTCACAAAGATTTCAGGAAGTTTGGCAAGGTTCTAAGCGCTTCCTCTGTGTGCACTGCATGCAAAACCCAGTGCGCCACACCCTGGGTGTGCGTTGCGCCAGTTGCAAAATTACACTGCGGGCCGGCTCTGTGTGCGCCGCGCCCCTGTCTATATGCGCTGCGCCCTGTAAACCACCTCCAACTTTGCTCCAAACACCACGATGCACACTCAAACAGTTTGCAATGTCTCCCTACGCACTTGACTTGCACAATGACTTTGATTCTGGTGGGAACTTGTATATAAAGTCTTAGAAGTCATGGCTTAAATTTTGCTTTTTCAAAAACCCATTTTTCTAACGTTATGTTTTGACACTTTTTCCCTGATTTAAAGCAACACTGATTTTCACTTTCTCTTTGAAATTTTAGCTCAAATGATGAAATTTTCAGCACTCTTTGCAGGGATTGCATGACAGGGCATTTGGTCACGGAAACCATGACTGCGCTTGGAGAAATCAACTGTCGATCTCTTTGAAAATTTTATCACCAATGACACTGTTTGACTTTTCTTCAAAACAGAGTTTTGAAGAACAGTCGAAGTTTATCAATATGATGATGAAACTCTCTGAATCATTACTTTGTAAGGGCATCACTCTGGCCTGCATGGCTTTACTGGACATATTTAAAGACCAAATTGATTAATCCTTAGACCTAATGATAAAAAATGAATTTTGTCCATTAAAGGACCAGACCTTGACTGTCATGTACTTTGGTGATCATTGACAAAAGATCTAAGCTAGCAGGAGCCTGGCATGAGGGGAAATGACTAGCATGACCTTTCTCCGTCAGATTATGGCATGCCCCTAGTGGAATGCAGCTGAGTGAATGGAGTGGGACACCTAAAAATGAAATGCATAAAGAGTTTTGATCTCTGATGGAGGACTGACCAGACTGACGCTAACATTGGCTCCAATGGGGGATGGTAGCTCCTTGGAGGTGCCAAGAACTGCAGATCTTTGGGTGAGCAGACAGTGCCTTCGTCCATTGGGCTATGGATTCCATTATTTCGACAAACCAACATGACTCAATTTATTGACGGAAACTTAACTGAAACTGACTCAATGCAAACTGACATGATTGAAAAAACTTGACTCTAACAAAAGGAAATGACTCATGACTGACTTAACTAAAACAAGAACTCACAAAACTTTTTTAGTGGCAGCAATCCATCAAGATCTGAGGGTTCCAAATTATGATGACAACCACCTGCATATTAATGCAATATGTACAATCATGTGTAATCTGTCTTCCAATATAACCAATCAAGCAGATGCCTTCTTGATTGATTCTCCTGATCAGATCTCCTTGTCAACAACAGATACTGGTAATTGGGCATCCAAAAACACAGTCGACCATGATCTCCTTCATCACTGAATACTGCAATAATCACCTTCATTGCTGACTGCAACAGATTTTCCATTAGATCATGAAAAACATGAATATTTACCTCCTGTTTAGGAAACAAGATGTATTTTTCTTTTGATGCTAATCATCCCTCATAATGTTCTTTAGAAAAAGTATGGTCCTGGTCCTCAAAAATTTCTGAACAAGTGGATGAGCATATTTCCTCTTCAAAAAACATTTCAAAACATGAGACATATGAGGAGGAATATGAAAGGGAATCCTGAATAGTCTGGTTTGCTGAAGTCTGAACATATGGTAGGTCATATTCATACGATATGACAGCCAGATTCTCATTACATTCATCACATTCATCAATCATGAGAAAAGCAACTTCAGATGTTTTTTGAAACCTAACACTAACATTTCTATCATCTACCATAAATTCATCCAGAGGAACTCTTTCACTTGCTTGAACAAAGATCTCATCTTGCTGTTCATAAGCTGACTGGATTACCTCTTCATGAAGACTTTGTTTTGATGACATGAGAACATTTGGATCCAAAACTTTGTCTTCTTCATCCCAGATGATTTCAATAGCAGAGTTATCTTTCATGGGACATAGTACAAGGTTTTCTTGGTCATCACAATCTGAATCTACACCTGAAATGGCTATCTTAACATTATCACATTCTGAATTTGAAACTTGACTTCTCTGCATGCTGTCTTCTTTTATGGACAGATCTGAAACGACACTTTCTCTTTCATCACTTTCAGCCATATGGAAATCTTCAACCTGCTGATCTATAAAGCTGCTTACGAGACTATCATCATTTTCACCAGAGGAAGAAGTTCTACCGTCACCTTCTTTACCATGTGCAAATTGCAGATTTGCATTAACTTGAGCTATAACTTGACCTTTCAAGAGTTGATCTATCTCATTTTCAGACAGAGGAGATAACACTTTTTGTTTTCTCTTGCTCAAACAGTGATTGTCTTCATTAATTTCAAGTGAAGGAGTATACAAATTTTCCTCATATATCTGATCCATTTCATGTAATTCCTGTTGACTGTCAAGACGCAAAATTCCTTCATCTTCCACCGTACTAAGATCTTGATCCTGCTGCAAATTTTCATGATCGTCTTTATGTTGTTGAAATGGATTTTCATACAGAGCTTCCATGATCTCTTCATCCATGAAATTATCATCCTCATAATATTTCTCAAGGCTTTCAATAAAACCATAAGCATGCTTGCAAAAATCGTAAACTAAATTTAATGATGGATAAGATTCTTTATATCTCTCAATGAACATGGCATGAAAATCCTTTAGACAGTAAATACAAGCAGCGGGCAAATTTTCATACCAAGATTGGGCTTCACCTTCTAGAGTGGCCAGGAATATCTTCATCAAGCAATCTTCAGGAATATCAACCTTCAACTTGCGAATGTGCATGTGAAATCTAACCAGATGTAAAGCTGCATCCTTCATACCATCATCTTTAAATGTAGGCAAATTCCTTGAACAATCTACATTCGGAATTTTATTTGGAAAGCCTGGAATGTGATCTCGACTCATAGGAGCATACCTTCTTGCAACACGTTCCATCTTGAAAATCTCAAAGCTACTAATCTCTCTGTAGTGGAGTCACCATGAAGGATTGACTGCTGGATTCTTCAGTGAATGGAGTCGCCAGGTGAATGATTTCAGCCTTCTTATGTCTGATCGCTGTTCACCATCAACAATCAGCTCCGAACTTGAGATATGTACTGGGGCAAAACAATCTTCAAGCAAACCATTTTCGTCACCAGTATGGTCGCCACTATGTTAGCACCTAAATCTGCCTTAGGATGAAGGAAGGAAAAATTCAAGTTAACCACAAACCACGCTCAGTCGGGTGGCTAGCCCTACCAGAATAGGAGAGGGATCTCTCCAAGTCATTGTTATGAAACCAGCTCACAAAAAGATAGAAAAGAGAGATCCACGCCTTAGAATTCAGCCTCTTTGAGGGGGAAACCTCCTTTACATTACATAAATGAACAATTCTTGGATGATACAAATGACAAAACCTCCTTTCTATATATAAGAGTCTAAGGAGTCACAATATAATCCAGCTGACCTAACAATAATAATATAAAGCCACAAAAATAACAATAGAGGGATTCTATGGGGCACAGAAATAACAATATGGGGGTAATAGGGGCACAACAATATAAATAGGGGGTATAACTACAATAGTAATGGGGTAATCACTAGTATTATAGGGACCCAACATGCCCCTCTCCTTCAAAAAAGTGTTGTCCTCAACGCTTGAGCAGTTCTGGATACTTCTGCATAAAATTCTCATCCTCCCATGTGGAATCTTCAGCGGATAAGTTCTTCCACTTGATAAGATACTCTGAAATTGATCGATTTCGTAGCTGTCGAGTTCTTGTTTCTGTGATTGCTTCCGGTGCCAATATAATTTTTCCTTCCTCGTCAAGTTCTGGCAATATTGTTTGAATTGGGAGCTTGTCACCTATAAACTTCTTTAAACCTGAAACATGGAAAACTGGGTGCAATCAAGAAGCTGCAGGAAGCTCCAATTTGTATGCCATAGTACCAATCTTTTCCAACACCTTGTACGGACCATAATACTTTGGTGATAATTTATTATCCTTCTTAGCTTGCTTTAGGGACATTTGCTTATATGGTTGTAGCCGTAGGAATAGCCAATCACCTACATCAAAACTTCTTTCACTGGGATGTTGATCTGCCTGTTGTTTCATTCTATTTTGTGCCAACACAAGGTTATCCTTTAAGAGTTGGAGGACTTGTTGTTGATGTTCGATGTGATGTTCCACTGCCTGAACCTTAGAATTTTCTCTTAAATATGATGTGATGGATGGTGGTTGATACCCATAAAGTGCCATAAATGGGGTCATTTTTGTTGCTGTATGGAAGGAAGTGTTATACCACCATTCAGCCAGAGGCAACCATTTGACCCATTGTGTCTGTTTATCAGATACAAAGCAATGAAGATATCCTTCCAAACATTTGTTTACTATCTCAGTTTGCCCATCAGATTGAGGATGATAAGATGAGCTATGAGCTAACTGAGTACCAAGACAAGAAAATAATTATGTCCAAAAATTTCCAGTGAAAATGGGATCTCTGTCACTTACAATAATCTTTGGGTTTCCATGTAGCTTTTGAACTGTTTCCATAAATGCAGTAGAAACTGTACTGGCTTTAAATGGATGTGATAATGCACAAAAGTGGTATATACTTGGTAAGTCTGTCAACTACCACCATGATGACACTCTTTCCCTCAGACTTGGGTAAACCTGTGATAAAATCCATTGAAACCTCCTCCCAACGTTGGCTTGGAATGGATAAAGGTTGTAATAGACCTGGTGTCTTAATTGTTTCAACTTTATTTTGCTGGCAAACCAAAAATTCCGCCACAAACTTTTGAATATCTGATTTAAGGCCATCCCAAAAAATTCCTTCTTAACCCTGTGGTAAGTTTTTAAAAATCCTGAGTGCCCTCCTAAGGGAGAAGTGTGCAATTCCATAAGAATCTTTTGTTTTAGCTGGGAATTCTTATAGAGGTATAAGCGATCTTTGTACCATAACGAATCATTTTGCCAGCTAAATGTATCAGAAGTACTGGAATCTTGTTGTAGCTTTTGAATAAGTGCCCACACTTCTTCGTCGTTCTTCCATTCCTCCCTTGCTTCGTTTATCCAATCTGGTTGGATAATAGAAATGGCACACAACAATGCTTCCACATCCTCATCCTTTCTTGAGAGTGCATCTGCCACCACATTTTGCTTCCCTTTTTTGTAGATGATTTCAAAGTCATAACCCAACATCTTTGTGACCCACTTTTGTTGCTCTTCAGAGGATAATCTTTGTTCTAAAAAGTATTTAAGGCTATCATGATCCGTTTTTACCTTGAAGTGTCTTCCCATTAGGTAGGGTCGCCATTTCTTAAGTGCATGGAGTATTGCCAACATTTCCTTCTCATAAATAGCTTTGCTTAAAAACTTTCCCTTGATTGGACGACTTTCAAAAGCAATGGGTCTTTCATCTTGCATTAGAACAGCACCAATTCCATTTCCTGAAGCATCACATTCCACAATAAAGATTTTTGTGAAGTCCGGCGTAGCTAAGACCGGTGCTTGGCACATTGCCTCTTTAAGATGTTCAAAGGCCTTTGTTGCTTCCGAAGTCCATGAAAATGAATCTTTCTTCAATAATGTTGTTAGAGGTGCTGCTATTCTCCCATAATTCTTAACAAACTTGCGATAATACCCTGTCAACCCAAGAAATCCTCGCAGATGCTTTATGGATGTGGGGATTTTCCATTCCTTAATGGCTTTAATTTTGCTAGGGTCTACCTTAACTCCTTCATGAGATACAATATGACCCAAATATTCCACCTCCTGGACTCCAAAGAAACATTTGGATCTTTTTGCATATAATTGTTTCTCCTCCAATAGTTGTAACACCCTGTCAACATGTTCAACATGATCCTTCCAAGACTTGCTGTAGATTAGTATATCATCAAAAAATACTAACACAAATTTTCTAAGGAATGGTTTGAAAATTGAATTCATCAAACCTTGAAATGTTGAAGGTGCATTGGTAAGGCCAAAAGGCATGACCAAAAATTCATAATGACCCTCATGAGTTCTAAATGCCGTTTTCACAATGTCTTCAATCTTCATTCTAATTTGATGATATCCCGAACGAAGATCCAACTTGGTGAAGTAAATTGATCCATGCAATTCATCCAGTAATTCATCAATAACAGGAATGGGGAACTTATCTTTAATAGTGAGCTTGTTGAGCTCCCTATAATCTGGACACATGCGCCATGATCCATCCTTCTTGTGCACCAATACTACTGGAGCTGAGAAAGAACTTTGACTCGGTTGAATTATACCAGCCTCTAGCATTTCTGCAACCATACGTTCAATTTCACTTTTTTGGACATATGGATATCTGTACGGCCTAATGTTTGGAGGAACACTTCCTGGAATCAGATGAATAGCATGATCATGATCACGCATAGGTGGGAGACCTTTGGGAGTCTCAAATACCTTGGAATGATTGTCCAAGACTTTTTGGAGATCTGGAGAAATAGACGATTCCAATGTGGAAACATCTAGCGAACATAATTGTGCAATTACACCTCTTTGCTCCTTTTTTAGAAGCTTTGTCATGCCATTAGAGCTGATTATCTTTCCTGGTTTCCCTGCAATACCCCTTAATTCAACTTCCTTTCCTTCCACAGAAAATTTCATGAAAAGTTCTTGAAAATTAAAAGCTATTGTACCCAAGGATTGTAGCCATTGGACTCCTAGTACAACATCAGCACCTCCCATTGGAATGGAAAGCATTGGGCTAGTCAATACATATTCTCCCATGGATAGCTTGATATTATGGCACTTTCCAGAACAATTTATTGTTCCTCCATTTGCAATCATCACTTAACACTCTGGTGCTAGATATAGGAAGCAATTCAATTCTTTTGCTACCCTACAATGAATAAAATTGTGGGTGCTTCCTGAATCAATCAACACCATTACCTTTTTCTTCTTGATTTGTCCTTCTATCTTGATGGTTTGAGGAGTGGTAATTCTCGCCAATGCATTACAAGATATGGTCGGATTTATTTGTTCTTCATCTAGGCTTTGTTCCTGGAATATATCCTCTGTTTTTGACCTTTCTTGCTCCTTTTCTTCTTCCTCTTCACAATCTATGTAGAATAATTTCTTCTCAGCACACTTATGACCTTTTGTGTATTTGCTATCACAATTGTAACAAAGCCCTTTTGCTCTTTTTTCTTCCAATTGTTGTGGTGTCAACCTTGTAGGTTGTGGAAGACTATGGGCAACAACACTTCCGTCTTTATAGTTGTGAATGGTATGCTTCCTAGTTGCCATAATTTTGCTTTCCATTTTTCTTGCTAACCTGAATGCCTTCTCTAATGAATCAGGTTCCCAAAGGCGCACATCATGTTGGATATTATCCTTTAAAGACCCTATGAACACATCAATCCTATGCTCCTCTGGAATATCTTTTACCCTAATGTTCAATTTTTGGAACTCCTCAATGTGCTCCATTATTGAACCCTTTTGTTTGAGGCTTATCAATTGGCTAAAAAAAGTGTTGCTTTTTGTATCCTCATAATGTGCTATCAATTCTTCCGTAAAAATTGCCCAAGTGATAAATTGTTTACGAGAACAAAGCCATTGATACCATACAAACTGATTTGGTTCCAAATATAAAGTTGCCATACGTACCTTTTGTGTGTTTTGCACATTATTGAGATCGAAGAATTGCTCCATCTGTAATATCCATGTGGCGGGATCCTTGCCATCAAACTTCCTCATATCGATTTTTGGAACATGGTGAGTCTTCGATCCAACATTAGAGTCTATGGAATCATGATTAACATTTCTTTTGTTCTCATCATGAGTTTCCTTTACTACCTTTTCACCATTAGTGACCCTTTCTTGTAGCAACTTCTTCAATTCTTCCATGTCTGTCTTCAAATCTATCTTCAAATTTGCCATCGAATCCTCCATCTTAGCTTCCATGCCCTTTATCCTAGATTCCACGCCATTTACCTTAGCTTCTGTTAGCTTTTGTGAGCGTGACATTTGTTGCACTTGTTCTTGTAATTTTGATATATCATGTAGCATTTCTTCCTCTTCTTCATGAGTCATGCTAGAGCTTTCAGGTTCCTTACTAGGTGTTTGCATTTTCTTTCCTCGGGGAATCAGTTACCGATAATAATGCTTTACTATGCCCTTTGAATTCCGTTAAACCAAGCTTACACAAAAATTAAAAAAAAAAAACTATACACCTTTTTTCACTTTATAGAAGCCTGATATTGAATCTGATGTATTTCTGTAATTTCAAATCATCCAATTCTGAAATTGCTACCTGTAGTAGCCTTCTGCGTCCTCTTTCCAGTGCCACAAGTCTGAGCCAAATTGGATTCTCCAAGGAAGAGTTATGTGAACTCTCCCATAGTGACTTGCTTTTAGACTGGTTCAGTAGAGCGAACTTGTACGACGTGCCACGAGTCCCTGTTTCAACCTTTGAATCTGAAACACACATAAAAGAAACTAAATTCCATCCTATTTCTGTACCTTCTTACGAAATTTCAATCCGACCCCCAGAGAGAAAGTTATGATAATTTTCCCCAGGTCACCTGTTTTGAATGTAATTCAGGAGTCTGCAAAAAGACCAACTTCCTCAGATCATATCTCCGCAAATATCTCGCAAAAAGCTCTGAAATTCAGACCCAAGGTTCAACACGATTTCTTCTCAAATGGATTTTTTTTGCGACTTCTGAAATGTCACAGAAAAAAAGTTATAGCGAAAATGCCACGATGACCTGTTTGGAGCAGCGAAACCCTAGAATCCAAAGCTCTGATACCAAATGTTATGAAACCAGCTCACAAAAAGATAGAAAAGAGAGATCCACGCCTTAGAATTCAGCCTCTTCGAGGGGGAAACCTCATTTACATTACATAAATGAACAATTCTTGGATGATACAAATGACAAAACCTCCTTTCTATATATAGGAGTCTAAGGAGTCACAATATAATCCAGCCGACCTAACAATAATAATATAAAGCCACAAAAATAACAATAGAGGGATTCTATGGGGCACAGAAATAACAATATGGGGGTAATAGGGGCACAACAATATAAATAGGGGGTATAACTACAATAGTAATGGGGTAATCACTAGTACTATAGGGACCCAACAGTCATGCTCAATGAATGGATAAACGAAACGATCTGAGATGACTTACAGTGAAATATTTATCTTAGGCTAGTAAGTGAATATGGATACAAGAAACAATTTTTATGAATGATTGAGCTTCTGGGATGTTATGGGACCAACAGACAACAATGAACAGAGAATTTAATACAAAGGCACAGATTACTCCATGAGGCAACACAGGCGGAAACTGTAGCAATTTAGTTCGAAATAACGCAGAATGGAGAGATTGCTTAGGAGAGTGAAAAGAGCATAAGTACATGAATCCTTTTCAACAGAAGAAGAACACCGAACGTGAAATTTTCCCATAGGCAAAGCAAAAAAGTTGAATTCTACCTTAGCTAACTCAGAAAATTTCACTGGAAATGAATATGAATTGAACTATGAACATTACAAAATACATATGAAACATAAGAGACACATTTACTACACTCACAACCACATGAATCTCATGAAACAGAGCCGCTGCCTTTCATTAATTCTCTGTCAAAAATATATAGTGAAGAAATAGAGTTTCTTTCCCACAGTCTCCCAGAAGTTACAAGCCAACCAACCCTTTGCAAATAGTTTGCATACAATATATAGAATGTGCCAGGAAGAGATAGAACACCTAGGGGTTGGGGAGTTACTCGAATCATTACAAAATGGAAGTGGAAAGCCAACCATTAGCTACAGGTGCATCGTTACAAACATGACAAATGGCTTGGGTGACCATTTTCCTTCATTTTCCACTTGTATAGAAGCCAATCTGGAGTGAAAATACTTTAAATGCCACCTTAGGTGCCAAAAAACTGAAATGTAGATGAGCGGTCCCACTTGGAGAAGTCGCGAATCGAAATTTCGCGAAACGGAGGTAAAATTGGGTTTTTTTCCTGTATGCGCCGCGCCACTTTGGAGCGTGTTTTGAGGAACTTTCAGGAGTCCAAAATGTGCCCAAGTGTGCTTGTTGGAAATCCTGTCCTATCTACTTTCTAACCCAAGTGGAATTTCTGAATTTGGTGCTCATTTGCCCCTCCAAATCTTCATTCTCCCAAGACTACTTTCTGTGTGTCAAAATAGGGGCAGAGAGGTCATGTTTTGGGTGTTTTTTACCTCCTAGAGACTCAGATCTTGCCCAAATTTCTTGTCCAAGCACCAGTGGTCGTGATTTTTCATGATGAATCCAAAAATGCAAACCATTCTTCATTTGGGGATCCCAATTTTTAGGGAGAAAAAACCTGTGTTTTGCCCAAAAATTTGTCATGTGACCAAAATTTCCCCAAATTTCTTGAAATTTGGGGTGGAGGTCCTCTATTAAGTGTTATGTTGTGCCAAGGAAGCTTCAGCCAAGATTCGAAGCCGATCTTGCTCTTTTGCCTCTTTTGCCTCTTTTGGTTCTTTGTTCAATTTTACCTTCAAGCTCTTTATCCAGGCCCTTGCACTCATGTTTCATGCCCTATAATGGAAAGCCATGTGTCTCAGTAAGGCATGGTCCTTGTCAGCCTTGTCCAGTAGCCTCTACAAGTGCATGTTAACTCTCTCTAGATTGGCCTCCCGATCCTCATTGATCTCTTGCTCCAATGACGTGAGCTCAACTCTTCTTCTTTGTGCAGCTTGGTGATGCTCACGAATGTCTTGTAGCTCCATGATCGCTCGCTGATCCTCCAGCTGTTTGTTGCTTTGCTCCAGGTATTTCATGTTCCACGTAGCCCCCTCCAAGTCAAGGGATAAGGCCTCAATCACTGATTGCTACCCCTGGATGATCTCTCTAAGCTCTGCATTTGTCGGTTCTGTATTTGTCTCATCATCATGAAGGAGAACGAATTCTGTCTCTCGTTTACATGATGGCTCACCTGAAGGCCCCTCATCATGCATTGGCTCCTTACCTCTGTCCTATTCTTGTGTCGTCAATGTAGGAAGCGAGGCCCCTTCCACCCCGGGTGGAGGTAACACTCGCTTTGCCGCTGCAAACAAATGTCTACTGCCTCTTTGATAGGTGATGAATACTAGCATAGTAGCGGTCTCATGGCGCTCATACTGATGAGAAGGACCACATATCTTATGCTCTGCCTCTGATACTACCTGTGGAGTGCTGAAGAAGTCCCGGGAGATGAAGTCCTCCCAAGCAATGCCCTGCAATCCCAACTGATGATCCACCAAAATCCGGATAAGAGCAAAGTGATAAACACTGTTAAGCTGCTGCTGAGGGGTCTTATGTTGCATGAAATTGTTCATCTTCTCTATGTTCCTGAAAATGAAAAATGGTAGGTTCATCATCCGCACCCTGGTAAAGTGCATGAGCAACCTGATGTGATAGGCATATAGGCGAGAGAACCTCCCCTCACAACTGAAGTATTTCATGATAAATTTCATGAGTGGAGCATACTCATCTTTCAAATATCTGAATGGGAAGACTCTTGTGAGGTGCCTCAAACAACTGGCCTTAATGTAAGGCTCATAGTATCGCCTATCCACCTTCTTCTTCTTATTCCACTGTTCTCCAACATTTGGTATGCTTGTTGCCACTGAGATAGTTTCGGGTGTCAATGTGAAGGTGACCTCAGCCAAGATAGACTGACCTCCATGTAGGTGAAGCACAAAAAGACGGGCCAACTCATGATGAACTCTAACATTAGCCACCCTTTGACAAAATTCAAAACATGCTAGGTGCTGGAAACATGACATAGCAAGTGGGCATGCCTGCAATTCAGTGAGGGTGTTTGGCTCATCCCTGACATGTTTGCCACTCTTGTGATGTCTCCTGGGGGCGTGTTCTCCTGAAGTTGTATCACTGTGAGTTTCCACCTCATACTCTGATGAACCTTCAGATGCCATGACTGATGTTTATGTATTGTACTTAGGCCGCCCTTTGATGATGGTGAAGCTAGGTGTTGTTTTTGTGATATCTGCCACCAAGGGGAACAATGAAACAAAAGGAGTATTAGGAGGGGAGTAATGTAATGGGAATAGGGGTTATGGGGGGGAATTTGTTTAGGGATATGTAGGGGGTTTGGGTATTTAATAGGGTATGGTTTTTGGAGTTTTGACAAGGTAAGGTTTGGGGTTTGTATTGACCAAATAGTGGAGGGATAAGGAATATGAGTTTGGTAGTATTTTAGGGTAGTGGGAATAGGAAACAATAGCATAGGGGGAATAGGGAAAAATGGTAAGGAAGGAAAATGGAACCTTGGCATCAACACCACACTTATACAACCCTAGCAACAATGACTTTTTGGCATTTTCTTGTGGTTGATTTTATGAAATTTGTTGCATTCAATCATGGGCATAAACCACCATATCACTCATAAAATTTGATGAACAAGTGATGTTACAGAGCCTACCTTGCAATTTGATGGGCTTCACAAAGATTTGAGGAAGTTTGGCAAGGTTCTGAGTGCTTCCTCTATGTGCACCGCGCCCTGGGTGTGCGTCGCGCCAGTTGGAAAATTACACTGCGGGCCGGCTCTGTGTGCGCCGCGGCCCTGTCTATATGCGCCGCGCCCTGTAAATTGCCTCCAACTTTGCTCCAAACACCACGATGCACACTCAAATAGTTTGCAATGTCTCCCTACGCACTTGACTTGCACAATGACTTTGATTTTGGTGGGAACTTGTATATAAAGTCTTAGAAGTCATGGGTTAAATTTTGCTTTTTCAAAAACCCATTTTTCTAACGTTATGTTTTGACACTTTTTCCCTGATTTAAAGCAACACTGATTTTCACTTTCCCTTTGAAATTTTAGCTCAAATGATGAAATTTTCAGCACTCTTTGCAGGGATTGCATGACAGGGCATTTGGCCACGGAAACCATGACTGCGCCTGGAGAAATGAGCTGTCGATCTCTTTGAAAATTTTATCACCAATGACACTGTTTGACTTTTCTTCAAAACAGAGTTTTGAAGAACAGTCGAAGTTTATCAATATGACGATGAAACTCTCTGAATCATTACTTTGTAAGGGCATCACTCTGGCCTGCATGGATTTACTGGACATATTTAAAGACCAAATTGATTAATCCCTAGACCTAATGATAAAAAATGACTTTTGTCCATTAAAGGACCAGACCTTGACTGTCATGGACTTTGGTGATCATTGACAAAATACCTAAGCCAGCAGGAGCCTGACATGAGGGGAAATGACTAGCATGACCTTTCTCCGTCAGACTATGGCATGACCCTAGCGGAATGTAGCTGAGTGAATGGAGTGTTACACCTAAAAGTGAAATGCATAAAGCGTTTTGATCTCTAATGGAGGACTGACCGAACCGACTCTAACTGGGTGGATCTCCGAATTGACAAACACATGGTGGTAGTGGTCCCTGAACCAGATCGAGGATGCATGAAGCCACTGGCCTAGTAACCCCTGATCCGCACTGTGGGTTGTGATAAAGCCAGATTGTGTGCCTAGGAATCCTTGCCGGTGAATGGCAGGATATACGGTAAAGCCAAGAGGTGTATTTTCTCTCCGTTGGGCCTAGTGATTTCGGGATGGAATGAATGGTAAAGCCCAGAGAGTATGTCTCAGCGTAGGTCCTATTGATCCCTGGATTAGACTGCGGATGCACAGTAAAGCCTGAGAGACTAGGAGGCACTCAAATTCCTCACAATGTAAGCGGAGAACTCTGGTGGCATCCACATTGATTGGTGTTTTTTTATGTGTTCTATGAGTCCCACATTCATGCTTGGAATATGGCATGGGGGTGATTGGCTGAGGAGAGACTTGGCTCAGCTAATCTATGGTCGGGTGGAACATGGTAGTCCCATCACCGGTTGGTTCATTGCATTATTAATGAAAAGAATTCATTCCTTGATTTCCATGTGAAAGTATAATGATGTATATATGGATTTTGATGGCTGATATTTTTATTGTATTTCTGTTCCTATTATGTATTTTTATATGCACATTTACCCCAGATGGTGTTACAAGTGGTATCAGAGCATGGTTCAAACATTTGGACTAGATGGGCTCTATCATAGATAAAATGAAGAAGAAAGGTTAAATGTTAGACCTTTCTGCAATATTTGTTATAACTTTTCTTCTGTGGCATATTAGAAGTTGAAAATTTGTCCATAATGAAGGTAAATATCACTAATAATGTGGTAAAAATTTCAGATATTGGTTCACAATACTTTAGGAATTATGATCTAAGGAAGATGACCTTCCAGAATGCACCTTTAAATAGGTCACGTTGGTATTTCTGCAATAAATTTTCTTCTGTGGGCTTTCAAAAGTTGAAAAATCATCCACATTGAGGGGAAATACCAATGATTATGTGGTAGAAATTTTAGATAGTGGGTCGCAATATTTTAGGATATATGAGCAGAGGGAGTCGAGCCTTCTGAATGCTCCTAAAATCAGGTCTCAAATAGATCACGCTGACATTTTTGTTGTAACATTTAATCTAGGCACTCTCAGGAGCTGAATTTTTTTCCATAATGAGAGGAAATCTTGGCGATATTGTGATAAAAATTTTAGACATTTATTTGCTATAGTTAGGAGAAATGAACAGTGGAAGCCGAGATTTCTGGATACTCCTAGAATTGTGCACCAAATATGATTGTGTTGGTATTTTTGTTATAACTTTTCATCAATGAAATATTAGAAGTTTAAACTTGAACCATAGTGAGAGAAAATATAACTGATGATATGGTTCAGTTTCCATAACTTGTACTACTACAGTTTAGGATATATTCATTGAATCATTCACTATACTAGTTTGCATGCAAAGTGTTTGATGAAATGCTTAAATGGTTCAATGATTAATTGCATACAAACTGTTTGATAAAATGCCCCAATGAGTATGTCGTTTGTGGTTGGGGATAGTATTGATGTGCAATAGTATTGTTGTAGTTGATATATGCTTACTTGTATGCAAATAGTTTTCTATATTAGTTTGCATGTAAAGTTTTTGAAGAAATGCTTACATGCAAATGTAATAGTATAGTAGTTGAAGTATGGTAATTATTTGAAGAAAATGTTATTTTTTCTTGGATGGGATAGTATAGTAGTATGATAATATGGATGTAGCTTATCTATTCCTATTTGCATGCAAATAATTTGAAGAGTTGCATGTTGGGAATTTGAAAGGTTGCATGTAAGGAATTTGGAAATTGGCATGTAAGGAAATGGAAAAGTGGCATGTTTTTAGTTATTATGTTACAAATGGAATAAGTGCAATGTTTTTGACTTAGTCTCATACAAATGTATGAGAAATAAAAATCAATTTATTTTCAAGTGTGGTTAAATTTAATAGAGCTTTGGAGATCGCATTTCCATAATTGGACATTGGAGATCAGGCCATTATAGTAGCTTCCTCCTTCTACCTTAGTGTGGACCATGGATAGTAAGGGGGTATGCTTATAGGTTGTTAGTATTGGTGAATGATGATTTCAAATTAATAGACATGATGTATTAATTTTTGGAACATGTGATTGATTGTGTATGAATTATATGTCGCTTACATGTTGATTGCATGAAACCTACTTACATCCTTATATGTTAGGTTACATTTTTGAATATTTTGATTACATGTATCAGTCTTGTAGGTTGATTACAAGAATTGATCGCTTATGTTCGACTACATGCATTTATGCGTAGGTGTAGTTGATTTGGCATTGCTTATGCATACTGTTGGTTTCATGTGACAATGTGTACAATGGAATTGTGGTTTTTGTTATGCATGTATGGTCGTGGCTATGATTATGCCTGTATTGTAGGTCAAACATGCCTTGTGAAGTCATTGTAAGCAATTTAGGTCACCATAGTGCCATTGGATGTTATGATGCTAATATGTTGGCCGAGATAGAGCAAGGGATGCAGATCATCATAATGAGGTTGTAGCATTAGACTTTGGGATAAGAGAAGATCGTCATACAGGTAATCTATGTCTGGCATGCAGGTATGTAAGTTAAGGATTTTTATATGCATTAGGTTATTTACAAGCATTTTGATGTTATGGTTACATTCATGATAGATGTTGGTTGATTAATGTAGTTATATGCACATGTGTTGGATAGTCAATAATGATAGTAACAATTGTAGTTGTATGCATTGCTATTGTTGTTTTATATTAGATAACCCGATGATTATGCTATATGTTTCTGATGAGTATGTTATAGGTTAACTTGTTGATTGTTATATGACAGTTAGCTTGACGATTCGGTTTTATGTTGTTGATGAGCATGATATATAGCTTATTGTTGTTATATGCTATTAACTTGATGATTAGGGTCATTTCATTGAGATCTTGATGTTGTGAATTGGATTGGTCATATGTGTGATCGTTATGTTCATTGCATTGAAGATCTTGATGTTATATACATTGTGTTAGCCTAGTTTGACCTATGCAGATGGTTATGGTTGCGATACTTAGGTATGAGATGACATATTTGTGATGTGGTGTCGTACTAATTTAGACTGATCATACATATGTGATTATTATGCATGAACAAAAGATGCTTATGAGCTTGTAATATGAACATGTTAGTTAGTTACTATTATGGATATCATGATTTATGTTGACATGTTGTAAAGTTATATCTCTCTAAATAGATTGATTATGCAGACAAGATAGCCTCCCGTGAGGTACACTAAGGTATGAGTTTGCTTATGTATTATACTTGGTGTTTCATAGTTGATTATGTTGTCTATTTTGTATTTGAGTATTTGGTGCCTATTATGTCATCTACTTGATTTATTTAACATGGTATGATTGATGAATTGCATAATACAAGTATGTGTTCAAATGGTCTTGTTTTAAGATAATTGTACTAACATGTATGTGTTGAGACAGTTGATATGTACTTGAGTATAGTAGGTGATAGTTTTAGTATTATGACTGATGACTATGGATTATGACATGATTGTTTGTAAAATTTGATTTCAAATTGATAAATATGATTGTCTTGATATTTGGAACATGTGGTTGACATGTGTGAGCATGATGCATGGAGTTGCATGGCAAGAGAGGTTGCCATGAAATATGGAAGAAGGCTCGGGTTGAGCTTTCCCTGTGAACCATGGGAATTGAGTCATGGTGTTTGTTGTTAGTCTTGTGTTTTTGGTATTTAATGAATTGTTGAGTTTGATTTACCGCTTTGTTTATGTCTAGTGTATGGCCATACCACTTTGTTTACGAAATCCTATTGTTATTGTTTTTTATGGTCTTCTTATTTTTTTTCTTTTATGTTTTGAGTGTTGAGAATTGGTTGGGAAAGAGGAAATTTGATGGAAATCGGGAGAGAGGTGTGGTACCCAACCAATGATATAAGACCCAGATGAAGATTTGTGCATGAGTAAGTGTAGCAGAAGGTAAGACTATGACAATCGTTTGGACTAGTTGGGTTCATTGTGGTAAATGGACAGTAGCAGTGCAGACACAAGAAAGGTAACCAGAAAAGGTAAAGTAAATGGATCAGAGGTGTCATATGCTTTGGCTATGTTGGGAACTGTTGCTCTCAATGCCTGTGCATAAATAAGGAAGTTCTCTTAACCTAGACCTTATGCTATCTGGTAATTATTTTGTGATAATGATTATGTTGAAGTTTATATATGTATACATGTATGAATGTATGTCGTTGTCTGACAGGATCATGATTGTTTTATGCTAATGTTTATATGTGTATGTATGTATCCATGTATCTATGTTATTGTCTGAGAGGGTTGTCAGGGATCATTCTTGTGAAGGAATGATTGCTTGTGTAGGAGAACGACATGAAGAGGTTCCTGGTCTTACAAGGAATCAATTGGGAAGAGTAGTCATGACAAATATACAGTGTCATGTGGATATGATTTGGTATTGTATACATGTATTATTCCTATGTTTATGTTATGATAGGTAATGTTTAAGGATGCATCAGCAAAGTGAAAGAAGTGTGGTCTGCAGCATGCTAGGGTGAGCATGGATAAGACACTAGAAGCAAGGTTTCTTGGTAAGAACAATGTGGTTTTGGATGTGCGGTAGTATTGTTATGCATGCGTTTTATATGTTGTATATGTTGCATCTATGATGTGTGCACTTGCGGTGTTGCATATATATAGCATGTGTACTTGTTATTTATGAAATGTTATGTATAGGATGGTACAAATAAGGTTGTGTGAATATTTCATATGGGTTGTTGTATACATATTGTACTGTCTTCCTGATGTATATGCGGTGTGTGCATATGGTGCTCTGTGCATGTTGGATATGCAATGCTGTGTACAGATGATGCTATGCATGTGTTGCATATGCAATGTTATGTACACTTGGTGTTGCATGCATGTTGTATATATGGTGCTATGTACATATGGTGTTGTGTGGATGTTTGTAAAAGTGGTGTTGTGAGCATGTGGTGCCATGTACATGTTGTACATAGGGTGCTATGAGCATGCAGTGTTGTGTACATGTCGTGTATGTGATGCTATGTACATATGGTGTCGCATATACATCGTGCATGTGGTACTGTGTACATGTGGTATTGTGTAGACATTATATAGTGGTGTAGTGTACATTTGGCGTTGTGTACACGTTGTGTAGGTGGCGCCGTGTACATGTGATTTTGTGCACACATTGTGCAAGTGGTGCAGTGTACAGGTGGTACTATGTACATGTTGTACATATGGTATTGGTGCACGTGTGGTATTGTGTGCATGTCATACATGTTGTGTTGAGGGCATGTGGTATTATGTATGTGCATCATGTAGTCATGGTATTGCGGCATGTGTACTCATTGTGTGGTACTTTGTGTAGGTACATGAATTGGGTGGTATTTCACATCGGGTATAGGTGGATGCATTTTATTGTATACACTAGGTGTAGGTGTATGTGTTGTATGTCAGGTGTAGGTGCATATATTACATGGTGTTGTGTGTAAGGTGTGGATGTATGTGTGTGATGCACACTATGCGTCTATGCACATGGTTAAGGAGAAGGCACTGGTGTTTGTCGGGTGTAGAAATCAAGCCGAAGTGCGTATGGAATAAAAATGAAGGTAGAAGCTAAGGATTGATGAAAGGATAAGTATCATCATTTTAATTCAGTTTTATTATGCATGTGCCTTATGATTCTGGTATATGATGATTACATGTGAATTATGATTCTGGTTTATGATCTATGATTCTGGTTTATGATCTATGATTCTGGTTTATGATGGTTACATGCGATTTATGATTTTGATCTATGATGGTTGTGTTTTGAGCTAACTTGATGTGATATCTTTATATATGTTTATTTGGTAAAGTATGCTAGTTTGACTTGTTGTGACAAGAAGCGAACAGGATTGTAAATGTACCTTATTGACGAGCTACCAATGAGGAATGATGTGAATTTATTTCAATTTATTTTAAATCTAATGTAAGTTATGTGCTTGGTACAGGAATAAATGAAATGCCCATTTGGGTGGTTGAAATCGACTACAAGAATTGGCAGCAATAACAATAGAAATTGGAACATGCAGCAGCATGCTGGTAAAGTATTCAAGGGCAGGGCCATTGTGGGACATTGGTACCCAATAGTGTCCATTGATTTCCATGAACATTCTATGGCCGGTATGATGTGTTGAGGCGGGTATATGCCTTGGTTTTTGTATCTTCCGATGCAAGGAAGCCTTGCCAAGGGATGGACTGCCCAGGATGGGGGTGCCAGTGGAACTTGGAAGGTGAGTGGCTGCATGGAAGAGGTGACCAGATTCCCGAGGGATTGTGTAGCAGAGAAGGCAAGGTCACGGATGGATTTGTTTTGGTCATTAGCATTACTAGATGGAATCATATGCACATTGGGAGTGCACCTTGGAACAATGAGTCGGTAACTGTTCACTGAGAGAACAAGTGGCACAAGATTATAACGTTGGACATTGGATGCAAATTTGACTTTGCATGGATTCTGGACTTCCTGGGAAGGAGGTGGATCCTAGTATTACTTTGAGGGTCGAGGTGTGAGCCTCTAGATTCCCTTGTTGCGGATTCATATTATTTTATTTGATGGTTGAGAAAATGTACATATGTGTATATGTATATGTGGTTATTGTAAATATCGTAATGAGCTATGTTCTAAAGCTACAGTATGTGGTATGTTGTCATGTCGTTATGATGTTTTGATTTTGAGTAGATCTTTCATTGTAAATACTGCAGCGAGCTGTGTTAAAAAGCTCCATGGGAAGCATGCTTTGTTTTCAACAATCATGTTGGTTATAGGTGTCATAGAACACTGAGGACGATGTTCTCCCAAGGGGGAGGGTTCTGTAACATCCCTAGTGAAAATTCCATGTAAAAATATATAAATACCACAGATGATGGGACATGTATTCCAAGCTGAATGGTGGGGAAGACATCCTAGGGGGTGTTCATTTGGTTGTTTATGGCTAAGGAAATTGGAAAAGGCAATGGCTAAGGCATTAAAGAGGCAAAAAGTTATTTTGGCACATTTATTTATGAAAATAATGGAAATTAGGAGAAAAAGGAGGTGAAAGGTCACAGGTTTCATGTGAGGAGGAAAATGAAGAAAAATAATGGAAATTAGGAGAAAAAGGAATTGAAAGGTCACAAGTTGCATGTGAGGAGGAAATTGAAGGAAAATAATGGAAAATGAAGAAAATAGAGGCCTCATTAATAAAAAGGCTTCTGAGGATCAGTGGGCAAGACTTGGTCAGTTTAGATTTGGAGCTCTCTCATTATTCTCTCTCTCTCATACTCTTGGTCACTTAGAGTTTTCTTGGAGCACTTTGGCATTGGAGCAAAAAAGGCAAAGAAGGCAAGAGGAAGCAAATATCAAGCAGGGAAAGGCAGGATCAAGCAGCTACAACAAGCTTCATTGTAGGTATCAACTTGCATGTGTATTTTCCTTGCTATATTTGGCATGCATGGGATTGCATGTGTATTTTCCTTGCTAGATTTGGCATGCATGGGATTGCATGTGTATTTTCCTTGCTAGATTTTGCATGCATGAGATTGCATGTGTTTCTTTCTACCATGGCATGGGTTTTTCCAAGTGTGATAGTATTTTTAGCCTAGTCTTGCCATTTCCTGATAGTTTTGATGAGATGGGTTTCTCATGCATTTTATGGGGGATGGCCGGATTGGATTCGAAGCTGAGTGGGGTATACAGTAAAGCCAAGAGGTGTATTTTCTCTCTGTTGGGCCTAGTGATTTCGGGATGGAATGCATTGTAAAGCCTGGAGAGTATGTCTTGGTGTAGGGCCTAGTGATTGGTGGGCTCCAGTATTGTATCAATAATGCTACAACTCCTGGGGCTTCCTATCTCTAATTTTATCAACCCGGTAGTTCGTACAAACTTGGAAGCGACGGTGCTGTATGCACAAGTACTAGCTCTTGTCGCAGCTGTCACTTGGTCAACTGGCACAAGTCCGCTAGGGCTCAAGCCAACTTCTATATGCTCTCAGAAGAAGCTTTCTAAATGATGGACGAAGGCTATCTCAAGGGAAATTGATCTACTTTGCAAAAATGAACTGAAAGCAAACCAAAGCATGGGAACCCTAGTAAACCCTAATCTGACTAGTTTAACCTCTATGGTGCAATAGTGAGAGTGCAAATGTCTAAAAATGATGCCATTACTTCTAATGATGTGAAATGCATGAACTCAAAATGATGCCATTACTTCTAATGATGTGAAATGCATGAACTCAAACTACTTCCATGAAAAAGAACATTGTTTTTGTATTTTTGCTTAAGTGGATGGAGTGATTATGAATTTGTTTCTTATTATGGTTTGGCTGTGCAGAGGTGGTGCGAAGGGAGAGAAAGCTTGGGAAAGGTCAGGAGGGCTAGGAGAGGTCCTAGAGGGTCCCTAGCATCAGTCCACAGAGGTCTACAACGTTCAGATGCTCGGTAACCCAGTTTGCAGGCTTCTACAGGATGTTTGCAGGGGATCCTACAGGAAACTAAGGAATTCTACAGGAAGTCTGCTACCTTCTACAGGATGTTCTACCGTGGGAGTTTTGGGTGATGGTGAAGTGATGGAGCGGTATGGGTGGATAGGTAAGGTGGAGATGGAGCTTGTGATGGCTCAGGGACAGAGGAATAAGATGGAGAGAGAGTGCACGGAGTTGGTTGGTGAATAGAAGAATGGAAACAACGAAAGGTCAAAAAAATGAAACTACGTGGCAATGGGAGAGTTGGAAGGTGAACGAGCTGAACAGAGGTCAAGTAGGTGGCTTTAGGCGTGGTTAAGAAGAAGAAGAAGGAAGTGGAATGATATTGAGCAGTGTAAATAAAACAAATTGCTTATGTCTTGCACCAAAAACGAGAATCCATTAACCTGTGCTACCTGTGCTATTAAACCAATGAACAGCAATGTAAATCATGAAGAAAAGTCGTGCATGGAATGGTAATGAAGAAGTATGGCTCAAGAGCGAAATGCATGGAAGGATCCACGATTAAAACGACTGTGTTGCAGCTTGCATAAAAGTAGAAAAAGACTGCGTTTTTTTGGTGGTTGGTATAGACTGCACCCCAATCCCTAAACAGAGATGGTAGTGAAGGCACTAACAACCTTTTCTTGGAGCTCCAGTGAATTACAAACCTCCTATTCTGATCTAAGCAACTGAAAGTGATTTAACCATAAGCTAATCCTACTCCATCTTATTAAAGAAATCAAATCAGCAGACTGTGTTCTTGAAATGCATATCAAAACAAAGAAACAAAGTGCTGGAAAGAAAGGCAAATAACACTACAAGAAGAGGAGATCTATTGCTCTCAGGTTGGGCCCTAACCTGAGAGCTATAGCTCCCTTAAAAACTCAGAATTAGATCCAAATCTGCTTGCCTTTATTCATAATCAAAAGTCTAATGTCATGCCAAAAATGGCTTACAAAAACAAACACCGAGCTGTGCTCAGAAATTACAATATCAGTCCAAAAGTTCAAAAAGCTCCTAACAAAGGCTACGGCCTTCATATTTATACAAAATGAAGATCAAGCTGGCTTCCTCCATTCGTGGAGCTTGGCTGTCCAACTGAAAGTCAAACTGCTGTAAAACTGTTGATCCTGTAGAACGTGTTGGCTGCCTTTAAGCTCGGTGGGGAGAGTTGTTGGAGCTCGGAGTTAAGGTGAAAATCACGAGGAAGGTCATCAAGACTGTGGACAACCTCCCTATGAACCCGCAATGTCACCTTTGCTGTCTCCTTGTCTCCTTTTGCGTGGTCTTTTGCTCTCTTTAATGCCAAGAACCTGAAATCATCATGTATTAGCCACATAGATATAATGTCTGCCCTTCTTCCTACAAACAACACGAATATACTAAGAAATGAATGCATAAGTGATAAAAGATGAATGGTTGAGCAAGGTAAGTAGGCCAATATGAGCCCAAATTGTACCAAAAATTGGGGCTCATCATCACCCCCCAGCTAAAATATTTGCTCATCCTTGAGCAACTTTGCTCCAGCTCCTTGTCCTTGGCCGAGAACTAGGGCCCGGAGCATGCTCTTCCTTTCCTGTTCTTGGTGGCCCTGCCTCTTCTGCCCCTGGTGGTGACGAGGGTGGCGCTTCCTCCCCCTTTCCTGTTTCCTTGAGCCGGGCTTCGGAAGCCGATTGGCCTATCCTTCGTGTCCAGGAAGTTATTTTTGGGCTTCCCCTCTCGGGGGTGGCCGATGTTTTAGAGGGGGATCTTTCACTGGGTGAAGTAGGGACACCCCCTAAAATGGTTTGGCTGTTGGGTGGAGGCTGCGGCTTGCCCGTTTTTATTCTCTTACTTCTCCTGGCTTCAAAAGGTAGAGGGATCTCCCTCTCTCTCTTCTCCTTCGGCTTTGGAGGTGTACTGAGGGCGGCCAGCGTAGCTGCTGCCTCCTTTTCGAGAATGCTAGCCTTCTCTTTCTTGCGTTTTGCTTTCTCAGGGCTCCCTGTAGAGGGCCCCTTCTTTTCTGATTTCGGGCTTCCTGTAGAAGACCCTGCTTTACCCACTTCCGGGCCTTCTGTAGAAGACCCTTTCTTTACCAATTTTGGGCTTCCTGTAGAAGACCTTGTTTTAGCCACTCTCGGGCTTCCTGTAGAAGCCCCTATTTTGGTAATTTTCGGGCTTCCTGTAGAAGCCTCTTTTTCAATGATTTTCGGGCTTCTTGTAGAAGCCCCTTTTGCCAATTTCGGGCTTCCTGTAGAAGCCTGTTTCTACTTTCCTGTAGACACGGGTGTCACCACCTTTGCTTGCTTAGCTGCATGGGTTTTGCTTTTTGGTTTGGTTGCAGGTGTTGACGAGGTACTTGGGCTGATGTGGACCACCTCAGCTTTGTCCGTTCTGCTCTTCAACCTCTTTTCTCTTGCTGACAAGATGGGTGTGTCACCTTTTTCTTTGTCGTCCTTTTTCTCATGCTTCTTCTTTTGTTCTTTCTTCTGCACCGTGGTCGGGGTCTTCTGGCCTTTTTCTTTCTTTCCCTCGGCCACTGCTTCTTTTTCCTCACTGCTGGAGGAACCTGTTTCTTCAATCAGCATCCTTATGTCTCCATCTCTTGTCAAATTCCTGAATGATTCCCATGAGAGGGGAACCTTATATGAATGAAGCGCATCCTCCACAAGAAGTTTGATCAACCCATGGTGGGCTACCTGATCTGGTATGCCTTCTCTTAACTTTGTGGCACACTCAATTAGGGACTGTAGCAGGAAATAAGGAATGCTCAGTTTCTCTTCTACAGGAAGATCAATTCGGTGCCTCAATTCAGTGAGCAACTGAAAGTGATACGCGTACACGATGCTAAAACGGCCTTCACAGGTTATATACTTCATGATTTGCAGGCTGACTTCATTCCATGGTGGCAGCAAGCTGGTTCTTCGCACCCCATTTTTGTCCTCCGAGAATTCCTCCTCAGGTGGAAAGAATTCTTTCTTGGCTTGCTGGCTCAACTTCCTTTCTTCCTTATCCCATGGCAAACCCATCGGAAGTCCAGTAATTCGACTGATATATTGCGGGGTGAGCTTGAGGCTTAGACCCCTGAAGTTCACTGTGGCCAGTGTCTTGGATTTCGGCTTCAGAGCCTGCAAAAATTCTTCTGCCACTTCATCATCGTAACCCTGCAATTTGTCACAAAAAGATTTCCATTGAACCCATGTGAAGAGCTCCACCACTTCCTGGTTTTCCCTCAACTTGGTTGAATCAGTGGGTTCTCGTCTTATAAACCCACCAGGCATGATAAAACATTTTCCTTAACCAGAGGTGGTGATTGTGGAAGAAATTTGGTTTACTGAGATAGAGTGTAGAATGTCATGCACATAATCCACAAAACTTATCCCTGAGGAACTTAACACAGTTTAATTACTCGACATCCTGTAGAATGACAGTATAGGCACAGCAGACAACAATTTCACCGTTTTTCTATGACCAGACTGTGGACGACAATCCTGCCACCTTTAATAACCAGTGTATGAAGAGTTCAGGGTTACATTTTTAATTTGCCACCTTTTTACGTGAGGCACCCGCTTTCTTGTAGAAACTGCGTTCCTGTAGGATGACAGCGTTCCTGTAGAATGACAGCGTTCCTGTAGAATGCAGCGCGCGATTTTCGGGAAGACTGCAGTCGGTCTGCGCCTTGGGTGTGCTTCACAATCGTTCTGATAGCCAAAGGCTCGGCGTATCGAACTGCATAAAGATCAGGATAGTCGCTCGAGTTCAAAATGGTGGTTGATACATGCATGAGTGCAATCTAGCCGATTAGATTTTGAATTCGGCGGAATCCGTGGCGCGGGGGTGAGCTGTCCCCGCCGGACCGTTGGGTGACGTCACCCCATCATTCAACTGCGCGTTCACTTGCTGCCGCATCAATTCCCGCAGATCTGCCGCCGCCTCTTCGGTTAAACTCGTTTTTTTCGACGAGATTGCTCTCACGTGCGTGCTGCCCATTCTTTTTGTCATGGCCGCCACCCACACATCCAACTAGACCATTAACTGGCCGACGTGGCCGGCCAAATGGCCATACGGCCGCTCAACCCATTCACCTTTACACTTAGCAATCAATCAAAGTAAAATTCATGCAATCTGATGGAAGGAAGGGTCGAGACACTTACTTGCGCGGCTGCACACGATGTTTCAGCTCTTTGGACGCTGATGAGTCGATTTACCTGCTGCTGGCGAACTTACACAGGCCCGGAGGTCCATGTTCACAAGCTGCCGACGATGGATGGGATGCTTCAGTTGCATGCACCCACGTTTCATTGCATATGGCCTGCGCTGTGAATGGTATCCACTCTAGCAGGTTTAACTGTTACAGGACTCCCGCGGGATGTCTTGGAACAGTTCTTCCTCCTTGGGTGCATGCTGCACGACGATGGATGGCCTCACGATCATGCTCCCGGAGCTTCTGGCTGACTGTGATGAATATGGTGTGAGATCTCTAGCGTTTTTTCATTTACAATTTGCTTTTTCTCGAGACTCATCGAACTACTTTGCTGGTGCAGGTAGCTTGTTGCATGTCGACAAGGATGGTGGAACAACATAATAGCAATGTGCAAGGGTGACAACAGTGGCTTGCATGCGTCCAAACCGATCCTTAGCCGTTAGATCTCCTCATGAAATGAATTCTGGCCCGTTCTGAGCTTCTACAAGAAGTTTCCTGTAGAAATACAGAGCTTCCTGTAGAAAGGTTGCGTTCCTGTAGAGAGTCTGCACCTTCCTGTAGAAAATCTGCATCTTCCTGTAGAAACTCTGCATCTTCCTGTAGAAAATCTGCGTCTTCCTGTAGAAGACTCAAGCTGTAATAAAATTGCACATACCTTGGAGAAAATGAGTATTCTTGGAGGAGGTGCTGGTGAGGTGTCCTGACTGCATGATGAGGACCCTTGGCTTTGAGTTGAGAGGCTTCCTCTCCTCCATAGAACACCTGCATGCAATTTTACATAATGAATCTGCTGACCTTGTTTTTTCTTGTGTTTTTTTTCTTCTTTTTCTTTTTTCCTTTTTTTTTGAAAGATAACAGGGGCGCCTCATTGAGGTTTTCACCCTTGCAATCTGCCTTAAGCGCCTCAAAGAGGTTTTCACTCAAGGATCTTTTTCCAATCTTTTTTTTTTTTTTTTTGAAAAGACAATAGGGGCGCCTCAATGAGGTTTTCACCCCTACCACCTGCCTTGGGCGCCTCAGAAAGGTTTTCACCCAAGGATCTTTATTATTTTTTTTTATTTTTTTTTTAGATTCTTCAGGGTATGCCCAAAGCAGAGGCAGAACCCTTCTCTATGACCAACACTGCCTTCTCCATAGTTTTGATGAACTCTTGTCTTGAGGGAGGCTTCCTGTAGATCTTAAATCGATGCCCATTGACAAGCATGGGGATGGATTCCTCATCAATGGTCCGAATAAGAACAGATCCATTGTCATGACATTTTTCCACTGAATATGGCCCTAGCCATCTGGTTCTCAGCTTTCCCTTGAAATCTTTGTATCTGGAGTCATACAACAAAGCCCAATCTCCCGGCTGGAATTGCTTGTCATGGAGATGCTGGTCATGCCACACCTTTCTCTGAAGTTGAACCACTTCTGAGTGAAGGAGGGCCTGCATTCGGTGCTCATCCAGTCCATTCAGCTGCAATAACCTTTCTTGTGGTGCATGGCTGAGATCTAGGTCCAGCTGAGCTGCCATCCTCAAAGTGTTGTATTCAAACTCAATGGACAACAAAGCTTTCTTCCCATAGACCAGCTCATAAGGTGTGAAGCCGATGGTGGTCTTCCAAGTGGTGTTGTAAGCCCATGTGGCTTCAACCAGGCGATCTGCCCAGTCCTTTCTGCTGCTGCTCACCACCTTAGTCAAGATCCCTTCTAATGCTCTATTGGTGACTTCCACCTACCCATTTGCTTGAGGGTGATAGGGGGTGGAAGTCCTATGCTTGATCTTGTGATGAGCTAGTAGATCTTCAACCAGGTTGGAGGTGAACTGGCTCCCTTGGTCGGTGACCAACTCTCTTGGATAGCCAAACTTATAGAAGATGTTTTCTCTTAGGAACTCGGCCACCTTTTCTTCTGTTGCTGCTTTGATTGCTTTGGTCTCTGCCCACTTTGTCAGGTAGTCAGTGCACACAATGATGTAAGACCTTTGCCTCGAAGGGGGGTTGATTGGGCCCACAAAGTCCATACCCCACTTCTCAAATGGCTCAAGAGTCACCTGAGGTTGGAGAGGCATCTCATCCCTTTGGGTCGGTTTCCCCATTCTTTGGCATTGGTCACACTGGCTGACATATCTTCTGACATCTTGATGAAGTGTGGGCCAATAGTAGCTTGCCTGCAGGATCTTGAAGGCAGTTCTCTTTGCTGCAAAATGTCCTCCACAAGGCCCATCATGACAAGTGAAGAGGATATCAAAGACTTCCTCCTCCCTTACACAACGCCTTAAGATCTGATCGGGACCAAGCTTGAACAGATTGCCCCCGATCCAAGTAAATGAGGCACTTTTTCTGATGATTCTGCTCTTCTCTCTTGAAGATAGGTGCGGAGGGAACTGTGCTGAAACAAGGTAGTTTGCTATATCAACAAACCATGGAGAGAGTACTGAAATAGAAAAAAGATGTTCATCGGGCATCTGGTCATCCACCGTTCCATCCTCATCTGCAGACAAATCCAATCTAGACCAAAAGTCAGCAACAACATTTTCTCTACCTGGTTTGTCAACAATGGTCAAATCAAACTGCTGCAATAAAAGTAACCATCTAATAATACAAGCATTCACATCTGGTTTATTCACTAAATATCTAATTGCAGCATGGTCTGTATGTACAAAGGTTTGATAGCCAGTAATATAATGTCGGAACTTGTTCAGTGCATGGACCACAGCTAAGAATTCTTTCTCGGTTACAGTGTAATTCAGCTCAGCTTTGGACAAGTTTTTGCTAACAAGGTAAATGGCATATGGAAGTTTTTGCTCAACTTGTCCTAAAGCTGCACCTATGGCTTTGTTCGAGGCATCAGTGTGGATGTGGAAAGGTAGGGCCCAGTTTGGACCTCTCAGGATTGGGGCTGACACCAACTTGTCCTTCAATTCATTTAAAGCCCTCTAACAATCGTCAGTCCATTTAAACTCCACATCTTTTGCCAACAGGCCAAACAATGGCGAGGCTAGCTTGCTGAAGTCTTTAATGAATCTTCGGTAATATCTTGCTAATCCCAAGAAACTCCGAACATCCCTTACCTTTTGAGGAGGTGGAACCTTCTTGATGAGAGCAATTTTGTTAGGATCCACCTGCAACCCTTGGCAAGAAATGGTATGGCCTAGCATGGTCCCTTCAGTCATTAGGAATTCACATTTTTCAGGACTAAGGGACAAGTTCATCTCAATGCATTTGGTTAAGACTTTTCCCAGATTGGACAATGCTTCCTGAAAGTTGGCCCCATAAGGAGTGAAGTCATCCATATAGATTTCCACTGCATCATGGACCAGCTCCGAGAAGATGCTCAAAACAGCTCTCTGGAAGGTAGCAGGAGCATTGCATAGCCCAAAGGGAAGGACTCGGTAGGCAAAGGTACCCCAAGGGCAAGTGAAGGTGGTCTTATCTTGGTCTTCTGGGCTGATTTGGATTTGGTTGTACCCGCTAAACCCATCCAGGAAAGAGAAGAACTTCTTTCCTGCCAGTCCATCCAACACTTGATCTATGAAAGGTAGAGGGAAATGGTCTTTCTTGGTAGCTTTGTTCAGTTCTCGGTAGTCCACACAGATTCTCCATTTCCCATTTTTCTTGGGAACCAACACCAGAGGGGACACCCATTCACTATCTGAGATGGGGTAGATGAATCCGGCATCCAACAGTTTTTGCAATTCTTCCTTGACAATGTCCTTAAGGGTTGGATTCATTCTCCTCTGGGGTTGCCTAACCGGCTTACAATCCTCTTTGATGTATATGTGATGGGTACAAACCGAAGGATGGACTCCTTTCATCTCCTTATAGCTCCAAGCAAAAGCATCTAGGTGACTGGCCAACAGGCTACACAGCTCCTTTTCCTGGGAAGGAGATAGGGAGGAGCTGATCTTCAACGTTCTCTCAGGGCCGAACTCCACATTCTTGACTCTGGGAGTGACAGGGTTGGTTGTACAAAGATCCACTAAGGTGCTAGCTTGGGCATCCTCCACCAATTTCTCTAAGGATAGTGCACTGGAAGGTGGATTCTGGATCAAGGTCTCAATCAAGTCATCCTCGGTTTGGGGGTATCTTCTGGTGGTATCTAGGGTGCACAGAGGTGCTGAGTACACCTCGTCTTCCTCTCCTTCTTCTAACCAGAGTGGTAAGTCATGCTCTAAGGAGGGTTGGGCAGGAGGGTATAGGACTAGCTGTTTGGACATAGGACCATTTTTTATGGTCATATTTCCTGCACGACAACTTATGTAAGCATCTGCAATGGCTAACCAAGGCCATCCCAAAATGAGAGGATATCCAGTAAGCTTTGCCTTGGGTTGCAGAACCAAGAAATCTGCAGGATATTCCCAAGAGTTGATAGAGACCAAGACATCCTCCACAATCCCTTCGGGAGTCACAGTGGAGCGATCTGCTAATTGCAGTACTGTCGAGGTCTTCCTCAAGGAACCCTGGAGATTGAGTTTGAGCATGGTGTCCCTGGTCATCACATTAATGGCAGCCCCCAGATCAATCAAGGTGTGAGGTATGATCGTGCCATTGATGTGGGCATCTACTACAGGACTTCCAGGATCTAGGTACTTTGGGCAGATGACTTGTCCTAACATAAGGTCAGACAGTTGTCCTATGACATTGATGGTTGAAGCATCTTTCTTCCGCCTGCCTGGGTGTTTGAAACACTTTTCCTTAACCAGTTCGTTGTATATTGGCACATCCTTGATGGCTTGGAGAAGTGGTATTTTTACACACAACTGCTTGAGCTCACCCAGAAGCTCATCCTCCTCTGGGTTTGGTTGTGTGGTGGCTGTCAGTCTCTCAGGAAAGGGTGGAATAGCCTTTGGTTCACTTTCCTGTTTATCTTCCTCATCCTCTGGGGGAGGAGGTTGGCGATCAGGTAGAGTCTTTCCAGATTGAAGATTGATCTCCTGGATCTCCACAGCATAGGTAGGGCATGAGGTTTCCCCAATGTATACCTGCTGGACCTGTCTATTGTTGGGGTTCGGGTTCGGTTGAGCAGGCATTTGAGGTTGCCTTGGAGGAGCAGGAGGTAATGGCTGAGGTTGAACTGGTGGTGGAGGCAAAATGGCGGGAGGAGTATTGTACTGGGGCCTCCACCCCGACTGAGGTGCATTCCACTGAGGCTGTGGCTGGGCATGTGAATGATATGAATGAGAAGTAGGTTGAGTAGGGTACTGAGGTGGATAAGACCATGGAGGAGGCATGGACCAGGAAGGATTAGCAGGGGGACCCCAGGAAGGCATAGGAGTCGATTGGTTGGGGCTGTAATAAGCTTGAGGTGCCCCTTGCATCCCCTGCTGATAAGGTCTAGATCCTTGTGGTCTCCTTTGGTTGAGGTAATAGAGAGGTTCAGTGGGAGCTTCTGTCCCTTGGTACATGGCTTTAAACCCAGGTAAGGTTGGACACTGATTTGTGGATGGTCCTCCTCACAAACGAAACATACTTCAACCGAATGCAATGGGCATTCGTTCTTAGGGTGTCTCCTTGTGCACCTAGGGCAGAAGACAGCCAAGGCTCTCTCAGCTTCTTCTTTCTTCTGCTGGATCCTGAATGTGTCCAGCTGCATGGCAATGGTCTGTCTCACCTCACTCTTGAGATCTTTTAATTGATTTGTAAGCTCATGTTTGGAGAAAGGGACACTAGTTGAGAGGAGGTTTCCTCTACCTCGTTTCCGAGCTGCCCTGGAGTGGTTTCTAAACACAGTCTTGATGTCCTCATAAGGCAGTTGGTAAATGTCCCCCCCAGCTAACATGTGAAGGGTATCTAAGAGGTCTTCAGGGACTCCTCGGAGCAGGACCAACTTGAGGGATTCGGGGTCAAGTGTGCACTTGGCCCGCTTATAGCTAAGTTGGAACCTCTCCTCATAATCCTCTAAGGACTCATCATTTCCCATGGTCATCCGAAAGATTTCTCCCTTGGTTTCCTTAGACCTACAATAATCCCTGTACTTGGTATTGAAAGCTTGCTGCATCTGAGCCCAAGTTGTGATACTATTCCCAGGTAAGCCCATGAACCAGCGTAATGCTGCATCCTTAAGAGTTGAAGGGAAGAGTTTCAGCTTTTGCTCATCTTCAGTATAGTCATAGGTTCTACAAAGGACAACAAACTCAAACAGGAAGGTATCAGGATCTTCAGTAGTCAGTCCATGGAAGTGAGGTAAGGCGGAGGGGCTAATGTTCTTCATTTTCATCTCTCCATTGGTCTCTCGGATGGGGAAGGCACCTTCTATTCTCTCATCTTCTCTTCTATTGTCAGCCATAGCTTCAGATGGAGTGGTCTCTAACTCTTCTTCTTCTATAGGTTCTTTGTATATCTCAGGATGTTCACCTATAGGTTCTTCTGGATCACTGTCACCAAAGAAGAGAGAAGGGTGACTCAGTGATGTGGTGGGTGTGTTGGGTAGGAATTTGACTGATTTATCTCGGTTTCTACGAGGCATGAAATGGAAAAGACTTTCTTTTTTTTGATTGCTTTTTCTTTTTTCTGTGGTACCTGCAAAACTGAAACAGATTGATCTACAACTAACTATAAAGATGCAGAATTACACTGAAAGCAGGAAAGAACTAATCTACTTTGCTCAAATGAAATTGCAGGAATGGAAATGCTAGTCTACGCTTGCAGAAATGAAATGCTAATCTATGAAAGCAGGAAATGCTAATCTATGAAAGCAGGAAATGTCTATGCTACTTTTGCAGAATGGAAATGAAATAAACTACTTAGCAGAAGGCAAGAGTAAGAAAATAGAAGAAAAGCAACAATTACTAATACTCTGATGCTTCCCCGGCAACGGCGCCAAAAAGATGGTGGGCTCCAGTATTGTAGCAATAATGCTACAACTCCTGGGGCTTCCTATCTCTAATTTTATCAACCCGGTAGTTCGTACAAACTTGGAAGCGACGGTGCTGTATGCACAAGTACTAGCTCTTGTCGCAACTGTCACTTGGTCAGCTGGCACAAGTCCGCTAGGGCTCAAGCCAACTTCTATATGCTCTTAGAAGAAGCTTTCTAAATGATGGATGAAGGCTATCTCAAGGGAAATTGATCTACTTTGCAAAAATGAACTGAAAGCCAACCAAAGCATGGGAACCCTAGTAAACCCTAATCTGACTAGTTTAACCTCTATGGTGCAATAGTGAGAGTGCAAATGTCTAAAAATGATGTCATTACTTCTAATGATGTGAAATGCATGAACTCAAACTACTTCCATGAAAAAGAACATTGTTTTTGTATTTTTGCTTAAGTGGATGGAGTGATTATGAATTTGTTTCTTATTAGGGTTTGGCTGTGCAGAGGTGGCGCGAAGGGAGAGAAAGCTTGGAAAAGGTCAGGAGGGCTAGGAGAGGTCCCAGAGGGTCCCTAGCATCAGTCCACAAAGGTCTACAACGTTTAGATGCTCGGCAACCCAGTTTGCAGGCTTCTACAGGATGTCTGCAGGGGATCCTACAGGAAACTAAGGAATTCTACAGGAAGTCTGCTACCTTCTACAGGATGTTCTACCATGGGAGTTTTGGGTGATGGTGAAGTGATGGAGCGGTATGGGTGGATAGGTAAGGTGGAGATGGAGCTTGTAATGGCTCAGGGATAGAGGAATAAGATGGAGAGAGAGTGCACGGAGTTGGTTGGTGAATAGAAGAATGGAAACAACGAAAGGTCAAAAAAATGAAACTACGTGGCAATGGGAGAGTTGGAAGGTGAACGAGCTGAACAGAGGTCGAGTAGGTGGCTTTAGGCGTGGTTAAGAAGAAGAAGAAGGAAGTGGAATGATATTGAGCAGTGTAAATAAAACAAATTGCTTATGTCTTGCACCAAAAACGAGAATCCATTAACCTGTGCTACCTGTGCTATTAAACCAATGAACAGCAATGTAAATCATGAAGAAAAGTCGTGCATGGAATTGTAATGAAGAAGTATGGCTCAAGAGCGAAATGCATGGAAGGATCCACGATTAAAACGACTGTGTTGCAGCTTGCATAAAAGTAGAAAAAGACTGCGTTTTTTTGGTGGTTGGTATAGACTGCACCCCAATCCCTAAACAGAGATGGCAGTGAAGGCACTAACAACCTTTTCTTGGAGCTCCAGTGAATTACAAACCTCCTATTCTGATCTAAGCAACTGAAAGTGATTTAACCATAAGCTAATCCTACTCAATCTTATTAAAGAAATCAAATCAGCAGATTGTGTTCTTGAAATGCATATCAAAACAAAGAAACAAAGTGCTGGAAAGAAAGGCAAATAACACTACAAGAAGAGGAGATCTATTGCTCTCAGGTTGGGCCCTAACCTGAGAGCTATAGCTCCCTTAAAAACTCAGAATTAGATCCAAATCTGCTTGCCTTTATTCATAATCAAAAGTCTAATGTCATGCCAAAACTGGCTTACAAAAACAAACACCGAGCTGTGCTCAGAAATTACAATATCAGTCAAAAAGTTCAAAAAGCTCCTAACAAAGGCTACGACCTTCATATTTATACAAAATGAAGATCAAGCTGGCTTCCTCCATTCGTGGAGCTTGGCTGTCCAACTGAAAGTCAAACTGCTGATCCTGTAGAACGTGTTGGCTACCTTTAAGCTCGGTGGGGAGAGTTGTTGGAGCTCGGAGTTAAGGTGAAAATCACGAGGAAGGTCATCAAGACTGTGGACAACCTCCCTATGAACCCGCAATGTCACCTTTGCTGTCTCCTTGTCTCCTTTTGCGTGGTCTTTTGCTCTCTTTAATGCCAAGAACCTGAAATCATCATGTATTAGCCACATAGATATAATGTCTGCCCTTCTTCCTACAAACAACACGAATATACTAAGAAATGAATGCATAAGTGATAAAAGATGAATGGTTGAGCAAGGTAAGTAGGCCAATATGAGCCGAAATTGTACCAAAAATTGGGGCTCATCAGTGATCCCTCGATTAGACTACGTATGCATAGTAAAGCCTAAGAGACTAGGAGACACTCAAATTCCTCACGTTGTAGGTGAAGAACTCTGGTGGCATTTACAATGATTGGTGTTTTTTGATGCGTTTTATGAGTCCCACATTTATGCGTGGAATATGGCATGGGGGTGATTGATTGAAGAGAGACTTGGCTCAACTAATCTATGGTCAGGTGGAACGTGGTAGTCCCAACACCAGTTGGTTCATTGCATTATTAATGAAAAGAATTCATTCCCTTGATTTCCATGTGACAATGTAATGATGTATATATGGATTTTTATGGCTGATATTTTTATTGTATTTATGTTCCTATTATGTTTTTTTATATGCAAATTTACCCCGGAGGGTGTTACATTTACTTTGTGACAAGTCTGGATCAAGAAAAACTAGTCAATATATTCATCTGTTACTGTACATATTATCATCATGATATCATTGTTGAGGGAGGCATACCCATACTTAGCATATAAGCCAATATTACATGTACATTGATTAAGTAGTATCATCCACTGATGGACATCTGAATGATCATAGCCATCATACTTTGTAATCTTGTATTAATCCTGAAATCGCATCCCGGATGGATGGAACTAGATCTGGGGTCTTCTATCTCATTCATTTGATCGTTCAATGTACGAGCCTAACCATGTGAATAAATGAGTTGGAGTCAAACATGGTAGACACCATATGATGATTTTCCAAATATGTAAGTCACTAACAGATGCGAGGGAAACTATTGATGATGCTAATGGCTCTCAAGGTACCATAGTACAATATGTATGATGTGAATGAAATGAGTTGAAGTCGAACACCACACAAAATCTTCCGGTCGAAGTATAATGATGAAAATATGTCACCAAGAGTGAGGAAAATTTCCATTGATGTATGGAAGCCCCAACATATCGAAGGAAGTTTCTAAGTAAAATTCTTGGATAAGGAGATGATGTTCATAGTAAGTGACCCATCGCAAGAGGGCCTTGATGTATCCCCCATCAACAACATGAAATGGATATCAAGAATTGAGACAAAATAATTTTTCTTTAGAGCTGGTCTAGGAATGATACATGAAATGAAGGCTTAAGAGTATTGCAACATATATCAATTGAAGGACTTCTCTTGAACATATCAACTACACTTTATGGAGTTGGCAACATTGACCTAAAAACGGTTATGGAGGCTTTTGATATGGTGTGATGAACCAAAGAGGCAAGAAAATTTCCAAACCCAACAGTCACGAAGATGAAGTGAAAGAGTTTCATGTTCAAGAGCGACTCACTGCCATTAATAGGTGAAGTATCCCATTTTCCAATTTTCCCCAACCATTCTTGGTCAATACCTCTTTATTTTTCACAAGCTTGAGGAGGATAACATATTCTTTCTCTGTAATTTCATCCTTCGGATGAATCCCTCTGAGTACTTTTAACTAATCATAAGAAGGAGTGGTTTAGTCTCATCATGTTCGATGAATCCAACGATGTTGATTCTTTTACAAGTTCAATGAAGGTCTAACGCGACTCCTTTTTCATGTTTAGAGAGTTTGAAAAAGAGGCGAAAAAGGAAAGTCCAAAGGTTCCTTTTCGTAAATTTGTCTCTTGAGTCCGAAAAAGAAGAAAACGATACTGAGGAGAAGCTCTTAGCCATCTTCGACTAACGTATTCCTTTTTCGTAAATAGTCTATCCCAGTCTGGAAAAGGGTTAAACTTGTACTAGGAAGACGCCTTTTCATTTACTTTAACGAGTTTAAAAAGACAAGTGCTTGGAAAATGTTTCATGTTTAGGGAGTCTAAAAAGAGCTAAAAGAAGAACCAAGCTCCTTTTTCATGTGTTTACAGAGCCTAAAAAAGTGATAAAAGTATGCTCCATTGTCAAACTAACTTGTTTCAACTCAAAAATGTCATTAAATCCTTCAAACAACTCTTAACTTGCTCAGAACACCACCAAAAGATTAAAAATATATGATACATGGTAAATTAGGTCAAATTTAGGTCAAGATAATAAAATATAATAAAATAATAATAAAAAACACCATATATAGGTGAAAAGTAATTACATTTTTACCATTTCCATTTTTACCTCTTGGTGAGTGAGCTATGAGTACTTTTTGTTCTCGAACTTTAGCAGTTGATTTCGGCCAATTCGGTGGACAATTTCGAGTGTTGTCAGTTCTAGGTAGGAGATCTTACCTTTACCTTTCTTTTCATGGTTTCCATTTTTTATTTCATGTTTTTTTTTTTTAGTTTTGAGTGCTTTGGGGCTTTATAATTGTGCCCTAACTCCAACACACCCTTTCAACGTTACAAAATGCTTTGGGCTAGGAAGATTTTCACTGAAAAGAGTGCTTCAAAGCACCTCCCAGAGAAGGGAGGGTGTGATGCAACGCTCTATCCTCCTTTAGTAGGGTGTGCTAGGCGCTCTTCAAAAATGGGATTTGTGATTTTCACTCAATTTTTTCTTGATTTTTTGCATGGGATTTTTTCAAAGGATTCTTCTTATTACATTGTAGGTATCCATCAGAAAAAAAATGGCTTTGACTTTGCGAGAAAGAGAACATGAGACTCATGACATGGATGTTGCCAATGATTCAGAAATTATTCAGGCTTTGAGAGATTGTGAACTTCTCAAGTTCTTTTGGCTTCCTGGCATGAGAGCCCAACTAGAATTATCAGAGTTCCTAGTCAGATCATGTGTCAGTTGGGCACAATGCTTCAGGCTTGGAGCACATATTCTCAACATATAGGTGGATGATATTTATTTCTTGATATTTTTATCAAGGAGGGGAGATCCTATCTCATTGCTTGGTTCAAGAAGGGACTGTGAGATTTTCAAAGTCTACATTGTTGCACATTGTAGACCTCATTCCCAACCAACAAAATATGGGAAAATCGAGATTAAGGATGTGGTATGTTTGCCTCTCAGGACAATCCTTTTTATCATGGCTAGATTGGTTGGCAGTGCTACTCTACATTTGGCTAATAGGTCCCAAATTAAATATGCATTAGAATGCATAGAACCAACAATGTTCAATTGGAGTGAGGGGGTGTTAGCGAATATGAAGGAACAACTTACTAAAGAAAAGGATGGAAGGTTGAAAAAAATTAGATATGGTTCCATATTGATATCATTTTCCTTAGAGAGGATTCCATTAGTCTTCCCTCAACATATTTATCTTGAGCTTCTAGATCCTGGAGCTCCACGAATGAGGCAATGGGTAGAACTCATGTCTTGACATGTAGGTCCTTATTCCATGATTTTCACACTCATTTTCTTATGATGGTTTCATATGATAAATCATTATGATTGAACACTACCCATATTATGGAATGGAATTTCATGAAGACCTAGAGCTTATGCTATCTAAAGGTAGGAAATGGGGTGACATAGGTAAAACAAAATCATTTTGAATGTGATTTTTTTTGGGTTTTACAATTTTTTGTATTTTTCATGTTTTCAAGACTAACTATAAATTTTACATGCAGATGTTGGACCTGTTCGACTAGTGGGTTCATCATATCTTTAGCGTCGTAGAGAACCAATACATACACAAATTGGAGCACAGGTTGGTGCAGGGGCATGAGAGGAGATGCAAGATCTCAACATAGTTGAGACTCTTGCAAATTTTGAGCATCACATTGAGGGATTGAGCCATAGCATACTAGAGGCCAAGGTCAATTAGATCCCTATGATACTATAACGTTACACCATTGGAGTGTCTGAACGTATTCTTCAGTTGTTGTGAAAAGTTGCTCGTGGAGTTGTTTTTTACAATGAACACCATAAAGACTAGTCTACTAGGATGTTGTAGAGCCATATTTTGATTAGATGTATTTTTGATATGATAGGTCATGTGGCCATATGTGTCTCAAACACAAGTTTTTGTAAAACCAAACTTTTATATACAATTATCTATTGATCAACGTTTCTTATTTTCTCTATTATCTTGTTCAATCAATGTGTGATGTGGATTGATTTTTTATTTACATGTGTCGCAAATTTATGTCTAAAATATGATTCACTAATGCATATGTTAATATGTTTAGAATTATAGGAATGTCTTGATATTTAATCTAATCAAGATTCCTTTTTAGAAGGAGAATTCTTAAAAACATACAAAACATAGTTGGACTTCTTACTGAATAGACATTAGTTAAATGTAGTACCACAAGTTGTGAGTCAAGTCTGGCCACTATATGGCATATGCCATGAAAAATAGCATCAGATAATAGCTCAATCACTGTGTTATACTTAGTGATGTTATTGGTAGAGTGACCAATACAAATCCCTTGTAAACTCACTAACTCGCCATTTGGAGCATAGATATCCCACGTTGTGGAGGAAATATTCTGAGTACTACGACTAGCGCCATTAGCATAACCAAAATATGGTTGAAGGGATGTCAACAATGCAAAACAAATGTAAAGCAAGATTAATAGAGATAGTATGAAACTTTGAACACACTATAAACACACTCAACACACCTATAGACAATATGTACACAGTGACTATGAAAAAATGATTTAAGCATAATATTTTTTTAGGCACATCAAAATCAATAAGCTCGTAATCCCCTTTCACAAGGACACATGTCACTATGTATGGGCCTAGATACATTGGCTCAAACTTACCATAACCTAATTCATCAGATTCTTGATCATACAACAGCACTAGGTCACCTTCTGAGAAGGCACGAGGCTTAAAATTCTTGTCATATTATGCCTTAACGTGTGTCTTGTGGGCCTCATTGGCCATAACTACATCATGTCGGGTTTCATCTAATCATTCTAGATGCAAGAGACACTCTTCTTCTATGGAAGTGATGGGGAGGAGTTCGACAACAAATTTTAGAGATGGAATCTCACACTTGATAGGAAGGATTGCCTCCAGACCATACACCAATTATAAAGGTGTGAATCTAATAGAAGTCTGGACAAAGGTTTAATATGCCCACAAAGTTGCATAAAGGATGAGGTGCCAATCTATCTTTTTGATCCCTATAATGCGTTGTAGCATTCTTTTCAAAACTTTTTTGATAGCTTCTAATTTCCCATTTTCCCGTGGGTAATAGGGATTTGAGCTTTCATGGTGAATTCCCAACTTGGAAGTAAGTTCAAACATCATGTGATTTCAGAAATGCTTCCCATGATATGTAACAATAGCTTATGGTACACCAAACCTTACAATGACATGATTAAAGAGGAACAAAGAAATTGTTTCACTGATGTTGTTATATGTAGGCATCGCCTCAACCCACTTGGTAAAATAATCTACCACCACAATGATGTAGCCATGCCCCCCGACCGAGTGAGGGTTACATGTCATAAGTCAATGACCCATTTCATGAAGGGTCCAATGGTGATAACATCATGTAAAGGAGTAGGAGGAGCACGGGTTTTACGACCATAGATCTGACATGCATGACACTTTTCGACCATGAGGATGTAATCATGAAACATAGTAGGCCAAAAGTAACCAGCACACAAATCTTCAGTGTGGTGGCATAGCTCAACATATGTCCACCACATGCTCCAACATGGAATTAATTTAGAGCTTTTTCGACCTCCTCCTGAGTGAGGCACCATATAAAGATGGCATCGATACCATGACGATAAATGGTGTCACCAATTATAATATATTTTTTAGCCTAGTATCGAATACTTCTCTTGTTAGAGCAAGAGGCATTGGGATGGAAAGTCCGGGTCTAGAGATATATGATGATATATTGATACCGAGGGTTAGATGAATCAATCAGAAATGACTCGTTAGGAATATAATCATCTGAGGTAGACTCAGTTTCAGAATAGGGAAGGTTACAGATTAGTTCGGAAAAGACTAAATATTTCTTGGCTTTAGACTTGATGAATTCAAAATCGAACTCCTTGAGAATGAAAATCCATTTGGATTATTTCCCCTCCAATAATTATCGTGACAATATTTATATCATTGGGTTTCAATTAGAGAAAACCATAGTCTTGCGAAGCAGAATGTAGTGGCGAAACCTTTCAACAACTTGGACAGTTGCTAAAGCCAACTTTTCAACATGAGTATATTTAATTTCTTTGTCGTTTAAGTTCCGACTCAAATAATAAATGGGATTTTCATCCCCTACACCATCCTCTTGGACCAATACCATAGCGATGGTAGTAACTGCAACAACAAGATACATGAAGTAATCATGTTGATAATCCATGGGATACAACAATTATACCTGAACTAGAACATCTTTCAAAGCATCAAACACCTTTTAGGTAGTGTCATCCCAATGGGAGGGAACCCCTTTCTTCAACAATCGTGTAAATCCTTTGGTATATTAAGCATAGTTGGGAACAAATATCGCTAGAAATTTATCCTTCCCTTGAAGGCTTTGTAACTGAATGAGAGAGGAAGGAGCAGGAAGATCGAAGATCACTTGGAATTTAAGTAGATCAATACAAATTGTTTGCTTCTACCTAACAAAGCCAAGAAGTCAACTGGATTGAATGCAAAACACACATTTGTGTGGGGGTAGCTTGATATTATAATGTCAAAAATGTAAAAATATAGCCCGAAGATGCATCAGGAAGGGAGGAACGATGATGATTTTCATCTGACATCATGAATTCCATGATACTCTCATCAGTGGAAAATGTACCGAAGAAAGGATAAGAATATGAGTCAGAATCTCAAGAATGATTGACCCAATCTATTGAGGAGGATAAATCAAAGTGTGTCAAACATGCCGAATAGATAGCTTCATATTCGAGCTCAACCAGACTGAGTATTATGCGGTCACCAAATGTATCAATATTAGAAGCATTTGGTACTATCCAAAGATCAGATGGAGTAGTGCACAAAGATATCACGTTGATAAAGGTAACCAAGTTTAGGTTGTCAAGAGGAGGAAGAGAAAAAGTTCCCATCAAGGTGGAATCCTTAAGTAGTCCAAATCCAACATGCTGATAAGAATGTGGAGATTCACCCACAAGAGAGATGCTTCCAGTAACTTGAGAATTATTGGAAAATAAGGTGAGCTATTCAATGGCCACGATGCAACCTAGTGAGGGAAATGAATCATTCTAAAATATTTCAAAAAAACAAAAGACATGGTGTAAATCCAATTACGACCGAGTAAAAGGTTATAATCCAATGGTTTGTCTAACGTCAACTTCTACTAACACCATCTTGCCAACTAATTCTACTTGTAACGATTTCAAAATCTCATAAGGCTTGAATCCTCTTCCATCAATGGCTTTGAGGGTAGTACATTACTAGTTGACTTGAGGAGAGCCAATAGCCTTCCAACAAGAAAGTGACATGGTATAGGTAGAAGCTCATTCGTCCACAATTTTTTGATGGATGGTCTTACATCGAACAATAACATGAATCATAATATCTAGTTGTGCTAGAAGTTTGGGTGTATTATTCTCATGATTAAAGATTAAAAGGAGAGAATCTAAAGGATCGATGCCCCCAATTATGGCAAGTAAAGCCTTCTTCTAGGTAGGAAAATTTTACAAAAGCTCGAGAGTTCACATAGCTGAAAGAGCCTGAGCTAGATCCTCAACTATGTTATAATTTTGTGCAACTCTCGCACGAGGATTGAATGTCAATTTGTGAATAACTCCCTTGGGAGATTTACTAGTTAATTAATTTGGAACAACATTTGGAGCAAGATCCAAAGCATATCAAGTAGAACTAGAAGGTTGATCAATAGCCTTACCATTCAAGGGATTTGAATTACCATAGTCCTTATTTCTCGTAGCCACCATAATTTTATTTTTATGTTTGGTAGATGAAAGAATCATAATCGAGGAAGAGGAAGTTGGATCCCATGCAACCATGTTTGTCTCTTGATTAGGAAAGGGATCTGTTAACATAGAAGGCGTGGTCAATGACTTAATGATTTTTTTTACTTCTGCATGATGTGGAAAGTCTCGAGTGAAATGTTCCTCATTACAGATTAAGAAAGGATAACGAAGTTTCCGTTTTTCATCAGGAGACTGGTTATTTTTTTTTTGTCTTGTGGAGGGTTATCTTTCTTATTTTTTCCTTTTCCTTTCTTTCTACTTCCTAGTTGTTGAGATTTACCTTTCATGGATTGGACGATATTTATCTAAAAAGTAGTAGTCGCAGGAGTAGCAAAGGATGTGTTTTGGGCAGCCACAATAGGAGATTAACTAGATAGCTTAATCATTGAATCCTGGCTAGCAAAACCAATCATGCCATAAATGGCATGTGATTCTTTACTGGGAGGTTGTGGAATAGTATTTTGAGGTCTCTGAGCATTAGGTATTTTATTGTAAAGCATGCCAGATTGTGTGTAAATGAGATCAAGGTATTGGGCATGAGAAATTACTTTCTCTTCAGTAACAATTATGCATTTCACAACATCTTCTGTTATAGGTGCTAACAAAGACTTAGCGAAACATTAAGCTAACAAATGATTAGGAATGAAGTTCTTGACCAAACGATGGCGAGGTCACCACGCATGAATATGATCATAAATGTGGATGGAATTAGATTGTTTAAAATTGGTCAAAATTTTGGTTCGAGTCTCATAACAAATGGGAAGTTGAAAATGGGTTAAGAATGTGGTTGCCAAGGCACTGAAATTGTTGAAAGAAGCTCATGGTAACTCAATATACCACTTGGTTGTCGTACATGTAACGGTCTGCTAGAAAAGTTATAAATGGATATAATCATCATTTGAATAGTTCAATGAACACCATAAATGATATGTCATCACATGCATAGACAAATCTTCTCCAATATTTCCATTTAATTTTGGGACATCGCTCGACAATTTAGTAAGAATAACCGACAACTAGGGCGAGTGCCAAATGGGATCATTTGTAAGTCGGGTTAGATTTGGAAATTCAAGGGTTGCCACAAATGGAAATTTCCTATTAAATTCTAGTAGAGGGTATCTAGGGTAAGATGGAATAGCTAGGGCAATAGGTATATGTTGTCCTGGATAAGGAGGATTTTTGTAGCCTAGATAAACATAACTGTGTGGCCTAGTTCCAAGATATCCTTGAAAGGGTTGAAATAGATGGGTTTGAACTTGCTAACCTTGGTAAAACATTTGAGAAATAACTTGATATGGCTTCCCCATGGGATTTTGCATCATCCCTACATAGGGATGTCCAGTTTATGCCTATACCATGCCATGTACATGTTGATTCACTTGCATTTGAGGGAAAGTTTGACCAAGCAGTGGAGGTTGTAAGACGCTTTGAAGAGTTCGGGTAAGTGGAACTCGAGAGGTTCCAGATACTGGTGGAACAGATTGAGGTAGAGGTGCAACCTGCAAAGGTTGACTTACTTGAGATAAAACTTAAACAGATTGAGAAATAGGTTGGAAAGTAGGAATCTGAGATGTAGGTGGAACAAGTTGAGAAGTTTGAATTTGATTCACAACAGAGCCAGGTTGTACAGGCAATGTAGGATGCCAAGGGTTGGCAACCATTCTAGGAAATGGGGGACTCAAATAGGGTAGAGCACCAACTTGCAGTGTTTGATCAATAGATGGATGCATTCCAGCAATAGGTTACCCCCCTGCTGAAAGATAAGGGGAATATGGAGGCAACTTCCCTCTTGGAGGAGGGTACCCAGTGTAAGGTGGAGTGGGTTTTTGTAAATTTCCATATCCACTAACATATGGACCATATTGTTGCTCCAAAGAAGGTTGGGATGGAGGAAAAATAGAAAATTATGTGGCCCTCATCAAAGAAGTACCAGATGGTATTCCAAAAGAAGATGACATGGGGGAAGTCCATGGACTAGATGTTGCACCAAAAAAAGTACCAGATAAGGATTGGTAACCAGGTGGAGTGGATGAGCCACCATACAAATGTGTTTCTGGTGACGTTGCAAACATGGAAGTAGATACAAAATGGGTTTTCTCGACTAGGGTGGTAAATGTGGGCTATGAAACCATAATAGACTCATTCATGGTTAAATTTCCCAAAGAGGATTGTCGAGGGAAGCTCAAGGGTGAGTTGACAAGAGGAGAACCATACAAGGGAGCATGTACTGAAGTATGAGGAGGAGGGATTTGATAGAGATGAAGCCTTCTTAAATGAACAAGAGAATAAGGTTGAGACTCTTTGTGAGGAATCTCCTCAACATTTAGAAGACCAAGTGGAATGTCTTCACAATCGAGTCCAAGATATATAGATTGTGGTTGGGTTAAAGACAAAGGAAGAGAAGATGAAGGGCATGAAGTAGCAGGTGTAGTTAACTAAGGTTACCAGTTTGTATAACTTCGGGTTGTAATGTGTTTGATTCAAGTAACCTAGGTTCAATAACCTCATGTAATAAAGTTTCAGGTTCTTTTGTTTCTATTGAGTCAAACTCACTGACTAATTGAGTAGTGAACTCGGGTTTAGTACTCACAGGAAGTGACGATTCTGGTTAGTTAATTTCGAATGTAGGTCCAGAAGGGGTAGCTTCTGAAGTACCAGATTTGGTATTTTGTGTCTTTTTATTATTTTGACGACCATGAGTTTCCTCTGGAGAAAGAGGAGGCAATCTTTACATACTACGTGAATGATAGGGTTGAGGGGGTCGTTCTTCCATGATGTTTTAATAAATTTTAGAAATTAACAACAAAAATAAATCAAAAGGGGTAACTAGGGAAAATGTTTTACCAAATCACTATGAACTAAAATATACCACATTGGAGAATGAAGGATTTATGTATGGGTAGGAAATATCCCCAAATTTTGTGTTTGGTGTATCATAGTGTGCAAGGCAACCAACTCAGTTACCTAAGGTGTGATAGAAACCTATTGGGGATTTCCAAAATATGCTCGAAGGTACGTGGAAGCGCAGTCCATAGTAGTGTTGTCTAATGTGTAACCATATGATGAGAGAATTCCCATATAATTTTCATGTGTGAAACACCATCTGATATACCCAAAAGTACAAGGAAAACGATATGATACACTCACGTACATGGAATAGGATATCACCCCTAGAATGCAATGCTGGAAAAAAATGATAACCCCTATGCTTAAAGACGCCAGAACACGTCTCTAGCCTAGACCTATAGATGTTTACGTTAATGTTCCAAATGCTACTTAAGATTGATTCGGTAAATTTTAGAGTTTATCTTGACTTAAGTTTCACTTTTCAAGGCTCACCACGAGCTTCACTTGAATATCCTAAAATGCAATTTAGCATGATAGTAAGAAACCTTTTCTTTCAATTAAAATCTATCTATGAGAAGGAAGAGATTCAAATAGTACAGGCACCAGTGCTTTGCAATGCAGGTACAGAGAAGGAGGAAGTATGATGAAGTGCTCTGTCTCTAGACCAGGGGGTGTGATGAGGAAGATTTTTCCAAAACATGACACAAAAAACCAACACGAGCTCAAAGAAGTGTTTTCCTAAGGTCAATTTATATTTGAGTGAATCAATAAAGGTCACTTGAAGAGGTGAAAAAGAGTGCTAAGGTCAAGGAAACCACTGAGGGAAAAATCGATCCCCAGTATGCTCACCAATTTGTTATGAAAAATCTTCACGATTTTAGACAAAGGTCAAATTCCCTAGATCTAGTGGTATGATTTAGAACAATAGAAGAGAAAAAACATGGAGTTTTCCTTAGAGAAATTAGAGTATGAGAAATAAGTCTACCTTGAATATGTAGCAATCTTTCTTTTCCTCCTCACTCGTAAGATCCAATTCTAGCTCCAAGTGCTATAATTAGAACTTGCACACATGACTAAAACAGGCAAAGGATCCACAAAATTCATGTAGCATAATCTAAATTCTTTATTCATTGAATCAACATGGAATTGAAAAACATGAGTGCAAACATAACACAACAAATATAGGAAAACAAGATACTCTACGTATTGACAAATATAGGAGAGAGTTTACAACCATAAATAGTAGTTGACTTTATAGATTTCTCGTCAAGTTGAATTGTCCTTCCTTGTTAGAAAGAACACCTCAACGTCAACCCTAATACATGAATATAACGACTCATTTAGGTTCAAAGAAACAACATAAGGGTGATACAAATCTCCAAAAGCCAACCCAGACCTTATGGGAGGCAGTGAATTTATTGGAGTGTGGTAGTTTAGGAATTCTTATCCAATTACCAATACAGGCTTTAGATCGACTTAAGGGGGGAAGATGAGCTCAAGGGATAATATATGAGGTCTCTAAGATAGGATTATAGTTGTCTATCCATGATAAATGGTTAAAACTAAGAGGTTTCTAGAAGAGGAAGCTTAAGATTTTTAATTTTTTTCCCGAATTTCTAGAATCAACACACCTACAGAAGGGAGAAACAAGTGTTGATCAGCACAGGAAGATAAGAATGAAACATTCACTGAACACAATCCCACCATGCTCAAGTACAAGTATGCTTAATAGCCACCACTACTTCCCTTTCCTTAAGGAGGCAAGGTGCGTTGGGGCTAAAAACAATGTTTTTGATCAATTTGTCACAGAAACACAAAATTTCTGGAGAGGTCATGCTTAGGTATTTGTGAAGGGATGATGAAAAAGTGTTCATAGATATTGATTGATCAAGATTTCAATCATATTGACCAGATGTGACAAAATGGCCTGTAACAGTTGTGTTCACTCAGAAGAATCAATTTCGTTCATATCAAATGGTGTTATGGATTCAAAAGAAGAAAGGTTAGAAAAGGAATATGATTTCAGAAGGAAACTTGTCATTTCCTTAGAAAAGATTAAGAGTCTCAAGGATAAGTTGTAGGTATATGAGAACAAGTATCAATATGTGGATGCATCAAAGAATATTGTAAGAGTCCTACAAACCCAACTACATGAAGTTAAAAGCACCATTAAAGTAGTGACTAGAAAGATTACTAAAAGAAAAATCCATTGTGAGGAACTTGAAGTTGAGACAATCTCTAAGGAGTGATCTACAAAAGACAAATGAACATAACAAAAAGTTACTCTAGATATTTGATGAACAATAATATGGGCTTAAAGAAGAAATTATCAGGTTGAAACCTAGCTAGAAAAGGAAAGAAGAGTTGAATACATAACAAGCAATCAACTAAAGAAAGAGACGATCACCGTGAGGAATTAGAAACATAGTTTTTCACATTAAAATCAGCTAGAAGAGAAAGTCAAACAACTAAAAATTCAAGATAGTTCCAAGAACTTGGATAAGCTACTCAATTTTCAAAGGTCTCCATCCATCAAAAAAAGTGTAGGTTTTCATGAAACAACTAAGGCAGAATCCAACTCATAGGTATGTACAATAAGTCTAGGAAAAAATAAGGCATCATCTGAAAATCATATTAAAGAAACAAGTAGCAGGAGGATACAAAAAGAAAGTAATGGAAGCATGTAGCAAAACGGGAAACCAAGAAGAGTGAACTTTTCAAGAAGGTCATTTTTGCCAAGGGATGAGATTTGCATAAATAAAGGCTTCCAAAGGAGGAACAACAATTTATTTTCTCCTTTGATGAATGGCATTGAGTGTTTTATCTACGACAAATTTAGACACATTTTTGCTAATTGTAAAATTAGATTTATCATACCAACAGTCAGATGAGAAAAAAAAGAGGATTCCTCTAGTAAACAATCAAGGAAGAACATTATCCACAATAAGATTATCTATCCCATGTACACAATTTTCTTCCATGGATAATATTTTTCTTGTAATTCATTTGGACATAAGGCCATAGATTGTAGATCATATGGAAATGAGAGGAATATGAGGTAGATATCATATTCCTACAAAACGTTTTCACATGTGGCAAGGGAGTGTAGGCGAAATTTGTTGATCAGTGATTGTCATTGATGTCAACCCAAGCATCACCTGGGGATACCTCAATCTTGCATGGGAATTTTTACTTAAAAACTCATCTTATTATGATTCGAGGATCTTATAGATGGATTCTACTCGTTGATATGTTTCCGTGATGTATGACATACCATGTAGTTCTTCACGATTTGAGAGTTATTTGTGTTTGAAGTTAGTAACCCGAGTTAGTGGGCTAAAACCCAATGGGGTTGTGGCATGGAAATAATCATTGGTTGTGGTCATTGAATAGTCAATAATTAATAATTTTTTATGCTCCTAAAATCCCTCTAACGTTCACTTGTTGAGGACCCTCTCAACTCAATACATTTCTATAAATAGTGACCCTCATATCCTCCTCTATCAAGCACTTTTCAACGAACTATCTTGTGAGAAGACCTCTGTAATCTTTCGGAACTCATGAGATTCTAACACAGGATCTATTGCACATATTTTAAGATTTCGATGAGATTTGGTTAGGGCACAAAATTATGATCAAGTTTGAAGGTCTATTTTGAAGCAAGTTTAGAGCCTTGGATTCTAGGATTTCGCTGCTTCAAATAGGTCATTGTGGAATTTTCGCAATAATTTTTTTTATACGAAGCTTCAGAAGTTGAAATTAAAACCTTTTTGAGCCAAAATCTTGATGAATCTCGTGACCTAATTTCAGATCTTGGTTCACTATATTTTTGGAGATATGATTTGAGTAAGTTAGGGTTTTTGCAGGCTCCCGAATTCCATGTAAAATAGGTGACCTCAAGAAAATCGTCATAAATTTTTCTTGGAGAATTGGATTAAAATTTCATAAATAGTGACTGAAATAAGACGAAATTTAGTCTGTTGGGTACCGTTTTCAAGGTTGAAGGTTGAAACAATGACACGTGGTACTTCGGACAATTTCACTCTACTAAACCAATCTATAATCTGATCATCATGGGATATTGGGCATAATTTTTTGTTGAAGAACCCAATATAGATCTGACCTATGGGGTTGGAAAGAGGACTTAGAGGGCTACCACAGGATGAAATTTTAGACCTTGGAAATCTGAAATTACATAGATACAACATATTCAATATCGAGCTCCTAGAAGTCAAGAAAAAGTATGAATTCAAGGATTGTTGTAGTAAGGACCACTTATCAACAATCAAGGGTAAGTATACTACAACAAGGTATGCATGATTAGCGTTTGCATTTTAATTTTGAGTATCACCTCTGACATATGTTTTTGCAGGACAATGTAAGTATATTGTTTTGTATTTGTTTGGGTCTTGCTTGTTAATGTGTGTGCATGAACGATGACACTTAGAACAACTCAGACACATACTAGAAGGACATGCAATGCCAAAGTACCATTAATTGAAGCAAGCACAACAATACCTCAATAGCTGCAAGTGATCCAAGAAGAAATGTCGAGTCAAGTTTCAAGTCTTGTCAAAAATCCCGTGCTGTAAAAGAGTCATCATTGAAAGAGTCATTATTTTAAAAGAGTCAATCTTCCTAGAGTTGAAGAGGTGTTGTTGGGAGGTATAGGAGTCACTGTTGGGATGATGTCATGGTTAGGTTGTAGGTCATAATGCGATTGGGTGTTCGGTCAAGTAAAAGAAAATAATTGTAAATCATATTGTATCATGGATCATTGTCCCTAGTACAAGAGTCCACACTCTTGTCTCACTTCTGATCATTATAGGATGGCAGGGAGGTGTTATGCAGGTGGATGAAGTTACCTACAGGTTGATGCTTGTGAACACTTCAGGGTGGTAGGTTCGTCTAGGATGTTGGGGAATCCATTCAGTTGACTTTGAAGAAACCAGGGCGTTGCGGCGTCCTTCCAATGGGAGCTAGAGAAGAATTCCTTTCTATAATTCTAGGAAGTTGTAACTTTCATTTCAGTTGGGGCTGAAGCTTAAAGAATTTATTAGAAAAGCGTTCAGTGGTTTTTGAATCGGAGGGGGTTTTCCGCCTAAAATTATTGTGCCTATTGTGATCTTTTGTTTACTATTGTTACTGAGTAATCATTAATAATAAATGAAGATTAACTAATGCTTTGAAAATATTTAAAAGTGCTAATTGCTAAGGAATACTGATTCACCCACCCCCCCCCCCCCCCCCTCAGTATTTCCAAAAAATTCAATGAGTTGTTTTAGATAGTAGGAAGAACCTATCCAGAATAGAAAACTAAACAATAATTCAAAGTAATATCAATTTTAAAAAAATCCAAAAGAATATGCCTCCATCAGTAGTCATCATACCAAAGCATGGAAGAAAAAGGTAGAGAAGGAAGTGAAGTGTGTCCTAGTACTGTGTGTGCTAGAGGAAGATGATCAATGGTACATAGACAGTGGATGTTCTCATCATATGTATGGAGACAAGAAAATATTTGTCTCTCTAAATAAAACCATTTTTGGAAACATTACTCTTGGAATCTATGCCCCAACCAAGGTGATAGGAAAAGGAAGAGCTAGCCTTGATGCTAAAAATACAAATGTTGTTAGTGTCTTATTGGTTGAAGGAATAAAGCACAAAATTCTGAGTGTGGGTGAAATGAATGATAGAGGACTTGTAGTCATATTTACTTCAAGAGGATGTAGGATTATAAAACAATACATCAGAAAGTTAATAGCAAAAGGAATTTGAACTCTAGATAAGATATATGTGATAAAGAAAAGTAAAGGAAGAAATAAGAGATTGAAGGGGATCTATTCTTCAAATTTTGAATAAAGGAAGTGAGGCGTAGCTCCAATCCATCACTACTTGGCATATTCACAAGAAGCAATACATGAGAAAGAAAGAATTAATATAGGTATAGTCTTAGGAGGAGCTAATACAACATCTAAAAGGAAGACAATAATCATTGAAGATGAAGCAAGTATGAGAAGGAACGTAGTTGGATGAAAAATATATATTCTCCTACATGTGTAAGGGGAGCATATCCAACAAAAGAATGGATAAGAAATTATTTATCATTGTTCACATTGATGTCACATTGTTTTGCAGGAGTCACAATAGTTAGTAATAAGAATTATAATGTTTAATCTACAGGTATATCACATCCTCAAGGGGACTCGGGAATTGTCATATAGAACAACTATAGGATTAAGATTATTTTTGTAGATGGTCTTGGTATGTGAAGGAATATTGGGATCACAATATAAAATTTAAGTATGAATTCCCTTTACCATTGATGTAAAAGGGGCAGAGAGAAAGACATCACCCATAATTCTGGTCTTAGCAGATGATGAGGTAGTTGGAGTTTGTGCTTACTATCAATGCTAAAGGGAGGGATTTTTGGCATTGTGTTGGAATTGATGTCTACAATGATTGGAAAAATTGTATTGGCATTGATGATGGCTAATTAAGACCATTAATCAAGCATGAAGTAGACCTAGGATCATTCAAGAACATATGCAAATTAAATATTGACAACTAGTGTCTACAACCTAGATTGCACATTGGAAATCAACATCTACATTCCCAAGCATGAAAAATAATTTAAGGTCTTAAAACCATGGTTCCTCTACTTGGTTTTTACTCACAATGGTTGAGAGTTGGCTTGTAATACCATCAAACTCTACTTTTGTTTTTGTCAATGGTAAATCATTGGATCAAATTGATTTGATCATCAAAAGGTGTATATAAATAACCCCATTTCACATTAGAAGTGCATCCATATGAGAAATTAAGGGTTATTCATGTGTGGATTGTTATGTTTATTGTGTTTTCGTACAGACGATTGGAGTGATCATGTGTGCACCTCTAATTTTTCTTATATTTCTTGATCTATTAATTTATTCCTGGTACTATTGATAATTCTTTTATGATCACTAAACAACTAAAAAATTAAATTTGTAATAATTTTTGAAATACCGATACACCCCCTCCAGTATTTCCAACAATTGGTATCGAAGAAGGTTGTTCAAAAATTAGTTTAACGATTGGAAGGAGATCCAAGGAATTATGGAAAATAAAAGGAAGCATAAGAAGCATACATCTAAGAAGAAGAAGACACCTCGAGAGGACTATGACTATGCAGTGGTAGTATTAGAAGTTATCATAAAAGGACAATTAGATGTAGAACAATTCATATATCATTAAGGTGACCTTATACGCAATAATGCAAAATATCAAGTATGGAAAGAAAGGATGAAATTTAGGTTAATATCTTTTGGACCTAATGTTTGGCATTTAGTATGTAATGGATATACTAAAATTCCTCTGGTGAGTGAAGAACTATAGAAGGATGCTCAAGCTATGAATGAAATTCTCTATAGTTTACCTGAGTTAGAATTTGAGAAGATTACACATAATGAAATTGGAAAGGGTATAGAGGAAAAGCTGCAAAATGCAAAGGATTTATGGGATAGGTTGCAAACCTTCGATGAAGGGGATAAAAATGAAAGTAATATAGATGCCAAAGAAGTTCAATCACCAAGTAAGTTTCTATTCTACTATAAATGTCTAAAGATAGGCCATATTTCTTCTTCATGTTATGAAAACCATGATCAATAGCATGCGAATGAGGAAGTATTTAATGTATCTAAGGAAGACAATTATATTCTATCAAAAGATGAGTGTTTCCATGCAAAAGAGTCAATTTTTTCATATCAGATGGTTTTACATATTCAAAAGAAGAAAGGTTAGCAAAGGAATATGATTTTAGAAGGAAACTTATCCTTGCCTTAGAAAATATTACGAGTCTCAAGGAGAATTTGTAGGTATATGATAACATAGATCAGGATGTTGATGCATCAAAGGATGTTGTAAGATTCCTACAAACCTAGCTAGAATAATTTAAAAGAACCAATGAAGTAGTGACTAGACAGTTTAATGAAAGAAAAATCCATTGTTAGGGACTTGCATTGGAAATGTGTTGTCATTGATGGAAAAGCTTGAAAAAACATGGCAAAAGGATGACATAAGGTGACTGCAAGATGGTGTAGCTCATTTTTGAAGGTGTAGGATCCTTGGAACCATTTTTAGCTCAAAATACAATCTCAATTGCTATTGGAGCCCACTCAGATGGATAGAGCTATGAAAGATATTTCCAACAGTATGTGGAAGTTTGAAAATGGCCTCCTGGATCATAAGTTAGAGCCAATCAAAGATGAGAACCCCCAAAGTCAAAGTGGTAGAGATAAAGTGGTTAAAGACATTTTGGAGCAAGCTAGTTTGGAACAATCCTCAAATATGGTGGAGTTGTTATCGGAGCGGACAAACAGAGGACCGAAAAAACATGGCATCACAACACAACAACAAGAAGCATTATCATTGGCTGAAGGCGGAGCCCACTGTACACCTCATCTCGACAGGTGTACCCCGAAGGTTTTCAAAGAGACCATAGAAGAGGCTAGCAGGATGATGTGAGCTAGGGAAAACATGGCTCTTACAGTAGTGGCATGAGCATTGATTAACAAATTTTTAGAGCCAGAGGCAACAGTTCATTAGAGAATTTTCGAGGTCTAAAATGGGCCTCAAAACAAGAATCTACAACCAAAATAGACTTTATAATAACTAATAAGATTCAAGATGATGATGTAAACCATGGGGGATGATTCACCATTTTTGAAGTAAAATAGTAAAACGATAAAAAGAAAAAAAAAAAAAAAAAAAAAAAAAAAAAAAAAAAAAAAAAAAAAAAAGAAGAAGAAGAAACTATTTTTTCAATTCATATTTTCAACTTATCTCCTTATGCTCTTACTCAAATTTAAAGTGGGAGAACTTGTTGGATGCAAAATTTAGTTCCTCATCCAAGGGGTAACTATGTTGGATACTTTCAATGGACCTTGCTACACGAAAAATGAGAATACATGAAAAATGAGATTGCAATCATGTTTTTTCATGTATTTTTCATTTTTAATTTAGCAAGTCTATAGAAAGTATGCAACATGGGTAATCCTTAGATGAGGAATCAAATTATGTATCCAACAAGTGCTCCCACTCAAAATTTGAGTAAAGTCATAGAGAGATAAGTTGAAAATGTAGTTTTTTCTTTTTTCCCTCTAAAATTTGATGATGTAATCTAACCTTATTTTATTATTTCCACTATTATTTTATAATATTCCTTAGGAGGCCTATTTTAGACCTCAAAAATTCTCTAATGAAATGTCGTGCATGTTATTTTTTTGACTGGGCCCCACACATCCCATCGACGCATTGAAGACAGTTCAAATAGAGTCTGCAACACGTTAGTTAAAGCACACAGGGGTGTTAGAATGGGCGGATTTCCCATACCGCCAATTGGAAGATCAATGGAAGAGGTTCATTCTGACATAACCCTCCCCCCAATACCACAAACAACTAGCAAGGGGTTGTTAAAACTACAAGAAGGTTCTCAGCGGACTGGGAAACATGGCAATAGTGCAGCAGGTTAAGGACTTGAACATGATGGTTTTCCTCTAAAAATTTACAAAGGAAATTGATGAAAAATAAAGGACGAAGACCCTCCTTCTCTCTCCTCTCTATCATACATGTGGTGAAATGTGATTGGCCCATAGAAGATAAATAGACACATAGGTGGTTGATGACTTCAACATGATGTGGCCTAATATGAACTGGACATGTGGCACACAAAGTCGACATTTTTAAGTACCCGAGTGGGCTAGTTCAGGGTGACATGTGGACCACTCATAGAGTGCCATGTCACATAAATGACGATAACGTGACACCATCCTATAGGTAGGACCCAGAAGGTTTTGAAGCAGTGCACAAAGTTGCGCCAGGACAATTTGGCAATGGGAAACATGACATCAACTTATTGGTTCTCACGTTTAGCAAGAGGACCCACCGGGATAGCTCATCCTTGAAGGTAGACCTCGGTGGTTTTTTTAAAGGTGCACAAAGGAACCAATAGGGTGACAAGGCATAAATTGAAATGGACAATTGTGAAGCATAAACCAATCATAGAAGAGTGGAAGGTGACCCCACAAAACATGTCATCCCTATGGGTAGACCCCGGAAGGATATTAATGTGCAAAGAGAAAAGGGTCGGGATGACAGAGATGGGACACATTGGTAGTCGAGAGATGCATCCAACGACTAATGAGAAGTAGAGAGGCAGTCCCCATGGGACGCGTCATCCCTGCTCCATGATCCTGAAGGTTTTTAAAAGGTACAACATATATGCGTTGGGATAAAGGCGTTGGGAACAAAGCACTAGCACTTGGGCCCATGTAATGAGAAAACCAATGGTGTGGAGGAGTTCATAAAGGAAATAATCCCTCGAGACTTAAAAGGAAAAGATCCCATGGTTAAGTGCTTAAAGACTAAGGTAGAGGTCACGATACTTGGTCTTATAGGAAGATAAGAGACATAGGTCCAATGCAAGGGGCTTAAAGGATATATTTGGCGGCATAGATGTTACTGGAAGTAATTGTGATAGTTATTCTACATTTAGCAATCAACCAAAGTTAGAACTACAACTAAAGTCACTATTAAACCCTGTAAAGTGCTAGAATATCGAAAATTAGCAATTTAACTTATAGTTTGAGGTTTAAACAATAGATTAGAGCCTGATAACTTGATGAGAAGATTGAGAAGAATGAAATGAACAAGACAAAGGCAGAAATTAAAGACTCATGCAAGGATTCAATTGAATTTAACTAAAAATCACAAAAGCCAAAAATATGAAGCCAGATTATTTATAAGTAGAATTGATTGAGGAATTCTAGAAGACTTTGTAAAAACTTTTGTGTGAGTGAGTTGGGTTGATGTTGTTGTTCAATGTGTATTTCTCAGTAGTCATAGATTTTTGAAGGTGTTGTTGGAAAAATCGTTTTATTTTGTAAGAAATGGTGGCATTCATGGTTCTAGTGTGAAAATGGACGAAAGATGAATCATTGATGTCAATCAAGTTGTAGCTTGTAGATTAGGGGTTGTAGCTCCTTCCAATAGGTGCATGTAAATATTTGGGGTTGTAGCTCCATTTAGTTGTATAAGATAAATCAGGGAGTTGTAGCTTCTTACTGGTTGTATTTAGATAAATTTGGAATAGGAAATTGTAGCTTTCCTTGTGAAGGAATTGAAGAAAAATTTGAAAAGTATGTGTGTTCCTTGTGTTACTGATATTATTTCTTGTCATGCTCATATGTATTGATTGCTAAATTATTTCTTAGTGTCCTAATATTGTTATAAGAGAAAGAAACTTATTAAAATTCCTACAATATTGATTCACCCCCCCCTGCTTAGTAATGTCTTGGTTTCTAAAAATTGGTATCAGAGAAAGGTTACTTCATATCATTCTAACAACTAGAAGAAAGATCAAGGATGATGGAAAACCAGGAAGGAGGATTTACCAATAGGGCACTTATGATTAATGGAACAAGCTATGTGTTTTGGAAAGTAAGGGTGAATACCTACATTCAATCACTTGGAGCTGATTTATGGAATGTTATGGAAGAAGAATATCAAAATCCTCCATTGGTAATTACTAAAGGTCAAAATATGGAGTTCACATGCAACGCTAAATACATGATTTCCCTTCTTGCTAGTCTACTTGAATCAGAACTTATCAAAGTCATGGATTTCACATCTGCCAAACCTATCTAGGACAATATGAGTAGCTACTGTGAAGTTGAAAACAAGGTAAATAAAGCTAAACTTCAAGGTTTTAGAATGCAATTTGAGTCTTTGAGGATGCATGATGATGAAGATATTGCAAAATATTTTTTAAGAGTTGATGAGGTTGTGAACACTATAAGAGGCCTTGATGAGAAGCTATATGAAGTTTTAGTAGTTCAAAAGGTGTTGAGATCTCTTACTAAGAGATTTAATCCCAAGGTTTGATCCATTGAACAAATGACCAATATGAACACTCTCACTCTAGGCCAATTACTTGGCATCCATATTTCCTATGAGATGACAATATCAAATGACAAGCCCATAGCAAAAGAATCAACCTTCAAAGCAGATATGAAGCCCAAGGAAGAGCATGGTGATTCATGTTGTGAATTAGATGAAGAAGGAGCAAAGTTTGTGAGGAAGCTTAAGAGATGCTCAGGAAAGTATAAAGATAATCTACCTTTTAAGTGTTTTACTATGAAAAATTTGGTCACTATGATTCAAAATGTCCCATAAAGAAGAACAAGGATTATGATCCAAGAAAAAAAATCAAGAAATTACAAAAAGAGAGGAATAAGGATAAGAAGAGGAGTCTGTACATCCAAGAATCCAACTCCTCTGAAATTGAATTTAGCCAATCCCTAGATGAGGACAAAGATTATGAAAGCCAAAAAGAATTAATTCTTATGGCTTTAAACAATATCCAAGTTTAAGCCATTAATCTCGATGAAGATGAAGAAAAAATTGATCTCAAAGGAGATATAGTAAGTGGAATTGAAGAAATAGAAACACTGAGAAAGAAAAATAAATGTTAGAAAGAGTCACTGATCAAAGAAAAGGTTGAAGTTGTTGAACCATTTCTGCTGCAAATTGAAGAAGGTAATAATATTCAACAATCCCTAAATTAGTCGTTGAATGAGAAAAATCAATCTTGTGAAATGCGAGGGTGAAATTGTTTTGCTAAGAAAAGAATTAGAAAAGGAAAAAACCCATATGAGCTTCAATCAGAAGTTTGGGAAAGGGATTGATAATCTAAATGATATTTTTGAAGTGTAGAGAGTTTCCAAAGATCAAAGTGGTCTTGGATTTGAGGCCGAATCTAGCGCAAAAGAAAAATTAAAGGGTAAGAAATCCATCACCTTTCTACATGCAACAAAAGAGGGGGTTGCACAACAACAAAAAGAAAATATGTAGTCTAAAAGCCAGTAAAAAAATTATCAGCAACAACAAAAGAATAACATTGGCCAAGCAAATTAAAGAACTCATAAATCAGTCCAACCAACAAAGGAAGGCAATTTTATAGGTATGCTGTTATTTTTCTAGGTTATTGTTTCACTTGCACTAACTATGGCCACAAAGAAGAAAATTACAAAGAAAAAGTATCCTACAAGCAACTTAGAACACGAAGAAGAAATCAATAGATTATACATAGGAAGAAAAAACCAAGTACAACAATTCTTTTTCTCCTTTGAACAATATTATGCAATGTTTTAAATGTCAAAATTTTGGGCATAGAGAAGTTGATTGTAGACTTAAGGAAAAGAGGATTGAACCAGTTATTGAGAAGATTAGTCAAGAGACCAAGGTGTGGAGATAAAAGGAGAAAACAAAGCAATGTAATATTGTTTTGTATGCTCATAATGAAGGAAATCACTGGTATGTGGATAGTGGTTGTTCCAGGCACATGTCAAGGAGACAGAAGCAAGTTCTTGACATGGAAACCAATGGAAACGGGTATGCAACCTTTGGTAACAATGTACCTAGTAAAATTCTCAGTAAAGGAGTTGTCAGTTTGTCTAACAGCACAATCTACTCAGTGCGTCTCAAATATGTGATCAAGTCAATGATGTGATTTTCAAAGCTATAAATTATCAAATCAAGTCTACATGCATAGGTGAGATAGTGGTTGAAGTTGTGAGAATAGACAATAATGTTTATATCTTGAAAGAGAGGAAAAGAGGTGTTTCTTATCAAATATTGATGAGAGTTGGTTGTGGCATAAGAGACTTGGACATATGATTTTGATCAGATAGTTAAACTGAGAAAGAAGAATGTTGTCAAGGATTTACCCAGGTTGTCAAAACCAAAGAATTCAACTTGAAAATCTTGTCATTGGGTAAGCAAACTTGAGTTCCAATCAAGTCTAAGGAGATATCATCATCAAAGCCACTTTAGCTAGTACACATGGATTTTGTGGACCATCAAGAACCCAATAACCCACAAGTAAACTATATTTCATGTTATAATTGATGATTTTAGTAGGATGATGTGGGTTGCTTTTCTCAGAGAAAAATATGAAGCTTTTAAGAAGTTAAAATATTTCAAAGCTATGGGTGATAATGAAATTGATTACAAAATCTAGAGCATTGAGATCTGATAGTGGTGGTGAATCCACTTCAAAATATTTTGATAATTTTTGCAAGAAGCATGGCATAAAAAGGTAGTTCACTGTAGCTAAGACTCCACAACAGAATCATGTTGCAAAGAGAGAAAACATATATGTACAACAGTTGGCTAGAGCTATGATGGATGGAAGAAAAGGTTAATAGATATTTTGGGCTGAAGCCATTCGCACAACAATGGTGATACTCAACAAAACTCATTTTAAAATAAAAGGTGACAAAACTCCCTATGAGCTTTGGTATGGAAGACTTGCAACTGTCAAGCATTTCAGATTTTTTGGCAGTGTTACATCAAGACGAATGATGACAAGCTTGGTAAGTTTGATGCAAGGGTTGATGAAGGTATTTTTATTAGATATTCTCAATGAAACAAAGGCTATAGATGCTATAATAAGAATACCAAGAGGATTGTTGATTGTATTGATATCAAAGTGGATATATATGTTGAAACTAAATACAAACATCCAACAAATACTAGTGTTGAGATTGCAACAAGATGATGGAGCTTAGTGAAAAGAGTCGCCTTCACTAAGTGGGCCCGCAGGCAAATTATGGCGCAAGTTCTATTTTTGATCACAGTGTGAGTGATCACAATGTGGGTGACCAAAGTGTGGGTGACCAAAGTGTGGGTGATCAAAGTCTATTTTTAGACTGGCTGTCAAAAATAGAAAAGTCAAATATTATTGTCTCATAATAATATTTGGACTATAAACTTGATCTTATTTTCTTGGAGCACTTCAGTTTGAGCTACAGATGTGGCCCATGCAGCTGTCAGAAGGAAATACGCTTTTCTTATGAGTCAGTTGAGTTTTTGCATGCATGACTTCAGTTAGAACTCAATCAGTTGAGTTTGGTGGAGTTGATTGTGGAGTTGATGGAGTTGTGTTCAGTTTGACTTGGTTAAACTAGTTGTAGTTAGTCTAACTGCAGATAGACTAATGATGAGTTGTTAAACTAATTATTAACTCATAATACAACTATAGAATACATCAGTTAACTCAGTTGCATGTCAGTGCATGTTCAGTTCAGCAGGGACAGGTGTTAGAGAATCAGATTGCTATCAATTGTGACTATAGTTGTGCATCAGATCTTGCACAATCAAAGGATTGAGTATGCCAATGAGTTTGCTCATGTATTTGCCCAATTTGTAGCTTCTGCTCACGTCTTACACATTTTGAGTGATTCTTTGGAGGTCAAATACGATTTTGGTAAGCCATTCTCATCATTCTTGAGCAGGTATTGAGCAGTGGAGGCAGGCAAGCAGTGGAATAGATTTAGAGATCAGATCTTAGCTGTATTGTGTGTAACAGGTGGAGTTGGTACTGGATTGCTTGTGATAAGCATTGTAATTTGTAATGTTACATGGTCTCAATCATTAATATACAGATAGTGTGGGGTTTTTAGCGAGATGCTTTCCCCGGGTTACATACTGTGTTAATGTGTGAATGCTCTTGATGTTTTATTGTTATTGATGCTGCTATATTGATGATCAACGTAGAGGAGCTTATGTATTGTGTATGTATTCCACAATAGTACATGATCAGGATAATCTCTGTTGAATATGTGTTAAATTATTCAAAATTCCTACATGGTATCAGAGCTAGATTTGTAGAGAATTTGCAGGAAATTTCTACATGGTATCAGAGTTGTTGATCATCAGATCTACTATTCAGGAAGTGTTTACATTCTATTTCTTCAGGTAGAGTCTGTAATCAGGCCAAGTAGCCTCTGGATTCATCCTTCCTTTGGAAGGTGAGATATCCAGTGAATGCCCATACAGTCAATCTCTGTACAAGAAATATTGTGTTCTCACGAATCTTAGATCCGAGGCAGTTGAGTTGGTTGTTGGTGGAATTCGAATTTGCAGCAGTGTTTTCTTGGTGACAACGCAGCAATGTCTTTCAACGGATTGAAAATGTTATTCCAAAGCAAGAGCGACCTGGCGCTAAGGGATAGACTCAGAAACAATAAAGGTGAGAATGGATCTTCATCAAAGGTATTTGATGAAGAGAATTGCGCTTTGGCTGCCAAAGCAAAGAAAGGGAAGAGCAAGAAAGCTTCTCAGTCTGGTGCGAAAGGCAAGAAGCAGGATATGTCCAAGGTGAAGTGCTTTCACCATCACCAGCACGGACACTATGCCACTAATTGTCCGCAGAAGAAGAAGAACAAGCAGGCTGCTGGATCTTCAGCAGGAGAGGCTCTAGCCTCACAGTTTGAGCTTGATTTTTCATTGATCGCATGCTTGGTTTCAAGTGTGATGGGATCATTGTGGTTCTTGGACAGTGGTGCATCTTTTCACATGACGAGAGATAGAGATTTGTTCTCTGATCTGGAGAACAAAGATCTTGGAGTGCACATCGAGATGGGCGATGATGGTAGATACAGTGCGACCGGTATCGGTACCATTTCCTTTGAGAGGGAGTCTGGTAAACCCTTCGTATTGAAGGAAGTCATGCATGTTCCAGGATTGACGAAGAATCTCATCTCAGTGGCAATGTTAGAAGACAAGGGGTATGATGTTGTTTTCAGCGAGGGAAAGGCTTTCCTACGCAGCAAGACAACTGGTGAGACCCGGAAGATAGGGGTTCGAGTGAGGGACCTTTATCAGTTGCATGTAGATGGATGCGCAGCAATGGCGGGCAAGGCAGAAGGATTGGTGAGCCGGGATGATGGCGAGTTGTGGCATAGGAGATTGGGTCACCTTCACCATGGAGCCTTGAAGATACTGCAGCAGATCACTACAGGGCTTCCTAAAGGCACACTTGCGCAGTCAGATCAGTGCAAGGGGTGTACTTTGGGGAAGTTTTTGAAAGCCACCTTTCACGAGAAGGATAGTCGCGCCACGACGATCCTTGAGAGAATTCACACAGACGTGTGTGGACCTTTCTCAGTTGCTTCGACAACAAAACATAGGTATTATGTGATTTTTGTTGATGATTTCTCTCATAAGTGCTGGATCTTCTTCATGCAGAAGAAGAGTGAGACATATTCAAAGTTCTGTGAATTCAAAGCACTGGTCGAGAAGGAGTCGGGGAAGAAGGTGAAGGCTCTTAGGAGCGATAATGGTGGTGAATACATCTCGGACGAGTTCAAGGATTTCTGCAAGGCAGAAGGGATTCGTAGAGAGCTCATAGCTCCCCATAACCCACAGCAGAACGGGGTAGTTGAGCGGAAGAACATAACAATTGTGGGTGCTGCATGGGCAATGTTGCATGATCAGGGCCTACCCCTTCACTTGTGGGCGGAAGCATGCAATACAGTAGTTTATGTGCAGAACCGTTGTCCTCATAGGATACTTGGCATGAGTACACCTGAGGAGACTTATTCTACTAATAAGCCTGATCTTTCTCATTTGAAGATTTTTGGTGCTAACGTTTACATGCATGTGACGAAGGATGCCAGGAAGAAGTTGGAGCCGACCGCAGAGGTTGGGATATTTGTGGGGTACACTGATACGCCCCACAACTATCGTGTGTATTTTCCAGACAGTGGTAAAACTGTTGTGCGACAGGATATAAAATTTCAGGAGGAGAAATCCATGAAGTGTTCGCTTGAGAGGGAGCTACACTTGCATGCAGATGAGGAGCTATTAGTTCCTAAGGATGAGCTTCAGGATGTGGATCAGCCACAGGACGAGGTTCATGGAGTGGAAGAGACCACTCATGCAGCGCCAACCATCAGAGGGCGAAAGTGCTTGACAGAAGCTGAGCGACTGGCTCAAGATGCAGAGAAAGTTGTAGGACCACCTACAGCCCAACGCAGGCAGAGACAATCACCTGATCGGTACACTGGATACATGGCTCTGATGAGCAAGTGTGTTGTGACTGAGCCATCCTCTTTCGAGGAAGCTGTGGAGGATCCCGCATGGGTAGATGCCATGGTGGAAGAGTATGATTCTATTGTCAGAAACAGTGCATGTGAGATTGTTCCTAGACTGGAAGGGAAATCAGTGGTGGGTTCAAGATGGATCTACAAGGTCAAGCAGGCAGCTGACGGGAGTGTGGAGAAGTACAAGGCAAGATTTGTTGCCCGAGGTTTTTCACAGATAGAGGGGATCGATTATGAGGAGACCTTTGCACCTGTCGCAAGGTATTCTTCCATACGGACGATTCTTGCTCTCTCAGTGCAGATGGGATGGCACATTCATCATATGGATGTGAAGACTGCGTTCCTCAATGGAGTCATTGAGGAGGAGGTGTACATTGAGCAGCCTGAAGGCTTTGAGGTCTTCAGCAGCGAGTCGCATGTGTGCAGGCTCAAGAGAGCGCTGTATGGGTTGAAGCAAGCACCACGTGCTTGGTACACACGGATAGACAGCTATTTCATAGAACTTGGATTCTCCAAGAGCGAGGCGGATCCTAACCTATACCAGATTGTGGTGGAGGGTAAGTTGCTTATCATTGTACTGTATGTTGATGATTTGATTCTAATGGGTGATGAGCTGTTGATACTGTCATGCAAGAAGGATCTTGCTACAGAGTTTGAGATGAAGGACTTGGGCCTCCTTCACTATTTCCTAGGATTGGAAATATGGCAGCGCAGTGGTGGACTGTTTGTTTCTCAGGGAAAGTATGCTCGGGAGATACTGGAGAAGTTCAACATGCATGGCTGCAAGCCTGTTGATACTCCTCTTCCTGGAGGTTGGAGGAAGGAGGATGCCACTTCGGGAGAAGAAGTGGATGCCACTGTTTATCGACAGTTGGTGGGGTGGCTGATGTATTTGGTCAATACACGACCTAATATATGCTATGCAGTTAACCAACTTTCACAAGCTATGGTTAAGCCTACCAAGCTCTTCTTGAAGGCGGGCAAGCATGTATTGTGCTACTTGAGAGGCACATCGGGATATGGTTTGTGGTACAGACAGGAGGATGAGGTGAAGCTATGTGGCTTCACGGATGCAAATTGGGCAGGGAGCCCAACGGACAGAAAGAGCACATCAGGAGGGGTCTTCAGTATTGGATCGACAGCAGTTTCTTGGTACAGCAGGAAGCAGAGATCTGTGGCACTCAGTTCAGCGGAGGCCGAGTATATGGCAGCAATTTTGGCTGCATGCGAGACTATATGGATGAGGAAGATCCTGGTTGGTTTGTTCGGTTCTCATTTGGATCCTACTGTGATTTACTGTGATAACCAAAGTTGCATTAAACTCTCGGCTAATCCTGTATTTCATGATAGATCTAAGCATATTGACATCAGGTACCATCATATCAGAGATTGTGTGCAGTGGAGGATCATGTTGCTTTCATACATTCCAACGGAGGATCAGGATGCTGATATTCTGACGAAGGCTCTCACTAGGAGAAAATTCTAGTACCACCGAGGCAGGATAGGGGTTGCTGATAATCCATATCTTGTCGAGAGGGAGTGTTGAGATTGCAACAAGATGATGGAGCTTAGTGAAAAGAGTCGCCTTCACAAAGTGGGCCCACAAGCAAATTATGGTGCAAGTTCTATTTTTGATCACAGTGTGAGTGATCACAATGTGGGTGACCAAAGTGTGGGTGACCAAAGTGTGGGTGATCAAAGTCTATTTTTAGACTGGCTGTCAAAAATAGAAAAGTCAAATATTATTGTCTCATAATAATATTTGGACTATAAACTTGATCTTATTCTCTTGGAGCACTTCAGTTTGAGCTACAGATGTGGCCCATGCAGCTATCAGAAGGAAACACGCTTTTCTTATGAGTCAGTTGAGTTTTTGCATGCATGACTTCAGTTAGAACTCAATCAGTTGAGTTTGGTGGAGTTGATTGTGGAGTTGATGGAGTTGTGTTCAGTTTGACTTGGTTAAACTAGTTGTAGTTAGTCTAACTGCAGATAGACTAATGATGAGTTGTTAAACTAATTATTAACTCATAATACAACTATAGAATACATTAGTTAACTTAGTTGCATGTCAGTGCATGTTCAGTTCAGCAGGGACAGGTGTTAGAGAATCAGATTGCTATCAGTTGTGACTATAGTTGTGCATCAGATCTTGCACAATCAAAGGATTGAGTATGCCAATGAGTTTGCTCATGTATTTTCCTAGTTTGTAGCTTCTGCTCACGTCTTACACATTGTGAGTGATTCTTTGGAGGTGAAATACGATTTTGGTAAGCCATTCTCATCATTCTTGAGCAGGTATTGAGCAGTGGAGGCAGGCAAGCAGTGGAATAGATTTGGAGATCAGATCTTAGCTGTATTGTGTGTAACAGGTGGAGCTGGTACTGGATTGCTTGTGATAAGCATTATACTTTGTAATGTTACATGGTCTCAATCATTAATATACAAATAGTGTGGGGTTTTTAGCGAGATGCTTTCCCCGGGTTGCATACTGTGTTAATGTGTGAATGCTCTTGATGTTTTATTGTTATTGATGCTGCTATATTGATGATCAACGTAGAGGAGCTTATGTATTGTGTATGTATTCCGCAATAGTACATGATCAGGATAATCTCTGTTGAATATGTGTTAAATTATTCAAAATTTCTACAACTAGCTCTAATGAACTAGTCACCAATAATGAGGAGGACCATGAGCCACTTTCAGAAGGAGGCAATGAATAGCCCTCTAGTCCTCAAGTCAACGTCCTTCAAGTTATGTTCAAAAATATCACTCAACTGATCAAATTGTTGGTGAATTAAATTTAGGTGTACAAACAAGAAGGAAGTTGTTGAATCCCCCTACACAAACACATGTAACCCTATTGTCCATGGAGGAACAAAAGGATGTTGCACAAAATAATAAAGATGGAAATTGGTTAAATCTATGCATGAGTAATTGGACCAAATTGAGAAAAATCAGACATGGGAACTTATTCCAAGGCCAAGAAAAAAAATATCATTGGCACTAAGTGGGTCTCTAGGAATAAGTTAAATGACTATGGTGAAGTGGTCATAAACAAGGCAAGGTTGGTATGCAAAAGTTATTCTCATATTGAAGGTCTAGATTTTGATGAAACTTTTTCTCTTCTTGCTATATTAGAGGTAATCAAAATGTTTTTGGCATTTTATTGTTTCAAGAAATTCAAAATATATCAAATGGATGTCAAATCTACATTTTTAAATCGAGAATTACATGAAGAAGTTTACATAAAACAACCATATGGGTTTCAGCTGACATAGAAGCCCAATTATGTTTTCAAGCTTAAGAAGGCCTTGTATGGTCTCAAACAAGCCTCTAGGGCTTGGTATTTCATGCTATAAAACTACATTCTCAAGTGTAGATTCAAAATAGGTGCATCTAATAGTGATCTATATGTCAAAGCAAAGGATGGAAAACTCATAGTGGTGGTTGTATATGTTGAAGATACCATTTTTTCTAGTGATTCATATTTGTTAACCTAGAAATTTGCAGTAGACATGAAGGTCAAGTTTGAGATGTCTACGCTCGGAGAGATTTCTTATTTCCTTGGAATGTAGATTTCCAAAACGTCCAAGAGGATTTTCATTTCAAAAAGAAAGTATCTCAAAGAAGTATTGAAGAAGTTTGGCATGGAGGAATTCTCTTTAGTAATCACACCAATGCGGGTTACAAGTTGCAAGCTTAGAAATATTGATGAATCACCATAAGTGGACCAGACTTTATATAGATTTATTATTGGTAGCTTGTTGTATTTGATAGCTTCAAGACCAAACATTATCTAGGTTGTTGGAATTGTTTGAATATTTCAAGCAACCCCTAGAGAAAGGCATATTCTAGTAGCCAAAATAATTCTCAGATATCTCATAGTCACAATGGATTATGGACTATGGCACCCAAGAGGTAAATATTTTTCGCTGACTACTTATACTAATGTTGATTAGGAAGGTGATGTAGATGATCAAAAGAGCACTAGTGGTGGTGAATTATTTCTTGGAGAGTGTCTAGTTTCATGGTTGAGCAAGAAGAAAGCTTCCATCTCTTTATCTATAGCTAAATCATAATATGTTGCAGTAGCTTCTTCTTGCACTCAACTATTGTGGATGAAGAAAAATTTGTAGGATGTATAAGTGTTTTATCATCAACCTATTCCCATTATTTATGACAATACAAGTGTCATCATCGTGTCAAAAAATCTTGTATTCCACTCCAAGAAAAAGCATATTTCAATCAAATATCATTTCTTGATAGAGCAAGTTTTTAATCAAATTGTGAAGTCGGAGTATGTACCTACAAAAGAACCTCTCCCAAGAGAACAATTTGAGTATTTGAGGAAAATATTGGGAGTTGTTCCTCTTACCTCCCTCCAATAGCTCTTCCTTCAAGAAGAAGAAATGCAGTTGGTATACCTTCAACATATCAAGATGAAGTTGCTAGGTCCACACGATCAACAAGACATGATAAGATTGTTGGCAGGGGAAGTCCATTAGTCTCTTTGTCATTGATTTCAAAGGGGGATAGGTCTTAGTGGTCAAACAAAAGTTTTCAGTGATAAAAGAAAACAAGGATAAGTCATGATGCAGAAGGAAAACAACAACACAAAAAATAATAGTACAACACACAAGAAGTGCATCATAGGGGGAGAAACATCCAAAGGAACGATTTAAGACATTCATATTTGGTATGTCTTCATGAGGATGTTTTTGTTGGGTGTGGAGCCTGATTATCTTCTTTATTCAGAGGTATTTCCATATTGTACCCATTTCGTAACGTGGCGACAACACCGCCCATTTATGCATGCCTCCAGGGGGGTCCAGGGGGGGCGACGCTGATTATTTAGAGCCCCCACTCCCCCCCCCCCCCCAGTAGGGGATCGGGGGCAATTCCCCCATAGATAAAAATAGATGTAAAATTTCCTTGTAAAATGTTGTAATTTCGTAGTCAAACCGGGCCGTCCATTAGGCAGAAAACTGACGGTAGAAGTTATGTTTAATTTAGGGTTTTTTTCCGTAGAAGGCAACCCCTTTCTATATATGAGAGAATTGCATTGCGACTAGATAAATGTGTATTCTGAGTGAGAAAGAGAGAGGAGATTATGTGAGAGCGAAGAGGGAATTACAATAGATCTGTTGTAGGTTGTATCTCTTCATTTTGCTGGATAATATAAAAGGAAGGACTGTCTATTTCTCCATGGATGTAGCCCAAATTGGGTGAACCACGTATATCTGTGTCTTTCTTGTTTTATGCGTTTCATGTGTTTATATTTATGCAATATTTTTATATGTTCCATTGCTCTGTAATATATAATTTCTAACAATTTTGTTTGATCAAGATGTTGACATAAATTCTAAAGCGCGAGAATGTTATAAATGTGTTTTCATTGATGGAAAAGCATGGCAAAAGGATGATATAGGGTGACTGCAAGATGGTGGAGCTAATTTGTGAAGGTGCATGATATTTGGTGCCATTTATATCTTAGAATATCATTTCAATTTCTATTGGGACCCACTTAAATGGATAGAGCTCTGAAAGATCTTTCCCTTGGTATGTGGAAGTTTGAGAATGGCCTGCTGGATCATAAGTTAGACCTAGTCAAAGATGAGAACCCCCAAAGTCAAAGTGGCAAAGCTAAAGTGGTTAGACACCTTTTGGATAAAGTTAGTTTGGTGCATTCCTCAAATATGATGGATTCATTAGCGAAGCATAAATATAGAGGATCGAGCAAATGTGGCATCACAACACAACAACAGGAAGCATTATCATTGGATGGAGGCAAAGCCCACTATACACATCATCCTGATAGGAGTACCTTGGAGGTTTTCGAAGAGCCCATAGAAGAGGCTAGCAGGATGGAGTTAGTCAGGGTGGACGTGGCTCTAATAGAGGTGGCAGGCACATTAGTTGGTGAAGTTTTAGAGAAGGAGGAAACAATTAAGCATCGAGCATGTCAATTGTTGGACTAGGCCCCATGCATCCCACCAACACATTAGAGACATTTGAGAGTGGATATTTCCATATTTATTCATATTGGCTACAACTTTCGGATAAGAGTTGCGTGGAATTTTCCCCTGCTCGATGTTTTTGGTGGAAACTCCACTAATCTTTAGGGACCAAAAAGTAGATAGATAGTAAGCATGAGAGTTGATCAACCTTATAAATAATGAGAGAAAGAAGCCAGTAATAATGGTAACTACGATAAAAAAATATATCAAATTATGAACAATCAAAAGGATGTGGGGTAAAAGAAATATTAATTAAAAAAATATGGTCCAAGAGATACAAAACGAGGTTGAGATGCAATGTAAAATTTGAGGAAGGTAAAAAATAGAATAGTATATTTAAATAAAAGGTAAAAGGTTTAGAAATTATATTATTATTATTAAATGGAAATGGACTAAGCTTAAAATAACATATTATTATAAGCTTATTCCATAAGCTTAGTCCATTTTCGTTTAATAATAATAATATAATTTCTACATCTTTTACTTTTTATTTAAATATACAATTCTATTTTTTACCTTCCTCGAAATTTACATTGCATCCCAACCTTGTTTTGTATGTCTTTGACCATTTTCTTTAATTAAAATTTCTTTTACCCCTCATCCTTTTGATTGTTCATAATTTAATATTTTTTCATCCTAGTTATTGTTGTTCCTGGATTCTTGCTCTTATTATTGATAGGGTTTATCAGCTCTCACGCTTACTATATATCTTCTTTCTAGTCCCTAAATATGGGTGGAGTTCCCACTTGAAATGTCAGACGGGGAAAAATTCCATATAGTTCTTATCTAAAAGTTGCAGCCAACATCGGAGAAAGTTTCGACAGGGTCTGAAACACATTATTTAAAGCGAAAAGGGGTGTTAGAATGGAAAGATTGCCCATATTTCTGATCGACAAATCAACGACAAAGGTTAATTCTGACACCCCCCCCCCCTCTCAATACCACAAACAACTAGAAAGGGGTGGTGGAAACAACAAGTGGGTTTCTCAAAGGACCGGGCAACGTTGAAACAATGCAACAGGTTAAAGGCTTGAATCTGGTGGTTTTCCTTTGAAAAATTAACAAAGGAAGTTAACGAAGAGCAAAGGACCAAGATCCTCCTTCTCTCTCCTCTCTATCAGATAGGTGGTGCAATGTGATTAGCCATAGTAGACAAATGGACGCACAGGTGGTTGATGATGTTGACATGATGTGGCTCAATATGAAGTGGACATGTGGAATGCAGGTTCGTAATTTTTAGGTAAATGAGTGGGCCATTTCTAGGTGACATGTGGACCACTTATAGAGAGCCACATGACACAAGTGATGAAATCATGATTTCATCATGCAGGAAGGAACCATAAAGGTTTTGAAGCAATGCACAAATGTGCATTGGGATGATTTGGCAACGGGAAATGTGGCAACAACTTACTAGTTTTCAAGTTTAGTAATAGGACACACTAGGACAGCTCATCCCTGAAGGCTAACTTCCAAGATTTTTTAAAGGTGCACAAAGGAACCAACGAGGTGACAAGGAACGAGACATGTAGACATGGACAACTATGAAGCAAAAGCTAATTAGAGAAGAGAAGAAGGAAACCCCACAAGACATGTCACCCATGTGGGTTGACCCTGTAAAGAGATTAAGGCACGCAGAGGAAAGGTTCTAGATGAAAAGATTCGGTACACGTCGGTAGTCTAGCCAGGTAGCTAACGACCATCGAGAAGTAGAAAGGAAGTCCCCATGGGACACATCATCATTGTGGCATGATCCTAGAGGTTCTTAAAAGGCACAATATATATGCATTGGGATAAAGGTGTCAAGAACCAAGAACTAGCACTTAGTCCCATGCAATGATAAAATCATGGGCGTGGAGGAGTTCATAAAGGAAATAATCTCTCGAGGCTTAAAAGGCAAAGAGCTCGCGATTAAGAGGAAAAAGACTAAGTTGGAGGTCATGAGACTTGGTCTTATGGGTGGATAAGAGATAGAGGGCCAATGCACAAGGGCTTGAAGGCTATATTTGGCGACATAGATGTTATTGGCAGTAATTGTGGCAATTTTTTTATATTTAGCAATCGACTGAAGTTAGAACTACAACTAAAGTCACTGCTAAACCCTGTAATGCACCATAATAGCCAAAATCAGTAGTTTAACTCATAGTTTGAGTTTTCAATAGCAGATTGGAGCTTGATAACTTGATGAGCATATTGAGAAGACAAAAATGAACAGGACAAAGGAAAACATTAAAAAATCATGCAATGATACAAGTGAACTTAACTAAAAATCACAAAAGGCAAAAATATCAAGCCAGATTCTTGATAAGCATAATTTATTGAGGAATTCTAGAAGACTTTGCAAAAAAAAATTGTGTGGGCGAGTTGGGTTGATGTTGGTGTTTGATGGTGTATTTCTCAGTAATAACATATTGTTGAAGGTGGCATTGAACAAATTGTTTTATTTTGTAAATAGATGTCGCATTGATGGTTCTAGTGTGAACATGTATGAAATATGCATCATTGATGTCAAGAAAGTTTTATCTTGCAAATAAGGGTTTGTAGCTCCTTCCAGTAGGTGCTGGAAAACATTTAGGGTTGTTGCTCCATTTAGTTGTAGTTGATAAATCATGGATTTGTAGCTTCCTACAGGTTGTAGCCAGAGAAATTCGTAACAGGAAGTTGTAGTTTTCCTTGTGAAGGAATTTAAGAACATTTTGAAGAATTTTCATGTTCCTTGCGTACCTAATATTATTTCGTGTCATGCTCATATGTATTAATTTCTGAAGTATTTCTTGGTGTCCTAATATTTTTTTACAATTGAAAGAAAATTGTTAAAATTCCTACAATACTAATTCACCCCCCCTCTCAGTATTTCCTTGGTTTCTAACAATTTAAACCCGAGATCATCACTCTTAGGATTGATCTAGAAAATAAAAATGAAGAGAATAACAAGTTACTTTAGATATTTGATGAACAATAATATGGGCTTAAAGAATAAATTATCAGGTTGAAAACCCAGCTAGAAGAGACAAGAAGATTTGAAGAAGTAACAAGAAATCAAATAAAAGAAAGAGAGGATGATTGTGAGGAATTAGATATAGAGGTTGTCACATTAAGAAGTAAGTTAGAAGAAAAATCCAAATAGCTAAAACTTCAAGATAGTTACAAGATCTTGGATAATCTACTTATATGGAAAAGGTATCCATCCATCAAAACAGGCCTTGGCTTTCATTAAATAGCTAAGGGGGAATCTAACTCATAGGTAAAGAAACACACAATAGCAGGACACTAAAAGAAAATAATGGAAGCAAGCAGTAGAATGAGAAACCAAGGAGAGTGACCTTTTCAAGAAGACCATTTTTTCCCAAGGATTAGTATGGCATAAATACAAGCTTTCAAAGGAGGAACAACAAATCCTTATCTTATTCGATGAATGATGTTGAGTGGTTTATCTGCCACAATTTGGACATATTGTTTCTAGTTGTAAAAGTACATTTCTAAGACCCTAAAATTAGATGATGCAGCATAAGAGGGTTTCTCCATGAAGCAAGCAAGGAAGAACACTCTCCACAAGAAGATAATTTGTTCTCAGGTATACAAGTTTCTTACATGGTGATTGTTTTTCTTGTAATTATATTGGACATAAGGCCATAGACTGAAAATCATATGGAAATGAAAAGAATATGAGGTAGAGATCATAAATGTGGAATGAGTTTATAATGCATGACTCTTTTTTCCCCTTCTTTGGTCACATAAGATGTTATACATGCAATAATTTTAGGCACGTGAAAAAGGAGTGTAGGAGAAAGTCTATGAGTTCTTTTAGATAACAAGAAGAACCTATACAGAATAGGAAATTAAACAAGAATTTAAAGCAAGATCCATTTAAAAAAAGGCCAAAATAATATGCCTCTATCAACAGTGATCATACCAATGTATGGAAGGAAAAGGAATAATACAAGGTGAATTGTGGCCTAGTACTATGTGTGCTAGAGGGAGATGATCACTGGTATATAGACAATGGATGTTCTCATCATAAGTCTAGAGACAATAACTATCTCTCTAAATAAATCCAAAGGTGGAAATGTTAGACTTGGAAACAATGCACCAACCAAGGTGATAGGAAAAGGTAGATCCAACCTTGATGTTACAAATAAAAGTGTTGCTAATGTCTTATTGGTTACAGGGCTAAAGCGCAACATTTTGAGTGTGTGTCAAATGACCGATAGAGGACATGTAGTCATATTTACTTCAAGAGGGTGTAGGATTATATAACAAGACACTAGAAAGTTAATAGCAAAAGTAATCAAAAATCCAAATAAGGTATATGTGCTAAACAAAATTAAAGGAAGCAATAAGATATTCAAGGCAATTTCTTCTTCAGATTCAGAATAAAGGAAGTAAGGCCTAGTTTCAATCCATCAATTGTTGGCATATTTACAAGGAGCATTCCAGGAGAAAGAAATAATAAATACTAGAATATTCTTAGTGGGGGCTAATACAACATCTCAAAGGAAGACAATAACCATTGAAGTTGAAGCAAGTAAGAGAAGGAATGCAGTTGGATGAGTAGTTTAGAGTGTCCTTCATGCTCAGGGGGAGCATATCAACAAAATAATGGATTAGAAATTGTTTAGCATTGTTGACATTGTTTTCACCTTGTTTTGTAGGAGACACAATAATCAGCAACAAGAATTCTAATGTTTAATTGGAAAGTATGTCACATATTCAGGGGGAGTGAGTTTTCATATGGAACATCCAAAAGACAAAGAAGATGTTATTTTTGCAGATGAACTTGATGTGTAAAGGAAAATTGAGATCACAATAGAAAATTAGAGTCTGAATACCCTTTTCTATTGATGTCAAAGGGGGGGAAGAGAGACGTCACCAATAAGTTTTGTCTTAGCAATTGATGAGGCAGTTGGAGGTTGTGGTTTCCATCAATTCAAAAGGGAAAGATTGTTGGCATTGTGTTGGAATTGATGTTAACAATGATTAGCAAAACAATATTTGAATGATGGCTAATTAAGGATATTGATCTGACATGAAGCATATAGTTGACGATGGCTATTTGAGGCCAGTGATCAGGCATGAAGCAAACCTAGCATCACTCAAGAACAGATGAAGATTAAAGATTGGAAACTGGCATTTGCAACCCATATTGCACATTGAAAACAAGCATTTGCAACTCATATTGCTCATGGGAAACCAACATCTGCATTCCCAAGCATGAAAATTAGTGCAACATCTCAAAACCATGGTTCTTCTGCTTGTTTTTTCCTCACACTAACGGTTGATATTATGCTAGTGATAACATCAAATTTTGTTTTGGTTTTTTCCCATGGTAAATCATTTAGTCAGTCTAATATGATCGTCAAAGGGTGTATATAACTAACCCCGTCACACATCATAAGTGCATCTATCTCAGCGATTAAGGGCTATTACTTTGTGGATCATTATGTTGTTTGTGTTTGAGTACAGGTGATTGGAGTGATCATGTTCACACTTGTGACCTAAAAATGGTGTATGTTTTGATCAACGAAATTGTTTCTATTTGTATCATTGTTCTGGCACAGGTGCAATGGAGGTATGAGTTTTTTCTTGCACTATTGCGGGTCTAATTTGCATCCAATAACTTTTATGGTTTGATCTAGGTAGGGTGTAATATTTTGTTTGTGTGACTTGATGCAATGGTGAGTATTTTTGTGACCAATCATGAGTTTATTTATTGATCATTTTGTTTCTGTGGATGTGTTTAAACTATATATAATGTGATTAGGGTGTTTGATGTGATTTGGCATGTTTTATTAACATTGAATCGATGAATTAATAACATATATTCTCTATAATGTTGCACGGAAACAAGACGATCTAGTGGTTGTGTGTGGTCTTGACCCTCGAACAATATCATTGTGTGAAGTTCTAGTGCAATAAATACATATTCATCTCTATTATGGCATATGGAAAGTTCAATTGTAGGATTTTTTATATCATTAAAGGTCATGTTTTCTTGGTGTTCAATCGATCTAGAGAAATCAAGTTCCCAACCCTATGAAATGGTTTGAATGATTATTTCCTTATTCTGGTGGTTGGTCGCGTGACAGGTTATAAAGACCTTTTTTCTATGCTCAAATGATGTGGTGATGGACCAAATGCACAAAATTGATGTGATGATTTTGTGATGTGTGTCTATCAATGTGATCTCATTAGATTGGGTATGTATGCATCCCCTACTTTATGAAGATCGTAAAGATGTTGTGTGAATTGGTGTAATCATGCGCATTGGTATATTATGCCTCTAATCGATCTTGTATGCATGGTTCCATGTTATTTGTGATGGTACAAATGAATAAGTTCATTCTTCTTAGTGATATGATGTGAAAGGTATTAATTTGGTTCAAAGTTGCATACAAGAAAATGTGCACTAATATTTCTGGCCTATCATAAAACCTTGATCGTAGGGTGAGGTGTGTCCATTGGACTTTCAATCTAATGAGACCTCTTATGATTTGATCAAGAAAGAACTGTGTTATGTCTATTTAATTTCATAACTGGAGTATAATATGAAATCAAAGCTTAGATTTGGTGAATAGGATGTTGTAACCTTGATTTCCTTGTTGTTGGAGTTGTCGTGTTTATCAGTAAATGTGGACTTGTTGCTCAAAGTTGTTGAAATCAAGGATTTCCATTGCTATATAATTTTGATGATGTTGCAACTATAAAGGATTACTAAATATGAGAGATGTTGCTTACTTTAGTAAAAGACTCCTAATAAAGTGATAAACGTTTGAATGTTGAGCTTATAAGTATGAGGAAGTAAGTCAAATTGTATTGATTAAGATTTGATGAGTCCAAACATATGAATTTGTTGGAAAATTGTCCCCAAGGATGATGTCTTCTATGACTATAACATTGTAGTTTCCAATTTATGTTGAAGGTTACTTATTAGGATAAAGTTTACCTAAAGTGATTGTATCTGTTGTATGAAATATTTGAGGTGTTTTGGTCTACATGTGTGGGTTTCTGATGCAGAAGCATCTAACCCCCCTTAATCAAAGGAGGAATCCAAAGCGGAGAACGAGAAGACATGGACCATCGAGCTAAACAGGGGACAAATCTATTTAAAACGAGCTAAAATGATGGAATGGATAAGTCTCGAGAAGACTTGATTTAAATGTAATCTGTCATGTATGTGAATTAGTTGAGAAGTTTGAGGAAGAGATGTGATTGGATCCTTCATAGTGATCCGATCCAATGTTACTTTATATATATATATATTGATGAACCTGCATGTTCAAAGAGGGATAGAGAGCAAAGAATAGAAGTTGTGTAACAGAGAGTGACCAAAATGTAACGGAAGGGAGAACTCATTCCTAAGGCTGAAATACCTTAGGCTATAATGGAAGTCTGTATATGTATAATATATATGTGTTCTGTGGTTTTCCACATGTCTGTGTATTTTGTCCCTTTTCAATTCTGTTATGTATATATGAGGGCTTCAATCCCAATTGTGAGTGTGTTTATCAACCATCGATCACGGTAGGATCGATGGAAATCCAATGAAATATTGTTATATGTGGAGTCGTGGTGTGAACGCAGGTGTGGCAAAGGAACTGGTTTAAAAGCGTAGATTCCATCAAAATGGCGAGACCAAGCCAAGGAAGAATAGCGAAGAGATGAAGTATCGGCAAACCAGGGCCATTGGATCTTATAAATCAATGACCAGGATTTTATTGCATTGGTGGAACCCTTTTGGGTGTTATCGGACCCTGACCATTCAGAAGAGCGATTGCGATAATGCGATGGATCATGGACAGTCAGATCGAGAGTCCAGATCGACGGTCCAGATCTAATCGCTAATTGCATATCAGATCAGTTAAGGGACAATGCGATAGCGCCGATGTGGTGGAACGCTGATATGTCGATAGCGATAAGTCGGCGATCGGAGGCTTTGCTGATCAGAGGTCAGGTGATCGGAGCAGCCGAAAGAGTCAGAGTGGAGAGTGGATCTAACGGATATATAGATCTAGGTGAATTGTTTTTGAAGTCTGAACAAAGGGTTCGAAGTGGGTTTTTGATGGTTTTTCCCATGTATTTCTTGTTTTCCAATAGTTGCATGGCCGTGGGTTTTTAAGGCTCAAAAGAATATTTTAAAGCTTCCAATAGTGTAATGGCTCCGATAAAGTGTAAGTCCATGGTTTAAAGGCTTAAAGCCTCAATGAACGCTTCCGATAGGCTTTGTGGGCCCATAACCCACAAGCCTTAGGATCAATTATTGATATGAAAGGGGAAATTGGTTATACCCGTGTATTCCTTTTCATCAAGTGGTATGAGAGTAAGGAAAGTTTTTCTACAAGAAGGAAGAAGGGAAAGGAGGTACAGTTGTTTAAAACTACAGAGTTTGTGGTCTTACTATCATGTAGAGAACGGCAACAGAAGGTGAGAATATTTGCAGCAACCTAGAGCAAGGTGTTCTCAATTGGTTCCAAAGAAGAGAACCAGAAGGATGCCAAAAGACCGAGTGAGGAGGGCTTGGTGAGGTATCATGTAGCAGAGGAAGACTGTTGCTACAGAGGTTGGTTGCAGCTCACAGAAGATCATGAAAGCAGTTCCACTGAGAAGTGGGTTTAATTACTAAGGACAAGGAGGAGCATATGACCAGGAGGTCATAAATTTTTGTGCCTCGGGAGTCTGATGCAAGAGCATCTAACCCCCCTTAATCAAAGGAGGAATCCAAAGCGGAGAATGAGAGGATGTGGACCATCGAGCTGAACAGGGGACAAATCTGTTTAAAACGAGCTAAAATAATGGAATGGATAAGTCTCGATAAGACTTGATTTAAATGTAATCTGCCATCTATGTGAATTAGTTAAGAGATTTGAGGAAGAGATGTGATCGGATCCTTCATAGTGATTCGATCCATTGTTCCTTTATATATATATTGATGAACCTACGTGTTCAAAGAGGGATAGAGAGCATAGAATAGAAATTGTGTAACAAAGAGTGACCAAAATGCAAACGAAGGGAGAACTCGTTCCTAAGGCTGAAATGCCTTAGGCTGTAATGGAAGTCTGTGTATGTATAATAGATATGTATTCTGTGGTTTTCCGCATGTCTATGTATTTTGTCCCTTTTCAACTCTGTTATGTATATATGCGCTGAGGGCTTCAATCCCAATTGTGAGTGTGTTGATTGACCATCGATCAGAGTAGGATCGATGGTGATCTAATCAAATATTGTTATATGTGGAGACGTGGTGTGAACACAGGTGTGGAAGAGGAACTGGTTTAAAAGCGCAGATTCCATCAAAACAGCGAGACCAAGCCAAGGAAGAATAGTGAAGAGATGAAGTATCAACAAACCAGGGCCGTTGGATCTTATAGATCAACGGCCAAGATTTTATCGCATCGTCAAAACCCTTTTGGGTGTTATCAGACCCTGACCATTGAGAAGAGTGATTGCAATAATGCGATCGATCATGGACCATCAGATCGAGAGTCCAGATCGATGGTCCAGATCTAATTGCTAATTGCATATCGGAGCAGTCAAGGGACAGTGCGATAGCGCCGATGTGGTGGAACGTCGATAGCGATAAGTCAGCGATTGGAGGCTTCGTTGATAGGAGGTCGGGTGGTCGGAGCAGCGGAAAGAGTTGGAGTGGAGAGCAGATCCGATGGATATATAGATCTAAGTGAATTGTTTTTGAAGACCGAACAAAGGGTTCAGAGTGGGTTTTTCATGGTTTTTCCCATGTATTTCCTATGTTTTGATAGTTGTATGGTCGCGGGTTTTTAAGGCTCAAAAGCATATTTTAAAGCTTTTGATAGTGTAATGGCTCTGATAAAGTGTAAGTCCGCGGTTTAAAGGCTTAAAGCCTCAATGAACGCTTCCGATAGGCTTTGTGGGCCCATAACCCACAGGCCTTAGGATCGATTATTGATATGAAAGGGGAAATTGGTTATACCCCTATATTCCTTTTCATCAGTTTCCTTATTTAGTTGCTACTCATTTTGATGTATGGTGACCTTATGATAAGACAATGGAAAGTATTGTTAATACTATTGGTGATGTATTTGAGTATTATTGAATGTAAAGTTAGGGTTGAATTATTGAAAATAACTTCTGATTAATTTGGTTAAAGGGTGATTGTCCCCATGGTGTTGAGGATAGAATAAGTGTTTCTTAGATTTAATATTACAAAGATATCAATGTCATTTCTCTTATGACAGGGTTGCATGTGTTGTAGGAATTTTCACATGAGAAAGATAATTTATTGCATTAGGTTTTGTATCCATGATTGAACTATTTGCTAAACTATTTATTGTCCGGGGTTTTCTTTATGCATATGTGCTATAATGTGCTACTGTTGTGCTAAATATTGTGTGCATTGTAGATGAAAATAGTGTATTTTTGTGTTGTTAGTGATGAAGATCATGTGTTTATCAAGACTACTATTTGGAGTCAGAGTTGGATTATTACTTTTTCTAGGGTTTGAATGTTATTAACATGTTTCAAAATTTATGTTGTAGAGATGATGAACTATTGACCTAGTACTACACTGATTAGAAGTAAAAGTTTATATGTTATAGGATATGTTGAGGTTTTTTTCTTACTTGAAATAAGTGATTGTTGCAATGATTAGTGTCTACTACTAAGTTAATGCGATGTTGTTGACAGATTGATGATATAAATGTATTGTTGAGTTCTCTATTGTTTATAAGTATTTATTGCAAGAATATGTTGTTGATTATTTGTAGGACTAACAATATGTCACTACAATAGTTTCCAGGATGGATGAGTTTTGTTGATCAAGAATAATTTGCAAAGATGAATTGACAGTTGATTTCTAAGGTTATGCAGTGGAGTGGATCTAGTTTGAAAATGGATGAAAGAGAGGTCCATGGTGTTTTGGGGTCGGTCTCTGCAGTTGGTTGGTGCCATCTAACTAAATTGAGGGAGAAAGTACTTCTTGTTGGTGGGTGCCAACAAAAATGTGAAGGGAGTGGGTGCTTCCTACTTTTGGGTTCGAGTGAAACTGTAAAGGGAGTGGGTGTTTCCTACTGGCAAGTTCTAGAGAAATATTACAAGGGAGTGGGTGCTTCCTGCTAGTGGGTTCCAGTGAAAAATAAAAGGGATTTGATATTTCCTACTTGTCAATGCTAGTGAACAGATGTAAAAAAGAAAAAAAATTAAGAAGAGAAGGAGAAGAATGGTGGTTTTATTTATTTATGGGTTTCCACCTTAAAAAATATCTCTTATATATTTTTCTTTCGATTTGTCTTATGGTTCTTGATATATTTATTTTATGCATGGTACTATTGATGCTGCTTCTATGGTCACTAAACAACTAAAACTTTAAATTCGTAATAATTCTTGAGATATTTATTCACCCCCCTCTCAATATTTCCAACAAAAGAAAACCAAAGATTTGAGACAAAAAAAATCATAGAAAGCTGCCAAGAAGATAGAGAACCATTGAGACAATGGAAGAGGTGGGTGGACACTGATATCCAACTATATTAGTCCTCCCCCCATAGGAATAAATGGTCTCCATTGTGTTAAATTCCCTCATCATATGGGGAAAAATATTTTGAATTTGTCTATTGGTGAGTTACGTGATTTGGTGAAGAAGATGCTTTTTTTGGCAACATAGTAGAGTTGTATATGTTGATGGCATGTATCTTTTTTCTTGGTTTCCATTATCTAATCCATTATAACCTATTCAATTCTGTCAATATTGAGTTGTGTGGGGGTGAATTACTTGACTTCCTCCAAGTTGTCCAACAAATGTGGAAAATATGGTAAAGGTAGCGCCACATTAAGTATTGGGTGCAATCCAAGGAAATGTGAAATGCTCAATTCAAATGAATTTTCACTTGCATCCTTTATGATTGTGTAAGGCCCATACCAGAGTGATATAAACTTCCTATGGGGGTGCATAAATTTCTCTTTTTATAAGTGTAACGACACCTTATCAAAAACCTAAAACTTATGTGTAGCCCTCTACTAGTCATGCCACTACGTGTACCTGTCATTAGTTTTTTGCATGATATCATGGACCTATTATTGGAGGTGTTGGTTCTGTTTAAAAATTTGGCTTCCCTATCTCCCTCAACCTAATCATGGGAGTACTTTTTTGTGAATATATAATGGGAATAAATACATAAATTGAGGCCAATTGTTGGAAACCAAGGCACACTTAAAAAGGACTATGGAAAATAGAATTGTGGAGGGATATATTATATCTATGTTGAACATTTGGAAATATTTGTCCCGTGTGTGTGCATCCATGAAGTTGTACATGTGCAAGATATGCACAATCATCATGTTGACCACTTTTATTTGTCCATATTATTAGGAATAAAAGGAACTCAATTTGGTCAACTTGGTATCCATGAGAGACCGTAGGCTAGAAAAAAATGTGTTGAGGATCCTACTATCCCTATTTCAAATAATGGTCCAAGGTAGCCCAAAATGAACCCAAATATGCTCAAATAAGAGTTTAGTAATGGCTTCAATTATGACATTATTCTTGCATGGTGCCAAAATGGCTATTTTAGGTAATTGATCAACAACCAAAAACACACAATCATTACCATTCTTGTTGGATGGAAAAATTGACATGTAATCCATGGAGGCTGACTCCCAGGATTTGTATGGAGTAGGTATATGAGTGTACAACACTTGCTTCTTGATGGTTGGTTTAGAAATGGAATAAGGATTGCATGATTTGATATATCATTGGACATATTATCAAATATTTGGCCAGTATAAATACTTCTAAAGTAATGTTATTATCTTCTTCACACCAAAGTGCCTTACCACCCAACTGTAATGTGCCTCCCAGATCATCTTTGCATGCTTGCTTGAAGGAACACAAAGGTGGTCCAGGTAGCACAAGAGCGCATCTTGGAGGTGGAAGTATGGAACCTTTTTTTCCTATAATCAACATATGGTATATGGGAACAAATTCGAAGTCACATTTATATAATTGTGACCACCCAGAGATCTAGTTCCCATAAGAGTCAAGAACTATGGTTGATGGGCCTCATAATTGGATATTTTATAAGGCCCATTTGGTCTTTCCTATACACCTAAAACATTTATTTAACCCCTTTACTTGCACATTATAGATTTAATTCATAGTATTAATGGGTCCCTAGGAATTCGATTTCCCCTTGCTTATTATGTGCCTAATATTATTAATTTTTTGTAGAATATTGAGAGAATATTGAGTGAACTCTAAAAGATCTGCAAAATGAGAGAATCTAGGGACTTGTTCCCTACCAATAAATGAATGGAATATTATGAAATTATTGAACAAATTTTGGAGCTCCATTGATTGCGAAAATGTAGGGATGTGTTCCCCACCAAAAGAGGAACTTGAGCTTAATTGGATTACATAGAACCTATCCTCCTTGGCATTCAAAATCAATCAGGGAACCAGATCCATAATTTTAGGGAATTGGAGGGAAACAAACCCCCTCATCAAGGAGGCTACTCATCATCATGTTTTGTATAAATAAGAGGGCATAGTATCTGATAGGGTATTCAAATGAGAGATTAGCGTTCCAGAGCTAGGAGAAAGTCCTTTGTATTGAACATTTTAAATATTGATGTTTAAATGGTATTTCCAATTAATGAAATCCAACTTCTTTTCAGTTTGATTTGTCCTTATATGGGTATGAGATCCCTAGGGTTAGGGCCCAACTCTGGGTACTCAAGCCCATTTGCATTTTGTTCTTTTCTTTACACATTCAGTCTAGATAAGTTCGTTGGTTATTACTTCTTTGAAAAGCAGTCTTAATAACATAGTTTGTACCAAATTTATAGTGTTGATATTCACAAGGTTCCTCTATTGTGGGACTGGCCAAAAATATTTATGATTATGCATATGTTTTTTAGAGATTAGTTTCCATTCATTGTTCCAATGCATTTCCATTTCTAAATTCTATTTAATAACTAGCTTGCACTTAGTTAAAGGTTTTGGTTAGACGGTGTTAGCACATGCATGCATTTCCGATATATAGGATTGTCACCTTTTTTTTTATAAAATGTTTGAAATATTCAAGTTCCGAGAATTCCACCCTCTCAACTTTGCTCTGATTTTATGCAATATGTCCACAATTATAGTTTTGCTACAAGAGGAGGTTATCTTGTGTTTTCTACTACAAGATAGACCATCTGAAGCCTCTAAGGATTAAAGTAGGCTCTTTCATCCCTTTTTGTCCTACCCCAACCTCCAACACTCATATTTCCACCTTCTTCTATGCTCAAACAACTTCTGGCCCTATCCTATAACACTTAGAGGCTATCACGTAGCACTACGGAAAAAGCCTCCAAATACATTCTGATATACCCCACAACACTTCTGACCACCCCTAGGAACTACATAATGATCATAACACCATACATATGAATAAAATGGATTCAAATACCTAGTTGGAATTTTGTATTGATTAATAAAGTATAGATAGACAGTCATTCCCAACAATCTTGTAGCAAAACAATAGTAATTTCTACTATTTTTTAGCACATATTAACATAGGTATTTTTAATTGATTCCAGTTGTATTGGAGTCCTAATAAATCCCACTTAATAAAAAAAACATACCCCATTGCATTTTCACTTGATCAGATCAGACAATTGGTAGGTTAACTAGCTCATCGATTCTGGAATTTCTGGTTTTTAGAGTAGTAATTTTCTGGTATTTTTTAGCACATGTTAACTAGGGTATTTTTGAGTGATTCCACTTAGATTGGAGTCCTAGGAAATCCTAATTAATAAAAACATTACTACGTACCATTTTTATTTGATTTTCTTGGGCATTTAGCAATTTAACCAGAGAAACAATAATCCTATAACAATCTTGTAGCAATCATATAGCAGTTTGTTTTTGAGATCTTCTTTCCCCAGATTCACTCCAAATTAATGACAGAAGTAGATTTATAACCTATGAATGCTATGAGAGAACTTTGGTTGAGATGAGGCTTGGTTAGGTCGTCATTTATCTCTTATATTGCTTGCTTCTTGAATGTTGATTTATGCAATTAGTCTATATTTATTTTCCAGCAAAAGTAGTGTTGTCCTTTGAGATAACCTAAGGTCAATTAGTTATTCCAAAGCATCTATAATGTTTTGTTGTTTTAAATGATTCGATGACCAGTGAACTATTTATAAATAGGTGCTTTAAACATAGATAGATTCTTAATAAAATAAAAGGCAGTTCTTTAACTGCACATGGTTATTTTGATTTTAGTGGGATGGATAAGTAGAATATGGAGAAATATAATTGATTTAATATTCAAACTGAGTATTTAACCATTTATAAGAAGAAATTAAGAAAACAATGTTTTCTTAATCAACAAAATATAAATAGACTATCACAAGGATCTAGTGCAATTTATGTTCAATGAGGAATTTACAATAACAAATAGTTCTGTAAATTTATCTCTTATTTAAATTACAACTTCAAAGAAGATCCAAAATGAAATTGAAATTCAATTAAATTTTAAATCGGATAACTGCAAATGACATGATTTATATGAAGAATACATAATAAATAAACAAGATGAAATACAACTCACTAAGAGACAGACCATATGAGGTAAATCCAGAATCTTTTATTATCTAAAAAATGCTCCAGCTTAGTACAAATCTGCTTAATAACTTTTCAAGGGTTCAACCCTGAATACTTCGATAGAATGAAGTAATTAAACAAAAAATACAAAAATATTACGATTAATGCTTGAGTGACACAACATTATATTATTAACTTAGAACTAACAGAAAAGAAATAATGTGATCAAAAGGAATGCATCCGTTTGAAGTGATCTGAACATCTGGCCCTGCTTTGGAGGAGAACAATCGTTGAGTGGCCACTATTTAGGTGTTGCACTGGTGAAGCTGGCCTATCTTTTTAATCATGGAATTCACACAACTTGTCCCAACGCTATTCATCTGAAATATAAATCTTTGTTACCTTGTGGTAGATCTCATCTACCTTAGTATACGAAGCAAAAGTGGGTTTTACTGCAAAAATGTGTTTTATCTCGTGTTGGATAAAAATTATGTTGCTGATAGTTTCGTAAAAAGATATCCTTGTTATAGAACCTTTGATGTTGGAAGACTTAGTTGTATCCTTGGAAATTTCATGAAGCTTCTTCATGTAGTCTTCCTTGGTCATTAATTTGTCATTGATCACAAATAAAGAAGGCATACCTTTCTTGTTCAATGCATCTATTCTAGTGAAAAACCTGTTAGCTGCTACCTCAAGAGTGTGACACTTCTCTGTCAGTTGTACAACCAAGTTCTTCTTTGCTAGAAATTTCTTTACCTCCAGGATGGTTCCTGTTATGTAATTTACTCCTAGATCGTCCAACTCATATCTGTTTTTGGAATTGAGGAACTTTATAATGTTGTTGGCTATAGCAGGCATTTCCCCAATTCTGCATTGATAGTAGAAATAGTTTTCTTGGCTTTCTCCATAAATTCCTTCTGCTCGAATATAATCTGGATACATGGCCATATTTCATCTATTTATTCAATGATATTATTCCAAATGATTTATTTAACATGGGCCATTGTGTAGCCAATAGAAGACTCAGTTGTTGACTTGTCCATGCCTCTATCTGATTTTGAGCTCTCTGTAGCTCTGCTACATGAAAAGTCTTAGTCTTCGTTTGATGATCTTGTAGAAGTTTGACTTGATCCTGTAACCTTTTGATCTCTTCAGTTTGGAGAGACATGTTTTTTACTGCATTTTCCAACTGATATGCAACATCCCCTATACTTGTTGTAGAAGATATGGCTGTAGGAATGGCCATGATAGGGAGTGATTCCAAAGGGACAACAACCATTTTGGCAGTTTTCTCCTTTTCTTTAATCAACATTTCCATTTATGTCTCGATTTTCTTCAACTGTGCACTCTGCTCCATGATGAGCTTCATCCTATATTCTTTTTGTGTCTCTATTTCTTCAATATCCTTGGCCAGAGGATCTTTTGTAGCTCGCAATTTCAACTGCTTCCTTAATGCTGCTATGTCTAAGTTCTTTTTCTTTATAAGCCCTTCTGCAACATTGATGTTTGAAGGGTCATAACCCACTTTGATCACCAAGTCCTCCAGAGTTTTGATCCTGGTGTCTTTGGCAAGTGCAGAGACCTTCTCCATCTTCAGTTGTGATTGGAAATTTGCTAATGAAACCTGCAGCTTAGATAAACTCTTACCAGTGTTAGTGATAGTGGAAAAGATCTTTTCTCCAGTCTGCTTGTGCATCTCCCTTTGGTCAATGGGATGCATATCTTTTACATCAAAATCAAATGTTGTCTTCTTGTAGTCTGATGTTGCCTTAGGCTGGGGAACCTATGCCTAGAGGAATGTCATTTTCATTTTCCCTTTCTCTGAATCAAAGGCTAACAACAGCCTGCTTTGAGAACCAGAAGTCTGCTTCCAGAACTGATTACAGGTGTTAATATTTAAGGCCTTATTCCTTACTTGTATCTCCTTGAAAATGTCCATTATACTTTTCTCTATCTCCCCTGTAGTAGATGTGTTGGTCTGTATTTGTTGTTGATCTTGTGAAGTTGTGGAGGTAGTGGGAGAAATTGTGGTCTAATCACCCATTAATGAGGAAACAAGTGGCTAATTAGTGGTAATAATTTTCTCCTACTCTGAGTCTTTGCTGAGGATTAGTTTGGAACTAAGCTTGGCCTTCGTCCTATACATAATTTTTAATTCTTCACTAAAAATTTCAGTCCTTGAAGGGGACTCTTCTTCTCTTCTTCTCTTATTTGTTTTCTCCTGCAAGGTAGGAGTTTGTACTGTAGAGGATGATACCAGCTGCTCCTCTGCCTCTTGTAGGGTATTCTCAACCCATTCTAGTTGGTTTTTGTACTTCTCTATCTCTGGTCTCGCTGTGTGAAAATAAGCAGTAGATTTGGTTTCTACTCTTAATTTAGAAATGATCCCTAATGGATCATATGACCAGGTGAAGCTAAGGTTGAATTGCATTTATTTTAGTAGTGTATCTGCTTCTTCCCCTGTTGCTATGTTGTTGAAAATGAAAGGCCCAATCTGTGTTTTAATTTTGAACTGGGACTTATTCTTGGCAGCTACAAAGTGGAACTCATCCATATTAAGCATCTGCCTTATGTACTCTAGAGCAAAAATCCTCATTAGGAGGAATTTAGGCAGCTTGTAAGGTGCAAGATCACACCCAAATATTCTCAATTCTGTATAGTTTTGTTAGAGGTACCAATCCCCTGTCTAAACTTGGTCTAATAGCTGCAACACCTTTATAATTTCCTCACCGATCCTTGGTTCTATCCTAGCGCCTAGGAGACTAATTGTTGGATGCACAAACATCTCTATGAACTGTTTGTATGTGCATTCCTTTTGTTCCTTCATCACCAGAGCAGTCCAAAATATGACTGATTTTTGGTTCACTTTTGCATCCAGATTTTTCAAAGCAAGGTTGATGTTGTCTCCCTGAAAGTATAAGAAAATATAAGCTAACACAGAAGCATACTTGAATACCTCCTCGGTTGGGAATTTGGTAAGTTGCTAATGAATTGAGTCTGCAAGAAATTGACTAAAGTTAAACATGATGGAGGGCTTCGAATCAGTAGAGAAAATGGACAGAAACCCTATGATGGCTTCATCTACCCACTGATCTGAGTAGTAGCCAAGGAGGTAAGAGATGACTGTGATAATTTGCTTGGCTCTCTCACAGAAACTATAGGAGGGATAGGGAGGATTTTTCTTTGGCAATGAGGCATCTTCTGTCAAGAAAAGTTCAAGGGTTTTGGCCCTGTTGACAAAGTGATGTGGGTACAAGGAAAGATGTAATGAGGTAAATTGGATTCCCACAACTGAATGTCATTAGATTTGTTTATGTATTAGTCTTCGAGCCATAAATACATCTCAAAGAGGTCAAATTCGCAGAGAGTTTCACGGATTTTAAGGTCTCTGTCAGCTAAAGGGATCTGGTGAAAATCAATGGGAGGATAGATCAGAGGGTTGACAGGCTCTTCTGGTCCCTTGTCCTTTGGAGGCATCTTGGGATAAGGCTAAGGATAGTAGTGAAAATTGGATTGGAGGTTTCAATACACAGAGAGGAGTCAGATTTTGGGGGTAAGAATAGAGGCAATAAGCTGAAAAGTATTGAGCAGACAATGTCGCTGGCAGGTGAAAATGTCGAAGTTTATTCCAGAAAACCTATAACAAAGCAATAATAGTGACAGTGCATGAATTAAGTAACCTATTAACGAGTGAAAGGGAGGTTTATATAACAGTGTGGTTTTTCTGTTGAAGGTCGCATGGGTCCATTAGATTAACAGCTAAACCATTTACTACTTAACGACTTAATTTTGGAGGAAGCAGACGTAATTGGTGGAGTTAATGGGAAAATTACATGGCAGAAGGTGAGTGGTGGGAGCACAATGAGTAGGAGAGTGGTATTGGGAGTGAGGGAAACTGCTTTTCGAAGGGGGGGAGAGCAGTTAGTAGTTTTTCCTGAGGGGGTCTGAAAAGCTATGATGTTGACATGTAGGGGCGGGCGCAGTTTGAAATACCACCCATTCCCCCCCGACAGTAAAGTTCAGATGGTGGGAGGGGGGGGAATATACAGTGTGGGCCATCAGATCTTGGGAGATGGGAGGAGATGAGGTAAGAGGTGGTGGAGAGTTAATCATGAGGTGATGGGTTGTTCTTGTTGGGGTCGGGAATTAATAATTTAATGCATAGGGGGATATTTGGTGTATATGGGGGGGTAATAAACTTAAGAATAAGTGATTAATACACCAAAGTATGAGCGGAATGGCAACTTTGGGGTTTTCAAAACTTAGGGATAGGGAATTAATACACCAAAATTAATTGCTATATAACTCTTTAGAGTAAAACATTTGCTCCTTTGCCTTTTTCTTCTGCACATGAAAACAATACTTAACCTTTCCCAAAGTGGCACATTTTGACTAGAAGCCTGTGCATTTATAAAAATATGAAATGAAGCCATTCTTTTCTTTTTGCTTCCCTAACATTTTATTTTTCTTTTGCCTTATTTGTTTAGGGAAGCTAACACCTATCATTTTATTGATATGGATGCCTATAAAACATTAAATTGGCCTAACATTTTAACTTTTCTTTCTTTTGCATCCATATCCTAACTTAACATTTTAAAATTATTTTTGGCTAATATACTAACTTATCAAAACCAAATAATGTTACAACATCAGCTCCAGCTGGGGACTTCTTCCCCCTGTGGGATGTAGAGAACAAGCAGGTCCAAGTTCCTTCTCCTTGGCTATGGAGTCTTTGCTGAAACAGATACTCACTTGCAAATTTTTCAAAAATAAAATAAACTCTCTGGATATTTACAGATGATGAATGAATGGATGAAAAATTAATATTGAATGTAATGTTTCAAGTATTTCCCATTGACTAGCAATGAGGAATACTCTCCTTCCAAATTCTGTAGGATGAATGTATTGTTCCCTTTGACTTCTGCAATGCTAAATGGATTAAACCAGAGGTTTTCAAATGTTGCATGCTTGCCTTTATCTTCCCTCCTTGTATCCCATCTAAGCACTAGGTCACCTTTCTTGAAATTTCTTTCTCTAGCCTTTCTATCAAAAAATTATTTCATATTATTTTGGTATTTCCTTAGCTTGTATTGAATTTCATCCCTGTCTTCATTCAACTCAATAATTTGATTAATCCTTCTTGAGAAATCATCTTTTTCTTCATAGGATTCCTGAAGGAATCTCATAACAGGTAAAGCTAAATGAGTAGGAAAAACTATTTCCTTGCCATAAACTAATTGGAAAGGAGACTTGCTTGTTGATCTCTTAGGAGAAACTCTGTTTTTCCAAATGGCATGGATTAGATGACTGTCCCAACTCTTGTTATGGTCTTCAAGAGTCTTCTTAATGACCTTAACTAAGCTCTTGTTGGAAGACTCTGCTAGGCCATTTCCCTGTGGATAATATGGTGTAGAATGGTGTAATAGGATTGAATACTTTTGACAGAACTCAATCATTTTAACACTGTTGAAAGTTGTTGCATTATCTGTAACAATTTTTTGAGGACATCCAAATCTTGATAGGATGTTTTCTTCAAGAAATTTAATCACAACATTATCATTTTCATTTTTAACAGGTATGGCTTCCACCCACTTGGTAAAATAGCTTGTAGCAATTAAAATCCATTTGTGTTGATTACTTGATTGTGGATGAATTTCCCCTATAAATTCCAACCCCCATTGTAGAAAAGGAGTTGTTAGAGTCAATATTTTCATACTGCCATCAATGATCAAAACTCCTCTTTTCATATTCATATTAGGGTCTCGCTCAGAAATGTTTGTCATTTCACCTAGGTCCTCATTAAAAAATTTACTCACTAATGGTAGCCCTAGTCAAAGAACCTTAGTCACCTACACTCCATCTACCTCCCTTGACCTTTTCCCATGCCCATTCCTCTCATTTCCCTCTCCTAGGGTTTTGAGAGAATTTTTCTTGGTTTCATGACTTCCATGGTTAAATCATCAGCAAAACTTGTATATTGATGCTCTTACACCTTCCCCCATCCTTAATACACCTTCCTAAACACTTCCCATCACTCCCATCCCTCAAAATCATAATTTTTCTACAAACCCTAGTCTATTGCTATGCTTTTGACACTTCTAGACTAGGCCTGTGTTTTTCCCTTTTGGACCCCTTCCCCTCATTCAATCCTTGAAATTCTAGTTTCCCCTACTTCCTAACATCCCTCCCTACCTCCCAACATTTTCCTAAGAATTTAGAAGCCCTATCCCCTTTATTTCCATTCATTCCTATAAATTTCCCAAATCCCCTGTTTTGCCTACACTAAACCCTAATTTCCTCTCCCATTGAGCTAGGGTTATATATGGAATCAGAGACATTTGAGTAGAGGAGGCATAAGGGAGGTAATTTTGGAAAGTATGAGGCCATTCCAACTCATAAATCTCATGTCTCCATTATTTTTCAAGAAGTCATCCATGGGATAAATCATTTGCCACACATAGGGCCATTTTTTCTTCAAACTATGTTTCAAACTAAACAAAGATTAATTCAAAAAAAGTGAGAGATTGTTTTGTCTGTCATAGGCCAAGGATGAAAAACCTCATTCACTTTTTACACAGGTGTCATAGTTTGGGAGAAATGTCAAAAACTTAGTTGCTACAAGAGAGTTGTTGCACTTCTGGATCAAGCTTGGGAAAATCACTTTTTCTCTTAGTTGGAGTGTCCAAATGACTTTCTTGATGTGTCAAATGATAACTAGATAGAAAGATATTTCTAATGAGCTATAATGAACTCAATTTGGAGTTGAGGAAGACCTCCAAAAGTTTCCTACAATATCACACTTCATTTTTCCACCCTCATTCTACACTTTTTGTACAGTCTTGGGAGAATGAAGTTTTGGAGGGTCAAATCAAGTCCATTTTCAAAAATAAAGGCATATTTGGAAACTATACTAGATAAAATTTGCAATGAATTATCCTGGGCTCAATTTGGACACTAGGAAGGTAGGAAAAAGTGGGGCTAAAGTTGGCGCTACGCGTTTGACAGTTGGGCTAGTTTTTCACTATTCTTCTCCAAATTTGATTTTTACCTATGGGGAATAAATATTTTACTAATGTAATTTATATGATTGATATAATTATAATGTTTTTACTATTACTTAGGTTAATTAAATTAGGTTAATGGCCTCCATGAGATGTAATGAATCAATTCACTTAAGTTAGGGATGAGTCATTTTGACCACCCTACACTCTAGCTATCAATTCAATTTTTGTTGTAACTGCTCCTCCTCTCATAGATTCGACCCCTGAGGCTAGGATGAATTGGTTTGAGGCCTATATCATGTAATATTTCAGTCATTCTATAGGTTCGACTCCATTTGATATTGTATTAGTGTTTCAGACTTTGGCATGGAATATATTGGATGAGTTGTAGCTATTTTGGTGGGATTCCTGTGGCATGGTATTTTGATATTGTTTCTTCTTCAGTTACATGTGTGTGAATGTTTTGTATATTCAATGATCCATTTCACTTCTAAATATGTTTGAATTTGAAGGTGTGATAAGAAGAATACATCTTCTATGCTTTGTTTTGGGAAAATCATCATAATTTGTTTAATTTCTTCAGTTTAAAAGGAATTCATGATTTTCATGTTCTTTTGAGCATCCCATCAGTCTAAACCATTTCATCACTATACTACAAAGTCTCAAAGTAACTTTCCTACCTTGCCCCATCAGATGTCTGCAATTCTGATTCTCTCATGCCCTGATCTAGTTCACTCTCTAACCTAATTCACTCATCCAGTGACTACCCAAATCAAATCAAATCAAAACCTTGAGCTACTATATCTAACCTAAAACCCTAATCCATCCAGACCTCATGGATGTGATCCTTTGGAGAGATCCTTCTCTAGATTGGTAGGGCTAGCTACCAAGTCAAAAGATTGGTCTGTGGTTACCTCAACTAGACTCTTCCTCAACCTTGGAGATCCAGAGGAGTGAAAACATGAGCATGAACAAAAGGAAGCGCTGACAATTTATGTTTTCCTACAAATAATTGCAATCGTGTGGAACTTCTTAATCTTGCTCCAACTTCTTTAAAAAGTGTGGGCCAATAGAAACTTGCTTTTAAAATTTTTTAGGTTGTTGCTCTCCAGGCATAGTGTCCAACACAAAACCCTACATGGAACTTATTTATAATTCCCTCAGTATCATTTTTAGTTAAACAAAGAAGAAGGATATTAACAGGGTCTTTCCAGTATAGATTAACATTGATAATACAATATTTTACTGCTTTAAGTTTCAGGGCTTTGCATTGCTTCAAGTTAAGATCAGCTGGACATTGAAAATCCCTAAGAAACAACACAATATCATAGTACCAATCAGAGAGTATATATTTTTGATCTATTTGAACAAGAAAGGCTTGATATGAAGAAAGAGGTTCTTGTGGGTTCTCACCTTCTATAAGAGGAGGAGGTTCTTGTGGATTTCCCCTAGATGAAATTTCAGAAACCAGATTTATCCCCAATACTTTGTAGTTGGATTCAACCAACAATTTGGCTAGGCCTTGGCCTTTTACTAGCTTTGTGGTCTTAATTTCAAGGTCAAATTCAAGGATTTTAGCAATCCATCTCCCTCTTCTTCCATCAGTATCAGGTTGGGTCAAAACAATTTTAACAACATGATTAGGGACATAAGTTGTAATGTGTGAATGCAGGACATAGGTTCTAAAGGATTTGAGGGCTTGAATTAAGGCATAAGTTTGTTTTTCAATAATATCATACCTAAGTTCAACATCCCTCATAACTTTGGAAAAGAAGGCTATAGGCTGGTCATCACCATTTGTGTTCTTCTGTAAAAGTACAACAACTAAGGTTGTCTCGGATGCAAAAGAAAATATGTTAAAAGGTGAAGAATAATCAGGGCTAGCTATTGTAGGGGCATCAGATATAGCTTTTTTTATCTGATCAAAAGAATATCGAGCAAAAATTTTCCATTTCACTTCATTGTTTTTCTTTAGCATATCATTTATATCCTTAACTATCTCTGCATAATTAGGGATGAACCTTCTGAGAAAATTAATCTTTCCAAGGAAGGTTTGTATCTCTTTTTTATTCCTTGGTAGAGATAGCGTCTGAATAGAGTAAACTCTCTTTGGGTCAATTATAATTCCCTCCTTGGAGATTATATGCCCTAGTAATTTTCCTTCCTTTACAAAAAACAAAGATTTCTTCAGATTGATGGATATGCCAAATTTCCTGCACCTGTCAAAGACCTTGCTCAAGTGTTTTAAATGATTTTCATCAGAATAAGATAAAATAGTTAAATCATCTAAATAAATGATAGTAAATTCAGATGTTTTACCTAAAAATGCTAGATCCATGGCTCTCTGGAAAGTGGCTCCAGCATTTGTTAACCCAAATGGCATTCTAGCATACATAAATGTACCCCACGGAGTGGTGAAAGCAGTTTTGTCTTCGTCATCTTGACATACCATGATCTGGTTGTAACCAGAAAATCCATCTAGCATAGAAATCTTATTTTCACTTGAAGCTTTCTGAAGTAGATGATCCATTTTGGGAAATGGATAGTTATCCTTTAAAGATGATTTGTTTAGCTTTAGAAGTCTACACGTAGCCAAATCTCATCGTTTTTCTTTCTGACAGGAACTAGGTTGGCTACCCAATCAGAATACCTTAAAGGTACTATGATATGAGCATCAAGCAGCTTTTAAGTTCTTTCTCAATGGTTGGAAGTAGTATGGGATTGATTCTTCTTAGTTTTTGCTAAAAGGGTTTTGCTTCTAGTTTCAAAGGAATCTTGTGCTCAATCAAAGATGTATCATAAGTTTTTAATTCATTATAAGACCAGACAAAAGCATCTTTTTAATTTTTAAGAAGATTCAAGTATTTGATTTTTACATCCAAAGGCAACGTTGATGACAATTTAACATTTCTCACATCATTCAAAATCCCAATATTGCATTCTTCGATTTCTTCTTCAGGAGAGTTAAACAAGGCGTTTTTAGAGACATCATTATTATCAAATAGTTTTTTCAATGGAACTAATCGTTTAGGAATAAAATTATTAGATAATTGGATGATATCATGATCAAGAATTTTAGGACTAAATGAAGTTTCTGGATTTAGGTGATTTGATTCTTGAACATCGTTTTGATCTTCTTCAATTTTCATATTTGAGAATTCATCAATGACTTGAAGGAAAGATTTTAATTGTTCATCATCTTCAAAAATCTGCTAGTGTTTAAGGTTATCAGGAATTGATGGTCTATACTTGACTTGAATTTGGTACTCTAACAATACTGGCTCAGGGATTTTGAAAGAGCTTGCTGAGACAACTAGTGAGTCAGCATGCATATTTTCATCTCTGGGAATAACAGTTATGTTAAATCCTTGGAAGAAATTTTCAATTGTGTCCCAAGCTTCATTTCTATAGGACCTAAGCCTTGGGTGTTTCGTTTGACATAGATTTCTAACCTGGTTCACTATAAGCTCAGAATCAGAAAAGACACTCAAGTTTTGAACCTTTAAACTCCTAGATAGCTCAAGACCAAGAAGAAAAGCCTCATACTCAACCACATTATTGGTGAACTAAAATTCAAGTTTACATGATTGAGTTACGTTCTCTTTATTTAGTGAAATTAAAACAATTCCTGCTCCTCCTCCTTATTTTGAGAAAGATCCATCAAAGTAAAGTTTCCAGATATCTGATTCTATAATTTTAGGTTTAGAAACAATAATTTCGATGGCAATTTGAGTGTTTGATTAATTTTGTGAAGATAACTGAAAACAAACAAAATCCTAATCTACTACATAGATAGGGTGGTTTTTTGCTTGATCAAACCTACAAACAGTATGAAGGAATCCAAATTCCCTATATAACCTTAAATGTTCACTTCCATAAACTGGAATAGTAGCAAAAGACATGTCCATTTGAATTGATCGTCCAAGTTTGGCAAAACATGATCTAGATAGGAGCATGTCAAACTTGGCAAGAATATCAGTGACAACTATGTTTAAAACTATACACTTGACAGGTATTTCAGCTAAGGTCACAACTAGGTCTTTGATCAATCCTAGGCATGGTACTTTCTTTGAATCAAAGGTGTAAAGATCATGATAAGAACATGTAACTTGTAACTAAATTTGGTCCATAATTACCTTTGGCATAAGGTTATAAGAAGCTCCAGAATCCAACATGCAGTTATACAAAAGAAAGTCATGAGCCTTTAAAGTTACATAAAATGGTGGAACAATTTCATCAATCAGATCAGAACTGGGGCCAAACACTACTGAGGGCTTTTCATCTTGCAAACTAATAACATCTCCCTTAGCATATACACTAGAGGAATGTATCCATTTAGACACTTGATTTTTATAACCAGGTTTTTTGGAAAGTTCAGCTAAAGGTATAAGAACCTTGACCCTTTCCAATTCCTTTTCAATATTAAAAGTTGTTAAAATGGTCTTGTCATATGAAAAGGTTTCAGTGGATGACTTTGTAGTCTGAGGTATTGGAGTTTGTGTTTGAATGGATTTTATTGCAGGTTCAATTATAGTGGTAGATTTTTAAGGTCTACCAAGACCTGATTCAGGGCCTTAGATCATACCTCTTATTTAATTTTGCAATCAAAAATTCAGAGAATGCTAGGTATTTTGAAAGTTGAGCATCTCCTTGTTCTTGTTCAAAAGATTGAGGTGAAGATGAAGGAACTATTTCCATTTGTACTATTGAAGAATCAATATTATTGATATCTTCAGTGATTAAAGGGCATGTATCATGTGGTTTTTGATCATCAATCAACAAAGGTGGTTGAACGTTTTGATCAGAACCTGGTCTCTGAAGAATCTGCATTTGAGGAGTTCTTCGGAATTGAGTTTGAGATTGAGGTTTGACAGCAGTTTGTTGAGCAGTTCTAGGTTGTGTTTCAATTTTAGAAATCCTATTAGAAAGGTTTCTAAGTAAAGATGTAATTTCATCAATTTTCTGATCTTCAATTTTAGATTTGGAAGAAGATGAGTCATCAACCCTAGCTTTTAGTTTTCTTTCTTCTTTCTCTGCTTTAGCTTTAAGTTTTCCCAAATATGACCTATTAGCTTCTACGTCTATAGCATTTATTTGCATGTATTCTAATGTATTAGAAACCCTTTCCCTTAGCATGACTGCAAAGTCATCTTCAAATGCTTTGGAAAATTTGACCTTTGCAGCTACTACTGGTGGTTTACAATCAACGGGAATTTTATGATAGAATTTGTTAAAATTTTGATGAATTCAACAACTGGTTCACTAGGGTTTCTCTTTAATTCTTCAAATTCAGTGAGAAAGTAAACAAGATCTTTCTTTACCCCCCATTGGTTTTTAAAGATAGTTATGAGCACATTCCATGTTTTAAAAGATTCAACTCTAAGTTGCCCAAACGAGATCCTAACATTTCCTTCTAAATATTGTACAAATAATATCATATAAACATCTTCCTGCTCTATGTTCATATTGTCAGCAAAATCTAGGAAAGATGATGCATGATCCTCTGCTGAGGGACATGTTTCTCCATTAAATCTTGGTAGATGTTTTAGATATCCATCAGGAAAATTTTCCAAGTTTGCAGGGAGAACTAAAGCAGCATACCTTTCTTGCATAATGGGTCGAAAAGCCACAACAACAGGAGGAGCATGTGGTGACTAAGTAGATGATGATGAGGAAGAAGAAGATGATGAAGATGAAGATGAAGGAGATGAAGATGAATCTGTAGGGGTATTAGTATGTGGAGGATAGAAAGAGGGAGGAAACCTCTTTGAGGATTTCAAAGGGGTTTTAATAACCAACTTCTAAACTCCTAGTGGAAAGTCTTTCTTATTATCAAACAAAGGATTCAAATAGACAGAAAATGTATCTTCAAGATTAGTAGGGGTTGATGGGATAGAATAAGGAGTTGGAGTAATGAAATATTGAGGCTTGAATTCAGGTAAATGTAAACCCAATTCTTCCTTAGATGAAGGTGATTTGATATGAATGTATGGAACTTGATATGACTCAAGTGACTGTATTAAAAATGTTGATGGAAGATCTACTCCTCTAGAATGGAGTTCAGAAACCCTACGAGGTAGTTCAGTCCAATCAGGATGTGATGGCACAAATGAAAAATGATCTACATATGATATGTCTTCAGGGTGTAAAGCTGAAGAAGAAGAAGGGGTTCTATGTATTCTCCTTGAAGAGGCTCCCCAAATAAGTCTTTTTGGATCTGGTAGAGGGTTAACAATCTCATAATCAAACATGATGTGGTGTGCTTAAAAGGAGCCAGCTTGGACCAGTGGAATCACCAAGTGAAAGATTTTGACCTATATCCTTATCCTTTATTCACCTTAAAGGAAAGGGAGAATCATTTCCCCAGGGAAAATTTAGCTTTCAATCCTTCGCTCCCCGACAACGACGCCAATCTGATGTTGTCCTTTGAGATAACCTAAGGTCAATTAGTTATGCCAAAGCATCTATAATTTTTTGTTGTTTTAAATGATTGGATGACCAGTGAACTGTTTATAAACAGGTGCTTTAAACTTAGATATATTCTTAATAAAATAAAAGGTTGTTCTTTAACTGCACATGGTTATTTTGATTTTAGTGGGATGGATAAGTAGAATATGGAGAAGTATAATTGATTTAATATTCAAACTGAGTATTTAACCATTTATAAGCAGAAATTAAGAAAACAATGTTTTCTTAATCAACAAATATAAACAGACTATCACAGAGATCTAGTACAACTTATGTTCAAAGACGAATTTGCAATAACAAATAGTTCTATAAATTTGTCTCTTATTTAAATTACAATTTCACAGAGGATCCAAAATGAAACTGAAATTCAATTAAATTTTAAAGTGGATAACTACAAAAGACATGATTTATATGAAGTAGACATAATGAATAAAAAAGATGAAATACAACTCACTGAGAGACATACCATATGAGGTAAATCCAGAATCTTTTATTATCTCAAAAATGCTCCAGCTTAGTACAAATATAATTAATAACTTGTTCAAGGGTTCAACCCTAAATACTTCAACAAAATGAAGTATTAAAACAAAATTTACAAAAATATTACATTTAATGTTTGAGTGACACAAAATTCTATTATTAACTTAGAATTAACAGAAAATAAATAATGTGAGCAAAAGGAATGCATCTGTTGAAGTGATCTGAACATCTGACCCTGCTTTGGAGGAGAAGAGTTGCTGAGTGGCCACTATTCGGGTGTTGCACTGGTTAAGATGACCTGTCTTTTTAATCTTGGAATTCACACAACTTGTCCCATCGCTCCTCATCTCGAATAGAAATCTTTGTTACCTTGCGGTAGATCTCATCTACCTCAGTGTGTAGGTTCTAACCCCGTATAGAAATTACTTGCATATAAATTCTAAAACACAGAAAATAAACAATGTGAGAGAATAACACATAAAACACATATACACAGAGATTTTCCCCTGGATCCAAAACTAGTACTACCATATTGATTTTTCATTATGTTCCTTTCAATGTTACAATACATATATATACATGCCGAAGCATCCAATACCATGGACTAAAAACCATCATGCCCAAAACCATGTGCGAAAACCATGCACAAAACCATAGGTAGGTTCACCCTACCTAATATAGCGTCCAAAAAAAACTTCCCCGAGGCACTGCATCGGACCCTGTAGAGGGGGGCTACTCGCCCCACTCAAACCCCGTGGACAGGGGGGGATACCGCCTCCCGTGTGACCCCCCCGCTCCATAATCGGCACAATGAAGGGGGGGCGAATCCCCCAATTGACTAGGATGGCTAGTCATGGAAATAATATAACACAACCCAACACAGTGTATCGAGAAAAAGTGGGTTTTACTGCAAAAATGTGTTTTTACCTCGTGTTGGATAAAACTTATGTTGTTGATAGCTTTGTAAAAATCTCTCCCTGTCATAGAACCTTTGATGTTGGAAGACTTAGTTGTATCCTTAGGAATGTCCTGAAGCTTCTTCATGTAGTCTTCTGTGGTGATTAATTTTTCATTGATCACAAATAAAGAAGGTAGACCTTTCTTGTTCAATGCATCTATTCTAGTGAAAAACCTGTTAACTGCTACCTCCATAGTGTGACACTTCTTTGTCAGTTGTACAACCAAGTTCTTCTTTGTTAGAACTTTCTTTACCTCCAGGATGGTTCCTTTTCTATCATCTAATCCTAGATCATCCAGCTCATATATTTTTTGGAATTGAGGAACTTTATATTGTTGTTGGTTGTAATAGGCATTTCTCCCAATTCTGCATTGATAGTAGAAATAGTTTGTTTGGCTTTCTCCATCAATTCCTTCTGCTCGAATATAATCTGGATACATGGCCAGATTTCATCTATTTCTTCAATGATATTGTTCCAAATGATTTCTTTAACATGGGCCAGTGTGTAGCCAATAAAAGACTCAACTATTGACTTCTTCTTCATTTGATGATCCTATAGAAGTTTGACTTGATCCTACAACCTTTTGATCTCTTAAGTCTGGAGAGACAGATTTTGTACTGGATTTTCCAACTGATCTGCAACATCCCCTGTACTTGTTGTAGAAGATATGGTTGTAGGAATGGTTGTGATAGGGAGTGCTTCGAAAGGGACAACAACCATTTTGGTAGTTTTATCATTTCTTTAATCAACTTTTCCATTTATGTCTCCATTTGATTCAACTGTGCACTCTGCTCCATTATGAGCTTCATCATATCTACCTTTTGTGTCTCTGTTTCTTCAATATCCTTAGCCAGAAGATCTTTTGTAGCTCTCAATTTCATCTGCTTCCTTAATTCTGCTATGTCTAAATTCTTTTTCTTTGTAAGCTCTTTTGCAGCATTGATGTGTGAAGGGTCAGAACCCACTTTTATCACCAAGTCCTCCAAAGTTTTGATCCTGGTGTCTTTGGCAAGTGCAAAGACCTTCTCCACATTTAGTTGTGATTGGACATTTTCTAATGTAACCTACAATTTAGATAAACTCATAGCAGTGTTAGTGATAGTGGAAAAGATCATTTCTCCAGTCTACTTGTGCATCTCCATTTGGTCATGGGATGTATATCTTTTACACCCAACTAAAATGTTGTCTTCTTGTAATCTGATGTTGCCTTGGGCTAGGGAACCTATACCTGGAGGAATGTCATTTGCATTTTCCCTTTCTCTAAATCAAAGGCTGACAGCTACCTGCTTTGAGAACCAAAAATCTGCTTCCAAAACTGATTGTAGGTGTTAATATTTAAGGCATCATTCCTTACTTTTATCTCCTTGAAAATGTCCATTATACTTTTCTCTGTCTCCCCTATAGTAGATGTTTTGGTCTATATTTGTTGCTAATCTTGTGAAGTCGTGGAGGTAGTGGGAGACAATGTGGTTTGATAACCCACTAATGGGAAAACAAGTGGCTCATTAGTGGTGATAATGTTCTCCTACTTTAAGTCCTTGTTGAGTCTTAGTTTGGAACTAAGCTTGGCCTTCTTCCTATACATAATTTTAAATCCTTCATTGAAAATTGCAGTCCCTAAAGGGGCTCTTATTCTGTGCTTCTCTTAGCTATTTTCTCCTACATGATAGGAGTCTGTACTATAGAGGATGATACCAGCTGCTCCTTTGCCTCTTGTAGGGTATTATCAACCCATTCTAGCTGGTTTTTGTACTTCTCTATCTCTGGTCTGGCTATGTGAAAATAAGAAGTAGATTTGGTTTCTACTCTTAATTTAGAAATGATCGCTAATGGCTCATATGACCAGGTGAAGCTAAGGTTGAACTGCATTTCTTTTAGTAGTTTATCTTCTTCTTCCCTTGTTACCCTGCTGTTGCAAATGAAAGGCCCAATCTATGTTTTAATTTTGAACTGGGACTTCTTCTTGGCAGCTACAAAGTGGATCTCATCCATATTGAGCATCTACCTTATGTACTCTAGAGAAAAAATCCTCATTGGGAGGAATTTAGGCAGCTTGTAAGGTGCAATATCACACCCAAATATTCTCAATTCTGTATAGTTTTGGTAGAGGTACCAATCCCCTGTTTGAACTTGGTCTGATAGCTGAAACACCTTTCTAATTTCCTCACTAATCCTCGGTTCTATCTTGGCGCCTAGGAGACTGATTGTTGGATGCACAAACATCTCTATTAACTGTTTGTATGCATATTCCTTGTTCCTTCATCACCAAAGTAGTGGAAAATATGACTGACTGTTGGTTCCCTTCTACATCCAACTTTTGCAAAGCAAGGTTGATTTTGTATCCCTGAAAGTATAAGAACATATAAACTAACACAGAAGCATACTTGAATACCTCCTCAGTTGGGAATTTGATAAGCTATTGATGAATTGAGTCTGCAAGAAATTGGCTAAATTTAAACATGATGGAGGGCTTAGAATCAACAGAGAAAATGGACATAAACCCTATGATGGCCTCATCTACCCACTAATCTGAGTAGTAGCCAAGGAGGTAAGAGATGACTGTGATAATTTGCTTGGCTCTCTTAGGGAAAATAGAGGAGGGATAAGGAGGATTTTTCTTTGGCAATGAGGCATCTTCTGTCAAGAAAAGTTCAAGGGTTTTGGCCCTCTTGGCAAAGTCTAGTTTCTGGTATAACTCAACAAGTGCTTCATAGGAAAAGGGGGTGGCATTATCTACTATGGGGGCTTACATCATCTGGTCTATGGATTGAGGAGTGATAGTAAACAAAATTTATCCAGTAGGGGTAATGATGGCCCTTTGGCTTAGCAAATAAGATGCATGACACTTCCTAACAAATTCTGGGGTGTTGTGGGTATGAGGAAAAATGAAATGGGGTAAATTATATTCACACAGCTGAATGTCATTGGATTTGTCTATGTATTTGTCTTCAAGCTAGCAATACATCTCAAAGAGGTCAAATTCGCAGAGAGTTTCATGGATTTTAAGGTCTCTGTCAACTAAAGATATGTGGTGAAAATCAATGGGAGGATAGATCAGAGGATTGACAGGTTCTTTTGGTCCCTTTTCCTTTGGAGGCATCTTGGGATAAGGCTAAAGACAGTAGTGAAAATTGGATTGGAGGTTTCAATACATAGAGAGGAGTCAGGTTTTGGAGGCAAGAATAGAGGCAATAAGCTGAAAATGATTGAGCAAAAAATGTCATTGGCGGGTGAAAATGTTGAAGTTTAGTCCAGCAAAATTGTATCAAAGCAATAATAGTGACAATGCATGAATTCAGTAACCCGTTAACGAGTGAAAGGGAGGTTTATATAACATTGTGGTTTTTCCATTAAAGGTGGCGTGGGTCCATCGGATTAACGGCTAAACCATTTACTTCTTACCGACTTAATTTTGGAGGGAGCGGGTGTAATTGGTGGAGTTAATGGGCAAATGGCATGGTGGAAGGTGAGTGGCGAGAGCACAATGGGTAGGAGAGTGGTATCGGGAGTGAGGGAAACTGCTTTTCATAGGAGTGGGAGAACGGTTAGCGGTTTCACCTGAGGGGGGTCCGAAAAGCTATGATGTTGACACGTACTAGGGACGAGCGCAGTTTGAAATACATCCCATTTCGAACACCCCCCCCCCCCTCCCCCCCGACGGTAAAGTTCGGATAGTGAGGGGGGAGCCGAAATACAACGTGGGCAGTCAAATCTTGGGAGATGAGCGGAGATGATGTAAGAGGTGGCAGAGAGTTAATCATGAGGTGACGGGTTGCTCTTGGTGGGGTCGGGAATTAATAATTTAATGCATAGGGGGGTATTTGGTGTATATGGCGTGGTAATAAACTTAGGAATAAGTGATTAATACACCAAAGTATGAGCAGAAGGGAAACTTTGGGGTTTTCAAAACTTAGGGATAGGGAATTAATACACCAAAATTAATTGATATATAACTCTTTAGAGTAAAACCTTTGATCCTTTGCACTTTTCTTCTGCACATGAAAGCAGTACTTGACTTTTCCCAATGTGTCACATTTTGACTAGCAGTTTGTGCATTTATAAAAATATGAAATGAAGTCATTCTTTTCTTTTTGCTTCCCTAACGTTTTATTTTTCTTTTGCCTTACTTGTTTAGGGCAGCTAACACATGGATGCCTATAAAACATTAAATTGGCCTAACATTTTAACTTTTCTTTCTTTTGCATCCTTATCCTAACTTAACATTTTAAAATTATTTTTGGCTAATATACTAACTCATCAAAACCAAATAATGTTACAACAACTAGAATAGATTTTCTTATTGTTATTTACCTTTTGCAACATAGGATTGGTGGCTTACCTAGATCTTTGATCGTTTGAAGTTGTTTCATTGCCTTATTTCACTTGCATCAAAGGGATTTAGGCTAGGAAGAGGAAGGTGTTTGTTTCACATGCAGTGTTGACCCCTCTTAAGTTTGTATGAACCCCGAGTTGATAATTTAAGTTGGTAGCCTTGGAAGTTGCAAAATTCTTTTTGCGATACTAAGGCTCATCATTTTTTGGCATCATTTCTAGGGAGGGTGTCAAATAAAGCACTCTCTATTTCTTGGAATGATTCCTTCTTCATTTTTTTCATTCATATTCTTTGCAAAAATTAAAAAAAAAAAAAATGCATTAGGCATCTTGCATTGCATTAGCATTTTCATTCAAAAAAATTATACAAAAAAAAAATATTTCTCCATCACCAAAAACCCCCCCATTTGATTCATGTGGTGCAGTAAGAAGCACATCACCATCCACTTTTACATGTAGAATAAGAAGAGGTGGAAGAGAAGGTAGAAGAAATGGATGGGGATGATGACAATGAGAAAGATCCTCTAGGATTTCCCATCAAGATACTAATATCAGTGTTCATATGAAGAACATCCATCCATCTTTCCTTCCCAAATTCCATGGTATGATTTCAAAGGATCTAGAAACCTTTCTCTTTGAATTTGAAATACTTTGAAATTCTAATGGTTACTTATTAAACACTCAAAAATTGATATTGTTTCCATCAACATTGAAGGATAGAGACCTTAAATGGTTCGTGAGTTTATCGACTAATTCAATAAGATTATGGAATGATATGTAAAGGATATTTCTATAAAAATATAAATATCATTATCTTAAAGAGGAAATATTTAGAATGACTCAAAAAGAAGATGAGAGCCTTGAGGATATAATAGAGAGATTCATGTATAATGTTAAGAGGGAAAAATTGCATCATTCAGGATTCGACACACTAAATATCCTCTTACTTAGAACAATAAAGGATGAATGGGTTGATCTCCTTGATCTCATGAGTAGAGGAGATGTATACCAATTATCATTTGAAGAAATTTGTGAAGTATGCAAGCACATATCAAGAGGAAGGGAAAGAGTAAGTACATCAGCATCAAGATTGGTAAGTCAAGTTGAACTTGGTAATTTGCTAGATAACTTTAAAACTGAAATTCTTAACAATCTAAGTGAACAAGTAGATGCGTTAAGAACGAAAAATGAGTAAAAAGAGGATTCTGATATTTGTGTTATCCACGCAAAATCACATGCTACTAAATATTTCCTATCATTACCAAGGTTGAACGAAGTTTACCGTGAGGATAGTGGAGCAATTCGATTAGTAAAGAAACTCTGTTATGTAGCTCTAAGAACATCATGGAAGCCTAGTCAACCTGGTATGATGCAAGATCCTAATTCACAATTTCATTGTCACACACAAGAGTCTAAAAGAAATTGGAGCACACCCTTTCCTTGGCAACCTTGGCCATCTCAACCCCTTATGGGAGAAATCCACAATATCCTCAATCTTTTCCTCAATATATTCCATACCAAACTCCATGTTATCCATACCATCCACCTCCACCACAACCACATCCATCTCAAATATCCACTCCCACTCAACTAGCTATACAACCATTTACAAACCCAAACAATAAAGTAACTCACCGCACTTACAATGTTGAGGTACAACCCTTCCAAATAACCCCTCTTAATCTAAATGGTATTCGTCTTAGATCATGTAGAGTATTACAAAAAATTGATTCTCCTGGTGTCATTGAAGAACAACATCTAGAAAAAGAAGATCTAGAAGAATCACGTACATTTGATGGAGAGAAACCATCAGAGCCCGAGATTGAAGAATCTCCACTATGCTTATCATCAAATACTTTATGTGATCAAGGGACTAATCAGAAAATAGTAGAAGAACTAAATGACATGGAATAAGAAGGCATAAAAATGATCTAGATGAGGAAGTGAACCAAGGTCATCACAGCTATACTGAACTTTGGTTGCAAACAATAATTAAGATGGAGCATCACTCTGTTCTTCAATTTTTTTGACATCATCAGAGTAGTTGGTCTCTCATATTCAAGTACATGAAAAAGAATATCTTTCAATCCTGAACAAGAGTCTATGCTTCATATTTTATGCACATGGATGAATTGGAAGTATTCATATACTTGAAAGAGATTTTCCTTTTTCAATTAGAGTAGGATAGAGGAAAAAGAAAAACAATAAGAGGAAAAAATAAAGTCTCAGGTGAAAACCTCATTTTAGGGTCCTGATATTGGCTCACTGATTGAAAACCTCCATGAGGTGGTCAATGGGTTAGGAAAATGAGAAAAAATAAAAGAAATAATATCCTAGGTGAAAACCTCTTCTAAAGCACCTAGGAAGATCTACTAGTTGAAAACCTCTTTGAGGTAGCTAGTAGGCCTAAAAAAAAAAAAAAAAAAGAAAAGAAAAAAGATTATTTTCCCTAGGTATCTTTATTTGATGAATGCAAGTGCTTTCCAGTCTCTCCAAGCAACAAGAACAAGTTAGCACCATAAGAAAAAGTTGATCAAAAATCTAGTCAAGGGAAGTCAAACTTAAGCTTTCACCTCCTTTTCCCATATGCTCCAATAGGACCAAGGCCATGTCAATCCATCACCCTCATCCATTTCCAACATCCACCCATCATTCCCAAGCCTTTCCCATTCATTTTCCTCACTGTCTTGAAGTGCTACATGAAATTTTTATGTTGCTACAGGATTGGAAAAACATATAGCATAAATTGTTTTTACCATATCTCAAAAATTGTGCATCCATTAACCAAAATATTTTATGGGGAGATGCATAAGGATGATGGAAACCTGTTCAAAAAAATTCAGGTCATTCTAGTACATAATTTTCGAGATATTAGTCGCCATCACCTACAAACGTTTTTCATATTTCTCAAGATTCGTGCATCCATTGACAAGATTTTTTTGGGGAGATACATAAGGATGATGAAAACATGCACAAAAAATTTCAAGTGAATCCAATATATCATTTGAGAGATATGGATTAAACAATTCTGCTACATGATTTTCCCAGCTTTGATATTGAATTGTGCTTAGTACAAAAATAAGGTGCAAATATTGTGTTTTGCACCAAGGAAAAAGAGGAGGGGTCCACCACAACCTCATCATCCATTTTCCACACCACTTGGCCTCTCCTCCACCCAAAGTTCCTTTTTTTTTTCTATTAAAAATACTCCCTTTCACCCCTTTTTCCATCTCTTAACCCACATAAAGGTCTCAAACCCTTGTCTAGAAGATGCTCATAAATTATTAGTGTTTTATAGATAGCATATTAAGAAAATTATGATCTTAGAAGGGTTTTGTGGCTACTATAGGAAGACACACACTCCTGTAGCAGTTTGAACAAACCCTACAAAACCATAGCTGGAGCACCAAATTGAAAGGACAACCACCATGAAGGTATCAGAGAGTCACTACTTTGGTATGGAATAGCTATAGGAACCTCTATCAGTTGCTATAGAACTCTTGATCACCCAACAAGAAACGCCATCTGATCCAAAGAAACACTTGCATAAAGAAAGGACCTGCATCATCAAGTTCAACCAACAGTGAACATAATTTTTTTGTAATTTTCTAAAAAATATTGTTGGAAGCAAAGGAGACAAAGCAATGAACTCACAAAATACACTCAAAAATAGCCTCACCCATGTCCAGATCTTCCATACAACCATCAAAGGATGATAAATACTATTAGGTAGCTCCATAGGTAAGCAAGGTATGAAAATTGAACCCTTTGGATTCTATGCAGCACGGTGTAATTTCTCTTATGTGTGTCTAAGTATTGGGGATCACTATAGGTAGGCAAGAAAGACAAAATTATTTGCCACTTGGAATCAAGGAGTAGAATCAATGTGCTACATGAGTGATCATAATGTTACAGGAAGGAAGAAAAGTGTAGAATTAAGGGAGCATCAAGCATATACCATTGGAAGGGGTAAGTTGTACCCATTCCTATTTTCTCTGGCACAAAAAGCTATAGGAAGGGTTTTTAATATACACCAGTCTATGTTTTCCTACAATTTGAGTTGAAGTGAAACCCTTATTTTGAGAATAATGATATGAAGAAGGTGTTTTTTGTTTTATCCTTCACCTACATAGTTTGAAACGCCCATTATACCACTCTAAGTCCACAACTCTATCACTGTTGGTGATTTTTCTGAATCATATCACAAAGCCAGGGAGCACTAATTTTTACATGTCATAGTTCTTTCTGAGCCACGAGAAAGGATTTTTACTAAAGGTAACATACAAATCCCTCAAGCATCCATCAACACCATGAATGTCTCACCAATTTCTAAATTTATAATTGGACGAGATTCATTGAAAATTTTACCAAGAGTTTGTGACAACAGTAAGAGAATTGGAGATCCATTTCATTGAAAATGACATAAGAAATATCACTACCTTACCCACGGAAGTGCACTAGCATGAAGGATTAAGAAATGAGGCAATAAGTGCTAAGAAAGCCTTCTGTTTAAGTCAAAACATGGTAATATAAGATTTTATACAGGATGCTATAGGATTTTGTACAAGGTGCTACAAGAAGAATACAAAGTTCCACAGGAGGTTGAATCTACCTGAAACATCAGAGAAAAGAGGAAATAATTAGAATAGAGGTGATGTTGTTTGAGAAAAAAGAAATGGATGTGAAAATAGTGGAGTAGAAAGGAGAACAGGGAGTAGACCAGTATACAAATCAGGGAATAAGCAAGCCAACGACACCATAACAATAGAGGCACATTATTGGATAAATTTTGGAGCTCCATTGATTGAGAAAATGTAGGGATGTGTTCCCCACCAAAACAGGATGTTGAACTTGGCTGGCATACAAAATATCTATCCTCCTTAACATTCAAAATCAATCATGGAACTGGATCCACAATTTTATTGAATTGGAGGGAAACAAATCCCCTCATCAAGGAGGCTACCCTATATCACTTATTGTATAAATAAGAGGGCCTAGTAGCCCACAGGGGATTCAAATTAGAGATTAGAGTTATAGATCTAGGAGAAAGTCCTTTGTATTAAGAATTTTAACTATTGATGTAACACTATTTCTAGTTAATGAAATGCAACTTATTTTCAGTTTGAGTTGTCTTTATATGGGTTTGAGCTCCCTAGGGTTAGGGCGCAAACCTAGGTACTCAAGCCCCATTGTATTTTGTTCATTTCTTTATGCATTCAATTTAGATTAGCTTGTTGGTTATTACTTCTTTGAAAAATAGGCTTGAAAACGGAGTTTGTACCCAATTTACAATGTTTATATTCATAAGGTTCCCCTTTTGCAAGACTAGCCAAAAATATTTATGATTATGCATAGGTTGTTTAGAGATCAGTTTCCATTCATTGTTCCTCTACATTTCCATTTCTAAGTTCTATTTAATAACTATCTTACACTAAGTCAAAGGTTTTGGTTAGTCAACATTAGAAAATGCATGTATTTATGCTATATAGGATTGTTACTAATTTTTTTTAACAAGTTTGAATGATTCAGGTGCCCAGAAGTCAACCCTCTCAACTCTGCTTTGATTTTCTACAAGCTGTCCACAATTATAATTTTTCTACAAGAGGATGAGATTGTATCTTTTCTACTACTGGATATACCAATTGACCCATATAAGGATTGAAGTAGTCTCTTTCATCTCTTGTTGACCTACCCCAACCTCTATCACTCCTATTTCCACCTTCTTCTATGCTCAAATAACTCTTGGTCCTATCTTGTAGCACTATGGAAAAAGCCTCCAATCCTCCCCACAACCCTCTTGACCACCACTAGGAACTCCATAATTATCATAATACCATAAATATGTATAAAATGGATTCAGAGACCTAGTATGAACTTTTCTTTGATTAATAAAGTAGATAGACAATCATTCCCAACAATCGTGTAGCAAAACAATAGTAATTTTCTGCTATCTTTTAGCACATTTTAAAAAATATATTTTTGAGTGATTTCAATTGGATTGGAGCCCTAAGACATCCTAATTAATAAAAAAAATTACCCCATTTCATTTTCACTTGATCAGGTCAGGCATTTTGTAGGTTAACTAGCTCATTTCTTCTAGAATTTCTAGCTTTTGGAGTAGTAATTTTCTTCTATGTTTTAGCACATGTTAACCAATGTATTTTTTAGTGATCCCACTTGTATTGAAGTCCTAGGAAATCCTACTTAATAAAAAAATTCACTCCATCTCATTTTCATTTTGTTTGCTTGGGAATTTAGCAAGTTAACTCGAGAAACAACAATCATGTAGCAATCTTGTAGTAGTTTGTTTTCAAGATTTTCCTTGCCCATATTCACTCCAAATTCATGGTAGAAGTAGACTTATAGCCTATGAATGCTCTAGACCACTTTGGTTGAGCTGAGGCTTGGTTAGGTCACCATTTAACTCTTACATTTCTTTCTTCTTGAAAGTTGATTTCTATAATTAGTCTAGATTTATTTTCCAACAAAAGTATAATAGATTTGATTATTGTTATTTACCTTTTACAACTTCCGATTGGAGGCTTACCTATATATTTTATCATTTGAATTTAATTAATTTCATTCTTTAAATTGCATAAAAGGGAGTCAAACTATGAAGAGGAAGGTGTATGTTTCGCATACAGTGTCAGCCCCTCTTAAGTTTGAACGAACCCCGGGTTGATAATTTAAGTTGGTATCCTTGGAGTTGCAGCATTCATGATGCAATACTGGGGCTCAACAATGGTTACTACCAAATGGGGGCCAAATGGTGAATTTTAAAACATGATTGCTACTACCCTTATTGTATTTCATTTTCAAGTGGAATTGATGTAAGTACGTGGAAAATTTGTTATGGTGTTCATTCTATAACTTCCTTGTGTCTTTATAAATTATAGAGGCATGTGATCATTATGGATTATCATCTCCTTCCCCAAAATATAATTCTTCCATTGTCGACAGGCCTACACAATGGAGCACATGTCCTTTTCATAAGTGGGGTATCTATATATAGTGTCATATTGTGTTTTGTTGTGATAGGCCATTGAATATCCTTGTTGAGTGAGGACCACATTGATCTCATACTTAGAGTCATCTACCTTAATACCAAATGGTTGTTGTAGGTATGGAAGCGTGAATACTGGTGAATAGAAAATGTGGTATTTTAGATCCTTGAAATTCTTGTTATGTCTCAAACCAGGAAAAGTTTACTTTTTCTCCACCCTTGGTTACCTAACTTAAGGGCCAACCAATATAAGAGAACCCTAACACAAACCTCTGGTAGAAGTTAGCAAGGCCCAAAAATCTATGAAGCTATATTAGAGTCATCATGGATGACCAATCATGAATGAATTGGATTTTGGTTGGTCCCACATGCATCCCAAGTTCATCCACAATGTACCCAAAATATTGAATTATGTACTTTCCAAATGAACATTTCTCTAGATTGGAATACAAGTTGTGTTGCAACAGGGTGCTCAAGACTTGTTGAATGTCCTGCAAATGTTCTACCCAGGTTCTGTTGAAAATTAGGATGCCATCCAAATACAAAACCATAAAATAGTTTGTGAATGGTTGTGGGATATCATCCATCATCCTCATGAACATCATTGGAGCATTAATCAAGCCAAATGACTTGACTAACCACTTGAAAATAGATTCTTTATATTTGAATGATGTCTTATATACATTAGTTTGTTCAATTGGATCCTAGTGGTAGCTTGACTTTAGATCAATATTACTAACGAACTTGACCCCCTTAAGTTGGTCAAGAAGATTGTCAATATTGCAGATCAGGTATCTATTCTTGAATGTGATTTTTTTCATGGATCTATAATCAACATGGAGTTTCATGTCCCATCATTCTTATGTACCAACACAATTGGACTCTCACAAGGTGATGAGCTCAGTCAGATGTGGCCCTTTTATATGTGCTCATGAATCTAAAATTTTATTTCCTCATTCTCCAACAAAGAGTTTCTATAGATTGGCCCATTATGTAAGGGATCACTAGGTATCAATTCAATTGAGTGTTTGAGCTAGCAGTGAAAATGCACCCACACAAGTAGAGTGAAGGTATCTTTGTTTGTCTCTAGAATCTTGTCCACTTTCTTCTGTTGTGTAGAGAGGCCTCATGCATAGGTTGTGGTGGTTTTAGTGACCTTCCTTTCACCTTCTAACTGAACCATAAAGATAAAAAACTTTGCAATATAATAAATTACCTTTTGGAACTATTTTACATATATCAATGAAATTGCAGTGGTTGGGACTACCTCTTGTATCTCGTAGAGTTGACATCTGAGAGTAACAATGAAACTACAAGGACGAGACTCATAAAAAAACATGAAATTTACACATATAAGGTTGTCCTAAAATATAATAACAAACTTCAAGTGAGGCAACATCACACAATACCTCATTTTTTAAGGGCTTGATTCCATACGACCAATAAAATTCTTGGCTAACACAAATGTCTCGTTCATGGCTCAACCAACTAATGGTGTATAGTTTTGGGTATGGAACTATCAATAGCTTCAATATATTGATGACCCAATTTTATATCATGTTCTTTTAGATCTTTCTGTCAAAAATGAAATGGAGTTGGGTCCCTTTCGTCCACATAGGTGAATGAAAGAGGAACTCCCCTCTTCAAGCTCCTCTAGCTTTTCTGGTTGGATCTTTATGGTCATGATGGTAGCATTAGGATTTGCATAAATGATATAATTTCAATTATCCTTATATACATTAGATTAGTATCTATATTTTATTTCCTTTTCTTTAATATCCACGAATAATGATTTTTTGAGTGATATTCATTAGTATTATGCTAGGGGATTTTGCAGAACTCACACCACTTTCCAATATCCTCTTTTGGCTTCCCATTACTCCCCTTTGATTATGACTTCAACCGGTTCTTCTGATGTTGTATATCCTTATTTTGTACTTTTTTTGTGAGTCAAGTTTTCCTTTTCTAGGCTTCTACTGTGGTGTATTTGTAGACCTAAACTCCCACTTATTCTGTTGCTTCAATTTCTGCTCAATTTTGATAACATATCAATAAGTGGCTTCTTATGAGGAGATGTATAGTAAATACATCTATATTTGGATGTACCTATGTAATCCACTACAATAATTCAATACCAAGTGCCACTCAAATTCTCTAATTCCTAGATTTGAGCGCAAGGTATGGACATTATTTATGTACTTTTACACTGTTTGGTCTCTCCCCTATCACAAAGTTGTCCATCTTGTGTATTGTTCATCATAGTTCCCTACAAGGTATAATTCCTATTTAAGGGCATAAGCATAATTGGGCCAAGTGGGTCCTTCTTAGAAAATCACAAAATCATCTTCACTATGTCTCTCCTAGTAACCTTCCCACCAATCTTTGACATGGGGAATGACTTTCAAGAGCACAAAGTTGATCTTTTCATTGTTAGAATTTTTTGGATACAGTAATATCCATAAAATAGATTTAACCATTTAGCCAAAGCATATACATATATTTGGCCTTTGAATAAGGGTTATCAAAGTTAACTTGTACCTCGAAGGTTGTTACACCTCCAAAATTGTTGCTTTTTGAGGGTGCCTTGACATTGTTGGTAGTTGTCGAAGGATCTTAGTGAAATTGTCCATCATCTCATTCCTCTATCGCATGAGTGATTCCTTAAGAAAAAACTCAATACGATATCTTGATCAATAATATCTCTTTTCTTTCACTATGGGAGACCACTTGGGTTTGCAAGGGAAATTGTTCTGAAATGAAACTAGCTCGAGACCCAACTCTCTATACCCTAACCTCATTGGGGATGTGCACTAAGAGAGAAAAAGGAACAGGTTTCCCTAATACCAATGATCCAGTTGCACAAGGAATGAATTAAATTGGAGAAACATAAATAGAACACACACATAGAGAGCACAAAAATATAGTGAAGTCCCAACTTTGATTAATAACTGAAACAATAGAATATTGTACAACACAAACTAGCTAGAATGGTGGTAGCTATCTATGAATAGGGAGAGATGTCTACCATGTGAATTCACAAAAGATGTTATAAGAGGCCAAAATAATGGCCTTTTAACATAAATAAATAAACCTATATGTCCAAAAACCTAACCCTAGAAGAGGGAATTCCAAAAGGTTTACAGTGCCCAATGTGATTAGTTGGTACATCAATTTCTTAAAAGCACAAATCCTGCATGAAATATTTTTTTGGGGGGAAGGATAGCTCATTGGAAAGAAATATATAAGGAATACAACTTCTAATGGAGACCCAAAAATATCATAAGAATTGCCAAGAAGATAGAGAACTATTGAGACAGTGGAAGAGGTGGTTGGCCACTAGTATCCACCTAGATCATATTTTCATGGGTAGAATATTACATTCAAAATATAACAAATATGATCACCAAATAACTTTGATTTCATACAAAATCTCAACAAGTTACATTAACCTAACTCAATTAATTAATACCATTTACAAAATATCGCAATAATAAATATTAAATATAGGTACTTTGTATTCATTCTCTTCATATTAATATTATTATTTATTTATGTTAACTCAACAAATCCTATTATTATTACTATGTGTATACAAAAAATAAAAGGATAATTAAATTAAATTGAAAAAGGTCCAACGACATAGATTACACAAGAGAATATCATTGATAGGAAATATTTAAAAGCATAGGCTAAATTTTTCACAGAAATTCTTTAGCTAGTGGCTAATTTTTTCATAGGTTAATAGGTGATTTTGTGTCCACATTAATTTTAAAAATCCTTTTATGGACCCTTCATATAAAAGAAGTATATAATTAATTGAAATTAAAAAGTAGTCGACATCATAAATTGCACGAGAAGGAATATCACTATAGAAAATGTTTAAAATCATCACAATAATTTTTTTCCCAATAATAAATAAGAAACCAATGACTATATAAAAAAAATATTAAATTAAAGAATAAATTTACATTAATTCCATTGGAAATCCAAAAATACAATTACTCAAGCATCTTTTTCTTATGGACCAAGGGGACATGTAAATGTAGACCTAATATAAGATGTTTTGGATTTGTAGTTGGTGGTCTATCAAACTATAGTTTTTTAACAACTCGTCACTAGGAGACAAACTACATATTGCATGTAGTACAACAAATTTTAATACCTTCATTTTCATTAAAGAAACTCGTTGTCATTGGAGTGTTCCTTAAAGGAACATTGTGCACTAAATAACGAGAAGCTACAAATATTTATGAAAAGTGCAATGTTCACATGAGTTAGTGGATGATCATCAATATATAACATTTTTTTCTTATTAAAGATGCAGTGGAATCATAATTATTTATGTAGATACTATATATGGAATTTCTATGTTTATATTTAATAATATTTAAATAATAAAATGTACTATAAATAGGATCACAAAATGGCATAAATGCTATTGATTGTTTGGAAGGAATAAATACATGTGAAAGATAAATAACCCAAAATCTGTGAAATCTATTTTAGACTTGGAAATCATATAACTATTACCACAAAAGGTGTATTTAGTTCCAACTTTAGACACAAGCATGGAAAAAATTTGGTATTTAGTTTGTATATGGATAGAAAGAGGGATGTAATCACTTTTTGTATCTCCTAGTATAGATGTGTTGGGTAGTATTGATATCATACACTCGCTCACTAGAACTCTTTTTTTAATAAAAAAAGAGGAGATGGGTCTCTCAATTTAGGATAAAGTGAGTTGTTCTAGATTCCAACATTTAAAAAAGGAGCATATGGAAATTTTCGTACGTGTCTTTCCTATCTCACCTATTAAATTATTGACCACTATGGGAAGCATTAGACAATCAACTTTGCATAGTGATTATTAATACTATAGGACAACATGACACATTGAATATTTGTTTTTGCTAATGCAAGAGTCGGACCTTCAATTTCATTAATCAACAAATAAAGTACATAAAATACATCACTTCTCACATGGTTGTTGACCATGGAGAGACCCCATCAAAACCTGAAACCGGGCTCAAAGCACAAGCCCCCCTCCCTACAACCAAACCTTACATCTCTCAAAAGAAAATTACAAGAGTCTAGATACAGACCCGAAAAGAAGCAGCAGTTGCCAAAATATAAAGGTTTTTCATCCACCCGATTTCTTAACCTGTGAATCAGTGGCCACAGTGATAAGTCTCTTGACACCAAGGACACACGCTTCCCGCCAAATCCTAACATGCCTCTTTAATCTCAACCGTTGAACCTCTCCATTCGATCCAATGGCTATGGACAATATCGCGATGATAAGCAGCATGCGGTTTACCACAGGGACCCACAGACATGCACGATCAATCTCATCCGTTGATCTACTTTGTGAGATCCAATGGTTGAGACTAATATTGCACACGCCTACATTCGCGAACATTAGCATTCGATGAGGGCGGTATTCTTCATGACCCCACCGCCACGTGGAGCACACTGAGTGGAACCGCTCCCGAAAAGGAAATACCGCTTCCTGCTTGTGAGGGCCACGATCACCGGAAAACCACTCAAACTGTGGTAAAGTGAACCAAACGGTAAAACCTCTGGTTTCACGGCCTCCAAGTATCCCTGGCTCCCGACCATTCGCTACATCAACCCTCCTTGACCCGATGTGTATTGAAGTAGCCTTCATCCTTCCTGTTATCCACAAAACCAAATTGTCCTCACTGTTGCAACTAAAAACTACAATGAACATATTAACCTAGGATTCACCAGTTGACCACTACAAGCCGCTCTCAAAATACTCGATTGTGAGCAAACCTCTAAACAAACAATTTCTAGTCAGTTGTACCCGCCTCCATGGCTCTTTTAAGGAACATTATCTTATCTTCATCTGCTTGGTTTTGACACTCCATTTTTAATCTGTTTCGAGGGAGCTCTTGCCAGTTCGTCGCCACCCTATTATCTATGCAGATCACTCCTTGATTGGCAAGCAAATCTGCCAGTTTATTGGCCTTTCTTCGCACATGTGCAAAACTGATTGTTCTCAGGCTCTGTAGGTGACTGTGAATCCATTGAAAGACTTGGATCAGCCTCCAATTTTTTGAGGCTTTTTCCAGTTTCTTTCCCCAGCTTATTCTCTTGACTGAGTTAATGATTAACTCAGAATCAACTTCAATGATTGTATTTTGGTGGTTTTCCTGAACTAGGAACTCAAGACATTGTTCCATGGCCATTAACTTTGCCATGTTGTTGGTGGCTTTTCCTAAGTGACCATGGAAGATAAAAAAAATACTTCCATTATCATCCCTTAACACCCCTCCATGGCCGACCGTGCCCGAATTACCTTTAGAAGCACCATCAATGTTGAATTTCAGAAAACCCTTAGGGGGAGGATGCCAGAAATCTAGCTTAGGATCCAAAATTGAAACTTTCCTGACTAAGCCCTGAGGAACAAGTCCCTGCAACTCTAGCTTACAGAGAATCCTCCAATTTGTTCCAGAAGGGGGATTCACAGGGAGATTTCGAATTATAGTGCCAATCGTTTCCTTAATCTGTTTTAGGATCAGATCATAGAGACAATGGAAAGATTTATTAACATTCTTGAAGATTCTATTGTTCCTTTCTTTCCAAACATTCCAAATAATGAAGCTTAGTGTAAGTGCCCAAGCTGAACTCAGAATTTCATTATCTGAAAAGTTCCTTCTCCAATTGTTGAGGGTATTGAAAAGAGTTCCAATGTCTCTGTCAGATTGTTGGAAGATGGAGGCAAAAGAATCCCATAATCTAGACGTGAAAATGCAGTTGTTAAGAAGGTGCTCCATTGTCTCCTCTTGAGCTTCACAGAGCTGGCATCTGGAAGCCCCCAAGACACCCCTCTTCCTAATGTTATCCCAGGTCAGAATTTTCCTGTGCAGTACCAGCCACATAAAAAGTTTAATTTTCATCCAACCTTGATGCTTCCATAGGTTTTGCCAAATCCAGTCTAGAGCATGGGAATCTAGATCAAGGAGTATGAGTTTAGCTTCCTTGAGATTATAGGTCCCCTCATTATTGTTGCCCCATCTCAGCTGGTCATGCTCCCTTGAAACTATAATTTTCCTTTGTTCTAACTTTTTCATTAGTCTTTTAGCCTTAGCTTTTAAGGGACTGTCATTTCTGAGATCAAATTTCCTCCAGTTTCTCCATTTCCCTAAACTATTGTTTTGATCCCAAAAATCCTTAACCTTGGTGAGCTCCTTAGTATCTGTCTCTTCTTTGAGGTCCTCCAAATCCTCCTTTAATAGAAGAGGTTCTTGTTTCCATCTATCCTCCCAGAATAAGGCTAAGTCTCCCTCTCTAATTTCCTAGAAGTTGTTATCTTGAACTAAGCCTCTGTTTTCCTAGGCTTTATTCCAAATATGTGAACCTCTTATATTACCATCCATCCTTATGCGGTCATTATCTAGCCAATATCTTGCATATTTTTCTTTCCAAATGATAGCCCAATGTGCCTCTAGTTCTTTTATCCATCGCCACCATAATTTTGCCCCTAAAAACTTTGCTTAGAATCTCAGGATCATCCAATCCAAGACCCCAGTGGTTTTTGGGATTGCGGATTTTTTCCCAGGCAACTAAGGCCCATTTCTTCTTTTCTTCCCCCTTGCCCCAAAGAAAGTCTCTTTGTATGTTTCTCATTTGATGCAGGACTCCTTTAGGAGCAGGGATAGCTGAAAGCATAAAGACTGGGATTGATTGTAGTACAGCCTTTGTGAGGACCAACCTGCCAGCCAAGTTTAATGATCTCATAGTCCATTTCCTGGTTTTGTCTTGTAATTTATTAATCATTGGCTCCCAGATGCTCTTGTGTAACGGTTTAGCAGTTAGAGGAACTCCCAGATATTTTGAGGGGAGAGAATCTCTTTGAAAGCCCAAAATTCTAGATATGTTCCTCTGAATAGCAATGTTAGTATTGAAGAAAAAAATCTTAGATTTGGAAAGATTAACTTCCATACCTAAAGCCATGGCAAAGTCACTGAGGATTTGTTTATACGCAAGAGCTTCTTTGACTGTGGGGATTCCTTGCAGCATGGTGTCATCCACAAATTGTTGATGAGTCAAGGCCTGTCCATTGTCAGAGAGTTGGAGACCCTTGATTTTACCAACTTCTTTTGCATGCTTGATAGACCTACCCAGTCCTTCCATCATGAGGATGAAGAGAAAGGGAGAGAGTGGGTCACCTTGCCTAAGGCCTCTGGAAGGAATGAAAGTCTTTGAAGGAGAACCATTGACCAGAATTGAAAAACTGGAAGAAGTCACCAAAGCCAGGATCCATCTTACCCAATTGTGGTCAAACCCAAAAGCAATAAGAACTTTCCTGATATAGATCCAATTCAGCTTATCATAAGCTTTGGCTATGTCCAATTGCATGATCATTCCAGCCTTTCTCTTGCTAGTAAGAGAGTGCACCACTTCATGTGCTTGAATGATGTTATTAAGAATTTGCCTTCCTTCCACATATCCAGATTGTTCCCCCGAAACTAGTGAAGGAAGGAGGGGTTTGAGTCTGTTTGCTACAACTTTTGATATTATCTTGTAAACCACATTGCACAAAGCTATAGGTCTGAACCTATCAGGGGTTTGAGCCAACTCTTGTTTAGGGATCAGGGCTATAAAAGAGGTATTCAGAGCCTTCAAAATGGTTCTGTTCATTCTGGAATCTTCCACTACATGCAAAATGTCCTATTTGACAATATTCCAGCAAGCTTTGAAGAAGTCAACATTGAAACCATCCGGGCCTGGCGCCTTACCATTCTGCATTTCTTTGAGTACCCCACTAACCTCCTCTTCAGTCACTGGCCTGTAAAGGTTGACATTATCCTCTCTGGATACCATCCTGGGTATATGCTTAGTGAAGTCTCGGATGTAGTGTTCTCTATCATAACAGGTTTCCTGTGTTATGTTTCAAAAGTGTTGAACTAGAACTGCTTCTATTTCTTCATGAGAATTGAGAAGATTTCCTCTTTCATCCTTGATCAAAGAAATTTTGTTATGTGCTCTATTTGCCATGGTGGATTTGTGAAAAAATATAGTATTACGTTCACCTTCTTTTAGCCACTAAACTCTAGATTTTTGTCTCCAAAATATTTCCTCTTGTTTGCATAAATTCTCCCAGTTTTAATGATATTTGGTGGCTTGATCACTTCTGAGTTTATCATGGCCCTCCGTGATAAGGGCTTGGTTGAGTCCCTGCATTTTACCTTCAATAGTTTTTTCTCTTCAAAGATATTTCCAAATTCATTCTTGTTCCATTCTTTAAGCTGGAGTTTGATGTGTTTTAGTCTTTTCTGAAGAAGGAACATTCTGGTACCCTGAATGTTTAAATCCTCTGAACACCATTTGGATATGTTGCTGATGAAATCTGGGTGGGAAAGCCAGATGTTCACAAATCAAAAAGGTTTGTTCCTGGGGGTACCAATGCCCTAAACCTCCAGTTGTAACAGCCAGTGATCTAAGCCTCCAAAGGGGAGCACTCTTACTACCATTTCCTTGTCATTGAGCATAATATCCTCTGAGATTATGAATCTATCTAATTTTGAGGCCACCTGAGACTCTCCTCCTCTTTTATTGTTCCAAGTAAAGATTCCATTACTCATTACAATGTCCACCAGCTTCATCTCATCGATCAAGGTTTGAAAAGCCAAATAGCCTTTGCCTAGAACTCTAGTTCCCCCTTTTTTTCCCGTAAGTGATTTGATCATGTTGAAATCACCCCCCAGGATCCAAGGTATTCCTGCATGTCTGTCTCTAAGATTCTCCAGAGAGTTTAGAAGCCTGAGTTTGTCATCCATTCTTTGAGGACCATAAACGTTCGTTACCAGGTAGGTTTCCTTGTCTCCCATAGGTTGAATTACTACAGGTAAGTAGTCCCTAGATACCTCCACATCTATTAAGCCAATTTTTTGTGGGTTCCAAAGAGTGAGAATACCTCCTGCTATATTCTCTTCTATGACTTCCAGAAACTCAAATCTATTGAGCCATTTACTATGGATATCTCTTATCTTCTGGATGGAACACTTAGTTTCCTAGATGAAAATCACATCCGGATCTACTTGTTTCATTCTATTGCTCAGTAATCTTCGTTTTCTTTTACTACCTAGACCCCTAATATTCCAAGAAGTGAACTTCATTATTAAAGATTAATAAAGGAGTAACTAGATAGGTCTTTCATCTTACTTGAATCTATCATTAGCTTTCCACATTCCATCAACAGCTCATTCTGATTTTTTCTACCCCTTTTCTTTCCTGGGTTTCTCGGTGCTAGTCCTACTGTGTTTTTCATCGTTTTCACTCCTTCGTTGCCCTACCTATATTTTTATCTTTGTCTGTCCACCCCTTTATTCTGGGTTTTCCATAAAAATAGCTGTTGAACTCTATTGAACTCCTCTGTAGGTAACGAGTCTAACCCTTCTTTGGTTCCTTGATTCAAGAAACCTTCCAAATCTAGGTTCTCTTTCTCAAGAATTTCCTGGAGTTCATGGTCCTCCATTTCCATCTCACTTTGGGTCATTTCTTGGTCCATCTCCTGTTCTGCATCACTCATCATAAATTCTTTCTGTTTTTTATTATCTTGTATTTGTTCATTGTCTTCTACTTTCTCCTCCTCCACTGGACTTCCTTCCTTTGCCTTATCTGTTTCTATTGAACCTTCGTCTACTTTGAGGACTTGAAACATGTTCTGGCTAGCTTGTTGCCCTGCTGATTTACGTGTTTTTGGTCCTCTTTTGCCTCCTTTTCCTTTATGTTCCACCTTGAAGAAGCTTTCTGAATCCTTCATTGTGTCAGTTTTGTTTTTGTTCTCTATTTTACTGAGAGGGCAGTCTCTAAACAGGTGTCCATGCTCGTGACATTTGCGACATCTGAATGGAATATGTTCATAATCTACTGTTTGTGTCCATTCTTCATCAAAAACTTCCAAAATAACCTCGTCCGGCAGAGCTCCAGAGAGATCCATCTCCACACATATTCTAGCAAAGGAAGTATACTTTCCCCTTCTAGTGGCCTCAGAAACTTTGACAAAACGTCCTAACTTATTTCCTATGGCAGATAGAGATTCCATTTGCCAGTAATCAAGAGGTAGAGAATAGAGTCTTACCCAAACCGAGACCAATGTAAAAGTTTCACATTCCGAAACAAAATTCATAATCCAAGGTCGCATATAGAGGTCTGCTGCAGCATAAAAGTAGGGCCCTCCTTCAAACACTCTGTCCTTATCTTCAATATTTGCAAATACTACAGTGAAAAAACCCTTAGACCCAAGATGTAGGTCAATGTTGCCTTTTGGTTTCCAGTGGTATTTAATCCATGATTGTAAGGCTTTTTCAATGGGCCATAAACCCATGAATTTACATATGATTGCATATGTTTGCATGTGATCCCTGTGCGCCTATAGCACCGGATCATTTAAAATGACCCTAGGTGTTACCGCCGCTTTGGGTTTGCATGGTCCCATGTGTGCTTTGTCTTTTGTTCCTTTCTCCTTGTATTCTTCCTCATTTTCCTTTGCATCATTATGCTTCCTTAACTTAGTTCCCTCCTGTTCTTCTTCATTGTTTTTTCCCTTCCTTCTGAAGGCTCTCTATCATTTTCCATTGGTTTTTTTCCCCTACTAGCCACAGCCTGCTTAGGAGTGGAGCTCCCTCCTTTGCATCCTTCCATGGAGAACAGCCTATGTAACAGTCTGAAACCTTAGTTTTTCGTCCTACTTCATTCCACTGAAATGTGTAATCTCATCCGATCAACATGACACATTGAATATTCTCCTTGAACCATTTGATGGTGGAAAATCAATTGTAATAAGGGATTGGTGTGTCTCTTACTATAAAAAGAATCACACAAATATAATAAATTGTAAACAACATTTTCAATGTTGTAATAGCATTGTAATCATATATTGGTGTATAGACATATGTATAATAGTACAAAGATTTTTATTATGTGCACCATTTTTTTATTAAAAAAAGGTCATATTTTCTATATCTAATGATTTTTTTTTTAAATTAATGGAAGATGGATAATAGAAGTTTAAGGAAAACTAATTATTATAATAAGTGTGATGGTAGCTTATCCCAACAAGATGAAAAAGCAAAGCTATTTATATTTAATTAAAACTTTAATATATATGAAATATCTATAAATTTAAATTAATGATTTGTATTGGTTAATGCATGTTATGAAAGCAAAAATATGAAGAAACTTGATACAATTTTTCATGGTTTGAGTGCAAAAGAGTGTGGAATAATTATGTAAATATTGAAAAGAGATGAATTACATGGATCAGAAGGTAATCAACATGAAGTATTTTTTTCATTAAAAATAATTTCTTAATAATAATTTCTAAGATGTTTTAAATGCCAAAATTCACAAATTTTTAATGTTGTGTTAGACTCATAACAAAGGAAAGGAATTTCATCATAAGAAAAAATAAAATTATCAAGGACATAAATGATGATGACATGATCCTCTATTCAACTAGAGTAGCGTTGGAAGTTAAGATGAGGAGAATTACTATTTTACAAAACTATAAGAGATATAGTAGAAATAACGTATAGACACACTTTCCACTTATAATATAAAAATAAATCTAGAGATTCTAAAGATAAAGTTATATATAAATTGAATGAAGTATTTCCATAGCAATGGCCAATGAGACCTGTAAGGCTCACAATAGAAAGAATAATCCACTTTTCCGTGGATGTATTCTAATAAGTGCTAATATACAAACAAAATCCAACCGAAAAATTGATCAACATTGGATTAAGTATGGGTTGTGAGTATATGTTGAAGTTATATCTGTTAATTGAACAATTTGTAAGTAACTATGTTGTTTAGTTTCCCTAATTTTATAATAAATGGAAAAATAGTAAAAAAATATATTGATTATATCTATGCTTTGTCATGGTGTATTAAGAATGAAAGAAAGCAAAACATGGATTGGATCCAATGGAATAGATTTTGAGAAAAACCATGGAGCATAGATTCAAAAAAGTATGTATTGTTTATGTAGCACTCGCTACTATCATAAACTTCTTAATTTACGCAATAATGTATATTCTACTATATAAATCTTAATAACAATAACAAGCCAATCAAGGAAACATTAGGTTAAATAACCTAATTATAATATCACTTACAAGTGATGAAGAAATGAGGCATGAATGCAACTTTGATAATAGTAGTTCAAGTGATTAATAACAATGAATATAATTGAATGTTATTGCAAGTTGTATGCTTGGGAATATTTGCCTTTGAAAATCAAGGATTATGTTTAATGTACTTTACATATTATCCTAATTGTATGGCATAAGCATGTTATCAATAAGTGTTGCAATTATATTAGCTACATTTCGATTATTGTGTACCTTTTCATTGTCCCATTTTGTATAAAAATTGTCTCTTATGCATATATAATAAAATGGTTTCTTATTGTATTGTATTGTGAAATGTTGTAAAATATTATGTTTCTAATAATTCAAGTATGGATATTTTGCATTGTTACACATAACATAGGCGTAATTCATTAAGAAATGCATTAATTCGATAATTAATATATAACATTCAATATTATTGTAAAAATTATTTTGATTTTGAGATTATTATTTGAAATTTTGTATAAAAAAATTAATTAAAATACATTCTTTAAACTCAAAATCAAAATTAACTTAATATTCACTTGAGCACATTAAATGGTGTGTTCCATAAAAATAGAATCCAACTCATTTTAATCTCTCACACACACACACACATGTTTCATACAACTATATACTCTTATGCTTAGTAGTAAAGAATGACATCGACATCTCACATGGTAATATAGGCACCTGTGTTGTTATTTGTATAACATAAAGCTCAACATGCCCTAGTGTTGTTATTTTTACAATCCAAAGCTCAATAAACCTCAGTGTTGTATTTGGCTCTATGAGCACTAGGAATTTTAAAAGCAAAAAAGGACAATCAGTGCATAAAAATTGCATGAGCACTAGTGTGCCATAAAATAAAAGTAGAAACCCTGCATAACAATTATACTAGCATTATTGCAGTATCAGGCAAAAAAATGGTGTTAATGTATAATACTTATATGAGCATTGATTCTTTTAGTTTTATACATGCACTATGTTGTTTTAACTACAAGCAAACCAGTATGTGTTGTTATAACAAGCACTGAGAAACAAAACCTCCACTAAAGCCTCCACCCACCAAATATTTTTTGTTATAGCAAACATACATGAAAACCTCCACTAAGACCATAAATATGATTTGGAGGTCATAGCGAAGGCTTAAAAAAATACTGTAGCACTAGAAAACTTTGCAAAAACCTCCACTACAAGGTGTTTTCCTTATATTAAAAATTCCACCAGCAGCTTGTAACCCTCTTTTTATTGACCCTTTTGACCCCATACTCATTATGGTGAATAGAAAAATTAGTGAACATTTCTCTCCCTTTAGTGGTTCTCACATAAAGTTAAGGGTGAGTGCTTCATTAGGCATTGAAGAGCCTACTAGTTCACCTAAAATTATAGGAAGATTCTTAATGATGACCTTGTTACCATATATCACTATCATAGGTCCTACCCAAGTCATGCCTAGTACATCGATTTTCTCTATTTTTGGAAATATAGATCACTACTGGGGGGGGATGAATCAGTAGTGATGGGACTTATAAAATTTTTGCCAATTGATTTATCCTTGAAATATTTAAAATTTGAAACACATAAGGAGAGATCAAAGCATCATAACATAACACATAACCAAGAAAAAATCACAAACATAAGACATTAATGATTTCGGGTGGAAACCCCGAAGGGAAAAAAACCACATGGTGTTGTTGCGTTGCTTCTTTTTCTATTATTATTATATCACTAAAATATTTAACATATTTCAGTTTGCCTCTAGCAACTAGGAGCCACTACCCCTTTAACATAATTGTTGGCCACCACTAGGTAGGAAGTCTCTACTCACACGACTTTATAGGCCATAACCTACTAGAAGCCAGCACCCCCAATAAACCTCCCCCAACCACTACTGTATTATCTAGCCACCACTGGATGGAGCTACCACTCCAAAAATACCATTTTTCTGGCCACCACCAGTAAGGAGCAATTATCCCTATATTTTTCAACCACTAGTTAATGAAGGTTGCAACCTCCTCAAACTCTCGAAGCCATTCTTTCATTAATTTTCAAACTGAACTACAAGGAGAACTATAAAACTCAACAACAACAAAATATGCTCTGCAAAATGATAAATATGATAAAAACAAGCATTACATATATGATAATCTGATAAACACATGATCAACAACAAAATACATTAGATAGATCTTCAATAATCCCTTTGCTCCATCTCCTTTCTCTCTGCTCAAGATGTTTGTTGAGACATGCCTTTTGTACTTTATGTAACTCTAGGAAATTGCTTCATATTTTCTTCATAATGTTCTGTTGAAGCCCCGAAAATAGGGTCTACAACAAGGGGGATACCCACCTGGTCCAGACCTTGGTTAGCAGCTCCTTTTCCATTTGGTATAGTGGGTTTGACTGGGGATATGGGACCAGTTTCCCAATATGTGTGTGTGTGTTGAGAATTGATATTTCTTAACTAATGATTCCTAAGTAAAATGCTTTCTTTATTCTAAATCTAATCTATCAACATGCAATTTTAATCTAATAAACAGAAATATTTAATTCTAAACTAACCCAGGATGTAATCTTTCCTTTATGCGATCTAAAATGATTTCAAATGACAGTTGGTAATAAAGATCATTCAACTACTATGAGAAGAGAATTCAATAAAGATAAACCATTTCATATAAGAAGTCAGATGAAACAGTTGTGAAAAACATATCTTATAGTAAGCTACTCATATACTAAGCATAAATAAATAGCTATCACCATACAAAAATGCCAAATGGTAACTCAAGCATTTAAGCATTCATATATAAATAACTGAACATGAATATCACCATAACACATAAGCCGAAACAGTTAAGAGATAAAAGTACCATTTATAACTAGTTCTACTCATGTGCTCCTGCAATAATGATCTATTTCTTCTTAATCCAACATCCACTAAGAGTATAGAAGTGCAACATCAGTAGTAGATATTAAACGCAGATATCAATAAATCTCGTTCCATTCATTCATCAAAACCTCCTCGGAGGGTGCAAAAGTGCATGTTCTGAGGACAAGTTTTTGATAAATTTTGGACCCTTCTCTAAATGCATGAGAAGGGTTTAAATACTACTAACTAATTCTAAAAATAATTTATTACAAAAATGTAGGATGCAGTTTAAATGACCATCCTCATTTTAGGCAAAAATAAAGCAAAACTAAAACTAAAACTGAATATAAAACTAAAACTAATAACTAACTATTTATGTATCTCCTCCTTAAAGTCGCAAGCGTTCAGCATTTGCTTGAGGATATTTGGGTGGCCGACTTCCGATTTTAGTTGTCCCACGAAAACAGAATCGGTAAGAGCTGGCGCCATCTTCTCGGCAGAATTGATGACACATTTGAGAGACATACACTGGCTGTGTGGTTTTACCAAGTACGCCCAGTAAGAATCCCAATTCAACCTAGTTAACCTTTGGATTGATTCTGCCTTTTTTTGAGCCTTATGTCTCCAACTTGTTTGTAGATGTTGCACCTTTGGTATATATCCTAGAGTGGTCTCTGAGATCAGATTTGCCCTATTTAAATTTTCATTGATGCAGTCAATGACATTATTTGCTACTGTGGCTGCTTCTTCTGCCGCTTGGTGATAGACCTGATAAATATTACTGGTTTTGTGTTCCAATTTTACTTTCCATCTTTAGCACTTTTTCCCTACAAATTTTCGCGCTTACAGGTGACTAAGCAATTTTAGGCTTTCCATCTCGAGGGGTTTTGCCTGGTGATGCGCGATTAGGCGCTAATCGCGCATCGGAAACTGCCTCCTTTTCTTGATCCGAGCTTCCCTGATGCGATTTTCGCCTCTTGCGCGTTCTGTTAAAGGATATAAAGCTTAAATTTTGTAGAAAGAACGGTTTTATACGTTCTTGGTTCTGAGCTTTGATTTCTTTATACGTGATATCAACATTTTTTAGTACTCTTTTTAACCATGTCTGTATATGGGAGAATTTTGGGTCTCGCCGATATCCTGTGCAAGAATGAACATGCTAGATCTGTAATAGACACCTAAAAAGACCCGTGTGAGACTACAGTAGTCGTTACCTCCATTACCTTGGGATCTTCTTCCTCAAGTAAACTATACATGCCTTCCCAAGTAGTGATACCGGCGTCTTTGTTGCAGGTGGTGTCTGTGTACAAGGGAGCCATCTCTTTATCTTCAGAACTGGGAGCTTTACCCTTCTTTCCCATAGTATCTTGAGTTCTACTCTGTATACTTCTTAGTTCTTCGCTCCTGCAGTTTACAAATGAGGTGAGAACGATGATAAGAAAAGGTGACATGAAAGCTTTAAATGCGGAAAACATATAAAATATATCACCTTAAGTGAACTGGCTCCTTGATAAGATCAAAATCATATTTCATTAATGATTGCCAAGTAACTTGTTAATTAACATAAATGCGCATAAATGGGCCTCGGTTTATGGAAAAAGCTTTCTCGAACAATGGGCCGTGCAAATTTGCAATAAGGCGATTTTGCAATTTGATTCGCAATATTGCAGATCGCAGTATCGCCGATCACAATATCACAATATCACAAATCCTTTACGTGCGTCAAGCATCTGTTAATGTGTTTTCTGCGAAATGCGATTCGTGAGATGCGCCATCACATATCGGCATTTTAAGGCACTTCAACGTAGGTGAGGTTTAAGGCATGCAATGCGATGAGGGTTTTTAATGCGTGATTTCGCATCGCGATTTCACATTTTTAGAATTCCGCTTGTGAGAAGGTATCCTTTACCCTTTTTTGCGATGCGACGTGCTTTAAGGAGTGATTTCCTTCTAACTTATCATAAAAATTAAGTCCTTTTAGGTTTTGATGGTATTCTTCTAAGTTTATGATAGTAAGTTTTATTGAAAAAGGACATACAGGCATTAATCAATTTAAAAAAAAAAATTTAATAAGGGTCCCCACTTATTTAATATTAGTGATAAAACTAAATAAGAAGGGGGGTTGTTGCTGGCCACAACAATTGGCGATTCACTTGGAAGAACCAGTTATCTCTACTTTTCTTTTGAATTTCCTAAACTTCCAAAATAGAAAATTTCCTAGAAAATTAAACTTTATTATAGAAAGATAAAATACATTATGCTTTTTCAGCCGTTAATGATAGTTTTTTTCTTTTGTGTAAAATTTGTTTATTTACTTCCTAGAGCTTAGTCATTGTATTTACATCAGTCACTAATTGGTTTATAAAGATAAAAACAAAGCCTTCTCTGTAAATCAGTTTTAAATATGCTCATTTGTCGTAGGTAGAGCCACTGTTGCCAGCAGGCGTTTATAGCCTCAACAGGGTTACCTGTTACCCAACAATGATCCTGTATCCCACTTGGAGAAATATACAATTTTCAAAGAGAAATCCATATCTACACTTATTGCTTTCATTTTCTTTTAATCCTTAAAGAACAATGCCTTGGTTTGATAGCCAAATTATGACAGTGCCACTCACTTGATTTATAGCTTTGTTGAACAAGTTGGCTCGTGATGAGACCCCTTGTCTTTTGATTGCAACAATCTTCATCCATTTCCCTGTTGTGGTATGCAGTTTTGGCAAAGTCAGCAAGTTATAATATCTATGATCATGATAAGTCGGCTCGTGATGAGACCTCTTATTCTTTAAGTTTTAAAGTATATAATTGGATTATTCCCTGAATCTTGTGATTCCTTAAGTAGGGAGGAAGTCATTGTTTACTTAAGAATAGCTCTGGACGACAATGGTAGAGTTTTTGGAAAGAGATTTTCTACAGAGAATCTTTGTTTTGTTATTGATGCCTTTCATTGGACTGATATAAAACAAATTCCCACTAAAGGTAGCTTTTTATCAAAATTTACAAGGTTGAAACTAGTATCATATTCAGGCTTATAGCTTTTTGACTGTATCTTTCAATAATAATGACCAACTTTCTAGATTATTTCTATTTATACAAGTGAAAAAACAAAATCTAAAAGAAATACTTGTCCTTTTCGTGAATTCCAAATGTAACCATTTACAACTGGTTTTATTATGAAAGTAAAGAAAAACTAATCTACAAAAATAGAAGAACAATCTCCTATGGAAAGTATTTTTTGAGGATCTACCCGTTAACGGGTAAAGATTCTATTTTTCCTATTAAATCCTGTAACATAAAGGTAGATGAGCCTATGATTTCTGTGATTTGGAAAGGGCCAAGCCACATTCGTTGAAACTTCTTATGTTTTCCCTTTTCCTCATGAGCCTTGTCCCATTTTAAAAGTAGATCCCCTATCTGAAATTTTTTTCTGGACATCATGTTTGAGTCAAAAGAAGCTTTTACTAATGCTTGGTGATGAGCATGAGTTATTTTAGCTTGCTCTCTTTGCTCTTCTAGCTTAATGATTTGTAACTGCCTTAGTTGTAAGGAAGAAGTTGGTGTTTCATCAATATATTGAACTAAGGCCAAAGAGGGAATTGCTAGATGAGTTGGAAGAACCACTTCTTTGCCATAAACTAAATTAAAGGGAGAAGTGCCAATAGAGGCTTTCTGTGTTATTCAGTCTGCCCATAAAGCATATATTAAAGACTTGTGCCAATTTTTATGACTTTGGTCAATGGTTCGCTTAATGATCCTAATCAAGTTTTTGTTCATAGATTCAGCTAACCCATTCCCCTGTGGGTAATAATTGGCAGAGTACTTAAGCTTAAAACCTCTTTTGAGTTAAAATTTAGTCATAGTATTGCCAGAAAAATACGATGCATTATCAAACATTAAAGCAAAGGGTAAACCAAACCTGGTGATTATGAACTAATCTATAAATTCAATGATGTGTTTGGCATTAGTTGTCTTGAGAGGAATTTCTTCTACCCATTTAGTAAAATACTCTGTAGTTGTAAGGATATACCTATGTTGTTTAGAAGAGTGCGGAACGATCTCACGTATTATATCCAGTCCCCATTGATCAAAAGGTTGTTCAATGTTGACTGGCTACAAAGGTAATGATGGCTTCTTTTGTCTTCCAACAGCGGTTTGACAAACTTGACACTTCCTTACATAGCTATGCGCGTCTTTAAATAATGTGGGCCAGTGATAGCCTGCGTGGAGGATTTTATGTGCGGTAGTATCACCAGCATAATTTCCACCTGTTGGTCCATCGTGGAGTTCCTGCAAAACCTTTTCAGCTTCAGATCTCTCAAGACATCTAAGGAGAACAGAATCATAATTCATCCTAAAAAGTGCATCATTCACGAGCTGATATTGCTTAGCCTTCAACCTTAAAGCCTTTTCTTTGTATAATCGAGGTTTGAAGGAGCATATCCGTTCTTTATATAGAATATGATATCATCGTATAATGAATCAACATCGTTTAGGCTTACCTCGTACATTTGTATCTCTGTAGATGGTATTTCAGAAATAAGTGATGCTCCAGCCAGCATTTTGCAAAAGCCTTGACCTTTAACAATATTTGCTGGTTTAATCTCAACGTCATATTCTTGTAATGCGGTAACCCAATTGGCTCTTTTCTCACCCACATCTTTCTGTACTAAAAGATTTCTTACCGCTGGAAACAGTACTATGATCTTTGTATGGGTTTTAAGTAAAAAGGGTCTGAAATATTTTATCACTTTGAAAACAACAAATGCTTGTTTCTCTACGTCTGAATAGTTTAACTCAGCCCCTTGTAGATTTGAACTGAAAAAAGAAATTGGGGCTTCTGCCTTGTCTTGATTTGGTTGAGTGAGTATCGCAGTGTATGATTTATCAGATGCAAATGTATATAAAATAAAAGGATCGGAAAAATTGGGAGTTGCTAAAGATGGAGCGTTAACAATTTCTTGTTTGATCAAATTAAATGCTTCATATTCGTCTTGGCCCCATTTGAAGTTTGAGTTCTTTTTAATCATTGCCTGTAAAGGAGATATGATTCTTGAAAAATCTGGAACAAATCTCTTTACAAAGTTAATCTGGCCAAGGAAAGATTGCATAGCTTTCTTGTTGTGAGGCAAAGGTATTTCAGAAATCTCCTTGATTCTGTCAGGATTGATATGGATTCCAGATTTTGACACTATGAACCCAAGAAGTTTTCCTTCACTTAATGCAAAAAAGGATTTTTTTGGGTTAAGTGAAATTCCGTACCTTTGACACCATTGGAAGATCTGTTTTAAATCTTTGATATGATTGCCTCGCTTCTTTGAATATACAGTTATATCATCCAGGTAGATTACTACCGATTTATTTACTAATCCTTTAAATGCGATGTCCATGGCTCTTTGGAATGTGGCACCAGCATTAATCAGACCAAAAGGCATCTTTTGATAGGCGTAAGTACCCCATTTGGTTTTGAATGTGGTTTTTAATTGATCATCGGGATGGACCAAAACTTGGTTATAGCTGGAGAAACCATCCAAGAAGGACATTAATTCTGATCTTGCAACTGCCTGCAATATTTGCTCCATAGGAGGCAAAGGAAAATTATCTTTTTGGCAAGCTTTGTTCAGATTTCGAAAGTCAATGCAAATTCTAATGTCTCCATTCTTTTTTCTAACAGGAACCATATTGGAAACCCATTGAGAATGTCGTATGGGAAAAATGATTTTGGCTTTCAATAGCTTATTAAGCTCAGATTTGATCTGGTTTTCTAAATTAGGATGTATCTTTCTCAGTTTCTGCTAGACAGGTTTTTCATCATTTATCATTGGGATAGTATGTTGGATGATAGAAGTGTCATAAGTCTTAAGTTCATCATAGTTCCAAGCAAAGACACTTTTGTATTGTTTCAAGAGATGAACATACGCTAGTTTTTCTCCAGGAGCCAGGCCAAGACCTAGGTTGATATTCTGTGGCTTGGTATCAGTTCCTAGATTCACTAATTCATAGTTCTGAGTTGAACTTTGAAGCTTTGAATTGGTAAATCTTTTGAATTGATCTTTTAAATCATATAGATCTTCTAATTTGACTACTAATTTTGGCATAGCATTATTAGTGCTATCTTGTTGCAATTGCATGTCATGTTGGTCCTCATCAATTATCTGATTAGTATAAGATCCCTCAGAGGTGAGGAAGCTTACAATATCAGGATCATCGTTGAAAATTCTCCAATTTGTAATGTTATAAGGAATCGAGGGTCTAAAGATTAATTCGATTGAAATCTATCGGGGCTAAAGTCTTCTGAGGAGTGAGCTTGGAAGCCACATTTTCTAAGAGGGCGGCACTAGCATTCTGGATTCTAAGAGTTGATGAAATATTAAATGCTATAAAATGTTCAGTTAGATCTTGTACTAAAGATTGGTAATGCTTTAAATGACCTGATAGACAATGTATAGTATTCCGTACCTGTCTGATAACAATTTGAGAATATTCGAAGACTTGTAGATATTTGATGTTTAATCCGATTGCTTTGTATAATCCTTGGACTAAAGCTTCGTATTCTGCAGTATTATTGGTGCAATCTAACTCGAGTCTACAAGTTAGCATAGTTTTGTTTCCTTCTGGGCTAACTAATACACATCCTGCTCCTGCTCCTTCATTAGACTTAGAACCGTCAAAAAATAACTTTCAAAATAAAGATTTATTTACAGGATTATCTATAAAATTAATGCATTTAGAACTATCTGTCTAAGAAAAATTTTCTACTTGAGATAAAACAGAATGTTCTAAGTAAGGTGAAGTGTGAGCATTGAAATTTCCTAGGAAAGAATCAACAGAATATTTGCCAATTATATTACTGTTGTATGCTACGGTTCGTTTACTCCTTCCAATTTTGTTACTACGTATTTCTGATGTCTTTCTCGCTCAACCTTTATCTGATTTGGCTTACCATTGTAAGGAAGCCACATATGCGACCAATCGGTTGCAAAATATTCATGAATCTTTTCTAACCAATCCTTGCTAAGAATTAAGCCATAGAATTCTGGAATGTCTGCAACTAAAATATCGATAACTTGACATACCTTTGGATTAGATGACAACCTTATGGTAACCTAATTTAATTCACCGATCACTTCAACTTGCAACTGATCCAGCTGCACTATGCGCACAGCAGATTTTTGAGGTTGAACGTTCAACTTTGCACAAATTGATTTAGGTAAAAAATTGGATGAGGCTCCTGAATCCACTAAACAATTATACAATTTTTTATTGAAAATTACATATGTAAGAAGAAATGGCGGAGTATGAGATCTTGACCTTCCTCCAATTAGAGCAATGTCATTTGGATCAACTTTGTTGATTACAGTATTTGGAGGTCTTCCCATCTCATGGGAAGCTTGCGAGATTACAGTGGCAAGCAATGGTGCAACTGGTACTGCATGCAATTCTTTCAAAAGGAGCTTTTGCTGATGTTTTAACTTGCTCAATTCATAAAAAGTGATGTTGACCCTAGTATTCTTCATGTCTTCTATGATGTTATACTCCATTTCATCCGAAACAATCACTGGTTTAGATGGAGTTGTTGAATCTGTTTGGACTGGGCTTGTTTGAGTCGCTTTGGATGTCGTTTTCTTGGTTGCGACTTTATCCTTCGGCATTGAGCTTGTGCTATTTGGCTTTGGAGTATATTGAGGAGGATCAAGTTGATTTCTACTTCGAGTACTAACTAGCAATGCCTCTTGATCCTCTTCATCAGGGAGGATGAAATCCCACATACCTTGTAATTCTACAACTTCTTCTTCATCGATAGGTACGTCGGTAGTAATTTCCTCTTCTTCTTCTTCTGATTCAACACTTGTAATAGCGTTAGGAGGCTTTGAATCAGTCGAAGGATTTCTTCTATAAGGCTTCTAAGGATTTTTAGAAGAAGTCTCTGCTACTTGTTTCTTTATATCAACCATTTCATTAGACGTGGTCTTCAAAACGTTTTGCAATCCTTCTAAATCAAATGGGTCTTTGGGCTGTTTTTTCTTTGGATCTTCTTTGAAAGAAACCTTTTTAGATTTATGTTCTTCAATGGCGTTTTTCTTTTCTAGAGCTATGATATGTTTCTATACCACTATTGCTTCCTTCATATTGTAAGCTAAAGTTGTTTTTTTAGCTCTATCCACGAAGATTGCTATATTTGATGGTAACGCAGAGATGTACCATTCACTTCGTACTTCTTCGTTGGGTTTAGAAGCAGTAGGAATTTTGTTCAATAGTTTATTAAAACGCGAGTTAAAATCTTTGATAGGTTCCTTTGACTCAGCTCTAAGGTTAGACAGGTCATTGATTAATGTTGCAGTGGACCTTTCATCACCAAACTTAGTCAAGAATTATTCTTGGAAGATGTCCCAACTAGTAATAAACCTGGATGGTAATGAGAAATACCATGATCCAGCTGCTCCTTGCAACGTGTAAGGGAAAATTCGAACAACAACGTCTTCATTAGTGACCCCATTAAGATTTATGGATAACATAAAATTATTTATGTGTTCTTTTGCTAGCATGCCTGCTTCAGGATTAAACTTAGGCAGCCATTTTTCAGGATGGGCTGGTATTTGACTCAAGGGCGTGGGCATTAAGACTGCCTCTAGGTTATTCCATGGCATTTGGGCCATCGCTGAACTGCTAACAGAGGAAAGCGCAGAAGATGATCCTTACGGTTGGGAGGATGAGGATATTAAAGTTCCTAATGTTTGACAAGGAGATGTTGAAGTTCCAGTGGTCTGATGGATGATGATTTGAAGTGGAGGAGTGCATGGTTGACTTCACGTTGGGGAAGTTGAGATGGATGATGATGATGAAAGAGTCTCACTATCAGACCCTTTAGGTGATTTCCTGGCTCTCTTCCTTGTAGGTAGAGGTAACTCAGTTGGCTCAATACGAAACTTTTCACTCTTTAATTTGGTGAGAGGATGAGCAGGATTATATTGCAAAGTCACACTGCCTTGAGATCTATCAGATCTTTAAGGTGATATCGAAAATCGTTGAAGTTTATGAATCAAAGATTCAACTTCAGGAGGTTCAATAGTAGATTTTTTTCTGAAATATCAGGGTTTGTGGTAGTGGTTGTTGTTCTTTCAACTTCTGGCTCAAGATTTAAAGATTCTAAGTGCGATGGAGAAGTCGAGGGAGATGGTGAGGGAAATTTACTCTCAAAATGGTATTTAGATTTAGACTTTCTTGCCATTCACAGTTCTGGCCCTCCTTCTAGCACCAAATATGTTGAAGCCCCGAAAATCGGGTCTACAACAAGGGGGATACCCACCCGGTCTAGACCTTGGTTAGCAACTCCTTTTCCGTTTGGTATAGTGGGTCCGACTAGGGATATGGGACCAGTTTCCCAATATGTGTGTGTGTTGAGAATTGATATTTCTTAACTAATGGTTCCTAAGTAAAATGCTTTCTTTATTCTAAATCTAATCTATCAACATGCAATTGTAATCTAATAAATAGAAATATTTAATTCTAAACTAACCCTGGATGTAATCTTTCCTTTATGCGATCTAAAATGATTTCAAATGACAGTTGGTGATAAAGATCATTCAACTACTATGAGAAGAGAATTCAATAAAGATAAACCATTTCATATAAGAAGTTAGATGAAACAGTTGTGAAAAACATATCACATAGTAAGTTACTCGTATACTAAGCATAAATAAATAGCTATCACTGTACAAAAGTGCCAAATGATAACTCAAGCATTTAAGCATTCATATATAAATAATTGAACATGAATATCACCATAACACATAAGCAGAAACAATTAAGAGATAAAAGTACCATTTATAACTAGTTCTACTCATGAGATCCAACATTAATGATCTTTTTCTTTTTAATCCAACATCCACTAAGAGTATAGAAGTGCAACATCAGTAGTAGATAATAAATTCAAATATCAATAAATCATGTTCCATTCATTCATCAAAACCTCCTCGGAGGGTGCAAAAGTGCATGTTCTGAGGACAAGTTTTTGATAAATTTCTGGACACTTCTCTAAATGCATGAGAAGAGTTTAAATACTACTAACTAATTCTAAAATTAATTTATTACAAAAATGTAGGATGCGGTTTAAATGACCGTCCTCATTTTAGGCAAAAATAAAGCAAAACTAAAATTGAAACTACTAGCTAACTATTTATGTATCTGCTCCTTAAAGTCGCAAGCGTTCAACATTTGCTTGAGGAGAGTTGGGTGGCTGACTTGCGATTTTAGTTGTCCTGCGAAAACGGAATCGGTGAGAGCTGGCGTCATATTCTCGGCAGAATTGATGACACATTTGAGAGTCATACACTGGCTATGTGGTTTTACCAAGTACACCCAGTAAGAATCCCAATTCAACCTGGTTAACCTTTGGATTGATTTTGCCTTTTCTTGAGCCTTCTGTCTCCAACTTGTTTGTAGAAGCTGCACCTTTGGTAGATATCCTAGAGTGGTCTCTGAGATCATATTTTCCCTGTGTAAATTTTCATTGATGCGGGCTTCCCTAATGCGATTTTCACCTCTTGCACGTTTTGTTAGAGGATATAAAGCTTAAATTTTGTAGAAAGAATGGTTTTATACGTTCTTGGTTCTGAGCTTTGATTTCTTTATACGTGATATCAACATTATTTAGTACTCTTTTTAACCATGTCTATATACGGGAGAATTTTGGGTCTCGCCGCTATCCTGTGCAAGAATGAACATGCTAGATCTGTAATAGACGCCTCAGAAGACCCGTGTGAGCCTGCAGTAGCCGTTACCTCCATTACCTTGGGATCTTCTTCCTCAAGTAAACTAGACATGCCTTCCCAAGTAGTAATACCAGCGTCTTTGTTGCAGGTGGTGTCTGTGTACAAGGGAGCCATCTCTTTATCTTCAGAACTGGGAGCTTTACCCTTCTTTCCCATAGTATCTTGAGTTCTACTCTATATACTTCTCAATTCTTCACTCCTGCAGTTTACAAATGAGGTGAGAAAGATGATAAGAAAAGGTTACAGGAAAGCTTTAAATGAGGAAAACATATAAAATATATCACCTTATGTGAACTGGCTCCTTGATAAGATCAAAACCATATTTCATTAATGATTGCAAACTAACTCGTTAATTAACATAAATGTGCATAACTGGGCCTCGATTTATGGAAAAATATTTCTCGAACAACGTGCCATGCGGATCTGCAATAAGGCGATTTTGCGATTTGCTTCGCAATATCACAGATCGTAGTATCTCATATCGCAATATCGCAAATCCTTTACATGCGGCAAGCATCTGTTAATGTGTTTTCTGTGAAATGTGATTCACGAGATGTGCCATCGCATATCGGCGTTTTAAGGCACTTCAACGTAGGTGAGGTTTAAGGCATGCGATGCGATGAGGGTTTTTCATGCATGATTTCGCATCGTGATTTCGCATTTTTAGAATTCCGCTTGTGAGAAGGTATCCTTTACCCTTTTTGTGATGCAACGTGCTTTAAGGAGTGATTTCCTTCTAACTTATCATAAAACTTAAGTCTTTTTAGGTTTTTGATGGTATTCTTCTAAGTTTATGATAGTAAGTTTTATTGAAAAAGGATATACATGCATTAATCGATTTTTTTAAATTTTTTGAATAAGGGTCCCCACTTATTTATTATTAGTGATAAAACTAAATAAGAAGGGGGGTTGTTGCTGGCCACAACATTTTCCTACATACTCTTCTCTTCTCACACACTTTCTCTACCTCCCAATTCATCCAACCTCAACTTCTCAAAGCATGCTCCTATAAATAATTTTTCGGAGTGATTAAAACAATAATTGTAAGTAGAGTAATGGAGAACTAACCATTTATGTCCATACATTATAGATTTGGCCTCGTTCATTAAAATATCCTCCTTGACTTGCTCCACCATCATCTTCATTGAATAAGAGAGATTTTTCAACTTTAACCATCTTCTATATGAATATCAACCTTCCTTAGACTATTGGAGAAAATACCAAGTGAAAATACCATAGAAAATACCCCTAGAATTAACTGAGTGCGCACATAAATCAAGAAAATCCACCTACACGTAGTAACACACCATCTACACTCGGGAAGTTCATTATAATGTAGAAAATTGGCTTAATAGGGTGTATTATAATTCTCTATGCATAATTACTCACCTGTGCTACCAAGATTTCACCTACATGTATAATTCAAATCTACTTCCACCTCCAACATAGCTTCCTCACACAATTATATGAATTCTAGAACTTGTTCAAGCATCTCAAACATATGTCCAACTTCCTCTACAACCATCTAAACATCATCATAAGACTCAAACTTGCCAGATATGTTTGCATCCTCTTACAACTCTACTATGAATCACGAAGAGTGTGATATAATATAGGTTGACATCATCACAAGTAAAACAATGTTAAGTGTGTGTTGATATCAATGCCAACATGGTCCCTCTTTGGAATTGATGCCCACTCAACCTAATTTTCTCTCCTAAACTTGACCTTTGAAACTTATCTACATAATATCTTCCCCTTTGATGTCAGTGGCAAATGGAAATATCAACAATGAAGAATAATGGCAACAATCTAGGGGATGAGAGAAGTACTCCCCTTGACATTCTCAACACCACGCTAACTATAAAGCTTCTACAAATTTGTCTTATGACAAGAACAAATGTCTCTCCTACAAGATGAGCATGCGAAATAATGAACTCAACTGCCAAACATGTCTCTAGCCAATAGCATGCACCTCTCATGCTAACCATGCTCCCTCCAAACATGTAATAGGGATGCAACCAATATCTCTTTTTTGTTATACACCAATACTTCAACTTCTCTACAATAAGATTCATTTCCACGTGAAAGAGACCACCCCTTACAGACTATAGCTCCAACTAACTTTGACCAATGATATACAATGAAGTGAAATAGAAATATAAGGCTTATGGAGCAAATACATGGTCATGATAAGTACATATGACTGATATATAACTCTTTTATAAGCATACCTATCACCAGCCAATGACTCTATGGACCCAAGTTTACATCATTCACCTAATGCAACTGGGTTATATCAATGATATACATGAAAATACATGACTTTGACACCCAATAACCCATACATATCTAAATTTGACAACTTTTTCAATACATGCTAGACAATGTGGGTTTGTTCATGACCAATGCACCAAAATATGATACAATAATTATACATGGCTATTCAAATGCACACACATTTTCTCTCCTCTATTCATGACTGATACAATGACATGTAGAAAATACATGACATCCTTTAACAATAATATGTGTTATGTGCATTAAAAACAATAGGAGTATAATACATGGCATATGATAGGACATGGCTACTCTCAACACCATAGCCATAAACAAGGACCTCAATAGAAAAATAAGTATAGCAAGAAAATAAGACTAATGACGAACATATAAAATACCAACCAACACCAACAATGAACTCTTTGTAGCAAAATCATGGTAAAAACACTAGCAACCACCATACTCCCCATAGACATCTGCAACATAATGATCATATAGTAACAACACAAATAGCATGACATAGTGACAACAGCATATACATCATCATCATTAGTAAACAATATATCATCAATGACGCTCCACAACATAGAAGCGTGCTCCTGTAGCACCAACTCTAGCTTCGGGAAACAAAAAAACAAGAAGCAAAAGAATCACTAGAAACAAATGAGCCAATACAACAACAATCTCTCCAACATCATCAATGCATGGCAAAATAAGTAATGCATCCAAGAAGAAAACTAAGCAACTCATCATCTCCTTGACTTCATGCTATCAAGGTCAGTACACTCTCTCCTCATACAATGAGATCAAAATCCCAAGAAATAGAAGTATTAGAACGAAAGCATCATAGGTAACATGCATACTCTCATGAGATTCATGCAACATCATGCTCTCTCCATGCATCAACAACAATATACCTCTCTCATAGTCTCATCCATTCACACTCTAACAGGGTATCAATACTCAGAAGTAAACCCATTAAGCTAGGTCACTCTAGCTCATAATCTCATCACATCTCAACCATATAAATGTAAAACATACTAGTAGAAACATGCATCATGCATATAGATATATAAATATAAAGCATGAGTAACAATATGTACACTCTAGATGTGTCAACTATAATACACCCTCAACTATTCTCAACAACAACCACACAAGCATGATAACACATGTCATAGATGTAATATAGTGATGTAAGAACTAACAACATATAAAATTTTCCATGCAAGCATACTAACGCATCTGAATATCCATGAGACAACCACAACAAAACTTTTATCAACATATTCCTACAATAAAAACCAATATCAAATAGATGCATAACAATCTCCTCCACAACGAACACAATGCCATCGATCTACTAGTCCACAGGAAGCAAGAATGCTCCCCCTGAATGTGTGATCTTCCTTCAATCCTTGATAACTCTCTCTATGAAGAGTTCATGCACTAAAACCTAATAAAAAAATTCTAAGCAAACTCACCATTAGTAGCATATAATCAACAACAACAGGAATGATCTTCACCAAAAAAATTGATATAAACCATGACAAAACAACATTCTCCCAAATTTTGGTCACAAGATCTCACTACATATATCAATCATTAAAAATATGCAATATAAATAGCCTTCAAACAAATATGTGGAGGCACATCACACTTGTACTAAATTAGCTTCTTGACCATGCACATAAGAACAAACATTTGGCTGACATGTCTTAAAATATATCAATATAAACTCAACATACAACTATTCCAATGCTATCAATAACAAATATGGATGATCCAACTAATGTCAAACTAAAAATAAGAATAGATTATAAATAAAGCCAATACTTCAAACCTCATGTAGATCCCTATGAACCCATGCATCACCTTCCTAACATGCAAATTTTTCTTCATACAATATCTTCGATGTGGATGCACCTACAATGGTCTACATGAAACTCAATTTGTGGCCATATGCTTCCTGTGAGACCATGTATGCCTCATTTTTTGGTGGGAGTCTCCTGTTGTTCCTTTCTCCTCCAAACTTTGTTAGGATAATCTTTGACATGCACAACACCTTATTTTTTCTTGTGTGGTTGGCCTTGCATGACTTTCTCCCTTTGACTGGATGTCCTATAACGCATGGGTAACTTGAAATATTTGGCCTTATGGCCAATGTTGTCACACAGATAACACCTTATGTGATCAAGAAATAGAGGATAAGACTTGAATCTCCTCTTCTTCACATAGGTCCTATAGTCAATAACCTTATGGCCAAAATCATTGCATGAGAAACAATAGCCATAAAAGGAACTATTATACCTAACTATATATGATCTTTGTGATGAGGGAAATATTCCTTGGATGCTTGCTTGTGGGTGCTTCTCGATTTGCTACTTCCTTTGCTAAGTGGTATTGATCTCTTTACTTCTACAATTTTTTGATATATTTCCAAGTTTTTGGAAGATGAAGCACTTGACATCTCCAAAGGTTGCAAATGATATTCTTGATGAAAATAATTTTCATGGCTCGACATTTGGCTCCATCTTTTACTACTGGCTTTCTTTCTTGTTGCTCTCACTACTATCTTTTGCTATGGGATTTTTGAGATATGCTTCTGAAATTGGTTTCTCCCTTGTGTAGGTTGAGATCTTATTTGACTGAAGTAGATATATGACCTCTATTTTCCACTTTCAACTAAGTGGTTTTCTCCTCTATATCACCTCTCAATGAAACCACTTCAGCTTCTATACTTTGACACTGATATTCCTTTTCCTTGTACTACTTCCTCATTCCTTCTTCAATTTTCCTTCTTTCTTCCAACTCATTTTTTAATTTGATTGCTTGTTCTTTGTAGGAACACTCATTTTCATAAAAAAAATTCCAATAACATCTGCTAGTATTTATTCATAGCTATGAGTATTTTAATCTTCGCTTCTAGGGTCACTATCTTACATTGTTCTTCACCATCATAATTTTCTGAATCTAATTTCTCTCCAAAAGGATTACCTCCACTTCTACCCAAAAGATCAATCTCAATAAATTGGTTATCATATTTTAACCCATCAATCCCAAGAGAATTATCATCATTATATGTGCAATGAAATGGGAAATCATATCTAAGATGGCCATCACAACTATATTCACCATCCTTGATCACCAAAATGAGGGGTTCTTCTAAATTTGAATTTTTTCTAACTTGTTTGTTGCTATTATTTTTGGACATATTCTTCTTGTTCTTGGACATGGTTAGCGATCTATTCTTGAGTGGTTAAGCTTCACTAGAGAGAACTTGGCTCTCGTACCACTTGTTGGGAGTGTAGATCGCTACTAAGAGAGGGGGTTGAATCAATAGTGATGGAAATTATAAAATTTTCGCCAATTGATTTATCCTTGAAAATTTTAAAATTTTAAACACATAAAGAGAGATTAGAGCATCAAAACATAACACAACCACTAAAAATAATCACACACATAAGACACCAATGATTTCTAATGGAAACCCCAAAGGGAAAAAACCACCAGTTGTTGTTGTGTTGCTTTTCGTTCTCTTATTAGTATATCATTAAAGTCTTTTACATATTTCAGCTGGCCTCCACTAGCTAGGAGCCACTACCCCTTTAACATTGTTGTTGGCCACCACCATCTAGGAGGGCTCTACTCACATGACTTTGCAAGCCACAACCTGCTGGAAGCCACCACTCCTAATAAGCCTCGCCCAGCCACCATTGGATGGAGTTACCACACCCAAAATACCATTTTGATGGCCATCACCAACAAGGAGAAACTACCCCTTTCTTGCTCAACCACTACTAAATGGAGGCCATAACTTCCTGAACTTCTCGAAGCATGCCTTCATTAATTTTTAAATTGAGCTCCAAGGGGAACTACATATCTTAACAACAACAAAATATGCTCTGCAAAATGATAAATATGATAAAAAAAACACTGCATATAATAATATTATAAACACATCATCAATAGAAAAATACATTAGATAAATCTTCAATACTCCCTTTACTCCATCTCCTCACTCTTTGCTCAAGATGTTGACTGAAACATGCTTCTGCTACCTTATGCAACTTTTGCAAATTGCTTCATATTTTCTGCATAATGTTCCTACACACTCTTCTCTTCTCACACACTTTCTCAACCTCCCAATTCATCCAACCTCAACTTCTCAAAGAATTCTCCTATAAATAATTTTTTGGAGTAATTAAAGCAATAATTGCAGTCATAGTAATGGAAATTTAATCATCTATGTTCATAAATTATAGATTTGGCCTGGTTCATAAAAATTTCCTCCTTGACTTGATCCACCATCATGTTTATTTAATAAGAGATATTTGTCAACTTTAACCATCTTATATATTAACAAAAACATTCCTTGGACAATTAGAGCAAATACCATAGAAAATAACCCTAGAATTAACTCAGGGTGCACAAAAATCAAGAAAATCCACCTACAGGTAGTATCACACCCTTTACACTTGGTAAGTGTGTTATAACGAAGGAAATTTCATACTTACTCACGTGTGTTATAACTTTCTTTGCATACTTACTCGCCCGTGTTACCAATATTTTACCTACATGCATAACTCTTATCTACTTCCACCTGCAACATAGCCTCCTTACACAATTGTATGAATTCTAGAACATGTTCAAGCATCTCTAACATTTGTCCAACTTCCTTTGTAAACATCAAAACATCATCATAAGACTCTATCTTTCCATATACCTTTGCATCCTTCTTCCACTCTACTGTTAATCACAAAGAGTGTGATACAATCTAGGTTAACATCACAAGGAAAATAGTGCTAAGTGCTTGTTGACATCAATGCCAACATCCATTTGAGGAATGGTACTAGTAACCTCAATTCATTCCATGAGTGTACATAGAGTTAGTGCACCCTTTGCATTAATGTAAATGCCCACATCTTGATTCATGTTTGGTGGGGATCCAAGACTTGGTTCTGATACTAGAGATGGAATTCGATTTATTCTATCATCCCTATCAATGGCACAATGATGCCTAATTCTAGGTTCACTTTTTAAGTGGAATTTCCATAGTGGGCTAGGGGCTACTTCTAATTATGTTTAGGTTAGCAATCCTTTTTGGCAATAAAATTAATTTTGGAGATGCACATAATCATCAAGGTAGCAATGCATTTGGGAGTTATTTTGTCTCTAGGAAAATATCCCTTTTGGAGGTACTTTTGTCTCTAGGATCAACCCCCCAAGCGGAAATAATACCTTTCAAAGTGCTCTTTCCCCATAGGGGTAGTTACCCTTAGGGAAAAGATCCCTTTTTGGGACCTTATGCCTATTAGAGACACAATATGGGGGGACCTCATGGTCCATCTAAGTTGCAAATGATCTCATTTATCTACCAAAATCCATTTTCCAATATGTGGTTCCATTTCTTTGTGACATTATATTTTCCATATTTATCATGATTATAAAATGACACATCCTCGATGACCCTTCATGATTCAAAAATCCTACAAAATACACTCACATATACCAAAGTTTTATAGTAAGCTAGGAGAAGACCCTTCAATTCACATAATGACCTACCATCATTAGTCCCCATCAAACTCATTGGTGGATGATATTATTTGATTGCATATTTTCCAATGAACCTTGAGTAATAGTGCCACCAAATGGTACATCAAATTATAAGGTGATTCCTTTCATGAATAAATTCTTTGGCCATGGAATTCTTAACACATTTCCAATCACCTATTTGATATGGAATTGGAACAAATATTTTTATGTCACTAAATCAAAATACCACCACCAATGATCATATCTATGAATGGAGAAGAAGGTGGAGGCTCATTATAGGTAAGATTCTAGATAAAATATTGGTAAATTCGTTTACCAAATCATTATTATAAGCACCCATAAATGGATTTTGTAATGGCGTGGGTGGTAACTAAGGATCAAGCTATACTTCATACCCAACACTTAGATTTTGTATATTGTCAGTTGATCACTTTGTATGAAATTATTCCCAATGATACAAGGCCATTGAATGATACACATAGTCTAACTTGGGAATAGATGTCAATGGTGTGGTTGGTTCTATTTCTAGTGAATCTATGGGCTAGATAGTTGTGTAGTTGGGATTGCATCAAACTAACTGGCTATTTTCCCACCAATAAAACTTCTACAATCCCCTCTGAAACCTCCAACGTGTATTCGAAATAGTTCACATCATCGGAGTATTCTAAAAATCCTATAGGTTAGAATAAGAATAAGAATAAAAATACTTCTAATGAGTAGGGGACTCCGAAAACCCAAAAAAATGGTAATGGAAGCACTAAGGGAAAACAAAAAGGTGATGTTTCCTTGAAATATTTGTGAGGAGGATGATCTTACTTAGTAATGCATAAGAATGGATAATATTAATTGTTAATTTACCGATATAAATCTTCCCAATATCCTAAATTATATTGAAAAATGTGTTCCATCCACATCACCAAAAAATGGATGCCTTAAATCCTACTAATATACAAGGGGACATAGTAGGTCACCCTTAGTAAAGGGAGTTCATCCTTGGGAACTAACTCTACATGCGTGACCAAACAATGATTTTATTGAATCATTATCACACTTATGAGAATCTTGAGAGTGGTTATTCTAATAAGCATGCAATGTCTAGAGTCCCATCCTAGTGGCCATCTCTAGATATATAATCCACCATTTTATATAGTGCTTTACATATATAAGGATGTACTTCAGAGTTCAAACCATAATCCTAATGGGTAGGATTTCCATTGTCACAGTATTATGGAGAATTTATATTAGGAACCATGTGTTATTTCAACCTTATAAATAGTTCAAAGCTACCCAACGTAGAGAAAATCATTGTTGATAGCTATAAGTACACCATCCATAAATGAGAAGACAAGTTTGCATTGGTGGTTACTTATGTTATCCAACATTGAAAGCATTACATGATTTTATGGAAGCCCACTATTATAGATGACTCCAACACAATGTGAAACATCTTGAGTTGTCAATTATTTGTAGGAAAATACTTAAAATGGATTTTCATATCACAATATTTTGACCTATATTTTTTCACTTTGAAGTCCAAGAATTCTTTGGCTTTCACTCGATTGATGTTTGATCTTCCCTGATTCAATGATTAACCAATTATTAATGATTCATTCTTAATGAATCATTATTTCTCATTGAATTTCCTGATCCCTGATACATGGATGTCTAGGTATATCTCTATACCCTATCATTTTGTCCTCATTTATATTGAGATGAGAATTGGTGTATATTCCATCAAGCCAAGCAATTCCTCATCATTAACACAACATTTTGTATCATCTTGGGGTTGATTTTATTTTGCATTGATACCTTTTTCATGAAAAGGATAAGTGATTTTTGAATGATTTCTATGTTAGGGAAAGTGGTGGCAATCTCTCTTAGAATGCCACTACCCATAATATATTTCTTAAATGATACTTTTGGCCCATAATATTTAAATATTACATGAATGTATTCTAGACGTGGCATCCTTGTTAAGTGTTTACTCAAAAGATGCATGTTCATCCTATGTTTTTTGTTGTACCCTTTACTTAATGGAGGAATGATTTCATGTTGTGTAATCATTCCTCAGCCAATGACCATGGTTACATCATTGTGACCATTGACTACTTTAATAAGTGGGGTAAGGAACTGCTTACCTATTTCAATGATGACACCATAATCGTTGTATTCATGTTCAATCATATCATAGCTAGGTTTGGTTTGCATAATACTATTGTGACAAACCATGGGTCCCATTTCACAATAAAATGATGCTTAAACTAAATGTTAACTTGGGTTTCACCATGAGAACTTAATAACTTACTATCCTTAGGCTAATGGTTAAGTTGAATCTATCAATCACACTTTAAAAACCATAATCAAGAGAATGGTAGGGGAGAACAAGGATAACTAGCACCTTATGTCTTTTTCAACATTATGGGATTAATAGAACTCAGAAAAGACTACTATGGGTTTACATTATTAATTTATAATTGTTTATGTAGTAAAGGAAATCCTATCAATTGAATTTGAGACTCTGTTATTAAAATTGGTTATAGAAATATTGTCAAATACTTCAGCTAAGGAAGAATGTCTCTTGTATTTGGTCCATCAATATAACAATATCAATAAGATACAATGGCCTATGAAACTCATAAGAATCACATTGATCCCATGTCTTCACAAAGGGTGACTTGGTTTTGATCTATGAGTAGACCATGATAAGTTAGGCACAAGGAAGATAGAACCCATTTGGTATGGTCCTTACACTGTGAAATGTGTGATCCAAAAAGAAGCTTATGAGTTAGTTATCTATGATGAAAATTCAATCTCAAAGCCTCACAACAGACTATCTAAAAAGCATAGGACATACTATTGCTTAGTGATTTGTATATTATGTATCATATTTTGGTGTATTGTGTATTTTATTTTTTGAATGCGGTTTATCTCAATTCATTGCTTATCATTCTTAGTGCTTGGTTTTTATATTTCAATTCCCACTTCATTCTATATATGCTTCATGAATTTCACCAACTACAGCACTTAAAACATTGCTTCCCCTACTTGGGTGATATTATCACCTATATATTATCTAGTGATTTTAGGGGGTATACGCCTTATCCATGCAACCAATAACATTGTGGCATATATTATGGGCATTGAACTCTTATTCAATGCTCTTGCTCTGGACATTCAAAGGTTAGTTTTCAGGTTGGATTCCTCGCTAGTGGTATCATAGTTGAATCATGTTTATTTAGTTAGGAGTACTATGTTATTTCACAAGTACTTGAGAGCACATATTCTTGAAAAATATTTTGAGTATATTGAGTACCAGTACATTCCAAGAGGATATAATGCATTAGCACATTTATTGGCTAATTATGTGTTAAATTGGCATTTGTCGCGTTAATTAAGCATCATAACACAAGCACAAATGTACATAAAAACATGGGCTTGCAATCACATCATTAAAATACCATAAGTATGAGTTGAATATCTATAGATAGATAGATATATATATATATATATATATATATAGATATATATATATATATATATATATATATATATATATATATATATATATATATATATATATATATATATATATATATATATATATAGATATATATATATATATATATATATATATATATATATATATATATATATATATATATATATATATATATATATATATCTATATATATATATATATATATATATATATATATATATATATATATATAGATCTGTGTGTGTGTGTGTGTGTGTGTGTGTGTGTGTGTGTGTGTGTGTGTGCGTGTGTGTGTGTGTATACATCATGACACAATGTACAAAATGGGGCTATAAGACCCATATAATGATATAATACAAAGTAGCCTCAGTACATATCACAATAGTAGTACAAAAGGAGGACAAAACTATCATATAGTCCTATTAAGGTGCCTAAACCCATGATAACACACCATGACATGTGCTATGCTCCTTAGTAGTTTATCAAAGAAACTAGGTACTCGCACGATATGGAATTGGAGGTGTTTTTGAACCTCATCCATCCTCATAATCAAAACTCCCATGTTGAAGCATCCTAAGTTGCTCTACACACCCTAAAGGTCACACATAGCTTCATTCTCACGTTATTCTTTAAATGCCCCCGTAGAATTCTTTATGGTGTTGTGGGGAAATCCATACTAGTCTCATTAAGTTCACATCCATGTTAATTGAACACCATGTAATAGTTACATTTATCTACAAAATAATACATATATTAAAAAAATCCTAAAACATCAAAAATCTACAAAATCATTAAAAAACCAACTGATATGCATTTTTTTGACTGAGCTCTCCCCACTCTTCTCTTTTAGGAAATGCCAAATATTGATCATTGTGGAAGGTAGTCCTTTCATATGTATAATCATCAATCACAACTATCTACTTTGAACACAAGTCAAAAGACTCGTGGTTGAATGCAAAGATTGTGGTGTTCCCCCATCTGTGACATGAAATCTATCCACCACCTTACAAGGCTCAGATGGCTTGATGACTAGTGTTGAGACCTAAGACATCATTAGAGGGATCCTCTCTAGGAGGAAAAATACAAGGATTGAGCCACATATGAATTTCTCGTGCTTCTCAATATTTCATTTAGTTATTTTCTTCTTTAGGTTAGTCACTACATTTGCACGCATTTGCTTTAATTTAGGTCCCCACAACTTAAATTAAAAAAAAATCAAGCAAGAAAGTAATCAAATGAAAAATCATGGACAATCATGTTATCTGAACCATATAGATCTTGAATTTGTGGCCTATTTCTCTATGAATTTCCACTTTAATCTTTGGGAAGAAGCAAATGTTTCTCCTTCAAGAAAATATTTTAATGTCAAACCCTCTAGATGACCCATTTTACACCACTTGAATTTTTTATGTGGGTTTGGGTTCAAAAGTATTCCCGTCCATGTTGTGATTCACAAAACCTCTTTCCTTTTACTTGTTGATGGCTAATATTTCTAGATTTCAATGTATTTTTGGTCACTAAACCATTTTTTTGCAAGATATTTTTTAGCTATGCTTTTAGGATTTGGTGACTAGGACATGCAATTTTTTGGTGATATCTACTAAATTTTAGCTACATGTTTCAAATTGCATATCGGGATATATTCTTCCTTGAATTATTTGTTGCATTATTAACCATTTCCACTACCATTACTCTACCTTAGGTTCAACCCCATTAGGTTGTGACATTATCCTTCTCATTTTTCATGTAGTAACTTATGCGGTAGTACGTACCCTCCATGGGAGTCCTAGATTAGCACCTTTCTTACTATTCGATGTTCATGTTGTGTTTATTCATAGGCCTAGGAACACTTATTTGGACCCACCATGACTTGAATTTGAGCCTCATTTTTCTATATTCATCTTTCTTCTAGATATATCCGAAAGGGTTTCCAATCATTTTTATTTGCATGTTGATTACACATCAATATCACTACTTATGTCTTGACTCCTACTAGTACAATGTCGTTTTCTTTGGTCATGCATACTATGATTGTGGTCACCTTTTACCTATTTACATTTTCATTATCCTTACTCTATTTATAAGCCTTTTTTACCCATGGAGAGAACTATTATATTTAATGGACTTTAATTGCTAGCACCATTTTGCATTCACTTTTCCTAGGTCAATTCTAAGCACTTGGAACATAGATGCATGCCATTGTGCCACTCATTCTCTCCAAATGAACTAAATATTAAATCCTTTTGTGCTTATGAAACCATGAAAAGAACACTTTGGAGTGAAATATTAAATCCTCGTCCTCTTCATTAAACCATGGAAAAGATACCTATTGAGCATACTTTTATCTGTATTTCACACTCATAAAACCATGGTGGAGACACCAAAAAAAGAGTTGGGGGAAACCATTTTTTATCTATATTCTAAAGAGTAGTAGTAGTGAATTGTGTCACCCTTGAACATGGAACTGATTATGTATTTGTATTCTAGTTATTTTATATATTTCCTAAGAGTCGTACCATTAGTGTGAGCCACATACTCCTCTAGTTGATTAAACTTCTAGTCACTGTAGAGAGTGCTTCAATGCCTTATACATTTCACACTATATCAATGGTGCTATTGATTCCATGCTTCTAGGTCATAAATATGTCCTACTATCTGTTCAAGGGAAGTAAGCCTAAGCCATCCATTTGTAGTCTCATTAACCTTCTATGTTATATATCCTAATATGAATTGTATTTGGTGATTTTATCTCCACAACATTTCTTCGAGTATGTTTCATCTCAATTAATAGGGGATAAATTAAGGCTCTCCTTTGATGGATCCCTTCTTATTAACACCAGATCATTATATAGAAGGGGGATATAGAAAATAGCTAGTACCTTGGAGCTTATAGATCTTATTGGTAGGTTTCCTCATGATTGATAGTGGGCTTACCTCATTGACTCCTTATAAATTGACTATACAAGTGTTCAAGATCAACCACTCTATTAATAATTTCTAGATTATATTAGGTACTTGTGAGTCCATTTTCCTCATTAGTAGGTCCCCTCATGTCTCAATTATTGTTGGGTGTGGAGCCTGATTATCTTCTATATTCAAAGGTATCGCCACATAGGACCCCAGCTCGAAATGGGGGCGGCAACACCGCCCGTAAAATGTTCGCTGCAGGGGGGGCGGTTGCGACCTTTGGGAGCCCCCCCTGGCGGGGGGTTTCGGGGGCAGCGCCCCCGAAGCTAAAAACAGCTGTAAAATTGCCTTGTAAAAGTATAGTAATTTCTAGTCAATCTGGGCCGTTCATTAGGCGGATGATCTGACGGTAGAACTTATGTTTAGTTTAGGGTTTTTTGCCCTAGAAGGCAACCCCTCTCTTTGTATGAGGGTATTGTATTTGAGGCTGTGTGATAGATGTGTATTCCGTGAGTGAGAAACAGAGAGGTGAGACTGTGAGAGAAAACAGAGGATATTACAACAGATTTTCTGTAGGTTGTGTCTCTTTATTTTGCTGGATAATAAAAAGGAAGGATTGGCTGTTCGGGGTGGACGTAGCCCAAACTGGGTGAACCACGTATATCTGTGTCTCTCTTGTTTTGTGCGTTTTCTGTGTTTATATTTCTGCAATATTTTATGTGTTCCATTGCTCCGTAATATATAATTTTCTAACAAATGGTATCAGAGCCGAAGGTCTATTTGGCTGATAAACTCGCAGGAAAGAAGGGTTTCTGGTTTGAGTTGGAGCAATGGCGGAAGATGGTAAGTTTAGGGTCGAGAAATTTAACGGCCAAAACTTCTCGCTGTGGAAGATGCAGATGGAAGATTATCTGTATCAGAAAGATCTATACCTACCATTGGGCGGAAAAACAAAGATGCCGACGGGTATGAAAGACGAAGAATGGAACCTTCTCGATAGAAAGGCACTCGGAACAATACGGTTGTGCCTTGCTGCGTCAGTCGCCTTCAACATTTCGAAGGAAACCACGACAGATGGTTTGATGCAGACGTTGTCGAAACAATATGAAAAACCCTCGGCCTCAAACAAGGTATTTCTTATGAAACGGTTATTTAATATGAATATGTCGGAAGGTGGATCTGTTGCAAACCATTTAAATGATTTTAATACAGTTACAAGTCAGTTAAGTTCTGTAGGGGTAAACTTTGATGATGAAGTTAGAGCTCTGTTATTCTTGTGCTCATTACCAGAAAGTTGGAATGGTTTGGTAATGGCCATTAGTAACTCCGTTTCTGGATCTAGTACTTTAAAGTTTGATGATGTTGTCGGTGCTATCCTTAGCGAGGAAATGCGACGGAAAAGCTCCGGTGAGACATCGGGAAATGCTTTGAGTGCAGAGTCTAGAGGAAGAAAAATGGAAAGAGGAAAGAGCTCAGGATATCGCAGTAAATCAAGGAAAGGCAGATCCAAGTCCAGATCAGGGATAGTGTGCTGGAAATGTGGAAAGAAAGGACACCTAAAGAAAGACTGTAGATCTCAGAAGGGAAAAGAAGGAGATGCACAGCAAGAAAACAATCATGAAGCAAATGTGACAGGTGAGGTGTTACAAGATGCTTTGATTCTTTCTTTCGAAAATATTACTGATTCCTGGGTGGTAGATTCAGGGGCTTCATTCCATGCCACACCTGATAAGAAATACTTTCATGACTATGTTCAAGGAGATTTTGGACAAGTTCGTCTGGGTGATGATAAACCCTGTAAAATCGTTGGAATGGGTAAGGTTCTTGTAAAACAGTAGAATAGAAACAAATGGCTATTAAAGGAGGTAAGGCATGTTCCAGATCTAAAGAAAAATCTGATTTCAACAGGGCAGTTAGGCGGTGAAGGTTGTGTGACAACTTTCACAGATAAAGCTTGGAAGGTCACCAAAGGAGCCCTGGTAATAGCAAAAGGCGAAAAGGTTGGTACATTGTATTTATGCAATGGTATTTCTAACTCTGTGAATGCTTTAACTTCCAGAGGAGCAGATGCAGCATTATGGCATCATAGGCTCGGACACATGAGTGAAAAGGGGATGAAGATTCTTCACTCAAGGAATTTGTTGCCGGGTTTGAAGAATGTTGATTTGGACTTCTGTGAGAACTGCATTTATGGAAAACAGAAGAGAGTCAGATTTCTCAGAGTTGGGAAAGAAAAGAAGAACGAAAAATTAGAGCTTGTGCATACAGACGTATGGGGACCTGCTCATGTATCATCTCTCGGTGGCTCTCGTTATTATGTTACTTTTATTGATGATGCAACTAGAAAAACTTGGATTTATTGTATTAAGAATAAATCTGATGTATTTGATACTTTCAAGAAATGGAAAGCTTTGGTTGAGATTGAGACAGGAAAGAAATTGAAGTGTCTTAGATCAGACAATGGAGGTGAATATTGCAACAAAGATTTTGATAGGTACTGTTCAGAGCATGGAATTCGCAGAGAGAAGACAGTTCCAAGAACACCACAAGAAAATGGTGTGTCAGAAAGGATGAACAGAACAATCATGGAGCGTGCAAGGTGCATGAGATTGCATGCAGGATTGCCTTTACAGTTTTGGGCAGATGCTATAGATACTGCTGTTTATCTAATAAACAGAGGGCCTTCAAGTTCCTTGGATGGTGGTGTTCCAGAGGAAGCATGGACAGGTAAAAAGGTAAACTACTCTATTTTAAAGCCTTTTGGTTGTGAGGCCTTTGTCCATATTGATAAAGAAAATAGAACAAAGCTTGAGGCAAAGTCAAAGAAATGTACCTTTATTGGATATGGTGTTAATGATTCTGGTTATCGCTTATATGATTACGAAAATCACAAAATCATTAGGAGCAGAGATGTAATATTCAATGAAAATGTCTTGTATAAGAATCAGTTGCAGGAAAAGAAACAGGAAAAGGAAAACAAGGAATACGCAGTTCTTGATGAAATCACTGAAAAAGTAAAGGTGCCTAAAAATAATAATAATCAACAACCACAACAACAGCAACCACCACAACAGCAACAGGCACCCCAAACACCTGAAAGTGGTGTTAGAATATCTACCAGGATAGGTAGACCCCCTGAACGATACTCTCCTTTATTATATTATTTATTGTTGACTGATTCCGGTGAACCTGAATGTTATGAAGAAGCAATGCAGGTTGAAAGCAGGAAGAAGTGGGAGGTAGCCATGGAAGAAGAGATGGACTCCTTAATGCATAACCAGACTTGGGATTTAGTCAGGTTGCCTGTAGGAAAAACTACATTGAAGAATAAATGGGTTTACAGGCTGAAGGAAGAAGATGGAGGAAAACAGAGGTATAAAGCTAGACTTGTGGTGAAGGGGTTTGCAAAGAAGAAAGGTATTGATTTTGATGAAATATTTTCTCCTGTTGTTAAAATGACTTCAATCAGAACTATTTTAAGTCTTGTAGCAGCTGAAGATTTGCATCTTGAGCAGTTAGATGTAAAGACAGCCTTTCTCCATGGGGATTTGGAGGAAGAGATATATATGCAGCAGCCACAAGGATATGAGGTGAAAGGGAAGGAGAAACTAGTGTGCAGGTTGAAGAAGAGCTTGTATGGCTTAAAACAGGCTCCAAGGCAGTGGTATCTAAAATTTGACAAGTTTATGTCTGAACAAGGTTATACTAGATGTCACTCTGATCATTGTGTTTATTTGAAAAAGCAAAATGATGGCAGCTATATTATATTGTTATTGTATGTAGATGACATGCTTGTTGCAGGATCTAACATGCAGGAAATAAATGTGCTCAAAAGAAAATTGGCAAATTCATTTGCAATGAAGGATTTGGGAGCTGCAAAACAAATCCTTGGTATGAGAATAACTAGAGACAGGAAAAATCGTAAATTAACATTGTCTCAGAATGAGTACATACAAAAGGTGTTGAAAAGATTTAACATGCACAATGCAAAACCAGTTAGTACACCTTTTGCTAGCCATTTCAAACTTAGCAAGGAAATGTGCCCAAAGACCCAAGAAGACATGGATTATATGTCTAAAGTTCCATATGCATCAGCGGTTGGAAGCTTAATGTATGCAATGGTCTGCACAAGGCCTGATATTGCACATGCAGTGGGAGTTGTAAGCAGGTACATGAACAATCCAGGAAAGGAACATTGGATGGCAGTGAAATGGATTCTCAGATATTTGAAAGGTACCACAAATCAAGCATTATGCTTTGGTGGTTCAAACATCTCCCTACAAGGATATGTTGATGCAGATATGGCAGGTGACAGAGATAACAGGAGGAGCACTACAGGATATGTATTTACTGTTGGAGGAACAGCTGTCAGTTGGGTTTCAAAAATCCAAAGTGTTGTTGCACTTTCAACAACAGAAGCAGAGTATGTTGCTGCTACAGAGGCTAGTAAAGAAATGATTTGGTTACAAAGGTTTATGGGTGAATTGGGTAAGGAGCATGATATGGGCACGTTATACAGTGATAGCCAAAGTGCCATTCATCTTGCAAAGAACTCAGTGTTTCATTCCAGGACTAAAAACATACCACTCAAGTATCATTTCATATGATCAGTGTTGGAAGATGGAGAGTTGAAGCTGGAAAAGATACACACTAGCCAGAATCCTGCAGATATGCTAACAAAAGTTGTAACCAGGGAGAAACTGAGAATATGCTCAGTTTCAGTTGGTCTTCAAGGATGACGATGAAGATGAGAAACAGCCAGGTCCAAAGAGGAGTCATTATCCAGCAAATGGAGCAGCGGTGGAGTTGCTACAATCAGTCTCCAAGTGGGAGATTGTTGGGTGTGGAGCCTGATTATCTTCTATATTCAAAGGTATCGCCACATAGGACCCCAGCTCGAAATGGGTGCGGAAACGCCGCCCGTAAAATGTTCGCTGCAGGGGGAGCGACTGCGACCTTTGGGAGCCCCCCCCTGGCGGGGGGTTTCGGGGGCAGCGCCCCCGAAGCTAAAAACAGCTGTAAAATTGCCTTGTAAAAGTATAGTAATTTCTAGTCAATCTGGGCCGTTCATTAGGCGGATGATCTGACGGTAGAACTTATGTTTAGTTTAGGGTTTTTTGCCCTAGAAGGCAACCCCTCTCTTTGTATGAGGGTATTGTATTTGAGGCTGTGTGATAGATGTGTATTCCGTGAGTGAGAAACAGAGAGGTGAGACTGTGAGAGAAAACAGAGGATATTACAACGGATTTTCTGTAGGTTGTGTCTCTTTATTTTGCTGGATAATAAAAAGGAAGGACTGGTTGTTCGGGGTGGACGTAGCCCAAACTGGGTGAACCACGTATATCTGTGTCTCTCTTGTTTTGTGCATTTTCTGTGTTTATATTTCTGCAATATTTTATGTGTTCCATTGCTCCGTAATATATAATTTTCTAAAAATTATCTCATCAATGAGTGGAAGTTATACATTTTATGCCATGTCAATAAATCCATTTGCATGTTGTAGGATCATGTCATTGAGATTGGGATGAATAACATGGGCTTGGGGACACATCACTCATTCATTCTACCCCTCCTAAGATATTATGTAAGATATCACTATATTATGAGTACTACTAAGACCGCTTCAAGAACTATCTTTGATGCTAGATGTCTTCTTGATGTACATTATGACATAAATGCACATTTTATTTACTCATGACTATGATCTTTTGAATGGCATGGGTCCGCCATGTGTTTTTTCATGGCCATGGTATTGCATCTCATTACATGGATCCATAGTATATTCTTCTAGTTAATCTGAACTTAAACATGAATGCAACAAATTACAGATATCACCATAAATATAGAGATGTGAAATAAATAACACTTCATTTCATTAATATCAAAATACCGAAATATGCTTACAAACAGAATGGAAATAAACTAGCTCGGGCAGTAGCTTATCTCTGGGAAGAGATGTTGATGCAGGAGCATCAAGACCTTTTTCTCCATTTGTAAATATGGGGTGTGATAATATTAATTTGTAAATATGGGGTGTGATGATTTTTAATATTTTATTAATTAATTTGAATTAGATAGGAGAAGGTGAGGATTTATGTAAATATCTTTTTATTAATAAAAGGATATGAGGAAATTTAATAAATTGAAGGATTTTAGGGATAAAAACCTATCCTTTAGGGATGTTGAGAAATTTAGGGGTTTGTTGAGGATTTTAAGAGATTGAGCATTTAATTAAATGATTTTTTTAAATTGTATAAATAGGAGGGCTTTTTGTGAGAAAAGGACATTAGAGAGATTGTGAGAGAATTGTGAGACTGAGAGTAGGCTTGAACAGCAAGGCTGTAAGCCTTCAGCAATTGTAAAGGGCCACAGAAATGATAGACCTGGCCAAGGCGAGAGGAAGTTTGTAAGTAAATTTGTTTAGTTCAGATTATACATATTGGCTGTTAAATTCTGAAATTGGGAGTGAATTATGCACATTTAAATTGGTGGTGTTATGAATTCAGAGACAATGGGATGAATTATATTTTGTATGGATTGATAGTTCGATCTGCATAGTCACTGTCCATTGCACTGGATTGGTTATGAATAAATGGTGAATTATTATTGTTAATGTGTTGGTCTACGGTCCAATGATAAAAGTCGACATATTATGTGAACCAAGTTATTGAAGTTGTATGCAGGTGAAACTGAATTCAATGTATTTGAAATTGTATGAATTTACAATACAGAATGGTTGTCTGCGCAGTGATATGGAGTGGCATTGTTATATGAGTCAACATTGATAGAACTGGGCTTCGGCCTGTTTTAAATTAAATGGATCTGATTTATGTTGGCATTATGTTATCTGGTATGACTGTATGTTATAGATGTTGTACTTGATGGCAACTCCAGTGGTAAGGCTCTCAGTTTGTTGAAAAATTAAGAAGGACGCAGGCAATCGGTTCAGAAAGTGCGTCCCCGCAGGTATACCATGCAGAACCTGCGTCCAGGGACGCCGGCCAGCCGTTCAGGGGGTGCATCTACCCAGTGCACACATTTCAAGGCAGAGAAAAGCACGTGGGGGTTTCTTGTGTGGTATCTAGCCGACGGTTTTATGTTTCTATGGTGTCGGCTCGTGGTATTGTTCCATGTTTTGAGGAGGAGCTTGCCTATATAAAGCAAAGGAGTTCATTTGGATTGAGCAATTGTCTTGGGTTGAATATCTTATTTGGTGAGATCTAGTCCAGATCTAAGAGGGCGAATCTTCTAATGGACTGTGATCTCTATGGCGCATGATCAGATCTGTAGATCTGACTGTTTGGGTTTGTCCTGAATCCTTCATATCATTTATATCTAAAGGGTCGCAGGTTCAGTGAAGGGAAAGTGCGCCGGGACGCAGGTACTGTAAAGGGCGAGTGCGCCGAGACGCAGCACAGTAGAAAGAGACCTGCGTGGGGACGCAGGGCGATCAAGGTTCAGGTGCGTCTCTGAAGCAGAAGGACGCGGCGCGATAGTGTTTTCAGGTGCGTCTCTGTAGCTAAAGACGCGGCACGATAGTATCTTTGGGTGCGTCCCTGAAGCAACAGAACGCAGAGCAGTCAAAGGAACAGTGCGTGGGCACGCAGCGGAGCAGAAGGATATCTGCGTGTGGACGCAGAGTAGCAGAAGGTTAACGGCGTCTGGTCGCAGGCCACAGAAAGAAAATCTGCGTCTCTGTTTTAAGATGTTCTGTTGATTGAATTTCTCTATTGATAAGGTGTTCTGGGTTAGTTCTGTTGTTGCTGATCTGATATCTGTAGTGATCTATATCTGTTATGTACTTGTTGATCATCTGATGCTTTATGAAAAGAAGTAGGGGGTTGTAGCTCCCTTCCAGGAGTAGACTGGAAAACGAGAGAGAGAGAGAGTTGTAGCTCTCTGCAGGTTGCAGCCTGCGTACTGGTAAAGGACTGCACCAGTACAAGATCATTGTAAAAGAAGTTTCTAAATTGAAAGAAGATAGAGACATATTGCAGCAGGTGGTTTTCACCCACATTGGGTTTCCACCTTACATCTTGTGTTCTTTGGTGTGACTATCTGTTTTTCATGCTCATTATTTTATGGTACTGACATGCTAAAATAATTCGAAGATCAAATAAGGAAGATTTATTAAATTGCTAGATAATACTGATTCACCCCCCCTCTCAGTATTATTTTCAACAATTTATGCCTGATATTAAAATTAATGGAATTGGTGGTGGTTTAATCTATGTTGAAAGCGCAGGGTTTGAATTCATTTACTTCATAATGTTGGATTGATTGAAAACAAGTGGAATTGGGTTATATATAGCGTGGAATCCAATTGAGAGTATGGAAATCGACTTTTATGGATCTGCTGGTACTGTTGAGGGAACAAAATGGAACGCAGAGACCGAGTGGGAATGATTTGTTTGTTAAAATTGACATTGATTTGTGAAAGAGTATGTTTGCAGGAGAGACCGTCAGCGCTGGAGAATTGTTTGCAGAAGCGACCGTATTGAATTGAGGAACAATCAGCACTGAACATAAGTCTGGAAAAACTCGTTGAAATCCAGCCTTGAGGAAATGGTGACGTTGTAATAATCATTAAGAATTCATTCAGGAATTGCAGGACAGAAATCGTGGAGCGGAACGTTAAAAACCGGATGCATAAGTAGTGAAGGTTGCGTAGACCAGATTATTCATTGTGGAGGTAAGTTAAATGATCAGATTGTTGGTTTAGTACAGACTTTGGATTGAAAGCGCTGATATTAAAAACCGTATGAGCCAGCATCATTTCTAATTCAAATGAATAAATTGAAGATGTGGGAGACTGCGTTGAAATCAGTTCATTGCAGTGGAAGCGCTGTGGAAGGTATGTAATTGAAGAGCAGATTTTTGTTATTGAGCAAAATGTTTATACAAACTGCCATAAGTTTGGTAAGCGGAGTTGGAAGGGCGCACTGCTATATATATAATTGATATTTGGTTGACTATACTGAAAGGTTGAAGTTACATAGTCTTGTGCAGGCCCAAACATCATTAAAATGGTGATGCTTGTGTATCAGACTTAGTCAATTAATTTCAAATTGAGTATTACAATATGGGTACTTTGTTTCATTGAATCTGGCCATATATGAATGAATCGATATGAATGGGCGCATGTATAAGATTTGGTTCAATAATGTTAAGTTGTTGAAAAAACCCAAGGGCGCATTTGTTGTTGATTTGATTGTATTAAAAGATTCCATGTTAATATCAGGATGTAAATGAAGAGATCAGATTTTCTAAATCTGATATAGGTGAGGATTTGAATGTTATCTTAAAAGATACATGTAAAGCCAAGCTTTGGTTGGAATTTAATCAATGGGTTTTTTTGAGAAGATGGTTTCATAGTCATGGTTTTACAACCATAAAATCATAAATGGGTAAAATAGCTTCTGAAAATGAAAAGAGCTTGAAATGGCCCAGATTGGAATCTTAGTTTGAAAATGATTGCAATGTACGCACAGCAAATAGTAAAGATCCTGGTTATTTGCAGGCCTAGCCTGCGTCATTTTGGTATCAGAGCCTGGCTCTGTTAAAAAGAATGTTTGTTTTTTTTTTCTAAATGAAGACAGAAGGTTTGTTGAACTAGAATGTATTTCTGAATGTGTGATGAATGATGAAGTAGCAGATGTGCATGAAGGAAAAGGAGATCAGATTCTAATCTGAAAGACAAGCAACCAGAGTACAGCTGAAGGAATGAAGAGTCATGCAGGTATTGTGTTTGGTTAATTTTGATTTGGGTTTTACTGACAAGAAACAGATTGAGGATTGATGGTTGCAGCAAAGAAGAAACTCAGCAAAGAAGGAATTATTGCTGACAGCTAAAGTTTGCCAGATCAAGCCAGAAGGTTGGAAGAGAGGATCAGATTTTAAAATCTGATTGACAGTGAAATTTTGCAGAGGAAGCATAAAGATTTGCTGGACAGAACTGCAGGAGTGATGAGATTGAAGTACAGGTAAACGAAAAGACAAGATCAGACTGAGATCTTGAAGGTAAGGTGATCTGGGTTTATTTGAATTTGAAGATTGTAGTCTTTGCATTAAAGCAGAAGTATTTTTGCAACTCCCAAAAGGAAAATCCATAGAAGACATGTTTAAAATTGCTAACAGAAAACTGGTGAAAGCATAGGTGTGGCAGAACCTTGAGGAAATCCAATAGAGATTGGATAAGGAAGACAGTTGTGAACAGGCAGATGAGTTGAAGCCAGGAAGAGCAAAGAAAAGTGCTCAAAGGAGGTTCTGGAGATAGAGAACCAATTGCTTGCCAAAAGACCGAGTGAGGAGGGCTTGGTGAGGTAAGTGGCGGCAAGATAGGACTTGCTGCTGAAGAGGCTTTAGTACAACTCATAGTAAAGTGAGTGAGGAACTCATAGAGATGGAAAGGATGATGACTAGTGATAGTCGTCACAAAGGTTCTGAAATAAACCACAGCAGAGGACAAAAGGAGAAGGATGCCAAGGCAATTGGCATACAGAGAAAGTTAAACAAAGAGGAATATGAGAGGGAAAAGGTTGAGATAGCAGTTCAGCTTGAGGTATTAATGGAGATGTTGCAAAGAAATGAGGAAGACCAGAAGCGTGGTTATGTCATGAGAAAGAAGTTGAGATGGCAGAGACTACAAGAGAAGTGGAATCATCAGGTGAATTTACAGTTGATAAAGGAACTAAGGGAACTTGAACAGGTTATAGATGCCAGGCAGAGGATAGAGAAGCTCGAAAGAGTTGAGCTACAGCAAAATGAAGATGTTGAAGAAGATGTTGAAGTTTTGTTATGTTACCCAGAGAATGGACCATTACTTTTTGAAAGTGATGAAGAGCTAGAGGAGTTGAATCATATGAATGATTCAAGGCAGCCCAAAGATTTGATGACTGAAGCATCAAACAAGACCGTAAGGTCTTGTGATTTTAAAACTAATGATTTGTGTGTGATTGCAGGTTTGGAAGAAGAAGAAGAACATCTACTGAAGGATGTTAAGGAAGATTTAGCAGAAGAAAGACCATGTGAGGAAATGGAAGATCGTGTAAAATTTCCAAAGTCCACTCCAAGTAAAATCATTGAGTTATATAGAGAAATGGATTTTCAAAGGAGGAAATTGGAAGAACAGAGGATGAATGTCCAGGATAGATTGCTGATGAAGGATGACAAAGCAGATAATCAAGATGAAATTGCAGGTGACGAGCAAAGGAATGTTGCAGAGGGAAAGGAAGTTTGGGAGGCCGCAACATTCATAGTGACAGCTAGAGCAACATGTGAGGCAACATTTACAGTAGCAGCATCAGAAAAGGTGATCAAAACAAGTGAAGAGCAAGCAAGAATGAGAATTCAGCAATCAAGGGATGGAAACAATCAGCAAACAGAGGACATACTAGACAGAGAAATTGAGTTGATAAGGAGATTAATGATAAAGACATCCCAGAGAAAGACAGCCGAAAGAAAGAAAAGGAGCGACAACAAGAGAATGACAGTGAAAGATTGCAAGAGCAGAGCAAGTGGAGCACTACAGCACAAAATATGGAAACCTAGAAGACAACAGCAGATGACAACAGTAGTGAAGCAATCGACAAGCACGGAAGGATTACAAAATAAAATCTGGGATCCAGGAGGAAATATCCAGACTTATGACCAGGTGGTCATGAATTTTCTTACATGGGGAGTCTGATGCAGGAGCATCAAGACCTTTTTCTCCATTTGTAAATATGGGGTGTGATAATATTAATTTGTAAATATGGGGTGTGATAATATTAATTTGTAAATATGGGGTGTGATGATTTTTAATATTTTATTAATTAATTAGAATTAGATAGGAGAAGGTGAGTATTTATGTAAATATCTTTTTATTAATAAAAGGATATGAGGAAATTTAATAAATTGAAGGATTTTAGGGATAAAAACCTATCCTTTAGGGATGTTGAGAAATTTAGGGGTTTGTTGAGGATTTTAAGAGATTGAGCATTTAATTAAATGATTTTTTTAAATTGTATAAATAGGAGGGCTTTTTGTGAGAAAAGGACATTAGAGAGATTGTGAGAGAATTGTGAGACTGAGAGTAGGCTTGAACAACAAGGCTGTAAGCCTTCAGCAATTGTAAAGGGCCACAGAAATGAAAGATCTGGCCAAGGCGAGAGGAAGTTTGTAAGTAAATTTGTTTTGTTCAGATTATATATATATTGGCTGTTAAATTCTGAAACTGGGAATGAATTATGCACATTTAAATTGGAGGTGTTATGAATTCAGAGACAACTGGATGAATTATATTTTGTATGGATTTGATAGTTCGATCTGCATAGTCAATGTCAATTGCACTGGATTGGGTATGAATAAATGGTGAATTATTATTGTTAATGTGTTGGTCTGCGGTCCAATGATAAAAGTCGACATATTATGTGAACCAAGTTATTGAAGCTGTATACAGGTGAAACTGAAATCAATATATTTGAAATTGTATGAATTTACAATACAGAATGGTTGTCTGCGCAGTGGTATGGAGTGGCATCGTTTATATGAGTCGACATTGATAGAACTGTGCTTCGGCCTGTTTTAAATTAAATGGATCTGATTTATGCCTGACATTAAAATTAATGAATTTGGTGGTGATTTAATCTATGTTGAAAGCGCAGGTTTTGAATTCATTTACTCCGTAATGTTGGATTGATTGAAAACAAGTGGAATTGTGTTATATATAGCGTGGAATCCAATTGAGAGTATGGAAATCGACTTTTATGGATCTGCTGGTACTGTTGTGGGAACAAAATGGAACGCAGAGACCGAGTGGGAATGATTTGTTTGTTAAAATTGACATTGATTTGTGAAAGAGTATGTTTGCAGGAGAGACCGTCAGCGCTGGAGAATTGTTTGCAGAAGCGACCGTATTGAATTGAGGAACAATCAGCGCTGAACATAAGTCTGGAAAAACTCGTTGAAATCCAGCCTTGAGGAAATGGTGACGTTGTAATAATCATTAAGAATTCATTCAGGAATTGCAGGACAGAAATCGTGGAGCGGAACGTTAAAAACTGGATGCATAAGTAGTGAAGGTTGCGTAGACCAGATTATTCATTGTGGAGGTAAGTTAAATGATCAGATTGTTGGTTTAGTACAGACTTTGGATTGAAAGCACTGATATTAAAAACCGTATGAGCCAGCATCATTTCTAATTCAAATGAATAAATTGAAGATGTGGGAGACTGCGTTGAAATCAGTTCATTGCAGTGGAAGCGTTGTGGAAGGTATGTAATTGAAGAGCAGATTTTTGTTATGGAGCAAAATGTTTATACAAACTGCCATAAGTTTGGTAAGCGGAGTTGGAAGGGCGCACTGCTATATATATAATTGATATTTGGTTGACTATACTGAAAGGTTGAAGTTACATAGTCTTGTGCAGGCCCAAACATCATTAAAATGGTGATGCTTGTGTATCAGACTTAGTCAATTAATTTCAAATTGAGTATTACAATATGGGTACTTTGTTTCATTGAATCTGGCCATATATGAATGAATCGATATGAATGGGCGCATGTATAAGATTTGGTTCAATAATGTTAAGTTGTTGAAAAAACCCAAGGGTGCATTTGTTGTTGATTTGATTGTATTAAAAAGTTCCATGTTAATATCAGGATGTAAATGAAGAGATCAGATTTTCTAAATCTGATATAGGTGAGGATTTGAATGTTATCTTAAAAGATACATGTAAAGCCAAGCTTTGGTTGGAATTTAATCAATGGGTTTTTTTGAGAAGATGGTTTCATAGTCATGGTTTTACAACCATAAAATCATAAATGGGTAAAATAGCTTCCGAAAATGAAAAGAGCTTGAAATGGTCTAGATTGGAATCTTAGTTTGAAAATGATTGCAATGTACGCACAACAAATAGTAAAGATCCTGGTTATTTGCAGGCCTAGCCTGCGTCAGATGTGATGGCTACATGCCTCTGAACTGTGTTACAATGAGGCTCAAGGGCATATTTATTATTGAACAATAAGGGAAAACCCTAAGAAACCAAAACCCTAACCCAAGGAGATGGAACGCCAAGAGTTTGTGGGCCCAGTTGGGGTTAGTTGGGTAGCCAACTTCCTGGGGTCGTAACTTGGTCATATTATCTTTGTTTGTCATGTATGATACCTTGTTGGAAATTTCCCTCCAAGTACTACAGTATTTGAGGCAGGCCCCTACCTACAACCGTGAGCCTGTAGCGGACCTCAAGAAAACGTCATTTAGGGGGTCAAAATTGCTCCAGAAGTTCAGGACCTGAAAAAACTGCTAAAAATAGTAAATGCTTAAATAAAGAAGGAAATAGATGAAACCGACTAGAGGTCTAGGTGGAATAGGTGGGCAGCGACCAATATCCACCTAGATCAATCTTCCCTCCTTAGGAAGAAATGGTCCCCATTATGTGTAAAGCCTCCATGAGGTGAGGAAACTTATGTTGAACCTGGTCCCTGGTGAACCACTTACCCTGGTGAAGGAGTTGGCCTACTTTGACAACTTGATATAGATAGATCCTCTGTTGGTGATTGTTCTTGATCTGTGTGTCCATGTATGATCAGTTCTGGCTTGTTCCATGCATTCCAGGTTTAGCTTTTTCTGTGTGAGTTGTTCTGCAATGTCGGATGTGTCCAACAATGGTGGAAAGTATGGCGGAAGGTAGTCTACATTGAACATTGGGTGAATAACAAGGAATGGTTGGATGTTGAGCTCAAATACATTGTCCCCTACAACCTTGGTGATTGTGTATGACCCATATTGAAGCAGGCAAAGCTTGCAGTGGGGTCCGGCGAGGTGCTTCTTCTGCAAATTTAGCCAAACTTTGTGGCCCACGTGGAACTTGTGCGACACTCGATGTTGATCATGGTGGATCTTGTACTTAGTATTGGTTATATCCAATATGTCATGGACCTACTAGAAAATGTGTTGAATGCACTCAATGAAGTTATTAGCCCTATCAGCGGCGGACTAGACATGAGTTGAATCTACCTAAGTAGCTATAGATGGTATGGCTACATCAATGGGACATAATGGCTGAAATCCTAGCCCTACCTGAAAGGGGTTATTGCTTGTTGAGCTATGGAGATCTCTATTATAGTTGTGCTAGACATAGGGGAGGATTCCATCCCATGTCTGTGGATGCTTCGAGTTGTACATGCGTAGAATGTGTATGATCATCCTATTGACGACCTCTATTTGGCCATCAGTTTGGGGGTGGAACATCGTGGACTTAGCAAGTTTGGTATCCAAGATCGACTAGAGACTTGAACAAAATGCACCCAGGAATCTGATGTACCGATCTGAGATAATGGACTATGGTATCCCAAAGTGTACCCACACTCGCTCAAATAAGAGCTTAGTAGTGGCCTATGTTGTGATACTCTTCTTGCAGGCTGCCATGATGGCCATCTTAGAGAATATGTTGATGACCACAAAAACACAGTCATTTCGGTGCTTAGTAGAAGGAACACCTGACATGTAATTCATGGATATGGATTCGCAAGGTTGAGTAGGAGTAGGAAAAGGAATATATAGGCCTTGATCCTTGATGGTTGGTTTTTGAATGACATAGGTGGTGCAGGATCTAATGTACTTCCCAACATCCTGATGAAGTTTCGGCCAGTAAAAATACCTCTGCAATACTGTCATTGTTTTATCTACTCTAAAATGTCCAGTGACCCGACTGTAGTGTGCCTCCAAAATCATCTTTGCGCGCTCACTTGAAGGAACACACATGTGTCCCAAATGGCATAAAAATGCATCTTGGAGGTGAAAATTTGGAACTTTCTTACCTTCCAGGATTGTCTGGTATGTGCTACCGAATTCTGGGTTGCTCTTGTAAATATGCAGCCACCCTAAAGTCTCGTGCCCACAAGAGTCGAGCACAATGATCAATGCCATTATTGGTTGTTGGCTGAGGCAGTCTGCAACATTATTGGTGCTACCCTTCTAGTACTTAATGTTCATATGGAACTATTGCAGGTATGTGGACCATTTTTCATAGTGATTGTTCTGCAACTTCCCTTGAGTCTGTATGAATTGCAAGGGTGGATGGTCTGTGTGGATGACCATTTCCTTCCCCATAATGTAATTCTTCCATTGATGTTAGGCATACATAATGGAATACATTTCTTTATTGTAAGTGGGATACTTTCAGACTATGTCTGCAAGTGTCTTACTGTGGTAAGCCACTAGATGCCCCTGTTGAGTAAGAATTGCACCAATAGCATAATCGGAGGCATCTCTCTCAATCTCAAATGGTTGTTGCAGGTCTAGCAATGTGAGAACTATTGCATAACAAAGGTGATGCTTCAACTCAAAAAATGCCTTCTGTTGGGTTTCAAACAAAAAAAAATTTTTTTCTCTGTCCTTGGTGACTTGACTTAAAGACCAAGTGAAATGAGAGAACCCCAACATGAACCTCTGGTAGAAGTTGGCAAGACCCAGAAAGTTGTGAAGATTTGTTAGAGTGGTTAGGGCTAGCCAATCCCAAATGACTTGTATCTTGGTTGGGTCCACATGCACACCCTGATTATCAATGATGTACCCCAGATATTGAACATGGGTCATGCCAAAAATTCAATTCTCCAAATTGGCACACAACTTGTGTTGTCACAGGGTCTGAAGGACCTGTCGAATATGGTGGAGGTGCTCTTCCCAACTCTGGATTTCATCTAAATACACCACCACGAATGCATCGGTGAAGGGTTGCAAGATGTCCTCCATCAACGTTATGAAGGTTGCAAGGGAATTCATCAACCCAAAAGGCATGAACAACCATTTGAAAAGGCCCTCCTTGGATTTGAAGGCAGTCTTCCACACATCGGAGGATTCGACAGGCACCTGGTGATAACCAGACTTTAAGTTAATCTTGTTGAATTATCTAGCCCCCTTGAGCTGGTCTATAAAGTCATCAATCTGTGGGATTGGGTACCTATTCCTAACAATGGTCTTCTTCAGTGTCTGATAGTCAATACAGAGTCTCCAGGTCCCATCCTTCTTCTATACCAATACAAGCGAGCTCCCACAAGGTGATGAGCTTGGCCTGATGTGCCCTTTTTGTAACAACTCCTGAATCAGCTTCTTGATCTCATCATTCTCCAGACCAGAGCATCAATAGATCAGTCCATTGGGTAGCGGTGCGCCTGGGGTCATATCGATGGAGTGCTTTACCTAATAGTGCAAAGGTACCATGTAAGTGAGGCATAAATGTCCCTATACTCCTCCACGACCTTGTCCATATGTTGCTGCTGTGTGGAGGATCCCTGTCTAGAAGTTGTGGCCACAACCTTCTTCTTTCCCTGAGGGTGAATCATAAGGAAAAAAAATTCACGGTCTGGGAAATGATCTTACTACATTGCTTTGTAGTGATCAAAGAGATGACGGTAGGCAGGGCTACCTCCGAAATCCTGTACAAATTATTTCCCAAAGTAATAATCACGGAGCGAGGTCTAGACTCATATACAACATGTCGCTTCCACAAGTATGGTTGTCCTAATAATACATCACATAGTACCTCATTTGTGAAGGGCTTGATGTTGTAGGGAAGGTGACACTACTAGCTGACACGGAGATCGAGTCCTTGGTGAAGCCACCCGATGGTGTATGGATGTGGATGTAATGTATTCAGGATTCCCAGCCGCTTCACGACCTCTGGTGAAATGATGTTCTTTTGGCTCTCGCTGTTGACAATGAACTACAATGGAGAACCTTTAACCCACATCTGTGAGTGGAATAGGTGTTCCCCCTCCTCTAGATCTCCAGGCTCATTCTTCTGGATCTTGGTAGTTTCCATGGTGGCATTGGGCTCCGCATCAATGATCTCCTTCCCTTTGTCATTCCCCTTGTTAGGTTCTGACTTAGAGTCAAAACATGCATATGACTTGAAAGCCTTCAACTCGGCCACCAATGACTACTTGGATCGACACTCACTTGTGTTGTGAGTGGATCTCTTATGGAACTCATACCATTTTCCCGTGTCCTTCTTTATTTCTTTTCCATTCCTACTTGAAGGATGATCTATATATTCTTAGTTGATGACTATTTGCAATTACTCACTAGTCCCTTGATCTTTGGTTACTTGCTTGTGCTACTTCATGATTTTGGTTATTATAGTATTTTTTACCATCAATTCCTCTTATGGCCTCACACATTAGAGTGAATCTATTATAGCTCTATTTTACACCCCTGAGTCTCATTGGGGGCCTACTAAAGTTATATTACTAAGAAACTACATTTTTTCCCTTGAATCCTTACTGTTTGAGTGTGGATACTTCATGCACCACTTCCTAGGCACAAACAATTGCTCCTTGTAGCACTAGTAGGAAATTTTTGGTCACTTATTGCACCACCTATAACATATCACCACCCATAGATATTTATAGATTTGGTGTTTATCAACACTACATGACTTGGATACCTTACATCATCAGCTTGGGAACTTTTATTAGACTCAAAGTTCACCAAATTCCAAGGGTCTAAATACTCCCCTTAACCTTCTCCATCAATGAATAAAAGGAAGTCATTCCAATGGACAGAGGAGGAAGAATTTATTGCAAACTTATGTTTACAAATCTCAAAGAGACCCTTCTATAACAACATTTAGACATCAAATAACATTCATCTTTGTGTAAGGGCCAATGAGGAGTTGGAGAAAGAAGCTAAGAGAAGCATTCAAATGGACCTCAAGGTTAAAATAACATGGTTAATATACTATTTCTCATTTATGAATATATATCTATATGATTTTTCCCTCCCCTCCATTATCTCTTGTATTTAGTCCATGTGAAAAATAATGGTATATCTACTTTTCTTAAGTAGTTGAGGTTATATATAAGAGTATTTAACATTCATGTTTCTTGAAAGGCTTTGAGTTTGGTATTCTTTTCTCTTGTGTAAAGGAAGCATGTGCTATGAGATAGAAATGGATCTCTAGGAGTTGCATTAACTACGATTACATACAAAAAATTGTTCGATAAAAGGTTTGAAACATACTTTCCTTCCTTATGGCATAACATTGACTAAATTGGAACTATAGGAATTTGTGAAGTATTCTATCCTAAAATATATCTTGGATCAAGGGAAAATCCAAGGGACTACTCACCCATCCATTGGAGATATTTCTATTTCTCCTTAACACAAATATTTTCAACAAAAAAGAGCCATTAAGGGAGAGACCTACTAAGAAACACTTAAATAGGTCAACTAGGATGCATGGAAACTAGGGAGAATGTGACTGAAATTAAGGTACACCATCAAAATTGGATACCTAATGATACCTAAGCCAATCCTATAGTGAGTCCTATAGCTACGTAATCCCATAGCGAATCCCATAACAAATCAAACTATCTTATATAAATATTATTTTCTAATTTGATATTCTCCCACCAAAAATTAGAAAAATAAAGAGAAATAGGAATATGTTCAACTCCAGGAGGTGCATGAAGAGGTAACTACTATCTATCAATCCAACCTATAGTTCTCAGTTGAGACACAATCAATGTGACTTATTAGAGAAATAATTAAAAAAAATAATTATTGATCAACAAATCGAAGCATTGACAAGCCGAATTTTCCAAAAAGGGAACTCATTAATGACAAAACCATGTATGGTGATTCACTAACAAAGTGGAACCAACAAGGAAGATATGTATCAAGAAACACTATTGAATGGGTCAATTAAGTTCCATAAATATAGGTAAGAATGAAACTAGAACCTAGGTACATCAACAACAACCTTTACTACACAATTCTTAATTTCTTTGATATTCCCTAGCTAAAACTTAATAGAAGAAAGGGCAATGGGAATATGTTAAACTCTAGGATGTCTCCTTAAAAAATTAGATGACTATATGATGACCCAACTTGTAATTCTCAAAGGGATGTAACAAATATCACCAATAAGAGAAATCATTAAAAAGAAAAATTATTAATTGACAAATAAAGTTATTAATAAGCCAAATTATCAACAAAAGGGATTTATCAATAAAAAAATCATCAACATTATTGAACATATCAACGAAGGCCCATGCAAATAGGGAGGAATGTGAGGCATAGGAAAGTTTCACTAAGACTTATATATACGATAGAGTGTAAGGAGTCCTTAGATTACATTGAACTCAATATTAGCTTCATTTTATAGAGTTTTTATTGAATGTTTTACATATTATTATTATTATAACACATTAATATAAGCACAAAGTTCTTAAACTCCTTTCAACCATGCATTTATTTCAACCATGTTTTTGTCTGTTCACATTTCTTATGATGCTTTAACTTAGGCATCAATTTCTTAAGCTCGTATGTACAACGCTTTATTTTTAGCTATGTTTTGTATATTCTTCTTCCTACAACCATCAAATTATTAAATTCCTTCGGATGCATTGAATTGAACAATGTTTTATATATTTTCTTTCTTACAATGCATTAATTTAAGAATCTATTTCTTAAATATCTTCCCATGGAACATTGATTTTAGTGGTTCCTTTCATGTTACAAGTTATACATAAGTACAATATTCAACATAGTCATGTCTAATCAATACAATATTTAACATAATTATTTTCAATGAGTACAATATTCAACATAATCATGTCCAATGATATTGAAGGGATAAGAAATTCAATGGAACAATGGATTAGAATACATAAAGAGATCAAATTAATTAAACAAATACAAACATGGAGAAATCAAGATCACAAAAGGTATAAATCACAAAGGAAGCATCGATCCCATTATATGGCTCAAGAATGAAAGAAAAAACAAAGAAGAAACCATTCTAAAAGAAAAAGGGTGTAGTAAATAAATAAATTAAAAGAGAAAAAAAAAAAAGATAGAACTCTAGAAGATTTATTGGCAAAAAAAGAACATGTATCTTATGGATAGAAAAAATGTTGTAAAAGGAAAATAAATTTCAACCACAACAATATACATTACATTTCTTAGTCAAATGATAAAATTCATTTGAAACACATACACAATTATGATTATGGTCATCTAAAGTTTTGAGATGATTTTCTATGGCTAGAATCAACCTAGATCCATGTCAATTTTAAATCTATCAAGCACTAAGAAAGGTCAAATTCATCAAGGTGGAAACATTTCCTTAACTTTTGGACTCTAAAATGGTTTCCACTTCAAGAGATTTGATCACTCTAGGAACTTGATATATTTGGAGTTAAGGTGGATCTAGGGTGGTTAATTATAGAACACATAGAACCATGAAAAATTTTGGTTTGTTTTTATTAGATGAATCCTCTTTGCATATCCCTTGTGATGTCATAATTTTTTATTTATTTTTGATTTGTCTGTTTTTATACAATGCTTACCAATCACGAAGTTCATTAAACGAATTGAACAATTGTTTAATTGTCTTTTTTCTATCCAGGTAATTTTTTATTTTGATCTACTCATTTTTCTTCTAAATTTCTCAAAATATGATAACTTTTTATTGGATTTAAGGTAATAATTTTATTTACAAAGAGTAACTTTTTCTAGTTATTCAATAATATTTTTTGTTACATTAACCTCTCATTATCAATTTATCATCAAAACTTTATATATATATATATATATATATACATATATATATATATATATATATACATATATATATATATATATATACATATATATATATATATATATATATATACATATATATATATCCCCAAGGGTTATCTCAATTGGTCAAATTCTTGTTGCTAAAGCACCTCGCTAATGGGAGGCCCACATGGTCAATTCTCCTCGATGCAATCAGGGATAAGCTCTACTAATAAGCCAACAAGATGTGATCCCTTCAGGTAAATCTATCCGAAAATTTCCTCAGAAATATATATATATATATAGCTTGGGTGGCTAGAGGTAAGAAAATATAAAGTCTATTTATTATAAAGATTGAAATTTAACTAATTATTCAATTTAGCTTTCTTTCTCAAAATATAAGTTCCTTATTCCTTGAAATTATTAGATGTTACTTAAGTTAAATCATGATTACATCTTAACTACATGCTAAGATATTTCCCATATGGAATTGTACATATTGATTTAATGTTTTAAATTTCTATAATTATTAAAATACATTACATAACTATCAATTTGTTAAGATCCTTCCGCATCCACTTTGCTATCCCTACTCAATGAGGTGAATAATGGGTATCATAGTAAATCTTTATCATCATTTTTTGGTGAGTTAAGTGATACAATAATTATTAGGGATTTTGCATAGATGAGAAACTTATAGCATTCTCAGTTAAATTCGTACATAGACATATCCTCCTACAAAGAGTTCACATTTTTATTAAATATCACCATGAACCATAATAACCGTAGGTTTTGACCAATTCAAAGATATAACATTGTGCAAATCAAATTTATCATATTTATTTGTAGATTCTTCTTTAAAAAGGTGAACAAAATAAAAATGTGATGCAATAAGTATCCAAGAAGCTACAAAACCAATGGATTCCCTTACCCCCACAGAATTATTTTTTAATAATCAACAATATTTGTGCCCAATGATGATTTTGTGGTAAATTTCAATGGTTTCTCCTCGAATATAGTTCACAAATGCATTCACTATGTTTGTAATTACATTTTGAGGACATAGGGAGGACCAAAATAGTGGTCATGAGTTTGATACTTACCGACTTCTCGATGCAAACAAGAAATGAAATGAAACTTGCTGTGCCTTTGTTTATAATTATGTAATACAAATATAGATTTAATAGTCATTTGACCACATCTAAATTTAAGTGCCATTTTCCTCGATAACGTTGATGTGGAACCCATAAAACATTTTATGATGTGTCATGTTATTCTTTACAATAAATATCGGATATATCAATGAAATGGGATAGCATCAAAATTCCTTATTAGTGGATTCGCATGCAAGGAAAATCCATTAGAAGAAGAGGATGATAGCTCAATCAAAGTAAGATTGACTCAATTAAATCCTTATATAATTTGAATTAATTTCATTGCATTTCATTTTATTGTAGTTTGAGTAGTATGGTTAATTGCATTTCATTTTATCATAATTTTACTAATAACATGCAATCCATTTCAGATTGTACGTAAATACCTTTTAATTTCAAAATTTGGGCATTCACTTAACTATAAAAGATATATGCTATATGATATGATTTTTTTTTCAATTGCAATATTCATCCACATATAATTATTAATTATTAGATATATTAACATAAAACAAACACACTTATCAAATAATTATTAGATATATTAACATAAAACAAACACACTTAAGAGCTCGTCTTCCTCGGACGTAAGGAAACAGGTTAACGGCCCAAGACCCAGAGGCATCTGGCAGGAGTGAAAGTCTGCTCCCTTACGGACCACCAGCGGGTTATTACAGGTGGCGTGGTTTTCCTTGATAACAGTGATGAGTCAAACCGACATTCGCGGATAGCAGCCAGAGATGGCTGTCCTCACTGTTGGTTTGACCCCTGAGTTTGATAGGTTTTGCCACCTTCGAAAAAAAAAAAAAAAAAACAAACACACTTATCTTATTTGATATTTTTTTAAATATTAATGACCACAAACATTGTAGAACAAAACTAAATAGTTTTGATAACTGTTTGATAATAGAATCAGAGGCTTTACACGATAGAGAGGAGTGCAATTTTCGGTTTCACCATTTTCATTACGCTGGAGTAACTTGTTTCCACCAATGAGGTTGTTGTTGGTTTGGATGGAGAGCCAAGGAGTGGGGCGTATAATAACAACATTTTTCATGATTAAGATCTTGCATGGATCTTGTTTTTGGATATGGAAAAATGAACATCGAATCGCGGATGGGGGCCCTTGGATAAAGAATAAAAATAAGGCTCGTGACTATCAATTTCTCTCTCTAGTTGGTCACTATTGGAGCGGTAGTTCAAGGAAGATCCAGGCTGAGGATTTTCCACACATCACTTTCTCTCTCTGATTTTCCATTGTTAATGGTGTGAAGAGGGGTTTTATTTTTGAACGGGGGCTACCATTGTTTGATAAACATTTTTCTCAAGTTTATTTTTCCTCCTTCCCATAGATCATAGCATATTTGGATTGGACAAGTCCTTTACTACCTTCGTTGGAGTGCGTGGAAGGACATCCATAGATCTGATCAGAAGAACAGTGAAGGAGGAAGAGGGTTTTTTAATAGATTTTTTTAAAGAATATCAAGGGGAAACCCATTGTTCTTTAGACTAAGCGTTCAAATATAATTAGAAATCTTAAACACAATATTCAGAAAATCCTTTCCATTGTAGCTTTTTCTCAAAGCTTAATATTTGAGGGGAGACTATTACAGGATTCTAAAACTTTGAAGGAATATGGAATTGTACGAGTTTCCACCATTATCTTAAATTTGAGGTTGCGAGGTGGTGTTTAGATTCCAAAAACCCTATTCGATCCACATTATATAAAGATTTTGCCTAATCCAAAAACCCTAGTGGATCACGATATTTCAAGGACATAGTGTAAGGAAAGGCACATATTTCATGTGAAAAAATCCAAAATATCCCAGGTCCTTACATTGTTGAACAAATGGAACAAGCACGAGCCATGATAGTAAATCTACCAAAGGAAAATGGTTTTTTCATTATTTTCCAATCTAGAGAAGCTACCAGTATATTCAATTATTTATGTCCCAAGTCAAAAGATCTACATCAGTGGGTTTTCACCAATTGGGCCCCACATTGTGATATTTGTTTGTGCACCAAGGGCTTTTTTTTGTACAATTCAATACACAAAAAGATCTGGAATTTGCTCTAAAAAAGGGGCCATGGTTTTGGGGCAGAGCAAGACTCTTCATAGCTCCATGGTTTCTAGGGTTCGATACTCCATCAATGGTGGTTACAAAAATGTTGGTATGGGTGAGACTACACATTCCCGTCTACCTTTCTGGAACCATCAAGTGTTGGAAGGAATTGGAAATTCATTGGGAAGGTTATTGAAGATGGATCTAGAAAGAACTGAAATGGGTAATTTTAACTTTGCAAGGAATTGTGTATACATAGACATTATCACAGGTCTACTAGATCTCATTCGTTTGACTCGCAATATTTCGAGTGGACTTAACCATTAGATTTTGAAAACATGACATTCATGTGTCATATTTGTTTTCAAACAGTGAAATTGTAGAACTCATGCCCACAAGCTAAAAAAGTCTTAAAAAGGACAAAGAAAAGCCCCAAAATCCAAAGGGATGGTAGTTTTCATATCCACATATTTCAGAAGATGATGAAGAAGAAATGAAGAAAAACCATCAAAATGTGGAGGTACAAAATCAACAAGGAACACAACGGGACGAGGGAGCCACAAAGAAACATCGAAATGAAAGTCACTCTAACGGAATGAAGGATTAGTCTGGAACAGTGGTTCCTAGACAAAATGTAATAGACTCAACAAAGATCATAGTATCATAGCATCATATGGTGGATACATCCACTAAAAAGGAAGTAGGGGGCATAAAGATAACCCACATATCTGAGAGCTCAAACATAGATAAAAATGTTTCCCTGATGGTGAAAGGAAATCAATTGGAAATAGTATCAACCACTCACAATCAAGGATTCTAGCGAAAGGTGGAGAAAAATTAGGAGCATTACAACGTCAAAAATCCATCAAGATTTTTTAAGAAAAGATCCAAATGGGGCTTCAATTTTTTAAAGGAATTATAATTCCTTAATTGTAAATATTTGTAGTTTGGACAAAAGAAAATATATCTTGAAAAGCATGAGAGCTTTAGGTAATAAATCATGAGATATGTAGGGAATAAATCAAGAAGTGATTTAGGCATCTAGGAAAAGCTACTTTTCTTCTAAATTTTTATTTAGTCAGTGTAAGCCCAAGGGAAAAGCTAATGGCCAAATGAATGTAGAATTAGGCCAAGAGAGGAAGAGAGTTTCTGAGTATTTGTGTGTGTGTGTGTGTATTTTAATTAATGAAATAGAATTTTCATACATTTATTGTGTTCATGAATTGTCTTTGTATCTGTGTGATTGAGAAGAATTCTAGTCTTTGTGAAATCTAGAATTAGTAGAGTTTCAACATCTATGTGAAGCTTGAAACTAATGATAGATTAATTTATAAATTTTTCACGTGAAGAAGTAATCCTATGTAAGGATTAAGGAAAATTTATGGTTAAGTGGACTGAGAGAAGAATTATGTACATGTTGTAGAATTCACTATGTGTGGATTAGAAGGATTTTTGCATGATTAAATCCTTGTAGAAAAAATGAGAAGACTTGTTGAAGATCAGATGAGGATTGGGAGGCAACATTAAAGAATCATTGAGGATTCAATGTTGAATGAAGAAATCACCCAGATCTGAGCCAAAGGCATTTGGTGGTGGTTAAAAAAGGTGAATCATGGGTGATATGGAGTAATCAACATTCAGAAAAGAAATCCATTTCAAGCCACTATCAAATTTGTTGTTTCAGTCACCTACATAAATTTCTAGAAACAAACTACAAGAATTATTCATTCTATTATTTTGCATGTGTTAATATTCTAGTTGCTTTCTACAAGAATTTTCAGTTCTGGTTACAAACATATTTGATTTCTTGTAGTGTGAAAATTCTGAGGAGTTGATTTGTGGAAGGATTATATTTCATGCAAAACTTTCTTAGAGTAAATTGACTTGATGTTGAGGTTGTGGATCAATTGATTGAGGAGCGTGAGACTCGGGAAGTGGAATTTTGTAGTAGCAATGGATTTTCCTACTATCAAGTGGTATCAGAGCATGCATGCTCTTTGTGAAAGGAAGTCAAATTAGGTTTTCTATTTGGAGGAGAAATTCAGATATTGCAACATCAAAGGTTTGAGAAATCTAATTGGGATAATTTGTTTTGTTTGTTATTTGTTACTGTATAAATTGAAGTTTTGTGAAAAAACAACATTGAAGTTCTTTGGAAGGAAATCTACTTGGATAAAAGTAGAATAGATTTGGCTTTGAAATAAATATGGAGAATAATGTTCTTTGGATGAGGAAGAACAATGAAGGAATGCAACAGTAGATATAACAAAACAATTGGGAGAAGACTGCAACAGCAGTATGCATGTTCACAATGTGAAGTTGAACATAGAGGTGAATTTGGTCCTTTGCTTTTAATAAATTTGTGAAAGGAATTGTTGATATAGGTAGTAGTGATGAGAATAATTACAACAGGAGTATTGTAACCAAGAAAAGAGGAAGTTCTTGAAGAATAGTGGCAAAGAAACTTTTCAAGTTCCATATGAGGTTGGAAGGAGGAGGACAAGTGTATGTTATTAGAACAAGTGAAGATCTACAATTTCCTGAAAGGAGTGGAGGAGCTCAATAGGTTCTAGAGGAGAGAACCAAGAATATCAAAAGGTTGGGATCAGAGATAACTTGGTGAGGTGTTATAATAGGTTAAGGAGTAACTTGTTATTATAGAGGCTTAGATGCAATTTCCAAGTGGACAAGGTAAATTTCAAAAAGGAAGAAGCAATATGACTACTAATAGTCATGTCATGAATTTAGGGAGAAGCCACAATAGAAGAAAAAAAGTTGCTAAAGAAAATGGCATAAAGAGAAGGATGGGTCAAGAATAAGTTGACCGAGAAGTTTCTAAGATAAAAGTACTATTGAATGTACTAATGGAATTGCCTCGTGAAGGTAAGGAAGACCAAATATGCATATGGATCCAACAGAAGAAAGTGAAGTGGCCTAGGTTGAAATTGAAGTGGTAGCATAGATTCAATGATCAATTGAAGGAAAAATAACTCATAGAAGTGAATATTAATGTTCAATATTGTGAACCAAAACAAGGACCTATCCTTGGTGAATATGCAGATGAAGAAGTCGATAAGATCCAAGGATCTCATGATTTTAAAATTAATGAAATGTTTCTGAATGTAGGTCATGCAGGTGTAGATGATGGAGAGTTTCCTCATGAAGGAAATACCGAATAAATTCCAATTAATGGAATTACGGATGAAAATCTTATATTAGAGCAAGGAGACATATTTGAAGAGGAGGATGAAGAGAATGAGAGACTTACTATAAGTCTCATGAACTATTGTGGAATTTCATATCAACATGAGGATTTGATGTCTGAAACATCAAATGAGGCCACACAACCTTATGATTTTAAATATGAAAAATTGTTTATAGTTGTAGGTTTTGATGAAGATGGAAAACCATCTACAATTGTCACAAAAATAGAGGAAAAACAAAATCTAAATTCTATTACAAGTGCATAATAAGAAGTAGCGTCTTTACAAAGAATGAAAAAAAGGCATTACCAAGAACCTATGATGAAGGAAGATGAGTTAACACAGTTTCATAAAGGTATAATTGAAATCTATATACAATTTTGTGGTGTAATTACTAAATGACATTTGCAGGAGCCTGTTACTAGAGTTAACATGACACAGTTAGATCAGGAACACATCCAAAGGAGGACAATGATAAAGAACAATAGACAAATGCAATGGTTGTAAGGGATGGTGAAGGTTTTATGCTAGAGGGAGAAGATGTATGCTTCGAGGAGGAAGCAGAGGTTTTGGAGGAATGGTCAACAGAGGACATGAATGATGAGTTTACAAATTCAGTTCAAGGTAATTTTACTGATTTGTGTGAAGAGTTGACACTTCTAAAATAGAAACTAGAAAACCAAAGGATGCATATTCAGTGTGTAAAGTTGAAGCTAGAAGAGTAAGAAATTGTCTTGGAGGACAATACTGAGGAGGAAACTGCATGGCATCAACAACAGATAGTAAAGTAGGTGTATCAACCAAAATTTTGTAAGAGTTTTGAAACTCTTATGACTAAGGAAGATATGCAACAACAAGCAAGAGATGAAAGTAAATTTCAGCAATCAACGACAATTTTGGATGAGGAAATTGACAAGTTATGTATGTTTATGAAGAGGATGATCAGGAGAGGATACACCAAGAATAGAAGGATAACCAAAAATAAAGAAAAATTGATGGAGAAGCTTTGCATCCGCAAGGAAAGTGGACAAGAGCGACATATAATTTGGAAGCCTAAAGAAGTGAAGGAAACATCTGCATTAGGACAAAAACATGCTGAAATGGATGCGCAACTAAAACACAAGGTTTGGGATCCTAGAGGATTTCGAAATTGATGAAACATGACCAGGAGGTCATGAGATTTTTCTACCTTGGGAGTCTGATGCAGGAGAATTAAAGCTTCCTAAAGCCATCAAGCATTTTTAGAAGAGCTCCAAAAGGGGCTTCAATATTGTAAAGGAATTCTAATTCCTTAATTTTAATATTCCTAGTTTCTTTTAATATGATTATAGAATAGTTTTATAAAAGATATGAATAGGAGAGTTTTTTCCATAAGGAAAAAGCAAAGCTACCTTGAAAAGCATGGGATATTTAGGTAATAAATTAGGGAGTGATTTAGGGATCTAGGAAAAGCTACTTTTCTTCTAAATTTTTATTTAGTGAATGTAAACCTAAGGGAAAATATAATAGCCAAATGAATGTAGAATCAGGCCAAGGGAGGAAGAAAATTTATGAGTATTTTTTATGCAGGAGCATCTAACCCCCCCTTAATTAAAGGAGAAATCCAAAGTAGATAAGGAGGAGACGTGGACCATCGAGCAAAATAGGGACAATTCTGTTTAAACAGAGCTAGATTTATGGAACTAATAAAGTCTCGAGAAGACTTTAGTTAATGTAATTTGCCATATGTATTCTATAGCGAGCTTTATGGATTCATTTGAGTGATTCATGGAGAGGATTGATCGGATCCTTTCAGTGATCCGATCCAATGTTCCTTATATATATTGATGAACTTGCGTGTTCGATATATATTGTATGACAGATAGAAAGTGTAAAACCAAGAGTATGCAAATGTAGTCGAGGGAGAAACTGTTCTAAGGCTGCGATGCCTTAGACCTGTAATCATATTGTGTATAATATAAAGTGTGGTTCAGTGTTGATTGTGTGCTTGTGTGTATTTCATATATATATATATATGTGCATTAATGGCTTGAAGTCCTGTTTGTAAGGGTGTTGATCAACCATCGATCACGGTAGGATCGATGGCGATCCAATGAAATATTATTATATGTGGAGTCGTGTGTGAACGTAGATGTGGTAGAGGAACTGGTTTTAAAGTGCAGATGCCATCAAAACAACGAGATCAATCCAAGGAAGAATAGAGGAGAGATGAAGTATCGGCAAACCAGGGCTGTTGGATCTTATAGATCAACTACCAGGATTTTATCACATCAGCAAAACCCTTTTGGGTGTTATCAGACCCTGACCATCGAGAAGAGTGATTGTGATAATGCGATGGATCATGGACCATCAGATAGAGAGTCCAAATCAACGGTCTAGATCTAATCGTTAATCGCATATCGGAGTAGTCAAGGGACAGTGCGATAGCACCGATGTGGTGGAACGTCGATACGCTGATAGCGATAAGTCGGTGATTGGAGGTCGGGCGATCGGAGTGGCAGAAAGGGTCGAAGCGAAGAGCGGACTCGACGGATACATAGATCCAAGTGAATTGTTTTTGAAGTCCAAACAAAGGGTTCGAAGCGGGTTTTTCATGGTTTTTCCCGTGTATTTCCTGTGTTCCGATTGTTGTATGGCCGCGGGTTTTTAAGGCTTGAATGCATAATTTAAAGCTTCTGATAGTGTAAAAGGCTCTGATAGTTGAATAGTCCATGATTTTAAGGCTTAAAGGCCTCAATGAACGCTTCCGATAGGCTTTGTGGGCCATAACCCATAGGCCTCAGGATCGATCATTTATAAAGAAAGGGGAAAAGGATATACCCCTATTTCTCTTTTCATCATTTTTTTTTGTGCACATATTTTAATTATTGAAATAGAATTTTCATATATTTACTGTGTTCATGAATTGTCTTTGTATCTGCATGATTGAAAAGATTTTTAGTCTTTGTGAAATTTAGAATTAGTAGAGTTTCAGCATCTGTGTGAAGCCTGAAATTGATGATAGATTATTTTATAAATATGTAATGTGAAGAAATAATCCTATGTCATAATTAAGGACAATTTATGGTTAAGTGGACCGAGAGAAGAATTTTGTCCATGCAGTAGAATTCATTGTGCATAGATTAGAAGGATTATGCATGATTAAATCCTTGTAGAACAAATGAGAATATTTGTTGAAGATCAAATGAGGATTGGAAGGTAACATTAAAGAATCATTTAAGATTCAATCTTGAATGAAGAAATATCTCAGCTCTGAGTCAAAGGCATTTGGTGGTGGTTAAAAAAGGTGAATCATGGGTGATATGGAGTAATAAACCTCTAGGGAAGAAACCCATTTCAAGTCATTGTTGAATCTGGTGTTTCAATCACCTACAAAAAATTATAGAAACAAACTATAAGAATTCCCCATTCCAGTATTTTGCATGTGTTAAATTTTGGTTGTTTGCTACAAGAATTCTTAGTTTTGGTTACTAACAAATTTCATTTCTAGTAGAGTACAATTTCTAAGGAGTTGAGATTGTGGAAGGATTCTATTTCATGTAAGACTTTTTGAGAGTAAATTGACTTGATGTTGAGGTTGTGAATCAATTGATTGAGGAGTGTGAGACCGAGTAAGTGGAACTTTGCAGGAGCAATGGATTTTCTTGCTATCAAAAGGAAAGGAAAAAAGGGAAGCTAAGTGATTTTTATCACACTTAGTCCCAACAAATTTATGTATTTTTCATATCATGTTTTAATTTTTATTTTTTGTGCATCATCTGAAAGGCTGACTTGATCGAATGCTTTTGGGAATATGTAGAATGTAATTTTGTTCCTTGGTATTCAGGTTGAATAAAATTACATTTTTTCTTAAAAAAATGAAAGTAAATAGTTTTATAATGTTAATTTTATATTAAAATTAAAATGAAATATAATGTTTTTTTAATATACATTATTTATGAAATTATGAAAAATTATTAGAGAGAGACAAAAAGTTATTTTCTAGGGAAAAGAGAAAAAAATTATATTCATATTAATTTAATATTTTGATGTAGAAATCATTCTATATGATTATATATTTTACTAAGAAACTCGACAATTTACATAAATAATTCAAATATTCACATTCACTTATAATTATTTGTTATTGTATTACTTGTTCATACATAGGAAAATGTAGTACCACATGTATTTCATCATAAAAAGATTTCTTTTTTCTTCATTAATGAAGAAAAGAAGTTGCTTGTGAAGAATTTCACTCATCAACATTTTAAGATAGTAAACCATCCTTTTATTTAGGGAGATTTTCCTTGACATATATTCTCTCTAGTCTCAATGCCATTGTCATTAATCATTCTAGTAGGGTAACAACATTTTTCTAAAACATTGCACTCTAATGTGCTTTGAGTGCATTCCAATCCTATAACTATTCCCTAAAACATTTCAAAGCATGGCATATCTTTTGTTGGTATTTTTATATGTCTTTAGTGTATTGGATCTTAAGGATCTCCTAGCTTGATTGAAATGGTAAAACCTTGCTAGCTTGGGAAGATTGCACACCATTCTCGAGTCATAAATTTTATCTAAAGGATCTTGGACTTCTTTTCAAGGGCCTTTAGGATGCCCTACATGTTTTCTTCCTTACTCATCCATAGCTTTCTTATTCGTGGGATGTTAGTAATATACAAAAGTTATAATAAAAATGATGCTTCTCATCCAATAAATTCTTTGACTTGCATTGACTCTTAATCTTAGTGCTTGAGGTTGTGGGTGTTCTGTACCATCTCTTTCAAAAATCATTGTACTATCCACATCGCATACCCTAGAGGGACTAATCTAAGATGCATGCCCAAATTGTGAGTACCTAATGCCCAAGTGGCTCTTCAGAAGTACTGAAACGACATGTATAGAGAATTCAAATCCCCATTCCTAAGATGATTTGACAAGTCATCCATTCCTCCCACTAGCCTTATTCTAGTGTGAAGCGAGTTACAAATCATACTAATGATATGTCTTAGAAAAACTGCTTGAGTGACCAACCCATAAGTTATTTTGTTTGATAACCAAATTCCCAAAAACATATACAAGCTTCTAAAATCCAAGTTAACCTTCATTTTCCATGAGGACTTAAAGTTCTCCTTGCTATATGTTCCACAATTAATTTTGAATAACATTTAAGAATAAATTTCTTGAAGCCTCTTCTAATAGCTTCCTTAATGCCAAGTACTAGGATGTCATTCAATCTTCAATAGTTCTACAAGAATTTGGTATGAAAATGAACATTGAACCTAACAACCCTTGTTTCCCTTATTGGGCACATATTAGATTTTGTAGCCATGTCAAAGTTATATTTATTGAGCATAAATCAAGAGGTTTCCATGTTTGATTGCAAATTTTATTAATTAGTTGTGATCCATTAATAATAAGAGTTGAAGTGAATGAATGGGAACTAAAAAAAGATAAAATTTTAAGTATCTGTAATCTCAAAATTTCATTAGAATAGAATCATATTTTAAGTTTTAGAGATTAAAATTTACTTGCATTAGAATTACACATATGTATGAGATAAATTGTGATTATTTAAAGTTGAATGTGATGTTTGATTTTCATTGAGCATTTTGATATCTTTTGGATTAAAATCGTTTTATTTGACACCTTTTCTTCTGAAATTCATTTAAGTTTTTCCAACTTTGTTGAATAAGTGTGTCATTCTTTGGGAAGGTTGTATGAGATTGTCACCAACCCAACATATTTATTGGTGACCAAGGAGTAAATTATACAAATATGTCTTTATCCACTCTCATTCTTTGTTGAATAAGTGTGTCACTATTAGGAAAACTTAAGTTTCCTACCAACCTAACATATTTTATAGGTGGTCAATGATTAATTTATACAAATATATCTTTATCCATTCTAAATATCCTAATCCTAACCCTACCACATAAAGTGGAAAGGATGAAATTCTATGTTCCACTAATCCTAACCTCACTACTTTATGTAGTGAGTGAAATTCTATGCCCCACTAAAAGAGTTGATCAATAAAGATAACCCTTACATCATGATATTGAATTTAATAGTTTTAAGAAAATATTTAACTTCTATACGGATACAAAATCATAATCCATATGAAAATGATAGAAGTTGCTAAGGCTTTTAATGCTAAGGAACCAAAACTATAACTATGCTATCATAACACTAATTAAAAGGAACCTTTATGTGAAATAGTTATTTAATTATTAACCTTTAACATTCTATATTTGTATTTACATTAATTACTTATTATATATGTGAAAGAAATCTCTAATCTCATTAATTTTATTTAACAAATATATTTTTAGATTAATCCAAAATATAAACACCTTAAAAATAAAACTTATTTTAAGCATTTTTTTTTGTCTCTTCTAATAGCTTCCTTAATGCCAAGTACTAGGATGTCATTCAATATTCAATAGTTCTACAAGAATTTGGTATGAAAATCAACATTGAACCTAACAAACCTTGTTTCCCTTATTGGGCACGTATTAGATTTTGTAGCCATGTCAAAGTTATATTTATCGAGCATAAATCAAGAAGTTTCCATGTTTGATTGCAAGTTCTATTAATTAGTTGTTATCCATTAATAATAAGAGTTGAAGTGAATGAATGAGAACTAAAAAAAGATAAAATTTTAAGTATCTTTAATCTCAAAATTTCATTAGAAGAGAATCATATTTTAAGTTTTAGAGATTAAAATTTACTTGCATTAGAATTACACATATGTATGAGATAAATGGTGATTATTTAAAGTTGAATGTGATGTTTGATTGTCATTGAGCATTTTGATATCCTTTGGAGTAAAATAGTTTTATTTGACACCTTTTCTTCTACAATTCATTTAAGTTTTTCCAACTTTGTTGAATAAGTGTGTCATTATTTAGGAAGGTTGTATGAGATTGTCACCAACCCAACATATTTTATTGGTGGTCAAGGAGTAAATTATACAAATATGTCTTTATCCACTCTCACTCTTTGTTGAATAAGTGTGCCACTATTAGGAAAACTTAAGTTTCCTACCAACCTAACATATTTTATAGGTGGTCAATGATTAATTTATACAAATATATCTTTATCCATTATAAATATCATAATCCTAACTCTACCACATAAAGTGGAAAGGATGAAATTCTATGTTCCACTAATCCTAACCTCACTACTTTATGTAGTGAGTGAAATTCTATGCCCCACTAAGAGAGTTGATCAGTAAAGATAACCCATACATCATGATATTGAATTTAATAGTTTTAATAAAATATATAACTTCTATGCGGATACAAAAACATAATCCATGTGAAAATGATAGAAGTTGCTAAGGCTTCTAATGCTAACGAACCAAAACTATAACTATGCTATCATAACCCTAATTAAAAGAAACCTTTATGTGAAATAGTTATTTAATTATTAACCTTTAACATTTTATATTTGTATTTACATTAATTACTTATTATATATGTGAAAGAAATCTCTAATCTCATTAATTGTATTTAACAAATATATTTTTACGTTAATCTAAAATATAAATAGCTTAAAAATAAAACTTATTTAAAGCATTTTTTTGTCCCTTGGAAAAAGCTCATCGGTTAAATTTGCAAGGCCTAACCTCAAGAGTGTCAAGGAGAATTGACCTTGTGACCTCCCAACCAACGAAGTACTTAGCAATGGGGACTTGACCAGCGGAGCTAACTCTTGGTGCTCTTGTAAAGCACTTATTAGTATATGAAATTGTTTTTGAAATAAATTATTTTTTCCTTTCCTTTGCGGTGAAAAGGAAAAAGGTGAATTTGAGGCTTTGCCACCCTTTCTTTTCGCTTGATGACATTTCCTTGATTTTCAAGGTAGAAGACGGTTGTTTATGTAGATTTAATGGTGAGAAATGTGACATATGTATGTATAAGTAAGTCGGTCTTCAATTGTATCCATGATCCATATATTTCTCTCAATATATAACATGCTGATTTTTTCTTACTGAAAAAAAAATGTATGTATAAGTAAGTAATTTTAATAATTAAATTGTGAAATTAGTTTAAATTTATTTTAATTTTAGATTGATTAAGTTTTAAATAGTTAAATTTCTCAAGTTGTAAATTTTTTTTAGTGTAAAATTTGAGAAAAGATATGTACTTCAAAAAATTTGATTTCTTTGACCCTTCATAAAAATTAAAATGAATCTAAATTAATTTAATTATTAATAATTAATACTTTTATTTTTTTCAATTTATTTTTATTTTTATATAAATTGAATAAGTAAAAATATTTATCTCTTTCCTACTTTAAAAAAAAGCGTATAAATATAAATTAAAAAGGTAAGTATGCTTATTAAACCATTATAAATATTAGAAATGTATATGCTTAGGAGTGATAAACAATTATAAATTATTAACGTTCATTAAATCCATTAATAAGTAATGTGTAGATAAGCTACTTTCATAGGCTAGTTTATGAATGGTGGGTTCGTTGGACAGCTTAGTCTATCTACTCGTTCCTTGTAATGTATTAATTCTCCCCTCCGCTCCCCGGGCCCCAACACACAACAACTTTATCATTGACTTTATTGCATTGACTAAATGGACCAGTAACACAATAGCGGATATATATGTTCTTTTAAATATTGAGCGAGCATGCCATTTCAAGTCTCCATATCAAGTTGTAGCCATTTATCTAACTTCATCTCTGGCCTCGATCAAACTGCTAATAACTATTTAGCGTATAAGTATGAGAGCTGATTAAATTTATAGATAACTGGAGAGCATCGAGACAAAAATAACAGTCACAAAGATGAAAAACAATAAATTAATTTATGAAATATTAAAAAATGAGAGATAAAAATATTATTAAACGAAAAAAATTGAAATCAATAGAACAATTAAAAGGGGAGAGATAAAGATATTATTAAAAAAAAGTTGAAATTAATTGTCAAAGACTTGTTAAAGTTAAAAATGTAATAGTCAAAGGTTAAAATAAAATAATATATTAATTTTCAATTTATATAAATATAAATATAAATATATTTATTATTATGATATAAATATAAATTTATCTATTATTATTTCATAGTTAGTAGGTTAGAATTAGTCAAAGATTAAATGTTAAACTGAATAATACATTTAATTTAACTTGTACCCGAATAATAAAGAAATTTTATTAATTATTTTATCCAGTTACTTTAGAGATTTTTGTATATTTTAATAGTAAAGATAATATTATTTTAGAATAAATGAGGATATGTATACGTGTATTTTTACAAATTATTAAAAATTATTTAAAAAGTATAGATAAAAATGATAGGGAGTCAAAGAGATGGGTTATTTTATATTAGTTGGTATTTTATTTTAATATTTAATACAATAAATAATTTTATTTTATTATAGTTGATATAATTTTATTAAAGGGATGAATATATTATAATTAATAAAATAAATTATTTATGTGAAAATGGATTAAAAAAAAAGTGTGTATCTGCGGGTAAGCGGTGGAAAATAAAAATAAAAAATAAAGGAATTCAAAAAAAAGAAAAAAGAATAATGAGATAGATAATTATTGATTTTTTTTTACTAAATATTTTACATTTACATTTTTTGTTCTAATTGTTGTCTACAATTTATAATTGGTATGTTAGCTTTAAGGATGCCTTTGTTCCAAGTTGATAAAACTTGGTTCATGAAATTTTGGGTTGTTGAAATCTTGATCACAAAACTAAACAAATTTAATTGTCCAAGTAAAGGATCTCAAAGCAGAGAGAGACTATCAATCCTCAATTTTGTTGTCAAAAACCCACTTTTAATAAATGCCATTTCACCATATTTACTCTAATTTTTCTTCACCTTTTCTTTATTTTGGTTACATTTTTTCCAATAAAACCAAATAAAACTATCTAAAGTATTTATTTAATTTTTATTATTTGTTTACTTTTAAGTATTGAAAAGTGGTTTTTACCAATTTTTACGAGTAATTATATATGATAAGTATTATTTTGTTCAAATATTTGCAAGTAGTTTGAAGAAATTTTGGAACATTGCTTTTGTTCCCAAAGTTCACAAGATGGATAACTTCCTCTTGGATCCTCTAAAATCCACAAGCACATGCTTGGCCAATGTGTGGTCAATGCTATCACACAAAAAAAATCACATTGTTACAAAACCCACCCCATGTTTCAATATTCCAAGATTTAACATGATTTTTCTGCCACAAAAGTATAATATGATGGAGATGATTGCTTTCATTTACTTATCTCAAGGAGGATGATTAGTATTTTAGTTTCAATGTTTCTATGTATAAATATCCATACAAGTGAAGGCATGGGATTAAGTTGCTTAGTGTGTGCAAATCAAAGCTTGGAGGGCCCCAATTGCTTAACATGTGCACATTTCTTTCTTGCGTACATAGTCTAGTTTCATATGCATTGTATTTTTAATAAATATCTCTTTATTTTCTCATCTATTTCCTATTAGATATATGTAAATTAGTTTTTGTTTATGTGTAACAAACTAATCTCTTTGTTTTAGAGTAGAATTTTCTTTTAAAATAAATCTAAATCATGTTTTTTCCATAATGATTGAGAGCTTCTTATGGGAGTAAAATAGAAACACTACAACATGATTTTCCACCCTTTGAAACCACAATGTATGCTTGATTAGCTAGATAAACTTGAGCCATTGCTTTTCTTTGATTTGATCTAGATTAAGTTAAAAATAATTAATATTATTTTGTATTAATGGAGAAAATGGTTACATTGTTGTAACATTCTCCCTAGTTTAGGATTAGTTCCTAAAGTTTAGGGGTTTGGGTGCAACTTCCTAATTCCTAGTATTGTATTTAATGATGTAATCTTTCATTGATGAATAATAGAGTGTACGAGAGTGATCTCTCTATTTTGTGAGTGTAGTCTCCAGGTGCAAGCCACACCTGAGAGCTACATCTCTTTCTTTTCAATTATGTTCACATTTTATCTTGGTATCAGAGCTCAGATTGGGTGAGCCTGATCTTTTGTCACCTTTGTGGCTGAAGTGCCTTTGTAGCTAGCTTACCTGTGTGGTAGAATTGCCTGTGTGGCTTGAAGTGCCTTTGTGGCCGCGTGTACACAAGAGCTCTGTGCTCAATTGAGCAGGTGGACTGCAGAACACCTGGCTCAGACTCGAATATATATATATATATATATATATATATATATATATATATATATATATATATATATATATATATATATATATATATATATATATATATATATATATTTATTTATTTATTTATTTTATTTATTTATTTATTTATTTATTTTCTGAGTAGAAAGGAGATTGGCGCACTTTTCACGCTGACAGTAGCGTCAGGAGGGGGAATTGGCGCGATTATTTACAGATTATTCGCGCCAGAGCGCCAGTACATCCGATTGGCGCGGAATTTTACGGATTAATCGCGCCAGCAAAATTACTCTAACCGATTTTTAATTGGCGCAGATTTTTCGCTCGGGAAAGCGTCGATACAAAGGAGGACGCGCCAATCTTCCTTCAAGGGGATCTGCGGGAAGCCTCAACTTCGTTTGGCGGTTTGCAAGGGGTGCAGATCGGCGAAGTTGCAGATCTATCCGGGAGAGGCAGATCGGATCAATTTTGATCAGATCAATTCTTCGGCTGTATTGAAAACGCCGAATTTGCTCATTGGAGTGGGATTGCCAGACACTGTAGATCGGTGGCAGAGGTGACAGATCGATCTGACAGGTATTGTTTTTTGTTGTTGGGTAGATTCATTTTGTAGATCTGGTCAGAATGAGTAATACGATGGAATCTTACCTTAACGAGTCTAGTAAACTTAATGGATCTAACTTCACGAATTGGAAGTTTAAGATCCAGACCTTGCTCGAGGGTGCGAATGCTTGGTCCATAGTTACAGGCGATGAGCAGAAGCCGAACGTAGGGCCACAGGAGCAAGATTGGGAAAAACGAGAGAACAAGGCCAAAGTCTTGTTGAAGATGTCTGTGAAGGACAATGTTATTGCGCACATCAGAGACTGTAAAACGTCTGCGGACATCTGGACGAAAATCAAAAATCTGTATGAGACCCAGAATACAAGCCAAGTCTTGGCACTTAAAAGCAAGCTATTTTCAATGAGGATGGACGAAAGGGAGACTGCTATTGCATTTTTTGCGTAAATTAAAGATGTGAAAGACGGATTGGGGGCCATCGGAGTGACGGTGTCTGATGAAGATCTTGTCGCAATCACAATGAATGGGATGCGAGATGATTTTCAAACGTTCATCACTGGATTGTCGGCAAGGGAGAAAGCGCCCACATTTGATGATCTCACAGGGATCTTGCAGCAAGAGGAGGAGCGGAGGCAGAACTTGAACCCCCGGAGTGATGATCTTGCACTGATGGTGAAACGATGATCATTCAAAGGAAAGCAGTCACAGCAGCAACCAAAGCATAAAGGAGGAACATCACATAAGAATTCACATTCTCATAAAGGTATGCTTGCAAATCATTCTGAAAAGAAATGTTATTATTGTGGAAAGAAGGGTCATATACAGAGTGAATGTTATAAGAAGCAGGTTGATGATGCAAAGAGGAGGCAGGCAAATGCAAAGCACAGAGGATAGTTTGTTGAAGAAGAAGACTTCAGTCATGAATTTCGACTGTTCACAGTCGACTGTGCCCTTTCAGCATCTAATGAGGACGATATTTGGTATGTCAATTCCGGAGCATCCTCTCACATGACAGGTAAAAAGGAATTTTTTGATAGTCTTGAAGAAAGTATAAATGGATCAAAAATATATCTAGGAGATGATAGTGGATACGAGATTAAAGGTTATGGGGTGATTTCAGTTAAATTACCAAATGGAAAAATTAGTCACCTTACAAATGTTTTATATGTACCTGGAATTAATAAAAATCTGATATCTGTATCCATGATGGCTGATCAAGATATGCAAGTCAAGTTCTTCAAGACTCATTGTGTGATAAAGGATTGCAGGGATGAAATAGTTGCAACAGGCATGCGAGTTGGAAGCCTATACAAACTGGATGCAAAAAGTATACCAAAGCAAGCCATGGTTGCAGGAGGATCGACAACCGAACAACTCTGGCATCAGAGGTTCGGTCATTTGAATTTGCAGGATCTCATGTTATTGCAGAAGAAAGGTATGGTTGAGGGACTCCCTATCTTTCGTAATATTTAGTTAAATTGTGATAGTTGTGCCTTAGGAAAAATGCATAGAGAATAGTTTCCTGTGCATGATAGGAGGAAGGAAACAGATATTTTAGAACTAGTGCACACTGATGTATGCGGACCTATGCAGACAAGGTCGCTAGGAGGAGCATATTATTTTCTGTTATTTACTGATGAGTGCACTAGATATTCATGGGTTTATTTTTTGAACAAGAAAAGTCAGACTTTCCAGTGCTTTATAGAATTTAAAACCTTGGTGGAAAAACAATTTGGTAAGAGTATAAAAATTCTCCGATTTGATCAAGGGGGAGAATACAAGCTAAAGGAATTCATGAAATTCTGCAAATCTCACGGGATTGTTCAGCAATATACAGTGCCACACACACCACAGCAGAATGGAGTTGCAGAGTGCAAAAACAGAACCTTGGTGGAGTGCGCAAGGATCATGCTACAAGGTAAGGGTCTGTCTAATAGTTTTTGGGTAGAGGCTATCAACACTGCTGTATATTTGAAGAATATAAGTCCTACCAGGCATCTTGGCTTCAAAACCCCTTTTGAAGCTCTGTATGGATTTAAACCAACAGTAAACCATCTAAGAGTATTTGGGTCAAAAGCATTTGCCCATATACCCAAAGCTGATAGGAAGAAATTAGACCCTAAAGCAGTTAGATGCATCTTTGTTGGTTATGGCACAAAATTTAAAGCATATAAATTATACAATCCTGAGTCTCGTAAGACATTTGCAAGCAGGGATGTAGTGTTTCATGAACAGGTACAGGAAGGGAAAGATGACGTTGGCGATGATTGGCACATTCCATTGTTGTTGGAGGAAAGCAGCGAGGATGAAAGAGAGCAGGAGCAGAAAGAAGAGCAAAAAGAAGAACAACAAGAAGGTGATAATGCAAGCCCAGTTATAGTAGAAGAAAAAAATTTTGAGGTAAATCCCCTACCAAGGAGATCAGGTAGGAAGACTCAATTACCATTAAAATTGAGAAACTATGCTTTGATGTCAAAGGTTTTGAACATTGTAGAACCCTCTAATTACAACGAAGCTAGTCAATTTAAGGAATGGAGAGCTGCAATGAATGAAGAGATGGAATCAATTCTTAGAAATGATACTTGGGATTTAGTTGAGCTGCCTAAGAATAAAACACCCATAGGATGTAAATGGATGTTTAAACCAAAAATGAATGCAGACGGAAGTATAGAGAAATTAAAAGCTAGGCTGGTTGCAAAAGGATATTCACAGCAGGAAGGTATAGATTTTGATGATACTTTTGCACCTGTAGCAAAGTTAAATACAATCAGAATGCTTATTGCTTTAGCTACTAAATGTAATTGGGAATTACACCAGCTCGATGTTAAATCTGCATTTTTAAATGGTGATTTAAAAGAGGAAACTTACTTAGTACAGCCAGAAGGATTTGTAAAGCAGGGGCAGGAACATCTTGTTTGCAGATTGAAAAAGGCTTTATATGGTTTAAAGCAAGCACCCAGGTCTTGGTACGAAAAGGTTGATTCTTTCTTTGTAGAGCATGGCTTCCATAGAAGTTTAAATGACCCAAATTTGTATACCAAGTACAATAATCAGGGGCAGATTATTTTGATTTCCTTGTATGTGGATGACATGATTATAACAGGAAATGCAGATGATTTAATCAGAGGAATCAAAAGGCTTATGGCACAAGTTTTTGAGATGAAAGATCTCGGAAGCCTTCACTACTGTCTGGGATTAGAAGTATGCAGAGATACTGGGCAAACTTTTCTTACCCAAGGGAAGTATGCCAGAAATATGTTGGAAAAGTTTGGTATGGATCATTGTAGATCAGCAGCGACACCTTTGTAGCAGAATCTGAAATTGAGCAGTGACGATGGCACTAAAGAGGTTGATGCCACAATGTACAGACAGCTGGTTGGCAGCTTGATATATCTTACAACAACCAGACCTGACTTGGCATACTCTGTTAGTGTGTTGAGCCAATTAATGTTGAAACCACTTGAAAGTCACTGGGTAGCAGCAAAGAGCGTGTTGAGGTATCTTTGTGGTACTGTTAATTATGGTATTTTATACACTGATGTATCTGATGTTACTCTAGCAGGTTTTTCAGACTCAGACTGGGCAGGTAACTTGGATGATCGGAGGTCCATCACAGTTTACGCATTCAACATAGGATCCGGGGTCATAGCATGGAGCAACAAGAAGCAGAATACTGTAGCCTTGTCATCATGTGAAGCTGAGTATTAAGTATTGTGTGCAGCGACGTGTGAAGCAATCTGGTTGAGAAGGCTTCTCAAAGATGCAGGAAAAGAACAAAAGAATCCCACTTCCATCAAAAGCGACAACTAGAGCACCATTAAAGTAGCATACAATCCAGTGTTTCAAAAAAACACCAAACATATAGACACTCAGTTCCATTTTGTTAGAGAGAAAATACAGTCAAAAGAAATTGTTGTTGAATATTGTAAAACTTGTGACAATTTGGTTGATATTTTTACAAAGCCTCTTACATGAGTGAAATTTGAATTGTTTAGAAGGATGCTAAGAGTCCAAGAGAACCCTTTCTCCATTAAGGGGGGGAGTTAAAAATAATTAATATTATTTTGTATTAATGGATAAAATGGTTACATTGTTGTAACGTTCTCCCTAGTTTAGGATTAGTTCCTAAAGTTTAGGGGTTTGGGTGCAACTTCCTAATTCCTAGTATTGTATTTAATGATGTAATCTTTGATTGGTGAATAATAGAGTGTACGAGAGTGATCTCTCTGTTTTGTGAGTGTAGTCTCCAGGTGCAGGCCACACCTGAGAGCTACATCTCTTTCTTTTCAATTTTGTTCACATTTTATCTGATTAGCCTTTCAATTCAATGCATGAGTGTTTAAAATTTCCTTCCCAACCAACAAACTCCACAAGTGAAGAGAGTATCATTGTATGAGCCTTTTGAAGCACGAGATCCCAAAAATGGTTTTCTACCTATGCAATCTTTGGTAGTCTGAATTGGAAAATATTAATTCAATTTTGTCTTGAAAGTTACATTGGTGGTGCAAAACCTTGTTTTACTTTGAAATAGTTCAAGTAGAGTTAGTCTTGGTATAAAAAAAATATTGTTTAATGTATTTATAGATTCTTTAATCATAAATGATATGTTTGAATTCCATTATTAGTCAAAATTTGAATTCCACTCTTAGTTAATGTATTTTCGTTCAAAATTTTTTTAGTGATTTAATTGGCTTTTATATGTTCTTGATTTTATCTTGAACATCATTCTTTACTAACATTCAACTAATATTCTTTACTAGTCATTTAAAATCTAATGGTTTATTTAGAATTTGATAAAAAAATTATTCTTAGTTGAAGTGGCAAAGTAGGAAACTAATTTAATTCTTGCACATATAGTGAGTGTGCTTCATCAATTTATGAATATCATATTGATATGATAAATGTCTAATTGTAAGAAAGGAAGACATTTGTAGTAGGATAATGGAATCTAGACATTTAGAGGTTGAAATATTTAATGGCCACAAGCTCAATTTGTGGATAACAAAGATCAAATATATACCTACTAAAAGAGCATAGAAGGAAATCATGGTGAAGGAAACAAAGCCCTACACTATGAAGCACAAGGATTCGGATAAGGTGAATGATAAGGCTATTTCCTTCATTAGCCTTAATCTATTTGGTTTTATATTATTGGATGTGTCAAGGGAAAATATATCAAAGAATATATAGAATAAGCTTGACTTGTGTGAGGCTAAAACCATCATGAATTTGATATTCTTGTAAAATATGTTATATGCTTTGAAGTTGAAAGATAGTGATAGAGTTACATAATGCCTTAATGATTTTAATTCTTTGATTAATCAAGAAGACCATTAATGATGAATTAAAAGACAATGCGTGATGCACAACCTTGCTCTATAGTCTTTTAAATTATTGGAAGAAAATGAGATACCATTAATGGAGCTGGAAAGATTAAAAAATCTCAAGTTGGATGAGATTGTTGGTAACTTACTTTAAGAGGGGACAAGGAGAAGAACTTATAAAAGAAATAGTGATTTACAACCTTTTGTGACTAGGGATTACTCTAAGGAGAAAAACAATGAACTATCTAGTGGAATTAAACATAGATATTGAGGAAGATATGATAATAAAGGTAGGAAGAGTTAAGAGTTGACTTGTTACATGTGTCATAAGTGTGAATCAGGTCAACCCTTTAGAGGAGAAAGAAGAAAATGAGGAGGATTCAACTATTGAAATTTCTATTTGTGATGGAAATATGTATCTCTCTTTGACATGTTTATTAACCAATGCCCATGATGAGGCATGATTAACTGATTTAGAGGATTATTTATATATAACTTCTCACATTGAGTGGTTCATGGATTATGAATAATCACATGGAGGAAAAGTATTTCATGGAGACAATTTCAGTTATGAAATTGTTCGACATGATAGTGTATAATTCCAATACAAAGATGGATTAATGAATTGGATTCCCAATGTATGGCATCTATCATGATTGGAACATAACATAATTAAATCTAAAAAATTTGATGCACGTATCGATACAATCAACTCTAGAGGAGTTTGTAGATTTGTTCAAACCTTTTGGCCAAGGGTATTTGGCTTGGAACTTTGTACAAGTTTCATGTGACTACTCAAGTCACATACATAAATGATCACATTTAATACTTCAAAAATTGTGTTGTCGCATCACTAGATGGGACATCTTATGAAACTAAATTATGAGAGATATAAGATTGTCCATAGACTTCACGATTTAAAGGAATATTTGAGTTTTAGTGAGCATGTCTACATGAAAAAAGAAGAACAGGGTTTAATTTTCCTTAACTAACAATAAAGGTCATTTGATGCTTGAATTAGTGCACTTTGATATTTGTCAACTTAAAAATGAGGTTTTCATTAGAGGATATCGCTATTTTATCACTTACTAATTGAAGTTGGTTTTTTGTTGGTTCATCAAAATATGGAATTGGAGACTGACCCACACTATACAATTTTGTAGTCAGTGTTTCAAACCAAGACCATGATATTGATTCAAAACATTGACTACAAAATGTACACTTTTGGTTATTCTTTGATTATGAATTTTGATATTTTATCACTTCCATTGATGAATTCTCATGGAAGTCATGGGTTTATTTCATAATGAAGAAAAGTGATTCCCTTGAAGTTTTAAAGACCTTTATTGCCTTGATTAGAAGTGAAAGTGGGAAGAAAGTGAAGCCTTTGAAAAACTACAAAGTGTTGGGTTGTGTTATATTCTTTCCACGACTAACCCAAGTAGTGAACCGGGGGGTTAGATCCTTTGCGCTGATTGCGCAGCGGGGGGTCACAGGGGGGGCGGCAGCCCCCCCTATTCGGGGGGTTTGAGGGGGGCGGGTAGCCGCCCTCTACGGGGTCCGAGGCAACGACCCGGGAAATTTTTTTTTGGACCCTATATTAGGTTGGGCGAACCTACCTATGGTTTTCGGTCCATGGTTTTGGACGCGATGGTTTTCGGTCCATGGTATTGGATGCTTCAGCATGTATAAATATGTATTGTAATATTGAAAGGAATAATGAAAAATCAAGCTAGTAGTCCCGATTTTGGGATCCAGGGAAAATATCTGTGTATATGTGTTTTATGTGTTATGCTCTCGCATTGTTTATTTTTTTCTGATTTAGAATTCGTATGCAGGTAATTTCTGTACGGGGTTAAAACCTACATTTGGTATCAGAGCACTTTTGGCTTCAAGGGGACGCCTTTGTTGCTGAGGGGTTTCGATCGGGCCTGTGGTAGACCCTGTTCAGTGGGAGATCTGCGAGATCGATTCTGGTGGTGAAAGAAGATGGCAAGCAGCGGAAAGATAGAGATCGAGAAGTTCAACGGTCAGAGTTTTGAGTTGTGGAAACTAAAGATGGAGGATCTGTTGGTGGATAAAGATCAATGGATCGCGGTAGATCCAGGTACTAAACCAACGGGAGTGACCGATGAAGAATGGAAGAAGTTGGATCGGAAGGCAAAGAGCACAATACGATTGTGTGTCTCAGATTCAGTATTGCTGAATGTATCAGGGGAAGCTACGGCGAAGGCATTGTGGGACAAGTTAGGGACTTTGTACCAATCTAAGTCTCTGGTGAATAAATTGTTCCTACGGAAAAAGCTGTATAACCTGAGGATGAAAGATGGAGACTCGGTGACAGAGCATCTGAACGCATTTAATACTGTGGTAAGTCAGTTAGCGTCTGTTGATATTAAAATTTCAGATGAAGATAAGTGCATCAGTTTGTTGTGTTCTCTACCAGATTCGTGGGATATTCTGGTTATTGCAATAGGTAGAAATGCAACTGCTTTGTAGTTTGATGAAATAGTCTCAGCCTTGCTGACGAAGGAGATGAGAAGGAAAAATATGGAGAGCCAAAATGGTGATGCCTTGTCTGTACGAGGACGGCCCCAGAATAGAAACAAAAATAAGTCATCGAGTGGGAGATCTAAATCTAGAGGGAGATCTAAATCTCTAGGAAAACCTGTAAAGGTGGTGTGCTGGAAATGCGGAAAGGAAGGGCACTTCAAAAGGGACTGTAAATCTAAAGCTCCTCATAAAGGAAAGGGATCTGATGATGCTCCTTCTGCAGAGGTGAAAACCACCTTAGATGAAGGTGGGGATGTGTACTTGGCTTCTTCAAGTACACATGTAGATCATGAGGCATGGTTGATTGACTCAGGTGCATCCTTTCACTTCACTCCCCATAGAGAGTGGTTCTACAAGTATGAGAAATATGATGGTGGTGATGTCTTCTTCGGAGATGATAGGAAGGCTAGAATCATTGGTCGCGGAAAAGTAAAGTTGAAGTTGCAAGGTGGAAGGGTTAGAAAACTTCCGGGTGTTTTGCATATTCCTGCATTGGCCAGAAATCAGATTTCTGTAAGCAAGTTGGATGATGCAGGTGTAAAAACAATGTTCGAGAAGGATACCTGCAAGATGGTTTGGGGAGCACTAGTATTGATGCGGGGAGTTCGGACTGGAACTCTGTACAAGCTACAAGGTAGCACTGTTGTTAATGGATGCAACAGTTCTGTGGTTCTTGAAAGTGGAGCTGAAAATCTAGTGGTCTCTGGAGAGAAGACCATGTTGTGGCATCAAAGGCTTGGACATATTGGAGAGAAGGGCCTTCGAATACTTCATGGTAAAGGTATGGTAGAAGGTATGAGTAATAGCTCTCTAGATTTTGATTTCTGTGAAAATTTTGTATATGGGAAGCAGAATCAGGTGAGTTTCCCCTCTGGTGGTAAGAGGGTGAAACAGATATTAGAGCTTGTGCACAGTGATGTGTTTGGACCTGTGAAGGTTCCATCACTGGGTAAGTCTGTGTACTATGTATCATTTATAGATGACTTCTCAAGGCATACATGGATATATTTCCTTAAGAAGAAATATGAAGTCTTTGACAGGTTTAAAGAATTTAAGGCTCTGGTGGAAAATCAGACAGAGAAGAAGATAAAGGTGTTGAGGACAGATAATGGTGGAGAGTTTTGCAGCAAGGAATTTGAAGAATTCTGTAAGAAGTGTGGTATAGCATGACAGAATACTACTCCATATACACCTCGGCAAAATGGAGTTGCAGAAAGGATGAACAAGACGTTGATGGAAAGGGCAAGAAGCATGCTCAGTGGTGCCAGGTTAGGACAAGAATTCTGGGCAGAGGCGGTGGATACTGCATGTTACTTGGTCAACAGGTCACCTTCATCAGCGTTGGAGGATAAGACTCCACAAGAAGTATGGACTGGTAAGAAACCCTCTCTTTCACATCTGAGGGTATTTGGATGTGATGCATATGTACATGTTCCAAAGGAGAAACGAACCAAGTTGGATAGTAAATCTGAAAAGTGCATCTTTATTGGGTATAAGGATGGTTTAAAGGGTTATAAGCTTTGGAACCCAGTCACACGAAAGGTTGTGTACAGCCGAGATGTGGTGTTCAGAGAGGTAAAAGATGTTATTAAACATGAAGTCCAACCAAAGGAACCTGAGAAGATAGAGTTTGAGCTAAAGGAGGAAGAATCAGACTCTGCAACAGAGGAGGAATCAGAAGATGAAGAGCCACAAACTCTGGCTGTGAGAAGATCAGTTCGAGAAAGAAGGCAGCTAGAAAGGTATAGTCCTTCTGCTTTTTGTTCAAATTTTGCTTTGTCTGTTACTGATGATGATCCCAGAACTGTGAAGGAAGCAGTAGATTTAGAGGATGGAAAACTCTGGAAAGATTCCATGGTTGATGAAATGGCATCTTTGCACAAAAATGAGGCTTGGGATCTGGTGGAGTTGTTGGCTGGGAGGAAACCCATTGGCAGCAAATGGGTGTTTAAAAAGAAGACAAATGCAGAAGGGAAGGTGGAGAAATACAAAGCTCGATTGGTAGCAAAAGGTTATTCCCAGGTGTCGGGAATTGATTTTGGTGATATTTTTTCTCCTGTTACCAAGGTAACTTCTATTAGGTTACTTTTATATGTTGCTGCTGGTTTTGATTTTGAGGTAGAACAAATGGATGTGAAGACAACATTTCTTCACGGGGATTTAGAAGAGGAAATCTACATGAAGCAACCTGAAGGCTTTGCAGTGAAGGGTAAGAAAGAACTGGTATGCAAGTTAAAGAAGTCTCTGTATGGGTTAAAACAGTCACCAAGGATGTGGTATCAGAAATTTGATACATTTATACGGGGACTTAGCTTCACCAGAAGCAAAGAAGATCATTGTGTGTATTTTAAATTAATTGGTGACCGTGTTATTTATCTGGTCTTGTATGTGGATGATATGTTGCTGGTTGGAAATGACAAAGAAGTTATCCAGGACTTCAAGACCCAATTGTCCTCCAAATTCGACATGAAAGATCTTGGTGATGCAAACTATATTTTGGGCATGGAAATTAAAAGAGATCGGGCAAAGAGGAAGCTCTGGTTAAACCAAAGGAAGTATGTTGAGACAATACTGCAGAGGTTTAATATGCATGATAGTAAATCGGTGAAGGTTCCTATTCCTGTAGGTGTGAGGTTATCTATTGAACAGTGTCCCAAGACACAAGAAGAGGAAGAGGACATGTCCCGTGTTCCATATGCGAGTGCAGTCGGTAACCTGATGTATGCAATGGTCTATACTAGACCAGACATCAGACATGCAGTGGGAGTATTGAGCAGGTTTATGTCAAAACCAGGGAAGGAGCACTAGACAGCAGTGAAGCGGGTTTTCAGGTATTTGCGTGGCACTAGTGATTATGGTTTGTGCTACCAAGGAAGACCAGGATTGGACAGAGTGTTGGATATTCGTGGCTTTGTTGATGTAGACTGGGCTGGAGATCTGAATCAGAGAAGATCTACAAGTGGGTATGTGTTTAACCTATTTGGAGGTGCAGTCAGTTGGATGAGTAAGAAACAATCTGTAGTGGCACTATCAACTATAGAGGCAGAATACATGGCAACCACTCATGCAAGCAAGGAAGCAGTTTGGTTGCAGAGATTGTGTTCAAGTATGGGGTTAGTACGGGGAGCTATAAGAATATAATGTGACAGCCAAAGTGAAATTTTCTTGGCAAAGAACCCTGCTTATCATTCAAAGACAAAGCACATTGATGTTTAGTATCACTTTGTGAGGGATATGATAGAAGACAAAAAGGTGTTACTAGTAAAGGTGGACACTTTGAAGAATACTGCAGATGCATTGACAAAATCTGTGAGCTCTGAGAAGTTCTCTTGGTGTAGAGAAACAATGGGCATTTCAGGGCTGGAAAAATGACTAAGCTCTCCTGTGGCCCCCTGTGGAAAGAAAACAACAAGTGGGAGATTGTTGGGTTGTGTTATATTCTTTCCATGACTAACCCACGTAGTGAACCAGGGGGTTAGAGGGGGGGGCAGAGCCCCCCCTTCGTTGCGTCGATTGCGCAGCGGGGGGGTCACAGGGGGGGCGAAAGCCCCCCTTGTCCGGGGGTTTGAGGGGGGCGAGTAGCCCCCCTCTATGGGGTTCGGGGCAACACCCCGGGAAAATTTTTTTTGGACCCTATATTAGGTTGGGCGAACCTACCTATGGTTTTCGGTCCTTGGTTTTGGACACGATGGTTTTCGGTCCATGATATTGGATGCTTCGGCATGTATAAATATGTATTGTAACATTGAAAGGAATAATGAAAAATCAAGCTGGTAGTCCCGGTTTTGGGATCCAGGGAAAAATCTTTGTGTATATGTGTTTTATGTGTTATGCTCTCGCATTTTTTATTTTTCTGTGATTTAGAATTCGTATGCAGGTAATTTCTGTACGGGGTTAAAACCTACACAAAGGTGATGAGCATTGTTTCAAAGAATTCAACTTTTTTAACAATCTCATGATATTGCAAGAAAAATTTTCACACACATAATCCTAAGAAAATAGTGTTCCTGAGAAGTTGAATTGAACTTTGATGGAGAAAGAATACAACGTGAAGAGAAGAAAATTTAAGAAGAGAACAAAATATATGTAGAAGGGGAGGAGAAAAGGAAAATATAAGAAGATGTAAATAAAGCTATAAAATAAATTGCAAATATATATATATATATCTATATATATATTGGGGACCTAGAGAGCTACCTTCGCGGTTGGTGTTCCTTCGTATATCTTATGATTTGATCCCTCCACACGAAATTCCACTCTCCCCTATCTCACTCAAGTGAAATGGTCAATAAAGCACCCCGCCAGTGTTTTGGTGACTTTCACTATATATATAAAGATGCAAAGACATTTTTGTAACACTCCCTCCCACCCTTCTTTCACTATGCATGTTCATGGAAGGTGTTACTTTAATTTTAACCTAACTTTTAAGGTATGTTATGGAAACAGGCTTACAAAAATTCTTAATCCCAAAAGTTATCAAGATCAATTTCTAATACCGTCGTTGGATTGATCTCGTTGAGATCTTTCTAAAGATATAAATTTTATCCCGATCCGATGCTCGGATCATAAGTTATGGCCATTTAAATATCTTGTGTTTAATCCTTACCATATATGCAAGGACTTACCATGTGGCACCCACATAGTGACCCCACCTCACCTAGCTGGTTCCACGTCATGCTAGCATCAATGTGACCATGGCTAAGTCCATGAGGTACTTTCCACCTCTCCTCACCCATGGGCCCTATTACTTTAACCCTTAGTGTGTAAATCCATTATTTCTCATTATATCTAACTTATATGAAATATGGAGTTAAACCCCTTGCTACTTTCCCACCGATGCAACAAAGCCAAAATGCGCTAGCGGCTTGTATCCATTGCACCCTCCCTCCTAACAATTAAAAAGTTGGGGTGGGGGTCAACTATTTGTTGTATATGCAGATAAAATTCTCACGATTCGCCCTTCTATTCCTTCTCCATGTGTTTTCCTCTTCTATAGGGTGGCTTACATAAATTGTAAGTCCCCCCTACCTTCTAGAAAATAAACAGGGGGCGGGGGTCTACTATTTCTTTTATACGATAGTGGCCCCTACCATGCTCATGCGCACAACATAAGTGGCACCCCCTTGGCATCCACACAACGTCCCCGTCACTAAGCCTCTAAATCACCCTTTTGATTGCATCTCACTGACATCATCTTGATGCCATGGTGATGTCACCCTTCCATATGGCATTGATGTAGAAACATTAAATCTTCCCAAAGCCATCGATCTTTTAGAAAGAAAATATCCAAAGGGGTTTCAATAGTGAAAAGGAATTTTGATTCCTTATTTGTAAATAATCTTAGTTTCCTTTATTATTATAGGAAGTATGAGTCATATGTTTAGAAAAGCTATGGATAGGCAAGATTTTGTGGATAAGACAAAAGAAAATCTTCTTGAAAAGCATGAGTGATTTGTGGATTGACTTATGGATCTAGGGAAACAAATTTTGTTTATATATTTTATTTAAAAAATTGCTAGCCTACGAGCAAGGTTAATGGCCCAATGAATGTGAAATTAGGACATAAAGAAGAAGAGAATTTTTTAGTATATGTGTATGTAGAAATTTTATTTAATGAAATATATTTTCATACATTTGTTTTGTTCATGAATTGTTTCTGTATATATGTACTTGAGAAGAATTCTAGTCTTTGTGAAAGCTAGAATTAGTAAAGTTTCATCATCTATGTAAAGGTTTTTCCCAGAGTATCGTGTGGCTTCTAGATGACACCACATTATTGAAATCTCAGATTTTGGTAGTTTGTGCATGTATGGTTCAAGTATAACAGGTCAGTGGGAATGAATTACAGGATAAGGGATTTTCCTACATCAAAGTGATATCAGAGAAAAGGTTTTCTCTTGGTAATTGAGGAGAAATCAGAGCTTGTAGCAGAATCAGATTGGTTGAGTTTTCCTTGAAGAAAAATATAGAGGAAGAATCATTTGTGAGTTGGAGGAACATTGAAAGACTACAAAAAAAGGTAGAGCCAAAAGAGAATTGCACCAGTAGCAATATGCATGTCCACAGGAGGTAGAATAACAAGGTAAGGTGATCTTGTGTTTTCAAATAATTTGTGAAGTAATTTATTGATTGCAAGTAGAAAAGATGAGGATGTTTATAGTTGATGATGTTTATAGTCAAGAACAAAGAGAGTACTTGATGATGATGTCAAAGAACCTTGTAGTAGATAACGAGGGAAGGAAAATTTCTTCGACGAAAATGTTGAGCAAGTTGAATTCAAAAGCCAAAGGAGCAAAGAGTGCTCAAGTGAATATTCTAGAGGAAGGAATTAGTAGAAATACCAAAGGAAGACTAGACATATAAGAGATTAGTGTGGTTTTTAGAGACAGGATGATGGACTCAGCTTGTTTCATTGGCTTTGTAGCTCACAATGAGTAAGGATAAGCTCATAAAATAAGGAATATTGTGACTATTGATGGTCATAGTAAAGGTTCAGAGGTAAGCCATAGAAAATCAAGTCAAGACAAACTTGATAGAGAAGTAACCAAAATTCAATTACAACTAGAGATGATGAGAGAACTGATATAGAGAGATGGGGAAGACCACAGATACAAATATAATCTTTAGAGGAGAGTTAAGTGGAATTTGTTGTAGGAGAGACTAACTCACAAAGGAAAATTGCTTAATTAACGGAAGAACTCAGACAGTTGAGTATGAAGAAATGGGCTACATATGTGAACCTAAGAAAGAATGTATCCTTGGAGAAAGTGATGATGGTATTGATGAGAGACTAACTAAAAGTCTCACATATTGTTTAGATAATGAAGATCAATGTGGATAAATGATGCATGCAACATCAAATGAGGCCACAAGGCCTTATGACTTTGAAACTTATGATTTTTGTATGTTTGTGGGTTTCTTAAGCCATGAAAATGATGAAGAGCCTTTAAAATTTGTCACAAAGGTGAAGAAAAATGAAAAAAAGATAAATTATGTTCTGAAGAAGGATGAGACTATATTTTCTCATGATATTCAACAAAATTAATTATTACGCAAGTGAAGAAAGAAATTTTTGGAGAAATTTTGCAGCAGTCCATTTTAGTAGGAAACATAGTGAAATTGGGCCATGCAAACAACTAAAAGAAAGAAGAGATGAAGAATTTAGATGAAGTTCTTATGAGATGTGAAGTTTAATTAAAATTACAAGAAAATTTGTTTGTAAAGGAATCTGAATTATAAATTACAGCTAAAGAAGAGGAATATGCAAACATGCCTAACAATGAAAATGTGCTTACAACATCCAAGGAAGTTGAGGTAAATTGTAAATTTAATTTTGAGGATGCAAGAATAGAAAATGGTGATGGATATAAAATACAATTATTTCCTAAAAATAAACCACAATTTGAACATTCAAATTTAGTGTTCAAAGATTTTGATGAAGAAATGGAATTTTTAGAAAAGTGGTTAGCAAAAGATATAGGTAAGGAATCAGATTTAGCCTATTTGAAGAAGAAAATTATAAATCCAATTGGAAGTGTATTAGAGGAATAAGGGGGGGGGGGGGGGGGGGGGGGGGGTGGGGGAATTGATGAATAGAAGTAGAAACACATTTTTAGCAAAAAAGGAAATATGAAGAAATATGAAGCAATATTTTCATCTTCTTCCATTTTCAAACTCTCAAACTTACCTCTATAAGTTTGTCGCTTTTCCTCCTTTATTTTTTCATTACCTTCATAATATATTTTAAGCTTGTCCCCTAGTTATTTGGTTGACTTGCAATGCATTACTTTCAAAAATTCAATATCTGATAAACAACTTAAGATGGAATATTTTTCCATCGCATTAAATGTATAGAGAGATTTACTAATGCATCAATGGGAGGAGTTGCAGGTGCTTGGAACCCATTCCAAACAACCATCCATACATCAATACCTAAATACATAATGTGGATTTCCATTCTTATTTTCCAAAAAGCATAGTTTGTTCCATCAAACTAGGGAGGCTTGCCTGAAGATCTGGGATTGCTAATATTCTTTGAGATCAAAATTGAAGTAATTAACTTTTCCAAAAGGAATCTTCTCTAATACCAATTGTTAGAATCATGATTAGACTTACAAAGGGTGAATTAATGTAACGAAAAAATTTAACCAATTTAAATTATTTCACAATTGACCATAAATTAAAACATAAAAATTCATCAATAAATACAATCATCATATCAAGAAATGAGAACAACATATGTACATGGAAACCCTTATTGGAGAAAACCACAAATATTTTATATTCTTAAATGTTTGATTACATTAATTTGTAGGAACCAACATGTTGGAGGCACATACACCCAAAAATAATTTGCAGGCACGAATCCCCAAATATATGCAAGCACCAACTTGTTGTAGGCTCCAACCTAATTAAGGCACTAAGCTATAAAATCTACAAGCATCAACTTGTTTTAGGTTCCAAACTAATTGAGGCACCAACATAAAAGATATGCAAGCACCAACTTGCTATATGTTGCAACCTGATTGAGGCACCAACCTCCATCACCAAAACACAGTAGACCACTTTTCATAATGTTTCAAACTATATCTACAAGCTCAAAACATAATAAATTCTCCTGAAAAATATGATCATATCAATAAAAAATTAACATGTTCTTTAATCATCAATAAGAAGAAACTTCTTCATACCAAGGCTAAACCTATTCATGAGCACTAGAAATTTTTGAAAAAAAATAAAACAAATAGGGCCTTTTGTCCTAAAAAACTTGTCTTCATGAATTTCCATGTCCCCCTTTCAAATCAAAAAAATATTCCATCCATTTCCCATTTTCAAAAATTAATTTGGGCCTCAAGATAGCCCACTAAACATTATAAAATTAAATTTTCAATAAAATGACTCTAATGGGTTGAGAGAAGGTACCTTTCAAATATATTGTCTATAAAATGCACATCCAATGTGTGTTTGAATAAATTTACCCTGTCGGTTTGAAAAATTGCACCAATCTAGTTCATCAAAAAGGCTTTTTCTTGTCAGGGAGTTCCAAACACCAAGAAATATTTAACCTTGAATTCCAACCCATGACCACTATGTATCAAGACAAGACAAATTCGGCTACATGCTACGTTCACATAGCTAGCCTTTGAAAATTATGTTTGTTGGTGTGTTATCAATGGTTAGTCCAAGAAAATTCATTTCCAACCAAACTCAAACCTACAACCATTGTAGATTAGAACATTATCAAACTACTGACTTCAAGCTCAATCACCATAAAACTACAACCAACATTCAAACCACAAATACAAACCTCTCTCTCTCTCTCTCTCTCTCTCTATATATATATATATATATATATATATATATATGTATGTATGTATGTATATATATATATATAGATATATATGTATGTATATATCTATATATATGTATATATATATATATATATGTATGTATATATATATATATATATATATATATATATATATATATATATATATATATATATATATATATATATATATATATATATATATGATCTATTCGACTAATAGAGATTATTTGACCATAATTTGTGGAGCCAACCCATATGACCATAACGTTACCAGGGGAGCCTCGAGCACCTGGGGGTTAAAATTTTCTTTTCCATATGACTAGAACAGGACTGAGAGCTTAGCTTTCCATGTGCAACCAGATGGTGATGTAGACATGACATCATTGTGCCCACGTATAACCCTTTGTTTGGTGCCATGGGTCACCCATATTTGGCCCTATTAGCCACTCAAAATTTCCTATCTGGCATGCCACATATTGACATTACCAAGGTTCTATGTGTTAGGGTTATACAACATCATCCATGTCAACCATATTTGCTTATGCCATGTCAACCATCTTTGCCCCGTAAACCATCTTTTTATCCCATTTTAACCATCTCTACTTACACCATGTCAACCATCTATGCCATGTTAACAATCTTTTCTTATGCCACGTCAAGCATCCTCTTACACCATGTCAATTATCTTCTTATGCCACATGAACCAAGTCAACATATACCATGTCAAAAAAATTGTGTTATATCAAGCCTGCTATGTGTCTTAATTATGCCACATCAACCATCTTTTCTTATGACACATCAAACAGGTAGTACATTGAACCCACCACATCACAGGTATGTTATTGGACACATCACATAGGTGTTACATTGGACCCACCAAATCACATGGGTGTACAAGTGTTACACTAAACTCATATATGCTACTTCATTACATGAATTTTATGCAATGTGGGATGGGGTCGCACCCCTCTTAATTCCCACCTGGAACCACGAAAAAATCTAAATACTTTGTCATTAAATGCCATGCAACTTTGTCCATCCACCATCATTGATTGTCTGAGCTAGTCATTAATTTCTTGATCTGTAGGAAAATATGCACATTGGTTAACAAATTTTTGGTTTGACACATTTTACTCCATTGTAAATATATTTGATTTCAATTCATTATTTCTCCATATCTAGTGGGAGTTTTACCAAGTGTCATATATCAATGGAAATATATCAGAGAGAACTATCTAACCAAATCATTTGAAAGTTTGTTTGATCAAAATAACTCTAAAAAAAGTTGAGTAATATTCAAGCTATGATTTCCAAGGTATCATGTTTAAATTGGCATTTCTTTTGATTTTGGAGGAGTTTGACCATTGGAAACATCTTAGAGAGGGCTATCCAACTAGATCTCCTACATAGTCATTTGATTGTCATAAATTCAAAAAATTCTTAATAATATTTAGGATATCATATCTCCTTTGACATTACTAACATCATATATCCTTTGAAATTAATGACATGACATTGGTTGTCATTAATGACAACACTATGTTGAACAATCTCCCCCTTTGTCATTGATGAAAAGACCACCAAAAATTGATGGTCGTTGATGGCAATGAACAAATTCCCCCTATCAGCCTACTGCAAGATATGTCCTTATGATATAGTGCCAATTATCTTTTGTCCTCATGATATAGTGAATGTATTCTATCTCTCCCCTTTTGACATCAATGGAAAAGGGACCACCCATTCATAATGGTTACTCGTCCAATGAATAATAATACACAATTACTCTTCTGAAGTTACTACTTCTTGTTGTGGAATTTCTCCCCCTGTGAAGGAATTCTCCTCCTATGAAAGCTTTCTGCTACAACCATACTGTTGATTTTATATTACTAATTATACAAGAACAATTTTATGCAACTAACAATTACTTCCAATGATATGTTATATTACTTTAACACACTCCAAAACATCGTTAATTAATTACACTCAGAAAATTCAATTGGTCAAATATTAACTGTCTCTAAAGTTCAACTCCTTGGAAACTTTGGCCTCTTCCTCGGATAGCTTCCCACGTGGGTGAGAGAGAAAAAATGTGAGTGATGAGTGTGTATGAAAATGAGAAGTTCAAGTGTCTATGCTACCCTATACACTTGAACTTCTTATTTTCATACACACTCATCACTCACATTTCTCTCTCTCTCACATGTGGTAAGCTATGAGGAAGAGGTCAAAGTTTCCAAGGAGTCGAATTTTTGAGATAGTCAATGTTTGAAAAAATTATTTTTCCTGAGCGTAATTACTTAATGATGTTTTGGAGTGTATTAAAGTAATATGATATATCACTGGAAGTAATTATTAGTTGTATAAAATTGTGCTTTTCTAATTAGCACTAGAAAATCAACATGGTATCAGGGCATAAATTATGGTGGGCAATATTTCCTAGTAAATATGTTTAATTACTGAAATATAAAGAATGTACCGCATATTTACTTTTTACTTCTACCTTAATTTATGCAAGAATTGCATAAATTATGGAGGAATAATTTCACAAAGTCAAATACTATGTGGGTGGATTATAACCTAATTCTAATGGAGTAAAATATAAATTTTAACGTGAGGATAGATTTTACGTCATAGCACCAAAGAGTAAATGGTTAGAGAAATGTGTGGGGTGAATAGCAACATCAATCCACTATTGTTCATAAGAAATTAACCTAGGATATTTATAGGGAATCTTAGAGGGTTCTCTCCAGATTAAGCATAAACTCAACAAGAGTGATTTATGTTTGAGAGGGAGAAATTATATAGACACCTAGAACCATGCCAGATGACAGCAAGAGATTATAGTTCAGAGGGAGTATATAGTTTAGGTAGAGTTGAAGGATGAAACCTATTGAAGATCCAAAGGGTATCTCTTGATGATGAGGAGTAGGAGGCCTCAAAGGATATGGGTTCATGTCCTTCTCTACCTATGGAACATCGTTTATATCATCAAGGGTCAATTGAGCTAGTGGACTCACTTAGGGTCATTGTTCCAAAATCTAAGAAGAGGCCAACATGGATTCAAAATACATTGAAGGATGTAGAGGGGCATGTAAATACACATGGCACCTTCAAGGAAAGAAAATTTCCTAAGAAGTACTCAGGATATGATGAGCGACATCATTGATTTTGGCCATCCAACTCTAAGGAGGCAATAGGCCAGCAAGTTTGGAAAGATGCCATGATGGAGGAATATTTTTCCATCATGAAGAATGTTGTGTGGGAAATTCTGTGGAGACTTAGAAGTCAATATTGAATTTCAAGTGGATGTACAAGATCAATCATGTGGTAGATGGAAACATAGAGAAATACAAAGTGATATTCAGGGCAAGAGGGTTCTCCTAGAAAGAGGGAGAGGACTATGAAGAAACATTTGCTACGGTCACCAGATACACTTATATTATAACTATTATTTCTATTGCTTCTATTATGGGTTGAAAATTGCATTAGATGGATGTGAAAACCTATTTCCTCAATGGAGTGATTGAGGAAGAAGTGTACGTAGAGAAACCTCGGGAATTTGAGGTACACGAGAAGGATTCTCTTCATGTTTGCAAACTGAAGAAGGATTTTTGCAGACTTAAGTAGGCACCTTGGGCTTGGTATTCTTAGATTGTTGGATACCTAATGAGGCTTGGTTTCACCAAGAGTGGTGTCAATCCCAATATTTACTACAAGGTTATTAAAGGTGAGCATGTGATCTTGTTGTTATATGTTGATGATTTTTTTTTTAGAGGAGCAAAAAAATCATTGATTAGTGTCAGAGGAAGTTGACCTTTGATTGTGAGATGAAGGATATAGGTTTGATGAATTACTTCTTTGGATTAGAAGTGTGGCAGAAACCTGGTGAAATATTCCTTGGTCAAGGGAAGTATATTATTATTAAGATCCTTTAGAGATTTGGGATGATGGACTACAAGTCCATGACCACTCCCATGGTGACCAATTTGAAGAAACTGAGAGAATTTGACCTAGATTTTATGGATCCCTCTATGCATCGATAGTTGATTGACTCCTTGATGTACGCAATTAATATTAGACCTAGTATTTTCTTTTCAATGAACACTCTGATTTAGTTCATGGTTAGACCTAGGCACGCACATTGGATTTTGGCAAAGCACGTGTTGAAATATCTATGTGGTACAGTCAGTTATGGATTCAAATATGTCTCAAATCGTGAAGTAAAACTATAAGGATACACAAATTCTAATTGGGTAGGAAGTTATAAAGACAAGAAGAGCACATTAGGATGTTGCATCAGTTTGGCTTATGCTATGATATCCTAGATGAGAAAGAAGTCAGAATTTGTGGCACTCAGCATTGTAGAGGCTGAGTATATTTCAACTAGTCTATTGAGTTGTGAAGTAGTGTAGCTTTAGAAGTTGCTCACAGGATTATTTGATTAGGTGTTGGAGACGATCGTGATGATAGGTCGGATCACATTGAGATCAAGTACCACTACATCTAGGACATGGTACATAAGGAAGAAATGAGGCTCCAATACATTTCTATAGACGAGTAGGTTGCTAACATTCTCACAAATCCTTTGTTCCAGATGAAGGTTGTATACTTCAGGGGACAAGCTTGGAGTGGTTTATAATGCCTCCCTCATTGAGAGGGAGTGTTGATGTTGTAGAATTAGCGAAGACATTCTCCCTAGGTCAAGGGTATTGACTGGGTGTCATGTAATGTAGCTAGGGATAATGGCCCAGATAACATTAGGGCCTGGAGTGCTCCCTCGGTCAGAAGGTTTTGACCATATATTTCTAAGGGTTACTTGGCTAGTGGGTAGCATGAGTGCCTCAAAGTATTAGGCAAACACTTTTACCATTTAAGTGCCATGTGACAACACGGGGGAATGGTAAATGGCTTAGGGTTTCACCATTAGTCAGAGAAAATTGACTTGGTTGAAAGTGATGACTTGGTTAGTTGGTGACCCAAGAATAGTTTTGTCTTTTATCCTAGTTAGAGGGTACCTAAACATATAACCAAAAGGTATTTGGATAGGCGGTGACTAGATCCTTTGCATGATGTTGATGCAGGATCCTTTCCATGTGGTTCCAGAATGGAACATGAAGTGGTGGGATACATTAACATAGTAGGCTCATTCAATTTTTCCTTGGGATGGAGACTTTTTTTAGCTAAATGGACATCTTAAAGAATTCAAGGTGAATACCTCCCTAGCTAAAAGGGCGTGTTTATTTTTGGGTAGTTGTGCGAGGTATTCTCTAGCTACACAAACTAAAAGAGAGAAAATTAAATTTTAAATTAAAAGAAAGAAAATTTAATTTAAATTTAAATTTAATTTGCAAAGAGACACGCCTCTTGGGAACCCTAAAATCATTATAAAAATACACTTGAACTTCTTATTTTCATACACAATCATCACTCACATTTATCTCTCTCTCTCATGTGGGAAGCTATTTGAGGAAGAGGTCGAGTTTTCAAGGAGTCAAATTTCTGAGACACTCAATGTTTGAATAGTTGAATTTTCTTAGTTTAATTATAGTAATGATGTTTTGGAGTGTGTTAAAGTAATATCATATATCATTGGAATTAATTATCAATTGTAGAAAATTATTTTTGTCTAATTAGAAATAGACAATCAACACATACTCCCCCTATTAGTAGTCTAGAGGTCAACCCTATACTCCTAACGTCTAAGATATTGCCTCTAATTATCTCAATATCGAATCTGATGGTTCATTTCTTAGCTTCCCTTGGATTTCTCGACTCCTCTTTTTGAGAATTTCTCAACCGCTCTTTCTAATAATTTCTCCCCCCTATTCCCAGAATCCTTTCAATATTTTCCTCTCTTACATCCATATTGCATATTATTTCTCCTTCAAGTTCCATCTCAATCACACATATATACTTGAGGAAGCTTTCACCAATGGATTATATATGAGTGGTTAGATCTATCCTTGGCTCTTCCTATTTCCCTCTCCATGATTTGAGAATATTCTTTGAGTTAGCAGAGAGACATTCTTTTGTGAACCATCTCATTTTAATCCTGCAATCACGACGTATATGCCCTTGGTTGTGTAATTTGTATCATTTTGTGTTGAACTTGAATAATGGAAAAAATGGTTCATATGATCTGTTGTTTCCCATATATATGTTCTTAGAAGTCTAATAATAGCCTTTATTTCTTATATAATCATTCATGGTATAGGTTCTTCAATCCCTTTCTTTATGTCCAAATCTTGTGCATGAGAAACAATGACCAAAAAATATATTTGTATACCTCTTTGAATGGAGTTGTCTTGGTGAAGCATTTCTTCTAAAATTGTTCCTCAAAAGATATTTATCTCTTTGTTTATCATTGACTCTTATTACACTATTGATTGTAAATCCCTTGAGAGGATTATAATAAATTTATGATGTGTTATCATTTTTTAACTCATCCTTATTTCTTCCCTTCCTTTGGCTAGTTGTATCTTGTTGATTCCTGGTTCATTTTTGGGCATCACTTGAGCTGCTGAAATTAATATGCTTAGGCAGGTATTTTACTTGACCAGTGTCTTCAATTGTATTGCTACTGGATCCTATGAATTTATTAATATCTCTTGAACTATTCTCCATTTGGTGTCCTTGAGGGTTCTTCATCTTAATGCTCTTCCTAATAATCAAGGCTTGTTTTAATGAGCAAAGATATCTACAGGTTGAGGATATGATCTAATGATTCTTAACCTTTAATGAGCTTCAAGTTTTGATTAAATTGATATGAAGTCTTCTCTAATTCTTTTCTCAAGATAAAAATTTATTATTCTATTTTTTCTTAGTGTTTTTCCTTTTATTTTAGCTACTTTGGTATAATCTCCTTTATCCTCTTAGTTTCTCCTACTTCAATTTTCAGAGAGAAAAAAAATCTACATCACAATCTTTATATTTATGGTCTTGCATTTGTTGTTCTAGATGATATAAATTATTTCTTAAAGGTCCTAATTCTTCCAAGGCATTTATGAGTTCTCCTTGAAAATATACTTATGCTTCAATCTCTTCTTCAGTTATGAACAATATCTCTCCTTTTTCATCATCAGACATGCTTTCATTGCTTTTATAATCATTTTCTTCTTTGGAGTACAAGCTTCTCCTTTTGGAATTTCATCTTCCCTTACAATGATTAGATTTGAATTTTACTTCATCATCATTATCATTTACTTTTTCATAAGGGAATTTAGAGTTATAATATCCTATTCTTCCATATTTAAAACATTTAAATAAAAGCTTAACTCTAAACTTTACAATTCATTTCTTTATCTTTCTTACAAATTTTTCTTCCTCTTCATTTGATTCATGGCTAAAGTCTTCTTCAATATGATGCTTCATTCCTTCCTTCGGTGCTTTGAATGAGGCTTCTTTGAATTTCTCTTCTCCTTGTCAGTCCTTAGTTCATATACAATAAAAGTATCTAACACTTAAGATGACATTTTTTCCATTGCATTAGATGTGTAGAGAGCTTTGATAGATGCATTAGTGGGAGGAGTTGTAGGTTCTTGGAACCCATTCCCAACAACCATCCATACATTAGTACCAAAGACATAAGATTCCATTCTTATTTTCTAAAGAGCATAGTTTGTTCTGTCAAATTGAGGAGGCTTTCCTGAAGATCTGAGGTTGGCCATGTTCATTGTGATCAACCTTCCAGTGATTAACTATTCTTGAAGGAGCTTTCTCTGATACCAATTATCATAATTTTGATTACATCGAGAGGGGCGAGGTGAATCAATGTAATGACCAATTTAACCAATTTAAATTATTTCACAATCGATCATAACTGAAAATATGACAGTGCATCACTAAATAAAATTGTCATATCAACACATGAGAATACAATATGTACGTGGAAAACAATATGGGAGAAAAACACAAATATTTTATCTTGTTCAATCTTTGATTACATTAATTTTCAAGTACCAACCTATTGCAGGCACCTTCCCCCAAAAAACAATTGTAGGCACCAAATTGCTAGAGCACCAACCCCCAAAGTCTAATTGTAGGAACCAACCTACCAGAGGCACCAACCCCAAAAGATATGAAAGAAACAACTTTATGTAGGCTGCAACCTGATTGAGGCACCAACCTCTAAAATATGCAAGCACTAACTTGTTGTAGGCTCCAACCTAATGGAGGCACCAACCTGTAAATATGAAAGCACCAAGTTTTTGTAATTTCCAACCAGTTTGAGACACCAACCTCCTTCACCAAAACATATTGTACCACTTTTCATAATATTTCAAACTAGATCCAAAAGCATGAAACATAATAAATGTCCCTAACAAATCAGATCATATCAATACAACTTCAACATATTCCTCAATAATCAATAAGAAGCATCTTCTTCATACTAATACTAAACCTATTCATAAGCTCTAGAACATTTTTACAAAAACAAAGGAAAGATGGCCTCTTTTCCTAAAAACAAATTCAAGAATTTTCATGTCCCCCTTTTAGACAAAAAAAAAAAAAATCATGCCATTTCCCCTTTTTTTCAAATATTAATTTGAGCCTCAAGATCACCAACTAAACATTTTAAAACTTGGTTGATTCACAATATGACCCCAAGGGGTCAACATAAGGTACCTTTTATATCCGTCCTCTACAAAATGCACTTTCTAGTGTGTGTTGAAAAACATGTACCCTGTCGGTTCAACAAAGTTCACCAACTTGGTTTGAAAAAAATCTCTTTTCAGTCAGCTAATTCCAAAGGTCAACAATTATTTAACCTCAAATTCGAACCCGTGACCATTGTAGAGCCAAACATGCCTAATACCAACTTAGCTACGTGTTACGTTCACATAGCCAACCTTCGCAAATTATATATATATATATATATATATATATATATATATATATATATATATATATATATATATATATATATATATATATATATATATATATATATATATATATATATATATATATATATATATATATATATATAGATATAGATATATTCACCAACTTGGTTTGAAAAAAAGCTCTTTTCAGACAGCTAATTCCAAAGGTCAACAATTATTTAACCTCAAATTCGAACCCGTGACCATTGTAGAGCCAAACATGCCCAATACCAACTTAGCTACGTGTTACGTTCACATAGCCAACCTTCGCAAATTATATATATATATATATATATATATATATATAGATATAGATATAAAGTTTGACACCAATGATCTGTTGGGCTGATCCAGGTTATTTGACCATAATCTGCACAACCAACTCACATGACCATAACGATACCAAGAGAGACTTGGGGTCTTTGGGATTAAAATTTTCTTTTGCATATGACCAAACTATGTGACCAAGACCTCAATTATCCGTGTTCAACTCAACGCTAACATAGACATGATATCATCATGCCCACATGGCACCATTTGGGTGGTGCCGCATGTCACCCAAATTTAACCTTATTGGACCATAAAAAATTCATGTCTGACATGCTACATGTCCACATCAGTAAGGTGCCATGTGTTAGGGTTTTTCTACATCATCCATGTCAACCATCACTACCACGTCAACCATATATGATCACGCAATGTCAACCATCTCTGCCATGATAACCATCTTTTCTTATTCCATGTGAATCATCTCTGCCACATCAACCATCTGTGTTTATGCCACATCAACCATATTCTTATGTCGCATCAACCAAGTTAGCATATATAATGTCAAAAAAATTATGTTATATCGGGCCCACCGCATGTCTTAATTCTATTTTGTCAACCATCTATTATTATGCCACATCAATTTGGCAATACATTAGACTTTCCACATCCTAGGTATGCCACCAGATATGTCACAAAGGTGTTACATTGGATCTACCACACCACACAAGTATATAGGTGTTACACCAAACATGTAGATGCCACTTCATTACATGATTTCTATACAATGTGGTATGGGCTCACAGCTGTCTTGGTTCCCATGTGGAACCATGACACAATCAAAACACTCTATCATTAAAGGTCATGAAAATTTATACATTTGTCATCATTGGTCACCCTAGCTAGGCACTAACTACTTGATCCATTGGCAGAGATATGCACTAGTTAACGAATTTAAGGTTTATCACCTTTTACTCCATTATAAACATGATTGACTTCAAATTAGTGTTTCTCACTATTTGTGTTGATGTTTTTTTTATAAATGGAGTACCAAAAGACACCTTCTTAGTAGTTGGTTGTTCCCTGCAAAGAAATCATTGATGGAATTGGTTGTTGTTATTGGAAAAACATGAGAAACAAAGCATTGGAAATGGTGAGAACAATGCATACATAATAGAAACTAAAAAATAAGGAAAAAAAACACATAAATAATTCTTGATGAAGCAAACAAATCAATAGCATAATGGAAACGGGCTCCCTTTATTGACTTCTGAAAGTATAAGATGAATACAATAGATTAATACTAAACACTTGGAGAGATTATTTGAGCAATGGTGCTAAAAAAACATCAACAAGGAGGTTCCTTTCTTCACTCTCTTTGCAAGCTTCTCCTCTCTCTCCAAGAAGTATTAAGGCTCTCTCAATGGTGAAATCCTCTCCACACTAGAATGTTGGATTGCTGAGAAACAATTTTTCTAACACAATAATTCTCTACTTCTTCTTCAATAATGGAATCTAGGATTGTTTGAAAACAATTTTTCCAGCTTAACATTGCCTTGTCTTTGGTCCTCTGATGGCCTGTTTATATAGATTTTTGAATCCCTCTTCCATTAATGAGAAAATGATCCATGCGTAGGAGAAGGAGATCCCTTGGGGGGTGCATATATTTAGGGCAACTTGAATTTGGTTGTCCTTGACTGGAAAATGTCAAGGAATCTCACCTTCCAAGTGTGTGAAGTGGTCCTGAATCACTGAGTCATATTTTTCTTTGACCGCACGAATATCAAAGGAAAATCAATGTGGTTTTCAATTTTGGCCTTTAGATAGGTCGTGCAACTCAATTTTACATATGAGACCTTTGAAGAATTTAAATTTTAGAATTTTCATGATGTCTTCAGCTAGAAAATCTTCACTTGTACATTTTGTTGGATGAATTTGGGTTCCATCTGGAATGTACAAATGTGCGTACAATTTTATAGTTTTAACATTCCCCCCTAATGTATGAGGTTATGAGCAGACGTATAGCTAAAATACATCACGTTTTTCTTTCCTGATTGAGAGCCTAAACAACTTCTTGAGAGAGAGAATAACTTGTTGCAAAGATGAGTAGGGAAAAACCTTAACCGAGGATAAATATAACCATGCTTTGAAAAAAAGGTCTATACGAGGCGGGCATGTCCCATGCTCGTTATGATGAATAGTGACTAAGTATTACAATCATACAGGAAATATTCCTGTCAAGTCCGCGTTGTAGTGGCTGACATGCTGATGGCTAAGGATGATATCTTCTTACGCCCTCAAGGGTGCTTCTGGCAGATAAATTAAATTAGGTGCCCTCATGCATAAAAAAAGATGAAGCACTACTGAGTGAGGTGCTCATGGATGCATGGGCCTTCACCTGTGGGTACCTCCCTTGCATCTAAATGTAAGCACTACTGAGAGAGGTGCTAAGCAATGCATGGGTCTTTGACTAAATGAGATAAATGTAACGGTCACAAAGTACGATACCACCCTAACATGAAAGCTTATGTTAGTGTTGAATGTCAGGGGGGCGATAACATCAGTGGGAAATAATGATTCCCACTGTGCCACCTGAGGATGTCCCATAAGGGGGGGGGGGGAGCACCCAAGTTACTGCCTTGATCCTAGAAGATGGGTGTTGAAGTCAACAGGAAAGAAGCATCAACCACTTGAAATGTTGATTCAAGGAATCATGATGGAGAAAGATGATTGTAATATGGTGGGTCAACAAGGGATGATAATGAAAATGGACAATATGAATTTGTTGAAATTCCTTGTAGATTCAAACTACTAATTGTAATTTACTAAAATAACAGACTTGAATCTACCCTACTCATTAGTAGAAACAATAATTGATAAAGAAATCACGAAGCATACAAGAGAAATAATTCAATCAACACATTACACAATGATTTCTTGGGGAAAGCCACAACTAAAACCCACTACTATTGGTATATTGCATTAGTCATAAAACATGAGAAGATCACATTGCTCTTCTCAAGCCCGAGCAACCTCTGCACTATCTTTTTCTGTCTCACATCTTCCTAGACAAGCCTAGGACAATACTTGGCCAATTTCTCACTTGCCCAAGTCCTTATTTCCTTGTGTTGTTTCCTTGGGAATTAGCCCAATATTAATTAGGAAAATTCCTCAAAGGAATTGAACAATCCATCATAGGCCTTCCTCTGACTACATGCTCCACCTGTACAGTTCGAATGATTATAGAATTGATAGTACATTGTCCCTAAACTCCAATATCAACTAGATAACTCTGAGATCTAATATGCATGATCTATTTATGAATGAATCACAAGTTAACTGGATGATCACTACAGACAACACTCCATGACCATACCTCCCACTAGTTCCTCCAACAGTTGGAACTATTTTAACGAACTTTAACTCAATTAAACTGAATTAATTAATTACAACTCAAAATAAACTCAACCAGGGCTCCTACAATGTAGGAGACACTCTACATGACTCAATTTAGACCCTCAATGCGAATTAACTGAGCCAACTAATTCAAATTAACTTAGTTAACTAATACTCGTTGCCATGATATGTGGAATTACAATTTTATTCCCAATTTAATTCAAGGACAAAATTAAATTAGGATTTTTTTGTTGCATTTTCAACATAATGGATACAATCAACTACCCAAGGTTGGAGTTGTAATTCGAGTGGCGACAATAAAAGAATTATTTTGGGGGGAGATCCCTAGAGTCAATAGGACAACCAGGGTAGGTGTGAGTGTGTTTTGACTAGCTTGGTGAATGATCAATTGATGGGGTGGTGATTAGTAAGCTCCAATCAAGGGTGACTAGGGGCTATTGTCGTGTATGAGACATGAAAATATGAGTGGGAACCCTTTTCCTAACAAATATATGTACACTTGCCAAAATAATGTAAAGTTGGTTTAGGATGTACAAACACGGAGAGGGGTGCCCCATAAAAATGGTGACTTTCATGATGATGAAAGTAAAGTGTTTTTTGTAGAGGGAGGTGTCACTATTGGTTAGTCTTAGTGTGGAGTTGATGAGGAAGATGAAGTGATGCAAATGGGCTATCGAAATGGAGGGATGATAGGCCAAATGTAGTATGCAGTAGTGCATTCGACTTGATCCGTCACAAATAACAAGATGACCCAGGAGTGGGATTGGTAAGTAATATGTGAAGAAGAGAAGAATGAGGCTAATCTTCAAGGCATCCAAGTGAGATGTCTCATAGACCTAAGTGGATGGTCATGGATCTAATGGTGTGAAGGGTATACACCATACAGTGATCCATGAATGGGGGAGGTTCTATAGACTAACATGGATGGTTACCATGTACAAGAGGAGGTGGTGGTAACCATAGTCAAGATGATGGAACCTATGGTGCATGTTTGAGAAATGATGTCAGGATATGCAAAGCTTTGTAGGAAGCTTATCATGCTAGGTGGAGAAGGATACCTTCACTGTCAATGGTCACCAGGGTACTGATTTTGGTGGGAATATATTGAGATACTTGCAACTTCAACAAGAAATACCCCAAGTAAAAACATCCTAATAAACAATATATAAGTTGAAATATGTTGAACAATATCAATTGAAGGACATGAGAAGATGCACTTGAAAGGGGTAATTTGAGCGTGCGGTGGGCCCAAAAAAAGAGTTTATGGTTGAAATAGAATTTAGGGTACCATGATGAAGATGATGTGGTCATGATCCTTATGTCTTTAACGGTTTTGAGAACAGAGGTCCTAAGCTCCTATGTTGCGCTCCAGAAAATGACAAAGAAGGAAATATATAGGGAAAGTGGGCCATATGCCACGTCATTTGTACTTGCTGCTCTTGGAGTGCTGAGTGATTCCAAGAGTTGTTTTCTGATGTTGCAATTAGCCTGTGCACCTCGGAAGCACACGATGAGAGATAGGTAAGAGATTATAACCCCAACTTTGTGGTTTTGGTAGATTAGCTTAGATAGGTCATACATGGTGGCCTATACGGTCCAATTTTTAGGCTAGAAAGGTTGAATGCGCGGGCGACTACGAGACAGTCGGGCGATCCCCACGAGAAGCCATCAATTAGGTGCGGGCTCCCCATGGATGGATGGAATAAGTCTGCACAGTCTGTGAAACTATGAGTAAGACAACTATTGGGCCTCCAAAATGTCTTCAAAATGACATCCACTTTTACCTTTATCACCACCATTTCACTCACATGTCACATCTCCATAACCATATAACCTTTCATTAGCCACCATTTTCATAAATATATGGGTTAGGATCCTTATTTACCAAAGTTATTTATTTTATGTTTTTAAAGTGAATTTATGATTAAAAACTAGGAAATTAACATGGTTTCATGTATCTATATATGTGGCTTGAGTTTCATGACATGTGTAGGTTATTTGGAAGCTTCCAAGGAACCCTTATGTGGCCTCCAATGCTCAAATTCGAATTCCCTTCAAAGGAGATTTGGATAAAAGGTCAAAGAAGGATATGTGTCTTATTTGGATTGTAACTCTATGAGGTGTCTCATCATTTCTTATTTGGATTAGAAATTTATGAGACACGTAGGGAATATGTGTCTCATTATGAGCTATTTGGTTGTAACTATATGATATTTTAGTGGATCCTCATTAAATAGGGTAGCTTCTTATGTTTTTGTATAAATAGGAGAGTTTTTTCCTTTGAAGGCATGTGTAAAGTTGGGGAAATGCTCATGTTTTGAATATAGAATTTGGATTTGGCACCATGCTCATGAGTGATGTTCACCTTGATTTGGTTATGCTTGCATTTGGAGCCTCTCAGCTTGCCATCTCTCATGCTTTTGGATTGGCCACCAACAATGTGTGAGATTTATTGTTTTTCATTGACTAGATTTATTGCTTTCATATATTAAGATTTATTTCTTTCATATCTTTTCATGTGTGAGAGGATAACAGTGATTGTTTCTATTTGCTTTCTACCTAGAAGTTAAGAGCATTTATTTTTATTTTCTTTCATATCTTTTCCTGTGTGAGAGGTTAAGCGTGATTGTTTCTATTTGCTTTCTACCTAGAAGTTAAGAGCATTTATTTTTATTTTCTTTCATATCTTTTCACGTGTGAGAGGTTAAGAATGATTGTTTTTGTTTTCATTTCTGAAAGAGTGGTGTGCTTTTCAATTCCTGCAAGATTTAAAGATTAAGATTTCAATTCCGCGCACTGTATTATAATTGTATTATAATTTATTTTGAGTTGATTGTTGAATTAGAATAGGTGAATTTGGTTTTTCATTATTTGGTTTCATAGTTAGATTTATCTAAATTGAAAGTTAATTTCTAGCATATATAGTGCACACATGCTTCACAAGTTTTACGAAACCCCCAGGTTGACAATTAAATGATAGGTAATTAATTTGCCTCAACATTTTGGCGCCATTGCTAGGGAAGTGTGCATAGAAACTAGCTTTCAGTCTAGAGTTCATTTTTACTCTTTTTTTCTAGATGCATGATTAAAGCATGTAGATGCATAAATCATTTAGTTGCATATCATTTTTATAAAAATATAAAAATTCGATACTAACCATTTATGGACAAAGGATCTAGAATGCAGCCCAAAGATTACATTGAGGAATGGTATCAAGAAGTGGTTATGCCACAATATTCATCAATTCTTCAAGAGATCCTTGCGACAAATCGAAAGGTCAAGTAAATTTTGCATATCCTTACAAACATTCAGGTACATTTTTCAAGTTGGGAGATGATCATTTCAAAAATTCTAATCCGTAAATGGCATCGTTGGAAGCATGAATATACTTAAGAAATAAAAAAAAATAGTTTTTAGATAGGTAGGAAAAATAAAAATATTTTTTTATAGTTTTTAGGATAAATTTGATGTTTTGTGGTGCAGTAAGAACCTCCCATCTACTAACCCTTTGTAGGAAAAATTTGCAATAAAACAAATGGTTGAGAACAAGGAGCACAAGTGAAGATCACAAACGATAATTTAAGGTATGAGATAGAGCCTTTTCATTTTATTTTTGCAAAAATTAAAGAGGAATCGATTGATAAAATCTTGACTATGCTAACAAAATAAATCTCAATAGTATGCTCTCCTTCTGCACTTCGTGTGACCTGGAGGATCAGAAAAAGAAATTGTTTTGTTAGTATATCATAAAAATTATTTAGCTACAAGAATGCAAATTCTGCAGCTAATTTCTGTTTTCATGATTTGATTTAATTCAATCTAATTAAAAAAAATTAAAAAAACCAAATGCATTTTCTTTATTTTGTTTTGTTTAATGAAATATATATGTATTTTTTTTTTAATTTTTGGAAATATAACATGTATAATTTCATTAAAAAAAACATAGACAAAGAAATATAAAAACACAAATAAAAACAAAACAAACAAAATTAATAAAGCACATATGATAAAACCAACTGTCAGGACAACGAATTGATGCAAACATTATGTGTGGCTTTGAAAAAACGGAGGTTGAGAAACGGAACCGAAGCATTTGGTCGAAGCTTCCACGGTTGGGCTTCGACATTTAACCTACGAATAAAACATATATCGTCGAGATCTCAGGCTTGGCTGACTGATATACTCTGCATGTCAGTGTAATCATCTGGATTTATGTAGTTCAACTTCTGCTTGCAATTCAATATTTATTTGCACCACATATTTGTTTTCAAATCCGATCCCGATCTTTGCATAAAACAATAACGATGCTCTTGTTATAATTTTCTGGATTGTGGTTCAACTAATGGATCGTGTGAGGCGAATTCAATGAACCATTGTTGTTTCTTGAAAGGAGTCAAATCGTTGAAAATATAACAATTCTGTATATGGAGCTATGACTCTCGTTTACTGAATCTGGCAATCAACTGAGGATCTGCAAGATCTTCACCTCCCAACATCGAATGCCACCGCTGCAACCAAGGAGAAGATGAGCAACATGGCAGCAAGTACCAAGGAGAAAGTGGACAAAGCCAAGGCATCTGCCGAGGAGAAGGTCCATAAAAACACTGCCCACACGAAGGGAGAAAAAGAAATAGTACACCAGGGAGGCGAGGACAGGTCCTGGATGGACTATTCTTGACGGAAACCAACAACAAACCTGCAAAAAAAAATCAACAACAACAGTTATTTGAGCATTTGTCAGAAATGCGCAACAACTGAAAAGAATTGATTTTTAAATGAAATTTATGGCCAAATGAAAACGAATTTAGGAAAACCAGGACATGGGTTTTTTCGGGGACAGGGTGAATTAGATAACCCAAAAATGGTTTCCTCAATTTCGCAACCATTTGAGAGAAATCAGAGATTCTTCAGGACCTTGTTTCACTAACTGCGTGAAGAAAAACGGTTTCTAATTAATACACAGTGAACTGTTTGAACACGGCATGGGTGTTCAAAACGTGCACGCATTTCCTCCTCTCTCTTGAGCCTTAGAAAATATTTTTCGTTGGCTTTACATTCACTCTTGCTTGCTTGTCCCACTCCACCGGTTCTTTCTCAGTACTAAAACACTTGTTCAACATTTGCACTATATATATATATATATATATATTTTTACTGAAGTTATGCCTTCCAAAGACACACTGCTTGGAATCTTGAACAAGTAAAGAAATTTATCTAGTTTGTTGAAAGAGGACTGAGTTGGAATACGGAATCTGGGTTTGAAGTTACATGAAATTATTGGCAAAGATGAATGTTTAAATTGAGTGAATTGTAATCAGTTCTAATGATCAAAACTTCCTCAAACTAAAGGTCTGTTTCATACTTCTTTTTCTCTTTGAAAAAAAAAAAAAATTGCTAACTTTTCTGACAAGAGGTATTGCAATTATCACTGGATTTTGGCTCCAGTAAACCAGAACATTGTTTCTTGCTCTTTAAATTCATTTTTGGTTATTTACAGACTTGGGTTGTTTGTTCAGGATTTTAGCTACAGAAACTGTGCACATTCTACAACTAAACAATGATTCTGTAGCTAATCGACAATTCTGCAGTTGAACAATGATTCTACAGCTAATCGACAATTCTGTAGCTGGAAAACAATTCTTCAACTATGCATTTAACTCAATGATTTATTTTTCAAACAATGCATTCTAACCATTTCATCTGCTTACATCATCTTTCATTGTAGCATCATGTTCCCATGCCACATTTCCATGACAATTTTCACTGTTTCATAAAAATTTCAAAACAGTCTAACTTTCTCATACAACATCAGATTTCGATGATTCAAGCATCGTTGGAAAGATATCGACAACATCTAAAGAATGAGGAAGCTATTATCAGATTTTAAAACAATAAAGAATGAATAAATTGTTGAAAAGAAACAACAGGTAACTTGAGGCACTACTTTCGACACAAGTATAAACTCTTTTGGTTTTCTTTCATGAACTTGTTTAATAGTACTGATTCTTATTTTTTTATGTAAATGTCATTAACAAAGAGATTGATCACCTCTCTATTTTGATAACCTTACAATCCATTGGAGAAGAAGTACTAGTTTTTTGTAGGTTCCAGGAGGAAGAACAGATGACCATAAGCAAATAGTGTCTCTCAAAGACCACATTTATTTCACAAGAAAATGATCAGAGCAGCAACAGAGATGAAACATCAATGCATGAGCACATGCTAATGCATATTAGATCTAGCAGTTGCAAGCCTTTCAGATGCCAGTTTTTCCATTACATCCATACTCCTTCAGTCAATAAAACCTTCATCTCATTTCCTTTGCAGTCGCATTGCATTTCACTTAGTCAGTCAATAAAATTCTCATCTCATTTTCCTTCACTGCTCATTTTTTTTCCTGCCTTGCTTTCACTAACTCATAACCCATTTTCATAAAGACATTCAGCTCGCTTACATGCTGATTTGTCCTTTTACTTTCCATTCACTTGTCATTTTCCTTTCCATTAAATAAACCTTGATCCACTACAAAATTTTCCATTCATAGTCCTTCAAAATCATTGTTTCATGCTCGCATTAGATGATGGAGGATTCCTTAAGGCCTTCCTTCTAACAAGCCTTGGCCTATCGACATCGACACATTATCTAGGTCCAAGGCTAGAGTCCTCATTAGTACCTTGAGGCTTGTATGCCTTAATGATAGGCTCTCTCGCCAACAGTCATGGGAATACATCAATGTCTCTTGATTGTTGGATCCTGCAAGTGGCTCGACATCGACTCATTTATTTACCCTTTGCAAGATGTACTTAGGTACCTTGGCACTCGTGGACATTAATGGCGAGTTTGCCTTGCATTAGTTAATGACATTCATCAATGGTCGATAATCCAATGACCTCTCTTCATGCTCGACACCAACACATTTATTTGCGTGAGTAGATTTGTACCATCAGTTTTATAGCGATTGAAGACTATATCATTTCAGCATTTTGCAGCAGATACAACAGATTTAGCAGCAGAAATAAAGAATCCACTTCACAACCTCATCCACCATTTATGCAATCAAGAAGAAGATGAATTCTACATTTCATTCCATGATCCAGAAGCAGCCACACTCTTCAATTTCCATAACTCATGCACATTGAAGGTAAGTCAAGGTATGTGGTTTTCTAATTTTTAGTCATGCAATTCCTTAAAATAATAAAATTGTAACTTTGGGAAATTCCTCACTTCCTCTTTCACATTGTCATATCTTTAGTTTGGGGGAAGGGACATCATTTCATATTCATATATCATACACCATCACACATTTTCATCTCATCCTAACATACTTGTCCTAATCAATTATGATTGCATTATGGTTCAAAAAGTTATATGATTTACAAATAATGTCTAAATTAAGAGCACACTATATGGTTGATTTTAAAGATGCATTATTAAATATGTTCAATGAATCTTGTTGCAACAAAAAGAAAAAGGTATTGAAACACAAGAACCAATACCAATTAGAATTTGGTTGAAACACAAGAACCAACCAAACATGTTGCAATTCAATGTATGACAAGGAATACTTTGCAAAAATAAATAAAATTGTTAAATGCAAAGTTTAAGGACATATGATATAAGCCAAGCTCATTCAAAAACAAAGTCATTGCAAGCAAATCAAAGGAATTAATGCAATATTTGCATGAGGACATGCAATTGCTCTAGTTGGGGGGTATGTTGGGCCTCCAAAATGTCTTCAAAATGACATCCACTTTCACCTTTATCGCCACCATTTCACTCACATGTCACATCTCCATAACCATATAACCTTTCATTAGCCACCATTTTCATAAATATATGGGTTAGGATCCTTATTTACCAAAGTTATTTATTTTATGTGTTTAAAGTGAATTTATGATTAAAAACTAGGAAATTAACATGGTTTCATGTATCTATATATGTGGCTTGAGTTTCATGACATGTGTAGGTTATTTAGAAGCTTCCAAGGCACCCTTATGTGACCTCCAATGCTCAAATTCGAATTCCTTCAAAGGAGATTTGGATAAAAGGTCAAAGAAAGATATGTGTCCTATTTGGATTGTAACTCTATGAGGTGTCTCATCTTTTCTTATTTGGATTAGAACTTTATGAGACACCTAGGGGATATGTGTCTCATTATGAGCTATTTGGTTGTAACTATATGAGATTTTAGTGGATCCTCATTAAATAAGGTAGCTTCTTATGTTTTTGTATAAATAGGAGAGCCTTTTCCTTTGAAGGCATGTGTAAAGTTGGGGAAATGCTCATGTTTTGAATATAGAATTTGGATTTGGCACCATGCTCATGAGTGATGTTCACCTTGATTTGGTTATGCTTGCATTTGGAGCCTCTCAACTTGTCATCTCTCATGCTTTTGGATTGGCCACCAACAATGTGTAAGATTTGTTGTTTTTCATAGACTTAGATTTATTACTTTCATAGATTAAGATTTATTTATTTCATATCTTTTCTTGTGTGAGAGATTAAGAGTGATTGTTTCTTTTTGCTTTCTACCTAGAAGCTAAGAGCATTTATTTTTATTTTCTTTCATATCTTTTCCTGTGTGAGAGGTTAAAAGTGATTGTTTCTATTTGCTTTCTACCTAGAAGTTAAGAGCATTTATTTTTATTTTTTTTCATATCTTTTCCTATGTGGGAGGTTAAGAATGATTGTTTTTTCTTTCATTTCTGAAAGAGTGGTGTGCTTCTCAATTCCTGCAAGATTTGAAGATTAAGATTTCAATTCCGCGCATTGTACTATAATTGTATTATAATTTATTTTGAGTTGATTGTTGAATTAGAATAGGTGAATTTGGTTTTTCATTATTTGGTTTCATAGTTAGATTGATCTAAATTAAATGTTAATTTCTAGCATATATAGTGCACGCATGCTTCGCAAATTTTACAAAACCCCTGGGTTGACAATTAAATGATAGGTAATTAATTTTCCTCAACAACAACGACGAGGTATTTGAATTGACAACCTTGTGGCTTTCAGGGTGAATGACGGGTCATGTGCATGACTTTCCATGAAACAACTACACATACTACATGCCTACGTGAAGAACAGATGCGCGATGATGGCGCTGAGGTCCCCACGACTTAATGGTTGATAGACACATTGACTGCACGTCTAGATGGTGCCATTACATGAAGCACCACAACATTGTGATAGAAATAGACACGTGACCGTGCACCTATTATGGGAACAGGTGCATGAGAGTAGAAATGGTTGTTTTCAAGGGTCAATGAGGCTAGCTTTTATGTTTTCATCCTTTTTGGTAGGATAGGTATGTTGTGCAGAGAGCATGATTGGGAGCCTCTCCACATCGCGATTACGGGTGATACATCGACAAGTGCTACACCAACGCAATGGGGGTTCCCAAATTTCACTCGGAACCCCCTATTGGGGTCATAGGATGAGTTCCTGTAGTTATTGATATGGTGTTGGGACCTGGAGCGAGAGGTATTATGGATCCGAGTTAGAGAGTTTCCCTTCACTATTGCTATGGACATCTACTTCTTGACAAGATTGGTGTTGTGGAGAGGTATTGTGGTTGTCACTATCGACAGGGAAGGTAGACATACATGAGTGGGTAGAGGCTCATTATGACCCCCATGATGTTGATCAGGGGAGCGTCTAGATTAGGACTGTCTTGGACTTAGCTGAGTGGGTTTCTATAGTGATGATCATGTGCATTGCTAGATCAACCACCCCTCATAGAGTGTCAGGGCCACATATTATTGTATTAGAGATATTGAATGCGAACCATTTCTTTGACTAGGTTGGTTTCCTATGCAAAGAGATGGTGTCAGAGGTTACACAAGTGTGTCGGGGGTAGTCCCATAGTTTCTGCTATGCGAGCATCTTGTGTAATATCCTCTACGAGAGGGCTTTGAAGCTCCGACTCATAGTAGCAGTTCCACCAGGACCAGAGAGAGACCCATGGATTTGATGATGGACGCTAGTGATCCTGCGAGCAGGTGTGGGTGAGGTGGGGTGCTACTGGACCTCGATGATGGAGGTTTGGTTTCGGTCCAATGTTCAGATGATTATGGAGTACCCCTATAATGGTGTGGAATTCAGAGATGATCTAGACATGTGGCTACCTCTTGGCGATGCCTGGGGGCAAACATGTATGTGGTTTTGTTTTTTTACTTTTATGTACTTATGATGTAATTTTATGATGATTTTTGACATCATTGATGTTTACTTGTAGATGTTGGGCCCCATGGACGATTGTTGGACTACCTAGTGGGAAACGATCCTCAACGGTTGGGTGTAGCTAGTGCAGTGGTTGTGCCATAGTGAAGGAGGGATGACAAGGTTCGGGAGGACCCTGAGAGGCTAGATCAATGTTCGCGCATGGAGATAGGTGGTCCCTCTATGGCAGGAGGTGGCTCCTCTTTCCCCTTAGAGATGGCGAGCAGAGGCTACGGAAACTCGTGTGGCTTATCTAGAGGCATGAGTGATGGATGTAGAGGAGGCTTGGGGTCAAGTGACTACCCTACTAAGAGGGATGACCAAGGAGGGGTGGGCGGGGTTTTGAGAGGATATGGTGGAGATATTCATGGCTTGGTATAGAGCGCGGCAGTCCGACTCTCCATCATATTTCTATGGCAATGGAAACTGCTTGTTTTTTCCTTGCATCATATGAGGTTGGGGGACCTCAGGTGGGGGCACTGAGGGTGGGGTCCCTCAACCCTAGATCTGTTTTTTATGTATTAGGGAAAGCACCCATTATGAGGATGCTCCCCTACTTGATGACTTAATTTTTCTAGCATGTGCCAGTGGATGTATATATATATATATATATACACACGAGATATGTATTTTTTATGGCTCTCATGATGTGTTGTGATGTACATGCTTCTATAGATATGATGTATTTCTACATTTATATGATGTCTATGATTTATGTGTCTCAATGATGGTATATGTGTGATACATGTCAGTCTAGGATTTGATTAGCTATATGATCGACTATATGATTTTGATTTCTTGGTATATGTGAAAATGTAATATGATCAAAACCATGAGTTAATATTTTTTCATGTAGGTATTTCTGAAAAAGGCGTGGATCACGTACATTGAAGGCTTTGTCAACTACGAGAAAATAAGATGGGAATCAAGGAACACATGCAGGTGATTGATACCTAGATGTGAGGCATCGTCCAAAAGGACTTTGACGACATCATATTCTACTTGATTATTGGTGGTTGACCTAATATAGACCCCATTGTGGTGAAAGGGTGTCAGGTCATGAGAGTATATGGCCCAGGTTGTTGCGGCGAAGTGTTGCGACCATCGAGAAGCACCATTGAAAAACCCATGATGATAGGTTGGCGGGTGATCCATCTACGACATAGGATGAGAGAGTGATTTTACTGTACATACATTATGACATGATAATCACAAAAAATAATTCGTTGTGAATACAAGTTTAGGAGTATAATTTTTTGAGGTAGAGCTTATTGACAAGATTTTCGAGGAAAGTCCCATCGACTCTACTAAGATGTATGCCCCCTTGCGGAGGAAATTATTAACAATGTATGGGACCTTCCATAATGTCTCGAACTTCCTTGGTACTAAAGCTTCTTGGGAAACATCGTAGCGAAGGAATAACTCCCCTTGGGTGAATGATAGAGGGGTCACAGTGCGATTAAAGGATGCCTTGGTCCAGTTTTTGTGTGCTTCATTATGCTGAAGGGACTCTCACTGAATTTTGTTGGTGTATTCCAGATGCACCAACCTTTACTCTAAATGTGTGGTTTCGAGGAGAATTTAATGGTCGAATGTAAGGTAGGGATCTCACACTCGATGGGGAGAACAACTTCAACCTCGTAGACTAAATGGAAGGGCGTGAATCCCGTGGATGATTTGACTGCTATGCGGTATGCCCATAAAGTTGAAAACACCATGTGGTGCCAATTGATTTTATGGTTGTTCACCATATGCTGCAACATCATCTTGAGGACTTTGTTAACAGCTTCTACCTGGTAGTTGGATTGAGGGTAGCATGGATAAGAAAACTCATGAGAGAAACCAAGTTGTTGTGATAAATTCTGAAATATCTCGTTCTCAAAGTGTTTTCCATGATCTGAGACAAACTCCCTAGTAACATTGAACCGTGTTATGACATGGTTAAATAAAAACCATGCAATAGTGTCAAAGGTGTTATTATATGTGAGCATGTGTCCTGCCCGTTTGGTGAAGTAGTTGGTGACGACTACAATGTACTTATGGTCGCTTGAAGATGGAGGGTTACAGGTCATGAAGTCTATTCCCCGCTTACAGAAGGGGCTTGCAACAATTATTAGGTGGAGGGGAGCTGGTGGACTGCGAGTCTTATGAGCATATTTTTAGCATCGCTTCATTGTTTGACTACTTGAATGCATTCATGGAATAGGGTGGGCCATAAATAACCAGCATGGAGGATTTTCTGAGCAGTGTCATCCCTGATAAGTGGTTGCTGCAAGCTCCATGCAATAATTTAAGACCTACTCAACTTATTCTAGAGTAAAGCATCGACGAAGGATGGTGTTGATTCCTCGACAATAAAGTATGTCTCCCATAAGGAGGTAGTAGGGATCTTGCTAGAAAATGATCCTTTGATTGTTGCGAGTAAGATGAGCTCTGAAGATTTGCATTCGTAGAAAGAGGAGGATGTCACCCTTGGGTATTTATGGGGAGATCAGTAATGAACTCGAAAAGGATAAGCACCTTCTTTCTTTTAGGGGAAGTAAATTGTAGGTCGAATTCTTGCAGAATGACTACCCATTGGGTGTATTTGTGGTTCATCATACGATGAGTGAGAAAATATCTCATGGTATTTATATTTTTTATTATGGTGGTGGTCCCTAAGATGATGTAATGCTAAATATTTTGTACAAAGTGTACAAGGTCTAAGGCGATTTGTTCGGATAACTCATACCTCAAGGCAAGACTAGAGATGTTCTTACTGATGTAATAGATTACGTTCTCTCTATTATTAGGTCCTTCTTGAACTAATACCCTAGAAATCACAACGTTGGACACTAATAGGTAAAGAGTGCAGTCCTTATTATGGTTAGGAGGCTAATCGAGGGAGATTAAGATATGCATCTTTTAGTGCTTCAAATTATTTTTATGTCTGTTCATGCCAATGGAAGGGAATGTATTGATGAAGAAGGCACAAGAAGGCATGCACAAAAGTGGTGTAGTCCAGTACAAAGTGATGTAAGAAGTTGGCCTTACCTGCAAGCTTTGTAACTTCTTTAAAAATTTTGGAGGGGGTACTTCCTGGATGGCCTAGACTTTGAGAGGGTCGACTCTAATACCTTGCTAAGAAAGAATGAATACTACTATTCTTCCCTCATTGACACAGAAGACACACTTGAGAGGATTTAACCATAGGTTGTATTGTGGACATATTTGAAATGCTTGGTGAAGGTCCTCCAAATAATCAACACACTTTTTGGATCATATAGTAAGGTCATTGAAATAGGCGAGGATGAGGTGAACTAGATCATGGAAGATATAATTCATGGACCTTTGGAAGGTGGCACCAACATTTTCAAGACAAAATGGCATGACTCGGTATGCGAATGTGCCATGTGGGGTTGTGAAGGTTGTTATATACTAATCCATATGGAGAATATGAATCTGATTATAGATAGAGAACCCATCCATGAAGGATAGGGCCTTGTGACTGGCACAAGCGTCAATCACTTGGTCGATGAATGATGTAGGGTAATTGTCCTTGGGACAAGATTTGTTTAGATTTAAAAAATTAGTATAAACATGAATGGTTCCCTATTTTTTCATGACAGTTACATGGTTAATAACCCAAGAGGTGTAAGCGATAGGATAGATGAAACCAGGTTTGTGTAGTTTATCAATTTCCTACTTGATCGCTTCAAATTTAGAAGGATGGAGTTGATGTTGTTTTTTTTTCGGATGGGGTGAGCATCAGGCCATGTGTCAATATGGTGCTAGCTGATGGTGGGATTGATTCCTAACATCTCAAAGTAGTTCCATGCAAATATATCCCTATATTCTTGAAATAAGGCTTTGTATCAGGTTACCTCTTTTGGGGAGAATGATGTCCCCAATGAGATATCTTCGAAAATTCTAGGTTTGATTGAAATACTGACCTTAATGGTAGGTGTTATATTATACATGTTCCCTTCCTCGAATGCATCTGGTGCAAGGATGGGATTTTTAAACTAATCTACCTGTCCTAGTGGTAAGAAATCCTTTGATTCTATGGTGTAAACATCGTGGATTGATGCATCAATAGGTACAAAGGCTTTTTTCTGTAGGAAGAAAGAGCAGTGATGCATGGAATCCCAAGGACACTTGGGCTCCATCATGGCCTAAAGAATATCTTCATCTAAGTGAAAAATATTATCTAATGTTGAACCAAGTTGCGTGAGATTGTGAGGGAGGATTTCATCTTTGTTGTGCTGAAAGAAGAGAAAGACAATGATTCAATGGTTGATTCTGTAGAACCTAGTGAAGTTGACAATGTCCATATGGGATGGTTCTGCACAACTGGTGATGGTACCACCATTGTGGTGGGTTTAACACTCTTGACACAAAAAAATGATGAGAATACAACACAAATCATGGTTCCTACGAAAGAGGAAATTAATCATATGTGATGTTGTGAGTTGTCAGCATTAGGTGGTGGTAGAATTTCTGTAATGGCAAAACGATGGTGGGTAGGAGTGGGTTCATGCAATAACGTCGACATCCTAGGAGCCAATGTCTATTCCTCTATGTGAGGCTGGTGCTGAATTCTAAACTATTGAAATGTTTGTAACATAGGACATGTCTCAGAACTATGGGAGTTACTAGTGGAAATATTGCATGCAGAACTAGTGCTAACACAATAAATGATGTGGGTGTCAATATCATCCATAATGTGAGATGATGATGCTTGGTTGGTGTCATGAGGCAAGGCATTCCTGGGTGTTGGAAACATTTGGATCTTAGTATCAGCATGAGGTGTCTCCCTAATGTTCGGTTGTCTCAATGTTTCTCTTGCTGCTCGAAAATGTGGAAGGTATTGACAATTCTGCGTATGACGTGCTTGAGAGAAGATGTGAAATTGATGACATGAGAATATCGCATGGTTTGTGTGAGTAGGTCACGGAATATGGACCAAAAAATGAAAGACAAATCTAATCTTGCCCAATTCCCGACATTGATTTACTAGGTGGTTGGCTCTATCGCATAGGGATCACATGTGGGGGGGTTTTGACAATCCTACCTGAGGTCGTTTTGTCTTCCTTTTAGATCTTGACTGATGGTGGTGGGTGGTAACATGTTGATGGGTGTCTGGCTATGTTGCATGTGGTGTTTTGTCCTCGAATATGCATAAGATGAACCTAGATCCATCATCCCCGACTAGTGTGGTGTTATCTGGGGATTGGGTATCTTGTTCGACTAACGTTGAGTTCTAAGCGATGAATTAGCACATGAAATCCAATATTTCATGAAATTGGGGGAGGTGTCGGAAATACAAAGTATGGTGGTTTCATGCAAAAATGTGGAAGCTATGATGTCTGCATCTGCGTCTATTTCCCATGGAAACGTGTAGGGTAGGGTAATACTTGATAAATACCAGTAACTTGAGACATTGGTTAATGAAATTCTCTGGTTCATCACATAAAGCGCACAAGGAGGCATGTTGAGGTGTCACTAATTTTGGTTGCCTCCATGTATGGTGGGAGGTTGAGTGAATAGAAGAGGAATATGAGCATGAAGCTTCCTCCCCAGTGACATAAAAAATGGTTTTGGATCCATCATCTACCATTGGCGTGGTTGGTAGTGATGGCATCACGGTATTGGCTTGGGTGAATGCACCTAAATCATCTCTATATCAAGGGATTTCAGGGAAATGATGAGTGTAATGCATATATTTCATTCATATAGTACATGCATGGTTGGTGCGCAATGCCTTATTATGCACATGTGTGGTATTTTCTCCAATAGGCGAAGGAGGGTTCGCTGACGCTTTTGGGGCATGCAGAAGAGCTTTTAACTCATCTAACTCAGGGAAAATATTGGTAGGGTACATAACTACTTCACACAAAGCAAAGGGTGGAGGTGCCCTGGAGGAGGAATCGTTTGGAGCTTCCACTTTCTTGCCTTTTTCTTATTTCTTTTTCTGGCACTAACTGGTGTCGATGCATGTATTGCTTATTGTGGTATGTTATCCTGAGGAGGGGCCACATGAATGATTCTTGTCAAGGTGATACCAAGGTTTGCTAACATGGCTTGAGGGGCTAGATACTATACCTGTATCGCTAGAGCCATTTTTGGAAATGTGAGTGTTGCAATGACTCGGTACGAGAAAAAACTTAGTGGAGGGAATAAGAAGGGTGTTTGCGTGATAACATATGGCAAGAATGTAGAATAAAAAATTGCATTATTGTTGGTATTTGGAATTGGTTCTTGATCTTGAGGGATGTTTGATGAACTCATCATGCACACTGGGGCTCATGTGGCTAGAGTATTATCCTCCAACATAAGTGGGTCTCTAGGGTATGTCCTGAGGAGCATTGATGGTTTAAATTGTCGAGGTCCGAAATTAGTATAGGTTGTGACCAACTCGGGAGAATATTCGATAAAAATGTAGCACACCATCAGGAGAAATTAATGTTTTTGTCTCATAGTATGTGATTTGGTTGATTGTAACAATTGTTCCCATCATTAGGGAACATCATTACCCTAAACAAAGAATATTCCACTTCTTTCATTTCATAAATGTAACTTTGGCCAAGAAGAATATTGTAATCCAACTATGCATCCATCACTTCTATGTCAATGAACCTTGTTTTATCAGAAAGTTTTATTGGAATGCCTTGGTATAGGCCTACCGGAGTAGAAGGCCACCTATCATATTCTCTAGGAGTGATGTCAGATGGTTTGAGTTAAGAAGATCCAAGTTTTTGCCAAACTTTTTTGGACATAATACATGTGGATGCTCCCTCATCGACTATGCAGCGATGGATGGTGATATTTTGGACTGAGACCAGAATTTGAAAAGTGACGGTTGATGGAAGACATGGGGTAGATTTATCCCTATTCAAAGACCATTAAACGAGAATCGGTAGGGTCGATTACTCATAATGTGGAAAGTAAGTCTTTCCATTGGGTTGGGCATGATTGCAAATCTTCCAATGATGACATAGATTAAGAAGTTTGAGCTAATCCATCAACTATGCTATGATGTGAGGAAACTTTGAGTTTTATCTAGTGCACCGTAAAGGTCCTTTAACCATCTTTGGATGGGTTCTATGGCATATTGAGGGACTGTCAAAGGTGTTGTAGGTGTTGCAATAGTCGAGATGGAAGGGTTGGTTTCTAGTGGAGTTTCATACTCTCGGTTGCACATTTGCAGGAGAAATTCTCTCCTAACATGAAAATGTTGCAACTTGAGGTACTTTGGGAACTTCCTCCAAGAGTATTTTGATAGTGTTGATGGGATGATTCCTGTTGGGTATTCAACAATATTCGATGGGGGAAGGGATGTTGCATTACTATAGTTTGTTGGTTTTTCCCCCTTTCCCCCCACTGCCTTTCGTCCTCTTCAACTCAAGAAGTTGTGGGAAATTATGGGTGTAATGAATGTAGTCCCCACAAATGGCACAAGCATGATTAGTCCATAGACTCGAGTTCTTGTTTTTATTTTGTGGGTTTTTATTGTTTTGTCCCTAGTTTGGGTTCTGTTTGGGGTTGCCTCCAGCTGGTACCCACAGGGGTTGTTGCTAATTATTTCCCCCCTATGCAAGCTCAACCTTGGGCTTGTTATTTCCCTTCTTCTGAGCAGCATTAGGGGGATTAAGCAGGTTTTTCTATTCAAATTATTGTTGTTGTTGAGGGATATATGGTTGCACAAACTTAACTCCTGCATTATTTTGTGTTGGTGGGTTATTCGGTTGAGGTGGTGGATAAGGGAAATATTGGTTCCCATGTCCTTGGTTAGCGTATGTGCTTTGGGAAGTGGAAGTTTCTTCCGTGGTCCTAGTTGGATATGCATTTCCATATGGGGAAGGCTATTGGTGATCCTGTGTGGGGGGATATTGGCTACCCTGTGTGGGAAGGTATGGGCCGACTTACGTAGCATGGTTCTAAAAGCGGGTAGGCTGACTAGGGTAATATCCTATGTCTTGAGGTGGAGGTGTTGCATTTATGGAACCATATGGTTGGCCATTGTACGTATTTCTAGATTACTAGAAGGTGTTTCCTGGTTGATTTTTGGTTATTGTCCCAACCAATCCATCTATAACATTAGATGCACCTGGAAACTCAAGTTTAAAGGATTATAGACGAGGTGCATCTGGAAGCACATGGTAGAGGTATTTAGATTGCGTGTCTAGGAGCTCTAATTGTTGAGATTTTTCAATATCTTCTTCCTCATTTTGTGGGGAGGAATTTGCTACATATTTTTAGATTTCCAATGTGAGAGATCTCAAAAATAGGTCTAGGTGGAGTTTGGCCTCCATATGAAATTTTCACAAAATAAGGTGTTTTTGCCACTCAATGATATGATCTAATATGTGCATAGCAGATGTATATTTGAAATGGGCTAGGATTTCCAGTCCCAAGTCTTGGCGGACCAGGAATTGGAAGAATGTAAGGAATGTTGTGGCTAGAGAACTAAAGTTCCCATGTGACCTTGAAGGTTGGTCTATGTACCATTTTGTTGTAGGACCTATAAGGGTGCATTGAAACAATCATAGACGAATAGTATCTTCTGTAATACTATTGGATGAACACCAAAGGTGAAAGGTCATGACATGGTTTCCTGGTTCTTTTCCTTGTTTCCCTTCGAATTTTGAAACATCTGAAGGGAGCTTGGTGGGCATGGGTGGCCAATTCTAGCCATATGAAATAGGGTCATTGGTTAAATTGCTTAAATTGAGGAGATTTTAGGAAGCTAAAAATGGGACTTGTAAGTTGTCCGCCATCAAAAAATGATTTTGAACAACTATATGTAAAGGGGTTCCCTGATGAGGATGATTACCTCAGTGAGAACCACGTGGACTCCTGGGAGGGGAGTTGTGTGGGCTCCCCTGAGGGGTAGTGTGAGGGGTCCCTTGAGGGGTAGCTTGTGTAGTCTCGTGAGGGGTAGTGACAAGAGTGCTTTGACGAGGTGGGGTCTCAATCAAAATTGCACTAATAAAGGAAGATCCTAGAACGGTAGTTGTTTGGCATCTTCTATGCCTAAACAACTAGAGACCTGAAACTCATCCTGATAATGGAGGGAGGTTTTCAAAACATCTAGAATGATGGGGAGTCATGGGGTCCCCTATGGTGTCGAGTAGAGTGTGTGTTACTTGGTGTGATGAGGGAAGGAGATAAGTATCAAAGAAAGTAAATCACATACATAAAATAAATAAGAAATAAAATGATTACTTTCTTGTTAACTTATGTTATGTGATCAATTAAACAAAAAAATGGTTTTCATTTGTTTTTACGTATGATAAAATATCCTATAAAGACCTATTCGTCCTTCCCACTCTCAAAGTAAAAGGGTGTTGTGGAGAAATCTTCTGATAAGTACACGGGCAACGTCCTGCGAGAACATGAGATGCTTTCTAGTAGCCGAAGAATCAACCAAGGTAATGGAGGAGGCTTTAGTGCTACCTGGACCTCCACCTATAGGGAAGGATGCCTTAAGTTTGGCCACTAAGATACCTTCGTCCCACAGGAGCAATCGAGTCTTTAGCTTCTTGGTAGTCAGTTACCAGTACCGAGTATTAGATGGGTCTAGTAGCCCCAAATAGTACTGCACACACTGGACCTAAGCCAAACCCCCTTTGAATTGGGTCTCTGACACACTCAAGTAGTCTTTTCCATGGGATGATGAAGGATTTTAAGCACCCTAAAAGTCAAATTCTATGTTTCAAAGATGTAACATGACCATGGTGGCTTATGGGATGCCTATCCCCAATGGTCATAACCTAAACTATAAATTATTTTGTGGCTCATGTGGAAATTTAGTTGGTTCAAGTTATGGTTTCTTTTAGGAGTCTTCCTTTACTTAGGGTGTGAGAATGTAAGAAAAAATAAGGTAAGTACAAAAAATTCCAGAAACTAGATGCTTTCTTATACAAAGCTTATAAAATCTTAGTGTGTGATGAGTAATGTGTGTGCAAGTGGAAAAGTGAACATACAAAGTGTGATAAGATGTGGATATGCAACGATCCTTTAATTACACTATGTTTTGATTGTTCCTTGCACTAAAAATAAATAATGTGTGGATAATGGGCCACTTACTCCTTACTAATTAAGCTATGTGAGTTGTGAAAAATAGAAAAATAAGTTGAAAAATATGTGTGGAATGTGGGCACTTACTTTTCCCCTAATTAACCTATGTGGAAAATTGAAATAAAAACAAAGATAATCTAATTACTATACTAATCGTGATTAGTAAAGCAATTAGAAAATCTAAACTATTTGGAAAAAAATTGCAGAGGTGAAGGAAATTCACTAAAGTCTGTCAATCACTCAGGAAAAGAAAATTACAACGGTTTTTTGTTCTCTTTGTAAACCGCTCAGGTTTTCCTGTGCACAAACACACATGCGCGTATGTCTGAACGAAAGCCACATGAACGGCAAAAATTTTCAACAATCAAGCTTTCTGACAGAGAACAGGTCTAGAAGGTCTTGCAAAAATTCTAGAGAGATGTTGAACACACTAAACAATGATAATGCAAAGAGGAGTTCCTCCCAAACAACTAATAGAGTAAAAAAATGACCATTGGAGTCACCAAATCTATGTTGATGTTTTTGTAGCAATGGGATACCAAAAGACACCTTCTTAGTAGTTGGATGTTCCTTGCAAGGAAATAACAGATGGAATTGGTTGTTCTTAGTGGAAAAACATGAGAAACAAAGCATTGCAAATGGTGAGAACAATTAATACGTAACATAAACTAAAAACTAAGAAAAAAAACACATAAACAATGCTTGATGAAGCAAACAAGTCAATAACATAATGGAAAAGGGCTCCCTTTATTGACTATTGAAAGTAGTAGATGAATAGAATAGATTAATACTAAACACTTGGAGATAATTCTTTGGGCAACGGTGCTAAAAAATCCTCAACAAGGAGGTTCCTTTCTTCACTCTCTTTGCAAGCTTCTCCTCTCTCTCAAAGAAGTATCAAGACTCTCTCAATGGTAAAATACTCTCCACATTAGAGTCTTGGATTATTGAGAAAAAAGTTTCCAACACAATAATTCTCTACTTCTTCTTCAACAATGGAATGTAGGATTATTTGAGAACAATTTTGCCAACATAATATTGCCTTGTCTTTGGTCCTATAATTGCCTATTTATATAGAATTTTTAATCCCTCTTCCCTCTCTTGATACATTAATGAGAAAATGATATCTTCAGGGCAACTCGAATTTACATTTCCTTAACTAGAACATGTCAGGAAATCTCATCTTCCAAGTGTGTGAAGTGGTCCCGAATCACCGAGTCATATTTTTCTACGATCGCACAACTGTCAAAGTAAAAGTCAAGAGGTTTTCAATTTTGTCCTTTAGATAAGCTGCACAGCTCAATTTTACATATAAGACCTTTGGATAATTTAAATTTTTTATTTTTCATGATGCCTTTAGCTAAAATATTCACCTTTATGTTCTATTGGATGACTTTGGGTGCCATCTGGATTGTAAAAATGTGTGTACAGTTTTCCGGTGCTAACACTATCCAATGGGAGTTTGACCAAGTGTAATATATCAATAGAAAGATCTCAAAGATCATTATAAAACCAAACCATTTACACTTTTGTTTGATAAACATAACTATAAAAAAAGGTTGAGTAACTCTTCAGGCTATGATTTCCAGAGTATCATGTTCAAACATGCCTTTCTTGTAATTTTGGAGGAGTTTGACCAAGTGTAGTATACCATTGGAAAGATCTCGGGGAGGAATATCTAGCCAAACCTTATACATACTCATTTGATCATCATAACTTTAAAAAATTCTCTATAATTTTCAGGATATCATATCTCCTTTAACATTACTAACATTGTAGTTCCTTTGACATCAATGATATGACATTGGTTGTCATTAATGAAAAAACTATGCCCAACACCATACTCATGAATCAAAGTCACGATTATGGCTCTGGGCCCTGTCATAATTAGAGGAGTTGGCTCGACTCATTTATGTCAAAAGCATAAAGTCAAACACAATAGTCAACTTGAACTTGGTAGTGTTATAGTAATGCTTTAGTAGGAAGGCATATTCACTAATTTTGTAGATAGTGAAGACAAATGCAAACATGTGGAAATCAAAGTTGTAGTGGATTCAATTTGTCCAAAAATATACTTATATAGTGGTTTCCAAAGAGAATTAATAGAGATCAAAATAATAGTACTATATATAATTGGAAAATTGAACATTACATAAGTATTTTAAAGAAATAAACTTTAAATAGCTCACCATGTATCTACAATATACTTGAGATAATATATATTTAAAGTAATAATTTACAATTAGTGACATTAATATTACAATATCCTCTAGAAGAATAGGCCTAATACAATATAAGATGAGCAACCAAAGAAGGGCCTCAATTATCATAGTGCTAGAAAGAACAATGTCCAAAAAAGTGACATAAAAGGTGGTAGAGAGCAAGTTGAAACTTTAAGTGATCCAATGAAGATTTTATTATGGCAACAATGTCACGATCAACCACATTGGTCCAATAAATAAAACCAAGATCTTGATCGCACAATAATGATAGTCAAAAGGATCAACAAGTGCTCCACACAACAAAATGTACAAGACAATCTTCCCAACATAGTGTGCAGATGTATCAAAGATAAGAAACAAACAAAGGTTACTGTCAATGATGTCAAAAAATGAGATCATTGCTAAATCCAATGAAAGGGAGCTATGATAACTTTATGATTGTCTAATTAATATGAAGTCCTGAAACATGAGCTCAAAAAGAAAATTCACCAATCCAACAATAAGAAATTCTCGAAGTGGTTACCAATCCAAGGTTTTGCCATTGATGCCTCTTAATGTTCAATATATAAGAAGAGAAATTATCATGGCAATGAATATGGCAACCAGAACACCAATCCCTCATTCCTTAGATGGAGAACAAGAATACCTCTAATAATTATGATTAGCATATCATTACCATTAACATGTAAATGGTGAAGGATCTAGTGGATGTTTAAAAGGTCCAGGAAGTGGATTTTGCGAATCAATAATTGAAGAATCAACACATTATGTAGACTCAAGTTCCATTATATAATAATAGATGAACTATTATATGGTTTAAAATGAGAATCCTAAAAGTCAATAGTAATGAAATATCCAATATTTCTTCTTGCAAAATAATAATTTCACAAGGATCAAGGTGACTTGCATCCAGTGATGAAATCTCAAAATATCCAAGGTTTTCTCTCATCAGCCTCAACTTAAGGTCAATAAGAGTAACAATGCCATGTCAACCACTTCCCCTTGACCTTTCTTCTTTCTGGATTTTTTTTTGCAATATTATTAAATTGGTTAACTCAACTAAAATATGTATGCACTTAGTAATATTACATGATGATTAATAATTTTCTAATTCTTTGACTATAGTTTTATATAATTTATCCCCTAACAACCTTCATTTTTATTTTTATGAAATTTGAGTCTTTCTCTAATTTTTATTTTACACAATATTATTATTAGGTCACTTAATAAATCTAATATTAATAAGTAACCTCATTTTTTTAGCATTAAAATAGAATACTCAAAAATAATTTTATAGACTTTGTTATATTATTTCAATATTGAATAAAGTATTTTATAACAACTAATAAATACTTAAAATTAATATAATAATTATTTATTCCTAACAGCGAGTTTCTAAATAAATATATAAAATTTTAATTATTTTATATTTATTTTTAATATTTATATTTATTTTTACTCCTAACAGCGAGTTTTTAACCAAATATATTTTATTATTTTAATAAATAACTCCTCTCCTCTAATAATTAATATTATTTTACTTACATGATTAACTAATTTAACTAATTTACCAATGACTATTTTTCAACGGCTAATTTTGGGCAATGATGCATCTATACTATTTATTCCTTAAGATCAATTGATTCTTCACCTTGTCCTGAGGATGGACCACATTAGTTGGTTCGAAACTTCAACCAAATCCTATCAATGTGATTAATTCGAAAGACTTATATATACATTATGGATCACAAAAGTCTTAGATCTAACATTCATGTTGTTCGAAAAAAGATTTGAACCAACAAGATAGTCCAACCTAAGTGGAAAAGGTTTTGGGAGGCGGATCATAGAAATCTAAAGCTTTCCTTGTAGATTATTAACAAAAAAGCCTCATACAAACATCTTTAGCATTAGCCCCGATGTTGTTATAGGAATTTGAGAAAGCATTGATATTTTCTTCAATAGTACGGTCCCATCCCCAGAGAAATTGGGTAAGTAGTCTTTAAACTTAGGAAAACGAGTGGTTGCTGGAGGAAAATCCAAAGGAGATGGAACATGCTAAGGGGTCGCATTTAAGTCTTCTTCGAATTCAAAGAAACCATACTTCTTGATAATATTGTTAGGGTGATTTGGATGTGGATTAAATTGATATTTATTGAAAACACTTCCCAAAGGGGGCATGACCATCTCAATAGGAGGAATACCAAATACTGGAGTTTTATTTATAAATACAGTGTTAGATTTAGATAGTGATCTTTTAAGAGTGCTTAATTTTAGGCTCTCTAATTTATTTTTTCTACCTCTAAAAACTTATAAGAAATCAAATTCCAATGACTTTCCCCTCAACCTACGCGATTGATGTGGAATTTCAAATGATCGAATTGTTGATCTTGATTAATGACATGCTTATGCAATGTGAAGTAAAGATCGACACTGACAAGTAGGAGTGCACATCTTCCAATTAAGGGATCAATTAGGTTGAATCCTTGTAATGTGTTGTCTTATTTAGTCATCAACAATCTCAATGTTCTGTGAAATATCTGCCCAAGATCTTTCAATCTCTTCACGAGTATGGGTAGTATTTAGGGAAATGTTGAAAATACTGGCAAAAATATTATTATGCTTGTTAAAATGAGGAAGTATATTGTCTTGGAAAAAGGATATATGGGTCATGGATTGTAATTATATTCAATCAAATTGCTCAAGAAGTGACAATATTTCATATAGATATCTCAATAACAGAACAAAAAAGATAAATAAATGACCTTGATTAAATTCTTTTCTTGATGTTCCTTTAGAGATAGACAACAATGACATAGCTATATCATCTTGATCCATACTCATTCTCAAAGGCTGAACTCTAGTCATTAGTTAAGTTAAAAGACTAAACAGATGAAATCAAACCAACAATAAAAGTGCAATAGTCAAATATAAAATGAATAACTCAATAAAGATCAAACCAAATAAAATCAAAATAACCAATTAAACTAGGGAACTATTATCTTGTTCCCTAGTATGGTCATCAAGAAGGATGTTGATGAATTTTTATCAGAAATCAACAAACACAACCCTCAAATCAAAGGTTGGCTATGCCAGGGACATGGGAACAAAGCCAAGTTTAAAGCCTAGTCAATATAATAAAACTTCAAATGTTATGAAACCAGCTCACAAGAAGATATAAAAGATAGATCAACGCCTTAGAAATAAGCCTCTTCGAGGGGGCAACCCCCTTTACATTACACAAATGAAAAATTCTTAGATGATTCAAATGAAAAAAACCTCCTTTCTATATATAGGAGTCTACAGGGTCACAATATAACCAAGCCGACATAACAATAAGAATATAAAGACACAAAAATAACAATAGAGGGATTCTATGGGGCACAATAATAACAATATGGGGACAATAGGGGCACAATAATAACAATAATGGATACAATGACAATAGTAATGGGGGGACCACTAATATTATAGGGACCTAACATGCCTCTCTCTTTCAAAAAAGTGTTGTCCTCAATGCTTGAGTAGTTCTGGATGCTTCTGTATAAAATTCTCATCCTCCCATGTGGAATCTTCAGCAGGTAAGTTCTTCCACTTGATGAGATACTTTGAAATTGATCTATTTCGTAGTTGTTGAGTTCTTGTTTCTTTGTCTGCTTCGGGTTCCAATATGATTTTTTCTTCGTCATCAAGTTCTAGCAATATTGTCTGAACTAGAAGCTTGTCACCTATAACCTTATTTAAGCATGAAACATGGAAAACTGGGTGCACTCGAGAAGCTGCAGGAAGCGCCAATTTGTATGCCATAGTACCTATCTTTTGCAACACCTTGTACGGACCATAATACTTTGGTGATAATTTGTTATCCTTCTTATCTTACTTGAGGGACATTTTTTTATATGGTTGTAGCCATAGGAATACCCAATCACCTACAACAAAACTTATTTCGTTGTTATGTTGATCTGCCTGCTGTTTCATTCTATTCTGTGCCAAGGTGAGGTTATCCTTTAAGAGTTGGAGAACTTGTTGGTGATGCTTGATGTCATCTTCCACTGCTTGAACCTTAGAATTTTCTCTTAAATATGATGTGATGGATGGTGGATGATATCCATAAAGTGCCATAAATGGGGTCATTTTTGTTGTAGTATGGAAGGAAGTGTTATACCACCATTCAGCCAGAGGCAACCATTTGACCCATTATGTCTATTTATCAGATACAAAGAAACAAAGATATTCTTCCAAACATTTGTTTACTGTCTCAGTTTTCCCATTAGATTGAGGATGATAAGATGAGCTATGAGCTAACTGAGTACCAAGACAAGAAAATAATTATGTCCAAAAATTTCCAGTGAAAATGGGATCTCTGTCACTTACAATGATCTTTGGGTTTCCATGTAGCTTTTGAATCGTTTCCATAAATGCAGTAGAAACTGTAATTGCTTTAAATGGATGAGATAATGCACAAAAGTGTGCATACTTGGTAATTCTGTCCACTACCACCATGATAACACTCTTTCCTTCAAACTTGGGTAAACCTGTGATAAAATCCATTGAAACCTCCTCCCAACGTTGGCTTGGAATGGATAAAGGTTGTAATAGTCTTGAAGTCTTAATTGTTTCAACTTTATTTTGTTGGCAAACCAAACATTCCACCACAAACTTTTGAATATCCGATTTAAGGCCATCCCAAAAAAAATCCTTCTTAACCTTGTGGTAGGTTTTTAGAAATCCTGAGTGCCCTCCTAAGGGAGAGGTGTGCAATTCCCTAAGAATATTTTGTTTGAGTTGGGAATTCTTACATAGGTATACCCGATCCTTGTACCATAACGAATCATTTTTCCATATAAATGTATCAAATGTACTGGGATCTTGTTGTATCTTTTGAATGAGTGCCCACACTTCCTCGTCATTCTTCCATTCATCCCTTGCTTCATTTATCCAATCTGGTTGGATAATAGAAATGGCGCAAAGAAATGCTTCCACATCCTCATCCTTTCTTGAGAGTGCATCTGCCACAACATTTTGCTTCCCTTTTTTGTAGATGATTTAAAAGTCATAACCCAACATCTTTGTGACCCATTTTTTGCTCTTCTGAAGATAATCTTTGTTCTAAAAAGTATTTAAGACTATCATGATTTGTTTTTACCTTGAAGTGTCTTCCCATTAGGTAGGGTCGCCATTTCTTAAGTGCATGTAGTATTGCCAACATTTCCTTCTCATAAATAGCTTTGTGTAAATACTTTCCTTTGATTGGACGACTTTCGAAAGCAATGGATCTTTCTTCTTGCATTAAAACAACACCGATCCCATTTCCTGGGGAATCACATTCCACAATAAAGGTTTTTGTGAAGTCTGGTGTAGCTAAGACTGGTGCTTGGCACATTTCCTATTTAAGATGTTCAAAGGCCTTTGTTGTTTCTGGAGTCCATGAAAATGCACCTTTCTTCAATAATGTTGTTAGAGGTGCTGCTATTCTCCCATAGTTCTTAACAAACTTGCAATAATACCTTGTCAACCCGAGAAATCCTCGTAGATTCTTTATGGATGTGGGGATTTTCCATTCCTTAATGGCTTTAATTTTTCTAGGGTCTACCTTAACACCTTCATGAGATACAATATGACCCAAATATTCCACCTCTTGTACTCCAAAGAAACATTTGGAGATTTTTTTATATAATTATTTCTCCTCCAGTAGTTTGAGAACCATGTCAACATGTTGGACATGATCCTTCCAAGACTTTCTGTAGATTAGTGTATCATCAAAAAATACTAACACAAATTTTCTAAGAAAGGGTTTGAAAATGGAATTCATCAAACCTTGAAATGTAGAAGGTGCATTAGTAAGGCCAAAAGGCATTACCAAAAATTCATAATGACCCTCATGAGTTCTAAATGTTGTTTTGGAATGTCTTCAGTCTTCATTCTGATTTGATGATATCCTAAATGAAGATCCAACTTGGTGAAGTAAATTGATCCATGCAATTCATCCAATAATTCATCAATGACAGGAATGAGAAATTTATCTTTAATAGTGAGCTTGTTGAGCTCCCTATAATCTGGACACGTGCGCCATGATCCATCCTTCTTGTGAACTAATACTACTAGAGCAGAGAAAGAACTTTGACTAGGTTGAATTATACTAGCCTCTAGCATTTATGCAACCATACGTTCAATTTCACTTTTTTGGGCATAGGGATATCTGTACGCCCTGATGTTTGGAGGAACACTTCTTGGAATCAAATGAATAGCATGATCATGATCACGAATAGGTGGGAGACCTTTGGGAGTCTCAAATACCTTGGAATGATTGTCCAAGGCTTTTGGAGATCTGAAGAAATAGATGATTTCGACATGGGAAACTCTAGCAAACGTAATTGTGCAATTACACCTCGTTGTTCCTTCTTTAGAAGCTTTGTCATACCGTTAGAGCTGACTATCTTTCTCGGTTTCCTTGCAATACCCATTAATTCAACTTCCTTTCCTTCCATAGAAAATTTCATGAAAAGTTCTTGAAAATTAAAAGCTATTGTACCAAAGGATTGTAGCCATTGGACTCTAGTACAACATCAATACCACCCATTGGAATGGAAAGCATTGGGCTATTCAATACATATTCTCCCATGGATAACTTGATATTATGGCACTTTCCAGAGCAATTTATGATTCCTCCACTTGAAACCATCACTTGACACTCTGGTGCTGGATATAGGAAGCAATTCAATTCCTTTGCTATCTTACAATGAATAAAATTATGGGTACTTCCCGAATCAATCAACACTATTACCTTTTTCTTCTTGATATGTCCTTCTATCTTGATAGGTTGAGGAGTGGTAATTCCAAAAAATGCATTACCAGATATGGTCGGATTCATTTCTTCTTTATTCAGGGTTTGTTCCTAGAGTATATCCTCTTCTTTTAACATTTCTTGTTCCTTTTCTTCCTCCTCTTCACAATCTATGTAGAATAATTTCTTCTCAGTACACTTATGGCCTTTAGTGTATTTTCTATCACAACTGTAACAAAGCCCTTTTGCTCTTTTTTCTTCCAATTGTTGTGGTGTCAACCTTGTAGGTTGTGGAAGGCTAAGGGCAGCAACACTTCCATCTTTATAGTTGTGAGTGGTAGGCTTCCTGGTTGCCATCATTTTTCTTTCCATTTTTCTTGCTAGCTTGAATGCCTTCTCCAATGAATCAGGTTCCCAAAGGCGAACCTCATGTTGGATTTTATCCTTTAAAGTCCCTATGAACACATCAATCCTATGCTCCTCTGGAATATCTTTCACCCTTATGTTCAATTTTTGGAAGTCCTCAGTGTGCTCCATCATTGAACCCTTTTGTTTGAGATTTATAAATTGGCTAAAACAAGTGTTGCTTTTTGTATCCTCATAATGTGTTATCATTTCTTCCGTAAAAATTGCCCAAGTGACAATTTGTTTATGAGAGCAAAGCCATCGATACCATACAAACTAATTTGGTTCCAAATATAAAGTTGCAATACGTACCTTTTGTGTGTTTTTCACATTATGGAGATCAAAAAATTGCTTCATCTTTAGTATCCATGTTCCAGGATCCTTGCCATCAAACTTCCTAATATCTATTTTTTGAACATGGTGGGTCTTCAACCCAACATTAGAGTCTATGAAACCATGATTAACATTTATTTTGTTCTCATCATGAGTTTCATTTACTACCCTTTCACCATTAGTGACCATTTCTTATAGCAACTTATTCAAATTTATCTTCAATTCTTCCATCTTATCGTCCATGCCATTCATCTTAGCTTCCATCTTAGTGTCCATGACATCCATCTTAGCTTCCACGCCGTCCATCTTAGTTTCCACACCGCCCATATTAGCTTCCAATTCATTCATTTTAGCTTCTACGCCTTTCTTTAAACCATCCATCTTAGCTTCTACGTCTTTCTTAAAACTATCCATCTTATTTTCTGTTACCTTTTGTGCGAGTGAAATTTGTTGCACTTGGTTTTGTAATATTGATATATCATGTTGCATTTCTTCCTCTTCTTCATGAGTCATGCTAGAGCTTTCGGGTTGCTTACTAGGTGTTTCCATTTTCTTTCTTCGGGGCATCAGTTACAGATAATAATGCTTCACTATGCCCTTTGAATTCCTTCGAACTAATTTTTCAAACCAAGCTTATGCAAAAATTTAAAAAATACACACCTTTTTTCACTTGTAGGAGCTCGATATTGAATCTGATGCACCTCTGTAATTTTGGATCTCCCAGTTTTGAAATCGTGACTTGCAGTAGCCCTTTGCGTCCTCTTTCCAATGCCACCAATCTGATCAAAATCAGATTCTCCAAGGAAGAGTTATGCCAAATTTCCCACGGTGACCTGATTATAGACTAGTTCAGTAGAGCAAACTTATACGACGTGCCACGTATCACTTTTTTGACCTTAGTAACTGAAACTGATACACAGAAAATTAGAGGTTGTCCTCTTTCTAAAAATTCTTACGAGATTTTAATCTAATGATCAAAACAAAAGTTATGACTATTTTCCCTAGGTCACTTGTTTGGAATGTTATTCGGGAGTCTGCAAAAATTCCAACTTCCTCAGATCATATATCCGTAAATATAGTGAGAAAAGCTCTGAAATTTGGACCCGAAGTTTAGAACTATTTCGGCCCAAATGGGTTTTTTGTTTAGCATTTGAAATGTCACAGAAAAAAAGTTATAGCGAAAATGGCATGATGACTTGTTTGGAGCAGCAAAACCCTAGAATCCAAAGCTCTGATACCAAATGTTATGAAACTAGCTCACAAAAAGATAGAAAAGATAGATCAACGCCTTAGAAATAAGCCTCTTCGAGGGGAAATCTCCTTTACATTACACAAATGAACAATTCTTAGATGATTCAAATGATAAAACCTCCTTTCTATATATAGGAGTCTACGGGGTCACAATATAACCAAGCCGACCTAACAATAAGAATATAAAGGCACAAAAATAACAATAGAGGGATTCTATGGGGCACAATAATAACAATATGGGGAAAATAGGGGCACAATAATAATAATAAGGGATACAACGACAATAGTAATGGGGGGATCACTAATATTATAGGGACCTAACATCAAAGTATCTAAAAAAAATAATAGAAACTTGCAAACTTTACAATGTACCAAATGCAAATTGAAAATATGAGTATGTCATTAAACGTAGCAATAGGTAAATAGTCAGCATCTAAAGCCCAACTCACAAACAAATAATTAATAATTATCGAATGCAAATGGAACATTACTACTTCCTTTTAAGGTTATACACCTTAAAAAAGAAAATTGTAGTATGTAATATATAGGTTGCAATTAACAAGAGAAAGAAAAATATAAAGACAATAATCAAAACATAAGATGGTAGAAACAATGAAAGATTCTTCATAGATATCATAAAATAATAATTTTTAGATAAGGTGTTCACAAACTTGTCAAATTAAACTTCTGCACAAGGAAACTTCTTTAACGAAGGACCTCATTTTCAAGGTTGTGTGGTCAAATGCTAACAAACAAACAACTAAATAAAACATATCTCCTTGCAACAAGCTCAAAGGGACACATTGAGAGACTAACACACCACTACACGAAGAGTCAGCATTAGTAATGACATAACGTAGCGGGTTTAAATCTTCAATTTTTAAAATTAATGATACCTATGAAAACAAGAAATATTATGAACCTACGTTGGTGTTGCGACTTAAAAGAATCCCTATAAAACAATGTTTGTGAATCACAATTACCTACACACAGAAAAATAGTAACCTGATTTAAGAATAAAACTTAAATCGTACCAACTTGTAATGCAACTAAGATATATCTTGTCCTCCTTCAGAAGCCTGAGTTTATAATCATGATTGAAAACAATTGCATAACAATTTTTTGAAAACTAATATAGTTAGGTTCAATTAATTAAAGGCAAGGAAAAAGGGTGGGCTCCTTAAAAGTAGGCAATGACTCAAAAAGGGGAGGACCCACATCCATAATACATTGATATCAAAATCCATAATATATCGTATGCATGAGAGTATAACAAATAAAATATGTGCATGCATCACAAAACATTTTGACCATAATATCAATATTTTCATATCTAAAAATAAATAAACGAGGTCATAATTATGTCTTAAAATTTCCAATGCCCTCTTCAAATCAAAATTTATGCACATGAAACTGCCCCAAAATAAAAATTCCAAAATGTGTTAAATCTGCATCCACCACCAGAATGTTCCTTTCAAAAGCAGTGCCAAATTTAAACCATCAAACATTCCTATCACAGGTCCATAAAAAAATATGAGAACTTCTATGTAAAGGGGGTTGGATTATTCTTTGACTCCTCTAAAAACCCTTCCATAAAGAAACAAGGTTTCTCAAAATTTACTCTGTTGTTGGTCTTTAATATATTTCGAAGAAGAAACTGTAAGATATGGTTCTAGATAGGTGTCAACTTTTTTAATGGAATTTCTAGTGGAATAAATATATAAAGGATGAAATCCATCAGGAGGAGTGAGTGGGACAATAACTAGCTTGTGAGCATTATAGGTTTGACTGGCAAATGAAACATTTTTTTTCATGCAGATTGGAACCAGACCTTCCAGAGGGTGATGTGAAAGCATGTGTGTATGACTAAGGACTAGAAACAGGGAATGGAAATTTGGGGGCAGTTCCCCAAACATCTTTAACTTGTTCAAACAAATTCTCAATAGGAGTCCAACCATCATTGTTATTCATCGATACATGGTTAGGGTGGAGCTCAAGCATTTCTTGGATACTTGGGTTTGGTCTCAAAGGTGGAGGTGAGATGTTTTAATTAACAGGGGGAATATAAGACACATTTGGGAACCACCAATTCATATGTCTAGTGTTTTCTAGCTGCTGAAATTCATTAGAATCAACATTGAATTTAATAAAGAATCATATATTTTTATTCCTTCCTAAATCCCACCATCTTGGAGGTTTATTGATTATGCTCATGTCTCTACCCTGTCCCAAAAAGTTGGAAATCATGATTGAAAATAAATTAATATACATAAAATACAAAACCGGAAACCATCAACAACACATTTCACTTTAAAATCACTACAATCTAGCCGTGCTAGTCAAGAATAAGTCACTTCTCATATGCTCGAGAGACAGGTGGACATATTGGAATTTCATATGGGAAATTGGAGTGCAGGAGGTGAATAGTTCAAACCCTAACAAAGATTATGATATATAAAATTTGCATGATGACAAAATCCCATTCCTCTATTTTTTTTAAATTGTTTTGAAAATTCCTAGTCAAATTTTGTAGCAGAATGTTCTTTCAATTTTTTCCTCCTTTTTCTCTTTCTTTTCGAAAAGAACCATACACAGAAATGAGAAATTTGTAGGATATTGTCCCTTCCTAACTTGTTTTTATAAACTAGGTTAGGGTTAAATAGGGTCTAAGTATTGAATAAGTTCTCCCACAAGTGAAGGGCTAATGGCATCGATAGGGAGAAAAATCACATGAATAGAAGCTGGAGTGGTGGAACGAAACATAGTAATTTGCATGCAGGTTTTGTAATTGCAACTATAATAAACCCAATGTGCCCTTCATACAAGGTATATTATCATGGAGTAGTTCTAGTTAGAGAAATATATATGTTGCTTCAGTAGGTAGAAAGATAGGGCCATTACAAAACCCTTTATACATTGTGAAGAAGAAAGTCTTCAAAAAGAAGGGAATGGCATGAAACACTTTTCCCTTTCAAAATATAACAATTTCATACTTTGTGTGAAATAAAGATGGGGAAAACAAAGGTGGAAAACACTTTTATGAAATCAGGTATAAAAGAATAATAAAAAGTTTCCTAGTAATGGCCATGTAATTCCCTTTTCTTTAACAAAGTTTGGAACAAACCCAACAACATGGGTATCATTATAACTCTTTGACAAAGTAAAATACTTTTGTAGTGAAGAGTTTTCACAAAGAATTGTATGACTAGAATTACAATAAAGGGTTTAATCCTTTCATTTGCTTTTACCAAAATGTGAGAGAAATTCTGAAGGGAATAAAGGGTTTATGTAAAATTAAAAGAGTAGGGGCATGAGACACCCTGTCTTGGGCCTTCGAAGAATTAATATGGTAAGAGAAACTTGAAATAGAAACCGATAAGATTATAGGAGTACTAGAATGAGCATAGCATAAAGAAGCAAGACAATTAATGACAAAACACACAAAATTATGTAATTTACCATAGGGTTTACTGGAATTGTTCTTGAGCAAAAATGCTTCGACAATCCCGGTTTCCAACTGATAGTTTTCCTTTGGAATGTAAAAATTCCCAAATGACAACGAGTTTCACAATCCACAAAGTAAAACAAAAACCCTTGATCCATTTCATTCGTGTATCAAATTTACATAATATATTCATCATTGATAGGATTAGTAATGGGCATTAATGTAATAGGACATACTAATGATTCTCAATACCATGCAATAAATGGTTGGGAACGCAGGAATTTTCGAAATATAAACTCATAACTATACTGCAAACAAAGACAACCCAGTTTAACCTTCGCAAGCAATTAGCCAAAGAAACTTCAATTATATATCAATGCAAGACACATCATAGAGGGTTGTAACCATTGTCAAATTGTGAATGGGATGTGGCATAACCAACTCAGCCAGAGGTCCCACATTCAAGCTAGAATGTTTCTCGAAACATCATAAAGAAAAATGTATCACTCAAATCATGTAATATATGTGTTGGTTGTCACCATAACAATAATATATATATATATATATATATATATATATATATATATATATATATATATAACAATGTTCAATGAAGCCCACAATGCATATAATATGTATACAATATATCATAGTTGAAGTGCATATGATCATAATGTTCCAACCACATATTGACCCAATTTTACCTTATGAAAATACAAAATTGACTAATTCACTATGGAAACAAGTTTCTTCAATTATGTATATCAATTGTATGCTAAATTTTGCAAACATTGTGTTATAAGGTTTTCCAATTTCCACTTCCTATAACTTGTGTAATGTAACAAATCAATGTCATGATGTGTAAGAGAAGTCCATTCATAAACCACCTAACCGCTTGAAATCCATATGCCTTCTGAAATGAAATGAACCAACCAATGCATTGCCATTGTAGGTACAATAAGGTGAATAAAACTAACATTTTAGACATGATGAATGCAATTAGAATAATATTCATTTGTTTTTTTTGAGATGATGGATGCAATGTATATTTTAAGAAATATTAGTGGTCCTCGCCTTTCGGTCACGATAGTAAAAAAATATTGTAAGACAAGGTTACTGGTGGCCAATTGAGGTGTGACCGCACACAAAAAAGATGCAAGGAAGTTTGCAACATATTACAAAATTGGAAATTCAAAAATAGGTATCAATAATAGTGTGTTGTCATTTATGACAACTGATGTCATCAATGTCAAAGTATGCATGGGAGAGTAAGGATGTTTTGAGTCGCAGTTGTCTTTAGTGAGACTTTTTGGAGGTTTTTCCAGTGGGTTTTTCCGGTCAAATTTCTCTAGAGTCCGGCAGCAATTTATTGAAATCACAAGGTTGATAGGTAATTTCTGCACAATCAAAGTGTCCTAGGGGTTTTTCAGGGTGTTGAATCCAAATATGCAGTTAAAAAACCATTTTAAATCATACAAATCAAGATTTAACCTCAATTTTTTCCGCCGGATTCCATCACCGGAATCTCCAAAAAATTGCACTAAAGACAACTCTGTTTTGAGTCTATTGAGTGTTTTCAAATGTTATGATGATCAAACGGGCATGCACAATATTTAATTTGATAGCCTTCTCAAAGACCCTTTCAACAATATATGACACTCGATCAAGCTCCCAAGGATTGAGGAGAAAAGGTGTCTCGGTTTTTAACTTCTCTAGTCTTCAGTGCCAAATTAATTCACCGAGTGATTAGTTTTAGTTTAAATGCGGGTTAGTGTTAATCCATAGTCCTTGCTTTGCTGTAGTGCATGAAGGCTTTGCGAATTGGTTTTCCCAAGAATGGGACGATAACTGTGTTGATGGTTGACCAAAAATGCATCCCCGACACAATGGTACTGGATGAATTGTAAATTGAAAACACAAGAGATTGACCAGGGATGGGAGAATGTCGCAATTCTAAAATGTGGCAATGGCCGATAAATGGTAGCATTTGATTGGCTAACAAATATGACGTGTGACATACATGTGGTAGCTAGATGATGTGGATGGCTTGATGACGTGGCACAATATAAGCAAGGACGATGTCAACATAATGTGGAAATTAGATGATGAGGATGCGGTTCAAGAGGGATTTGCGACATAGCAGGTGAGGTGGCAGTGACATGGAAATATGTGTTACACACGGTTAAACTGCACGAAGAGTTGGTTAATTAAGGCTTAAGAAAACTAATACAGGATTAGCCTTAATCCCCAACACTTCGAACCTGATATAATTTGCAAGTACGATTAAAATGAATATACGAGGGGTCTTCGGGATGTGATGGGAAAACTTACTAACAACTGACGGGAAAGTCTACAACAATGCACGGATTCCCCTACAACACGACCTCAAATGAATTGCAAATATTGGATTAATGAATTAGTTTGAAAAAACAAGCTCGAGACTATTTAAGTGAAATATCTTAACACTCTGGGACTAGAATGTGTAGTCATAATTCTTCGACACATTAGGAGAAGTGAGCACAATTCTTGTGATAGGAGAAATGTAGTGTTGTGCGCTATTAAAAGTGAAATTGTAACCATGCTAGACCATTGTTCAAGGAGCCAATACACAATCTTCATTATGATTTGAATTCAAGGAGTATTGATATGGTCCAACAATTATGGTTGTTGATACAATTAAAAGAAAAATTTATATGGGTAAAACCATGGACTTAAACCATTGGTATTCAATGGGCCATTTCTATAAAAGGAAAAGGAGAACAACACAACAATGTTGGATGTCTAAGAAAAGGCATCAGAGATTGCAACTATGTGTTTTTAGACAATTTCATAAGAAATTAGATCATTAATCTCAGTCTTAGATTGAAAAAATCGATAGACTAAGCACTTACAAATGAGGATTAGTTAAAAAGGAGTTTCAAGCATCTAGGATTCGACATGTACTAAACAAGGTAAATATTATCACTAGAAATTAGAGAAACACTGATATGTTAGCTGGATAAGTAAATTTTGATGGCTATATATATGGATGAACAATTGATGTGATTAGGGAATAAAAAAAATAGTTACTACATTCAAGAAATGATGCTCTACATTTCCATGATAAAAGAACACAGCTAGATCAAAAACATAGTTCAAAGACAAATCTAAAAAAATGAACTCATTTCATATAGGAGGAAAGAAGGTATGAACAAAGTAATGATGAAACCAAAAAGTGCAAATATGAAATGTAAAACTCAAGTTGTAGAAGATAAACTTAAGGAATGATTGACCAACAAAGAAGATCCTCTCGGAGATTTAATTCAATCAATGAATTGAAGAAAGGATATTTAGTTGGACATGAATGGATCATGGATTTGAACACTTGAGAGTCATGTTGCATAAAATAAACTTATTAAATAACAAATCAAATATCCAAGTGATTTAATTAAATTGAAGAATCAAAGGAAAGATATAAACAAAATCATGAATATACATGCTAGGGATTTGAAAAGCTATATCAATAATCTTTCAACCGTATAACTACAAATACAAGTTTGAAAATTGATGAAAGATGTATCTAAAGGTTTGTGCAAGTGCTTATAGATCAAAGGGTTGGTGCCTCTTTTAGGTTGGTTCCTATAAAGATTAAGGATGTCGCTTCTTCTTGTAGGTTGATGCCTGCAAATATTTGAAATCATAACTTTCAACAAGTTCGTTTTTGTGTAGATAAAGGGGATCAGTGCCTCTTTCAAATGGTTGCTTGCAAATCAAGGAGTCGATGCATCCTTCTGGTTGGTGCCAATAAATTTGATGTAGTAATGGATTGAATCTTGCATTAAGAACAAAATGAAGATTGGTTTTCTCCATTTATGAGTCTCCACATAAAAAATTATGCCTTACATGTATCTATTGTCTGACTTATGGTGTTGTGATGTTATTCCTAATTATTATTTAAATAATTGTAAAAAAACACAAAATACAAAATACTAATTCACATGCTCTTTTAGTATTTTCCTAATTACTAACAATTGGTATTAGAGACAATTTCTTCACTAACAGTCTAACAACTGGAAGGTAGATCCAAGGAAATGGCTAAACAGGATAGAAGTTCCATAAACAAAGCCTCATTATTTAATGGAAGAAACTTATTCATTTTGGAATAATTGAATGCAAACTTACTTGATGTCCCTTGGTGTAGATGTTTGGGACACAATGCAAAATGGGTATGAAAATCCACCTGCATGATTAACAATGACAAGAAATCATTCACAGACAATGTTAAAGCCATGAATGTAATCCTAAGTGGATGCTTGAATTTGAGTCGGTCAATGTTATGCATTGCAATAAAGATAAATCAATATGAATAAAGACGATGAGCGGTTATGAAGGCAACAATAAGGTGAAGAAAGAAAATGATGCAACCATATGGCCGCCAACACCCAAAATAGCCTTATCTCCAAGGACAAACACTTGGGAAACCTCTCCCAACTCTAGTATTTATTCTGTTTTTTTCTTAAATCAGACTTCTTTCCGACCTTTCCTCAAAACCCACACTACAAACTAAAATTAAAAGTAAACCTTATAGACCTTCAAACTTAGCGCTTTCAACTAACACCTCTTCCCTTCACCTCTTCATATGACCGCTTTATAATGTCCGATGCTCCTCACATGTGATTTTCGCAATCCTTCATCAATATGATAATTAACCACTATTTATGTGATTTCTTATTGCATCACAAATCCATATCGCATCGCAAGACGCTTATCGCGATTTCAGCGAAATTAAGGTTCATCGCATTTCGTTGATCGCTAAATCGCAAAACACAGGGTCATCGCAATTTCGGCCGATCGCAATCTCACAAAAATCCAGGTCATCGCAATTTCGCTTATTGCAATCATGCTCCCTTTGCCGATATGTGATAAAGAGTCAGGACTAACTTGCGATCTGCGATGAAAGGTTTCGGCTCAATGTGATATGTGAAAATACATATATATCCTATCTAACAATCTCCTTCCACAAATGAAGGAATTTACTATATATTTAGAAATCAAATCCTATCCTAATTGAATAATCTAAACTACCTGGCTTGATCTCCATGTAGGGAGAATCAACTTGCCACTTATTCCCTTTTCTATTCAGAATTTGGCAACAAATAACTACTTGCATAATTTTCAATTAATAAAAATTAAGTAACCAATTTTTCCTCCAAACCCTCGTTAGCCACAACATGTGAACACACCATCACATTGCTGGCTAGGTCTAGATGCTCATGCATTAGACTCACAGGGATAAAAAGTCTTAAAACCCGGTTCATTGATTCTTCCACTGTAAAACCTGCAACTTTCAGCTCTACAGTATCCATCCATGTAAATACTCGATGCTTCCCTTCCAGGATGCTTCACCCACTTGATCAAATATCTCAAATTATTTCCTGTCTTTTTCATGTAGCTTACTGCTCTTTGCTTATGATCACAATTCATTGCTGGTTTAATCTTACCAGGCTTCCACACCTTATTTTGCAGTTTACCATTACATTCACCTGTACCATTCTTTTCAGCCAATCTTCCTTTCTTCTTTTGTCCTCTATATATTCTATTGGAATTTTGTTGTATGAGTCTCCACAACTCATCAATTTCTTTGTCCAATTCACTTCTCAGATGATGAATACTATTCTCCTACAATTGAATGTGTTCTTGCATAAGAACATCATAATCCATGTGCCAATATTTTCCCATATACATTTCTAAGATGTACAAATGCCTTCTCCATTGATGCCATGCAATAATTCCAATTCCTTCTTCTGGTTTCTCATTCATGGCTTCATCACTTCTTACTTCAATTCCCAGTATACCTGTAATTCCACAAATTTCTTGAAAACTAAGAATTCTTCCTGCTTGCTTAGGTACTTGGAATACCTCTTCTTCTAGTAGCTTAATTTCTGTACCCTTAATGATTATGGCATCATATTCGTCTACTTCTGAAATGTCACTTTCAGTTTCTTCTTCATCAATAACTCCCTGTTGTACAATAGTATTCTTGTTACTATCATCCCTTGAACCCATCTCTAGTTCAACAACTCCATATTGTGTATTCAACATCATTCCATCTTTATGAGACATTCTGATCTCATCCCTCCTTACTTCAATCTGATCTTCAGAATCAATTCCTTATTTCAAATTCACTTCACATTGCCTTGTTCCTGCATATAAATATTCACCAGAATCAATCAATTCATTAAGCACAAATGCTTTACCCTGTTTTCTCCGTATGCCAACATTTTCGACAACTTCTTTTCCACATTTTTCATCCATGACAACTTCTTAATTCTCATTCAGTTCTGGTTTTACAGTTTGAACACTTAGTCTTGCCTTTTCTAGCCTTTTCTCCAAAAGACTTAACTCATGCCACAAATCTGCCATCTCACTTGGAATTTCTCCCAAAAAATATGCACAATCTTCACTAACTTCATTATCTGCAACAACTATCAGCAATCCTTCTTTACTCTGGTTGTCTTCAAGGTCAACAACCTTCAGTAACTGTTTACCATCTACAAAGTCTTCTACATCAACCTTCAATAGCTGCTCTCCTTTGGCTTCAGTCCTCAATAGTTGTCCAATATCTGCATAATTCACTACAGCCATGTTTAACAGCTGCCCTTTTCCCTGCATCATAAGATTATGTGAATTTCCTTCTTCTATCTTCTGAAAAACCATATCTTTTCTTTTCTTTCCCCCTATGATAACATTAAATAGTTGCCCTTCTTCAGTGTATCCTGCATTTACACACAAAATATTAGTTTCAAAACTATGAGACACCAAGGTCTCCTCAAATAATTTCATCATCAATTCTTCCGGTTGACTTTCACTTCCTGAATACACCATAAGATTCTCCATTAGTTTTGTATTAGCTTCATCAGTTTTCTTGAGAAAACTCTTTGTTCCATATTCATATAAATGGATCTCTTCCTTTCCAAACATTTCTTTGATCTCAATAATTCCTTTGTCATCCTCCTTTTGACTTATCCTTTGGATGTCATCCGACTGGACATCTTCCTTCACTTGACTGTAACTTTTCTCTCTATTCTTCATATGACTATAGGTAGTCATCTTCCTTCCTGATTCCATGATAATGTCACAAGAATGTCTTCCATCTCTCTTATCTAAACTACCTACATGACCACAACCAGTCATCTTTTCACCTGTTGATATGACAGTTTCCAATAACTGCCTATTTTTCCCCAAGTTTACATGACCTACAAGCACACAACAGTTATCAGTTTTAAAAATACAAGACCTTTCGCCCTCTTTTGATGCTTCAAGCACCAATCTCCCATCATAGACCTTCTAGATTTTAGCAGATCCTCTTTGCTATGACTCCATTCCTTTGAGTCTCTCCTTCTCTAACAAATCAATATGAATTTGTTCAAGTTCTCTGAACTCGTTTATCATCTTGCCATTCCACTTCTGTTGCAATAGCTTCCACTTGACCCGTTTCTTCGTTCTCCATCTGTATCTTCAGTCTTCATTTGTCTTTCTTTGTAGCCACTCCGTTAATATATCTACTTCTGCTCTCATTACTGCCAGACTAATCTCACACTCTTCATTCTGCTGCCAATTGTTATACTCCCACAATCTAATGCCTTCCTCAAATTTACTCTCATGTTGCTGATCATCTCTTTTAAATTGTTGGTTTATTCCATCTTTAACCTGCTGGATTAATAATTTTGTTTCCTTCATGTCTCTAAGGACATAAATTTCTTGTTGCTCCTGATATTTCATCTCATCTTCAAATAATCTCTGCTCAATTTCTCTAATTTCAGCATCATATTTATTAATGTTGTCTTCCATACCTACAACCACATTATTAATTGGAGAGTCAAAACATTCACTTAACTCTATAAATGTTAGAGACATTTCATCCTTATCATGCATGGTAACCATAATCTCTTCTTTATCAGGTTCTTAAAGCTTCATTTCTCCTTCAGGTTCCTTGAGCAATCCTTCCAAGAACTCTATTTCCATGTGAAATCTTTCCAGCATTTCATCTCAACCTCCATTCTCAACTTCATTCTTTTTCTAGAAATCCTCCTGAGTTATCATGTTTTCTATACCATCACATTGCAAAATTCTTTCATCAATTTCATTAAAAAAATTCATTTGTTTACTACCTTGGAATACCACTACGGCATTTTCATTATGCTTCTAGTCCATAACAACTTCAACTAACTGTCTTACACCAAACAAAAATTCATCTATGAATTCTTTCTGCTGCAATAAATCAGCACCTTCCTCCTCTAAAAGGCATTCTCCATCATACTTCACCTCAAGAGCTTTATTCATCTTTGTGACAGTTTCACCAGATTGTCCATCATCTTCTACACATCCTGCAAACACACACAAACTATGAGATTTAAAAACACAAGGCTTCATAGCCTCATCTGCTTCCCTTGTCAACATATCTTCGAATTGTTCTGAACTATTCCAATAGTCCATGAGATCTTCAGCTGATCTCCCATTATCCTCTTCACCCAAAATTTCACCCTATTCTGGTCCACAAATGGAAACTTCCATTTCTGACTCTGCTTCTCTAAGGTTTTCCATCAACCGCTTCACTTGTCTCTGTCGTAGCCTTCTCTGTAACTTAGGCCACTTCACTATTTTTTTCTTCAAGACCCAACCTTGTCTTTGGTTTTCCTCTAGCAGCATTGTTAACACATCAAGTTCTTCTCTTATCTCAGCCATCTCCTTGTCAAGCTCCGCTTGACTCATCCATTTCCTACAGATTGTTTTAGCACCCTTTTCCTTCATCTTGTAGCCTTCTTCTGAACCTTCCATATGACTTTCCATAGCCATCTTCTCTTCTGTGTGAGCTTCTACACCTGCAACCAATCAACTTCCTTCTGAGTTGATATTCTCACCAAGCTTCTCCTGTGCCTAGCTTCCAAGTCCTCTTTCCCTTAGAACTTGCACTGAGAAATATTGCTCTCTCTCTGGTTGCTACACTCACTTCTCTTAAGGAATGAGGTTCTACTACAATCTCTAAAACCTTCCAAAAGTTCTTCTTACAGTCTTACTACTGTATTCTTGTGCCAAACTTTGCCATTCATTCAACTGTTGTGAACTTTCATATCTTTGTAATCATAAATCTTCATAAGCAAGAACATCCTTGCTCTGATACCAAATGATGCAACCATATGGCCGCCAAAACCCAAAATAGCCTTATCTCCAAGGACACACGCTTGGGAAACCTCTCCCAACTCTAGTCTTTATTCTATTTTTTGCTGCAATCAGACTTCTTTCCGACCTTTCCTCAAAACCCACACTAGAAACTAAAATTAAAAGTAAACCTTACAGACCTTTCAAACTTAGCACTTTCAACTAACACCTCTGCCCTTCACCTCTTCATATGACCGCTTTACAATGTCCGATGCTCCTCACATGTGCTTTTCACAATCCTTCATCAATATGATAATCAACCACTACTTACGTGATTTCTTATCGCATCACAAATCCATATCACAACGCAAGACACTTGTCGCGATTTCGACAAAATTAAGGTTCACCGCATTTCGTTGATTGCTAAATCGCAAAACACAAGGTCACCGCAATATCACAAATAATAGGGTCATCGTAATTTTGATCGATCGCAATCTCGCAAAACTCTGGGTCATAGCAATCACGTTCCCTTTGTCGATATGCAATAAAGACTCAGGACTAACTTGCGGTTTTCGATGAAAGGTTTCGGCTGAATGCGATATGTGATCTTTGAAGGTAATGCACAACGCTTCAACTGAGAACGTCATTTATTTACAGAGCCCTACACAAAATCACAGCGCTAAGAGGAAAAGCCCTCTTCCTTTGAGAAAACACAACGCTTTACTAAAACTTCATACTTTCGCTGGACTTCTCTGGATCTTTGTCAATCCCAGGGTTCTGGCCTCGATCTGCAAATTTATTTATGAAGTCTTTTCCAGGAATCTGACTGTTCCGATATCACCCATCTGATTCTTCTTTAAGAATTGTGATTAGGTGAAATGCCCATTGTATAAACAAGAAATTAAAGATAGAACTATTTAACACAGGATTTCATCATCACAATCTTAACTAATTCAGGGTGAACAAAAAACGTGAATTTCAACACAGATAGCTATGTACACAATCATTTCTGAAATTAAAAGAATATGAAAATAAAACAGAGTTTTTCCATCAGCCCTTGATGGCCTGATTTACATTACATTTTCCTCACTCTTGATTTCTACTCCCTCTCTTCCTCTCTCGAATCATCCCCCAGAAAAGAAAGGGAAATACATATATATCTTATCTAACAATATCCTTCCACAAATGAAGGAATTTACTATATATTTAGAAATCAAATCCTATCCTAACTGAATAATCTAAACTACTTGGCTTGATATCCACGCAGGGAGGATCAACTTACCACTTATTCCCTTTTTTGTTCATAATTTGGAAACAAATAACTACTTACATAATTTGCAATTAATAAAAATTAAGTAACCAATTTTTCCTCCAAACCCTCGTTAGCCACAACATGTGAACACACCATCACATTTCTGGCTAGGTCTAGATGCTCTTGCATCAGAAAAGCTTCAAGGTTTCAGAATGCGGTTTCAACATTGAAGATGAAAAAGGATGAGGGTATATCCAAGTTTTTACTTAGAGTAGATGAGATGTTTAATACAATCAAATGACTTGAAGAAACTCTGGAGGATTCCCTTATGGCCCAAAAGGTATTAAGATCTCTGCAAACTTGATTTGACTCTAAGGTATCAATTATAGAACGGATGCAAGATCTCAAACCCCTAACATTACATCAATTGCATGGAACACTAATAACATATGAAATGAAGACTTCCAAAGGAAAATATACTTCAAGGGAGGTTGCATTCAAAGTAGATAGGAAGAACAAGGAAGAATGAACAAAATGTACTGATGGATCCAAGGAGGAAGAAGCTAAGTTTATGAGAAGTATAAATAGAGGATCAGGAAAATACAAAGGTTAGTTTCCCTTTAAGTGTTTTGACTATGGAGAAGTAGGTCATTATTCGTCAAAAGGTCCTTAAAAAAAGGAAAAGAATGAAAACGATATTAAAGAAGAATAAACATAAAAAGAATAAAGGGAAAGAAATAAAACGAGAAGAGTTTATATGCTACAACCATTCTTCTTCAGAAGAAGATGATAAGATATCCTATGACAAAGAAGAAACAAAAGAAGCAACAAAATCAATGAAGCTTATGGCCCTAGATAATTTTGATGAAGAACAAAATGATTTTAATGAAGAAGAGGTAGAAGTTGATTTGGAGGGTGAGCTAATTAGTTCTAACATAGATCCAAAGAATTAGAAAGGAAATAAGAAACAAAAGGAGATCCTTGCCACAATTACTGTTTAAAAGGATGTTAGATGATTCATCACTTCTTCTAAAATTAAAATTAGAAGAAGCAAATAAAGTTGAAGATTCTCTATTACAACAACTAAAATGGGAAATTAAGAAGTGTGTAAAGAGAGAAGAAGATTTGTATCCCTCGTAAAAGAATTGGAAAATACCAAGAATAACATGAACCAAAACATACAGTTTATAAAAGGATCAAATAAGCTAGATGATATTTTATTTATCTAAAGATCCCCTCTCAAAAAATGATCTAGGTTATGAAGGATTTTTGAGCAACAAGGAAATTGAAGAAAAATGAATAGTTAGCTATGTTGAAATAGTCAAAGGTTCAGCCAACAATGCTACCCAAAGAAATCAACAACCAAGATAAGTGAAGGATAGTTATTCATCTCAACAAAAACAATTAAAGTTTAATAAAAACAAGTTGGATAGTTGTAGAGAACTTGTAAAGAATCATCAAAGACATTGGTTCCATTGCTCATATAGTTATTCAAGAATTAGTATATCAAACCTATAAAGGCAATGTACTCCCAAGTTCCAAAGCAATTTCAACGATTCTTGTTTTTCATGTACAAATTTTAGACACAAAACTATAGGCTATATGGCTTATCATACTAAAAATCAATCAAGAAATAATAAAGATGAGTACTATCAGTCACATAGAAGTAACATATTTGTAGATCAAAAAGAAAATAGTTTCAAATATAGCAATCTGTTTGTACCCCTATTTGATAATATAGTATGTTACAATTGTCACAACTATGGACACATGTTGAGTGTAGGATGAGCAATATGACAACAACTCCTCAAATTAAGAAAACTCAAGAAGAGGAAATGATATGGAGAAAGGAAAAAAGATAAGAAGGAAGAATGTGGTATTGTTCTATATGCTCAAAATCAAGGGAGCCACTGGTATTTGGATAGTGGATGCTCCAAGCACACAACTGAAGATGAAAGCATGATGATGAAAATTTGACTAAATTGAGGGGGGGGGGAGGGTGAATCAATTTAGTATATTCATGGACCTAAAATTTGTTTTCTTTTAACCAATTAAATGAGCATTTTAATGCATTACGAGAAACATATTTAATATGTGAATAGTAAGAAATATGTGAACCAAAACATCACATTAGCACATAAAAGCATCACATATGAACAACATAAATAAGTGGAAACCCATAAACGGAGAAAACCATTACTTTTTTATTGTTGTGATGCAAAGGAAAGCTCCTTCTCCCTTATTTCATATGGTTTTCTGTAGGCTCCAATCTACAAGAGGTTGTTACCTCGATTTTTCTCAAACTACAACTTACAAGGAAGCTCCAACTCCCATATATTTTTTACAGGCTTCAACCCACAAGAGGCTCCTACCTAAATAGGCTACAACTTGCTCTTTATCAAGCTATAACTTGAAATGAGAATGCAATCCCCTGATACATACAGAAAATAACATGTTGGTTTACCTAGTCTATAAATTTGCATACCTCCATTTCTCAGCTTCTTCCTCTCCTCAAATTTGCTTCACATTTTCTCTCTATGTGTACTAGGTAATTAATGAACAGTTCAACTCTCACATTCTCTCATTCTCTAACATTTCAACCTTTCAAAAGTACATATTTTTATAAAGATAGTTTATTGGCTTTTAGTATTCCACACAAGAATATGAAGTGAACAATCTTGCCTCTTTGTATTCCACCAATTCGTTTCACACCTTTTTAGATTTTGAATATTTAAAAAAATGCTCCATCCAATATTATTTTCAACCACATGTAATAATTGCATACACCAACATAATACTGAGACCATGTAACTTTTAAGACCATGTAATTGAACATTTATACTCCACTCACCAACTTTGCGTTACCAAACATCGACAATATTTTTGCATATCCAGCATACCAACAACATATCCTTTGCAATTTCGGCAACTTCATACATCAACAACCTCAACATAATATATTGACATAATACATCAACTTTTTCATCAATTGTGCATACACTCTTTCATCACCCTTTGTTGCTCCTTTGTTTTGTCAATAGTTATGTTATGTTGTCAACACCTTTGCCTTGTTGCTTCTTTGCCATCACCCTTTGTATGACAACTTCTTCATGCCTTTACTTTAGCCTTTCATCATGTCTTGTCCTTACCTTGCATCATGCCTTTTCCTTGCCTTTGCCTTGCATCACAACAATCTCTGCAACATATTTGCAAACATTTCTCACAAATAAATTTGCAATGATCAAGTCATATTAATAATCACCATCATCACTCAACTATGCCACTCTTTTGTCAAGCATCACAAGTAACATATGCAACATAAACATCCAATAATAATTTATGTTCTACTTTTTTGCTCACAGGTATACCTTTATTCTGTGATCATACCTTGCATTATCTTTACATCATATCTTTGCATACAACATAGATCCTTCAACTCAACAACACTTTTCTACTCCTTTGTTATTCCTTTGCCATTGTAGTACCAGCCATCAACTCTAATAGTCATACCTCGCTGCTTACAACTCAACAACAATTTGCTGCTCCTTGTTGTTCACAAACTATTCTTACCTACATCTCCTCTCATATATATGGTGGCCACTAGTTGTATCTCTTCTATCAAGCATCACAATCATACAAACATCACAATAATGCCTCTCTTGGCTACCTATCTTGCTGCTCCTTTGCCATCAATGACAACAATGCCAAAAATCTCCCCCTTTGGCATTGATGGAAACACTATCTCTTGAGAATCAACTTCAACAACCTCAACAATTGTTTAATTGTCTGTAATATAAAGAGTTAACTTTCTGCAATGACAACTTCTTGTCTCTGCATGATTTCCAACAAAATGATTCAAATAAGAGGTAAAACAGGAATATTGTGACACTGATAATAATAGATTTCTTTGGCTTCATGTTTGACTCGAGCATTCAGTAAAATGGTAGGCTATTTGAGCACTATTAATTGAAAGAGCACCCTCTTTTGTTGAAATAAGCTCCCTTTTATGCCAACAAAAAATGAACAGATGTATGAACAAAATGTATATAACTTGTTACAAGTGACTAGCAAGATGTTGATGAGCATCCACGAACATGATGAATATTTAGATATTTCAAAGATTGAATATAAGACTTGAAGGTCATCCTCCTTCAAACTTTGCCACTTATGTAGAAATACACCCCCATAATAAATTATCACACTCTTCTATCGGTTGTGTAAGCTTTTCAATTATGTCCCCACTTTATAGGATTTGCATGTAATATTGAACAACAAATCAGACATTGACCTTGGGACAACATCAATAATATCTCTAGATTCCTTTGAAATCAAGTAAACTATCTCTAGGCGTACAAGACATCTGAAATTCACACCGCTTGTTTTTCATTAAGTAAATGTTGATTTACTAGGTTGAAGAGCTTAGACAATTACTTCCAACCTGGCCAGCACTAGTCTTCCATGCGCTAGTCTTAGGGTTCTGCAACCTCCTTTGCTTCATCTTTATCAAAACTGAGTTATTCGTTGCTTCTCATGAATATTAGTGAAACTACTAATAGCCTCCTGCATTCCATGATCAGGTACTAAGAGCTTGAAATTTTTCACTGCACCCATAGTGTCAATATACCAGATCTCGAGCACTACTATGATTTGCTGGCACAGTATTTGTGACTTTCCATGGGGATTCCTATGTGCATATTCGCCCAAAACAAAAGTGTCTAGATATGAAAAACAGGGCAGCAAATTTTGTGTCTATAAATAGCTATGAAAAACCACAGCAGAGGCATGGTAAAATCCTTCTGCAAACCACTTGAAATTCCACTGTGCAATGGTAACGGTTAATTCAGGAGGCATTTTCAATAGGTCACTAGAGTTTACTGGTACGAATAAAGAAAACTAATGCACCAGAACAACTCTTATTAGCTATTTTGGATATTGTTGCAATAAGAAAAACAAACAAACAAAGAGGCTTTAAATTGCAATTCATGTGAAGAATGTTAGTGTGGACCTCAAAATGGAAGTCACAAGTTACCGATCCCACTTCTGCAATGGTATATATAAATTTCTGACATCTTCACTCCCATGCTATCCTGAGTGTTTGGCTTTTCTCATCAAGAAAATTTAGTTTTTGGTTCCTTTCAGTCCAAAGATTGATATCCGATGTAGTCGCAGGATATTGAGAATTATATAAGATCTATTTTAAATGCTGATTTTATATGAATAGAGAAATATTTAATTTTTTCATGTGCAATGTTTTATATGAATACATATTATTTATATTTTGTAAGTTATTTAATTTATTTTTTTAATTTTTATTTTTATTTTGATTAATAAAAATAAAATTTCAACTTTGATAATAGATTAACTTTACATATCTTATTAAATGAAATTGAATCTAAGGTATCCTGGTTACAGCGTTCTTGCCAGTCCTACCCGTGCAAAACGACAAATGCACAATGAAATGGTGAATGATGTAGTTGGACTTGAGCATAACTGAGACGAAGGCAGGGGTGTCGTCCTCAAACGTTTGATATAACTTATGTTACCCAGAGTGTAATTAGGGTTTTTTTTAAAGAATTATAGAAATTTTGATAATATTTTGATAAATTTTGATAGAGATTTTTGTAAGCTGTCAAATTTCAAGATTTTGGATGTCCAAAAGTTATTGATAGTGCTAAACCTATTTCGACCATCAAAAATATGATTTAAACATTATTTCTACCAGATTTGTTAAAAAAAATTGCTCATTCCAACCACTTTTAACCATTCTGACAATTCCTCTCCCTTAGTAGACTTGTATCCTTCCTGGTCAGTTGTATAGGTGAAAATCAAGGGATATATGTTTTGTAGAATTCGATTGCCACAAATAATGGCTACCAAATTTGCACTTTATTTATTTATTTTAAATGATGGGAAGTTTTATTCAAAATTTAAATAGCCATTAATATGTAAAAGTTATATTTAAAAATAAAATTATAAATATTAGTATTATTTAAAAATTTTGTACTTAATATTGTGATTATCATTAATTGTTATTTTAGAGAGTTTATTTAAATAATTTTTATATTTTAAAAATTTAATTAAATATATTAGTTTAAAAAAGTACTATTATTTTTTTATAGAAGTTATTTTTTTTTTTCAATCCTCTATAAGTTATTGTCATGTTCCCAAATGCATTTTACACCTCAACATGAGAGGAAGATGTATAATTGCTTTCCTACTCAACTTTGAGTTGACATATGTCTTTTTTGAAAAAAAATGTTTTTTTTTTTTTTTTTTTTTAATAAAAAGCAATGTCAAATATAATTAAAAACAAAACATATATTACTCTTAAATTAGTTTTAATTAAAAAAATTACTCTATAAATAAAATATTTAGATGTTAATATATATATATATATAAATAATTCAATGCACAAAGAAAAAAATTGGAAGTAAGAAAAATATGTAATTATTTTAATTCTTAATATAAAATTAATATGTGGCATAAAAAATAAATTAGGTTATAATTAAAATATTTTAATAAAAAAAATTATGATTAAAACATTTGAAGTACTCACTATTTTATATTTTGGTCCCTTTTATGTATATTTTTTAGTCATTTGAAATCTAGCAGACATTTATTGGAATTGTAAGTTTAAGTTGTGTATTCTACACAATCCAAGTGCTCATGGAGATTTTCAAGGCATTAAATCCATTTATACATTCAAAAATGCAATGTAAACAATGAATTTTTTATATTGCACTCTAAAAGTGATTCACACCTCAAGAGATTTGATCACTGATCACTCTCGGCTCTTGATAAACCACTTGCAATAAAATTCAACTAGACTAAAAATTAAAATGCTACAAAGATGTTTTCAAGAGTACTTTGCATACTCCAATCATAGTCCATCGTTTAACATTAGAGACATTAAATGGTTCTATGTTTCCTTCAGAAGCACTTTCACCTTCAACCTTCAGTTCCTAAATTTCGTGGGGGAAACCACACTTTATAATTAAAATATAAAATTCAATCATGAAGAAAGTAAAATGCTAAAGCTTTGTTGGATAACTAGATTATGCTTACAAAAGCACTTTATGAGCTTTGAACATAGCACACTGTTTGTATTAAATGCATCAAATAATTTTTCAATTCTTTAAAAATCAGTTTCATTCTTCAACCTTTAGTACCTAACCTCTATAGGGAATCCATACTTTCGCAATGAAGGACATTTGAAAGTTCAAGAATTAAAATCACAGTGAATGAAACTATTTATTTGCAGAACATAAATAGAAATACAAATCTCTCTAATTAGCTAATCTAATTAAGAAATAAAGGAATTTGCAATGAAAACCAGGTAGAGGGCCCTACCTAATAACTTGTGCTACAAAGGAAAACTATAGTATAAGTACTTTGCTATGAAATAAAACTTAGAATAGCATCATTTATATTAAAAGAGGAATACACAAGTTCACATTACAATTATAAAGACACTCTGCAGAGACTCAACATGGATTCACTTATGCTTGGTCATCAAACTACAATATACACCAACATATGGTCATCGTTTTGGACCATTTGAACAACTTTGCAATACATAGATTGACTGCTTCCTTGACCAATCCTCTAATATTACAAACATTGACCTTCAACCTTTACATTTTATAGAGGTTATATAATATAAGGGAGGGTGTATTGAACCATGAATAACTCCCGAGGATGCACATAGTTGTTAATTGTTTACATCCCAAAAAAAAGAATAGGGCATAATGCCATTGACAAATACAACTCTCGCTGACATGGGTAATTGCTTTTATGTTGGCATAATATCTTTTCATGACATGGAATGCATGAAAATATCCATGCTTATTGCCAAAACCTCGAAGTTGATTAAATATTCACTTGTTTCTATGGTGTATGAATTTCCACCTTGCATTTGACAGGAGCATTGATTGTGAGTTAGTGCCTTCCTTGTCTAACTTGGGAGCCATCTCAAGCCACCTAAGAGCCATATCGAGCCACCAACATTGATCTATCTTGAGCCACCTAGAAACAAAAACCATGTGGTATATTTCACCCTTGGGGTGAAAATATATGACAACTAATGATTTGGGGTAATAGATCTTTACTAGGGTTACATGATTTGGTACTCACATTAGAAAAAGCCGGTTCTAGCTCAAATAACTCATTAAAAATAAAGGAAAATCATTGAATTTAACAACATCACACCTCATCAGCATGTGATGACCATAATGCAAGTGATTGTGACAAAAGGGGAATGATAATAGGTTATAAGAGGGAGTAGAAAGGGAAAAAAACACACATTTGATAGTAATAAGGGCCTAAAAATCAAGGTGTGACGTCTCCCCCACACTTGAGACTTTTGAAGTCCTCATGCAATCTTGGGTGAATAGCCAAAGCTAGATCCAAAAAGGCTCCTCAAAATGGATCAAAAACTATGTTGCCAACACCTCCCCTAATTATCATAATACAAGGGTATATTTCACATATCTCATCTTACTTGTCTCTTTAATCTAGTTTACTACATTTATAATACTTGTAAACCTAATTTGCATTTCATATTTATGGGTTATGGAAAACTACACATAACAAGTGAAAAAACTAATAAAATCATAATAGGACAAAACCATTTTATAGTGTGAACCCAAGGATGATAGTTAGTAGTTCAACAATGTTAAAGCTTCTAGACAAGTTGATCACCATTGAAATGCCCATGAATAAAACTTAGAACACTAGGGAAAAATACTCATAAGCCATTTGATTCACCAATTTTTCATCTCCAACATTGTCTCATATCGTTGCAACTCTCAACCCTATTGCTCTTATGGCCTTGGTGTGCTACCAAGTATTTAACTCTTCATAGTTTCCTCCAATTTCACTTCCTCACATGCTCCTTATCCATGCCAATCGAAGAAACACTTTTCTCATTATCCATACTCAATTTGATGGAATCGATCTTCTGTTAAATGTAAGCCAACCATGAGATAATAAGAAAAACTCCTATTTATACTCTCATCGCTCTTGTTATCTTATACAAATGTGAAGTTTGTGGATGAAGTATCTCTAGAGAATATTGAAGAACAATATATCAAATCCAAAAGAATTTTATAACTTATAATCTTGTTATTATAAGTGTAAACCCTATCCTATCCTCCTTATAGAAGCAAGCCTCTCCTTGATTGAGTGTGTGGCTTAATATGCTTGACCCGATCATTTGAGGTTGATGACATATCGTCTTTCTTAAGATTCAATGACAATTTTCTAACCAAGTTATCAACTTCCAATAAATCAATCCTTTGATTCTATTGAATCAACAAATTCATAATGTCAGCATTCTACATGATACAATGGTGCTCCAATTCATTGATCTTAGAGTGGGCTTGCAAAAGAGTCTTCTTATTAAAATGAATTAGCTCTTTGCAACTTAAAATTCTTTGGGATTCATTGATATCATTTTTTTCCATGTTGGGATGGTTTTCTATCCAATAGAGATGACCTCAATCCCTAATGAGGAAACCCTTTTGATTATGGCTTCTAAAGAGAATCCTTTTTGGGATTCGTAGAGGAGGAAAGAACTTGAACAAGGTTAAGGGCTACAAACTTATATACTTCAATGAAATGTCATTAAAAGTTTTAGTATTTCTTTAACCTAAGGATGAATTCCAAATAGAACCAAACTAACAACTATTTGAATACAAGAAATAGTAAGAGTTACCATAAACTAGAGAAGCCTCAAGATGAACCATTGTCGTGTTCTATGCATTTTTCCACAAGCTTTTGAGGTAGCCTTCCTTAATTGTTTCCTAGTTATTCTAGGCTAAATAAGATACAAAATAAAGGATGGAAAAACTAGAAGGGATAAAAATAAAAGAGATCCCAAAAATGAAAATAAGTGACTGAGAGTAGGGGAGGAGATAGTATAATATGGCTAGAATGCTTCACTTAAACTTTATCAAACCAATCAAGGATGTTCCTCACCCAAAAGGACAAATTCTAGGTTTATGAAAGGGAATAGAGAATGAAGAATCATCGAATGGAGACATGCATTGTATAAGTTGGTGTTGATTCCCTTAAAGCTAGGAAATCCCCCTTAGACCAAATCTTTGTAGATGTAGTTGAGCCCAAAGCTCGCATATAAAATGTTGATGGGAGGTCCAAGAGAATTAACAAGAATATCGAGGTTGTTATCCCCACCAAAACTAAGATGTGCTACTAGCCAATTCTAACACCTACACACTCCATTATCCCATTGATGAAACACACAATATAATGGGATCCTTCAATAACCAAAACCAAAATTAATGAACACATTCTTAAGGTACTACAAAGCATCCTTCAATCTCCCAAACTGATGAAAATGGAATGATGAACTATCTGCTCACTTGTGAGAGAATAAATGTGATGTGAAATCATCAATCTAAACTTAGAGCTATGGGATATAACATGTAGTGCTACCTCCATTTTCAATAGTATTCCAATATCAAGGTTTGAAGCTATGTTGGCCCACTTGTCTACCATATAGTTGAGGTGTCTTTTGACATGGAAATAGGAGGAATGTGAAAGAAAATTGGAATCATTTTTAATCCAAATAACAATGTTTGTCAAGTTATTTCCCTTCAACACCATAAAGCATTCATGGCTTTGATGATGACTATGGAATCTCCAACAATTTTAAACAAGTTGAAAATCTCCTCTGCAATAAATATCCCTCACATGGTGAGTTAGCCTTTTCCTAGTTATAATAACTTGTCTTAATCCCTATGCAAATCTGGATACCTTTTTCCTCTCAATATAAAAAATTAATCCCCTCACTCTTACCACCCTTACATCCTTAAAAATAAAATAAAATGTATATTAGTAATATTATAAAAGTAATGTCACATCTTTTATTAGTTTATGATAATGAAAATTGTAAAATTTATAGGTCTTTATATATATATATATATATAAAGTCAATATTTTTAAAATATGTGTTACATTTTTTTATTAGTTTTTGGTAATGAAAATTGTAAAATTTATAGTCTTTTAAAATATAGGAAATCAAGTACAAGGTGTTAAGGATGCATGGGAAGATAGTAGATAGCTAGAAAGGGAAGTATGTGCATGTACATGGGAAAGAGAGGAGAGGGTAGGAGGATAGAAGCCATCTTAGTTTCATCCCAATGCATCATTGCTTTTTCGTCACATGATTCCCAAGCTATTATTATTGCAAGTCAAGACTCATACAGTAAATTAGGAATTATGGAAGTAATAAGGTTCAAAGTTTGCTTTATTATATATCACAAATGTAGAATATATCTTAGAAATTTTAGTGGCAATGTGGTAAACATTGGCTATTTAAATGGATGCTAGTAGTTACAACCAACTATGAAAGCATGCCAAAGAGGGGAGGGGTATATGTATATATTCCAATAGAAAATCTCAGTATATATACCAAATTGTAATGTGTACATAATATGTCTATATATATATATATATATATATATATATATATAATTCTTGTGCCTTAATTTTTTTGTAAAGGTTAGGTGATAAAGAAAAGGACTTAGGGGTTATGTGAATTAACACTTATAAAGGTTAAGGGCTACAATTATTGCAATTAGAATTTAAGTGATAATATTTTAATATGATATGGGTTAGTGATTTTAGTGGTCAAAGGCTTCTAACTGTTAGTGATTGAAAATTGGAGATCTTGGAAGATAAGGGATAAAATAATTATGGGTCAATTGTTTTGAATGTCAAGGGTTTTTGTAGTTATCTACACTAGTTCTTAAGGGTAATGCTATCTTGGATATAGAAGTTAGAGTTATAAGGATTAGGGTTTATATTATGGGTTTTAGGGCTTAGTGGATGGAAGTTAGGGATTATATGCATTAATATTACTTATGCGATTGATGTAAGATATTAGGGGTTAAATGGTGATAGAAGCTTAATGGTTAGGGGTTATAGGGATCTAGTGTATACAATGGTTAAGAGTGAAAGGTGTTAGATGTAAGGATTAATAGCTACAAAGTTCATAGGATAATATATACAAGTTAGATGTTATATACTTATTGAGAGTTAAAAGGATATGTGTGTTATTTGATTTATATACTTGTAAATAGTGTCACTCTAGAAATAAATGGGTGAATGACAGAGTTGAACCAACCCAAGATTTTCTAAGTGAACATCTACTTACAAGTCAAAATCTAAAGTCCAATAATTCAAATACATTTTCATTGGTCGCATGAAGTATGGACCATTACAAGATAGAAGGTTCACATCATCCCTTCAAAATTCAAAGAGAAAAGTGTAATAACGTCAAGAGCAGAAGTAATGAGAGAGCCCCCCTTTAATCATCTCCATCCAATTCTTCTACATCTAATAATATATAGCTTGAAGAGATAACTAGAGACCATTAAAATAACCAATAAAAGCTCAATTTACAAAAGAATGAACCTTCAATTAAGTTATCGTCAACCTAAAAGATACATTTGTGTTTGTCAAAAATTTCTTTATAAATCAAGATAGTGGTTTTTTCTTTGTTCTTCAAAATTAAATCAATGCTCGTAATTAAATATCATTACAAGACATTTGAAATATCTAATACTAATATCCACTTGCATATGGTAATATATGTCAAGCTACGTGCACATGAGTGCACGGTACAACGGTCGGGGCAGTCGGCTTTCTCGCACCCCGACCGTGTTCGATTCTCACTATTCTCGCGCTGCGCTGTAGCGTATATTGTAACATCGTGATTGTATATGGTTTGATTGTGATTGATGAGATTGATAGAAATATTGTATATAATGTACACTGGGCCTAATACATGCTTCTTCAAAGACTAGCCCCCCATTTAAAAAAAATATATGTCAAGCTACGTATGAGAAATTCAACCAATTCTATTGCAATGCATTAACGTCAACCCCAAAGCAATGTAATATATCAACCAAGGCCAATATTCCAACATACGCACCCCAATACATAACACCAATATATAACATATGCGACGGTTCGCATAATGTGATCTTGTCGACATCGACCTCCATATGGTGGACCGAACCAACATCCCAAGTGTGTTTTTATAAATATTGTTACTGCAAAATATAATATCATTGCATTTTAATGGATAATATAATGTTGGAATAATTATTGAGTTGAAAGGTCTAGTATGATGTGTAAGGATGTCTCTCTTTCATCAAAATTGAAATTTTAATTAAAAAAAAATCCAATTTTTATACAAAACTTTTAAATAATATTTCATAAAAAATTTATGGGTAAAAAAAATCATTTTAAATTCATATTAAATCTGTATTTAAAATAAACCTATACTATAATAATTATAATATACATCGTGCTAGATAAAAATCAGACTTTGAATTAAATGAAGGAGTTGCAGCTCACAGGTGTGTACAACACCTGGAGACTGCACCCAAAAACAAAGAAGATACTCTCTATCCGTTCACTCTACCCTTCCATCAAATGAATATTACAATATTAAATACATCACTAGAAATTAGGTAGTTGTAAACAAACTCCTAAACTCTAGGAACAAATCCTAAACTAAGGAGATACGTTACAACTATGTAACCATTTCTCCATTAATACAAAATAATATTGATTATTTTTAACTCCCCCCCTTAATGGAGAAAGGGTTATTCTGCACTCCTAACATCCCTCTAAATAATTCAAACTTTACTCACCCTAGAGGCTTAGTAAAAATATCAGCTACATTATCACAAGTGTTACAATAATCCACACATATTTCTTTTGACTGTATCTTTTCTCGAACAAAATGAAACTAAGTGTAAATATGTTTAGTATTTTTATGGAAAACTGGATTGTATGCAAGCTTTATTGTGCTCTGGTTGTCAGTTTTGATGTTGGTTGCTTCTTTCTGTCCTTCACCTGCATCGCTGAGCAATCTCCTCAACCAGATAGCTTCGCATGCGGCTGCACACAATGCTTGGTACTCAACTTCACATGATGATAGTGCTACAATACTTTGCTTTCTGCTACTCCACGAAATAACCCCGAATCCAATACTAAATGCGTAACCTGTGATGGATCTTCGATCATCTAGGTTACTTGCCCAATCAGAATCTGAATAACCTGCTAAAGTAACATCAGAAATGTCAGTGTATAAAATACCATAATTACAAGTACCACTAAGGTACCTCAACACACATTTTGCTGCAATCCAGTGACTTTCAAGTGGTTTGGACATAAACTGGCTCAGCACATTAACAGAATATGCCAGATCAGGTCTAGTTGCCATGAGATATATCAAACTTCCCACTAGTTGTCTATACAAAGTGGCATCCACCTGTTTTGTGCCATCGTCACTGCTTAACTTGAGATTCTGCTGCAATGGTGTTGCTGTTGTTTTGCACTGTTCCATTCTGAATCTTTCCAACAGGGTTCTGGCATACTTTCCTTGAGTTAGAAAAGTTTGACTAGATTCTTTCCACACCTCCAATCCTAGGCAATAATGAAGATCTCCAAGATCTTTCATTTCAAATACCTGTGACATTTGCTGCTTGATTTCTTTGATCAAATTATTTGCATTTCTTGTTATGATCATGTCATCCACATACAAAGAAATCAAAATGATTTGCCTCTGTTTATTTATCTTGGTATATAGGTTTGGATTGTTGAGGCTCCTATGAAAACCATGCTGTATAAAAAATGAATCAATTTTCTCATACCATGACCTGGGTGCTTGTTTCAGACCATAAAGTGCCTTATGCAATTTACACACTAGATGCTCCTGCCCCTTTTTCTCAAAACTAGGAGGTTGTACTAAATAGATTTCTTCCTTTAATTCACCATTCAGAAATGCGGACTTAACATCTAGCTGGTGTAGCTTCCATTTATGTTTTGTTGCTAAAGAAATTAGCATTCTAATTGTATTTAATTTAGCTACAGGGGCAAAGGTGTCATCGAAATCTATTCCTTCTTGCTGTGAGTAACCCTTTGCTACCAGTCTAGCTTTGAATTTTTCTACACTCCCATCTGCATTTACCTTTGGTTTATAAAGCCACTTACATCCTATGGGGGTTTTTCCTTCAGGAAACTCAACTAAATCCCAAGTATGGTTTCTGAATATTGATTCAATTTCCTCATGCATTGTAGCCCTCCATGCATCTGATTTACTTGCTTCTTCATAATTTGTAGGTTCTACAATGTTCAATATTTTAGACATTAAAGCATAGTCTCTCAATTTAGCAGGTAGTCTAGTCTTCCTACTTGATCTCCTAGGTAGAGGACTTACCTCAACTCTATCTGTTTCAGCGATTTCTGGGCTTGCATCATCACTTATTATACTATATGTTGCTTCTTCTTCCTGTTTCTGTTGCTGCTCCTGCTCTTCATCTTCTTCACTGTTTACTTCTATTAACAGTGGAATGTGGCTATCACTGTTAGAATCTTCCTTTCCATCTTCAGCCTGTTCATGAAAAATAACATCTCTGCTTGCAAAAACTTTATGAGTCACAAGATTATATAACTTGTATGCCTTATACTCAGTGCCATATCCAACAAATATACATTTCAGAGCTTTGGGGTCTAACTTCTTCCTATCTGCTTTCGGTATATGAGCATAAGCTTTTGATCCAAATATTCTTAAATGACTAACTGTTGGCTTGAGTCCAAACAATGCTTCAAAGGGGGTTTTGAAGCCTAGACATTTAGTAGGACTCCTATTCTTTAAATAAACAGTAGTATTAATGGCTTCTGCCCAAAGACCATTTGATAGACCCTTACCTTGAAGCATACTTCTGGCGCACTCCACAAGGGTTCTGTTCTTCCGTTCTGCTACTCCATTCTGTTGTGGAGTGTGTGGCACTGTGAATTGCTGCATAATCCCATACTGCTTACAGAAGTTCATGAACTCTCCCAACCTGTATTCTCCCCCTTGGTCCGAGCGGAGAATCTTTATCCTTTTTCCTGTTTGGTTCTCTATCATAGATTTAAACTCATTAAAGTACCGAAAGGCTTGACTCTTTTTACTTAGAAAGTACACCCACGAAAACCTAGTGCAATCATCTGTAAACAACAGAAAATAATATGCTCCTCATAAAGACCTAGTTTGCATAGGTCCACAAATATCTGTATGCACTAGTTCTAGAATGTCTCTTTCCTTTCCGTTGACATGCAAAAGGAACTCTTCTCTATGCATTTTCCCTAATGCACATCCATCACATTCTAGCTTGACATTATGAAAAACAGGGAGTCCATCGACCATACCTTTCTTCTGAAGTAAGATGAGGTTCTGCAAATTGAGATGTCCAAATCTCTGATGCCAGAGATCTTCGACTATTGATCCAGCTGCAACCATTGCTTGTCGTGGCATACTCTTTGCATCCAATCTATACAAATTCCCCACACATGCTCCTGTTGCAACTGTTTCCATCTGGCTATCCTTAATGACACAACCATTCTTAAAGAATTGCACCTGCATGTCCTGGTCTGTAATCATTGAGACAGAGGTCAAGTTTTTCTTAATTCCTGGAACATATAATACATTTTTAAGATTTTTAATGTCGCCACTAGATAGCTTCACAGGAATATCTCCATATCCTTTTATCTCATACCCACTCTCATCTCCTAGATAAATTTTTGATCCACATGTAGATTCTTCAAGAAATTCAAAACAGTCCTTCTTACTGGTCATATGTGAGGATGCGCCAGAGTCGACATACCATATGTCGTCCTCATCTCCCTTTGATGCTGAAAGATCACAATCGACTGTGAATAGTCGAAAATCATGGCTGTGGTCCTCCTCTTCTCCAGCAAAACACCCTTGATGTTTCCTCTGTTTGCTTCTTTTTTCATCCGCCTACCGCTTATAACATTATTTAATCTGATGACCTGGTTTCCCACAATAAAAACATCTCTTAACATAATTATCTGTCATACCTCTGAATGATCTCTTTTGAAAAGAGTTGCCTCCTTTCTGCTGCTGCTGCTGTGGTTGGTGGTGTTGGTGTTGGTGTTGGTGTTGCTTTCCTCTGTACTGTCGCCTCCTCGCCATCAGAGCAAGGTCATTTCTATGAGTTTTCAGATTCTATCGTCGCTCCTCCTCCTGGAGCAGAATCGCTGTCAGCTCATCAAATGAAGGGGTTTTCTCCCTCGCTGACAGCCCTGAGATAAATGTCTGATATTCATCAGTCATTTTGTTCAATGTGAGTGTGACTAGATCTGAGTCAGACACCTTTTCTCCAATAGCTCCCAATTTGTCACTCAGATCCTTGACTCTGGCCATGAATCCAGCAACGGACTCATTCTCGTCCATCTTCAATGCAAACAGTTTTCCCTTGAGTGCCAGAACACGATTTGTATTCTGTGTCTCGTACAAGTTCTTGATTGTTGTCCATATATCAGCGGCCGACTTAGAATCTCTGATATGTGGGATAATATTGTCCTTAACGGACATCTTCAGTATAACTTTTGCTTTCGTTTCTCTTTTATCCCAATCTTGTTCTTGGGTCATTGTTCCAGATCTCTGCTCATTTCCCTCAATGATCGACCATGCATTTACGCTCTCCAGCAAAGTTTGCATTTTGAATTTCCAGTTGGAGAAATTCGATCCATCGAGTTTGCCAGACTCGTGGAGATATGATTCTATACTGTTATTCATTTCTATCCAACTGAACACTCCAATCGGCCACCACTGGGCAAGTCCAATCTGCTACCACCGAACAGATCAGGAACTTCACTGTGCCACCACCGGGCAAGTTCGATCTGCTGCCACCGAACAGATCAGGGACTTCACTGTGCCACCACCGGGCAAAACCGATCTGCTACCACCGAACAGATCAACAAACAAGCTCCAACATGCCACCATCGGGCAAAGGTGATCTGCTTCCACCGAACAGATCGAGGAGCTGCACTGCGCCACCACCGGGCAAAAAAAAAAAAAACAAAACAAAAGTAAAAACCGATCTGCTTCCACCGAGCAGATCACAGAGCTCTGATTCGCCACCACCGGGTAGGTCCGATTTGCTACCTCCGAGCGGATCAAGGAATCTCAATTCGCCACCACCGGGAAAATCAAATCTGCTGCCACTGAGCAGAAATCTCCATGTGCCACCATCGGGCAACTCTGATCTGCAATGAAAAATTGCAGATTTTCAGAGAGAAAGAGGTTGGCTCTTTGGCGCTCTGAACAGCCACGAATCCGCGCCAATTGCAGAAAAGAAAAATTTATGAAGTGCACGGAAATTGGTGCGATTAACAGCCACGGATCTGCACCAATTCAGTTACTTTTTACCTGGCGCGCTTATCAGCCTCAAACCCGCGCCAATGGGCACGTCTGTTCTCTAAAAAATAGCGTCAATCCGCTTTTGCTTTTAAAGGCGCACAACAAGTCTGAGCCAACCCTTTTTTGCACTCAGAGATGATCAGTGATCTGAAATCCGTCTTCACTCCAGGTGTTACTGCAGTTCCACCTGATCATATAGATACACTTACATGCTCTCCTACCACTACAGATATGTAATTTAATGATGCATCCCTAAAAAAATAAGGCTATCTCTACTCTAAGCTCTGATACCAAGATAAAAATCAGACTTTGAATTAAATGAAGGATTTACAGCTCACAGGTGTGTACAACACCTGGAGACTGCACCCAAAAACAAAGAAGAGACTCTCTATCCGTTCACTCTACCCTCCCATCAAATGAATATTACAATATTAAATACATCACTAGAAATTAGGTGGTTGTAAACAAACTCCTAAACTCTAGGAACAAATCCTAAATTAAAGAGATACGATTACAACTATGTAACCATTTCTCCATTAATACAAAATAATATTGATTATTTTTAACTGTGCTAACACTTTATCAACCTAACGAATGCCACCCAGCAAATTTTTTTCCAGGCATGTGCTTTACCAATAGACACAGATTACTGGACGCCTTCACTGAACACCCACTCTCTCACAATAGAATTGAAAAAGGAGGAGGGAGGGAGATTCTCTGCAAAGTCTATGACTTATGGTAAAAAGTATTTACATAAATCCATATAATTTATCAATTTTCAATTCGTAGTGAGTGAGTCATATTCTGTGCAAAGTGCAAAGTGTATGATGTATGGAATGGGGTGTTAAGCTCCATTGATTTTACACAAAAGCTACCTTGATTTATGGAGTTGCAGCTTTTCTTAACTTATGGAAACCAACTGCAGTAGTTTCCTTAAGTTAAGAAAATCAACTGCAATTACTAAATTTATAATTGGGAGCTACTAAAGTGGTCCATTACTTTGATCTCATCTCTACCTTGATTTGTGGTTTTTTCTAACACATAGCATTTAGAAGCTTGATGGAAGCTTAGCTATATGTTCATCTGTTGGTCCCCAAGCTCATATCTCAACCCCCTTCAGTTCTACACCATCTAGCTGAGATAGCAGAGCTCGGAAGTGCCTTCAGAATTTTGTGTTCTTTTGCTTGGACAGAAGCTGGAGTGCTGAAGAAGAAGCTTGTGGACTGTGGCCTGCATCAATACATCACCAATGGCTGGAGGTAACTCGTATCCCTGGGCAATAAGGTTTAATGATTCGTTGAGTTTATTCTGCATGCAGAATCATTGTTAAAACTGTAGAATTTCTAACATTTGGTATCGGAGCAAAGTTTTTTGCCTCTGCCTTGGTGTGCGATTCGAATAGCATTAGAAATTAGTTCTGATTTTTGCGAGGTTTCTTGATCTGAATCCCCGTTCGAATTGTGGAGGGCATTTGTCAACTTTGGTTTTCTGGGTCCGCATGCAAATCGTGTTTGTAGTTTCTTTTGATAAATATTCCCTTTGCCATGTATTCTAAGAGTTTTGAAACGTCGCTCGTGAAGCATGGCGTTTTTTGCTTATTTTCTTAGAATTTTTGGATGTTCTGAAAATAAATCTCGGAATGATCATCTCTGTATAATGATTTAAATTTTTGATATGCTCAACGATCTCTGTGTTTTGTTGGGTACACTTCAATCGTCAAATATCGTCCCTGGAATCACCAGTTTCATGGATTGCATTAATACCTAAATTGAATTTATTCAAACATATTCCAGAGATTTTCATTTTCCGCCTGATGCATTTTTCGTCTTCATTCTGAGAAGGGAACATTATTCTGATTTGGGAATTTGATCACTTTAAGTTGGATTTATTGCGGCTTTGGAAAATGGTTAGCAATTAATGTCGGAAGCTAACGAATGACTTCTGCAATTACTCGTATCAATTCCATGGAGTTGGGAAGTCAAACTTTACCATATGTTATGTCCACGTTAATGAGGGGATTAATATATATTATGGTTATATATTATGGTTTTGGTTATAACAATATTCCTTTTCATATAACCATACGATTACCTTGCCACGTATTTGTGATACGTTGGTTTTTGTTTTATATGGTATTTACATAACCATTTCATGACCTCCATTTTCAGTAACAGGATACCCGGATTCTATCAAACTAAAGCTTGTTTTCTTTATCGAGAAAATTAAAGAGCGATTGCCATCGCGGTTTTTATTTTTTATTTTTCATCTTTTATTTTTGGAAGTCTCGTACTCAATTGCGAGTATGCAGATATGAAATTATGCAGGTATGCATGTTTTTCCTATTGTTATATGAATTCAGTTGGGCAATATCCCTGTACCCATTGGCCTCTTTTTGCTTGCTGCCAAAATTGGCGAAGTTTTCGTTTGGAATATTCAATCCTGTACACACAAATCTTATAGAATAAGTGTCGATATGGTCAAGTGAATCTGTGTATGTATGTCTCAATCCACGTCTGCCGCTGGGGCAATTGCTTGGATTGGTGTTGCTTGTAGCAGGAATTGATGTGATTTAAATATGCTCACCTCTGTACTTAAAGTCATTTTGGAGGCACAGTATAGATTGGGAGAAATAATTTTGGTTTATTATCTCGAGTCGGCGGCCAACCGTCCGTTGGATTATGGCTTGGCTTTAATTCTATTTTGAAGGTAAAGATGCGTATTTTAATCTTTTAGAGAGAATGGTTAGGCTGGAAGCCTGTTACGATTTATGCTCTTCAACGTAAAATAAAACCAGCCATATTTACATTCACTTCCTGCTTAGCAGTGGTTTCTATCATGCAACTATAATTAGACCAATCAAGTTACGTTTAGATTAAATCTGTGAATTTTGTGCTTTTCTTGGCTTTTATTGTCAAGGTTGGTATTGCCTCAATGAAAATTTCTACATTTTTGTATCTATTGCCATCATAAATTTGCAGTTGGGTGGGGATTCCTTCGACTGCTTGGTGTAAGATGTATTGAATATGCAGATTTATCCAAACCCATCTAAACCTGGGTTTAATATGACATGCACCTCGAGGGCAAAAAGTTACATGATGTGTATTGTTTTCTAGTGGGAGCTATGAACCCCAAGGCGCTTTAATATGGTATATATTTTGATTATGGTTTTATGGTTTGGTTATAATTTATATAGTTAATTTGGATAACTATATAAAATCAACAATGCAAAATGCAAAGTAAGTTTTATAATTGATTACATATTTAATGTAAAATTTACATTTTTTGCTCATTTGGAAGTATCTCAATTCAGTGGATTTCAATTTAAAACTTTGATGTTTTACTAATCCAGAGACTGAGAGCATTAAATGTTAAAGTGGAAAAATATTACAGTTATATGGAGTTTATTAAAATGTCATTTTGACTTACTCCTTTCAGTAAACATTATTTTTCTCTCTGGATAAGTTTTGTTTATGCAACAAAAATAAATGTCTAGTGATCCATGTAATTTTAATTAATTAGAGAGTAGCCACAGCATCTTTAATTAAATAAAATTATATATTGATTGGCAAGATCACATAAAGATTATTTAGACATTAAATTGTAATTAATTACACTAAATATAATAAATTTTATCCCACAGGAATTTTTATTATATTTATGTGATTAATTAGGATAAAATTTCATAACCTACCCACAGGAGTTATGAATTAATAAGTTTTATCATAAAGTTTTATTGAATCTGTTTGAATTGAAAATTTAGCCCACAGGCAATTTTCATGTCAGTTGATTCAATTCTTTTTAGCATCATCATAAAGTTTTATTGAATCTGTTTGAATTGAAAATTTAGCCCACAGGCAATTTTCATGTCATTTGATTTAATTCTTTTTAGCATGTTTTGCATTGGTAAAACATGAAAGTTCATAAAGTTTATTGAATCTGTTTGAATTGAAAATTTAGCCCACAGGCAATTTTCATGTCATTTGATTCAATTCTTTTTAGCATGTTTTGCATTGGTAAAACATGAAAGTTCATAAAGTTTATTGAATCTGTTTGAATTGAAAATTCAGCCCACAGGCAATTTTCATGTCATTTGATTCAATTCTTTTTAGCATGGTTTACATTGGTAAAACATGAAAGTTCATAAAGTTTTATTGAGTCTGTTTGAATTGAAAATTTAGCCCACAGGCAATTTTCATGTCATTTGATTCAATTCTTTTTTGCATGATTTACATTGGTAAAACATGAAAGTTATTAAGCCTCAATTTAACATAAGCATGTGATCCTTTTGATGCAGCAGTACAACCTGCAAATTTCTCTGAAATTCGTTGTGACATTCCTGAACTTAAGGGAGATAACTACAAGATTTGGAAGGAGAGGGTTCTCCTTCATTTAGGGTGGATGGACATAGATTATGCTATCAGGAAAGATGAACCATCGGCACTCACAAATACCAGCACTGCAGCGGACGTCGCGCTTTATGAACGATGGGAGCGATCCAATCGTCTAAGCATGATGTTCATTAAGACTAAAATTTCAGCTGGTATTCGAGGTTCCGTTGATCAGCATGATAAGGTCCGAGACTTGTTGAAGGCCATTGATGAACAATTCGTCTCTTCAGACAAGGCACTGGCAAGCACCCTAATCATGAAATTCTCATCCCTAAGGCTCACCAGTGTGAAAGGTGTGCACGAGCACATCATGCAGATAAGGGACACTGTGGCTCAATTGAAGAAACTCGAGGTTGAAATATCGGAGTCTTTCCTAGTGCACTACATCCTGAACACCCTTCCGCACCAATATGGACCTTTCAAAATCTCATACAACACACATAAGGATAAATGGTCAATTAATGAACTCATGACCATGTGTGTTCAAGAGGAAGAGAGACTGGTGATGGAACTGGGAGAGAGTGCAATGCTGGCAACGCGTGGAAAGGGCAAATCTCAAGCCAATCGGAAAGGGAAAGGTAAAGCACTTCCCCAAGCCGATATCAAGAAGGTTTCCAAGTGTTTTTTCTGTAAGAAGAAGGGACACATAAAGAAGGAATGCGCCAAATATCAGAAATGGCTTGCAGACAAAGGTAATTTAATCTCGTTTGTTTGTTATGAATCTAATATGATTAACGTTAATATTAACACATGGTGGATTGATTCTGGATCAACAATTCACATTTCGAATTCCTTGCAGGGTTTGCAGAACCTAAGGAAGCCAGTGGGAAGTGAGCAAAGCATCTTATCAGGAAACAAGATGGGCTCGCATGTGGAAGCTATGAGAACATGTTATTTAACTTTAAGTAGTGGTTTTGTTTTGGAGTTAGAAAAGACCTTTTATGTTCCAAGTTTTCTGGAAACTTGATCTCAGTTTCAAGGCTTGTACCTTTTGGATATTCCTTAAACTTTTCAGAAAAATCTTTCAGTCTATTCTATAAATCTGATTATGTTGGGAATGGTATTTTGTCTAATGGTCTTTACTGCATTAATTTACAAAACAATGTCACATATGATTCAATGCATGTTCACACTGGTACTAAAAGATGATGATTAATAACACTTCTTCATTAATGATTGATAACACTTCTTCATGAATAACACATCTTCATTGATTCCCCTCTAGTCATGGTGAGCAATTGGTTTGCAAGCTCAAGAAGTCATTGTATGGTTTAAAACAAGCATCCCGCCAATGGTATTTGAAATTCCATAGTGTAATTTCTTCTTTTGGTTTTGTAGAAAACATTATGGATCAATGTATATACCTGAAGGTTAGTGGGAGTAAAATTTGTTTTCTTGTTTTATATGTGGATGACCTTTTTTGCTAGCAACCAATGATAAGGGTTTGCTACATGAGGTGAGACAATTCCTCTCTAAAAATTTTGATATGAAGGATATGGGTGAGGCATCTTATGTCATTGGCATTAAGATCCATAGAGACAGATTTTGAGGCATCTTGGGTCTGTCACAGGAAACCTATATTAATAAAATTTTAGAGAGATTTCGGATGAAGGATTGTTCACCAAGTGTAGCTCCCATTGGGAATGTTGGGACGATGTCAGAGTGATCCAGGTTTAGACCACTGGAGAGCTGCAAAGAAAGTAATGAGGTACCTTTAAGGAACCAAAGACTACATGCTTATGTATATCCTGTTTGAGGCTGCTTTACATGGTGTATGGCTTAAGAATTTCATTTCTGGGCTTAGAATTATGGATTCTATATCTAAGCCATTGAGAATATATTGTGATAATTCAGCTGCTGGTTTTATGGCTAAAAAAGTGGGAGTCGAAATAAACACATCGACATTAAGTTTTTAGCTATAAGGGAACGTGTTAAAGAAAATAAAGTGGTCATTGAGCACGTCAGCACTGAGTTAATGATCAATGATCCTTTGATTAAGGGCATGCCACAGTTAATTTCAAGGATCATGTATTGAATATGGGACTTGGTTCCATTATGCAGTTTTTCATTGTATGGACAATGTTAATGAAATTCTTAATTATTGTGATGTTTTTTCTCATATTTATGTGCACCTTAAGTTGATTTGAGAAAATTCATTTAAGAAGGACCAAGAATAAACATAGGGTTTATTCATTAAGATATTGTTACCACATAAATTATAATAAGAATAAATGCATAGTAATACATGGAAGATAATACTCGTCATAAGAGGACTTATCGCCATGATTCATGTATCTATTACTTAATAAAGATTGTCAATGGTTTTTGAGACATTAAGTTTGTAAGTATGGACCAAGTGGGAGAATGTTAAGCTCCATTGATTTTACACAAAAGCTACCTTGATTTATGGAGTTGCAACTTTTCTTAACTTATGGAAACCAACTGCAGTAGTTTCCTTAAGTTAAGAAAATCAATTGCAATTACTAAATTTATAATTGGGAGCTACTAAAGTGGTCCATTACTTTGATCTCATCTCTACCTTGATTTGTGGTTTTTTCTAACACATAGCATTTAGAAGCTTGATGGAAGCTTAGCTATATGTTCATCTGTTGGTCCCCAGGCTCATATCTCAACCCCCTTCAGTTCTACACCATCTAGCTGAGATAGCAGAGCTCGGAAGTGCCTTCAGAATTTTGTGTTCTTTTGCTTGGACAGAAGCTGGAGTGCTGAAGAAGAAGCTTGTGGACTGTGGCCTGCATCAATACATCACCAATGGCTGGAGGTAACTCGTATCCCTGGGCAATAAGGTTTAATGATTCGTTGAGTTTATTCCGCATGCAGAATCATTGTTAAAACTGTAGAATTTCTAACATGGGGCTCATAATTCCTCTGTAAGTGCCACTTTACATTGTACAATGGCTATTGTCATTAGTCCAATCTGTTATGACTTTACAAAGACTATACCTTATTCGGGTTTTCGTGGCGATACAATGGCTCGATTGGAAAGAAACCAAGGCTCCAGAATAACGATGCCATACTGCTCCTTAATATCATAATTTCCAAAGATAGTCACCGTCTCATTGAGATTGTTGTTTCTTCTCCAAAACTTACTGGGAACTCATACATAGCCTTCACGCTGGTTTGCTTTCCGATTACAGGAAAGACATATCAATGCCAAAATATACAAGGAAAGATATATGAACTTCAAAATATAGAAGGTAGAAATAATAGAATAATATAACACCATATAACACATTGATATAACTCATTAGCATCATATATTAATCACATAGTATGTTGCAATTATACCTATTCTTATTGAAAACACCTCATAATATATAACGTTTTCAACTTCCAACGATACAATACATCAAGATCCCAATAATTCAAGGCGCCTTCATATCAATGCTGCCAATACATCATTATGTAATATTGCCAATATGCAGGCATTGTCAATAATGTAATGTTTCTGAAAATCTCGGCTTTAGCTCCCAGAGAGCTGCTTCAACACCTAAAGAGATGCTCCAACTGATGCCCATCCACTTAATACGACTCCATCAATATCTGGAATTTGCATCCTCTGGTACTTGAAACATATGCTGGAACACAAATTTAACGTTGCAAACCCATAACGTATATATCCACTTACCAGACTTGCATTTTTCTACATGTGAAGTTATATTCATGACTAGTCCTCGCATAACATTCCATATGTCCTTATATGGTAAATTTTCTGGCATTATTATCTTCTAACGTTCTCTGCAAAGACAACTCATGAAACACATACTACCACATTTTTTCTTTTAAGGCGTCAGAAAATTTTTATTCACTAAATTTCAAGGAAAGCATCAAAGAAATCCCCAGGAAAAATAACAATGAATTTATGGTAACATAAGTTGAAAGCATCAAAGAAATCCCCAAGAAAAATAACAATGAATTTATAGTAACATAAGTTGTTGTTAGGATATTCAATAAAATTTTGGATAACATGTTAAGTTTTCATAAGGAAATTTATATTCACTTAATCATTACAAATAAATATATGAAGTGTTGTATCAAGATAGGGAAACTATTTTGAACACACAATCACTTGGTTGAGAGAATATCTCAACCACACACCAATCTAGGAAACAACTCCCAACTAATAGGAACATACTCCTTTACATAGAAGAATCACAACTAAGACAAGTAGGAATTACATTTTCCAACACACCGCCTTAATGACTACTTGTCTCGATATCAATATGCAAAGTCTAGTTGTGGTCAAACATAATAAGAGAATACGTCGACGCCCATATAAAGGAGAAACCATTCACCATAATGCATGGGTGTCAACCGCTAGTCTACTAGAATTCCCTTCGCGTACATCGTTCTGTCAACCATTATAACTGCATACATGTACCTGTACCTACAAATCTCCTTCCATCATCATCATGGGTTTTATTGGATTATCTGTAACCATGCTCTGGGTTTTTTCGGATTACCCTCAACCATTCCAACAAGGGCTCTCAGCGACCAAGGCTCAACACAACCACCAAGACTCAACTCAGCCATGAAGGCTCAACACAGCCACGAAGGCTCAACTCAGCCATCAAGGCTCTAACACAGCCATGAAGGCTCACCACAAAACCAGCTTAACCAGGCCCAGGGTTTTCTTGGCTCACCCTCAACCATGCCAAGGGTTTTGTCGATTGACCCTAAACCATGCCTACAGGAATCCCTATCCACTTCACTCTCACACGTGGTTTCTGGCTTACCACAAACCAACACTGCACAATGGTTTCTGGCTGACCACAAACCTGCAATTACAAAGTGGTTTTAAGATTACCACGAACTTTATGGGGGTACACATGCCTCATCAGGCTTACATTACACACTCCAACTCTTGGAGTTACTAGGTACATACTTTACAAAGACCACTATAAAACATCCTAAACTTGCTTACTAATAAATGTATGTGACACATAATACATCCTCATCATGAGTCTATCCCACAAACTCACACTAACTCACACTCGATTGTCCATCATCACTTAATTTCTTGTGTCGTTGTTGCTCAAAATCAATATTTGTTGCACTTCAACCTTATTATCCACCATAGAGTGTCTTTGCATCATCTTTCTTTTTTCTGGTTCAATTGTTGTCTTGGATTCACTTGTGCGATTTTTTAGAGTCGCTAATTATAAAAAAAGCACTCCATTGAGTTAACGAAATTCAATGTAAATACTTCTAATTCCAAAACATTTATAAATAGCACTATTAATTTGTTTTCCTTTGGAGTTTCTAAAAATGCAATCATAATCATTTTAATAAATTACCTTTCTACATTGAGCTGATCAGGCTCAAAGTATTTATCTTTCCAAACTCCAAAAAAAAAAAAAAAAATAGTGAAATAACCCTCAAAAGTGGATAGATGCTCAAACTACCAAATGGCTGCATGCTCAACGCTTTGCAACTCCTCATGTCGCTCATTCCAGTGGTGAGTCTACTCCCACAAACAGGACATAGGCACTTTTCTAGCATATGTTTTCATCTCTATTTGCAAGAAATTTCCATTACTGTTGTTATCTCCTTTTTCTCCTCTAATTTGTTGAATCCAAAAACCTGCAAACGACTCTCTCCTTCTTTCGATGACAAAGTTCTACCAAACCTGATGCAAAGTTACAAACATGTTCGAGTGCTTTCCCATAACTTAACCACTCATAATCTCCCAGATGTAGCTTTTCAAAACTCCTATCATCTTCACTAAATTTCATTTCTCTGTTAATCATCTTTCGGGTTCCAAGTAAGCACATTTGTGCATGCCTTTTGCATGCTTGCTCAAAGAGGTCCACAAGAGTTGAAGCTCCTTCTCACGATGTTTCAACTAAGGAATATCTACGATGGTGTCAGATTGAAAAACCACCATCCCCGTCCACATCGACAGGCACTCCATATGCCTTTCCATTTCTTTTGTTCCTTAACATGAATGATAGAAGCACAGGCACAAGGATGCCAACGATGTAGGAATTCATCTTTGTGAATAGGTTTTATTGCTGGACAGATGCCACAAAATCTACTTTTAATGATTGTTGCAACAAGGGCACAGTTGGGTTGCTTGCATCTCCACATAAAATTCATAGACGCACTCATAAATGGCAACATTACGGGATTCGAGAACACGTGAATGAAGAATAAACAAACCATAGGAATGCATAGTGCATCTGTGCATGTGAATTAAGGCACAATTAGAGCGATCTCAGAACATGACCAAACCAACAATTTTGACAAGAAACGAAGTTGGACCTCAAGCGATCTCATCATACCAAGCAATTTTTGGATCTGAAGCTTGTTGGAAGAGTCAATTGGAGTGATCTCGTCTTCAAGTTAATGTTGCAGGTACACCACTACGCACACGAGCAGGAAGATGACCATGCTACCACTGCGGCCATGCTGCCACGTTTACTTGACCTCCTACGTGAAGGCACCACTGGCAGCCATAAGATATCGACCTCAAACAAATATACGCAGCCAGATCACCATGATCCGATCCGCTGCTCAATCCTTGTTGATCCGGTCTCATCCATGATTCTACTTCGCAGATCCAAGTAGCCAAATCCACCTTTGAACTGGCACTTCCACCCTCACTTAGATCCACCACAGGCAGACCACTTAGAAAACATATCATATCCAACGATACAATTGACTGATACTCAATCAACAACTTTACTATCACATGACACCACACTCCCTCGACTCTCACAACCATGATCGATGGAAAAACAAAAACTAAAGCAATACAAATATGCTCTCTTATTTCCTGAACCCACCAAGGGCCAAAGCCTAGGCCCTCACGTGCTCTGATACCATGTTAAGTTTCCATAAAGAAATCTATCTTCACTTAATCAAATAATGTTGCAAATAAATATATGAAGTGTTTGTTCTGTGGGTTTTAACCCCATACAGAAATTACCTGCATATGAATTCTAAAACATAGAAAATAGACAATGCGAGAGCATAACACATAAAAACACATATACACAAATATTTTCCCCTGGAACCAAAACCAGGACTACCAGCTTGATTTTTCATTATGTTCCTTTCAATGTTACAATACATATTTATACATGCCGAAGCATCCAATACCATGGACCGAAAACCATCGCGTCCAAAACCATGGACTGAAAATCATCGCGTCCAAAACCATGTGCGAAAAATCATGCACAAAACCATAGGTAGGTCTGCCCAACTTAATATAGGGTCCAAAAACAAAATTTTCCATGGCACTGCCCTGGACCCCATAGAGTGGGGTTACCTGCACTCTTCAAACCCCTGTGACTCCCCCCGCTACGCAATCGGTGCAACGAATGGGGGGGCTCCGCCCCCCTTCTAACCCCTCGATTAACTACGTGGGCTAGTCGTGGAAAGAATATAACACAACCCAACATTCTCCCACTTGTTGTTTTCGTTCCACAGGGGGCCACAAGAGAGCTTAGTCATTTATCTAGCCCTACAATAACCATTGTTTCATAGCTCACAAATTTTTTCAATGCATCTGTAGTATTCTTCAAAGTGTCCACCTTTACCAGCAACACCTTTTTGTCTTCTATCATATCCCTCACAAAGTGATACTGAACATCAATGTGCTTTGTCTTTGAATGATATGCAGGGTTATTTGCCAAGAAAATTGCACTTTGGCTGTCACAGTCTATCCTTATAGCTCCCTGTACTAACCCCATACTTGAACACAAACTTTGCAACCAAACTGCTTCCTTGCTTGCATGAGTGGCTGCCATGTATTCTGCCTCTATAGTTGATAGTGCCACTACGGATTGTATCTTACTCAAACTGACTGCACCTCCAAATAGGTTAAACACATACCCACTTGTAGATCTTCTCTGATCCAAATATCCAGCCCAGCCTGCATCAACAAAGCCACGAATATCCAACACTCTATCCAATCCTGGTCTTCCTTGGTAGCACAAACCATAATCACTAGTGCCACACAAATACCTGAAAACCTGCTTCACTATTGTCCAGTTCTCCTTCCCTGGTTTTGACATAAACCTGCTCAATACTCCCACTGCATGTGCAATGTCTGGTCTAGTACATACCATCGCATACATCAGGCTACCAACTGCACTTGCATATGGAACACGGGACATGTCCTCTTCCTCTTCTTGTGTCTTGGGACATTGTTCAGCAGATAACTTTACACCTATAGGAATAGGAACCTTCACCAGTTTACTATCCTACATATTAAACCTCTGCAATATTGTCTCGACATACTTCCTCTGGTTTAACCAGAGCTTCCTCTTTGTCCGATCTCTTTTAATTTCCATGCCCAAAATATAGTTTGCAGCACCAAGATCTTTCATGTCGAATTTGGAGGACAAATGTGTCTTCAAATCCTGGATAATTTCTTTGTCATTTCCAACCAGCAACATATCATCCACATACAAAACCAGATAAATAACACGGTCACCAATTAATTTAAAATACACATAGTGATCTGCTTTGCTTCTGGTGAAGCCAAGTCCCCATATAAATGTATCAAATTTCTGATACCACATCCTTGGTGACTATTTTAACTCATACAGAGACTTCTTTAACTTGCATACGAGTTGTTTCTTACCCTTCACCACAAATCCTTCTGGTTGCTTCATGTAGATCTCCTCTTCCAGATCCCCGTGAGAAATGTTGTCTTCACATCCATCTGTTCTACTTCAAAATCAAAAGAAGCAGCAACAGATAAAAGTAATATAATAGAAGTTTCCTTGGTAACAAGAGAAAAAATATCACCAAAATCAATTCTCGACACCTGGGAATAACATTTTTCTACCAACTAATCTTTGTATTTCTCCACCTTTCCTTCTGCATTTTTTTCTTGAACACCCATTTGCTGCCAATGGGTTTCCTTCCAGCCGGCAACTCCACTAGATCCAAAACCTCATTTTTGTGCAAAGATGCCATTTTATCAACCATGGCCTCTTTCTAGAGTTTTCCATCCTCTGAATCTACTGCTTCCTTCACAATTATGGGATCATCATTAGTAATAGATAAATAAAAATTTGAACAGAAAGTAGATGTACCATACCTTTCTAGTTGTCTTCTTTCTCGAACTGATCTTCTCACACCCGGAGTTTGTGGCTCTTCATCTTCTGATTCCTCTTCTGTTGTAGAGTCTGATTCTTCCTCCTTTAGCTCAAACTCTATCTTCTCAAGTTTCTTTGGTTGGATTTCATGTTTAATAACATCTTTTACCTCTACGAACACCACATATCGGTTGTACACAACCTTCCTTGTTACTGGGTTCCAAAGCTTATAACCCTTTAAACCATCCTTATACCCAATAAAGATGCACTTTTCAGATTTACTATCCAATTTGGTTCTTTTCTCCTTTGGAACATGTACATATGCATCACATCCAAATACCCTCATATGTGAAAGAGAAGGTTTCTTACCAGTCCATACCTCTTGTGGAGTCTTATCTTCCAATGCTGATGAAGGTGATTTGTTGACCAGGTAACATGCAGTCTCCACCGCCTCTGCCTAGAATTCTTGTCCTAACCTGACACCACTGAGCATGCTTCTTGCCCTTTCCATCAATGTTTTGTTCTTTCTTTCTGCACCTCCATTTTACTGAGGTGTATATGGAGTAGTCTTATTTCGTGCTATACCACACTTCTTACAGAATTCTTCAAATTCCTTACTGCAAAACTCTCCACCGTTATCTGTCCTCAGCACCTTTATCTTCTTTGTTGTCTGGTTTTCAACCAGAGCCTCAAATTATTTAAACCTGTCAAAGACTTCAGATTTCTTCTTAAGGAAATATATCCATGTATTCCTTGAGAAGTCATCTATAAATGATACAGTACACAGACTTACCCAGTGATGGAACCTTCACAGGTCCAAACACATCACTGTACACAAGCTCTAATATATGTTTCTCCCTCTTACCACCAGAGGGGAAACTCACCCGATTCTACTTCCCATATACAAAATTTTCACATAAATCAAAATCCAGAAAGCTATTACTCATACCTTCTACCATACCTTTACCATGAAGTATTCGAAGGCCCTTCTATCCAATATGTCCAAGCCTTTGATGCCAAAACATGGTCTTCTCTCCAGAGACCACTAGATTTTCTGCTCCACTTTCAGGAACCACAGGACTATTGCACCCATCAATAACAGTGCTACCTTGCAGCTTGTATAGAGTTCCAATTAGAACTCCCCGCATCAATACGAGTTCTCCCTGAACCATTTTGTAGGTATCCTTCTCGAACACTATGTTTACACCTGCATCATCCAACTTGCTTACAGAAATCATATTTCTAGCCAATGCAGGAATATGTAGAACACCTGGAAGTGTTCTAACCCTTCCACCTTGTAACTTCAACTTTACTTTTCCGCGACCAATGATTCTAGCCTTCCTGTCATCCCCCAAGAAGACATCACCACCATCATTTTTCTCATACTCGCAGAACCACTATCTATGGGGATTGAAGTGAAAGGATGCACCTGAGTCAATCAACCATGCCTCATGATCTACATGTGTACTTGAAGAAAACAAGTACACATCCCCACCTTCATCTGAGGTGGTTTTCGCCTCTGTAGAAGGAGCATTATCAGATCCCTTTCCTTTGTCAGGAGCTTTAGATTTACAATCCATTTTGTAGTGTCCTTCCTTTCTGCATTTCCAGCACACCACCTTTATAGGTTTTCCTGGAGATTTAGATCTCCCTCTAGATTTAGATATCTCACTCGATGACTTATTTTTATTTCTGTTCTGGGACCGTCCTCGTACAAACAAGGCATCACCATTCTGGCTCTCCATATTTTTCCGTCTCATCTCCTCCGTCAGCAAGGATGAGACTATTTCACCAAACTGCAAGGCAGTTGCATTGCTACCTATTGCAATAACCAAACTATCCCACGAATCTAGTAGAGAACACAATAAATTGTTGCACTTATCTTCATTTGAAATTTTAATATCAACAACTAATAACTGACTTACCACAGTATTAAATGCGTTCATATGTTCTGTCACCGAGTCTCTATCTTTCATCCTCAGGTTATATAGATTTTTCCGTAGGAACAATTTATTCACCGGAGACTTAGACTGGTACAAAGTCCCTAACTTGTCCCACAAAGCCTTCGCCGTAGCTTCCCTTGATACATTCAGTAATACTGAATCTGAGACACATAATCGTATTGTGCTCTTTGGCTTTCGATCCAACTTCTTCCATTCTTCATTGGAAACTCCCGTTGGTTTAGTACCTGGATCTACCATGATCCACTGATCTTTATCCACCAACAGATCCTCCATCTTGATTTTCCATAACTCAAAACTCTGACCATTAAATTTCTCGATCTCTATCTTTCCACTGCTCGCCATCTTCTTTCACCACTAGAATCGATCTCGCAGATCTCCCACTGAACAGGGTCTACCACAGGCCCGAGCGAAACCCCTCAGCAACAAAGGCGTCCCCTTGAAACCAAAACACATCTGATACCAAATGTAGGTTTTAACCCCGTACAGAAATTACTTGCATACGAATTCTAAAATACACAAAATAAACAATGCGAGAGCATAACACATAAAAACACATATACACAGAGATTTTCCCTTGGATCTCAAAACCGAGACTAGCAGCTTTATTTTTCATTATGTTCCTTTCAATGTTACAATACATATTTATACATGCCAAAGCATCCAATACCATGGACAGAAAACCATCGCATCCACAACCATGTGCGAAAAATCATGCACAAAACCATAGGTAGGTCTGCCCAACCTAATATAGGGTCCAAAAACAAAATTTTTCATGGCGCTGACCCAGAACACATAGAGTGGGGTTACTTGCACCCCTCAAACCCCTTGTGACTCCCCTCGCTAAGCAATCGGTGCAACGAAGGGGGGGGCTCCGCCCGCCTTCTAATCCCCCGGTTAACTACGTGGACTAGTCATGGAAAGAATATAACACAACCCAACAGTCTCAAGATAGGGAAAATATCTTGGACACACAATCACTTGGTTGAGAGAATATCTCAACCACATAACAATTTAGGAAACAACTCCTAACTAATAGGAAAATACTCCTTTACATAGCAAGAATCACAACTGAGACAAGTAGGAATTACATTTTCCAACACAACAAGGGTGAATGTGCGATGAATGGAGACAAAGGAACATCTTCTGAGGCAACAAATGTGGAAATCATCATGCACTATGATTGCAATTATCACCATCTTCGTAATATCTCTCGGGGCTCCATCTTTTGTCTTTCACTCTCCTTTTGTTTTTGCATCACTCGAAATTGTCCAAACTGTCCGACTCCTAAACCAGCGTCAATTATCTAAAATTTGATAATTGTGTAGCTTCAAGATCATGAAGCTTTAAAGCTTGAGCTTTGATTATCCTCCAATACACACACTTTACTGAAATTCCACTCTTCATAATCGAAGCTTCTCAAAGGCTGATAATAATCACCTGTGTTGTCTTTCTAATAATCACCCAAGCTATCTTTTTAATTATTCAACCTCCAAGTTCATATTTAGAGGCTCTACAATAGAATATACTTGATTCAAATCATTATCATTTACCTTTTTGGAGGCCATTTCTTGAACATCAACGGTTTTGGCCTCTGCATATGTGACAAATGGGAGAATTCTCTCAATATTACTCAATACTACTAACCTTATAGTGAAAGTTGTTTCCATCTCTTAATCTTCTTTTTTTTCTTTTTTCTTTTGTAGTTTTTGAATTATTTGGGATGATTTTGGCTATCTCTTGCATTTCACCTGCATTCTTAGTTTCTTTATAATCTTTACTTTGGCTATCATATGTGCAGTTGTTGGGATCAAAGAACTTGAACATGGCACTTGTATTTTCAGCTGGGGAATCTCATGTCGAAGTTCATTAATTAATTTTTTCTTTTTCCCAATATCGATTTGTGCAGTCTTGAATAAGCTTGAAATATTACACATCAATATATTCTTCTCTTCTTGTAAAGAATTGTTTTACCTTTGCAATGTTAGGATTTCAACCGTATCTCTGCTCCCTGTTTAGTGATCTCATCCATCCTCTCCTCTATCTCTAAAAATGATGTCTTGGGAACCTGCATCCCATCTTTGTGAATGAGTTAGTGAGGGTTATCCCTTGCATGATTTTATGAGAATATCAAGACCACTGAATCAAAAATAGGCTACACTCGAACATACAGAACATTTAACCTCATACTTGTCATATGAATAATGTGATGATTGAATGGTCATTCATACATCATCTTTCACTAAAGCATTATATTCGACATTCCAATTCCAATTAAAGTACATTGCTCTAATTCGGGATTGTACCAATTTACTGAAGTGTGCCATGTTAAATGAGAGACACCTTGTAAACTCTAGCACAAGCTTTATTGTTTCTATTTGTCATCGAGAACTTGTATTAGGTTTAACTTTCATTGAGTTGAATTGGCCCATGTTGAATTTTTGCACTTGATCCTTTCTATTTCTAGAGTATTGAATCATTTCTCATATTGAAGTCTTCAAAAAATGTTATTGAGGTTGCTATCCCCCTTAGATGGTGCATGTTTCATGACTACTATTCCTCTAACACTGACATTAACAATATTTTTCTTTGCCTTGATGAGTATCTCCCCTTGAGACCATGATCACTTCATTTTGTCATTGAAGTCACAGGATGCTCCTTTTTCTTCCTCTTCCACACTTTAGTGGGCACCTTCTCTTGTCTGCATTTCCTTTGTAATTGACGGTTCAATTTACTTTGGTTGAATTCCATCATTTGTCTATAATTCTTTAGAGTATTTGACAACTTGCAATCCTTGGATTTATGGCCAAGATTATCACACACATAACATCTCGTGTGTCTAAGAAATGTAGAAATTGGTTTGTTTATTATTGAGCTCATGCTCTTCTTTGCATACAGTTTGCATTCAACAACTTTATGTCCAAATCCATTTCATAAATAATAGTAACCATAGAAATTATTTGTGTACATGGTGGATGAATGTCTTCTTTGTTTTCTTTCTTGAGGGAGACTGCTTGTTTGTTGCATCTTTTGCTGATTCACCTTGGTTTGTGTGTTCTTACATTCTTGATCCAGATTTATGAAGGAAAGAAATAAAATATAGATTTAAGAAAAAGCATAGAAATAGAGCAAAACATAATTTCAAATAATAAATAGCAACTATTGAAATGTGTTTACATGCAAAAAGGAAACAAACTAGCTTGGGAAATGGTATATTATCTCTAAGAAGAGTTGTGGCAACTACATGCCTTCTGAACTAAGTTACAATGAGGCTCTCAAGTATTGTTATCATCAAGAAACAATAGAAAACCCTAAACATCCAAAAACCTAACCCTAGGAGATGAAGCGCCAAAATCTTGTGGGCCTCCGTGGGGTTAGTTGGAACATCAACTTCCCGAGGTCGTAACTTTGGCATATGATCTCTGTTTGGCGGGCACGATAGCTCATTAGAAAGGTTTATCCGAGAAAAACAACTTTCAACTACAAAACTAGGCCAGAGGCCTTACATTTGTTTGTTTCCAAAAAAAACGTTGTTTAGGGCCTCAAATAGGAAACTTTGTTGGAAAATTAGGAAAATAAAATGAAATAGTTTTGGGGTTCCAAGTGGAATAGGAAGGTAGCCACCAATATCCATCTAGATCAATCCTACCCCCTTATGAAGCAATGGTCTCTATTACATTGAGTGCCTCCATGAGATGGGGAAACTTCTGCTGAATTTGGTCCCTAGTGAGCCACTTGCATTGGTGTAGGAGCTAGCCAGCTCTGTCAACCCAATATAGTTGGATCCTCTATTGGCAAGTGTTTTTAATCTGTGTGTCCATGATTTGATCAAGTGTGGCTTATTTGATGCAATCTGGATTGAGTTTCGTTGGTGTCAGTTGCTCAGCAATGTATGATGTGTCCAACAATGGTGAAACTTATGGTCGAAAGTGGTCCATATTGAATACGGGGTGCAACCAAGGAACGAAGGGATACTTAGCTCGTAAGCATTGTTACCCATGGCCTTGGTGATGGTGTAAGGCATGTATCAAAGGGGTCTAAGATTATGTTTAGCTATGACAAGGAATTCCTTTCGTAGATAAAACCACACCTTGTCTCCCACTTAAAACTTATGTGGCACTTGATTTTGATTATGACGTTGCTTTTACTTGGCATTGGATTTATCTTAGGTATCATGAACTTGATGGAGAATGTGTTGGATGCATTCAATAAACCTGGTAGCTTTATTAGTTTCAGACTATACATGTGTAGATTTCGCCTGTGTAGTTGCAAGAGGCATGGCAACATCAATCAGGTACAATGTTTTAAAGCCCAAGACCACTTGTAAGGGGATGTGGCTAGTCGAGCTATAGAGAGCTCTATTATAGTTGTGTTGCACATAGGGAAGAATCTCATCATATGTTTGTGGATGCTTGGAGTTGTACATGCGTAGTATGTGCACTATCATGCTGTTGACAACCTCTATCCGGCCATTAGTCTGTGGGTGGAATGCAATCGAATTGGTGAGCTTGGTGTCCAAAAAATACTAGAGGATTATCCAAATTGTGTTAATTTTCCACTATTCTATGATTAAAACAATCACTTAATTCATTTTTTCTTCATTTAGTAATCAATTTTCAAATAAATTCAAACTTCCAATGACCAATATAAATTGTAGATATAACAATACTTCAAATGTAATAGAAGACAACCAAGAACATGAAACAAGAGAGACATAATATTTAGTCAAAGACCATGGAAAAACCCCACAAGGGAGAAAACCTTTTCAAAATTCTTGTTCCATTAGATTGTCATCAAATTTTCAGCAGAGAGATACAATATTCCAATCCGACTATGAGTCAAAGGACAACATCTTTGACCAATGAAATCAGATAACAAGTATCCAATGAGAGATGAGCCCAAAATTAAAATATGAGCAAAGTCAAAGTTTGCAATTTTTGGTCAAAGTCAACAATAGTTAACAATAGTCAAAGATGCCCTGACCAGTCAACATTCAATACTTAAAGATGCTTCAAATCATCTCAGTCAATAATCAAAATAATTGGCCTTCCTTTCTAGTCCAAATCAAGTCAAAACAATTTGAGAAGAGCTTGGCCAAAGGAGAGAGAAAGATGTGGTCAAAATTTAGATTTATATAGTGAAAATTTAGTCAATGGACCTACAGTTAATCCTAGTCAAACTTCCCAGAAAAGTTTGATCTCTCCATTGAAAAATTTGGTCTCCAAAAAATGAAAATTTTCAAGTCAAAGTGCGTAAAAATGGCATGTTAAACTAGGTCAATGGTTGCAAAATCACAAAGTCAATGCAGAAAATAAGAATTCCCTTCTTCCCTTCACACGTGTGAGCCTGGCTTCCTTGCTTCAAACATGTATGAACCAATCACAATATGAGAGAGAGAGAGAGAGATAATATGTGTTGATATGATGTCCAAATGAGGTTGCCTTGAAGTGTATTTATATGCTTCTTTGGAGACCCAATTATGACTTTAGGTCGACCTGTAATTTTGTGTACTTGCAGGTTTTATATTAAAAATAACATTTTTCCTTGACCAAATTAAATTCTTCCAAGGGAAAAGAGGGTCTTCTCTGGATGAGGAAGGTTGTCCAAAGGAAGGAATTTATCCCTGAGCTTCCAAATTAACACTCCCTCTCATCTAGGGATAAATTTTTGACCACATCATCAATCTCATTGCAATCAAGTCATACTTTATCTCTGAGCATCTCTACTCATCTACTAAACACTCTCGAATCTAAAGAATAAGAATCATCATAAGGGAGCTTAAGCTACCACCTTCTATCCAAGGACAATAGGCAGGATACTACTTACCATAGAAGGTAAGGATCACATCTATCCTATTGTCTGTTGGTCTTCCCAACTAGACCCTCAAGAGTTAGTGGTAGAACACCTACATCCCATCACTTGGGAAATATACTATTTAGCATGAATGTTAAGGATCACAAATATCCAAAGTCTCCTCACCCATTGGCCAAATGGGTGGAAATCCTAACAAGCCCAACTTATGGGTAGGATGCCAACTGGGGTATACTTTGTCAAGTCCCAAAGATGACAATAGGTAGGATGCTACTTACTATGTGGTAAGGATATCATGTATCCTATTGTCATAAAATAGGTAGAATACTACTTACTGTGAGGTAATGATCACAACTATCCGATTTTCTATGGTTCCCTCAACCCTAGGAGCTCAGGTAAGGAGGAAGAGCATAGATCAGTGTTCTTGATTAGTCGAGACCCTCAACCAGGATGGTCACCTGCATTGCTCCAATGTGATCTCTAAATACCAAGAAATTCCCTTTCGACAAAGACTTGGTGAGTATGTCTTCTATTTGCTCATCAATTGAAATATGATGGAGTCTCACAATTCCTCTCTGCACCATGTCTCGTATATAGTGATATATGATCTCAATATGCTTGGAATTGTCATAAAACATAATATTTCTCATCTAATTGGATCCCACTCTTAGTGTCACATATCACTGTCATATCTAGGACCTGCTCAAACAACTCTCCAAAGAGCTTCCTCAACCATACTACCTCACAATGAGCCATGCTAACAACAATACATTCTGCCTCAGTCGTGGTCAAAGCTATGGACTTCTATTTCATGCTCATCCAAGATATCGTGGCAGAACCCAAACTAAAACAACACCACGATGTGCTCTTCCAGTGAATAAAATTTCTGACCTAGTCAACATCAGTGTACCCATGAAGTCTCACATTACAGGTAGTATATCTTAGACCAAGGTTGATCATCCCTTGAAAATATCTTAGCATATTCTTGGCAGCGACCCAATGTGCATGAAAAGGCTCAATCATGAATTGACTCAAAATGTTAATTGCAAAACATATGTTCATACAGGTGTTTATGAGGAACATCAATGCCCCAATCAACTGTTGATACTCAGAAGTATTTTCCAAGTCAGGTCCAGTAGCATCTCCACATAATTTCTTTAATTTGACCTCCATTGGTGTGGCCAAGGACTTGCACTCTACCATTCCAAATATTTCCAACAATTTCACAACATATTTTCCTTAAGAAAGGAAAATATCTCTAGATTTTTCCACACTTCTAATCCCAAAAAGTAATGGATCAAACCAAGATCTTTCATTTCAAATTGAAAGGTCAACTCTCTCTTACACTTGAGAATCAGAGGCTCACTACTTATTAAGAATAAATTGTCAACATATAAAACCAAAATGAGAGGCATACATTATACCACTTTGAAGTAGAGGTTTGGGTCAGCATTGCTTCTTGTGAATCCAAGATTCACTAAGTAAATATGAATATGGGCATACCAGGCTCTGGGGGATTTCTTCAAACGATAAAGTGCATTCTTCAACCTGCAAATGTGAATCTTCCTGTCTTGAACTTCAAAGCCCAAATGTTGCTCAATGAATACTTCTTGTAGTATGCCATGATGAAATGTAGTCTTCACATCCATTTGGTGAAGGGTCCATCCATGACTAGCAGTAAGGGAAATAATAGATCTAATAGTGGTACATCAGGAAACTAGTGAAAATATATCATCATAGTCTTCTCTCTCTTTTTTAGAGAAAACTCTAACCATGAACCACGCTTTATATTTCTCAATACTTCCATCAGCTCCATGTTTGATCGTGTATATCCACTTTGAGGTCACAACAGAATCTTCTTTGGGTCTTGGAATAACATCCCACACACCATTCTTCATAATGGATTCATACTCTTCAGCCACCGCATCCTTCCAAAACTTCTCTTTCACTACTTCTTCAAAAGTGGATGGTTCAGCCTGAATGATGGAGCTCATAGCTACAACATATCCATGGTATTGGCATGGCTTCTTACTTTCTCTAAAGGTTCCACTAGCAACGACATGTCATCCAACATCCTATAAAGTATCATGAAGCCACAACGGTCTCTTCCTAGTAGGGGGATCACATGGAGGAGGATCCAAGGGGTCCATAGGTTCCATGGGATCATTGAAAATATCATTTTCATATTTTGACACAGAAAGAAATTTTAGTAGGTCCATGCCATCATCCTTCTTCTCAATAGGAGGAGGTGGAGCAAGGTCCCTTGCTTTTCCAAGGGCAACATCTTTATCGAAAGTTACATCTATGTTAAACTAGATTTTCCTTTGACCATACACATATATTCTAAAGGATTTATAAATTTCACAATATCCAACAAATGTATGTTTCTTTCTAGTGGATTCGAGCTTGTCCCTCGTGTCCTTTGGCACATGAAATTCCATGGGGAAGCCAAATATTATCAAATGACCAACATTGGGCTTGATACTTGTAAAAACTTCTTCAGGAGTCTTGTCACCTAAGGTTTGATGAGGAGTCATGTTTTGAACATAAACTGTTGTATTAGTGGCTTCTCCCTAAAGGAACTTTGGAATCTTTTGATCATGAAACATAGATCAGGAGGCTTCCATAATGGACCTATGATTTCTTTTAGCCACACCATTCTGCTTGGGATTATAAGTTACAATAGTCTCTTTCTTGATTCTAGCCTTCTTTCAAAAGTCAACGAACTCATTTGAAGTATATTCTCCACCATTGTTGGACTTGAAAACTTTGATTCTCTTCCCTGCTTGATTCTCTATCAGCACCTTGAAGTCCTTGAACATGTCAAATGCATCGTCCTTATGCTTCAAATATAGTATCCATGTTTTCTTGGAGAGGTTATCAATAATGGTTATATAGTAGAGGTAGCCACATGTTGAAGAATGTAACCAGTGTCGTTCTTCATAATTGTATTTGAGTCATGATGTAATATATTTATCAAAAGAAATTTTATTATGAATGAATTTTTTTTTTTGAAGCATGGGTTTTGTTGAACCTTAGAATTACCTTCCCCTTGACATTTGTTCTCACCTTTTTCTCTTGATTTCTCACAAGACTACAGATCCAATCAATGATAAATGCTAGATTTTGTCTTAGGGAAGCATTAAAATGATCACCATATTATATTTTCATGTTCTTGCTATTTTAAATGGATTTTTGCAAATTAGCTACAGAATGCAGCCTATTCTTCAGCTAACTATGAGTTCCGTAGCTAATCTCATCGTTTGGTAGGTTACAAGTGTCAAATGAAGAACTGGGCCACACGGGCATCTCCAAAATCATCTCTACATGGATCCTATCCTACTCACTCGATCGAGATCGACAGAAAAGAATGCCTAAAGCCATGGTCAAAGATGGAGTCAAATATGTTATCTAGTAACAGTAAGACCCTTGATATTTTGTAGTTAATCAGGGGTCTAATAGTTCTGTTGAAGATTTAATGCGGATTAAGCCACTTGTAGCTGATCAGAAGTTGAGGAGTTAATGCAGATCAAGCCACCTGTAGCTGTTCAAGAAGTTTAACAGTCTCATTACAATTCGAATTAATCCATTTGTAGCATGTATTTCTATAAACAATCATGATATATTCGGATCAAGCCACCTGTAACAAGATTTTCTCTTAGACAGTTATGTTGTTTTTCTATAAATATCGGTTAAATGAGACCGAGAAGTAGTTAGAAGCTAGAAGGGATTACAGGCTTTTTGTTAAAAACTCTGTTCAGACTTTGTTTTGTTAATATACAAACTCTGTTTTGTCAATGGTGGTTTAAGAGTGCATCTTTAATTAGCTATCATCCAGCCACATCAGTTGCAGAGGGCCCCTACACTGTAGGAGTTTTTTCACTTGTTGTTTTCATTTTAATTTCTACTACTCTATTTTCTGCAATTCCATTTTTCTCTAGCCTTGTTTCATTTCAGTTTTGTAACCAATAGTGTAAGGGTAAAAATTACAACTATGCAAGTCTTATTATTTTGAGATATTGTATGAGAAATGACTGAATGAAAAATGGAGAAATGAGAATACACAGTTTCTTAGCTTCTTACTATTTTGATTACTCGTTTTCTTAGCATAGAACTGTCAATTGGCTGTATTAATAGATGTTCTCAAAACCATTTCGAAATAATGATAATTCTAACTTAATTGGTTGAATATCTAATTCATGCAGTGATTGAAGCTTACTTAGCATATTGTCAGCTTTACAATCTGTCATCTTTTATTTTCTGTTTTCAGGTCATTACTTAGTTGCATCACTTGACATTCCAAAAAATCATTTCAAGGAGATTGATTCTATCATGTTCCAAAATTGAATGGTTGAATGGTTAAATGAATGCAATTATTGAATTACCTTTTGCATCAGTATTACTTTTTGGTTGTAAGAATTAGATCCATGGATTAGGACTAAATGGTAGATAAGATAGATACTCTGTTTCTCTTATTAGGTCCTAACTAGTTAAAAATGACTCTTGGTCCATTTTTAGGAGATTAGACTAACTTAGGAACCTATCCTTCCTTTAAAAACTCATTAGATCCATGTAAATTTCTCATAGATTGTATATTCTTAGACATCAAAGAACAGAAACCCCCAAAACAAACACAAAAATACAAAACAACGAAGCAGAGAAAATTTAACTAAACACATATAGTGCATCACACTTCGTCAGTTTACAAACCTCGGTTGATAATTCATGCAAGAAATTTAGGACATTAAATTGACTAAAAATTTTGGTGTCGTTGCTGGGGAAGTGTAATTAGGTAACCTTATCTCTTACATTAAAAAAAAAATGATATGCGTAGAGAAAGATACTCTAGGGGTAGATTTATAGCTAGAGGCAGGAGTTCAACTCCTACAACACCACCTACTCCACCAAGACTAAGAAGAGATACACCTCCATCTCAAGCTCATATTCCTAGCCATAGACCTCCTGAAGTTCTAATGTCAGAAATTCAGTCGAGAGGATCTCCTACTTCATCTGCTGAGGCAGTCCTAAAGGAGGAAAATCTTGGATCTCCAACATAAGGAGTAGCCTTTTTCACCTCCACAGGGGAACATATTTTAGTTGAAGAATTAAGAATACCTAGTGGAGAAGAAGAATCAGAACCTCTCTCCCATATACCATTAATATAGGAACCATAGGAAGAGAAATTAACCTTGCTGGTTGAATCTTATATTGACTCCAAAGAAACTATAATGGTAGAAGAAGGAGAGGATAGAGAATTCTCACTGTTTGGAGGAGGAGGAGGTAGAGGAAATATTGGAGAATGCATAGGAAATAATGGAGGAGGTGGAGGAAATAGGGAAGTTGATAATTCTTTTGGATTCCCTATAGTTGATGAAGAAACATATGCCACAATGAAAAATATCTCACCTTATGTCATCCCAAACTTTCATGGACTAAAAAGTGAAGACCCTAAAACCTTCTTATTTGAATTTGAAGTCTTGTGTAGAACTTATGATTATTTACAAGACTCTCAAAAACTCAAATTGTTCCCTTCAACATTGGAAGGAGCTGCTTTAAAGTGGTTCATGGGGTTGGTCACTCAGTCCATTAGAACATGGAATGACATGAAGAAATTGTTTTTGGACAGGTATTTGGATTATTGCATGCCTATCAATCACAAGGATTAAGTGTTCAAAATGATGCAAAGGGAGGATGAAAATTTAGAGGATTTAATTGAGAGATTCAATTATAACTTAAAAAGAGAAAAAATGGATAATTTAGATCAAGATACTTTAAAATATCTTCTATTAAAAGCTATTAGAGATGAGTGGATAGATATCCTTAACATGATGGGAAGGGAGATATCTATCAACTTCCATTAAGTGATATAGGAGAATTATGTCTTCATCTCTCAAGATAAAAATTCAAAACTGGGAAAGGTCCAAGAGATCCTTCTCTTGTTAGGGTGAATAAATATGAAACTGGATCAGTAAGTAGGGTAGAAATTGGAAACATGTTTGATGAATTTAAAATAGATATTCTAGGGAGCCTCAGTGAATAGATAGACACCCTTAAGTTACAAAACAAGCAGAAAACCGAAATTGATGCTTTGGCTATTTTCTGTCCCAAATGCAGAAAGAAGCACACTTTAAGAGAATTCCCTTTAGATGCAAAAGTCATAGAGATTTGTGTGATTTGTTCAGAAAACCATGAGACCAAAAGTTTTCCTTCAATCCCTGCTCTTAAGGTTGTTTTCAAGAAGAAACAGTTTCAAATCCAACAGAGCCTCTTTGATTTGTCTCTAGAAGACCTTGGCAAGGGCAGCAAAATCAGGGTTTTAACAACCAAATGTATATGCAACCCCCTCCAAATTGGAATTCTTGGCAACAACCTTGGCCTCAATCTCAATCTCAAACTCAACCTTGGGCTCAAGGAATGCAGAATCCTTATGGAATATTCTCTCCATACTATCAATATCCTCCATCATATCCAAACTATCCTCCCCAACAAATTCCTCAACAAAATCAACAGCCCCAACTTCAAAACCAAAACCCTCAACTTTCACTGCCATTTCCACAAAGACCAAATCAGTTACCTGCCCAACCATTACCTAACCCCAACAATAAAAATCCTCAGAATACCTATATGGTGGAAGGACAAAAATTTCCAACTTACATGATCACTCCATTAGATCTCAATGATGTCCAATTGAGATCTGGTAGGATATTAGAAAAGAAAAAACCTTATGTGGTTATTCAAGAATAAGACAATTCTGAGGAAGATTCTCTACAGAAAAATAAAAGTTTTGAAGGAACATCTCCTCAAAACTAGAACACTGAAAATGAAAAATAGAAAAGACGAATAAACTGAACTCCTATCATAGAGCAACAACCAGTATCTACTTCTACACCTCCTTTTCCAGAAAGATTACAAGTTGATAGAGGGGTAGAAAAGCATATTATGTTGCCTAATTATGATTTTCTATATGAATTGAAAAATGTCTGTATCAAAATGCCTTTTTTACAAGCCATTAAGGAGATTCCAATTCTAGCTAAAACAATAAAAGAGTTGAGCATGAAGAAACCAGGAAGAAAAACAAAAGAAGTAAAAAGAATACACCTAGTTGGAAAAATAGCAGACATAATGATGGGGAAAATTGCCATAAAAAAATATGTAGGTCCAGGAAGTCCAGTTGTAAAAATACATATCAATGGAGTTGAAATCCAAAATACACTGATTGACTTAGGAGCGGCAATAAACATCATGAGCAAGAAAACCATGGAACAACTTAAACTTCCTAATCTTCTTTATACACCTACATTACTGCAATTGGTAGATAGATCTGTAATCAAACCATATGGTGTGTTAGAAGATATTTCAGTGCCCTTAGAATCTTGGGAGTACCCTGTTTATTTTATGATCCTAACCCCAAAGAGCAATCTAGGAGGACATCCACTTATATTAGGAAGACCTTGGCTGGCTACAGCTGATGCTTTCATTAGTTGTAGATCTGGTGATATGTATATCTATGATGGTAATTCAACTAAGAAATTCACTTTATATCCTCCAGCAAGAACAATCACAGAGATAAATGACAAAGAATGGATTGATGATGAAAATGATATTCAACCTCTCTTTACTATTTCAACCATTAGTGAAGATAGTCAAATCTTGAATACAATGGAAAATTTTGAATCATCTCCAAAATATGAACATGATTAGTGTCAAGAAAAATCTAATATTGAATTTTTGTCATCTAGGAAGATGTCTCTTTATTCTATGGAATAATTTGGTAGCTCTATAGTTGAAATCTTTCCAGGGAAAACATTGAACATAAACAATAACTTGGAAAAATTATAACATGAAAAGCTAATCAAAACTTTACAACAACATTCTTCTGCATATGCATGGGAATACACTGACATGAAAGGAATTAGTCCTAATACTTGTGTACATCACATCTACATTGAGGAAAATTGTAAACCTATCAGACAACCTCAAAGAAGGATGAATCCAAATCTTAGGGAAATTGTGAAAGAAATGTTGCCAAAATTGCTGAATGTATTAATTTTATCTACCCAATTTCAGATAGCCAGTGGGTTTCTCCTCTAGTGATTATGCCTAAAAAGAATGGTAAATGGAGGGTATGTATTGATTATTGAGAATTGAATAAAGCTACCCTGAAAGATCATTTTCCTTTTCCCTTTGTAGATCAAGTGTTAGATACATTAGTAGGTAAGAAGTACTTCTCATTCTTGGATGGCTTTAGTGGTTACAATCAGATTCAGGTAGCACCTGAAGATCAAGATAAAACCAAATTTACCTGCCCATGGGGAACTTATGCCTACCAAGTACTCCCTTTTGGATTATGCAATGCACCTGCAACATTTCAAAGAGCAATACTAGGATTTTTTTTTTTTGATCTAGTACATGATTGTGTAGAGGTATATATGGATGATTTTACAGTTTATGGGAATACATTTGAGGAAGCATTAGAAAATTTGGAAAAATTTCTTAAAATATGTAAGGAAGCAAAGCTTTCACTAAGCCATGGAAAATGTTTTATGATGTTTACAGAAGGGATTGTTTTAGGACATCACATTTCAAGAGATGGAATTAAGGTTGATAAATCTAAAGTTGAAGTCATTTGTAAATTATCAATTTCAAGTTTAGGACATCACATTTCAAGAGATGGAATTAAGGTTGATAAATCTAAAGTTGAAGTCATCTGTAAATTATCAATTTCAAGTTGTCAAAAGGATGTTAGAAGTTTTATAGGATTCATAGGATATTATAGAAGGTTTATAGAAAATTTCACTAAACTAGCATCACCACTCTTCAAATTTCTCACCAAGGATTATGAATTCAATTGGAATTATGATTGCCAATCTGAATTTGAGACTTTAAAAGAAAAAATTTCTGAGGCACCCATCTTAAGAGGTCCAAATTGGAAACTATCTTTTCATATTTCGACATATGCTTCAGATACAGCTTTGGGAGCTGTATTAGGACAAAAAAATTTGATCCCTTATGCCATCTACTCCACAAGCAAGAATTGGACTCACATTGAGTTAAATTACACTATAACTGAAAAGGAATTCTTAGTTGTTGTTCATGCTATCAACAAGTTCAGACATTATATAACAGGTTATGAAACCTTTGTTCATACAGATCACTCTGCAATTAGATACTTAATGAATAAATCGATTACTAATGGCAGAGTTACAAGATGGTTATTACTCCTACAAGAGTTCAACATCACTGTTTTAGATAGACCTGGAAAACAAAATACAGTTGCTGATTTCTTGTCTAGAATTCAAAATATCAAAGATAACACTCCAGTTGAAGATAAATTTCCTGATGAATATCTTTTTGCAGTAACTACTCAAACTCCTTGGTTTGCAGATATTGCTAATTACTTAGTCACAGGAAAATTACCTTCACATATGTTTCCTAAGGAGAAAAGAAAAATCATTCAAACAAGTGAAAATTACTCATGGATTACTAATGATTGTATAAAATAGATCCAGATCTCATGATAAGAAGATGTGTTCGAGAAGATGAAATGCTTGAAATTCTTAAGGCATGCCATGATGAACCTTGTGGTGGACACTTTGCTGACAAAAGGACAACCTATAAAATCCTTCATTTAGGATATTATTTGCCCTCCATATTTAGAGATGCCAAAGAGTATGTCAAAAGGTGTGACAGTTGTCAAAGGATGGGGAAATGAAATGCCACTACAAACTCAAGTACTCATTAAACCTTTTGAAAAATGGGCCTTGGATTTTTTTGGACCAATCAATCCTCCATCTAAACAAAAGAAGTATATTTTGGTATGCACTGATTATGTCACTAGATGGGTAGAAGCTAAAGCATTACCTTTTGCTAATGAGAAATCTGTAGTTAATTTTCTTTTTGAGGACATGTTCACTCGTTTTGGTGTTCCAAGAGAAATAGTGACAGATCAAGGATCTCAATTTACATCTAAAATGGTGGAAAGACTTGTAGAAGAATACAAGATAAAACATAGGAAGTCTACTCCTTACCATCCACAAGTAAACGGTCAAGTTGAATCTACCAATAAGGTGATTGAAGGAATTCTCACTAAGATTGTACATCTACACAGAAGATATTGGGCAGAAAGGCTTTCTGAAGCCTTATGGACCTACAGAACTGCATGGAGGAACACAACAGGACATACTCCCTATGAGCTTGTTTATGGGAAGCAAGTCCTGTTCCCTATAGAGTTTCAAATCAGAACCTTCAAGATGGTAGTCCAATTGGGACTGGATTTATCAGAAGCACAGAAACATAGATTGGAGCAACTCAATGAGCATGATGAAATTAGGAAGGAAGCAATTCAAAGAACTAGTTTAGTCCAATAGCAAAGGGCTAAATGGCATGATAAGTATATCAAGGAGAAGAAGTTTCAAGCAGGAGATTGGGCACTTTTGTTCGATTCAAAATTCAAAGATTTTCAAGGGAAGTTTCAGACTCATTGGCTTGGGCCATATGAGATTGAAGAAGTCTTTAATAATGGAGCAGTAAGAATAAGGACAATAGATGAGGGAAAGGTACCTCTTCTTGTAAATGGTCATCGGTTAAAGACATATCATAAGCCAATTTCAAGGGAGGATTTTGTCAGAATTTTCCATGATAATGTTGAGATGAAGTCGGTGAAGAAGAATTCTTCTTCTCCACTAACTTAGTTTTCCTGTACATAAAAAAAAAAAAAAATGTATAAGTCTGAAAACCAATTGTTCATTGGCTTACTTATATAGGAAATATAGGGTGAAAATTAGATATTTTTGACATCCTATATTTCCTATTTCTCTTTCTATAATAAGTAGTGACATAAAGCTACATTCATTTGCAATACCTAATCTGCAAATTCATTTCATTTCATTTCATCACTTCACTTTCATTCCCTTTCACTGTTATATTCCATTTTCCTTTCATTACACTCTGTTTTCATTTTATTTCACATCCATGTTCCATAGCCATATTTCATCTTTGTCATGTTCTGCAACTAACTCCATTCTGCAGCTAGTTTGATTCTGCAGCCATAACTCCATTCCGCAGCTTTGCTCCAAATATATGTTGATTGCAGGGAATTTAAGAATCTTCAGTTTTGAAGACTGATATGCTAAGAAGGGTATCTATGGATCAACATCAAAGAAAAACAACAAACAAGAAGGTTAAGTTCCAAGAGGTAAAAGTGCAAAAATTTATTTTAAAATAGCAAGGTTAGAACATAGAATATGTATAATATGGGCATTCATATGTCTCCATGACAAATCATCATTTGATTTGATTCCCATCTCTATCGTACTGCATATCTACCACACCATCCATCTTCTGTCACATAACAGTCCATAATTAACTCCCTCATTGTTTTTAATGGTCATGACTATGACGTGACATATTTGTCCATGTCTCTCCAAAACCCTTACCATCTACTTATTTCATGCAAACTCGCAATTCTTTTCACCATACTCGCAGTCAATCCATTTCATAAACCAGGAGGGGCAATTCTAAAGGTTAAGGAATTTTTCGAAGCAGAAGACATGGGACTCATTGTCAAGTCAGAATCAGTAGGAGAAAAATATATGGAAGGATACCCACAGCTCAAGGAAATGCTGCAGAAGGTTGGATGGCTCAAATTCATCGAAACATTTGATGTTTTTCATAAAGAGATCACAAAATATTTTGCTAGATCTTTTGATGGTACAAAGGTAGAAATTCGAGATATTAAGTTTGCAGTAATAAAATCGTTCATAACAGAGGCTATAGAACTTCCAATATAGGGTGAAAAATGGTTAAAAAACAAGGAATTCCATAGTGAATCATGGAAAGTAATCCTCAAAAACCGAGGTATGGATGTCTCTATTTTTAGAAAAGGAATTCCCATTTCAGCTCTTAAAATTAAATGGAGGAGCATGCTTTTTATATTACATAAATTTATCACCTGTGAGGGAAGATTCGGGTGCATGTATGTCTACTATATACGTTTATTGATGAATTTCCTAGGAAATGGAGAAATCAATCTTCCTTTCTTCCTGCTAAATAGTTTAAGAAGGATGGCCTCAAATGTGCAGAAGAAAATAGAGTTCATAGACACAACCATGTACCACCATGGGTTGATAAAGATACTGATTGAATTTCATTTAAAATGCATAGGGGATACCTGGGAGGATTTCCTCATTAGAAATAATTTTCAAGAAGCACCAGAGTCACCCAAAGAAGATAATGTTAGAAAATGTAGAAGAAAGAAGATTGGTATAACCATTAAAGATAAACATGAGTCTTCATCATAGAAAGATGACAAAAAATTAATATCTGAAGAGCTGACAAAAATCAGGAAACAAATTAGAGCAAGAGGAAAGATAAGAAAAGAGGAAAAGATCAAAGAGAAAGAGAATGTAAGTCGTCCACAACCTAGAAGAAGCTACAGACTCCGAGGGTTGGCAAAGAAAAGACCGTCAAAAGGGATAGAGTTCATAAACTTAGAAGAGGAAACCCCATAAACTTCTCCTATCAACATCTCTTCTGCACACAAACCTCAAAATCTCCTAACCATCATTTTGAAGGTAGCCCGAGCAGAAGATCTCCAGGCATAGACCCAGTACAACAACAAATATATGATTATATAGAATCAATGGAGAAGAAAAGTTCCTCAATGAATCCAAAAACCTCTTTCAATCCACAAGAGCCTGTAATTGACTCTCTCAAACAAGAAATCTATGAATTAGAGATATTGAATAGACATATCAAAAAGGAGAATGAAACCTTGAGGGAAAAAAATAAATTGGACAAGGCTATCCATGATAATACCATTCTGCATCTAGGATTGTGGTATAAGAAAAATAGAAAGTTGAAAAGGAAGAATAGAAGTCTGAAAAGAACAGTCATCAACCTCAAATATAGGCTTCTTATGAAGAAACCCAGAATGATAGTCACTTCAAAGAAAAGCAAAAGAAGAAAATTAGATGTACTAACAGAAGTGTCTGAGCAAATGTATTAGAAAAGAAGAACTCACATTTTTGGAAAATTGCATGAGGACATGCAATGATTTTGTAGTGGGGGTATGTTGAACCTCATAATTACCTTCCCCTTGACATTTTTTCTCACCTTTTTCTCTTGATTTCTCACAAGACTACAGATCCAATCAATGATAAATGCTATATTTTGTCTTAGGAAAGCATTAAAATGATCACCATATTATATTTTCATTTTCTTTCTATTTTAAATGGATTTTTTCAAATTAGCTATAGAACGCAGCCTATTTTGCAGCTAACTGTGAGTTCCATAGCTACTCTCATGGTTTTGCAGGTTACATGTGTCAAATGAAGAACTGGGCCACATGGGTATCTCGAGAATCATCTCTACATGGATCATATCCTACTCACTCGATCCAGATCGACAAAAAAGCATGCCTAAAGCCATGGTCAAAGATGGAGTCAAATACGTTATCTAGTAACAGTAGGAATCTTGATATTTCATAGTTAATCAGGAGTCTAACAATTCTGTTGAAGAGTTAATGAGGATTAAGCCACTTGTAGATGGTCAGAAGTTGAGGAGTTAATGCAGATCAGGCCACCTGTAGCTGTTTAAGAAGTTTAACAATCTCATTACAACTCGAATTAAGCCATTTGTAGCATGTCTTTCTATAAACAATCGTGATAGATTCAGATCAAGCCACCTGTAACAAGATTTTCTCTTAGACAATTATGTTGCTTTTCTATAAATATCGGTTAAATGAGACCGAGAAGTAGTTAGAAGCTAGAAGGGATTACAGGCTTTTTGTTAAAAACTCTATTCAGAATTCGTTTTTTTAATATACAAACTCTATTTTGTCAATAATGGTTTAAGAGTGCATCTTTAATTAGCTTTCATCTAGCCACATTAGTTGCAGAGGGCCCCTACACTGAAGGAGGTTTTTCACTTGTTGTTTTCATTTTAATTTCTACTACTATGTTTTCTGCAAGTCCATTTTTCTCTAGTCTTGCTTCATTTCAATTTTGTAACCAATAGTGTAAGGGTAAAAATTACAACTGTGCAAGTCTTATTCTTCTGAGATATTGTATGAGAAATGACTGATTGAAAAATGGAGGAATGAGAATACACAATTGCTTAGCTTCTTACTATTTTGATTACTCATTTTCTTAGCATAGAACTGTCAATTGGCTATATTAATAGATGTTCTCAAAACCATTTCGAAATAATGATAATTCTAACTTAATTGGTCGAATATCTAATTCATGCAATGATTGAATCTTACTCAGCATATTGTCAGATTTCCAATCCGCCATCTTTTCTTTTATGTTTTTAGGTCATTAATTACTTGCATCACTTGACATTCCAAAAAATCATTTCAAGGAGATTGATTCTATCATGTTCCAAAATTGAATGGTTGAATAGTTAAATGAATGCAATTATTGAATTATCTTTTGCATCAGTATTACTTTTTGGTTGTAAGAATTAGATCCATGGATTAGGACTAAATGGTAGATAAGATAGATGCTATGTTTCTCTTATTAGGTCCTAGCTAGTTAAAAATGATTCTTGGTCCATTTTTAGGAGATTAGACTAAATTAGGAATCTATCCTTCCTTTAAAAACTCATTAGATCCATGTAAATTTCTCATATATTGTATATTCTTAGACATCAAAGAACAGAAACCCCCAAAACAAACACAAAAATACAAAACAACAAAGTAAGAGAAAAGTTAACTAAGCACATATAGTGCATCACACTTCGTCAATCTACAGACCTCGGTTGATAATTCATGCAAGCAATTTAGGACACTAAATTGACTAAACAGGTTTCATTATATTTCATTTATTTTCTAGGTTAAATCCTCCATTGAAGGCTTCTAGGTTTTGTGAAGACTAAAAAGAGTCATTGTCACAATCTTTAGACCCTTCTTGGGCTTTTATATCATTGAAAAATAATTGTTTTGCGTAAAAAATGTCACTTGTCACCCCCACACCAAGCTGGACCTGTCCTGAAGAAGTCAGTCTAGATTAGGACTATTTGACCCAACATAATTAGTATAAATTCTACCTATGTGGAATTATCTCACTCACAAGTTTGATCTACAACTCAAAGAATAGAAAAGAAGAGCGAAGAGCAAGGAGAAGGAAGAAAGAAGTTGGGAAAAATAAAATAGAAGTTCTTGGGTATCTCTCTCTCACACATGCAAAGTCTTCTAGGATTTTTGGATGAGTAGTTAGGGCCAAAATTATGAAGTACTTGCAAGTCCAAAATTATGTAGCTAGGAGGCCGAAATTATATATTGAAGTTGTATTTAGGGAGCTAACACTTGGAGGATTTGGCAGAGATCATCTACTTGAAGGAATGGATGACTTGGTGATTGGAGGATATCTTTTCTAGGGTCAAAGATGTCTTGGATTATCTCATTTTGATTTGAATCTACTAGTGGAAGACTTGGATTGGGTTTTCGCCTAGATAGGTGTTTTTCCTTGGCTAAGTGTCTATATCTTGTGTTCCGTGTTCTTGAGATCTTCATACATTTTAATTTGGCAATTTCTTAATGAAAGATAACATAATAAAGAATTAAAATACGACAACATAAATCACAAGTAATTATCAAGAAAAGTGTAACACCCTCCTCCCACATCTACCCAAGTAACTGACCAACCAGGGTAAACATGTGACGAGAAGTTACTATGATATGATTCGACTCCTTATGTGTTAGCTAAGGAAGTGGAATTAGTGGAACATGTTAGGGTCCTATAATATTAGGATTCATAATTTTGAATTGGCTATAATTAGTCTTGTAATATTGTACATACCTTTGCTTTTCTACAAATGTTTTCTATATTAAAAATTAAAAAATGTAAAGAGGGTATGTCCTAAAAGAAATATCAAAGGACAAAAAGAATAAGAAAAGATCAAAAAATGAAAAAATATGAACCCCAAACAAAAACAAATCATGAAAGTGTACAAGTCCAAATGCCACTACTTTTTACTTTATTGAGCAACATAATGGTTGTGTGAAACTTGTCATAAATGCCACAACCCATGATAGTCAAATAGTTTAATCTTGACTAGTTCATGCTTTAAATTTCATGTTTATAGTTAAAGAATAAAAATCTAGCCAAACTATTTAATCTCGGCAGATCAATAGTTAGGTAGAAAAATAAAATGTGCTCATAAGCTTAATCTGAGCCATTGGAAGATATAAGGTTAGAATTAAATAGTTAGTTTCATGAAAGAAAAGGGAAAGAAAGGGTTTGCTAGTTTAAATGCACACAATAAAGTGATGTAAAAATGTTAGGATAAGTAAAGGGTAGGTAGGAGAAACGTTGCAAAAGTACAAGGTTGTTAAAGTGAAAGCACACTTATCATGCTTAATCGTATGCTTCAGTGTGTAGGAGTAGTTATGAAAGTGAAAGGATGTTCACAAGATGATTTAATTAACTTCCCCTCATTTCATTTCATCCCCCACTACATACTTGCTAATTTCCCCATTATCCCATCATTTCTTGTTAAAATACCCTTTTCCCTTCATTTTCACCCTTGCCCCTTGGTTTCACACATTCCCCTAGCAAATTACCTTCCAAAAGTCATTTCCCAACCCAAAACCCCTTTTCCCTATGTTGGCATTATGATTCAGGTGTTGTCCTTGATGGCAAACCCATTCAGGTGATAAATCAAGAAGGACGCAGGAAATATGTTCAGCAAGTGCGTCCCCGCAGGTATACCATACAGAACCCGCGTCCAGGGACGCCGGCCAGCCGTTCAGGAGGTGCGTCCGCCCAGTGCACACATTTCAAGGCAGAGAAAAGCACGTGGGGGTTTCTTGCGTGGTATCTAGCCGACGGTTTTGTGTTTCTATGGTGTCGGCTCGTGGTATTGTTCCATGTTTTGGGGAGAAGCTTGCCTATATAAAGCAAAGGAGTTCATTTGGATTAAGCATCATCTTGGTTGAATATCTTTTGGTGAGATCTAGTCCAGATCTATGAGGGCGAATCTTCTAATGGACTGTGATCTCTATGGCGCATGATCAGATCTGTGGATCTGAGTGTTTGGGTTGGTTCTGAAGTCCTCATATCTTTTATATCTGAAGGGACGCAGGTTCAGTGAAGGACAAGTGCGCCGGGACGCAGTACAGTAAAAGCTCAGGGGCGTCTCTGAAGCAAAAGACGCGGCGCGATAGTGTTTCGGGGTGCGCCGGTCGCAGCAAAGCATAGAGGAACAGTGCGTCTGCACGCAGAACAGCGGAGGGTAGACTGCGTCCAGTCACAGGCCACAGAAAGAAAATATGCGTCCCTGTCTTAAGATGATCTGTTGACTGTATATTTCTGTTCATAAAGTGTTCTGGGTTATTTCTGTAATTACTGATCTGATATCTGTAGTGGACTGTATCTGTTATATACTTGTTGATCATTTGATTCTTCATGAAAAGAAGTAGGGGGTTGTAGCTCCCTTCCAGGAGAAACTGGAAAACGAGAGAGAGTTGTAGCTCTCTGCAGGTTGCAGCCTGCGTGCTGGTAAAGGACTGCACCAGTACAAAATCATTGTAAAAGAATTTCTTGAAAGAAGATAGAGACATATTGCAGCAGGTGGTTTTCTCCCGCATTGGGTTTCCACCTTACATCTTGTGTTCTTTGGTGTGACTCTCTATTTTCTTTATTCAAGCTCATTATTTTATGGTACTGATATGCAAGAATAATTCAAAAGATCAAATAAGGAAGATTTGGTAAATTGCTTAATAATACTGATTCACCCCCCCTCTCAGTATTATTTCCAACAATTGGTATCAGAGCAGGTCCTTCAGAAAAGCTTGATCGCTTGAAGGTAGATCGTTCATCATGAGCAACTACGAGAGAGAAGCATCAATCAGGCCACCAGTTTTTGATGGGACAAACTTCAATTATTGGAAGGTAAGAGTTACTGCATATCTTCAATCTCTTGGTACTGAAGTTTGGGACATTGTAGAAACAGGCTATGCTTTTCCTTCAGCTACTCCTACAGATCCAGCTGAGAAAAAGAAGTATGAAACAAATGCAAAAGCAGTCAGTACTCTATTAGGAAGTATATCCCAAACAGAATTCATGAAGGTAATGCACTTCAAATCAGCAAAAGAAATATGGGACAAAATGATCACAAGCTATGAAGGAGATGAACAGGTAAAACAAGCTAAACTTCAAACTCTCAGGATTCAATATGAGACTCTCAAGATGTATAATGATGAAAGTGTGGCTAATTATTTTCTTCGGGTAGATGAGATTGTAAATTGTATGAAAAATTTGGGTGAAGAAGTAAAGGAGTCCATAGTAGTTCAAAAGATTCTAAGATCATTATCCCCCAAGTTTGAATCCAAAGTATCTGCAATAGAAGAAAAAGAAAATCTCCGTGTTCTTACTATGTCTCAGCTACATGGAATTCTAACTGCTTATGAAATGAGAAAGGGAGGACCATCAGACAGAAGGGAGGCTGCTTTTAAAGCATCAGGCAAAGAAGATTACTATGAAGCAAGCCATGATCCAGAAGAAGAGGAAGAAGAATCAAATTTTGTCAGAAATCTTCAAAGAGGTTCTGGAAGGTTCAGAGGTAAGCTACCTTTCAAATGCTTTGCTTGTGGAAGAGTAGGTCATTATGCTGCAAAATGCTCTTATAAGGATAAAGGAAAGGAACCAGTTAGATGGAACAAGAAACAAAGCGCAAATAAGAAAAGCTACTACACCCATGAAGATAGTGATGGCTTATCAAACAGTGATGAAGATGAACAAGGTAATAAATATAGGTTGTTAATGGCATTTGAAGATGATGATTATGAGGATGCTGTAGATGTGGATAACCTTTATGATGAAATTACTAGACTCAAGAGATGCATAGAAGAAAAGAACATGATTATTGATACTCTACAATTCCAAATTGATGAAAAGGAAAAACATCTTGAAAAATTAGAAGGTGAAATTGTTGGTCTTAGAAAAGAAATTGAGAAAACAAAAACTATTAATCTCAAGTTTGTCAAAGGATCTGAAACTTTGGATGAGATTATCAGTGTGCAGCGGTCTCCACTAAATAAGACAGGTTTGGGCTATAATGGAGAAACTTCTCAAGCATCCACTTCAAAAAGTTATCTTGATGCAGCAAGAAGAAATGAGCAAGAGCACAAGGAAGATCATCAGGTAAAGCAGGGACAAATGTCAAACAGAAACTATCAGGGGCAATCCAGCTTAAGGGTGAACAAAAGCCACAACCAGCCACAGGTAAAATCTTCTCAATTTGGTTCAAGAATAGATGAAAATAGAAATTACAATCAGTTGGCTGGTAGATCCAATAATCGCAGAAGCTTCTTCAATGGACAATGCTTTTCTTGCCATAACTTTGGTCACAAAGCAGCTCAATGTGTTGCGTATAAAACAATCATGACTAGGGAAGCTCAAAAACAAAGAAGTATGACAGGGATTACGAAAAGGACCTATAACAACTTTTCAGCTCTTGAAAATGAAGTTGAATGTTCTATTTGCAATAATTTTGGACATAAAGACTTTGAATGCAGAAGCAGGTTTCCGGAAAGAAAGGTACAAGAGCAGAAAAAGGAACAAGCCTCAGGCACCAAAACATGGAGAATAAAGGAACCTCAAACAGAAAGATGTGGGATAGCATTTTATGCAGAAGGACAAGAAAATCTATGGTACATTGACAGTGGATGCTCGAAGCATATGACAGGTGATAAAGAAAAACTTGAGTCTTATTCTAATTTAGAAAAGGGAAAGAAAGTCTCTTTTGGAAATGATACTCCTGCAACTATAAAAGGAAAAGGTATTGCTCCTTTAAAAGAAGATGTTAAGGCTGGAAATGTTTTGTTTGTTGATGGATTGAAGCATAATCTACTAAGTGTCAGCCAGATGTGTGATCAAAGAACCGAGGTTATATTCAGATCAAATGGATGCCTTGTTCGTGATCTTGATACAGGTAAAACAGTTCTCAAAGGAAAAAGAACTCCAAATAATCTATACATATTTGATGAAGGACAACAACAATGCTATCTAAGCAAGGATGAAGAGCACTGGCTATGGCATCGAAGGTTGGGACATCTAAGCTTCTCACAAATAAGGAAAGCTTGCAAATATCAGGCAGTTCGCGATCTTCCAGATATCAAAATTCCTGACAACACCATATGCAGATCATGTCAGTTTGGAAAACAAACCAGAACTAACTTTCCAGAGAAAGAAGGATCAGCCAGCATGCCTCTTGAGCTAGTACATACAGATGTATGTGGACCATTCAGAAAAAGAACACCTAGAGGAGAGGAATACTTGATATTATTTATTGACGATTTCTCCAGGTTTGTTTGGTTAGGACTTATGAAGCACAAAGATGAAGCATTCGAAAAATTCAAATCCTTCAAAGCCTTGGTTGAAAATGAATCAGGTCACAAAATTAAGTGCCTCAGATCTGACAGAGGTGGGGAATTTACTTCAAATGAATTTTTCGATTTCTGTGATGAACATGGGATAAGGAGAGAATTTTCTACAGCTAGAACTCCTCAGCAAAATGGAGTGGTTGAAAGAATGAACAGAACAATCCAGCAAATGGCTCGTGCTATGCTTGATGAATCAGGAACCCCTGCAACCTTCTGGGGTGAAGCTGCACATGCGGCGGTTATTATTCTCAACAAGACAAATGTCCGAGTGAACAGCACTCAAACTCCTCATGAGCTCTGGAGTGGTAAAACTCCTTCGGTAAAGCACTTCAAAATCTTTGGGAGCAAATGCTATATCAAGAATACTGAGGAGCAGCTTGGTAAACTTGATCCTAGAGCAGATGAAGGTATTCTTCTTGGCTACTCTCCACATAGCAAAGCATACAAATGCTACAATAAAAGACTTGGCAAAATTGTTGACAGCATTGATGTAGTGGTTGATGAGAAGGGATACATTCCTAGGCAAATACATCGTGAAGACATCGAAGAAGATGAAAGCCACCCTCAAAGACAGAATGATGAAGAAGAAGAACCGCAAGAAGAATCTCAAGAAGAACCTCACGAAGAAGCAGAAGAACGAACAAGAATAGAAGAAAAGACTCCATCCAGATATGTTCAAAAGAACCATCCAGAATCTCAGATCATGGGACAGAAAGAAGCAGGTATACAAACTAGAAGAACAGTTGCAGAAGCTTCAAGTTATTTGGCATTACTCTCCTCTACTGAACCACAAAATGTGAAAGAGGCATGCAAAGATGAATGTTGGGTGAAAGCAATGGATGAAGAACTTGAGCAAATCGAAAAGAACAACACTTGGGAGCTGGTTCCTAGACCAAAGGATAAGAATGTTATCGGAACAAAATGGGTCTTCAAAAATAAATTGAATGAAAATGGAGAAGTAATTAGAAACAAAGCCAGACTTGTTTGTAAAGGATATGCACAGCAAGAAGGAATAGACTTTGAAGAAACTTTTGCTCCTGTTGCAAGACTTGAGGCCATCCGAATGTTCCTTGCTCTCTCAAGTTCTCAGAATTTCAAAGTATTTCAAATGGACGTAAAATCAGCCTTTTGAATGGAGACTTGGAAGAAGAAGTGTACATTGAACAGCCAGATGGGTTCATTCTTGGAAATGATCCAAATCTTGTATGCCGATTGAAAAAGGCTCTCTATGGTCTCAAACAAGCCCCAAGGGCTTGGTACTACCGGTTGGACAAATATCTTCATCAACAAGGTTTTTCAAAAGGTTCAGCAGATAGCAATCTATATATAAAAATTGAAAATGACAAATTGCTAATACTTGTTGTGTATGTAGATGACATTATTTTTGGCAGCAATGAAGAAGCTATGAGTCAAAGCTTTGCCTCAGTCATGCAGAAAGAATTTGAAATGTCCTTGCTAGGAGAACTGACATACTTTCTTGGTTTGCAAATCCAACAAAAGGAAGGAGGAATCCTTTTATCTCAAACCAAGTATCTCAAGCAGATTTTGAAGAAATATGGCATGGAAGATGCAAAACCAGTATGTACACCCATGGTCACAGGATGCAGTCTCAGTGCAAATGATGAATCTGCAGCAGTACATCAACCAACCTACAGATCTATGATTGGAAGTTTACTATATTTAACAGGTACCCGACCAGACATCATGCATGCAGTTGGAATAGTTGGAAGATTTCAGGCAAATCCGAAGGAGACTCATCTTCAAGCAGTGAAGAGAATTTTCAAATATCTTCAAGGGACTCAAAATTATGGCTTATGGTATCCTAGAAATACAGATCTTACTCTTCATGCCTATACAGATGCAGATTGGGCCGGAAGCGTGGATGACAGGAAAAGCACAAGTGGTGGTGCGTTCTTTATGGGTCCCAGACTGGTCTCTTGGTTCAGCAAGAAACAGAGTTCAATTGCCTTGTCTACAGCTGAAGCAGAATATGTTGCTGCTGCATCTTGTTGCACCCAACTCCTTTGGATGATGCAGACTTTGCAGGATTATCAAATCACTTGTACACCTCCAATCTCTATCTTATGTGACAACACAAGTGCAATCAGCATCTCAAAGAATCCGGTTATGCATTCAAAAACCAAGCACATACCAATCAAGTACCATTTTCTCCGGGAACAAGTACTTGAACAGAAGGTCAAGTTGGAGTATGTTCCTTCTAAGGAACAAGTTGCTGATATTTTCACCAAACCATTGCCCAGGGACACTTTTGAATACCTCAGGCAAAAGCTGGGGGTTGTTGATGCATCATCTTACTGTTGATCATCTTCCTATTGGTGGTATAGGCTCAGGGGGAGCACATAATGCATTGTTGGCATTATGGAGAAGGAGATCTTGGAAATAGCTGCAATATGTCTCTATCTCCTTCATGATGGATTTCTGGTTACAGATCTGGAGATGCATGAGCATAGGGGGAGCATACCCTTTGCTCTTGATGTCAAAGGGGGAGAATGAAGCTGAAGATTATGTGGTTGCCATCAAGTCCAAAGGGGGAGATTGTTGGCATTATGATTCAGGTGTTGTCCTTGATGGCAAACCCATTCAGGTGATAAATCAAGAAGGACACAGGAAATATGTTCAGCAAGTGCGTCCCCGCAGGTATACCATACAGAACCCGCGTCCAGGGACGCCGGCCAGCCGTTCAGGAGGTGCGTCCGCCCAGTGCACACATTTCAAGGCAGAGAAAAGCACGTGGGGGTTTCTTGCGTGGTATCTAGCCGACGGTTTTGTGTTTCTATGGTGTCGGCTCGTGGTATTGTTCCATGTTTTGGGGAGAAGCTTGCCTATATAAAGCAAAGGAGTTCATTTGGATTAAGCATCATCTTGGTTGAATATCTTTTGGTGAGATCTAGTCCAGATCTATGAGGGCGAATCTTCTAATGGACTGTGATCTCTATGGCGCATGATCAGATCTGTGGATCTGAGTGTTTGGGTTGGTTCTGAAGTCCTCATATCTTTTATATCTGAAGGGACGCAGGTTCAGTGAAGGACAAGTGCGCCGGGACGCAGTACAGTAAAAGCTCAGGGGCATCTCTGAAGCAAAAGACGCGGCGCGATAGTGTTTCGGGGTGCGCCGGTCGCAGAAAAGCATAGAGGAACAGTGCGTCTGCACGCAGAACAACGGAGGGTAGACTGCGTCCAGTCGCAGGCCACAGAAAGAAAATATGCGTCCCTGTCTTAAGATGATCTGTTGACTGTATATTTCTGTTCATAAAGTGTTCTGGGTTATTTCTGTAATTACTGATCTGATATCTGTAGTGGACTGTATCTGTTATATACTTGTTGATCATTTGATTCTTCATGAAAAGAAGTAGGGGGTTGTAGCTCCCTTCCAGGAGAAACTGGAAAACGAGAGAGAGTTGTAGCTCTCTGCAGGTTGCAGCCTGCGTGCTGGTAAAGGACTGCACCAGTACAAAATCATTGTAAAAGAATTTCTTGAAAGAAGATAGAGACATATTGCAGCAGGTGGTTTTCTCCCACATTGGGTTTCCACCTTACATCTTGTGTTCTTTGGTGTGACTGTCTATTTTCTTTATTCAAGCTCATTATTTTATGGTACTGATATGCAAGAATAATTCAAAAGATCAAATAAGGAAGATTTGGTAAATTGCTTAATAATACTGATTCACCCCCCCTCTCAGTATTATTTCCAACACCCTAGTGTGAAACCCATTCCCCTTTGAAAAAATCATTTTCCCCTTATTAATTTCCCTATTTTTCGTAAAAAACCCAAAAAACCCCACTTGTCCTAAGTTTTGTTCCCCCCTCCGCATTATCTAATTAACTCTCCACAATTCACATTTTCCCCAACTTAAACCCGTTTAACCCACCACCTTGGTGCAGTTAACAAACCCCGCCACATTTAACCCCAGTCCCACTATATTAAACCCACTTATGTTTAATCCCCTCTTTATTCATTAAATAATTACAGTTAAGTGTAATCAATCCCCCCGGGCCCTGCAAATCTCTGCCCGATTTCCCTCCGTGCAACTCCACCGCACGACAGTCATTAGATCTTGCACCCGCAGATTTGACGGCGTGCATCCATATAGTGTAGATTCCCTTTTCGACCTTTACCCGCCCGAGAGCATGCAAAATTTGTGGTTTTGCTCAAGCCCCTTTCAGTCACGTGGCAACTCCAGGTGAAATCACGTTCTCTTGGGGAAATACCACCTGACTGCCAAAAGCAGTGCGATGGCCCCCGAAACCACCTCCCCACCAAAAGCCAAAACCACCCACTGTTCATTATGAAATTTCGTGCCAAATTCTAACTGTTGCTCATTTTCTTTGTGAAAGCATCCTAAGCCTTCCTGTGCCACCCTGAGCCTTAGCAACCAAATTTGAATGCCAACTACCTCCCGAACACGCTCTGGACGCCCAATTCAGCCATCCAGTGCATAGTTGAAGCCAGAGTACCCTCTATAGCTACCATTGAAACTAGTTTGCAGCCTATACCACCATTTCTAGGTATTTTGACAAGAAACCAAAACGACCCTCTCAAATTTAAAAACGTACAGTGAATTCAAACATTAAATTGATTGAATTTAATTAATTTTCCCTAAATTGAGAGAATTTCACCCCAAAATACCCAAACCCCTCTTTTTCGACCTGCAAACTACCCTTTCACTCCACCAAAGTTGTTCAAGTTTCACTTCTATAGTCTCTGCAAGCCCAATTCACACCTTTCCCCATAAGATGGCTATCTCAGACCTCTCTAGGTGTCAGACCTGTGTCAACCCCTCACTTAGACATTGACCATTTGGCCCTAGTAGACAGGGTTTTCCAAATAAAAGACACTGCAACTCCAGCCCACCTTCTAAAGCTCCACTATTGGAGTAATTGAACCATGCAGATGAAATCAACCTTTGGGAATCCAATTTACCCAAATAGACATTCCCAGAAGTTCACCCTTTCCCAGATATTGTACATTTTTGTCATGCATGTTATGTCCCTAGCCAAAGGGCTATTGTTGCCCAAGATCAGCAATTTTATTCACCATTATACCTGAATCAACCAACCAAATTCTACAAATCCAATCTAGCCCTAATCAGACCCCTCTATCCATTGGAAACCTATTGGAATTATACATCACATTAGATTAGGTAAAAATCAAGCAAATTTTTCAGAATTTTATCATTGAAGGCCGCCATACTCCTACAAATACGTTACACTATGCTGCCACCATTTTCTCAGAAATTGGCAGACACATAATCACCATGATCTCATGCATCCTAGGATACACATCAAATGAGAATGTGGATGAGGTCATCCTGGCCTTCCTTTCCATTTTCACTCCATGCAAGTCTCATGCTATCATGTATGATTATGCTTAGTTCATTGCAGACAGAATGCATGAACAATTCACCAGACTACCCATTGAAAGAGTTTTCAAATACTCTTCAGTGTTGTTTTATATGTTTTTGTATTACCATGCAGATAATTTCCCTGTGAGCATCTAGAAGTTGGACACCAAGGAAAAAGAGATATCAGTGGTCTACTGGACACCCTTGGTCCAGAAGTTTTCCACAACATTCACCTACAAAGACTTCATAGACTCCTTTGTGTACCTAGTCATGAACATGCTAACTTCTAATACTTAGCCTAGAATCAGCCAAGACGTCAAGAGAGTGCTTCAATTGGCAAAGAACAACAAGTTGGGAGACTGGTACCTCTACCAGAACCACACTGAATTAATTGCCAAAATACCTACCTATGAGAATGTTTGTCCTTGAATATTTCAAACAAATCATCAATTCTGATGAGGTCCACTTCCTATCTACTAGGAAGAAAACCCAGTTCAAGGTGAAAAACCAATTGGGCCCATTCATTTGCAACAATAGAGAGGCTGGACTAGAGGCCGACAGGTTACTACAACAGATGAAATTCAGAAACAAATTCATATGGCAGTATGACCCTCATGGGGTCATAAAAAAGTTGAGACTTAAGGTCAAATTGGAACCTTACATCCACCACCCAAGACCAGACATTGAATAGTTTGCCAACCAATCTGAGTGGGTGGATAACACATTGACTGATATGGACAATAGAGTTGTGGATGTTGAGAACACACTGATTGATTTAGAAAAGCAATTTGACCAGAAATCTTTCTTGAAGGTTCCAAAAATAGGAGAACCAATGAATGTTCATCTTGTGTTACAGACCCCAGCCAATGAGGAGAATAATCCAAAGAGGAATAGGGAAGAGGCATCCAGCTCTGCCATGGAGACTACAGATGAGCTATTTGAGCTAAGGAAAAGGCCCAAGTTGAATCTTGTGTCTGAACAGGAGGAGAAAATTGAATCAATGGAAATGACTGACATTGAGACAATGGGGCAGAGAAGTAAAGAAGCAACTACATCAGGTGAAACACAACAACCATCAACCTCCAACACATAGATGATAGAGAGACAACAGAGTGTTGAGGTTTCTTCATTTGCCAGGACAGCTAACAGGGAAAAAGATATCAATGATAGATTCAAAGAGATAAAGATGAGGAATGAGAAGTTGAAGGCAGAGACATATGCTCAATACTTCAAGCATACTCCACCAAACCAGAGCAGATTGATGTAAGACTTTGACATCAAAGTAGGGAAAATGCAGGTGTCATTTTTGCAGCCCACTATACAGCAACCAAAGACCTCGGCAGACTACAAGAATACTAATTTTGAGGTGTTTCCAGGGATAGAGTTCCATAAGCAGGCTAGAGAAATGATTTACTCCACCCTCACAGGAAAGGCCATGGATGCCTATAAGCTACAAGATTCATTGGATAATGTGACAGCCCAATAAAAATTGGAGAAGGCCTCCTCACAGGCCAAAGACAACTGAATGAAGTCCTTGGAGGAATTGGTCATTGAACTGGGCCATGACCCAAGTGATATTAAGGCCACAAATAAATTAATCAAGAAGAAGAATGAGGACATAGCAGCCCTCAAGAAACAGCTTAAGCTGCCTCATTCACAGCACCCACAGACAAAGGAGGTCCTAGAAAGTCAGAGCAATCATGAAGAGATGATGGACCTAGTGCTGCAATTGAATGATCAGTTGAAGGAGATGGAGAAAGAATTGGATAGCTTGATGCAGCTCAAACAAGCTAGTCTTGATGATGCTCCTGCAACTATCATTCCAACAGTTACCACTGTTGTACCTTCTACTTTGGCAGCATCCTTAGCTCCCACTGCTCCAATGGCCACTGCACTACCGACATCTACACCAACTACATCAGCAACAAGATTGACAGCAACATGCTCCGTAGGTGATGAAGCAAACGGGTTAGTCAAAGCAATGGAAGAAATGTCCATTCAGACCACTGAGATGAATAGACTTAAGAAGAAAGTCACCAGCCTGGAAACAGATTACAAATTGGCCCCAATCATGCACAGAGAAGAACATCAAAAGGCTATAAGGATGACTAAAAGAATCAAAAGCGTGGAGAAGGAACTAACACTCAATGAACCTCTAGGTTAGGCTAAGGAACAACTGTGGGCCTATATCGTTGACTTTGTCAATGATATTTGGCCATCCATCCAGATCAATTTTGAACAACTTGATTTGATAAAGCAGGCTACAGAAGGCATTCAGAGAGTCAAAGAAGAACTTGGAGATATGCCAGAGGAGGCAACAAGGATCACTCATTTCCTCAACTCCAAGAACAAGTATGAGCTGCAAGAACTAGAGATACTTGACAGGACAGGTACAATTTTGGAAGTTAAAAGAGTCCTCACTAAGAGGAATTTGGTGTTTCACTTGGAGGATAAGTGTCAAACCATGCAACTGGCCATTGACAAGTTCACGGTTAAGTTCTAACTTTTGAGGCAAAAGGGATTACCAAATCCCTTAGTTATAAATGATAATATGATGAGACAGGAAGATTACAATAAGAAGATTAGGGAAGTGGCTAGAGATCAGGTAAACACTTCATCCATGAAGGGCATACCAATAAGCAAAGTATTGTATCGAACATTTGAGAACTTTTTTTACCTCCAGCGTGAGGTAAAACACATTTTTATTAATAATAAAACTTTTGCCAAGTATACAAAGGCAGATGAGATATACTAAAAAATGCTCAATATCCAATTACCAGATGATGAGACATGGGAAAAACTCAATGATTTACTGTAGGAAATACACAGAAAAAATATGAAATGTACAGTAAAAAGTAAAAAAAAACATAGTAAAGGGGTATTGATAGGACAACAAGGTCAAAGAGTATCAGATGAAAGGTCATAAGTAAATATGACATCTAGCGTAAAGACCAAACGGCCAAGTAGGTTAAAGGGAAAAAGATCAAAGAGTAAAAGACAGCAGAACCTAAATAACAGGGACAAAAAATAGTAGTTCAATAGTTGTCTCTATCTTCATGCATGAAGATATTTCCTTTTCCTAGATTAGTTCTCAATGCAGTTTGAGATATTTTGTAAATTTTTTTTGTATAAATACTTCATAGTTTGTAGTATTGAGGGTGGATTGTTATACATTTGTATAGTTATTTTGATCTTAAACCTAAGGTGATTGTACCAAATTTCAAGTCAACAGACTGGAGCAAGTAATAAAAAGATTGCACTAGAGGATTCATGAGATGAGCTATTGCAATGAAGTATCTTCTTTGTCTGATTTTGTTACCTTCTTATGTGTTTCATAAACCTAATTGTTTTCTAAATTTGAATAAATTAACTAGAAATTTGACTCGGAATTTGTTTAAGTACACTCTGTTTTGCACAATTAGTCATTTAGATGTTTTCCTCTGATATCCGGATTTGAGAACTCTTAATTGCTCTCCCATCTTGGTTGACCTCTTTCACTTTTCTTCATGATCTGGCCTAGGGAACCCTTAATTTCTCCGTGGATCCGATTGGAAACCATTTCACCTTCAAGCCTTTGAGATCTATAGTAACTCCTCTATCTTTCCCTCTAGACACTATTTTTAAAACTTAATCCAGTCCTGTTTGTCTGACATTTGACCCCATAGCCCAATGGTAAAAGAAAACCCTTTTCATCTAAGTAAGTGATCCCACCACCCAAATTCAAATCAAAAACCCAAGCACAATCATAACTAGCCTAAAATTAATTAAATAAAACAAAGTTAAATCATAAAGAGAGAGCCCTCTCTAAGATTAGGAAGGCTAGGTCCTGATCTCCAAAAGTGGTTTTTGGTTACCTCTATCATTTATTTTTCTGACAACTTTGAAGAAATTTTGGAGTGATAACATCATTTGCTACCATACTAGGGACTTCGACCCTTAGTCTTATAAAACTTTAAGGAAAACTTAAATTTAATCTTAAGCCCCTTAAGGTAATTTTCGAAAGTTGTTCTTGAAAAGTTTCATAAAAAGCAGTTAGAAAAGTTAAAATTCTGGTTCCCAAGAAGACTCACTATACCAGGGCAAACCTAGATCCAAACCCTGCTACCATAGTTGATGACCCAAATAGGATTTTAATAAAATCTAAAAAGATAGAAACTCAGGCAAGTAGTAGCCAGTTAGTCAAAGCAAATTCACTCCTTCAAGAGTTGTCAACTTTAGAGGAAATCCCTTTTGATTTGTCATTTGACCTCTCATTATTTAGAACTAAATCAGAGAATGCCATCCATGAAACAGTGTTAGACCCTGAGTTTATTCAACTCATTGAATAAAAAAGGGTGATTGTTCATCCAAATTTAGATAAATTTGTCTTGGACGCTTTTGACAAGTTAGAAGCTTTGACCTCTACATTGATAAGCAATATAGATGATGCTTACCTTTAACAATCTATTGAACTAGCTTCTCTCACTACTATTGCCTCTAAAATTTCTGCACAATCTTCGCTCACTATAAATACACCTTTTACCACAACCTCACCAATAGTATCCACCACAATTCATTACCCTAAACCAGTAATTCATCAACCATCCTCATCCTCATCATCATCTAGTTCATCTCCATCAAGTTCAAGCCCTTCCTCAAGCAACACTTCTTTACCCCCTAGTCAAACTAGAATCTCATCCATGGCAGACCGATATGCACCTCTAGTTTTACCTGCACATCTCCATGCCATGCCCCAAGATTATTAGAGAAAAATATTTTTGTTTGATGCTATTGGTCAGTATACTGCCCAATAGCACGTGAACAAGATGACTGACTATTTTGAGTTGCATGAGATAGATGAATCAGATGTCCAAATGAGGTTGTTTGCCCAAACATTAATTGGGGATATTAAGAAATAGTTTAAAGCTTTACCTGCCCATCATATTGCAGGCTTACCTAATTTTCATAGATTATTAATTGATGGATGGGAGAGAAAGAAAAACCGCTACAAATACTTTCTGAATATGACAACATTATAAGATCTCCTAATGAGTCGGTCTAGGATTATTGTACTAGGTTCAATAATATCTACAATGCAATCCTAAATAATATTAAGCCTCCACATGACCTTGCATTTATTAAATTCCTTGATGGTTTTGAACTGACATGTCATACCAATTAAGGGAAAGAAACCCTGAAACATTGGAACAAATGCAAAGCAATGTTGTTAGTGTAGAGGCTAACCTATTAGCCAAGAAACCCAGAATGAGAAATGAAAAGAGAGTTTTAATTAAAGAGGAAACTTCCACTTCTTATGGAAAGATAGATAGTTTAGCCAAGAGTGTAGAGAGAATAATGGATAGATTAGAAAACATGGAAAGGAAAACTCAATGGGAGAATCAACAACCACCCCCAATGAGAAACCCCAACTTTAGGAAGAACCCTAACACTGGAAAGAATGCTATACCAAATCAACAAATTAGACCCCCCTTTCAGGAGAACTATGCTGAGGGTGCACAAAGCCAAGAAGGTGAGGATGACACCCATATTAACTTACTAGAAATCAAAGACGAAGATGTTGTTTTTCTTACTCAAGAAGAACAGGAGTTCTACATGCTGCAACAGTTAAAGTTAGAATATGGTGAATCCTTTTACTTTAAACAGGGATATGAATCAGCTATATATGAGGTACACAAACAATATAGCTTAAGAATTAAAAAGAACAATGAAGTTTCCATTAAGAGATCTATCCAGACCCAGACTAAGAAAATAATAGAAGCTCCTGTTACCAAAGTCTTACAAATCATCCCTAAGGGAACACCAGAGACTTCTACTCCAAAAATTGTAGATATAACCTCCACTAAAACTCAAACTGAAACAATTACTGAAATCAATCCAAACAAGAGAAATCAAGGCAAAACAACTGAAACACAGACTGAAATGCCTAGTATTGAAAAACAAGATAAATACACACAAAATGCATTTGTTAAGGAAGATTTCATCCAAACAAAAAAAGGTAAACTCCCTTTCAACATCAAAACTAAAATTTCAAAATTAAAGATATGAGTTCCTTTGACCGAATTAGTAAAGAATGAATTCTATAGATCATAGGTAACTAAAACTTTAAATATAGGAGAGGGAGAAGATGCTATCAATTTGAATGATGATCAACCTGAATTATTATTTGACCTTGAGGTGAATGGTATTCATCAGCAAGGGGGAATTCCTCCTTTCTACATTAGCCTAAACATTCATGACAAAATATTACATAATGCTATGTTAGACTCAGGGGCATCCCATAATTTGATGCCAAAAGCAATCATGGAGAGACTGAACTTAGACATCACCAGACCATATAAGGACTTGTTTTCCTTTGACTCTAGCCAAGTTAAATGCCTTGGTTTGATCAAGGATTTATGTGTAACTCTAGTCCAATGCCCAACAAAGAGTATTGTAATGGACATAGTAGTTGCAGACATCCCACCCAAATATGGAATGTTGTTATCTCGCTCATGGGGAGAAAAATTGCAAGGATCCTTGCAGTTAGATATGTCTTATGCCACCATATCTATTTTTGGCCAACAAAGGAAACTATATAGAGAGACCTTGATGAAATACATGGTGAGTAGTGCTGAAAAACCACAAAACTTTCCCATATACTCCATGCATTCTGATATGGACTCTTTCATCTTGTACAATTCAGAACATGACAATAATCAAATCACAACTAAAGAACTGAAATACAAAACAACTGATAGTGAGAACATTTTTCATGAGTCCCTATGGCATCTAGATTTTGATGGATCTGTGAATAGATTAGGGGCTGGTGCAGGAGTGTGGATCCATAATATGGAGAATAATCATTCTGAGGGACATGCATTCAGATTAAACTTCAAGTGTACAAACAACATGGCAGAGTATGAATCTCTGATCTTAGGATTACAAATGGTTAGAAAACTTGGATCCAAGAGAGTTTCTATACTTAGAGACTCAGAACTAATTATTAAACAAATTAATGGTGAATACTTTGTAAACAATCCCGGACTTAGTCAATACAGGGAGACTGTCCTAGATTTGATTAAAGACCTCCTGGAAACAAACTTTGATGCCATTCCTAGAAAACAAAATATGGAATCCCATAGTCTTGCCACTTTTGCTAGTACCTGCAAATTTCCCTTTCAACCCAACCATCAATACACTATAGAAGTGAGACATAGGCCTGTTATTCCAGAAAACTTGAAGTATTGGCAGATTTTCTCCGAGGGTTCTTAGATTTATAACTTCATGAATGCTGAAGGTGAGTTTCAGAATTGTAAAATAGATACAGACTGTACAATATAAAATAACATAGAAAGTGACATAGATAGTGGCATAGATGTAAATATTTTAGATATAGGTAAACCCACTAAACTCACTAAATTAGAAATAGATAGTTTAGAAAATGTAGAGATAGAAGAGATAATGAATTATGATCCTGAAATTATGAACCTTAAAAATATTTTTTTTCCTAAGGGATTAGTCCCATTAGAAGATTTGTTTGACTCTAACGATGTAGCTAGAAAACCGAAAATGGAACATCTAAGAGAGGACATAGAAGAATGTAACATAGGAACTGAGGAAAAACCAAAACTCATTAAAATATCAAAAGCCTTACCTCCACAAGAAAAGGTTAAATACATAAATTTGTTTAAAGAGTTCCAATATGTTTTTGCATGGAGTTATGAATACTTGAATTCTTATGACAATAGCATAATTCAACACCAAATACCTCTTAAAGAAGATCATACACATTTCAAATAGAAACTTAGAAGAATTAATCCAGTTCTTATGCCATCTATTGAGAAAGAAGTTAAAAGAATGTATGATGCCCAAATCATAGCTCCCATTAGATATTCAGATTGGATTTCAAATTTAGTCACTACTAGGAAAGAGACTGGAGAAATCAGACTTTGTGTTGATTTCAAAAATTTAAACAAGGTCTCATTAAAAGACAACTATCCTCTACAAAAAATGGACCATATCCTTTAGAGGGTAGTAGGCTCATCCAAAATTTCATTGCTTGATGGATTTTCTGGACATAATCAGATCTTAGTTCAACTAGAGGACCAAGCCAAAACTGCATTTACTACTCCTTGGGGTACTTTCATGTATTTGAAGATGCCTTTTGGATTAATGAACGCAGGAGCAACATTTCAAAGAGATATGGATATAGCCTTTGCCAAGGAGATCCATGACTTCTTAGTGGTATACCAAGATGACATCACTATTTTTTCCAAATCTGATAATGAACACCTAGATCACTTGAGAAGAGTTTTCATCAAATGTAGGAAATTTGGGATTTCTTTAAATCCCAAAAAGACACTCTTTGGTTTAGAAAAGGGTAAACTATTGGGACATATAATATCCAAAGATGGAACTAAAATATATCCTACTAGAATAGAGGCAATTTTGAACATTGCCCATCTTAGAAACATTAAAGAGTTACAGTAATTTTTAGGTAAGATAAATTTTCATAAGAGATTCATCTCAAATTTAGTAGAATTGATTAGAGATCTAAATAACATGTTAAGAAAGGACTCAACACTTAAATGGACAGTGGAGGCCAAACAGTCCTTTGAAGCCATCAAGGAAGCCTTAACCAAAACTCCAGTCCTTATAAGTCCTGATTTTCAAAAAGACTTTATAATTTTTTCTTTTGCTTCAGAACACACCATTGCAGCAGTCTTGTTGCAAAAGAATGACCAAGGATATGAACAACCAATTGCACTAAATCCTTAAGAGATGCCACACTCAAATACAATATTATGGAAAAACAAGAATTAGCTTTAGTAAAGGCCATCAAAGATTTTAGAGTCTATATTATGTATTCTCACATCATTGCTTATGTTCCAAACTCAGTAGTTAAGGACATTTTGACACAAAATGGGCTTGAAGGAAAAAGAGGAAAATGGATTGCCACTATATTGGAATATGACATAGAAATATAGCTTGCTAAACTTATCAAAGGCCAAGGTTTAGCCAAACTCATGGTTGAATTGAACTGTCAGGCCCTAGATATTAATTTCATTGGTGCCCTTGATGATCAGGAAGAGATGGCAACTCCACAGATCAGTGAACCTTTTACAGATTCACCTTGGTATGCAGATACCATATTTGTATTATTAAACTTACAAACTCCTCCTGGTTTGACAAGAACTAAAGCTAGATTTTTGAAAATGAAGTCATTAAAATATTGTATCATAGATAATGCTTTGTTTTGGAAAGACAATAGTGGTATTATTTTGAACTGTTTACTGAAAGATGAAGCTAATAAAATTAAGCAAGAGTTTCATGCAGGGGATTGTGGAGGAAACTTGTATTGGAAGACTACTACTGACAAAATTTGAGGGCTGGTTTTTACTGGGCCACTCTTTTTGCAGATGTTAAAAAACATGTGACCTCCTGTCATAAGTGCCAAATATTTGAGGGAAAGAGAAAACTTTTACCCTTGCATCTTAAACCAATCTCCATTGAAATGCCATTTTAGCAATGGGAGTTAGACTTCATTTGAGAAATACACCCAGCCTCCTCAGCCCAGCATAAGTGGATTTTGATAGCCTACTGATTATTTTACCAAATGGATAGAAGCCATCCCTGCTAGACAATCCACATACACTGTCGTTATCTCCTTCCTAGAAAATAATATCCTGTCAAGATTTGGATGCCCCCAAAAGCTCATTACTGATAATGCAACTTCCTTTAAATCCAAGAAAATGGTAGATTTCTATAAAAAATACCAAATCACCCTTGACCACTCCACTGCCTATTACCCTCAAGGTAATGGACTTGCAAAATCCTCTAACAAAAGCCTGGTCAATATCATTAAGAAATTACTGGAAGACAACAAAAAGACATGGAACAAAAATTTGGTCAATGCCTTATGGGCAGATAAACTAACTACCAAGAAGTCCATTGGCACATCTCCCTATCAGTTAGTATATGGGATGGATGTTGTTTTTCCATCTTCTTTGGGAGTGCCAGTGATGAAGATCATCCAGGAGTTGCAGGTAGAACCAAATGATATCCAGAGAAGGATAAATCAGACCATACACTTGCAACAAACCATAGAAGAAGTATATGTAAAGTCACAAGTAATCCAGGACAAAATCAAAAAAATATTTGATAAAAAGGCCAAAGTTGATGATTTTTACATAGATGATAAGGTTCTTAAGTGGGATTCAAGAAGAGAAGACAAAGGCAAACATGGAAAATTTGACTTCTTATGGCAAGGGCCTTATGTCATTTACAGTTACAAGGGTAACAATGCATTTTTCTTGAGAGAGATAGATGGATCAGATCTACCAGGAGGACCTGTCAATGGTAGAATGCTGAAGCATTACTTTTCCACTGATTAACAAATAGTTCACTTTACTTTGCATCATTGTACATAACATTGTAGAGTGTAGATTGGATTGGATGGTGATCTTTTGAAGTTGAAGCCCGGAGAGAAGGCCCTGAGATTTGAAGGTTTCACCATCATAAGTATGAATAAGGAAGAAATCATAGAAGAATAGTTTACAAGGTAACTGCAGTCACAATTCAAAGGCTACTGATCTTGAAGTTCTTGAAATTTCACCAGGAAATTCCATCCCCATGTGGAGTCACTGTTAGGGTCCTATAATAAGATTCATAATTTTGAATTGGCTATAATTAGTCTTGTAATATTGTACATACCTTTGCTTTTCTGCAAATGTTTTCGATATTAAAAATAAAAAAAATGTAAAGAGGGTATGTCCTAAAAGAAACATCAAAGGACAAAATGAATAAGAAAATATCAAAATATGAAAAAATATGAACCCCAAACAAAAGAAGATCATGAAAGTGTGCAAGTCTAAGTGCCACTAATTTTTACTTTATTGAGAAAAATAATGGTTGTGTGCAGCTTGTCATAAATGCCACAATCCATGATAGTCAAATAATTTAATCTTGACTAGTTCATGCTTTAAATTTCATGTTTATAGTTAGAGAATAAAGATCTAGCCAAATTGTTTAATCTTGGCAGATCCGTAGTTAGGTAGAGAAATAAAATGTTCTCATAAGCTTAATCTGAGCCATTAGAAGATATAAGGTTAGAATTAGATAGTTGGTTTCACAAAAGAAAAGGGAAAGAAAGGGTCTTCTAGTTTAAATGCACCCAATAAAGTGAAGAAAAATGTTAGGATAAGTAAAGGGTAGGTAGGAGAAAGGTTGCAGAAGTACAAGGTTGTTAAAGTGAAAGCACACTTATCATGCTTAATCATATGCTTCAGTGTGTAGGAGCAGTTATGAAAGTGAAAGGATGTTCACAAGCTGATTTAATTAACTTCCCCTCATTTCATTTCATCCCCCACTACATACTTGCTAATTTCCCCATTATCCCATCATTTCTTGTTAAAATACCCTTTTCCCTTCATTTTCACCCTTGCCCCTTGGTTTCACACATTTCCCTAGCAAATTACCTTCCAAAAGTCATTTCCCAACCCAAAACCCCTTTTCCCTAGTGTGAAACCCATTCCCCTTTGAAAAAATCATTTTCCCCTTATTAATTTCCCTATTTTTCCTAAAAAACCCATAAAACCCCCCTTGTCCTAAGTTTTATTCCCCCCTCTGCGTTATTTAATTAACTCTCTGCAATTCACATTTTCCCCAACTTAAACCTGTTTAACCCACCACCCTAGTGTGGTTAACAAACCCCGCCGCATTTAACCCAGGTCCCATTGTATTAAACCCACTTATGTTTAATCCCCTCTTTATTCATTAAATAATTACAGTTAACTGTAATTAATCCCCCTAGGCCCCACAAATCTCCACCCGATTTCCCTCCGTGCAGCTCCACTACGCGACAACCATTAGATATTGCACTCCAGATTTGACGACATGCATCCATATTGCACAGACTCCCTATCCGACCTTTATCCACAAGAGAGCACGTGAAGTTCGTGTTTTTTCTCCGGCCCCTTTTGGTTATGTGGCAGCTCCAGGTGAACTCGCGTGCTCTCGGGGAAATATCGACCGACTGCCAAAAGCGGTGCGATGGCCCTCGAAGCCACCTCCCTACCAAAAGCTGAAACCACCAACTGTTCATTATGAAATTCCACACCAAATTCTAATTGTTGTTTGTTAAAAGGCTGAAGATGCTCATTTTCATCCTTTTTGCTCATTCACTCTGTGAAATCTTACTAAGCCTTCCTGTGCCACCCTGAGCCTCAACAACCAAATTTGATCACCAACTACCTCCCGAACACACTCCAGATGCCGAATTCAACCATCCAGTGTACAGCTAAAGCCAGAGTACCCTCTACAGCTACCACTGAAACTAGTTTGCAACCTATATCACCATTTCCAGGTATTTTGACAAGAAACCAGAATGACCCTCTCAAATTTAAAAATGTATAGTGAATTCAAACGTTAAATTGATTGAATTTAATTAATTTTCCCTAAATTGAGATTATTTCCCCCCGAAATACCCAAACCCCTCTTTTTCGACATGCAAACTACCCTTTCACTCCACCAGAGTTGTTCAAGCTTCACTTCTACAGTCTGTGCAAGCACAGTTCACACCTTTCCCCATAAGATGGCTACCTATACCTCTTTGGATGTCAGACCTTTGTCAACCCCTCACCTGGACATTGACCATTTGGTCCTAGTAGACAAGGATTTCCAAATAAAAGACACTACAACTCCAACCCACCTTCTGAAGCTCCATTGTTGGAGTAAGGACAAATTTTTGAACCATGCAGATGACGTCAACCTTTGGGAATCTAATTTACCCAAATACACATTCCCAGAAGTTCACCCTTTCCCAAATATTGTACATTTTTGTCATGCATGTTATGTCCCTAGCCAAAGGGCTATTGTTGCCCCAGATCAGTAGTTGTTATTCACCATTACACCTGAGTCAATCAACCAAATACTACAAATCCAATCTAGCCCTAATCAGACCCCTCTATCCATTGTACACCTATTGGACTTATACATCACATTAGACCAGGTGAAAATCAAGCAAATATTCTAAAATTTTATCATTGAAAACTACCATACTCCTATAGATTCCCCACCCTATGTTGCCACCATTTTCTCAGAAACTGGCAGACACATAATCACCATGCTCTCATGCATCCTAAGATACACATCATATGAGCATGTGGATGAGGTCATCCTGGCCTTCCTGTCCATTTTCAATCCATGCAAGCCTCCTACTATCATGTATGATTATGCTTGATTCATGGCAGACAGAATGCATGAACAATTCACCAGACTTCCCAATGAAAGAGTTTTCAAATACCCTTCAGTGTTGCATATATGTTTTTGTATTACCAGACATGTAAGTTCCTTGTGAGCATCTAGAAGTTGGACACCAAAGGAAAAGAGAGATCAGTGGTCTACTGGACACCCTTGGTCCAGAAGTTTTCCACAACATTCACCTACAAAGACTTCATAGAATCCTTTGTGTACCTAGTCATGAACATGCTAACTTCTAATACTCATCCTATAATCAGCCAAGACATCAAGAGAGTGCTGCAATTGGCAAAGAACAACAAGGTGGGATACTGGTACCTCTACCAGAACCACACTGAGATTAGAGTTTATGGCTGCCAGTTAGCCCCCTATAAATTTCGAGAATACCTCCCTATGAGGATATTTTCTCTAAATAATTCAAACAAATCATCAATTCTAACGAGGTCCACTTCCTATCTGCTAGGAAGAAAACCCAATTCAAGGTGAAAAACCAATTGGGCCCATTCCTTTGCAATAATAGGGAGGCTGGACCAGAGGTCGACAGGATACTACAACAGATGAAATTCATAAAAAGCTTCATATGGCAGTATGACCCTCATGGGGTCATAAACAAGTTGAGACTTAAGGTCAAATGGAACCTTACATCCACCACCCAATATCAGACATTGAACAATTTGCCAACCAATCTGAGTGGGTAGAGAACACATTGATTGATATGGAAAGCACAATTGTGGATGTTGATAACACACTGATTGATTTAGAAAATCAATTTGACCAGAACTCTTTCTTGCAGGTTCCAGAAATAGGAGAACCAATGAATTTTCATCCTATGTTACAGACCCCAGCCAATGAGGAGAAGAATCCAAAGAGGAACAGGGAAGAGGAATCCAACTCTGCCATGGAGACTACAGATGAGCTGTTTGATCTAAGGAAAAGGCCCAAGTTGAATCCTGTCTCTGAATAGGAGGAGAACATTGAATCAGTGGAAATGACTTGACACTGAGAAAATGAGGCAGATAAGTAAAGAAGCAGCTGCATCAGGTGAAACACAACAACCATCAACCTCCAACACACAGATGATAGAGAGACAACAGAGTGTTGAGGTTTTTTCGTTTGTCAGGCTAGTTGATAGGGAAAAGGATATCAAAGATAGATTCAAAGAGATAAAGATGAGCAATGAGAAGTTGAAGGCAGAGACATATGCCCAATAATTCAAGCATACTCCACCAAACCAGAGCAAATTGATGTCATCCTTTGACATCAAAGTAGGGAAAATGTGGGTGTCATTTTTGCAGCCCACTTTACAGCAACCAAAGACCTTGACAGACTACAAGAGGACTAATTTTGAGGTGTTGGCCAAGGATTTTCATCCCATTGATCAGATAGATTTCCATAAGCAGGCTCGAGAAATGATTTACTCCATGCTCACAGGAAAGGCCATGGATGCCTATAAGCTGCAAGATTCATTGGATAATGTGACAGCCCAATACAAATTGGAGAAGGCCTCCTCACAGGCCAAATACAACAGAATAAAGTCCTTGGAGGACTTGATCATTGAACTGGGCCATGACCCAAGTGATATTAAGGCCACAGAGAAATTAATCAAGAAGAAGAATGAGGACATAGAATCCCTCAAGAAACTTCTTATGCTGCCTCATTCACAACACCCACAGACAAAGGAGGTCTTGGAAAGTCAGAGCAATCATGAAGAGATGATGGACCTAGTGCTGCAACTGAATGATCAGTTGAAGGAGATGGAGAAAGAATTGGATAGATTGATGCAGCTCAAACAAGCTAGTCTTGATGATGCTCCTGCAACTGTCATTCCAAGAGTGACAACTCTTATACCTTCTACTTTGGTAGCATTTTTATCTCCCACTGCTCCAATGGCCACTACACTACCGGCATCTACACCAACTACATCAGCAACAGGATCAACAGCAACAGGCTCCACAGGTGATGAAGCAAATGGGCTGGTCAAAGCATTGGAAGAAATGTCCATTCAGACCACTGAGATGAAAAAACTTAAGGAGAAAGTCACCAGCCTGGAAACAGATTACAAATTGGCCCAAATCATGCACAGAGAAGAACATCAAAAGGCTATAGGGATGACCGAAAGAATCAAAAAACCTGGAGAAGGAACTGACACTCAATGAACCTCTAGGTTAGGATAAGGAGTAACTGTGGGCCAATAGCATTGACTCTGTCAATGATATTTGGTCATCCATCCAGATCATTTTTTAACAAATTGATTTGATAAAGTAGGCTATAGAAGCCATTCAGAGAGTCAAAGAAGAACTTGGAGATAAGCCAGAGGAGGCAGCAAGGATCATTCATTTCCTCAACTCCAAGAACAAGTATGAGCTACAAGAACTAGAGATACCTGACAAGACAGGTATAATTTTGGATGTTAAAAGAGTCCTCACTAAGAGGAATTTGATGTTGAACTTGGAGGATTAGTGTCAAATGATGCAACTGGTCATTGACAGGTTCATGGTTAAGTTTGAACTTTCAAGGCAAAAGGGATTACCAAATCCCTTAGTTATAAATGACAATCTGATGGCACAGGAAGATTACAATAAGAAGATCATGGAAGTGGCCAGAGATCAGGTAAACACTTCATCCATGAAGGGCATACCAATAAGAAAAGTATTGTATCAACCATTTGAGAACTTGTTTTACCTCCAGCATGAGGTAAAACACCTTTTTATTAATAAGCCAACTTTTTCCAAGTATAAAAAGGAAGATGAGATATACTGAAAAACACTCAATATCCAATTACAAGATGTTGAGACATGGGAAAAACTCAATGATTTATTGTAGGAAATATACAATAAAAATATGAAATGTACAGTAAAAAGTAAAAAAGCACAATGAAAGGGTATTGACAGGACAACAAGGTCAAAGAGTATCAGATGAAAGGTCATAAGTAAATATAACATCGAGCTATTGTGGCCACAACTATCACCCTATTAAAACCTGCCTTGATAGCAATTTTGAATGGGTCCCCCTAAAAAGTTGATCTTTCAACTCTCCGAATGATCTGTTTTATCCCAGAGACTTTAACAAATTTCCAAGTCAAATCTTTAATGCCAAATGGTTAAGCCCCCCTCTTCAAATATCTGCTGCATGGTTCATCTCTAACCCTTTCTAGCCCCTCATTCATACCTTCTATCAGGACCTTTTCGACCCTTAAAAACCTTCTATCGCACCTTATTTCCATTAGAATGCTTTATAATGGAAATGCTTCACAAACATATATAAATCACCACTTTTTCTGCCTATCACAATCAATTCAACGCATACAATAAGGCACCGGACCCGACGACATTATTAACCACATTATATATATTTCAGGTCCGGAGCCCCATCGCATATCGCAATCGGCGGTTCCATGGAATGAACATAATGTGCAGTCCGATATGGCGGACCTACCGGGGCTATTAACCTCAGCACATATGTATTTTGGGTTTGCCTCCCCCATCGCTTATCGCAATTGGTGGAACTCGGGGATCATATATAAAATACAATGCGATATGGCGAGCCCACCGTGTTATTAAATATAACACACACACACACACACACACACACACACACACACACACACACACACACACACATATCGGGTCCGGCCTAATCGCATATTGCAATCGGCGGAGCCCTAGGCTTGTGCACATTGCGATATGCGATATGGAAGACCCACCGATCCTATTAAACATAATATATATATTATCGGTCCACCCTCGCCCCATCGCAAATCGCTATTGGTAGATTCTAGCGCTCATGCATAAGGTGCGACACCATATGGCAGACCCGACGATGGTTGTAGATCCGGTACATAATTTTTGAAGTCCACCTTAAGGTCCAGTTGTGGGTTTCCCTGTGTATTCCCTTGTATTGCGGTAATACGTTGTGGCTAGGGTTTTCAAAGGGGAAAGCTTATGTTGCAGATTCGAAGGGATTTTTAAATGTGGCTCATAAGATTTGAAGTTTGGTTGTACGGGCCGACCACAGGGTTTTCCATGTTTTCCTGTGTCAAGTCCCTCCACCATTGATCTATCCTTCGTGGATCCAACGGTCCACATGGATTTCGGGTGAACGAGTTGCTCTAGGAATACTATCCCGAAAAGCAGTATCCTCTTTCCTCATAGTTGCTATGTGTCGCTTGAAGAGTGGAATTGGCGGCCTTCCTCGCAATACCGGTTACCACTTAGACGCCCTCCCAAATACCACTTGGGGTACGGGAAATCACTTCCTCCCTATGCCATTGATCTTTTGATTTTCGATGGATTTACTCTTAAACATTGGTCTCTCTGCTCTTCACTGAAGCAATGTGTCGCCTAGAATATTTCAAGTCCGGGTTTTGGATTTAGTTATGTGTTATGCAATGGTTTTCAATGTAAATCGGGTTTTCACTTGTGGGACTTAATCAATGCATGGGTTAAAAAATAGGGGGTGATTCTTTCACGCTTGCTCCTTTTGATGTTATAAACGCTTAATGAAGGCAAGATCTGTGTTTTTTAAGCATTTTTATCATATTTGCATAATCATAGCTGATATGAATTATTTCTACAGGAAAATTCGAGAAAACCCGGTAATGGATAAATGTAAGTTATATCAAGATGACACCTCTGCACCCCTGGTGTCGATATTGCAAAACACACTCTGCAAAAGGGAATACGAACTGCCAAAGTGCATAATGGAGGCACTCCCTCAGTTCAGTAGAAGCACTCATGACAGCGCTGATCCATCAAGATGTCATCACTTCCATATACATCGCAAAGCATGCCAGATGTTGGATGATGAACGCAGCATCTTCAGGAAATGATAGATAATAATAGCCACTCCACATAGGTACAAAGAAATGATATGCAATATTTCTCTGTTCCAAAGGCATCCATTCATTCCCCCATGAAGTAGAACTCTCCACCAAAGGTGATCTCGACATGTCAGCAGTTTCACCGACCGTTATCATCTGTATATGCTGATCTGTGTAATGAAAAGGGGGAAATGAAAGGTCATGGAAGACCGAGGGTCATTCCCTACTGCATAAGTATTACCTCCGGATAGGAGAGTGGGGCTTTTGGTTTGGAGAGAACAACTTTGATTTATTGTGAATAAAGAAATCTGTTTGGTTCAAGAAGGAACCTGTTGTTTCAGATTTATTTCCCTTTTCTCTCATATGTTTAGAATCAGTGTGTTGTTGCTCGTATAAAGACAAATGTGATTTTCTTTGTGCATATTAATAACTAACAGTTCATGGTTATTCTTGGTTATTTGCATGCTATTCAATAGCATTGATAATTCATGAAAGGTTGCTGATTCCAGACTTTGTTAAACATCAGTCGCAAGTGTTAATTGTATGGAAAGGAATGTATATTCCTGTATAAATAATTGGATTGTGATTAGGATTTAATACAACCCTGTTCTTATTTGGACCAGTAATTGATTCATCTGGACTTGGAATTCATATATGATGTTTAACCTCCTTTCGTTTTTCCCCTGCAAGATAGATTAGTATAGTTAGGACTAGATTAGAGCAGTTATAAGTAGTGTAGGTAGGACTTGATACACATAGGTTAGCTATTTTGTTTATTGATTTAATTGAAGTCTTCCCCCAAGAAGCAATATTTCAACACATATAGCAGTTTACTGGATCCTCTAAAACCTGTTGGATCTAGCCATCCAAAACAAAAGCAGATGTAATTGAGGTCTATGATCAAGTTAGTTCCCCTTGTTGGTATAGCAAAAATTCGCCATGTCAAAAAATTGGCGCTAGAAGGAGGGCCTGAACCGCTGTCCATAGTTTTTTGTGATTTCATCTATAAATGTCGCACATGGACTCGAAAGATTAATGCATGGATCATGAAGGTCGAAAAGACCCTTCCTCCCATTCCGAAAAGCCTCATTTTGAAGAAGAGACACTGTGGGAGTATCCTGTCACTCAGGAACAACCAGTCAGAATACTTACTCAGGCTTATGCTCGTTCCCTCTCTCATTTCCCCATATTTCACTCTTTACCTCCGAAAACTAAAAGAAAGCCAAGGATCTATTCCATAAACGAAGATACATCTGTAGCCCCGTCTCTGGAAGATATTGTGCTTGAATCCTTGCAAAGTATCGACACTCCCTAGGAAGAAATTCCTGAAGATCCATTCTCTGAAGGTAATCCTTGGCTCGATTTGGGAATTCTTAATAAAGAAAGCCTTGAAGAAACCTTCAACCAGAACATTCCTATCCTCGATATGGCTAATATTCCTCTATTGGGTGGGAACCAACTCCCACCTCCTCCCGGAGCACTTCCTCCTTGGCTCGCTCAAGACACCATAGCGATACCTAGGCAGCAACATCCCTTACCCAAGAATGCAGAAAGAGTACTGCCTAAATTCGACCCTGAGCGAGGAGACATCGCTGATAAACATATTCACTCTTTCTTCCTAGCCGTGCGCATGCTGGGGGTAGTTGATGAAGATCTAGTATGTCGCCTATTTCCTTTTACCCTGATTGGTGCAGCTTCCACATTATACTTTAGCTTGAGAACAGGATCAATCACCTCATGGGCTGCCTTTCAATAGGCCTTTTTATCCAAGTATGGTGATGACAAAACCCCTGCGGCCTTAGTTTCAGAACTATCCCATTTGAAAATGGAAACCAAACAAAAGGTCAAATATTTTAACATCCAGTTCAACACCCTGTTTAACAGAATCCCAGATAACACTAGACCTATTGAGGAGGTGCTCATGGAATTCTACATCACTGCTCTCCCTGTCCCTACTGTGATGTGGGTCAAAAGGAGTAACGCACAAACCTTACAGCATGCTATCGATGAAGCAGTAAAAGTCAAGAATGAAATGATCAGTCTCACAGCATGTCATCATACAACCAGAGAAAAGAAAGCCTCTCAGTCATCCAAGAAGAATAATGGGAGTGATAACAAAGAGGCTGAGGGCAAAGAAAGGGACACCACAGATGTGGAAGGTTTGCATCGAATGATTAAGAAGTTGACAAACACAGTCATCGATATGAAAAGGAATTCTAGAGAGAGTACAAGCAGGAGTGGAGGAGAGTATAACAACATAAAATCTTTCAAACCTTTCTATCGTAAGAAGACAGAAGGTGGTCATGCTCCACTTGCACTGCCCGCTCCACCCAATGAAGGGAATTTAAATACAAAAGAGATGGCTCTTATCGGATCACTCCTTAACCAAGAGGAACCTATAGTTGAGCTAGAGCTAGAACAAGAAAATGAGGAAGAATACCAAGTAGAAGAGCCCTTGGACGAAGAATCTCAAATCAATGTACTGTGGGATTTCCACACGAATGAGAACGATGACGATGAAGGAGATAGCATGGCAGAAATCCACACTAATGAAATCCATACACAAAGTAAAGGGCCACTTGCCAGCGTGATAAAGCCTGTAGACCATAGAAAGAAATATGTTCTCCCTTTGAAGGCATCAGCTTCCAAGGTTCTTGCTGAGGGGAATAAACCTAGTGGTGGTTCCAAGAGTATGCCAGTCGTGAACTATCCTCAGAAAGAAAATGCATCTCCAAATGCAACGAAGGCGACTCACAATGGTAAAGTCCCACCTAAAAATGAAAAAACTGGTATGTTTACTCTACCCTACCCTATTTATAACATTGATTACAACATTGTGGATGATCTTAAGAAATCTCCAGCTAATATCACATATTTTGACATGTTAAAGTTAACGCAGCGGAGAGATCTGCTCTTAAAAGCTATGAATGAACGGAATTACAAATCTCCCACCATTCCGAGTAGCCAAACCCAGAAGTTAGTCTCTAGACCTGTTAGTACTCCCAATATAGCCCAAAAGCCAGCAACCATGGAAGCCACCCTATCAAAAATGAATCGAAACCCCCAAGATGTCAGTGCAGCCATGATAGGAAGGAAAACAAAATCCATGACTCTCCCTTTCCTTATCACATTTGAAATCTTCAACATGAACGTACACAATTGCTTGGTAGACTCAGGTACCTCGTCCACTGTGATGCCTTACGTTCTTGCTAAAATACTTCATGCGATACCTGAGAAAACTGGAACTCGAATCATGCAATTAGACAGGATAAATGTAAAGGTAATTGGGGAATTGAAAGATGTATTGATTTGGATGACTACTAAACCACAATACACACAAGTCATTGATATAGTTGTAGTCGACATACCCGGGGCTTATCGAATGCTGTTTAGTAGGGACTGGTCAGCAAAAATGAATGGGTACTTCTCAACTGATTGGTCCCATCCCTTGCTGCCTCAGAAGGGAAAAGGTGATATGTTGAGAGTTGATCGAGAAATATACATGAAGTATGTAGTGATGGAGCTAAACGATCCCAATGAAACTGTAATGTTTACCAACTCTATCCTTGGGAATTATAGTTTCAATTTTTGTGCCACAGAAACTTGTTTTGGAGAATTCCATGTAGAAACAATTGAAGAAACTCCAATAAACACACAGTTGGAAGCTCTCCCTTGTAATCCAAGTGATGAACCACCTTGTAATATAGTAGATGATAGAACTAGTTTCGTAGGAAGCAATTCAATTGATGTAATACTATACTCTATATTTTGGACACTCTATTTTGATGGCTCTAACTGCCTTGAAGGTGTAGGTGCTGGGAGCATTCTCGTTGATCCACAAGGGAACCAACATTTGATGGCCAGCCGGTTGGAGTTCACATGCACCAAAAACATGGCAGAATATGAAGGCTTGCTGCAGGGCCTGAAAAGGGTCATTGATATGAAGGTAAAAAATCTTAAATTTTTCGGTGACTCGCATATAATTGTGGATCAGGTAAGGAAGAGGATACACTGCAATTCGCCACACCTGGGAAGGTACCAGCATGAGGTATGGAACTTAATTGAAAGTTTTGATTCTTTTAATATCACATACATACCTCCAGGACAAAACCAAGATGCCGATCTGATGGCTGGTATGGCTGCAAAACGTTTGCATGATTTTAGATTAAAGAAGAATAAATGTTATGTTGAATTGATTTTCAGACCATCTGTGCCTGATAAAATCTCAAATTGGTAGGTGTTCGAAGATGACGAGAAAATCATTGAGTTCTTACATTGCGAGAAGACATTCAAGAATGCAACCTTTGATGAAAAAGAGCACGAAAGGCTTATAAATGAGAGGGAAGATGAGAAAAGGGATTAGTCCCATATGATTCCCAAGTCAGTTGTCAAGATGGAGCACTTGTATGACTTGCATGATAAATTCAAAAGGTTTACTAATTGCAAAACGTATAGCTCATCCATGAAGTACGAATCAGTTAACCTTGGAACCAAAGAGGACCCAAAAACTGTTAATTTGGGCTTGGGGTGCTCTCCACAAGAAAAGGTTGCATTTGTCAAGCTATTTAAAGAATAAAGGACGTCTTTGCATGGACATATGGAGACCTAAAAACCTTTGATACTAGCATTATGCAGCATGTAATTCCTTTGGCAAAAGGAGGCTAAGCCCTACCAACAAAAGCTTCGCAAGATGCATCCATGCTTGGAACCATTGGTGAAGAAAGAATTAAACAAAATGTTGGATGCTAAAATCATTTTCCCAGTCAGACACACCCACTGGGTAGCCAATCTTGTGCCAGTGAGAAAGAAAAATTGAGACATCAGGCTGTGTATCGATTTTAGAAACTTGAACAAAGCATCGCAAAAGGATAACTATCATGTCCCTTCTATGGAACACATCCTTTAGTGCGTTTTTGGGTCTGAAATGTTGTCCCTATTAGATGGGTTTTTAGGATATAATCAAGTATTGGTATCTAATGGGGATCAGCTGAAGAAAACCTTCAACACTCAATGGGGCACTTACGCATATCGTAAAATGCCTTTTAGACTTATTAATGCGGGCGTCACATTCCAGAGAGCCATGGACATAGCTTTCCGTGGATTGATCAACAGATCAATAGTAGTATACATGGATGACATTACCGTGTATTCATATTGCAAAAGGGATCATATTTATCACATGAAACAAATTTTTGAAAGATGCCGATGGTATGGAATATCGTTGAATCCCAAGAAGAGCGTCTTCGCAGTCACAGAAGGGAAACTACTGGGTCACATCCTCTCTAAAGAAGGGATTGTTATTGATCCTGAAAGAATAGAGACCATCATGAGAATACAATTGCCTGCCAATAAAATGGAAATGAAATCTTTCTTTAGGAAAATCAATTTCGTTAGGAAATTTGTCTCAGGTTTCGCGGAAACAGTGCATCCCATGCAGATAATGATGAAGAAAGACATGGTGTATAAGTGGAGCGATGAATCCAAGAAAGAATTTTAGCGAATTAAAGAGGCCATCACAGAAGCCCCTACGTTGGTTAGTCCCAATTTCAACAAGAAATTCCTCTTATACACTTTCAATTCTGATGTTTCATAAGTCGCAATCCTCACCCAAAAAAATTACGAGGGCAACGAAGTCCCCATTTCCTATATGAGCTCTAATCTCCAGGGAGCAGAATTGAACTACCCAGACATGGAGAAACAAGGCTTTGCGGTTTTTAAGGCCATAAAACATTTTCGCCCTTATTTATTAAAGGTCAGGACTAAAGTGATCATTCCCCATCCTGCTGTAAGAGCCCTCTTCGTGCAGAAAGAAATGGGTGAACGAAGAGGAAATTGGATAATCGCACTTCAAGAATACGACCTCGAGATTAAGCTGGTGAAGATAGTTCGAGGGCAAGGACTGTGTGAGCTCACGGCAGAAGCCTTGGCGGAGAAAGTAGGGGTGTCCGAAGAACCAGAAGCACAGAACTTACAGAATGCACAAGTGGAATTCAGGGAGGAGCCCCTATGGATTAATGAAGCGTTGATGTGTGAGCGAGAAACATCAGAAGCCCTTTTGGATCCTTAGTCGTGGTATTATGACATCCACTTCTATCTTACATGGAGGTCATGTCCTGAACACATGGATGCATCACAACAGAGAATGCTTAGATTGAAATCTAATCAGTATAATTTGGCCAATAACACATTATACAGAAAAAACCATGACGAAATCTGGCTGAGGTGTTTGGAAAAGGATGATGCCTACCATGTCTTGAAAGAAATGCATGATGGCCCAACAGGTGGTCACTATGGCAGAGAGACCACTGCTCACAAAATATTAAGAGCCGGCTATTATTGGCCCACAATGTTTAGAGACTCGCATGCCTACGCTCGGAAATGCAAGGTATGTCAAACTGCTGCAAGAAGAGAAAGAAAGCCAGTAATTCCCCTCAAGCCCGTTATGATTTATCGCCATTTCCAGCAATGGGGCCTGGATTTCATAGGCGAGATCACTCCAAACTCTTCATAGCAGCATAAGTATATACTCACAGTGACCGACTACTTCACCAGATGGACCGAAGCCATCCCGCTTCAGAAGGTGAACGAAGATGAGGTAATATCATTCATTGAGAAATTCATTATCAACAGGTATGTCATTCCTGATGCTCTCATATTTGATAATGCTTCTTACTTTTCATCACTGAAGTTGACTGAATTTGCTATTGATAAATTGTAAAGACTGATATTAAATTTCAACAAGATTGATAGACTGATATTAAATTTCAACAAGATTGACAGAATCCTTTTGTAAAATTATATCAAATTAAATGCATTTGCGTACCTGATTCTCCCATCTGGTGTTGATCACATTGCTCCAAGTTTTCTGGTTCTGTTACCAAACCAACTGATTTATTTTTCCCCTTCTCTGTATATTTTTCCCCCTTCTCTGTATATTCCCCCCCTCCTTGAAATCCTCATTCCTCTCTTTAATTAGTAGAGGTCCCTTCACCTCTATGTATCCGTTCACCACCTTTATGAAAGGATATTATTTTTTGTTAAGCGGTGGTTGCTTTGTCATGCTTCTTGCCTTTAATTGAATCAGATCCCCTTACAACATCGAGTGGTATCACTTTTAATTATGACGGTTGGTACTTTAATTTATTAAATAGTATATGGCCATAATGATTTTAAATATTAAATATTATTTTATGTTTATAACATATTAGGTTTAATAATAAGGTTTATGGGTTTAGTTTATTTAATATACATTTTGGGTTATATATATGAGTTGGTAAACCTATGAATAAACTCAACTATATTTCTTACTAAATGTATATTCCTTTTGTTTACGAGAATTAGGTATTTAATTAACACTTTTGATAATTAATTCATTTATCTTATATTTAGACATTCTCCATGAATAGTCGATATATATATATACTAGTGCAATGTATACGATGCATGCATATGTAGCTATCATATGCATGTCTCACATGCATGCTAATATTGCTATGTTGTTCGTGATTTGAGATAGGTTGTTACATAAATTAATTCACATAAGGTATGCATCAAACTATTACCCCCAGGGAAATGGAGTTGCAGAGTCCTCAAACAAGAACCTCATACGCATAATCCGTAAATTTGTCGCTGACAACCAGAGGAACTGGCACAACGCTCTAACAAATGCCCTTTGGGCTGATAGGGTCACCCCAAAAGTGGCCTTAGGAAACTCCCCATACTTCCTCGTCTATGGACAAGAAGCCATCTTGCCTCCAAACGTTACCCTTCCCTCTTTACAGCTCTCCCAAGCTTCAAGAGGAACCCCTTCAGCCTTGCTTCAAGAAAGGATCAACCAACTGGTGAGGTTGGAGGAATTGAGAGATAAAGCTAGAAATAAATTCAGAAATCACCAAATGATTGTGAAGAGGTGGTTTGATCGCCATCTGGTAGGAGATAAATATTACCAAGTAGGAGAGCTAGTCTTGAAATGGGACAATTTGAATGAGCCAAAAGATAAACACACGAAATTCCAATACTTATGGTTGGGCCCATTCCAAGTTGTGGAAAAAATTGGTCAAGGAACTTATAGGTTGAAAACTTTACAGGAGAAATTGAAAAACTGCCTATTAATGGACAACATATGAAGAGATACTTCCAATATCTACCACATGGTGGTTACCTCCTGAATAGGTTAGGATTCATTTTATTTTTGTTGTTAGTTTAGTTATGTTTCGTCTTTTCCTGTCTTATTTTTCTGCAAAGTTTATTTTCCTTCTGTTTTGAATTGTGGTCCTTTTTCAGCTAACTGATTTTGGTCCTCTAGTCTCGTTTTTACCTTTCAGATTGCCCTCATTCGCCACCTTTAGATTTCGCCTCCATTAATATGCTAATGAGTCTGCTAAGCCTAAATCAATCATTACCTTGCAAATCAAACAAATTTTCAATGAGCCCATGAGAACTGGGAAATCAGAGGCGGAATTCAAACCGAAGCCACTCACTAGCACCAGGCGATATCTGTTGATAACTTGGATACCTGGAGCATGTAGGGGCATCTTTATAAAACGAAAAATGTGTAACTACAATTGGACCGGCATGGAGGAACGCTACATTTTAAATAAATCTCACTCATACTTAGCCTATGCTTGCCTGTAAGGTTTGCAATTATTCTCCATTGGTCCCATCCACCACACTAAATTATCCAATACCTGTCATCTACAAGTAAATCTCCTTCATGGGCTAAACTCACTGTCATATACCATGTGGCAAATCCAGTTGTGCTCTAGTCCTTGTGCCTAAAACTAGAAGGACTTATTTAAAAGAAAATGAAATGTTAAGTCCTTGTGCCAATCTGGAAGGACAGGCTGTTTGGGAAGCCGGTTAGAGTAAGGACTGTTGCTAGGCTCAAAGTACCGATTGACACAACAAGCCCAACCTTGCTTAAGCGGTTTAAAAATATGGCATGATCCATGATTGCGCCCCATTCAATCATATTAAAACATAACACTGAAATTCTCATATAAAGTGCAAATAAACATATCTACATCAAGTTTGATGAGCAATAAAGAGCTGAGGTACACACCTAAATAGGTATCGATAGACTAGTGATGGCCCCGAAAGGATTTTTGAAAGTAGGGAACAGGTAAAGGAAGGTCAATAAATTTGATAATATTACCATTGGAGAATGCTTGTCAAAACCGTATCAGTAAGTAGAAGCTATTTGTCTTTATCCCACCTGAAGCAATTAGTGTTGAAGTGGAACCCATGCCTGTCCTCTGTACAGTTTGCATTTCTGGTTTTTTTAATGCCCTGATGTTCTATTGATCCAATATTTATTTGGAAACAAAGATAACTAGTTCGCCCAGTGGTTCACCATTTGTTGTGGCCACAACTATCACCCTATTAAAACCTACCTTGATAGCAATTTTGAATGGGTCCCCTTAAAAAGTTGGTCTTTCACCTCTCTAAATGATCTGTTTTATCCCAAAGACTTTAAATTGTTGCCAAGTCATATCTTCAATGCCCAATGGTTAAGCCCCACTCTTCAAATATTTGCTGCATGGTTCATCTCTAACCCTTTCTAGCCCCTCATTCATACCCTCCATCGAGACCTTTTCAACCCTCAGAAAACTTCTATCGCACCTTATCTCCATTAGAACTCTTTATAATGGAAATGCTTCACAAACATACATAAATCACCCCTTTTTCCGCCTATTGCAATCAATTCAACGTATACCATAACGCATTGGACCCAACGAAATTATTAACCACATTATATATATGTTGGGTCCAAAGCCCCATCGCATATCGCAATCGGCGGTTCCATGGCATGAACATAAAGCGCAATCCAATATGGCGGACCCGCTGGGGCTATTAACCTCAACACATATTGATTTTGGGTCTGCCCCCCCCATCACTTATTGCAATCGACAGAACTCGAGGATCATATATAAAATACAATGCGATATGGCGGACCGACCGTGTTATTAAATATAACATATATATATATATATATATATATATATATATATATATATATATATATATATATATATATATATATATATATATATATATATATATATATATATATATATATATATAAGGTTTGGCCTAATCGTATATCGCAATTGGCGAAGCCCTAGGCCTGTGCATATTGTGATATGCGACATGGCGGACCCGACGATGGTTATAGATCTGGTACATAATTTTTGAAGTTCGCCTTGGGGTCCGACTGCGGGTTTTCCCTTGTCTTCCCTTGTATTGTGGTTATACGTTGTGGCCAGGGTTTTCAAAGGGGAAATCTTATGTTGCGGATCTAAAGGGATTATTAAATGTGGCTCATAAGATTTGAAGTCCAGCTGTATGGCCTGGCCACAAGGTTTTCCATGTTTTCCTGTGTCAAGTCCCTCCACCATTGATCTATCCTTCATGGATCCAACGGTCCACACGGATTTCGGGTGAATGAGTTGCTCAAGGAATACCTGCCCAAAAAGTGGTATTCTCTTTCCTCATAGCTACTACGTGTCGCTTGAAGAGTGGAATCAGAGGCCTTCCTCGCAATACCGTTTACCACTTATACCCCCTCTGAAATACCACTTCCTCCCTACACTGTTAATCTTTTGCCTTTCGATGGATTTATTCCTAAACACCGGTCTCTCTGCTCTTTGTTGAAGCAATGTGTCGCCTAAAATATTTCAAGTCTGGGTTTCAGATTCAGTTATGTGTTATGCAATGGTTTTTAGTGTAAATTGGATTTTCGCTTGCGGGACTTAATCAATGCATGGGTTAAGAACCAAGGGGCGGTTCTTTCACCCTTGTTCCTTTTGATGCTATAAATGCTTAATGAAGGCAAGATCTGTGTTTTTTTTAAGAATTTTTATCATATTTGCATAATCATAGCTGATATGAATTATTTCTACAAGCGATTTCGAGCAAACCCGGTAACGGATAAATGTAAGTTATATCAAGATGACACCTCTGCACCACCAGTGTCGATATTGCAAAACACACTCTGCAAAAGGGAATACAGACCGCCATAGTGCATAATGGAGGCACTCCCTAAGTTCAATAGAAGCACTCATGACAACGCTGATCCATCAAGATGTCATCACTTCTAGATACATCACAAAGCATGCCAGATGTGGGATGATGTTATGAAACCAGCTCAATAAAATATAGAAAAGATAGATCAACACCTTAGAATTCAGCCTCTTCGAGGGGGAAACCTCCTTTACATTACATAAATGAACAATTCTTCGATGATACAAATGAAAAGACCTCCTTTCTATATATAGGAGTCTAAGGGGTCATAACATAATCAGAGCCGACATAACAATAATAATGTAAGGGCACAATAATAACAATAGTGGGCTTCTATGTGGCACAATAGTAACAATATGGGCACTACACGGGTACATCAATATAATAAGTGGGTTGTACTAATAACAATAAGGGGTTACACTAGTAGTATAGGGGCCTAACATGCCCCTCTCCTTCAAAAAGCGTTGTCCTCAACGCTTGAGTAGTTCTTGATGCTTCTGTATAAAATTCTTGTCCTCCCATGTGGAATCTTCAGTGGGTAAGTTCTTCCACTTGATGAGATACTCTAAAATTGATTGATTTCGTAGCTGTCAGGTTCTTGTTTCTATGACTGCTCCAGGTTCCAATATGATTTTTCCTTCCTCTTCAATTTCTGGCAATATTATTTGAATTGGGATCTTTTGCAACTTTTGAATAAGTGGCCATACTTCTTCGTCCTTCTTCCATTCATCCCTTGCTTCGTTTATCCAATCTGGTTGGATAATAGAAATAGCACAAAACAATGCTTCCACATCCTCATCCTTTCTTGAGAGTGCATCTGCCACCACATTTTGCTTCCCTTTTTTGTAGATGATTTCAAAGTCATAACCCAACATCTTTGTGACCCACTTTTGTTGCTCTTCAGAGGATAATCTTTGTTCTAAAAAGTATTTAAGGCTATCATGATCCATTTTTACCTTGAAGTGTCTTCCCATTAGGTAGGGTCGCCATTTCTTAAGTGCATGGAGTATTACCAACATTTCCTTCTCATAAATAGCTTTGTGTAAAAACTTTCCCTTGATTGGACGAATTTCGAAAGAAATGGGTCTTTCATCTTGCATTAAAACAGCACCAATTCCATTTCCTGAAGCATCACATTCCACAATAAAGGTTTTTGTGAAGTCCGGTGTAGCTAAGACCGGTGCTTGGCACATTGCCTCTTTAAGATGTTCGAATGCCTTTGTTGCTTCTGGAGTCCATGAAAATGCATCTTTCTTCAATAATGTTGTTAGAGGTGCTGCTATTCTTCCATAATTCTTAACAAACTTGCGATAATACCCTGTCAACCCACGAAATGCTCGCAGATGCTTTATGGATGTGGGAATTTTCCATTCCTTAATGGCTTTAATTTTGCTAGGGTCTACCTTAACTCCTTCATGAGATACAATATGACCCAGATATTCCACCTCTTGTACTCCAAAGAAACATTTGGATCTTTTTGCATATAATTGTTTCTCCTCCAATAGTTGTAGCACCCTGTCAACATGTTCAACATGATCCTTCCAAGACTTGTTGTAGATTAGTATATCATCAAAAAATACTAACACAAATTTTCTAAGGAATGGTTTGAAAATTGAATTCATCAAACCTTGAAATGTTGAAGGTGCATTGGTAAGGCCAAAAGGCATGACCAAAAATTCATAAGGACCCTCATGAGTTCTAAATGTTGTTTTCAGAATGTCTTCAATCTTCATTCTGATTTGATGATATCCTGAACGAAGATCCAACTTGGTGAAGTAAATTGATCCATGCAATTCATCCAGTAATTCATCAATGACAGGAATGGGAAACTTATCTTTAATAGTGAGCTTGTTGAGCTCCCTATAATCCGGACACATGCACCATGATCCATCCTTCTTGTGCACCAATACAACTAGAGCAGAGAAAGAACTTTGACTTGGTTGAATTATACCAGCCTCTAGCATTTTTGCAACCATACGTTCAATTTCACTCTTTTGGGCATAGGGATATTTGTACGGCCTGATGTTTGGAGGAACACTTCCTGGAATCAGATGAATAGCATGATCATGATCACAAATAGGTGGGAGACCTTTGGGAGTTTCAAATACCTTGGAATTATTGTCCAAGACTTTTTGGAGTTCTGGAGAAATAGATGGTTCCACTGTGGACACATATAGCGAACATAATTGTGTAATTACACCTCTTTGTTTCTTTTTTAAGAGATTTTCCATACCGTTAGAGCTGATTATCTTTCCCGGTTTCCCTGCAATACCCCTTATTTCAACTTCCTTTCCTTCCACAGAAAATTTCATGAAAAGTTCTTGAAAATTAAAAGCTATTGTACCCAAGGATTGTAGCCATTGGACTCCTAGTACAACATCAGCACCTCCCATTGGAATGGAAAGCATTGGGCTAGTCAATCCATATTCTCCCATGGATAGCTTGATATTATGGCACTCTTCCGAGAAATTTATTGTTCCTCCATTTGCAACCATCACTTGACACTCTGGTGCTGGATATAAGAAGCAATTCAATTCTCTTGCTACCTTACAATGAATAAAATTGTGGGTACTTCCTGAATCAATCAACACTATTACCTTTTTCTTTTTGATTTGTCCTTCTATCTTGATGGTTTGAGGAGTGGTAATTCCTGCCAATGCATTACAAGATATGGTCGGATTCATTTCTTCTTTATCTAGGCTTTGTTCCTGGAGTATATCCTCTTCTTTTGACCTTTCTTTCTCCTTTTCTTCTTCCTCTTCACAATCTATGTAGAATAATTTCTTCTCAGCACACTTATGACCTTTAGTGTATTTGCTATCACAACTATAACAAAGCCCTTTTGCTCTTTTTTCTTCCAATTGTTGTGGTGTCAACCTTATAGGTTGTGGAAGACTAGAGGCAACAACACTTCCGTCTTTATAGTTGTGAGTGGTATGCTTCCTAGTTGCCATAATTTTGCTTTCCATTTTTTTTGCTAACCTGAATGCCTTCATTAATGAATCAGGTTTCCACGGCGAACATCATGTTGGATATTATCCTTTAAAGACCCTATGAACACATCAATCCTATGCTCCTCTGGAATATCTTTTACCCTATGTTCAATTTTTGGAACTCCTCAATGTGCTCCATTATTGAACCCTTTTGTTCGAGACTTATCAATTGGCTAAAAAAAGTGTTGCTTTTTGTATCCTCATAATGTGCTATCAATTCTTCCGTAAAAATTGCCCAAGTGATAAATTGTTTACGAGAGAAAAGCCATTGATACCATACAAACTGATTTGGTTCCAAATATAAAGTTGCATACGTACCTTTTGTGTGTTTTGCACATTATTGAGATCGAAAAATTGCTCCATCTGTAATATCCATGTTGCGGGATCCTTGCCATCAAACTTCCTCATATCGATTTTTGGAATATGGTGGGTCTTTGATCCAACATTAGAGTCTATGGAATCATGATTAACATTTCTTTTGTTCTCATCATGAGTTTCCTTTACTACCCTTTCACCATTAGTGACCCTTTCTTGTAGCAACTTATTCATATTTATCTTCAATTCTTCCATGTCTGTCTTCAAATCATCCATCTTAGCTTCCACATCATTCATCTTAGCTTCTACACCTTTCTTTAAAAAATCCATCTTAGCTTCTACGCCTTTATTTAAACCATCCATCTTAGATTTTGTTCCTTTTTGTGCAAAGGACAGTTGTTGCACTTGGTCTTGTACTTTTGATATATCATGTTGCATTTCTTCCTCTTCTTCATGAGTCATGCTAGAGCTTTCAGGTTCCTTACTAGGTGTTTGCATTTGCTTTCCTCGGGGCATCAGTTACCGATAATAATTCTCTACTATTCCCTTTGAATTCCTTCAAAATAAATTTTCAAACCAAGCTTAAGCAAAAATTAAGAAAATCTACACACCTTTTTTCACTTTGTAGGAGCTCGATAGTGCCCCTGATGTATCTATGTACTTTCCAATCATCTAGATCTAAATTTGTGACCTGCAGTTTCCCTCCGTGTCCTCTTTCCAATGCCACAAGTCTAACCCAAATTGGATTCTCCAAGGAAGAGTTATGCAGAATCTCCCACAGTGACTTGATTATAGACTAGTTCAGTACAGCGAACTTGTACGATGTGCCACAAGTCACTTTTTCGACCTTTGGATCTGAAAAATGCATACAAGAAACTACAGCCCGTCCTATTTTTGTACCTTCTTACAAAATTTCAATCTGATCCCCAGATAGAAAGTTATGACGCTTTTCCCCGGGTCACCTGTTTGGAATGTAATTCAGGAGTCTGCAAAAAGACCAACTTCCTCATATCTCCACAAATATATTGCGAACAACTCTGAAATTTGGACCCAAGTTTCAGCGCGATTTCTTCTCAAATGGGTTTTTTTTTGCAACTTCTGAAACGTCATAGAAAAAACGTTATAGTGAAAATTCCATGATGACCTGTTTGGAGCAGCGAAACCCTAGCATCCAAAGCTCTGATACCAAATGTTATGAAACCAGCTCAAGAAAAGATAGAAAATATAGATCAACTCCTTAGAATTCAGCCTCTTCGAGGGGGAAACGTCCTTTACATTACATAAATGAACAATTCTTCGATGATACAAATGAAAAGACCTCCTTTCTATATATAGGAGTCTAAGGGGTCATAACATAATCAGAGCCGACATAACAATAATAATGTAAGGGAAAAATAATAACAATAGTGGGCTTCTATGTGGCATAATAGTAACAATATGGGCACTACATGGGTACATCAATATAATAAGTGGGTTGTACTAATAACAATAAGGGGTTACACTAGTAGTATAGGGGCCTAACAGATGATGAGTGCAACATCTTCAGTTTCCTTCAGGAAATGATAGAGAATAATAGCCACTCCACACAGGTGCAAAGAAATGATACGTAGTCTTTCTCTATTCCAAAGGCATCCATTCATTCCCCCAGGAAGTAGAACGCTCCACCAAAGGTGATCTTGACGTGTCAGTAGTTTCACCGACCATTCTCATCTGTATATGATGATATGTGTAATGAAAAGGGGGAAATGAAAGGTCATGGAAGACTGAGGGTCATTCCCTGTTGCATAAGTATTACCTCCGGATAGGAGAGTGGGGCTTTTGGTTTGGAGAGAACAACTTTGATTTATTGTGAATAAAGAAATCTGTTTGGTTCAAGAAGGAGCCTGTTGTTTCATATTTATTTCCTCTTTCTCTCATATGTTTAGAATCAGTGTGTTGTTGCTGGTATAAAGACAAATGTGATTTTCTTTGTGCATATTGATAACTAACAGTTCATGGTTATTCTTAGTTATTTGAATGTAATTCAATAGCATTGATAATTCATGAAAGGTTGCTAATTCCAGACTTTGTTAAACATCAGTCGCAAGTGTTATTTGTATGGAAAGGAATGTATATTCCTGTATAAATAATTGGATTGCGATTAGGATTTAATACAACCTTGTTCTTATTTGGACCAGTAATTGATTCATCTAGACTTGGGATTCATATGTGATGTTTAACCTCCTTTTGTTTTTCTCCTGCAGGATAGATTAGGATAGTTAGGACTAGATTAGAGTAGTTAGAAGTAGTGTAGGTAGGACTTGATACACATAGGTTAGCTGTTTTGTTTGTTGATTTAATTGAAGTCTTCCTCCAAGAAGCAATCTTTCAACACATATAGCAGTTTACAAGATCCTCTAAAACCCGTTGGAGCTAGCCATCCCAAATGAAAGCAGATCTAATTGAGGTCTGTGATCGAGTTAGTTCCCATTGTTGGTATAACAAAAAATCACCATGTCAACACCAACATAAAGACCAAACAGCCAAGCAACTTAAAGGGAAAAAGATCAAAGACTAAAAGACAACAAAAGCTAAATAACAGGGACAACAAATAGCAATTCAATAACTGTCTCTATCTTCTTGCATGAACATATTTCCTTTTCCTAGATTAGTTCTCAATGCAGTTTGAGATATTTTGTAAAAAACATTTGTATAAATACTTCATAGTTCGAATTATTGAGGGTTGATTGTTATACATTTGTAGTTATTTTGATCTTAAACCTAAGGGTGATTGTACCAACTTTCAAGTCAACAGACTGGAGTAAGTAATAAAAATATTGCACTAGAGGATTCATGAGATGAGCTATTGCAGTGAAATATCTTCTTTGTTTGATTTTGTTACCTTCTTATGTGTTTCATAAACCTAATTGTTTTCTAAATTTGAATGAATTAACTGGAAAGTTAATAGAATTTGTCTAAGTACACTCTGTTTTGTACAGTTAGTCATTTATATGTTTTCCTCTGATATCTGGATTTGAGAACCCTTAATTTCTCTCCCATCCCGGTTGACCTCCTTCACTTCTCTTCATGATCCGGCCTAGGGAATCCTTAATTGCTCCCTGGATCTGATTGTAAAACATTTCACCTTCAAGCCTTTGAGATCTGTAGTAACTCCTCTATCTTGCCCTATAGACACTGTTTTTAGAACTTAATCCAGTCTTATTTGTCTGACATTTGACCCCGTAGCCCAATGGTAAAAGACAACCCTTTTCATCTAAGTAAGTGATCCCACCACCCAAATTCAAATAAAAAACCCAAGCACAATCATAACTAGCTTAAAATTAATTAACTAAAACAAAGTTAAATCATAAAGAGAGAGCCCTCTCTGAGATTATGAAGGCTAGGTCCTGATCTCCAAAATTACCTCTATCATTTCTTTTTCTGACAACTTTGAAGAAATTTTGGAGTGATAACAGAACACATCACACAGACCTTCCACATCAACAACAAAACTCCTAGGAGCCATCCCAAACACTCAGGTAACCAACTCGTGAGACCAACTAAAGTTTTAGTGCATCAAACCCCTGGATGCTCCCTTGATATGGACAAGGGTGTGTCTGGGAGGCTCCATAAGCTCCCACAATGAGGGCAAGGGAGCTTCTAGGGACTTGTTTCCCCAGTGTTGTGCCTAGGACTCCGATACTTGTGCCAATTTTTCAAGCCTAGAGCCCAAGTCACTAGCCAGAACTTAATGACACCTTCAGAAATGAATTTACACAACAGAACAATAATATATTTGCAAAAACATTGACAAGGACTAGACTGGACCCCTACTAGCCATGAGAAGTAATTCGTCAGACATGTCACAAACATGAAAACTACAAGTCTTAACAACATAACTGAGCATAGGGGTCTTATAATTATCTAACATTCACTATGAGGCATTGTTTCCTTATCACATTAGCTACATTATCATCTATTATACCATAGATACATTGTTCATTCATTTAAAAGTAAAAGATGATGAGATCCATACGTAGACATTGTCATAATACATGTTCATAACCAGCATAATAACAACATAAATACCAAGGAAACTATTTGGTCAATTTAGTGTCCTAAATTTCTCTACACAAATTATCAATCCGGGTATCATAAACTAATGAAGTATAGTGCATTGTTTGTGCTAGCTAACCCTTCTTACTTCGTTGTTTTTATATTTTATGTTGCCTTGTGGGGTTCTTTTGGTTTTTTAATTCCTAATGATTTACAATGTAAATTATCAAAACTAAACCTAACTTTCTTAAAGACTGCTCTAAATCTAAAAATGAAAATAGATCTAAGAAAGAAATGAAAACAGAGCTAAGAAAGATTTGGAAGAAAAGCTAAGAAAGAAATGAGAACAAAGTTTCTTCTTATTTTACCATTATTTCCAAATCATGAATTAAAACTGAAAGTGAAATTTGCAAATGATGTCTAACTAATTACAGAAATAAAACTAAATGAAATACTTGGTTACTCTACCCCTCAATTTTGGGAGAAAGTCTCCTTGGGATGACATTTGAGTAATTTTATACTTCATTAATCTAAGAGAAAGCAAATACAAAGATGCAGAAATAACTCATTGCATAGATGAAATGTTCAACCACTTATTTAAAGATGAATTATCAACTTGAAGGGTTTTCCATAAACATTCATTAACACCATGAGTCGGTAAACTAAAAATGAAATGGCAAAGACAATAAATGACCCTGATTAGTTTAATTGAGAATTTAAACTAGCAAAACAGTGAATGAAGTAAACTATCCAACAGTGTATCCTTATCATTTTTCAATCCTACTCTCATCCTGAAACAAGGTTAGTCTTTAGTTGAAGAAACAAGATTACACCATTGAGTTCTATCTTCTAAACTATTAATAAAAACTAAAGAGAGGTCAAGTTAATGGAAACTGCTCTAAATTATAAACATTGTTAATAAGAGAATGATTGAAATTGCATTATAAACATTATTAGTAAGAAAATGATTATAAACATTGTGAAAGAAAATGATGAATTTATAGTTAAAAAGAAGAAGAAAAATAAAATGAAATGAGACCTTCTTTAGTGCAAGGGCCCTCTACAACTGATTAGGCTACGCTTTCTCAATCAAGTCCAAGAAAACGCCTTTAAATTTTCATAAAAACATGCGGTCTTCTCATATTAAAATAGGGACACAAAATGCCCAGAAATTACAAAGTCTAGAACTTCGATTTCACAATAAAACTATTACTATTACTACTAACTTCTTCAGTCCTTTACATAGGTATTTATAAGAAAAATCATATAACTGTTTGTGGAGAAAATCATGCTATAGCCAAACACATAGAAAACAGATATGCAGAATTTCTTCCTTGGCTGCTGGAGACATAAATCCAAGACATGGCGGTTATTGGATTTGTTTGTATAGGTGGTTGTTGGAGTTCGTAGGTACATGTACTTTCTCCAAATAACGCTTCCCATCACAATGAAATGCATTAATTAACCATGAAACCAAGTCTTATTACCTTCAGTCTCTTTGTGTTTGACTTATCCATTGACACCATAGTCATATGCCATCATCTTTGTCAACTTGGGTTGAATGAATAGGATAGGGTCCATGTCATGATGATTTCCAAGCTACCCATGTGGCTAGTTTCTCCTTTTGACACCTGGAACCTGTTAGAGCATGAAGGCAGCTGCGGAGCAACCGATTAGCTGCAAAATAGGCTGCGTTCCGTAGCTAATATACAAAAATTTATTCAAATATATAAACATAAAAGCATAACATGTAAATCACTAAATGTCCTCCTCAAGACAGTACATACTGGTCATTGGTGATGAGAATGCATCTTTCTTATGGAAAATAAAAGAAAAGGAATGAGAAGAGTTGCTAGGGAAAGAGTAATTTTTTAGGCTCAACATACCCCCACTACAAAATCATTGCATGTCCCCATGCAATTTTTAAAAATGTGAACTTCTTTCTCCTATTGCATCTATTCTGAAACTTATGCTAGCACATCCAACTTCCTTTTCTTACGTCTCCTTGCACTGACTGCCATCCTGGGATTCTTCATAAGAAGTCTGTATTTGAGGTTGATAAGTATTTTGTTCAACTCCCTATTTTTCCTCTTCAGCTTCCTATTTTTCTTGTACCATAATACTAGGTGCAACATTGTGTTGTCATGAATGGATTTATCCAGCTTGTTTTGTTCCCTCAAGGTTTCATTTTCTTTTTGAATGTGCCTATTCAAAATCTCTAACTCAAAGATTTCTTGTTTGAGAGAGCTAGTTAGAGGTTCTTGTGGATTGTTAGGTTGCTCTAGATTGGTTGAGGATCTTGGATCCATTGAGATATTCTTTCTCTCTAATGACTTTATGTAGTCATAGATTTTCTACTAGATCTATGCCAGGAGAAGCTCTGCTTGGGTTGCCTTCAAAATTTTGTGGAGGAGAGTTTTGTGGACTGTGTTCAGGTGGAATACTATCAGGAGACTGAACTGGGGTTTCTTCCTCTAAGTTTATGAACTGGGCTCCTCTTTATGTTACCTTCCTCACCTTACCTCGGAGTCTAGAGCTCCTTCTCAGGTTTTGGAAGCTTATGGTTTCTTCTCTTGTGTCCTTCTTCCTCTTTCCTATCTCCTTCCTTTTATTGATTTGCTCCCTAATCTTGGTTAGTCTTTCAGAGAGTAATTGTTCATATTCTTGTGGCGATGAAGGTTCAAGAATGTCTTCATTGATTTATTCAGCTCTCTCTTTCATTTTTCCTTTCTATTTAGTCTGCTTCCTAACCTCTGGTTTAGAAGTTGTCTTTGCATCATTCTTTTGTGAGGAGGTTTGAATATTAATGCTAATATTTCTCCATCTACTTTTCTTAACATGACTCTCCTTAGGTGACTCTGGAGCATCTTGGAAAAAAATTCTTACTAGGAAATCTTCCCATGTATCCCCTAAAATTTTCAAATGGAATTCAATTAGTATTTCACTAATCCATGATGATAAATAGTTGTTTCTATGGATTCAATTTTCTTTTGGACATTTATATCCATCCTTCTCAGACTGTTTAGAAGGAAGAAGGAAAGGTTTATGGTTCCATTTTCTAAAAAATTCATTAGTAAGCGTATATGGTAAACATACATAAACCCAAATCTTCCTTCACATGTAATGAATTTTTGCAATATTAACAACATATTACTCCATTTTTTCTTGAGTGCTGAAATAGGAATTCCCTTCCTAAATACTGTAACATCCATACCTGGGTTTCTAAGGATCGCTTTCCAAGATTCAACATGAAATTCCTTGTTTTTAAACCATATTTCTCCTTGTCTCGGTAGCTCCATTTCTTTTCCTATGAAGGATTCTGTGACTACAAATTTGATATCTCCTATCTCCACTTCTGTGCCATCAAATGACCTTGCAAAAGACTTGGTAATTTCCTTGTGGTAGCCATCAAATTTCTCAATAAAATTTAACCATTTGGCCTTCTGTAGCATTCCTTTAAGCTGTGGATACCCCTCCATATACTTTACCCTTATGGGCTTTATCTTGAAAATAAGCCCCATATCCCCTATTTTCGGTTAACCTTCAAAATTACTCTCACTGTCTATAAAACGAGTGCTATTTAAGAAATGGAATGTTTGCGTGTATGGAAATGCAATGACTGCGTATATAGAAAATGGAAAGATTGTGTATATGAAAAGACTGCGTGAATATGAGAGATAAACTTAAGAGTTTGAATGTAATAAATAGATAGTAAGGGTTTAGAGAGTCGTATATAGGTAGGTCACATCGTCATCTTGACCGTTAACAGGTGGAGTTGTGGAGGACCATTTGAGTACAGGTTATGGAGTTTGAAGCAGAGATTTGTTATGAAAGAATCATTGAGACTATTTGTCATTAAAGATGGAAGATATGGCGGAGACATAGTGGCAATCAAATCAAATGATGGTTGATTAAGGAGACATGTGATTATACATACTATACAAACTTATGTTTTCAAATTGCTTTTTGAAATAATTTTTTGCATTTACCTTTGGAACCTTTACCTTTCGCTTGATAATTTTTTTGATGTTGATCCACAGGTACCTTGAGCATGGTTGGTCTTCAAAAATTGTTTTTTCTTCAATTCCCTGCATACATGATTTTATTATGAGTTGTACACTTGTGACTGAACTGATAAACAAATTGTAGCTGCAGAATTAGATTAGCTGCAGAACGTGAAACAGAAAGTGAAATATGGTTTATGGATCATGAATGAAATGGAAGTGGCTATGTAAGTGAAATGAAATGAGATGTAAAACAAGATGATAAATGAAATGAAGATGGAGTGAAAACTGTAAAAGGAAAAATTGACAAATTTATTGATGAAATATGAAAATGGGATGAAGTGAAACTTGCAAAAATAAAATGGAGTGAGATGAGATGAGATGATGACTTTTACAGAATCTAAATTGCAGAGTGATTGTAGCTTTTTGTCACTACTTATTACATAAAGAAAATGGAAAATATAGGGTGTCAGAAACCTCTGATTTTCACCCTGTATTTTCTGTATAAGTATGCCAATCAATGATTGGTTTTCAACCTTATACAATTTTTATATTTTTTTATTTGTTTCCTTTTTAGGAAAAATAAAGACTAAGTTAGTGGAGAAGAAGAATTCTTCTTCACTAACTTCATTTCAGAATTGTCTTGGAAAATATTAATGAACTCCTCTTTTGAAATTGGTTTCTGATATATCTTTAATCTATGACCATTCACAAGAAGAGGAGTTTTACTTTCATCTATTGTTCTTATCCTCACTGCTCCATTACTAAAGACTTTTTCAATCTCATATGGCCCAAGCCAATGAGTTTGAAACTTCCCTTGAAAATCTTTAAACTTTGAATCAAACAATAGCGCCCAATCTCCCACTTGAAACCTCTTGTCCTTGATATATTTGTCATGCCATTTAGCCCTCTATTGTTGGACTATACTAGTCCTTTGAACTGCCTCTTGCCTGATTTCATCAAGTTCATTTAATTGCTCTAGCCTATGCTTTTGTGCCTCTGATAAATCTAGTCCCAGTTGGACTACCATATTGAAAGTTCTGATTTGGAACTCTATAGGGAACAAGACTTGTTTCCCATAAACAAGTTCATAGGGTGTATGTCCCGTTGTGTTCCTCCATGTAGTTCTGTAGGCCCATAAGGCTTCAGGAAGCCTTTCTGCCCAATCTCTTCTATGTAGATGCACAGTCTTGGTGAGAATTCTTTCAATCACTTTATTTGTAGATTCCACTGGATCATTTGCTTGTGGATGATAGGAAGTAGATTTCCTATGTTTGATCTTGTATTCTTCCACAAGCCCTTCCACCATGTTATATGTAAATTGAGATCCCTGATCTGTCACAATTTCTCTTGGAACACCAAAACGAGTGAAGATGTCCTCAAAAAGAAAATTAACTACAGATTTTTCATTTGCAAAAGGTAATGCTTTGGCATCTATCCATTTAATGACATAATCAATGCATACTAATATATACTTCTTCTTCTTAGATGAAGGATTAATTGGCCCAATAAAATCTAAGGCCCACTTTTCAAAAGGTTCGATAAGCACCTAAATTTGTAATGGCATTTCATTTGAGGGAGTAGGTTTCCCTACCCTTTGGCAGCTGTCACATCTCCTGACATATTCTTTAGCATCTTTGAAGATGGATGGCCAATAATATCCTAAATAAAGGATTTTATAGGCTGTCCTCTTGTCAGCAAAGTGTCCACCACACGGCTCATCATGACATGCCTTAAGAATCTCGGGCATTTCATCTTCCCTGACACACCTTCTGATCATAAGATCTAGGCCTGTTTTATACAATTCGTTAGTGATCCATGAATATCTTGCACTTTCCTGAATAATTTTTCTTTTCTCTCTAGGAAACAAATGTGAAGATAACTTTCATGTGACCAAATAGTTAGAAATATCTGCAAACCAAGGAGTTTGAATAGTTACTAAAAAAATATATTCATCAGGAAACTTATCTTCAACCGAAGAATCTTATTTGATATTCTGAATCCTGGATAAGAAATCAGCAACTGTGTTTTGTTTTCCAAGTCTATCTAGCACAGTAATGTTGAATTCTTGCAAAGGTAGAAGCCATCTTGTAACCCTGCCATTAGTAATAGGTTTATTCATTAAATATCTAATTGCAGAGTGATATGTATGAAAAAAGGTTTCATAGCCCGTTATATAGTGTCTAAACTTGTTAATTACATGAACAACAACTAAAAATTCCTTTTCAATCATAGTATAATTTAACTCAGTGGGAGTCAAATTCTTACTCATATAGTAAATGGCATAAGCGATCAAATCTTTTTGTCCCAATACAGCTCCCAGAGCTGTATCTGAAGTATCTGTTGAAATATGGAAATGGATTTTCCAATTTGGACCTCTTAAAATGGGTGCTTTAGAAATTTTTGTTTTTAAGGTTTCAAATGCTAATTGGCAATCAGAATTCCAATTGAATTCACAATCTTTGGTAAGCAATTTGAAGAGTGGGGATGCTATTTTAGTGAAATTTTCTATAAACCTTCTATAGTATCCTATAAATCCTAGAAAACTTCTAACATCCTTTTGGAAATTTGGAATTGATAATTTAGAGATGAATTCAACTTTAGATTTGTCAACTTTAATCCCATCTCCTGAAATGTGATGTCCTAAAACAATACCTTCTGTAAACATCATAAAACATTTTTCATGGCTTAGTGAAAGGTTTGTTTCTTTACATCTTTTAAGAACTTTTTCCAAATTTTCCAAAGCTTCTTCAAATGTATTCCCATAGACTGTAAAATCATCCATATATACCTCTACACAATCATGTATTAGATCAGAAAAAATCCCTAGTACTGCTCTTTGGAATGTTGCAGGTGCATTACATAACCCAAAAGGAAGTACTCGGTAGGCATAAGTTCCCCATGGACAAGTAAATGTGGTTTTATCCTGATCTTCAGGTGCTACCTGAATTTGATTATAACCACTAAAACCATCCAAGAATGAGAAATACTTCTTACCTGCTAATGTATCTAACACTTGATCTATAAAAAGCAAAGGGAAATGATCTTTAAGGGTTTTTTATTTAGTTCTCGATAATCAATGCACACCCTCCATTTCCCATTCTTTTTAGGCACAATTACCAAAGGAGAAACCCATTGGCTATCTGAAATTGGGTAAATGAAGTTTACATTCAGTAATTTTTGGAGCTCTTCTTTCACAATCTCCCTAATATTTGGATTCATCCTTCTCTGAGTTTGTCTGATAGGTCTACAATTTTCCTCAATTTAGATGTGATGGATACAAGTCTTAGGATTAATGCCTTTCATGTCGGTGTATTCCCATGCAAATGCAGCAGAATGTTTTTGTAATGTTTTGATTAGCTCTTCTTGTTGTAGTTTCTCCAAGTTTTTGTTTATGTTCAATGTCCTACCTAGAAAAATTTAAATTGTAGAGCTACCAAACTCTTCCATGGAATAGAGAGACATCTGCCTAGATGACAAATATTCAACATTAGATTTTTCTTGAAATTGCTCATGGTCATATTTTGAAGATGATTCAAAATTTTCCAATGTATTTAAAATTTGACCATCTTCACTAATATTTGAAATAGTAAAGAGAGGCTGAATATCATCTTCATCATCAATCCATTCTTTGTCATCTATTTCTGTGATTGCTTTTGCCAAAGGATATAAAGTAATTTTTTTTGTTGAATTACCATCAGAAATATACATGTCACCAGATCTACAACTAATAAAAGCATCAGTTGTGGCCAACCAAGGTCTTCCTAATATGAGTGGATGTCCTCCTAGATTGTTCTTGGGAGTTAAGATCATGAAATCAATAGGGTATTCCCAAGAATCTAAGTATACTAAAATATCTTCTAACACTCCATCTGGTTTGATTATTGATCTATCTACTAGTTGCAGTAAGGTAGGTGTGTAGAGAATATTAGGAAGCTTGAGCTACTCCATAGTTTGTTTGCTCATGATGTTTATTGCTACCCCTAAGTCAATTAATGTATTTGGAATTTCAACTCCATTGAAATGTGTTTTCACAATTGGATTGCCTAGATCCACATATCTTTGTATGGCAATTTTTCTCATCATTATGTCTACTATTTTTCCTACCAAGTGAATTCTTTTTGTTTCCTTTGTTTTTCTTCCTGGTTTCTTTATGCTCAACTCATTTATTGTTTTGGCTAGAATTGGGATTTCTTTAATGGATTGTAGCAAAGGGATTTTGATACATACATTCTTCAATTCATCTAGAAAATCATAATTGGGTAACATAATCTGCTTTTCTATTCCTCTATCAATTTGTAATCTTTCAAGAAAAGGAGGTGTAGAAGTAGATGCTGGTTGTTCATTGATGGGAGTTGTTTCACTGATTCTTTTTGTTTTTATTTTTCAATGTCTTGGTTTTGGAGAGATGTTCCCTCAAGAATTTTATTGACTTTTAGAGAATCTTCCTCAGAACTGTCTTGTTCCTGAATAACTACAGAAGGTATTTCCTTTTCTAATATCCTACCAGATCTCAGTTGAACATCATTAAGATCTAGAGGAGTAATCATATAAGTTGGAAATTGTTGTCCTTCTACCATGTAAGCATTCTGAGGGTTTTTATTGTTGGGGTTTGTTAATGGTTGGGCAAGTAACTGATTTTGTTTCTGCTGAAATGGTAGTAAGAGTTGAGGATTTTGGTTTTGTTATGGAGATTGTTGTGGAAATGGTAATGAAAGTTGAGGATTCTGATTTTGAAGTTGTGGCTGATGATTTTGTTGTGGAATGTGTGGGGGAGAATAATTCTGATATGATGGAGGATAGGGGGTTTATGTAGTGCATTATATTAGATATCATTTTTGGGATTCAACTGCGTTAAGTAAGTCATTCACGTATGACCATTTCCATGAGAGGTAGTCGTAAGTGACTAATTTCTCATGATTTGAATAGTTCACTTAGCACTCATTGCACTGGGTGATGTTCACAGGGGCAAGGAACTGGGATTGAAATTGGTGAAATAAATCACATGGCGTCAATCATCACTTCTGGGGCTTGCACCCTGTAACCAGGACTTCCCAGGAGGTCACCCATCCCAGATTGCCTCTGGCTCAAGCGCGCTTAACTGTGGAGTTTCCCCCACAATCAAGTCCACTTAGCTTGCTACCCCATTTGCAAAAAGAGTGAAGGGATCTCTACTTGAATGGTTCATGAGGCACAATATTTGCTAAGGTTTTGCAAATGGGGTAGCGAGCTAAGTGGGCTTGATTGTGGGGGAAACTCCATAGTTAAGCGCGCTTGAGCAAGAGGCGATCTGGGATGGTTGACCTCCCAGGAAATCCTGGTTACTAGGTGCAAGCCCTGGAAGTGATGATTGATGCTATGTGATTTATTTCACCAGTTTCAATCCTACTTCTTCACCCCTGTGAGCATCACCCGATGCAATGAGTGCTAAGTGAACTATTCAAATCATGAGAAATTAGTCACTTACGATTACCTCTCATGGAAATGGTCATACGTGAATGACTTAATCAAATAATGAGAAATTAGTCACTTATGATTACCTCTCATGGAATTGGTCATACATGAATGACTTGCTTAACGCAATTGAATCCCAAAAATGATATCTAATATGATGGAGGATATTGATAATATTGAGAAAGTATCCCATAAGGATTTTTTACTCCTTGTGCCCACGGTTGACATTGAGATTGAGGTTGCGGTTGAGGCCAAGGTTGAGATTGAGATTAAGGTTGAGGCCAAGGTTGCTGCCAAGAATTTAAATTTGGTGGGGGATGAAGATACATTTGATTGTTAAATCCCTGATTTTGTGGCCCCTGCTAAGCTCTTCTAGCAACAAAACAAAGAGATTCTGTAGAATTTGGGATTGTTTCCTCTTGAAAGACAGCCTTAAGACCTGGGATTGAAGGACAACCCTTGGTCTCATGGCTTTCTGAGCAAATCATACAAGTTTCTACAACTTTTGCATCTAAAGGGCATTCTCTTAGAGCATGCTTTTTTTCCGCATTTTGGACAAAAAATGGCTAAAGCCTCAACCTCGGTTTTTTGCTTGTTTTGTAATTTAAGGGTGTCTATTTGCTCACTAAGACTCCCTAGAATGCTAGTTTTAAATTCATCAAGCATATTACCAATTTCTGCCCTACTTACAGATCCATATGTAGATTTGTTTACTCTAAGAAGAGAAGGATCTCTTGGACCTTTCCCAGTTTTAGATTTCCCTCTTGAGAGATGAACACATAATTCTCCTATATCATTTAATGGGAGTTGAGAGATATCTCCCTTCCCCATCATGTTAAGGATATCTATCCACTCATCTCTAATGGCTTTTAATAAAAGAGCATTCAGGGTATCTTCATCTAAATTGTCCATTTTTGCTCTTTTTAAATTATAGTTGAATCTCTCAATCAAATTCTCTAAGTTTTCATCCTCTCTTTGCATCATTTTGAACACTTCATCTTTGTGATTGGTATGCATGCAATAATCCTAGTACCTATCCAAAAACATTTTTTTCATGTACAATACTTTAAACTCAAATAAGAATGTTTCAGGATCCTCACTTTTTAACCCATGGAAGTTTGAGAGGATAGAAGGTGATTTATTTTTCATTGTGGCATTTGTTTCCTCATCCACTATAGGGAATCCAAAAGAATTACCTATTTCCCTATTTCCTCTACCTCCTCCATTATTTCCTCTACCTCTTCCTCTACCCCCTCCAAACAGACTGAATTCCCCATCTTCTCCTTCTTCTGCCATTATAGTTTCCTCAGAGTCAATATAAGGTTCAAACTGCAAGGTTACTTTCTCCTCCTCTGGTTCTTCTATTAATGGGATATGGGAGAGACGTTCTACTTCTTCTTCCTCACCAAGTATTCCTAATTCTTCAACTAAAATGGGGTCTCCTGTGGAGGTGAAAAAGGTTATTCCTGCTGTTGGAGATTCAAAAATTTTCTCCTCTAGGGCTGGCTTGGTAGTAGGAGATTCTTTTGATTGGATTTCTGCCTCTGGAATTTCAGGTGTTCTATGGCTGGGAGTATGAGTTTGGGATGGAGGTGTATCTTTCCTTGTTCTTGGTGGAGTAGGTGGTGTTGTAGGAATTGAACAATTGCCCCTAGCTATAAATCTACCCCTAGAGTCTCTTTCTCTATGCATATCATTTTTTTTTTTTGACTGTAAGAGATAAGGCTACCTAGTTACACTTCCCTGGCAACGGTGCCAAAATTTTTGGTCAATTTAGTGTCCTAAATTGATCTACATAAATTATCAATCTGGGTATCGTAAACTGATGAACTGCAGTGCATTTTTTGTGCTAGCTAACCCTTACTACTTCATTGTTTTTATGTTTTATGTTGTTTTGGGGGGTTTTTTTGGTCTTTTAATTCCTAATGATTTACAATGTAAATTATCAAAACTAGACCTAACTTTCTTAAAGACTGCTCTAAATCAAAAAATGAAAACGGAGCGAAGAAAGAAATGAAAACAGAGCTAAGAATGATTTGGAAGCAAAGCTAAGAAAGAAATGCGAACAAAGTTTCTATTCTTATTTTACCATTATTTCCAAATCATGAATTAAAACTGAAAGTGAAATTTTCAACTGATGTCTAACTAATTACAGAAATAAAACTAAATGAAATACTTGGTTACTCTGCCTCTCAATTTTGGGAGAAAGTCTCCTTGGGATGACATTTGAGTAATTCTGTACTTCATTAATCTAAGAGAAAGAAAATACAGAGATGCAGAAATAACTCATTTCATAGATGAAATGTTCAACCACTTAGTTAAGGATGAATTATCAACTTGAATGGTTTTAAATAAACATTCATTAACACCACAAGTCAGTAAAATAAAAATGAAATGGCAAAGACAATAAATGACACTGATTAGTTTAATTGAGAATTTAAACTAGAAAAACAGTGAATGAAGTAAACTATCCAACAGTGTATCCTTATCATTATTCATCCTACTCTCATCTTGAAACAAGGTTAGTTTTTGGTTGAAGAAACAAGATTACACCATTGAGTTCTATCTTCTAAACTATTGATAAAAACTAAAAAGAGATCAAGTTAATGGAAACTAGTCTAAATTATAAACACTGTTAATAAGAGAATGATGGAAATTGCATTATAAACATTGTTAGTAAGAAAATGATTATAAACACTGTGAAAGAAAATGATGAATTTACAGTTAAAAAGAAGAAGAAAAATAAAATTAAATGAAACTTTCTTCAGTGCAGGGGCCCTCTGCAACTGATTAGGCTACGCTTGCTCAATCAGCTCCAAGAAAACTCCTTCAGATTTTCATAAAAACATGCGGTCTTCTCATATTAAAACAGGGACACAAAATGCCCAGAAATTACAGAGTCTAGAAATTCGATTTCACAATAAAACTATTACTATTACTACTAACTTCTTCGGTCCTTTACATAAGTATTTATAAGAAAAATCATATAATTGTTTGTGGAGAAAATCTTGCTACAACCAAACACATAGAAGACCGATACACGAAATTTATTCCTTGGCTGCTGGACAAATAAATCCAAGACATGGTGGCTATTAGAGTCCGTAGGTACAGGTAGTTGCTCCGGATAACACTTCCCATCACTATGAAACGCATTAATTAACCACGAAACAGAGTCCTGTTACCTTTGGTCTCTTTGTGTTTGACTTATCCATTGACCATAGTCTTATTCCATCTTCTTTGTCAACCTGGGTTGAATGAATAGGATAGGGTCCATATCATGATGATTTCTAAGCTACCCATGTGATTAGTTTCTCCTTCTGACACCTGGAACCTGTTATAGCATGAAGGTAGTTGCGGAACAGCCGATTAGCTACAGAATAGGCTGGGTTCCGTAGCTAATATACAAAAATTTATTCGAACAACAAAACATAAAAGCATAACATGTAAATAAATAAATGTCATCCTCAAGATGGTATATACCGGTCATTGGTGATGAGGATGCATCTTTCTTATGGAAAAACAAAGAAACGGAATGAGAAGAGTTGCTAGGGAAAGAGTAATTTCTGAGGCTCAACAGAAACAATAGTCATATAATCCACATATAAACCGTTATAATACTCATGAATTAACAAGGAGAAATAACCTCATATTAATGACGCAAAGGCCAACTAGGTTTGAGACTTCCACGAACCACCCAACCATAAACATGGCTGAGCCAAATCTCTCTTCAACCAATCACCTCTATGCCATATTCCAAGCATGAATGTGGGATCTCATGGAACAATCCATCAAAACTGAACCAGGGCTTCCAGAGGCCAAACCACCTTAACCCATCAAATAGTGATTCAACCTCATGGCTGGACATCACAAACCATCACCAGATTGGTCTCTACCCAAGACTTCAAGGGCTCTAGAGAATTTGTTTCAACCAAGGCTTTCAGTACTAGTAACTCAACCCACAACTAGCGTAAGGCTTCCAGAGCGTTTGTCCAACCAGGGCTTCCAAGACTAGTAACTCAACCCACCAAGGGCTTCTAGAGCATTTTTCCAACCAAGGCTTCCAATATTTGTAACTCAACCCAAGCTCTTACATGGCTTCTAGAGTGTTTATCCATCCAAGGCTTCCAGTAACTAGTAACTCAACCCAAGCTAAAGGAAACATGGGAATCAACCATAAAAACAAAGAAATGAACCCACAACACCAAGGTTATCCTATAAAAGGCAAGGCTAGGCAAATCAACTGTCAATCTAGGAAATCCTCCATGCCAATGATACATCATGACTAATAAACCACATGCATATGCCATGCATGCAAAACTAGTGAGGAAAACATACATGCAACTTGGTACTTGCAAGTAAAATCCATTGTAGTTGATGATCTTGATGTCCTCTTGCGCTTCCCTACTATTCCCTTGCCTTCTTGCTCCAAGAGTCCAAGTATAACACACTCTCCATGAGTTCTCCAAGAAAAATCTAAGTGTCTAAGAGTATGAGAGAGAGAATAGAATGAGAGCTCCAAAACTGAACTAAGAAAAAACTACACTAACCAAGCCTGCCCATTGATCCTCAAAAGCCTTTAATCAATGTGGCCTTTATTTTCTTCAATTTCCATTATTTTCCTTCATTTTCCTCCTCACATGCAACCTATTACCTTTCACCTCCCTTTTCTCCTAATTTCCATTATTTTCATAGATAAATTCCAATTAATGCCACTTTTCCTTTTCAATGCCTTTGCCATTGCCTTTACCAATTTCTTTAGCCATAATCAACCAAAATGAATAGCCACTAGGATGTCTTGCCCAACATTAAACTTGGAATATGTGTCCCATGACCGTGGTCTTATATATTTTTACATGGATTTTTAACTAGGGTTGTTACAGAACCCTTTGCCTTGGGGGAAGACAGTCCTCGATGTTCAATGACACATTTAACCAACAAGACTATTGAAAACAAAACATACTACCTATGGAGCTTTATAACACAACTTGTTGTAGTATTTACAATGACCACTGTTGAAACATGACAATCATACCTTTTACTGGAGCTTTATAACATATCTCATTACAATATTTACAATAACAACCACATATACTTAAGCACATTTTCTTCAACCAACAAATAACCATACTTTATGTGGATCTTTATAAACTAGCTCGATACAACATTTACAATAATATACACATATACACATTTTCTTAGCCAACAAATAAAAGGGTATAATTCCTGTATCAATCAACAAGGGAATCTAGAGGCTCACACCTCCACCATCAAAAGTACTACCAGGATTCACCTCCTTCCTAGAAAGTCTAGAATCTACTATTAAACCAATGCTACAATCCTGCACCAATTGTCATCTTAGTGACTAGTTACTGGCTCATTGTTCTAGGGTGCACTCCCAATGTGCATCTAATTCCATCTGGCAATGCTAATGACCAAAACAAATCCATCCTCGACCTTCCCTTCTCTGCTACATAGTCCCTCGGGAAATCTGGTCATCCCCTTCCATGTAGTCACACACCTTCCAAGTTCCACTGGCACCCCCATCCTGGGCGGTCCATCCCTTGGCAAGGTTTCCTTGCATCAGAAGGTCCAAAATCCAAGACATATCCATGCCTTAAAACCATCATATCGGTCATAGCATGCTCATGGAAATCAATGGACACTATTGGGTACCAGTGTCCCACAATGGCCCTGCTCCTGAATGCTTTACCAACATATTGTTGCCTGTTCCAATTCCTTTTTTTGTTGTTGTTAATACTTGCCATCAGTCTCGACCACCCAACCGTGCATTTCATGCTTTCCTATACCAAGCACATAATTTCCATTAGATTCAACATAAATTGAAATAAATCCAAATCTTTGTGTCTGTTGTTTTATCTTCTGCATTGTTGTATGTTGTTGTCTATTATTGTTATATATTTATGATTATATGAAGAGAATAATAATAATAATAATAAATAAATATTAATTAACTCTCTAAAAAGGATTAAAAGTACTAATTGCTAGGAAATATTGATTCAACACCCCCCCCCCCCCCCCCAAAAAGTATTTCCAACAAGAAGTTGTTGGGAAAAATTACATATGTGCAACAAAAGGCTATAGTGATTTTTCCAAAGGAGAATGATTTCCACTAAAATGGATAAGATTTGTTTTGATAATAGATCGCATGGATATGAAAAGTTTGAATAGCATGGGTTGAAGATATATGAGAGAGAGGTTAAGTAGCGACAAAGGCTAGGTGTTGATATGGATTGTAAAGTTAGATATGTCACAAGAGAGTGGTCATATGGACGAGAAATGGAGATGGATTCAATTATGTTTGAGGATAATGAAGGAGCTAACATCTAATGAGGTCCGCAATGGTGTGATAACACTAGTATTGTGTGAACACCCTAAGGATTTTGGTTTAAGGCAGGTGTGTTTCCCCAGGAATTTGTAAGACCTATTGTTTAGGCATACATGTTGCATATGAGAATAAATTGTTGTAAGGCCTTAAGACTTTGATCAAGAATACATGTAGTGCAATAGTGCATGGAGTCATCAAGTTGTGGAATGAACCACTTGGACTAGGTTAATATCCCTTATTCAAATTTAAGGGGGGGATTGTTAGGGTTTTTTGAGTAAAGTTGACTCGGTCAAGTTACTGACAATTTTCAGGCTCTAGGTTTATGAGAATCCATGGTTCTACCCATGAAATTCATGTGGAATATAGCTTATTAAAAGATTAAAATACTTCAAGTAAATTCCTAGTGACGAGTGGGATCCCATCAATGGTATCTTTACACACCACCACTTCTCTTGGTGTTTCATAATCCTAACAAGTCATTCTTTGAATGTGGGTTGCCTCTCCTCCCTCCATTACCTTCTTGCCACATTACTCCTATTTTTATTTACTTAGTCATTTTACTTCTACTTTTACTCTCCATATTACTTCTATTTCTATTTACTTGTCATTTTACTTCTACATTTCCTCCTTGATCATTCTTTGAATGCATTATTCCTATGCTTATTTACTTAGTCATTTTACTTCTACTTTCCCTCCCCGATCATTATTTGAATGCATTACTCCTACTTTATTTACTTATTTATTTTACTTCTACTTTTTCTCCTTTATCATTCTTTGAATGTGGGTTTCCTCCTTGCCATTGCTTATTCTTATTTCTATTTACTTAGTCATTTTACTTCTACTTTTCCTCCCTGATCATTCTTTGAATGTGGGTTTCCTCACCCCTTCTCGCATTACTCCTATTTTTATTTACTTAGTCATTTTACTTCTATTTTTACTCCCTAAATTACTCCTTTTTTTACTTGGTCATTTTACTTCTACTTTTACTCCCCACATTACTCCTATTTTTATTTACTTTGTCATTTTACTTCTACTTTTACTCTCCATATGCACACATCATTATTTTTTACTTTTTACTTTTACTTTTTAGCTCTCTACATTATCCTCCTCATCCATGTTATTATCTAGTCTTTATTTTCATGCATTCTCATATCCCAAGTTTTTCACCAATTTTCTCTATCACACCTCCCAATGACACATGGAAATACCTCTACGTGACATTGAAAGGTATTGGTTGGAAACATATGATTGATAAGCGACTTGGCATGATGACTCGGAATTGAGGTGGTGACAAAAAATTCTACACCACACAAACTACATGAGGATCAATGGATTTTTCTACCTCATACACAAATATTATAGGGTGCAGTTCCCATTGGCTCACTTTGACATTACATTAGTCTTGATATAGCCTTAGGGCTCATACATTATTTGCCTAGGACCTTAAGATGAGGATCCGATTATTTTATTTTTATTATTAGTGGATGTGATAATAATTGTGATGTACCATTTTGATGTTATGATGATGATGGTTGATAATTGTGTAATCATGTTGATGAATTCATGTTATTGTCTTGTTTACATATTTTTAGGGCTAGCTTCTCACTTATAGTTAGCGATTATGTTGATGATTGTGTCATGATGATAATTTAGCATGAGAAATTATATCAATACTAACATTACAAATAGATATTACTTGTGATTATTAAGTGTGGAAAGAGACCACTTGGATGCACTTGAATGTAATGAGTCAACAACCTCTAGTTTAATCGATTACATACAATTGACACTAAAATTTAAAGTTCAAATTAATATTATGCTATGATTACTAATGGCATGATAGTGGTCGTAGGGACATGTTAGTTGTTTGGTCGAACAACTCACACATGGGTGATGGGGGTGTATAGGATAGATGGAACTTTATGGGAGGGGTGGCACAATGTCCTTGATTCCACACACTAACACTCCATCCATGGCATGGGCTAGAAGGTGTTGAGATACCTTCGCATTAAATTTCATGATGTCACAAGGAAGAACCCTAGATTGGGTCGCTCATTAGGATTTACTAATTGGCATGCATCAAGGCAGATTCCTTGATCCACAACCCCATTAGTATTACCATAGAGGGTGACATAGGATAAGATATTTTTCTTTGTTGGTACATTCAAATTTTCTCCTTAGAGTCACAAGACGCTTGAAGGGAAAGAAATATGCAAGTCTTGGAACTTCGAAGGGGAGTTCTTGAAAGACATGACTGATTTGACACCCTTGGCATTAGAAAGTAAAACAATTTAAATATAATTAAGGGATAATGATCAGGCAATGATGGGAACTAATTCACGTAATGTAGTAAGTGATTTTTTAGAATCAAATTAACTAAATCAGAAATAAACCATGGGAAAATGAAGAACAAGAAGAATTATAAAAACTAAACCAAATAAGTAACTTTTCCCTCCTCGCGTTTGAAAAATATTTAATATGTCATGTGTATTAAAATAACTCCAAAGTGTGTAAGAGTTCTAATAACAAAAGGGAAAGGGAACATAGAGTTTAATTAGAAACATTAATCCAAGGATAGTTTAACCTCATTAAGAAAAGAGAGTGGTGTGTGAAATTAGAGAGTAATACTTCAAAATTAGAGAAATTTAGTTTCATGAGAGAACCTCCATGTGGCAAGATCTCAACACAAAGATCTTCATCCACAATTTCAATTTGAGATAAATTGCGCAGTAATTAGGGAAAAAATCTGAGATCTACTAGTTGACTTCAGTAATGAACACATAATAAGGAGTATAAAAGGGGGATCAAGAGAAAACTAGGAGAAGAAATAGGGAATCATGTTGGTGTGAAGAAAAATACTCTTTTTAATAATCAATTAAGTAAATAATTTTTGGAGTGCCTTAGTGAAACACTGACACATCGATAGGTGAATAATTAAATTATTGGATTAATAAAAATAATTGTTTTTGCAGGAAGAGGAAAGTGTCATCTATGAAGGCTCCTATAAAAGGAGCAAGCTATGAGAGAGGGGACTCTCTTTGCCCTACTGTTGGATGAATATCCTAATGCTATTGTGTTTAGAGTAACTACTAAGTTCTATAACGATTTTGGTAAAGTGGAAGCTATTATAGTGGGAACCATTGAGATGGAGCACTCGCTTCCACTTGCTAGTGTTCTTTCTCTACCATAGAACCTCATTGCGGCTCAGGGGTCTGTGGGTAAGAAGAGTATCCAAGGAGTAGGCTGGGAGGTCAACTGGAGAGTCGACAATATTCAGTTAGGACACAAAAATTACCATACCTATACAAGAACTACATCAACAGAGCACAAGGATCAACGAACCTAAGATTGAGATTCCATTTCCCCTTGGTGCATAGTATCAATTGTTTTCGAAAAGTTATATATGATTATTTTGTTGTAATAAATTATCAAACTGTAAAAGTTAAGGAAATGACATATCTTTTTAAATTTCTTATCTATTGGAATATGTGACTTAAACTATTGTGTGATTTTGATGTTAATTGTCATTATTCAATCGATGATTAATTTTAAAATAAAACCTCCCATTGCTTATTTCCTTGTAATTTAGTAACTTGGAATGCACAACTTATTTGCTAATAAAAATGTGTGCATGTCATCTCATATATTATAATTTGCGTGTTATTTTTTGTTATTTTGATTTAAGACAAAGAAGAATAAAGAAACAAAAAGATATGTGTAAATGTTGTACACAGGAAAGGTCCCTACACTTGGTATCATGGCTTAGTTCGCACTCTAAGCTTGGGCACACCCAATATTTTTTTGTCTTTGATTGAATCCTTGTTTTCTTATTATTTGGGTCAAACATACTCTCCAAACAACTCTAAGAATTGAAATAAAGAGAGTTACATGTTTGCACCATCATTGAGAGTCTTTAAATAATTACTGTCAGTAGTTGGTGGCCCAGAAAGGAAAGGAAGTAATGGAAAGATAGGAATCAACATTCATATTCACCCTCTTATCTCATGAGAAACATAGGCAAGCACATGTTGGTATAAATAAATAAATAAATAAAAATAAAAAATTCTTTGCTTTAAAGTGAGAAATATGGTGGATTGTGTATTCTTATGTATGTGAGAAATATGTAGATCATGTATATATTTTATTCATAAAAATATATGCAATTTTTTCTTTGGATATATATATATATATATATATATATATATATATATATATATATATATATATATATATATATATATATATATATATATATATATATATATATATAATAGAATATATATATATTAAAAAATGATGATGATGATGATGATGATGACGATGACGACGACGATGATGATGACGGCGACGACGTCGTCGCGATGACGATGACGATGACGATGATGATGATGATGACAACGACGATGACGATGATGATGATGACAATGATGATGAGGATGATGATGATGATGATGATGATGATGATGATGATGATGATGACGATGACAACGACATCGTCGTCGCGATGACGATGACGATGAAGGCGATGATGATGATGGTGGAAAGTTAAGAGATTATTTAAATTTCTTTGCAAAAATACACAAATATTTAAAAAGAAATTAATTAATATATAAGTTATCCATTAAAAGAGATTGGGGGGGGTGGAATTATGGGAGTCATCCTCCCTCTTCCCCCCTCTTACCATGATATTTGAGCACCATAGGAACATCATGGTGAGGGAAAGAGAGGGCTCCCCAACACCTAGGAGTCATCACTCTAAAGGAGCGATGAACTTCGGGCACTTCAGGTTGGAGAATTAAGAAGTAAGTGTGATGAGGGGAAGGAAGTAGATAAAAGGAAAGAGCCCTGAGAGAAAACTCCTAGAATCATCCCTATCCAAATAGGTGGTGGTCTTTGGATGCATCGTGGGGAGGGGAGGTAGAAAATAGGATAATTATCAAAATTCCCTCCTCCCACCACCACATTTGGTTCTTGAACAAAATAAAGGAGATGAGGGGAATCTCTTCCCCCCTCTCCCCCTACACACACATAAATTTTTAATCGTTTATTTATTTTCCTAAATAGATATATGTATGATTTATTTTTTTATTTATTTTTTTCAATATTTCCTAAATTGTTATTATTATTATGTGAGGAGAGAAAATATTACCTATATGAAATATTTTTTTGGAATAATATTGTTATGTTATTATGTAGTGCCTTATCTGATAAATAATATAATATGTGTTTTAAAGTTTATTTTACAGTATTGTTTATAATATTAGTAATAATTTAAATCATAATTGAAAAAAGGTTATAGTTTTAGTAAAGGAAAAGTGAGTTGATAGTATTACTTTTCAATTTGAGGATTGATTTTAAATTTTGGTTATAACAAAATTCAATTTGTTAAGGTTATGGTTTCAAACAAAGTCCTTTTTATTGAATTTTAAAAAAGTGAAATAAAATATGGTTTCGACAGAACTAATATTTCATTCAGTATTGGTATAAAAGTTTTTGTTAACGAAAATATGGATTTTTAAAATTATGGTTGAAATATGTTAAAAGAACTAGTGCTAGTTGTAACATTACTTTGTGACTTGAGGGTTAATTTTGGTATTTTTAATGCAATTATAATTTTTCTAAGAATTAAATTTCTTGTCGAGTTGGTAACTATGTTGTAACAATGAATAAATGATGTTGCAACAAAAATGATGCAACATTTGTTTCAATCACTTGATCCAACGTGAACCATCATGGTTTCCAAAGGTGAGAATTGAATTTTGTCAATGTATGTGGATTTATTATATTCATCCTCTAATGTAATGGTTAGCTTCGTTTTATTATCAACATTGAAAACTATCTCAACTACTTTGAGAACACTTTGGTCATTGATACATATATTCCATGTGTTGAATTTCAATTTTGGTTAATAGCTTTTGAGTGTGGTATTTATGGTTAAGTATTGGCTCATCTTTTTACACAATATCTAAAACATTTATAATTAACAAATAGGAAATAGGTCAAATATCATGTTTTTTTGTTTGTTTAAAATAGATAAAACAAATAATAATTAATCTCATATATCTTCAGTTTCATTCAAATTCAAGATTATAATAAATTGTAATAGCATGAAAGACAATAAACTCAATGTAATTTTCAGAGATAGCAAGAAAGAAATATTAATTATCACACTAAAGGTTTAATATGACAACGCATAACATGAACTTTGCAACCATCTCCAAATCCTTCAAATTAAAAAATTTCTTATTTTCTCTTATCTTTGAAATAATTTTTCATTAAATTATTATTGTATAGTTCTTCAAATATTGTTATTTTAATAATTTCATTAATAATTATCAACAATAAAATTGATATGCAAAATTTATATTTATTAATATAGTTATTAGTAAATATAATTATTAGTCCCTGCCTCTGGCATAGTAGGGACTATAGCGTTCGATACGACGTTGACTCGCTATTAATTTTCGCTTTGATCGTCAATTTGTACGGGTTAATTACTATTTAACCAAAGTTTATGTTGGGCACTTTCTCTGCAAGAAAATTTTAACCAAAGTTTTCAGTTTACCCTCTTATTGCCTGCATCACTTGGCCCGATGTTATTTTAGTGTGCGCAACTTAATTTATCCTAATTTTTCTCAAAACAAAGTTATTCTGGTGCCTGTTCTCCGTGCCCTGTATGTAGTGCCTTGCATACTGCAAGTGCCAGATGTTTTATGTCTGAGCAGAGGCGTCCACGTTTTTCCAGAAATCCTTCTCTGGAGGAGAGGAGTAGGGGAGAGAGTGAGTTTCAGTTTCGATCTAGTTTGAGGAGCAGAGCAGAGAGTGTCCACCAGCAGCATCCGAGTTAGTATCCGAGCCAACAACAACATCTGTCAAGGGGGGAGCTTCAGCTTCAGTTTCAGCCAAGGAAGAGAGGAGGAGTTTCTTGATTGATTGGGATTCTTACTACTTGTAAGTATGTTTAGTGGTTTCATTTTACAATGACCTAATTTTACTGGCTTTACTAGTCAGGATAATATTTTCATTTTAGATTGATTGATGAAGACCTCGGGTGGTGGAGTCTAAAATGGCAGGAAAATCATTGTTGTTACCCCTGTGCCCATGCCCTCATGTTAGTCCACTATAGGGACATTTGCCTCAGTCCAATCCAGGAGCCTCCCGCTATCCATTTTCTCCTCGTCATCTATCACGGTTACATACACAGAGATATAGAGGGGATAGCCAGGGCAAAGACAAAACCTTGGAAATATGGATACCATGGGGGGCAAATGGCGTTTTGGGGGTCCTCCCTCTGCTTCCAATCCTCCTTATAAGAGGTTCCAGGCCAAGGAGGAAGAATTGGATGAGGACGTGTTTTTGGAAGAAACCCTTTTGAGAGACAAGGAGCTCTTGCAGGACAACGGCAACCCAGGATTTGAAAGAAGGTAATGTCTTGCTGAGGATTGGAGGCAACCCTGGTTGTAGTTATGCAGATATTGACCTAGATCCTAATTATCGAGCCTCATACCCACCTCCCTCTCGGACTTCAGATCCACTTCCCTCTAGTGCTGGCTTTCGAAGAACAGGCTCTCAAGTCCGAATACCCCGTATCTTTGTTTGCTCGGGTCAATGCAAGATCCAAACATACAAGCCAATTGTCCATTTTTAGTTTTGACAAAAATATAGCATACCATAAAATCCTTCTTTGACTTATTCATTGTCATTACCTCTATACATCCTTTCCATTGTAAGAATTTCCTGCCAAATTGGAAGGCACCTGGTTGCGGAATCTGCTAATTTCTTCATCTTCTTCAAACTTAGGGATATGATTCTAGTCATTGAAAGGCACGAAACAACCCCTGAGAGCCAAGGATCTGCCCCTTGACGGGACGCTTTCGCTCATCGGATGAGCTCCAACGCTCCAGGACAGGTTTTCTTGAATACCCTGACTGACCTGGTTATGCCTTTGACAGTAAGAAAGCCTTGCCCCTCCATCTGATGGCTGCTACAACTCGGCTCGAGTGGCTTGGTCGATACTTTTCTTTCCATCATAGGCGAGCCGATTTTCTTGCAGGGTGAGCGAGGGACGGGGCTTGACCTGAACCTTGACCGACTTATTTTGCTGCTTTATTCATCTGGGACTACTGGAATGTCCAAGGGGGTCATCTCCATGCACAAAAATGTCATTTCTATGGTCTGTATTTTGTTGGGCATGCAGTGAGGGCTTTATGCACGTAGGGAAGAACGCCCTCCATTTTTCTTTTTTCTCTGGGTTGGGTTTGTTTTCGACGGTACAGACGAAGAACGAAACGAAGTGAGAGGCCACATTAGGGGGGCAGGAGAAACTGCCTTGATACAATCCACGTGCCTCGACTGCCTTGAATCATTCCACGTGCCTCGACTGCCTTGAATCATTTCTTCAGGACAGTTTTAGAAAGACTCTAGAAGGAGATTCAATCATTTGGATGGATGCAAGTGAGTTGGTTAGCTAGGAGGTAGACACGTTGGACATGCAAAAGAGACAGAGGTAAAGACGTTGGGTATGCAAGAAGGACGAGAGGCAAGCAGGTGGTAAAGACGTTGGGTATGCAAGAAGGACGAGAGGCAAGCAGGTGGTAAAGACGTTGGGTATGCAAGGACGAGAGGCAAGCAGGTGGTAAAGACGTTGGGTATGCAAGGACGAGAGGCAAGCCGGTGGTAAAATTGTGGACCCACGGTATTTTACGTGTTTGAAATATATTTTTGTATTATACATTTTTTTTTGCATGTGTGACAAGTGTCTATTTAAAAGCTCTGTCTTTAGCTTGTTACGATATAGTTTGTCTTTACTTTTATACATTACCGTTTCATAGCAGTGAACTGCTACATCGTTTGAGGTCCAATTTAATTTGACAGCCTTTGCACTTCAATTGGTGATCTCTTGCAAACCCCAATATTGTGCTATGCGTCATTCTTTCACAATATTCACGTATCAACAGGCAGGGTATTTAATATTTTTAGGAATGTTAGCAATTGGACAGATCCACTTCTAACTGGTTTATCAACTAAGCATATCCTTTATTTATCATTTAACAGAAATTGAGATCATCATAAACAAAATGAAAACTTTTATACCATTCAAGACTTCTGCATTTTGTTCAATAGAAAAACTTGCAGGTTGGAATAAGGGTTCAATTTTCACTTCTTCCTTAACCAATGTTTTCATATTAATATGCTAAAGATATTTTAAGTTTCTTATTTTCAGCACAATTGCCTGGGATATATTTTCAAATCTTGAAGTTGTGACAACTAGACACTCTAAGGAATGAAATTTGTCTTCATCTTCTTACCATATATTGCATATTTTGCAAGCTGTCTTCTCACGCAGGGTACTATTGCTTTTAATTTTGAGCTGGTGAGATTTTTAATTTTGAGCTGGTGAGATTTGGGATCAAGCATATGTCCTGCATTTAGGACTGGATTGAGATGTGGAAACTACATCACTGGCATTCCTAAAGTAGCAGAAGCCTGACTAAAGGCCAGTTTATATTTTATTTCCAAATAGTCTGCATGTTGAGCTATCACATCTTGCAGCACTTGGTTATGCATGAATACTTTTGTTGTACTCTCCCATTAGTTAGAGGACTTTTCAGCTAAGCAGTGTTCACAACTCTGTTGTCCTATAAGGGAAAAAATTCCTGGCCTGACGATGCAATTTAGTTCATTCCTTTATATCAAAATTATTTGGGCAACTAAATCTGCCATCAACCTAGAAGGTTCTCAAAATCTCCTCCTCAGAAGAGGTTCTGCCTTAAAATTAACTTGTCTAAAGACCTTGAAAAGGAAAGGCTCTCACCCAGCACCTCACGCTCTTCAATGTCCCAATGTTGCAAATATCATGTTGGTGAATATATTGCCAAGAGACTGAAAAGAAACTTATCAGAAATAATAGAGTATCGGGAAACTAAAAAAAATATTAGGATATAATAGTGAATAACCCTTTTGCTTTCAATCCCCTGCTTTTTCTCTTTAAAGTGGACAAAAAAATCCAAAATTTTCAAAATATCCCCAATATTTTACATCAGCTTGTGATATTTTGACAACATATCATAGTATGCCTCAAACAAGGACATTGAAGATGTATGGGTTCAAGTGGTCCAAACGAATTCACAAGACACAAGCTATGATAGCCCAAAAGGCACAAGATAGCAATCCTTTGACTTCTATTGGGATAGTTAGAAGAAAGCCAATGGCCTCATTCACAATCAAGGATCCAATGAAATCCCCTCAAAATGTCACCCTTGGAGGCCACAACAAAAGGGCACACTATTTGTGTCCTCTCTTGGAATCCTAGGAGCCTTTTAACCCCAGTGAAGCCAAAATAAAACCCAAAAATTCCACCATGCTATCAACTTTGAACTCCTTCAAAAACAAGTGTCTGTTTAAAAGCTCTGTCTTTAGCTTGTTACGATATAGTTTATATTTGCTTTTATACATTACCGTTTCAAAGTAGTGAACTGCTACAGCATTTGAGGTCCAGTTTAATTTGACATCCTTTGCACTTCAATTGGTGATCTCTTGCAAACCCCAGTATTGTTCTATGCGTCATTCTTTCACAATATTCACGTATTAACAGGCAGGGTATTTAATATTTTTAGGAATGTTAGCAATTGGACAGATCCACTTCTAACTAGTTTATCAACTAAGCATATCCTTTATTTATCATTTAACAGAAATTGAGATCATCATAAACAAAATGAAAATTTTTATACCATTCAAGACTTCTGCATTTTGTTCAATAGAAAAACTTGCAGGTTGGAGTAAGGGTTCAATTTTCACTTCTTCCTTAACCAATGTTTTCATATTAATATGCTAAAAATATTTTAAGTTTCTTATTTTCAACACAATTTCCTACGATATATTTTCAAATCCTGAAGTTGTGACAACTAGACACTCTAAGGAATGAAATTTGTCTTCATCTTCTTACCATATATTGCATATTTTGCAAGTTGTCTTCTCACGCAGGGTACTATTGCTTTTAATTTTGAGCTGGTGAGATTTTTAATTTTGAGCAGGTGAGATTTGGGATCAAGCATATGTCCTGCATTTAGGACTGGATTGAGATGTGGAAACTACATCGTTGGCATGCCTAAAGTAGAAGAAGCCTGACTAGAATCAAATTGAAAAGACTAGATGCCAAAGGTCCTGAAGTCAAATTGAACTCTGAATTGTTGATGAATTTATTGTGGCATACAATTTAATTGTAGTATAATTTTGAAGGAAAATTTGACTTGGTGAGGTTTTTTAAGACAGTACAAGAAGCAAGCCTTTATCCTCATCTTCGAATAGGACCCTATGCTTGTGCAGAGTGGAGCTATGGGTATGTATCTTTATAATTTTTGTCAAAAATATTTGTGGAGTTTCATAGCCTGTAACCCTTGTCTTTATCTATTGTCACTACAATACTTTACTTTACAGTAATTAGTACTGCATGCACTGTAGTATGAGACTTTATATATATTCTCATTACTTCCTCTCTTTCTCTTTATAGATTGTCATATGGATGACTATCATATCCTTTCTTCTACGCAAGGCTTTGTGAAGATGTAGTTGGAGGATCCATTTGTGATGCAACAAAGTATCCGTTCATGACTATGCTGCCCTTGATCATGAATCCACCAATTGTAGTACTGTCATGAAGAACACTTTCCATTGTGCTGGGATTCTTGATAAAGGCACCTCTGTACACATTTACACTCTGTTCATATTGAATAAGGACTGAGTTTCATATTTATGAATCTTTCCCTGTTTTACTCATCTTCTTCATAATGCAACTTAATGAATTAAAATGTCATTTTTTGTGTGTCTGTTGCACTCACTTCTCAGACTGGTCTTAAGGGCACATTTCCAGTGGTAATAGCATCCCATTTTTTCAAATTCTTTGGCTGTAGCTTCAGCATTTTTGAAGTATCCCTTCATGACAATGCTGCCCTTGATCATGATTTCACCAATTGTAGTACCGTCATTAAGAACACTTTCCATTGTGCTGGGATTCTTGATAAAGGCATCTTTGTACACATTTACACTCTGTTCATATTGAGTACGGACTGAATTTCATATTTATGAATCTTTCCCTGTTTTACTCATCTTCTTCATAATGCAACTTAATGAATTAAAATGTCATTTTTTGTGTGTCTGTTGCACTCACTTCTTAGAGTGGTCTGAAGGGCACATTTCTAGTGGTAATAGCATCCAATTTATGTTCAGGCCAGCAAGTCTCAAAATTAGGATCTCCACTTGCCAAAAGCTTTTCATACTCCAGAACATATTCATGATCGTCATTCAAAGATACTCTATACTTGTCCAATTCATGAATCACAATCATTAATGGTAATTCCTTTTTCACATGTGAAGGAATCCTTACTACTGCTTTGGTAACTTCCAAGAATTGGTAATCCAAAAAGACCACCTTAGCTTCTGAATGCCTCAAAATAAAAGACATTGTATGTGCATCATGTCTAATATTTAGAGTGTTGAGCACAAAAGGACTGAACCAACAACTTCAGAGCTATTGCACTGAACCACTAAACCTGAATCAAAGTCACTACTGTGTCTTACACTCTAAAATTGTCCACAGAAAAAATTGCCAACTTCAACAGAAATGAGAAGTTGGAGCCTGTCGCACTCAACTGCCAAAACCTGACAATCGATCTCCTTTATTGTTTTTCCAAGCACTTAATTGGGTAGATGAAACACTTGCAATCTAACACCAGGATTTTATTTGAGATTTGCCTCTGATGTCAGATACATCACTTAATTCCCGATTTGCTTTTGCTGTCACATACATCGGTCAGATAGATCACTTAATTGCACCGGATGAAACACTTGCAATCTAACACCAGGATTTTATTTGATATTTGCCTCTGATGTCAGATACATCACTTAATTCTCTATTTTCTTTTGCCTACTGGAGCAACATATGACCACAGGGTGACTCACCCTCCCCTAGTGGTGCACACTGGAACAAGATTATTCGCTCTCTTATGGGACAAGATGATTCGCTCTCTTGTGGAACAGGATGATTCGCTCTCCTGTGTAGCAGGATGATTAGTTCTCCTATGAGGCCTGGATTGATGTGTTCTCCATGGCAGCCTAGATTGATGTGTTCTCCACGACAATTGTAACAGAATTGATGTGTTCTCCTGTGAGGATAGGATTGATTAGTTCTCCTATCGAGGCATCCTACCCATGCAGTCTGGGACTCATGGGAAGTACCTCTCATCTGATCAATGAGCAGGGAAATGAAGTTAGGGGCCATAGTAGTACCGAGGGATGCATCGTTGTATCTACCGTACTCCCTACGCTAGGATGACCTCCATTGATCTGGGATCAATGATACTGGTCTGGGACCAGTGGTAGGAGTTGTACCATACTATGACGTTGACTTCGGGTCGGTTGAGACTGGTCTGGGACCAGTGGTACATACTCCGAGACTGACTTCGTGTCAGTGCAGTACTAGTCTGGGACCAGTGAGAGTGGTACATACTATGACGTTGACTTCGGGTCGATTGAGACTGGTCTGGGACCAGTGGTACACTCTCTGAGACTGCGGTACTGGTCTGGGACCAGTGGTAGGAGTTGTACCATACTATGACGCTGACTTCGGGTCGGTTGAGACTGGTCTGGGACCAGTGGTACATACTCCGAGACTGAATTTGTGTCAATGCAGTACTGGTCTGGGACCAGTGAGAGTGGTACATACTATGACGTTGACTTCAGGTCGGTTGAGACTGGTCTGGGACCAGTGGTACACTATCTGAGACTGTGATACTGGTCTAGGACCATTGGTAGGAGTGGTACTTACTATCAAGCTGACTTCGAGTCCGCTGAGACTGGTCTGGGACCAGTGGTACACACTCTGAGACTGACTTTGAGTCAATGGAGGATGATACTGGTCTAGGACCAGTGGAGTTGTACTCACTATGACGCTGACTTTGAGTTGGTTGAGACTAGTCTGGGACCAGTGGTACATACTTTGAGACTGACTTTGAGTCAGTATGATACATCCTCGATCATTTCTTCTTCTTCATAATTCGGACAAAAGCAGAGCAGAACAGAACAATGCAAGAGCAGAGCAGAACAGAGCAAAACAGTACAGATCAGTGTAGGGCAGAACAAGACAAAGCAGAACAGGTAGAATAGAGCAGAGCAGGGCAAGGGTCAGGCTGTACAGCGCAGTGCATTTGATGGATGAATAGTAACGACCGATAGACAGATTGCAGATGAAGTTATCCATGGTTGAGAGGGAGTGTTAAAATTGGCAACCAGGGAAAAACTTCAAGTGGGTCATCTTATTCATGGCTGATAATATTTTTATTAGATTCCTCTTGTCAAGAGGTGTAGGATTGATATAAAGATCATCCGATTCCGATAAGTATTCATGGAGATATGAATTTATTTTGATTATGGAATTATTATCAAGCCGCCCTACAACTCATGTAGGCTCAGAAGCCCAACAGTCGCATCTATTCACCCACCAACGTTGTGTATAAATATAAGAGGACTTTTCCTCATTTGGACTAACTCATCTCATCACATCTCTCTCTCTCTCTACTACGCAGAAATGAGTCTCTTCTCTACTGCACTGAAATGGGTCTCTCTCTCACACATGTGAAGCCGGAAGCTGTTGAATTTGAAGCTGCAATTACAGAAGTAAAGATTGACTTGTGTGGCCTAGAATATCTCCTCTTTGGAACTGTGTTGTAGGTTCATCTGAACCTCCTCTGAAAGCCGCAACTTTTGGTGGTGGAATGAAGTCAACCCGATGAACAATTTGCAAGATATCGATTGCCCTAGTTTGAAGCCGGAAATTGTTGAAACTGAAGCTGCAACTGCAGAAGTAAAGATTGACTTGCGTGGCCTATAATATCTCCTCTTTGGAACTGTGTTGTAGGTTCATATGAACCTCCTCTGAAAGCTGCAACTTTTGGTGGTGGAATGAAGTCAATCCGATGAACGGTTTGCAAGATATCGATTGCCCTAGTTTGAAGCCGGAAACTGCTGAAACTGAAGCTGCAACTGCAGAAGCAAAGATTGACCTGCGTGGCCTAGAAGATCTCCTCTTTGGAACTGCACTGTAGGTTCATCTGAACCTCCTCTGAAATCCGCAACTTTTGGTGGTGGAATGAAGTCAATCCGACGAACAGTTTGCAAGATATCGTCTGCCCTAGTTTGATAATGAAGCCGCTAATGCTGATGCTATTGATCTAGGGTTTGCTACTGCTGATATGAATCAGATTTATTGTACTATTTCTCTCTACTGAATTATTGAAGATAAAAGAAGATTTGATCAAAGGGTTTCCCCACACATTATGGGGTTTTTCCCTGGCTAGCCGCCACATCTTGTGTCTCTTGTCTTGGCTTGTTTTCTGTCGATCGTTTAATGTTCTATCTGCACTTTACATTATGTACGTGTGATTGCTAATCTTTGGAATATAATAAGGAAAAGAAGTAAACTGTTATAAGCATAGAACATACCATAACTTAACATGGTATTGGAGCTAAGGTGAAGACAAAGCCCAAGCAAGAGCAAGAGCAATCATCGAAGAGAATATTGGCAAGGTTATCCTAAAAGAACTATGGGGTCCTCAACACTCTTTCCTGCTGAAGACAAGCTCCGTGAGAATGCTGACTATCACGGATGGAAGATGTTTATCGATCAAACCCTTGAGAATCAAGGAGTGTTGGATCATGTGAGAGGCAATATTGTTGAGCCTCCATCAAATGCATCCTTTGTTGCCTAGAACAAATGAAAAAATGGAGAATTCAAAACAATAGAAGATCATCCGGGACTCTGTCGACAAGCACTTGGTGGCGTACATCTCTGAACTGGACACCTCCAAGGAAATCTACGATAGACTGGTGAGTTTATTTAAAGTTAATTATGCAAATAAAGTTTTGTTTCTTAGAAATAAGCTGAGGGAAATCAAGAAGGGTAAAGATGAAAGTATGCATACTTCTTAAGAATCACCGAGATCAAGAATGATCTCCTATCTATTGGGGAAACTATTACTGACAGAGAAATGGCACTCACAACTCTTGGAGGATTGCCATTTGAATGGTATGTGTTCAGGACTACTCTTTTGAACCATAATGTAATTCCTGGTTTCGAGGAATTAACGGCTAGATGCATTCAAGAAGAAACAAGGGAAGAAGTGCAAGAAATGCCCATGCCTAAAGGTCCTCCTGCTGCCTTTTCTTCTCATGCAAAGAAAAGAAATAATTCCAGGACTAAATCAAAAGGAAAGGCTGGACGTAAGGCTAGAAGAAAATGACGAGGTTACATTTGTGATAAAGTAAGCCACTATGCAAGGGAGTGCCCTGATAGAAAGGACTCACACCGGGACAATGATCAAAATCCCTCTGATGACAATCAAAGGAATGACAAATTCAACAACAAAGGTAAGAGGAGATCTGGGAATCAAGGAAGAGGACAAGCATTCAAGAAGGCTAGAAATTCCAGGATGCATTAAATGCACCTGACCTCAAAAAGAACCTAGTGTCCATCTCGGCAATGGAAGACAAAGGCTACAAGGTAACCTTCAGAAACGGCAAGGTATGTATATGGAAAAATAATGTTAAAGATGCCTTTACTCTTGGGTTTAGTGTTTATTCATTATATCAGGTCGATGGAATTCCGCTAGGTGTCATGTCTTGTGACACATCTCTTCAGTCCGAACTTTGGCATTAGAGGTTTGCCCCCCTTCATTATAAAGCTATACTCGGTGTAAGACAAATGGTGACAGGGATGCCCGAATTTTGAGTAGAGAAAGAAGGTGTATGTCCAGGATGTTTTGAAGGAAAGCTCAAAAGGGGACCATTCCCCTCAAGCCAAAGCAAGACCTCTGATATATTACAATTGGTTCACTCAGGCATACCTGAGGTTGGCATTAAGAGGGAGACTACTACACCACATACTCCTGAGCAGAATGATGTGGTGGGAAGGAAGGACCTCACGATGATGGAAGCTGTCCGAGCCATGATACATGATTAAAGACTTCTGAAGTTTCTATGGGCCGAAACTACAATCACCGTTGTATATGTACAAAATCGATGCCCTCATCAAGCATTGGGTTCCAAGACTCCTGAAGAAAATTTTACCGCAAGGTGAACAATGTTCCGACTTTGAGGAGCTCTCAAGAAGCCAACACCAGGGAACCAAAAGAAAAGGATGATGAATCAGTGCTTGATGTAGAAGAACCCATGGATCTGATTGATTCTCATCCACATGAGCCTTCCTATTCTAGGAAGAGGCCTTCATGGCTTAGGGGGATACTTGATGATGCTGAAGGACATGCTGCACCCTGAGGAACCTTCCGTCAAAGTAAGAAACTTAACAGGTATCAGGGATACCTGACCATCATGAGCACAATCATACAAAATGAGCCTTCATCATTCTCAAATGTCGTCAAGAATTAACTATGGAAGGGTGATATGACCATAGAATATGAGTCTATTATGGAGAATGATGTCTGGGAAGTAGTTCCCAGACCCTGGACAAGACAATTGTTACTTCAAAATGGATTTACAAGATAAAGAATGTAGCAAATGGAAGTATGGAAAAGTATAAGGTTCATTTTGTTGCTCGTGGTTTATCCCAGAAGGAAGGTATAGAACATGATATTTGCACCTGTTGCCAGATATATTTCATTTACTTCTGTAGTTTCAGCTTCAAATTCAACAGCTTCCAGCTTCACATGTGTGAGAGGGAGACCCATTTCAGCGCAGTAGAGAAGAGACTCATTTCTGCATAGTAGAGAGAGAGAGAGAGAGATGTGATGAGATGAGTGAGTCCAAATGAGGAAAATTCCTCTTATATTTATACACAACGTTGGTGGGTGAATAAATGTGACTGTTGGGCTTCTGAGCCTACATGAGTTGTAGGTCGGCTTGATAATAATTCCATAATCAAAATAAATTCATATCTCCATGAATACTTATCGGAATCGGATGATCTTTATATTAATCCTATAGCTCTCGACGAGAGGAATCTAATAAAAATATTATCAGCCATGAATAAGATGACCCACATGAAGTTTTTCCCTGGTTGCCAATTTTATCAATTTTAAATTTGATATTAAAATATTTTGTCAATTGTTAGTTTATTCTTATAATTATTGATTGAGAAAAGTGTGAGATAATATTACTTACCAATATATTAATGAGACTTTTAATCATTTTGATTGTCATAATTTTGAAGACAATTTTAGGTTCAGGAAGTGTGCCTAAGCATTTAAGTAAGGTAATTCATTTAATTTGTTGGCTAATGAATCAAACCATTAACACTTGTACAACCCAAGATTTTTTGAGATTTTCAAAGTGTTGATTTTCACTCCTAACAACATATAATCCTTCAATTGATTTTGATAGAGGAAAGGAGAAGATATATGATAATTAAGCATTCATTATGAATACTTAATTAATCATATATATTAGATGCATGTAGAGAAACATCTACATCAAAACACATATACATTCAAGAGATGACAGAAGGAAACAATTAAATGATGCAGAGGTACTAATTTAAACAACTTGTTCAATTAGCTAGTCTCGGTGATGATGATAACTTTGCAGCGGGCTGTCAGGGAAGTTAATATTTAACTTAGCCTTACCCTAACTCCTATGTTACCTTGAACATATGATGAAAAACAGAAATGAATACACCAAAAAAAATCACATGAACACAATTGTTGTTAAAACTGAAGTCAAAATCCTTTGATTATCTTCAAAAACTTCCATAGAAGTACAATGATGTTTCTTGGCTATCACAAAGGTTCAACCCTTCTTACTTCGAATTACAATGTATATATAGAGTGTAATTCAAAAATATCTAATTTAATACAATCCTTTACAAAAAATAAAGTCTTATCCAAAATAATTTGGATATATCTAATTAATACAATTCAAAAATAGAAATTTGAAATTGGTTCTGGAGAAACAACACACTATTCATGGATGTCGTTTGCAATTGTTGCCTCGAAATCTGTATCTACTCTTTCTGCTCTTGTCTTTGTTGTATTGACACGTGAAAAACTACATATTGTTCCTGCTTTTCTGTGTTGTTGCTTGAAATTTTGCATTCAGTTCACTCAAGAGGTTCCAGGAACTTATCCCATTTGTCATCAAGTGCAAATGAAAATTCAATTACCCTCCTATAGGCTTCATCTACTTCTGTATACTTCTCAAAATTAGGCTTAGTCATGAATAAATGATGGACTTCATGCAAGATAAATAAGTCATATTCTAAACCTTCTATAAAAGCTTTACCACTTATGCTCCCTTTTAACTTAGCAAATCTTAACTTATCTCATGCTATGACATGTAAGTTGTACTGGTAATTCTCAATTGGAATCAATTGGCCACGAGAATCCCTTAAAGATGGAATTCCTTTTTGCTGGAGGATAGAAAATTTTCTGTGGAATTTTTCAATTTGAGCTTCCAAGTTCTAACAATTATTTTCCAGCTACAACATTAAGTTCCTTTTTGTCAATACCTTTCTAACCTCTAGGACTATGTCTATAATATATTCGATTCCCAACTCTTCAAGCTCATATTTGGTCTTTGAGTTCAGCACTTTAATAATCCTTTGTGCTTCTCCTGGTTTATGATCCAATTATTCTTTGATTTTTATTATGGTTGTTTTTGCTTTCTGTACCAGCTACTCCTGTTCAAAAATTATCTCAATGGATGTCCACATCTCTGAAATAGTTGAATTAATATCTATCCAGATTTTCTCCTTTGCTTCAGATAATGTCTGTGCATTGATTGACTCATCCATGTATTTTTCAAGTTGTTTAGTTAGCTTGAAATTCTTCTTCACCTTTGAAATATATGCATTATCTACCTTAATTTTACTTTCTTCCATTCTCTACATGGATGCCTTCAATTTCTCTATTTCAACATTTCTTAAGGATAGATCCCCCATAGCCTTTGATAACTTTTCAGTGGCTTCTTCATTGGTTGATTCTATTTGCACTGTAGAAGTTCCTGCACTGATTTGTTGTTCCTTCTCTTTCAAGAGATTTTCCAAATCTGTCTCCATTTTCTAAATTTGAATATTTTGTTCAACTATCATCTTCAACATATTTTCTTTTTCTTTCTCTATTTGCCCCACTTCCTGAGTTTGGGGATGCTCTTTTGTTGGTAATTTTAGTTGCTTTCTTAGTGCTTGAATGTCTGCATTCCTATTTTTGATGATTTCTTTAGCAGCATTAATATCATTAGGATCTAATCCTAATTTTATTACCAAATATTCTAATGCTTTTATTTTGGTATCTTTAGCTAGGGAAGACATCTTTTCTAGCTTGAGTTGTGAATGAATATTGTTTAAAGAAGCCTGCAATTTTGATGCTACCATGGAAGAGCTTGTCAATGAGGAATAGATCATCTCACCTGCTTGTTTATGAAGATCAATTTGATCTATTGGATGAATCTTCTTTGTGTCAAAAGAAAATATAGAAGTCTTGTAGTCCTCTGCACTTTTAGGAACTAGAACCTTTGGCTCAAGGAATGCTAATTGAAACTGCCCTTTGTCAGGGTCAAGTGCAGATAACAATCTAGTTTGAGTAGTGGAAGACTGTTTCCAAAACTTAGAATATGTAGAAGTCTTCAGTGCTTCATTCTTCTTTTTCATTTCTCTGAATCTTGCAAAAATACTCTGTTGTTCTGAAGAAGGAGAAGCAGGCGAATCTAGAACTATTTCTTCAAATTGTTATAGAGAATACACATGCTTTTTTGATAATACCATGGTAGTAGGTTCCTCTGGATTTCTAGCCTTTGATGATTCTTCTTCTACATTCATTATTTTTCTCCTTTTGAAAACTTTATATCCCATTGGTTTAAAACTTGAACCTATAGGATACATACTCTCATTGGGCCTTTTAAACTTTTTTTTCTTTCAATCTTGGGGTATTTAGAGGTGTCTAACTAGGAATTTTCTCCTTAATCTCTTGCAAGGTGTTTTCCTCCCATATCTCTTGATTTGCATACTACTCAATTTCTGGTTTGGATATATGGGTATAAGGGGCTGATTTTTTTTCAACTCTAATAGATGAAATTATTCCCAGAGGGTCATAAGGCCAACTGAAACTCAACTTAAATTTCATTTGTTTTAATAAATTGTCAACTTCTTTTTTTGTTGCTCTGGTATTAACTATAAATGGACCCACTTGTGCCTTTAACTTAAATTGAGCCTTTTTCTTCCTAGACACAAAATGAATTTCATCCATGTTCATCCTCTGCCTAATAAATTCAAGAGAAAAAATTCTCATAGGCACAAAAATTGGCAGCTTGTATGGAGGCAATTCACAACCATAAACTCGGATTTCTGTAAAATTTTGGTAAAGATACCAATCTCCTACTTTTGATTGCTCACTGAGATGTAAAATCCTTTTGATTTCCGTGGATATCCTTGGAACTACATCACTGCTAAGAAGACATAATGATATGTATAAAAATTGATCTACAAAATCATTGAAAGAATACTCCTCTGAATTTTTCCTCACCAACGAAGTCTAGTGTATAACAGACTGTGGCCTTCCCTGTGAATCCAACTTTTGCAATGGAATTATGAATCTTTCTGACTGGTGATACAAGAATAGATATACCAAAATTGACTGATGTTTGAAAGACCCCTCAACACTAAATTTTAGAAATTGTTCATGGATAATATCTGATAAAAAACAAATAAAATTAAATAGGACTGAGGGATTTTTCCAGATGAAAACACTGAGAGAAATCCTAAAATCACTTCACCCAACCATTGATAATTTGGGAATCCTAGAAGACAACAAACCATGTAAAGAACTTGTCTAGACATTTCTGGAAAGACAACAAAAGAGTATGGTGGATTTGTTCGAGGCAATTCTAAATTTTCAAGAAGAAAGGATTTGAAAATATGAGATCGCTGTTGAAAAGTAAGTTTTTGATAAATTTCCATGAAAGAGTCACCTAAAAAAGGACGAAGAGAACTCCAAGGGTTTATCTGCAAATCTTGACAAATTGACTCTGGGGTTATAGAAACAAAATCTCATTGTTTCTCGAAACTATGGCCCTTTGACTCAGTAGATATCGACTTTTCCACCAAGTGATGAATTCGAGAAAGTGATGGGTTTGAGGGAAACAAAATTGGGGCAACATAGACTCCCAAAAGTAGAATTAATCACTAGCATCTTCAAATTTATGAAATACCCAATTACAGAGCTCATAAATATCAAATTCACACTAGGTTTTTGTAATTTTAAACTAGGTATCAACAAGGGGAAATTCATCTAAATTGGGTACAGGGGGTAAAATCAAGCTTTTGACAGTTACTTTAGATTTCCCTTTTTACTTTCCATTATGGAAAATGAAAAAACAGTGAATGATTAAAGAAAATACCTAGTGAATTTGCGACTGGTAGCACTAGTTAATTATTGCAGTTTGTTGATTTAGTGTCACTGAGTACTCTAGCTAAGAATGATAGACTAGAGAATAATAAGATTGGTAGAGACGATTTAGGTTTATCAATTGGTTTTAAACAATTTTATTCAAATAACTGTTATCGACGCATCTACAATTAATAACCAGAATGTCAGCAGGAGAGAATTTGAAAATTCAACTATTAAATCATTAAATTATTGAGCAATATTGGTGGTTATTTTTAGCGAAATATGTGGCGGTGGCTCAAAATAGCAGGAGCATTGGTGGAGGGCAGAAGAGGTTTGCGAGGGGTGGGGGTAGTAGTGGTAAGTGGCAAATAGAAGAGGGGGTCCCGCAATTGCTAGGAAGTTGACACATAACCATAGGCAGTAAATTGAATATCATTTTGCAGACCTCCCCCCCTCTTCATTAACTGTTAGGAGTGAGGGGGTTCCTGCAATCACTTAATGACCATTGATGTGAGCGGGATTAATACGAAGTGTCCAAAGTTGTCTTGACTTTAATCTCTTCAATGACAATTTTTATTTAAATAAAAAAAATACTTATTTAAATACTATGTCTTTGTGCCATAATTAAACTTAAAGTGACATTTAGTTTAGTGCAATTTATTACAAAATGCATAAGGAAATTAAGTTAATTTTTTTTTAGAAATCTATAAAAATTTAAAAGATAAATGCAAATACAAAAATAAGTTACAACATCGGCTCCATCTAGGGACTGCTTCCCCTACATGATGCAGAGAACATGCAGAACCATGTGCCTTCTCCTCGGACTATGGAGTCATTGTTGTAGAAAACCAGACTTTCTTTTGGGAAAATAAATAAAGTCGGATATATATAATTATTATGAGAAAAAATTACTTAGTACTGGATGTAATTCTTTAAATATTTCCCATTGGCTAGCAATGAGAAATATTCTCCCTCCAAATTCCGAAGAGTGAAGGTAATATTTCCTTTAACTTCTGCAATACTAAAAGGTCCTAACCTAAGGTTGTCAAACTTTCCATGATTTCCCTTTTCTTCTCTTCTTGCATCCCATTTGAGAACTAAATATCCTTGTCTGAAATCTCTTTCTCTAGCTTTTCTGTCAAAGAAACTTTTCATTTTGTCTTGATATTGAAGAAATTTGTGTTGTACTTTTATGTCCTGATTTAATTCAATGATTTGATTTATTCTTTTTGAGAAATCACCATTCTCCTCATATGAATCCTGTAAAAGTTTCATGACTGGAAATGCTAACTAAGTGGGGAAAATAGATTTTGTTCCATAAACAAGTTGAAATGGATATTTACTAGTAGACCTCTTGGGTGAAACTCTATTTTCCCATACTACATATTTCAAATGACTATCCCAATTTCTTTTGTGATATGCTAACACTTTTTTGATGACTTTAATCAGAATTTTCTATGATGATTATGCCAATCCATTTCCTTATGGATAATAAGGTGTAGAGTGATGTAATGAAATCTGATATTTTTGACAAAATTCAATCATTTTAATGCTACTAAAAGCTTTAAATTATTTGTGACTATTTGTCTTGGACAACCAAATATAGACATAATAGTTTCCTTAATAAATTTCATGAGTATAGAATCAGTTACATTTTTCACAGAAATATCCTCTACCCACTTTGTGAAGTAATTAGCTATTGCAAGTATCCACCTGTGTTGATTACTTGATAAAGGAACTATTTCACCAATAAAGTCTAGTCCCCACTGTACAAAGGGAGATTCAACTGAAACTAGAATGAGAGGGAGGGCAGTTAATCTTTATTTTCTTGCAAAAATATGACAAGGGATACAACTTTGTACCTTTGAACTGACTTGTGCAAAAAACTTTGGCTAATAGAATCATGCTCTGGGTATTTTATGTGTTGTTTCTTTCCAAGCATAATGACCTTCAAACTCTCCTTCATGAAAATGTTCAATCACTCCTTCTACTTCACTTTCAATCAAACACAATAAGAGAATATTTAATGGGTCCTTCCAATACATATTTTCATTTACTATATAGTATTTCATTTCTCTCAACTTAAGAGATGTACATTGGTTCCTTGTGAATTCCAAAGGATATTCAAAATCATGCAGAAAATGTACAATGTCTTTATACTAGTCTGATGATAAAAAAAATTATCAATATGCAAAGGAAGTGGTACTAGTACTGAACTGGGAGAAGGTTCTTGTGGATTCTTCTCCTCTGAAGCGGAATAAGGTTCTTGTGGATTCTGCTCATATAAAGGATCTGAAAGCTGCATGATTGAGTTGATACCCAAAATTTTACAATTTGATTATGCCAACAACTTAGAAAGACCTTGCCCCTTAACCAATTTTGTTGGTTTGATATCCAAATCAAACTCTAGGATCTTAGCAATCCATCTTCCCCTTTTCCCATATGTATTAGGTTGAGTCAACATTGTTTTTATTACATTATTAGGTACATAAGAAATTATAGGGGAATGCAACACATAGATTCTAAAAGCTTTCAAGGCTTGAACTAAAGCATAAGCCTATTTTTCAATTATGTCATATTTTATTTTTGCATCCCTCATAACCTTGCTAAAGAAAGCAATTGGTTGCTCATGAAGGTCTTCATTTCTCTGCAATAAAACTGTTGCAATAGTGGTGTCTGAAGAAAATGAGAAAATGCTAAAGAGTTTTGAATAATCAGGACTAGCAAGTATTGGTGCTTCTGAAATTGCTTTCTTAATCTGAGAAAATGAAAATCTAGCTTGTTGGGTCCATTTAACTTCATGATTTTTCTTCAACATATCAGTAATGTCTTTAATGATCTCAACATAATTGGGTATGAAACTTCTTAAAAAAATATTTTCCCTAAGACTGATTGAATTTATTTCTTACTTCGAGGAAGGTTGATTAAATGAATAGATGAGACTCGTTTAGAATCAATTGTGACTCCTTTTGAAATGATATGTCCTAACAATTTTCCTTCCATCATAGCAAATACTGATTTTTTGGGGTTTAGAGAAATCCCAAATTTTCTACATCTATGAAATACTTTCTTCAAATGTTTGATATGTTTTGCATCAGACTTTGAAAATATAGTTAAATCATCAAGGTAAATGACTATGAATTTATTTACCTTTCCAACAAATTCCAAATCCATAGCTCTTTGAAATGTTGCACCAACATTAATTAGACCGAAAGACATTTTAGCATACATGAAGGTACCCATGGTGTTGTGAAAGTTGTCTTTTCTTTGTCTTCTTTGTTAATCAAGGTTGTCATTACTATTAATATGGCAGTGTTTGTGATGGCAAATTCTTGTGATCATAATGTTCCCCATGGAGGACCCAAGGGTTGAATACAACATATGGATTAAATATATATATATATATATATATATATATACATAATAGAAGCAGTAGACCCAAGGAGGAAAGCCATAAAAGAGTAACCATCGAAAATCATAGAGAATCCACAAGAAATCCAAGACAAGAGTAAGAGTCTATTACAATATGCTTTTATTGAAATATCACATATGCTCAAGAGTAAGAGCCGTATCGTAGATATCGCATTAAATTTCAGAGAAATATCAGAGGAGTTAACATATCAGAGGAGTCAACATATCGGAGGATCTAACATATCAGAGGAGTATTGTGGAGTATCGGAGGAGTAAAGATATCGAAAGAGCTAAGGAACATCCGAGTACTAATCCGTGGAAACTATTTAAAGTCCACAATGCATCAGAGAAAACATATCAACGACTTTATTAGCAGTTCTATTATATGCCACTGCTCAAAACCCCTGATTGCAATATGTAACACGGACCTGATAGCCCCATTACAATACATCTTAATATGACATTGCATCTGCCACATCGCAAGTCTCTTTAGAGCCTTGCCACAATGAAAATTGCTAATTGTGATATGTACTGCAGACCCGATCATTTTATGGTAACAACTCTATTGAAATGTCACATCCACTGCATTGCAAGCTTTAAATCGTTATCACGTCGAAACCTTGATTTTGATAGTATTGCAAACCCATTGCACCATTATAATACGTCCTAAAGAAATATGACATCCATCGCATATCTCAAGTCTTGAAGAGATTTCACGATGGTAAACTATCGATTGCGATAGAATTGTGGACCTGAAGGATTTATTAACAATTGTTTAATATCACATCGCATCCGCTCCATCAGAAATAGGGGCATTGACAATTTTATATTGTGAAGCCAAAGGGTTGCAATTACAGGAGTTTTATGAAGTTGCGATTACGATTTAATAAACGATGTCGCATGTGGGACCGCTAGACATCTATTATAATATGAATGTTCGTAAATAAACAGGTTTATGATACGTTTATAATGTGTGACCCCATACACAAGTCAACATCTCCTTCAATGAACATGTATTTTGAGTATTGATGAGATTCATATATATATAAGTTAAACGCTCCACCTCGAGAAGCGAATTGAGCTCAGGTATCTATCGCTGAGACAAAGGACAGTTCACAACTCATAAACGTGAAGGAAAAGAAGGAAGAAAAGCCTAAGGTTGAGCGAGTGAAAGAGGAAGCCGAAGATCAAGCAAGCATAGAAGGAAGCCAAAGGTCCAACGAAAGAAGAAGGAAGCCAAAGGTCGAGCATTCTGTTCACTGGGTCATTCGTTGAAAGGATTAGACCTAGAATGAATCCGTAGAAGTGCAACCCGCGATTTGTTAAAAACGCTGCATAGACATGGTCGGTTTAATTGAATACACAACATGTAGCCGCAACAGTCACTCCTCTGAAGCAATTAATCATGAAGCCTCACTCCCGAAGCAGTTACTGCGATAGTTAGGATAGAGGGTTGAAACAGAGAGTTGTTTGTGTGCAGAGCTTAGTGCAATTCATTGTAGACACATTGAAGTTGTGTGGAGACTATTGAAGACCATGATGTATTAGTCATCATGATTTGACTTGGAGATTTTTCTTGGGTATAATGAACAGTAATGGCGATATTGTTTATGAGACAAGGTTGTCATTAATGATGTAGCATGGAGACTACAATGAAGTTGTAGATTGATAAAACTCAGTGAAGAAGATTTTGGGAGCCATGAATTACTATAAAGCATATCTAGACAAAGTATAGCAGTGGGTTGGAGCCCAGAGGGTTGGTTCCCTAAAGGTTGGAGCCTTGAACAAACAAGGTAGGTGCCTTGAAGGATAGGGTTGGAGCCCTAGAGGATCGGTTTCCTCAAGAAACCAGGTCGAAGCCTGTACCAGAGAAGGGTTGGTGCCCTAGGGGTTGGAGCCTATAAACGCGAGGCCGGTGCATTGAGAAGATAGGGTCAATGCCCTAGAGGTTGGAGCCTCAAAAAAGGCCAGGTTGGTGCTTGGCAATAGGTTGGAGCCTGGGGAATTGAAGATTGGTGTCTTCATCAAGGGTTGGAGCCCTATATATTGTACTTGATTCATTATAAATATTCTATTAATAAAAGCATTTATTCCTATTGCTCATTTTGTGTTCTAAATATAATTGATTTAACCGGTAAAAGTAACAATTGAAAAGGAATACCGATTCACCCCCTCTCAGTATTTCCAACAATTGTTATCAGAGCTAGTACCTTCACTCAAAGCCTAACAGCTTGAAGTTTGATCAATTAGAAGACAAATGGTGAAGCTAAGGAAGAAAGTCTCCAATCCCCCTAAGATGTGTCTCCCTCAACCACCAAAGTTGAAATCAATCAATTTGTGAAGGATCCATTGTTCAATGGAAACTTTGATATATGGGAAGCAAGAATGGGGAATTTTTTAAAGACTCAAGGCATTGGAGTCTGGAAATCAGTGATTGCTGATAGCATGATGGATGGAGAATCCAAGGAGTACAATGCAAAAGAGATGAAGGCAATCTTGAATGGGCTACTAAACTCTATAAAGGAAAATTTAGAAAAAATGTTCGTCAGCAAAGGGTATATGGGAAAAACTTCATGACCTTCATTCAAAAGGAGCATTGACCATGACCACTAGTCAAGAAGATGATGGAAAGCAAGAAGGAAATCCGTAACCCATCATGGAAGCTGAAAATAAGAATGATGACATCAAGGCTAAAGAAGACCTAGAAGATGAAGAGAATGAAAAAGATTTTTAAGATGATCTCTTCACTAAACTTATGACTGCCATGGAAGAGATTATCAATTTGAAAAAGGAAAACAAGGAACTTAAGAAGAAAGCACTAGTTGGTGACCAAGACCAAACAAGGAAGGAATTTGACCTTGTCAAGCTTTAAGTACAAGAAAGGGATGAAAATCTTTCCGATCTTAAGGAGGAATTTCATCAAAACAAAAGAAAGCATCATTAAGAAGTCATATCCATGAAAAATCAATTGGATAAGGCAAAGAAACAAGAAGATACGTTGTCAAGCCACCTTGAACAAAGGCACAAAATCTTGAACAAACTTGAAGTAGAGATTGGTCAATACAAGGAAGAGGTCTCCTCTCTTAAAAATCAACTATAAGAAGCAATAAATATAGTACAAGGAGCTAAGAAGACAATGGAAGCATTGGAAATCATAGAAGGACAAGTTGATGAAGCAAAAAAGGATAAAAACACCACGATATGTCAACTAAAAGAAAAATATGAAGAAATATTTAAAATAAAGTTTGATCTCAACCTTATCGAGGCTGAAACATGTAAAGCCACAAGAATCATGGAAGAAATGGAGAGTAGTCTAGCTAAGGAAAATGAAGAAATTTTCAGAATGAAATTAGATATCATCTCCCTTAAAACATAAGCAAATGAAGCAACTTATATCAAGGAAGAGATTGAGAAACAAATTGCTAAGAAAAATAATGATTGCGAAAGATTGGAAGAAGAAATTGTCTCCCTCAGGAAAAAGGTTGAAGGAATGGACAAAATCTTGAAGAGCTCTCAAGCCTTGGATGACATGCTCAACCATCAAAGATCCCCATTTGATAAATTAGGTCTTGGATATGAAGGAGAATCCTCAAGCAAGAATGATAATGCTTCAAACAACAAGGATAATCCTCAAGCAAGAATGATAATGCTTCAAACAACAAGGATGTGAGGAAGCCATAAATAAATGTTGATGCTCCCAGTTCCAGCAAAGGCAAGGATAAGAATCAAGTCAACAATGAAGGAAGTATCGTTCCAAGAAGAAAGGCAGATGGTGTCAAGGATGCAAGAAGCAATGGTTATAATCAAAGGATCTCAAGGCAGAAAGACTTCAGAAGTACATCAAGGAAATATCCATCTCCCGGGTACGAGAGTTTATTTCTTGATTATTGTTATGCTTGTACAAGTTTTGGGTACATGGAAAAAATTGTAGGGCATATCACAAAGATAGATATTTTGGTCCCTAACAATATCCAAGAAGTAATTTTTCAAGAAATCATGAATTCTTATTCATGAACAACATAGAATGCTTCAAGTGTTATAAAATTGGTCATATGGCACGTGATTGTAACTTGAATTGGGCTCCTACACAAGCTAGATCCATGCCAGAGAAGAAAGCTATACAAGTATGGAGAAAGAAGCAAACTGGATCCAAAAATCTCTTGAACACTCCCGCCAACAACACATGTTGTTGACTTTATGAAGATATCTTTGATATTCCGAGTGTTTAGTAATGGAATTCTACCAAAAAGAGACCATGCATATAGTTAGGGGAGCTTGTGATTCTTGATCATTATTGCAAAATCTATCCGTGAAAGGGTCCCTATGAAATCCTTGATGAGCTATATTGACAATCATTATTTGATAGATCATTTCTCAGGAACACTCCTTAGAAAGAACATGATCTCTTATCTATCCATTGGACTGTTGTTGAAGATGTTTTCCACATGATCACTAAGCAGAAATTGGAGCAGCAGAGAATGTTATCTAATGCTAAATAAATGGGGCAAAGAACTATGTTGTTGTTATTACATAAGTTCAATGTCACGACTCGGGGATATGATGTAAGAACATGTAAATTATGGACACAATAGAGGAAACCTTCAAACAAATAGATACATCTAGGAATCGAGCTTGAAGCAAGAGAAGTTGGCAGCATCTAACATAATTGAAGCATTGAAAAAAGTCATTAATCAGTAGAAAGAATTTAAAATACATTCACATATTGGATATCACAATATTATAGTGGAGATAACTTGCAGAAACTTTTACTAGAAAATAACGAAAAGTGGTTCATCAAAAGGACTATAGAAAAGAGAATGTTGTCCAATCGAATATAGCTCACACTGATACTATTCACTTAGAAAAATAGCAACAGTGAGGCACAACCTCTCACCATTTCATCCAAATGCAATGATGTTGAAATGTTGGATGACAGTGACTTAAGGAGAAGCACAGAGATATAGTGGAACTCTGATTTAAAGAAAGATAGCAAGAAAGAAAATTTCAGTGGCATCTTCTCTTGATTCAGACCATGAAGACCTCTTAATTTTGACTCTGAAGACAACAAAATAAAGATTATAGAAGAATAAAAACTTGGACTTGAACATTTGGTATGTGGCTATTTGGAATTTGTTTGGGAGCATTGAAGAGGAGCATCTTTAAGCATTGTTGAAGCCATGATAAAGTAGTTTTTGAGACATGAAGAAGGGATAATGTTCTTGCTGATGATAAGGTAGCAATCCTTCTATCTTGAGTAAAAACAAGAGCATTATGATAGGGGGAGTAACATACCCATGAAGATCTACTATTCATGAAGAAGAGAAGCAGCTTGGTAAGGGGAGTACTTAGGCACCCCATTTGCCATTGATGTCAAAGGGGGAGAGAATGTTGAAAGGGAAAGAATATTTCTATCAATGACAAAGGGGGAGATTGTTGATCATAGTTTTCATTAATGTCAATATGGCAGTGTTTGTGATGGCAAATTCTTGTGATCATAATGTTCCCCATGGAGGACCCAAGGACTGAATACAACATATGGTTTAAATATATATATACAGAAAAATAGAAACGGTAAACCCAAGGAGGAAAGCCAAGGAGAAGCAAATCCGTGAAGTAACAGGAGCAAGAAGCCAAGGAGGAAAGTCATCAAAGAGTAGCCATCATAAATCATAGAGAAGCCACAACAAAGCCAAGCCAAGAGTAAGAGTCTGTTACAATCAGTTTTTATTGAAATATTGCATATGCTCAAGAGTAAGAGCCATATCAGAGATATGACATGAAATATCACTGTAGTTAACATGTCAGAGGAGTCAACATATTGGAGGAGCTAACATATCAGAGGAGTATTGCAGAGTATCGAAGGAGTTAAGATATCGAAAGAGCTAAGGAACATTCAAGTAATAAGTCATGGAAACTCTTTAAAGTCCACAACGCATCAGAGAAAACATATTGGCGACTTTATTGACGGTTATATTATATGCCACTGCTCGAAACCCCCGATTACGATATGTAACACGAACCCGATAGCCCCATTACAATACGTGTTAATATGACATCACATCCGCCACATCGTAAATCTATTTACAGCCTTGCCACATTGAAATCTGCTGATTGCGATATGTACTGCGAACCCAATCATTTTATGGTAACAGCTCTATTGAAATATCGCATCGGCTGTATTGCAATATTTAAAGCCTTATCACATCGAAAATCCCGATTGTGATAGTATTGTGGACTCGCTGCACCATTATAATACGTCCTAAAGAAATATCGCATATGTCGCATATCGCAAGTATTGAAGAGATGTCACGATGGCAAACCATTGATTGCGATAGAATTGTGGATTTGAAGGATTTATTAACAACTGTTTAATATCACATCTCATCCACTCCATTAGAAATAGGGGCATCGGAAATGTTATATTGTGAATCGAAAGGGTTGTGATTGCAGTAGTTTGATGAAGTTGTGATTGCAATTTTAGCAGTGACGTGGAATGTGGGGACCACCAGACATCTATTATAATATGATTTCTCGTAAACAAACAGGTTTATGATATATTTGTAATGTGCGACCCCATACATAAGTTGACCTCTCCTTCAATGAACATGTCTTTTGGGTATTGATAAGATTCATATATATATAAGTTAAATGCTCCTCCTCAAGAAGTGAATTGAGCTTGAGCATCTATCACTAAGACGAAGGATAATTCACAACTTGTGAACGTGAAGGAACAGAAGAAAGAAAATTCAAAGGTTGAGCAAGTGAAAGAGGAAGCTGAAGATCGAGTGAGCATAGAAGGAAGTCGAAGGTCCAGCGAAAGAAGAAGGAAGCCAAAGGTCAAGCACTCTGTTGACTGGGTTATTCATTGAAAGGATCGGACCTAGAATGAATCTGTAGAAGCGCAACCCGCGATCTGTTAAAAATAATGCATAAACAAGGTCATTTTAATTGAATACACAACGTGTAGCCACAACAATCACTCCTTTGAAGCAGTTACTCTTGAAGCCTCACTCCCGAAGCAATTACTGCGACAATTAGGACAGAGGGTTGAAACATAGAGTTGTCTTTGTGCAAAGCTTAGTGCAGTTCATTGTAGACAAATTTAAGTTGTGTGGAGACTATTAATACCATGATGTATTAGTCATCATGATGTGACTTGGAGATTTTGCTTGGGTATAATGAAGAGAAATGGTGATACCTTCTATGAGACAAGGTTTTCATTAATGATGTAGCATGGAGAGTACAGTGAAGCTATACATTGACAGAACTCAGCGAAGAAGATTTTGGGAGCTGTGAATTACTATAAAACATGTCCAGACAAAGTATAGCATTGGGTTGGAGCTCAGAGGGTTGGTGCCCTGAAGGTTGGAGCCTCGAACAAACAAGGTAGGTGCCTTGAAGGATAGGGTTGGAGGCTAGATGATCAGTGTCCTTAAGAAACTAGGTTGGAGCCTGTACCAAAGAAGGGTTGGTTCCCTAGGAGTTGGAGCCTCTAAATGCAAGGTTGTTCCTTGAGAATATAGGGTTAGTGCCCTAGAGGTTGGAGCCTCACAAAAGACCAATTTGGTGCTTGGCAACAGGTTGGAGCCTAGGGAATTGAATATTGGTGTCTTCATCAAGGGTTGGAACCCTATATATTATATTTGATTCATTATAAATATTATATTAATAAAATAATTTATTCCTATTGCTCATTTTGTGTTCTAAATATAATTGATTTAACTGGTAAAAGTAACAATTGAAAAGGAATACTGATTCACCCCCCTCTCAGTATTTGCAACATTCTTGACTAACTAAAATCTAATTATATCTAGAAAATGCATCTAGCATTGAAATCCTATCATAGCCTGTTACTCTTTGAAGCAATTAATCTATCTTTGGCAGTGGATAATTATCTTTCAATGACACTTTGTTCAAGTTCCTAAAATCAACACATGGTCTTATTTCTCCATTATTTTCCCTAACAGGAACTAGATTAGCTATCACTTCATAATATCTTAAAGGAACAATGATCTTTTCATCTAACAACTTCCTTATTTCTTTCTCAATAATTGGCAACAAAATGGGATTTATTCTTCTCATTTTTTGTTGAAATGGCATAGCTCCTAGTTTCAAGGGAATTTTGTGCTCAATAATACTTGTATCATAAGTTTTCAAATATTCATATGACCATACAAATACACCTTTATATTCTTTGAACAAATTGATATATTTCTCTCTGATATATTGTGGCAAGATTTTTGAGATTTTGACATTTCTTACTTCTTCTATAGTACCAATATTGCAATCATGTATGTTTTCTTGTTGTGAATTTGACAATGAATATCTTGCCACATCATTTTGTTCAAACAATTTTTCAAAAGGGACTAATCCTTTAGGAAGCTAATTTTTAGGCAATTGTATAATGTCATGATCAACTATTTTCTATTTCGGATTTGTATCTAAATCAACAACATTTTTTTTATCACATCATTGTTTTCTTCTTCAACATGTGAGCAAGAAAAATCCTCAACGGTTTGCAAAAATTTATCAATTTTCATCATCCTCAAAAAATTGCCAGCGTTTTAATTTATCAGGAATAAAAGGCATGTACTTAACTTCAATTTGATATTGTAGCTGTAAGGAATCTGGAATTTTGAAAGTGCTTGCAGAAACTGCCAAGGAATCTGCATGCATGTTATCTTCCCTTGGAATAGCTGAAATGTTAAAAGCTTGAAAATAATTCTCCACACAGTCCCATACTTCATTTTTGTAAGCCCTTAATCTAGGATTCTTTGTTTGAAAAAGATTTCTAACTTGTTTCATTATCAATTATGAATCACCAAATACTACCATATTTTGCACTTTCATTTTCTTTGCTAACTCTAATCCCAAAATTAAAGCTTCATATTCTGCCACATTATTAGTGACTTCAAAATCTAATTTAAAAGATTGAGTAATATTTTTCTTTTCAGGGGAAATCAAAACAATCCAATCTCCAGCTCTATATTTAGAGAAAGTTCCATCAAAATACAATTCCCAAACATCATTCTTTGAGGATTGATGAATATTTATATTGTCTTCAATTCTATTTTGTGGATTGCACTGATCATTTCAGCCAAAATAAAACACCCTAAATCTTGTTCAATGGCACATATAGGATGATTTACTGATTGATTAGCATTACATATAGTATTTACAAATATCACTTCTCTTTATAATCTTAGGTTTTCACCTCCTAAGCAGGAATGGTAGCGTAAGACATATCCATTTGTAAAATTCCTCCAGGATTAGTAAAACAGAATCTTGATAATAGCATACCAAATCTGGAAGGAATGTCTGTCACTACTATATCCATTACTATGCTCTTCATGGGAATTTAGGCAAGGGTGAAAACTAAATATTTAATTAACCCCAAACTTGGTACCTTCTTTGAATCAAATGTATATAAGTCATGATAGGGCTGAGTGATTTGCAACTGAAGCTGGTCCATAATAACTTTAGGCATTAAATTGTGAGAAGCACCAAAATCAAGCATACAGCTGTCTCAAAGAAAATCATGAACCTTTAATGTGACATAAAAAGGTGGAACACTTTCATATACCATATCCAAACTAGGCCTAAAAACCACAAAAGGTTTCTCATCTTGTAGGCTAATCACATCCCCTTCAACATCTACACTTGAAGATTGTATCCATTTGGAAACATGTTTCTTATAACCTAGATTTCTTGAAAGTTCAGATAAAGGAATTTTGATCCTTTCTATTTCTTTTTCCACATTAAAAATAGGAGGGACAATTTTTTTTTTGTAGTAGATTGGCCTTGTGACTAGATTTGAGGTTGAACAAATGAAGTTTCAGTAGCTTTATCTTGTGGGACATCAAAGGTAACATTTTTTTCAGGTCTACCTGGGGCTTGTCTGGGTCTCAAGTCATACCTTCTATTCAATTCAGCAATTAGAAATTCATAAAAAGCTTGAAATTTAGAAATTTCAGAGGACTTTTGATTATGGACAAGAGGATGTATTTGATTGAGAAGGACAATAACATTTTCATATGGTTGGTCAGTAAAATAATTGATATCATTTTTCACAACTGGCATTACTTCGTCGGGATCCTGATCATCAATCATTAATGGAGGATGGATTTGTTGGTCATTATTTGGTCTCTCTCTTAATAAAATTTGTGGCTGAAAAAGCCTCTTGTATTGTCCTAGAGGTCTATTTACATTTTGTTGGGCTCCTATCTTTGTTGTATTCACACCTTAACAACTACATAATGTTCCTACTTTTCTGTGTTGCTGCATGAAATTATGCATTCAGTTCACTCAAGAAGTTCGAGGAAATTATCCCATTTTTCATCAACTGGACATGAAAATTTAATTATCTTCGTGTATGCTTCATCCACTTTGTATACTTCTCAAAATATGGCTTAGTAATGAATAAATGATGGACTTCATGCAAGACAAATAAGTCATATTCTAAACCTTGTATAAAAGCTTTACCACTTATGATCCCTTTTACCTTAGTAAATATTAACTTATCAGATGCTATGTCATGTAATTTGTACTGGTAATTCTCCAGTGGAATCAATTGGCCATGAGAATCCCTTAAAGATGGAAGTCCTTTTTTCTGGAGGATAGAATTTTTTTTGTGGAAATTTTTAATTTGAGCTTCCAAGTTCTGACATTTATTTTCCAGTTGCAACATTAAGTTCCTTTTTGTCAATACCTTTTTGACCTCTAGGACTATTGTTGTCCTATCTTCGATTCCCAACTCTTCAAGCTCATTTTTGGTTTTTGAGTTCAACACTTTAATAATCCTTTGTGCTTCTCGTGGTTTAACATCCAACTCTTCTTTGATTTTTGTTATGGCTACTTTTGATTTCTGTACCAGCCGCTCCTGTTCAAAAATTATCTCAATGGATGTCCACATATCTGAAATGGTTGAATTAATATCTATCCAAATTTTCTCCTTTGCTTCAAATAATGTATGTGCACTGATTGATTCATCCATGTATTTTTCAAGTTGTTTAGTTAGCTTGAAATTCTTTTGCACCTCTGAAATATATGCATTATCTTCCTTAATTTTACTTTCTTCCATTCTCTGCAGGGATTGTCTTCAATTTCTTTATTTTGACATTTCTTAAGGATAGATCCCCCATAGCATTTAATAAATTTCCAGTGGCTTCTTCATTGGTTGATTCTATTTGCACTGTAGAAGTTCCTACACTTATTCTCCTTCAAGAGATTTTCCAAATTTGTCTCCATTTCTGAATTTGAATATCCTGTTTAACTATCATCTTCAACATCTTTTATTTTTATTTGTTTAGTTTCCCCACTTATTGAGTTTGGGGATGCTCTGTGGTTGGTAATTTTAGCTACTTTCTTAGTGCTTGAATGTTTGCATTCATGTTTTTGATTATTTCTTTAGCAGCATTAACATCATTATGATATAATCCTAATTTTATTACAAATCTTCTAATGCTTTTATTCTGATATCTTTAGCTAGGGAAGGCATATTTTTCTAGCTTGAGTTGTGAATGAATATTGTTTAAATAAGCTTGCAATTTTGATACTGCCATGGCAGAGCTTGTTAATGAGGAATGCATCATCTCACCTTCTTTTTTATGAAGATCAATTTGATCTATTGGATGAATCTTCCTTGTGTCAAAAGAAAATACAAAACTCTTTTAGTCCTCTGCACTTTTAGGAACTGGAACCTTTGGCTCAAAGAATGCTAATTGAAACTTCCCTCTATGAGGGTCAAGTGCATATAAAAGTCTTGCTTGAGTAGTGGAAGATTGTTTCCAAAACTCATAATATGTAGAAGTCTTCAGTGCTTCATTCTTCTTCTTCATTTCCCTGAATATTGCAAAAATACCATGTTGTTATGAAGACGGAGATGTTGGAAATAATACTCGGGTGGGGGGGTGGGTTGAATCAGTATTAGCAAATCACTAACTTTTTCATTTTCATACTTAGATTCATATACACTACTTCAGTTAAGGGAACCCGCATGTACACGCAACTGTGTTTAATGCAACTAGCGTATATCTAGTAAACTTATTATTCAGTTAATCCATTATATGTTGATCTTTAATCAGTGCATCAAAACTTCATTAACGATATGAACAGTAAATAGGTGCAGTTAAAAATAACAGATCATCACACATAAGAAGCACACATGAACACCATGATATAAGGTGGAAACCCAATGCGGGAACAAAACCACCTGCTGTTGTTTTCTTTAAGATAAGAAAAACTTGTTTACAATCTTGTACTGGTGCATACTCATACCAGTATGCAGGCACCCACCTGCAGAACGCTACAACCTTCTCTCGTTCTCCAGCTTCTACTGGAAGGGAGTTGCAACCCCCTGGCTCTTGTACTAGCCGATCCATTTACTAGTACGTAGGTGCTGGCCTACTAAAGGCTATGACCTTCTTGTTTCATCACAACACCATAATATGAAGGCCACGTTTCATCCAATTTTCATACTGGACCCATAAAAAACATTGAAGCTCAAAATCAATCACCACTGCAATACAACTATTGCATCAACCAATCACCCAACACTGAATCACTGAAACCCTGTCATCAAAACATAGAGCTGAACCTAGAACTCTACAACAACAACCAGATCCAATCTGCAACTTCAAATATCATACTTCAAATAGTATACGCGACTCCGATGAGTCGAACCTACATTTATATGTGCTTTTACCAAAGCGAACCCGCGTACACATCTACAAATTAACTCAGAACTTTGCAGCTATACCAAACATCAATCATGCCCAGATCATAACATTTATACAATAAAACATGCGTCAATAATTCAGATCTAGTCTATCCATGATCAAACCACATAATGATAATACATTCCAAGCCTTATGATCCTGATCCATCATCCATCATCAACCGCATAGGTGCATCCTTGGTTCAGATCAAGCAAAGCATCACAAACCCATAACCAGCATACTAGATCTCACACTTCATCAGATATTCAAATCTTTCACACTTGCACATTGGCCTAATGATCTTCTTCTCCTTATATAGGTTTAGGCCTCTCTCAATACCATGGTCCAAAACCACGTAGGACCAATACCTTGGACCCAATACCTGGGGCAAATACCTCCGACCAAATACCGTGGACCAAATACCACGGACCAAAACTTAGTTTTCCGACATGTACGTGCCTTTCCTTCTGTGAAAGTGCGTGTGTACGTTATATGTGTCATTGTATATAGTGAACCTACGTGTATACACTACTTGGTATATAGTGAACCTGCGTCTATACGCGACTTGGTATATAGTGAACCTGCGTGTGTACACGACTTGGTATATAGTGAACCTGCGTATATACGTGACTTGGTATATAGTAAACCTGCGTATACCATTATTTCTTCATTCTGTGAGTCTGAATTGTGATCTGTCATCTGAGTGAGTTGCCATCAAGGACAACACTTGAGTCATACCTGTATCATAATGCCAACAATCTCCCCCTTTGGACTTGATGGCAACAACCACACCAAGTCACTCTCCCCCTTTGACATCAAGGGCAAAGGGCGGACCAAGATATTTTCTCCCTTGATATACATTCTATTGTCCATACTCCCCCTGAGTACATGCTAAAATCTCTGATTGAGCTCCCCCTTTGTAGATGCCAAGATGTACCAATCCGTCCATGCTCCCCCTGAGCACATTTTGAATTCTCTGATTGAACTCCCCCTTTTGTACATGCCAAGATGTACCAATCCGTTCATGCTCCCCCTGAGCACATGCAGAGTCTGCAAAGATATTAAAGAATAACATGACTCTACAACTCAACTAAGTGAGTATGACCTTCCTATCACCAATGACTCATACATACATCAATCTCCCAACCAAGTGGGGATACACCATTTTGACTCATCCACCCAACCAAGTGGGGATATACCAAATGTTTATACATGACTGAGATAGACATTATTACATCATCCTTCCCATGCATAGTGGGGGTACAAATTACATCATATGACTCATGGGTCTTTAAAAGAAATGCATGACATTTTTAACAAAGACCAATGACCTAAACAAGACCATGATAGTCATCATCAACTATCATACATCATATGATCTGCACCATAAGAATCTCTCATCAATATCAGCAACCTGTAACCTGCAATACCATTCTCTTGACCAACCAGCAAGATGTATCATTTAGCCACATAAGCATTATCACTAAAGACTTCTAACCATAATGCCAACAATGCATTATTCGAAGCATATGCTCCCCCTGAACCTGTGCCATCTGTTCACTGTCAGATCTGATCATGCATATATCAGCAAGAAGTATCAAGGCATCATCATCATCAAGTTAGGATGAAAAGCACTTCTAAACAACATCTTATGAGTACCAACACATTTCCACACATCATCAACAGATTGTAACCATCATCAAATAGAGAAAATAATTGACTGAACCATATCAGACCCTTTTTCTTGAGTCTGTCCCACTGCTTTTCAACATATACGCGACTGTGCAGCTTTGAACTCACGTATACACGCGACTTGTCTTCATGAAACTTGCGTATGAGATTTAGAACATTGAGGTTCCACACTTTCAGCTCCCTCTGAGTCTGTCATGTCTGTATACTCTGCTATGCCACATCTTTTTGACTGTACTTCCTTTTTCTTCCATATCTTTGACTATGATGATGTTTTCTCCTTTTGGTATGGTGCCCGTACTTTGTTCCCACATTCCTTTGCTATGTGTCCTAGCTTGTTAAATGCATAACATCTTACATGTTTCATATTCCTTCTGTAGCAATCAACAGCTTTGTGACCAAACATATTGCAAGAAAAACAATATCCCTTAAAGTACCTGGAACGTGATGATCTTTCTGTGTGATGGTCTTGAACCATTCTACTTCTGCATCTGGCTGCAACATGTCCAAAATTATGACATACATAACATTCAACATTATTCATCGGAGGAAATAACCAACTATCACTTCCATAGTTAGGAGTAAAAGATTTTCTTTGAAGAATTTCTTTCCTTGGTTGTTGATGGGATTGACCTCTCATCTCCTTGTTGAGCATTTCAAATTTTGCATTAGAGTTCCTTGTCTTACTTTGTGAACTAGATTCACCTTCAACAGATTCATGAAAACCAAGACCAGTTTTGATAGCAGGAGACCTTTGACTACTAAGAATATCATCCAAGATCTTAGTACTATCTTGAAATCATAAGAGCTTATCCTTTTCTTCTAATTTATCTTTTAGAATATTTACCTCAACCTGATGTTGCTCTTCCTTTTCAAGATACTGCTTCTTCATGATTCCTTCAGCTTTTCTTCCTTCTTCCAACTGATGTCTTAATTCAAGAACTTCGTTTTCTTGTTTTTCAAGAGCTTGGAGTAGTTATTTATTCTTCTTATTTGATTCTTCAAGATCTTCTTTTAGCGAGAGGATCTTAGCTTCAAGACTTTCATAGTAATTGGATCTATCTCTGAGTTTCTTGATTATTGTGCTCCTTTCATTTACTTCATTTCTTAATGATGGCACTTCATCCTGTAGCTTTTGACATTGATCTTCCTTTTCCTTGAATTGCTTCCTTACCTTGTTTCCTTCCTCTAGTTGAGATTTTAGTTTGGTATCTTCTTCTTTGGAGACAAATTCCATTTTGTCCAATATATCTTGTTGATCTCTAATTTTTTCCCTTTTAAATTCCGCCTCTATTTGATATCTTTATTCCTCACCCATAAGAGAAAATTCAGTTGTTTCGCTATCACTTTCATCATCTTCAAATGGATGGAGAAATGTATCACTAGAGGATAACAAATTCATACTTTATAGTTCTTCTCTTGTTCATCTTCATTCTGAGGTGATTCTGAATCTGAAGTGTTGCTTCCACATATTGCCAAATCGATCTCCCATTGTCATAGTTCCTCTGAGATGTCTTCTTCTTCTTAGGTGCTTTCTTCTTTAGCTTCTTTCCCATTGTTCTACGGATCTCCTTCAAGTGATCAAGCTTCTACCAAAGGACCTCCTCTAATACCAATTGTTGGAAATAATACTGAGGAGGGGGGTGAATCAGTATTAGCAAATCACTAATTTTTTCATTTCCATACTTAGATTCATATACGCTACTTCAGTTAAGGGAACCCGCGTGTACACGCAACTGTGTTTAATGTAAATAACGTATATCTAGTAAACTTATGATTCAGTTAATCCATTATATGTTGATATTTAATCAATGCATCAGAACTTCATTAACCATATGAATAGTAAACAGGTGCAGTAAAACAGAATCGATCATCACACATAAGAAGCACACATGAACACCACAATATAAGGTGGAAACCCAATGCGGGAAAAAAACCACCTGCTGCTGTTTTCTTTAAGATAAGAAAAAATTGTTTACAATCTTGTACTGGCGCAAACTCATACCAGTACGTAGGCACCCACCTAAAGAAGGCTACAACCTTCTCTCGTTCTCTAGCTTCTACTAGAAGGGAGCTGCAACCCCCTGGATCTTGTACTAGCCGAGCTGTTTACTAGTACGTAGGTGCCGACCTACTGAAGGCTACGACCTTCTTGTTTCATCACAACACCATAATATGAAGGCCATGTTTCATCCAATTTTCATATTGGACCCATCAACAACATTGAAGCTAAAAATCAATCACCACTGTAATACAAATATTGCATCAACCAATCACCCAACACTGAATCAATGAAACCTTGTCATCAAAACATAGAGCAGAACCCAAAACTCTACAACAACAACTAGATCCAATCTGCAACTTCAAATATCATACTTCAAATAGTATACGCAACTCCGATGAGCCAAACCTATGTGTATACATGCTTTTACCAAAGTGAACCCGCGTACACATCTGCAAATATTAACTCAGAACTTTGCAGTTATACCAGACATCAGTCATACCCCGATCATAACATTTATACAGTAAAACATGCGTCAATAATTCAGATCTAGTCTATCCATGATCAAACCACATAATGATAATACATTCCAAGCCTTATTATCCTGATCCATCATCCATCATCAACCACACAGGTGCATCCTTGGTTCAGATCAAGCAAAGCATCGCAAACCCATAACCAGCATACTAGATCTCACACTTCATCAGATATTCAAATCTTGCACACTTGCACATTGGCCTAATGATCTTCTTCTCCTTATATAGGTTTAGGCCTCTCTCAATACAATGGTCCAAATCCACGTAGGACCAATACCTTGGACCCAATACCTGGGGTCACTACCTCGGACCGAATACCACAGACCAAAACTTAGTTTTTTGACATGTACGTTCCTTTCCTTCTGTGAAAGTGCGTGTGTACGTTATACGTGCCTTTGTATATAGTGAACCTGTGTGTATACACTACTTGGTATATAGTGACCCTGCGTATATACACGACTTGGTATATAGTGAACCTGCATGTGTACACAACTTTTTATATAGTGAACTTGCGTATATACGCGACTTGGTATATAGTGAACCTACGTATACCCTTCTTTCTTCATTCAGTGAGTCTGAATTGTGATCTGTCATCTGAGTGAGTTGCCATCAAGGACAACACTAGAGTCATACCTGTATCATAATGCCAACAAGAGAAGCAAGGGAATCTAGAACTGTTTCTTCATCTTGTTCAGAGAATACACAGGCTTGCTTGATAATACCATTGTAGTAGGTTCATTTGAATTTCTAACCTCTGACAATTCTTCTTCTACATTCATTGTTTTTCTCCTTTTGAAAACTTTCAATCTCATTGGTTTAAAACTTGAACCTATAAGAGACATACTCTCATTGGGCCTTTTTAATTATTTTTATTTCAATCTTGGGGTTTATAGACCCATCCGACTAGAAATTTTTCTTCAATCTCTTGCAAGGTGTTTTCCTCCAAAGAGTAAGTTTTTGATAAATTTCCATCAAAGATTCAGCTAAAAAGGGATGAGGAGAACTCTGAGGGTTTATCTACAAAGCTTGACAAATTGACTCTGTGGTTATAAAAAACAAAATCTCATTGTTTCGAGAAACTATGGCCCATTGACTTGGTAGATAACGACTTTCGCACCAGATGATGAATTCGAAAAATGGATGGGTTTTACTGAAACAAATTTAGGGAAACATGGACTCCCAAAAGTAGAATTCATCACTGACATCTTCAAATTTTTGAAATGCTCAATTATGGAGCTCATAAAAATCAAAATCACATTGGGTTTATGTAATTTTAAATTAGGTATCAACAAGGGGAAATTCATCTAAATTGGGTAAAGGGAGTAAAATCGCACTTTCGAAAGCTACTTTAGATTTCCCTTTTTGACATACCATTTTGGAAAATGAAAGAACATGGAACAATTAAAGAAAATACTTGGTGAATTTTTCGTTGGTAGCACTAGTCAATTGTTGCAATTTGTTGATTTAGTGTCACTAGGTGCTCCCACTAAGGATGGGAGACTGTGTTAGTTTTTGGTAGCATCGAATGTGCTATATCCATGAAAATTGGTGGAGAGGCTAAGGAACATGATTTCTAAAAACCTAGAAATCATTTGGTGAAATTCCACCCAGATTGTATTTTATTAAAATAATTAATATTTTTAATGGGGTTACTAAGTCTAAACTTAGGAAATACAGAATATTAATGGGTATTAATCAAAATATGGGTGAGAATGTTCTAGAAAGTGGATCAAGTCAAGTTTTAATCTTAGCCACTGATTAGAGACTTAATCTCAACCATTGAAGTCTCAACAAGAAAAGTATAAGGAGGCTTGGGGTTCATTTAGAAAGACACGCAAAGAGAATGAATTCATCTGGAGTGCGATTTCTAGGGCTAGGAAGATGAGAAATTCGAACTGAGTGATCATTCTATAGCAGAGGGGTACGGATAGTTCAGGAATACTGGACAGATAGGTGGAGAGCCACTAGTGGAGGTAGCGCAACATCTAGAAGGACTGATGTTGGGCCAATCTGGGCCCACACAGGCTTGACATAGAGCCAAAAGGACCAACGCAGAGCAGAAGCTACCCTCCACATAGAAAGTCGAAACTCCCGAAACATCTGAGAGAGGTTGATGCATAAGAACCAGGAGGTAGAAGAGACAACGCAGAAGCTAACGCAGAGCCTGTAAGGCTGACGTGGGGCCTACATAGGGCCAACACAGAGATAACCTATGTTAGTGAGTTCTACTGCCGAATCAGCCAAAAACTAGCGAGTGAAGTCAGGTAATCTCACTGAGTTTTCTACCATTATATTTTTTCCCTATCACTAGATTTCCAGGAGGGCATCCAACATTGTATTTAGAACTACTACCTAATAATAGAAAACCCTCAGAGTTGCTACACCAGTTTTCTCGCATTATGCTTTTTCGAGGACTATTTTGTCCAAAAACAACTATGTCCTATGTATCTTGTTCTTTGCTCAGTTTCTTGTTTCATGTAATCAAATTAAGTTGGTGTAGGCTACATAAGTAATTTACTTCAATATTATTCAAAAAATAACTTGATAATGTATATTAAAATCAAGTAGGAGAAGTAAATTTAGTTTTGTTGCAGTAGGGGTTCCTTGAGTGTAGGATTTTTCATAGACTGGGGAATTATAAACTCGGTAGAGACGATTTAGGTCTATCAATTGGATTTAAACTATTTTATTCAAATAGCCGTTATTTGCGCATTTACAATTAATAACCAGAACATTTGCGGGATAGAATTCGACAATTCAATGGTTAAATCATTAAATTATCAGGCAATATGGTGGTGGTTATTTTGGCCGAATGTGTGGCAGTGGGCAAAAATAGCAGGAGCATTGGCAGAGGGCAGAAGCAGTTTGCAAGGTAGGGTGGACGGTAGTTGCAAGTTGTAAATGGAGGAGGGGGTTCCACAATTGCTGGGAAGCCGACATGTAACCATAGGCGGTAAATTGAATACCGTTTTGCGGACTCCCCCCCTTTGTTAACCGTTGGGAGTGCAAGGGGTCCTGCAATCGCTCAGTGACTGTTGATGTGAGTGGAATTAATCTAGAATGTCCAAAGTTGCCTGGACTTTAATCTCTTCGGAAACATTATATATATAGATATACACACTATGTATTTGTGCCATAATAAAACTTAAAGCGACATTTAATATAGTGCACTTTATTATAAAGTGCATAAGGAAATTAACTTAACTTTAAATTTTTAGAAATCTATGCAATTTATGTAGGAATTTACAGGGTAAGTTCCTCAGACAGGACACCAAAGGACACCGCTCACAAACAGATCGCAGATCAATACACCAGTACTTTTGACGTGGTTAAAACCCTCAAAGAGGGAAACAGACTACGACTTGAGCCAATGCGACCACTTCAGGCAATTTATTAATAAAAGAATGAAAATTTACATAAGCTTCTCTCATGAACGGTTAACCTACAAATGACCCTCCATGCTCTTTAAATAGAGATCATGGACCAATCGGATGTTAAGCCACGGATCAAGTGTCGATAATACCAAGGAGAGAATGAACCATCAGATCAATACATATCGTGACCGTTGGATTGTAAGTTATAAAATGTACATAGTAAAGAAACACACTTTACCTAACTCTATACTAGACCAAGTTATACTTAACTATTTCCTATGTGTCGGAATATCCTAACATCCCCCCTTAAGAACAACTTGGGATAGGATTGAAGGATTTACAAATATGACACAATAGGAGAAGGAAGGAGGCACTAGAGCCTATACCCCCTTAGTGACAACTTCCTGAACTCGAACCATAAATCAAAGTTTAGTGAACTTCGCCTCTGTGAGAGACTTTGTAAAGATGTCTGCAACTTGATCATCTGTGGAACAATATTGCACTTCAAGAACATGGTCGTGGATGAGCTTTCTGATGAAGTGCATGTGCAGTTCAATGTGTTTGTTGCGTTGATGTTGGACTGGATCTTTGCATAGTTGAATGGCACTTTGATTATCACACCAAAGTGTAGTCGGATGTTGCTGCTGAAAGCCAAACTCTGACAGGATCTAACGAAGCCACAATTCCTTACTAGCTTCTACGACACCACGATACTCTGCTTCTGCTGAAGAAAGAGAAATGGCACCTTGTTTCTTGCAAGCCCATGTAATAGGTCCTGAACCAAGACTTAACACATAACCTGCAGTAGACTTCCGATCATCAGGGTCACCAGCCCAATCGGAATCAGTGAAACCAACCAATAGATGAGATGCTCCGGCACTGTAATGAATCCCAAACTGAACTATACCTCGAACATAGCCAAGTATTCTTTTAGCTGCTTTCCAATGACTTTCACGTGGTTTTTGCATAAACCGAGCAACAAGGTCAACAACAAAGGAAATGTCAGGACGAGTATGGGTTAGATACAAAAGTTTTCCTACAAGTTGACGGTATAAGGTAGCATCAACTTCAGGAGAAGTACAAGTGACTGAAAGTTTGACTCCAGACTAAAAGGGAGAAGGGGCTGGCTTACAGTCTTCCATGTGAAAATGGCATAGAATATCACAGGCATACTTGGACTAGGAAAGGGAAATACCTTCCTTGGATTGCAAGACGTGAAGGCCAAGAAAATAATGTAAGTGTCCTAAGTCTGTCATTTCAAACTTCCTTTTAAGGCTAGACTTCACATGGTTTATAAGGTTGGGATCACTACCAGTCAGGATAAGATCATCAACATAAAGAACAAGAATGATAAGAGACTTGCCCACTTTCTTGGTGTAGACAGTATTGTCAGAATGACACCTAGAAAAGCCATTTTCTAAAATAAAGTTATCCATTTTGGCATACCAAGCTCGAGGAGCTTGCTTGAGACCATAAAGGGATTTCTTAAGCCGACATACAAGGCTGGAGTCTGTTTGTATAAAGCCAATATGTTGTTCCATATAGATTTCTTCATGCAAGTCCCCATGCAAGAAAGCAGATTTAACATCCATCTGATGGACTTCCCATTTGAAAGAGGTAGCAAGGGAAAGAACAAGGCAGATAGAGTTCATTTTGGCAACAGGGGAGAAGGTTTCAATGTAGTCAATGCCTTCAACTTGTGAAAAACCCTTAGCAACAAGACGAGCTTTATGTTTATCAACTTTCCCATCTGGTCCATACTTGGTTCTGTAAACCCATTTGCATCTAACAAGTCTTCGTCCCTTTGGTAGAGGAACAAGATCCCATGTATCATTTGCCAATAATGAATGATATTCTTCATTCATAGCTGCTTCCCAATCTGGATGGCCTGAAGCTTCTGCAAAGGTGTCAGGATCATAATTCATTGAAGCTTGAGCCAGTAAAGAAGAGGCTCTATCAAACTAAGAACGTGTACGTCGCTGATCTGTAGGATCACCAGCAAGATCACCTGCTGCATCCCGAGTAGCATGGACCCATTTTGGAAGCTGAGGAGCTGAAGGAGGATCCTGAGAAGGTGGGGGAGGATTTTCATCCTCGCTTTCATCATCTGAAGAAGAAATATTTTCAAAAGTAGAAGAGATAGGGAGAGGTGGCACATCCACCGAACTAGGCTCGTAGGCCGATATATTTTCAGCAAACTTTACATCTCTTCTAATGATAACATTTTTGGACTTAATTGGAATAAGTCTATATCCCTTGACATCTTCAGAATATCCAACAAGAATACATTTTTCACTCTTAGGTACTAAATCTTTATGTTTCTCATCTGGAATATGGGCCCATGCTTCACTTCCAAAAACACGAAAGTGACTTACATCTGGTTTGATTGAGCTCCATGCTTCTTCTGGAGTGATATTCTTTAAAATATTAGTAGGATTTATTATGTAATTTGCACAGTTAATTGCTTCTACCCAATAATTAAGACTAAGTCCTTTAGATTGACGCATACAATTAGCCATTTCCTTTAAGGTGCGATTCTTCCTTTCAGCTACACCATTTCGTTGTGGAGTATATGGAACAGTATGTTGCATTTGAATTCCATTCTCAGTGCAAAAGTTGATGAATTTGTTGTTAACATATTCTCCGCCATTATCAGATCTTAGCTTAAGAATTTGATGTCCAGATTGTTTTTCAACAAAGGCCTTAAAGGCCAAGAACATGTTAAATACTTCACTCTTGAGTTTTAAGAAGTATACCCAAGTGCGTCTGGAGAAATCATCAATGAAAGTTAAAAAATACTTGTAGCCAGAGAATGAAACAACTGGAAGTGGACCACATAAATCATTATGCACGAGCTGTAAAGGGGCTGAGACGTGCCAAGAGGCACGTTTTTCAAAATTGTCCCGATGATGTTTCCGAGTACACATCCGGAACAAACACCATCTCTGCAAGACACCATTGGAAGACCTGTCACCATATTTTCTTTACATAGATTCTGAAGAGAGCAATAGTTTAAATGACCAAATCGCTCATGCCAAGTTTGCTCACTTCATCATTATGAGCAACAAATACTGAGGGAAGATTTGATGACCCAAAGTTGTGAAACTTATACAACCTTGTAGAATCATCAGCAATGCCAGTAACTAAAATCTGTCTAGGATCTCTTAGGTCCTTAATTACAACATCGTGAGGTGAAAATTCAACGATTTTACCTTCACCTGAATGGGTTATCTGATATATAGATAGAAGGTTGCAGGATAAGGTTGGAACACATAATACATCATTAAACTGACCATTGTCTGTATGAACAGTTCCAGTCCCTACAACACTAAGAGATCTATCATCACCAACATATATATTTTTGGCGTTACAATCATTTAAAGAAGAAAACATGGCTTTGTTTTTTGCCATGTGATAAGAAGCTCCAGAATCAATGAGCCACTCCTGAGAATGAGAAGAAGAAGATACATTTAGTGCATAGCCAGACTGAGATGCTTGACAACCACATGCAGAAAGTGCCATTCCTGAAGATGAAGTTGAAGTTGAAGAGTGCTCCAAATGGATGTTATGCTTCTTCATTGCTGCTTCCAAGGCTTCCATCTTCTTAAAGCATTTAGATTCTAAGTGGCCATCTTGATTACAAAAGTTGCAATGTTTATCAGTCTTCTTCCCTTTGTTTTTATTTGTCTTATCATTTTGAGGCTGAGATTGCTTAGGACCCTTGTTTGGTTTAGGACCATTCCTTTTAGGATACAACTTCTTAGGATTCTTTGGATTTGGTTGTTGTTGGGCAGCTAACGCTTTCTTAGAAGAGTTTCCAAGATTAAGAAGACCAATGTGTAAGAGCTTTTCTTGTTATCTTATTAAAGAATAAAATAAATAATCAAAGGAAGGGGACTTGTAGTCTTGTCCTTGAGAAATGAAGGCTTCACTTGTAGAATGGAAGGTGGAAACAAACACAGAGTAGGCTGGTCCCAACTTAGTAAGAATGGAATAGATAAGGTTACTATCTTCTTTCTTAACCTTAACACCTTCCAAAAGAAGTCTAAGAGTCTTGAACTTGGAAAAAAAATCTTCAATGCAATAAAAATTATTGGGGTCCAATGTAAGCAACTCATTTTAAAGTTGATGGGCTCTAAGTTCATTTTTTATTCCATAAACTTTAGTAATCTGTTTCAATGCTTCATCAGGAGTATCAAGTTCTGCAATATGGAATCTAAGATCTGGAGAAATAGACATCCCTATCAATCCACGTGCTTGATCTTGCCTATTTTCCCATTTAGCTACCTTATCTTCATCTTTCGGTTTGGTTTTTTGGCATGTGGCTATTCTGTAGAGACCTTTACTTCTAAGTAAATCCACAATGTAGGACCACCATTGGAAGTAGTTGGTGCTGTCAAGAATAACTTGGCATGGACTTTCCATTTTAACAGAAACTGAAGCTATAGATGCTAAAACTAAGTGTTCCAATGGAATGATCTTGAAAAATTAGGCTGTAAAAAAAAAACGGTTCTGAAAACGGCTTCCAGATGAAGAAGTTATGGCTTTTTGAAGAAAATTTGATGAAGATGCCGACGAAGTGCGGGAATGTGCGGAAATGAAAAATCCACCCCCACAAAAAGGAGACTTGAACTCAAGACCTCTACTCTCATAAATTAGCTTTGGACCAAGTGAACTATACAAAAAGTTTGAGAGAGAGGGGGGGGGGGGGGGGGTTGAAGCTTTGGGTTGCGTGCTTGCTTTGAGAAAGATATTTTTCCCTACAAAACAAAAAAACACAAAACCCAACACGGAGATACAAAAAAAAACGAACCTTGCGGCCCGAAGTTAGCTTTAGCCGGAAACTAAATATTTTCCTCAATGTTTCTGATTTTCCGAGATCACACTAAGGCGCAGCGGAAAAGAGCATCCGCATGAGAAAAATCCTTCCTTTCTGTTTCTGATTTGCCCAGATCGCACAGAGTCGCGGGGCAAAGAGCATACGCAGAAATGAAAGGTATAAATCCGGTAATAAAAAAAGGCTAAATAAACTGAAACCGAAATAAACAGAGAGAAAATAACTGTAAACTGCAAATAAACACTATATACCTCCAGATCTTAAAAATGACGCAGCTAGGGCTACCGAAAACCTTTTCGCGTGAAACGAAAGGGGTTCCTAACTGGAACAGATGCTCCCAACACAATAGAGTAGTCCTCTCGGCCCGAAAGCAGTCAGAAACAATAGATCTAGGAAATGGTAGTCGGATGCAGTTCTACCGGCTTCAGATTTGGATCACCAACGGACGCGGCCCTCAAATAGCTCTGATACCATGTAGGAATTTACAGGGTAAGTTCCTCAGACAGAACACCAAAGGACATCGCTCACAAACAGATTGCAGATCAATACACCAGTACTTTTGATGTGCTTAAAACCCTCAAAGAGGGAAACAGTCCACGGCCTAAGCCAACGCGGCCACTTCAGGCAATTTATTAATAAAAGAATGAAAATTTACATAAGCTTCTCTCATGAATGGTTAACCTACAAATGACCCTCCATGTTGTTTAAATAGAGATCATGGACCAATCGGGTGTTAAGCCACGGATCAAGTGTCGATAATACCGAGGAGAGAATGAACCGTCGGATCACTACATATCGTGACCATCGGATTGTAAGTTACAAAATGTACATAGTAAAGAAACACACTTTATCTAACTCTATACTAGACTAAGTTATACTTAACTATTTCCTATGTGTCGTAATATCCTAACAATTTAAAAGATAAATGCATGTCCATTTCAGGGACAATCTGGGTGTGGTGAGAAATACTTTCCTCGGTAGGAGGGAGTGTTGATTTTTAATGTACCTTGGACAAGTGGTTTACCATAGGTTAGTCTCTACCTAGGGAAAAGTGTCCAAAATAATTTTTTTCTTGAGTGTGACTTTATAAAGTGAAAGTGATTGTATAAGTGGTAAAGTCAATATTAAATTATAAAGTGAAAAGTGACTTTAGACAAAGTACAATGTGGGTACTTTATTTAATGGCTGAGTTAAAAAATAGAAAGTGAGAATTAAATGCACATTTATTCTCATCCCTTGATCTAATGAATCTGAGCCATTAGATATGAGGGTTGCCCAAAAGTCATTTAGGGAAAAAAAGAGGGAAAAGAAAAGAGAAACTACATTCATTCTTCATTAGCAGATTGGAGAAAGGAGGTTGAGAGATGGAGAAAAGTTCTGAAGGAGAAATTTGTTGTAGCAAGCTGAAGGAGTGATTTATGGGCAAAGCTGGGCATGTAAATCAAGGTTTAGAAGACATCAGAAGGTACAGTATGAACAACATTGAATATTGTGAGATGCACGTCGTTCAAGAAAAGTTTTTGAAAAAAAATCCATATAGTCTATACAGTGGTATGGAAATCCATACAATCCATACGGGACAGTCTGTACAGTCGTATACGTACAGTACATATTTTCAGCTTCATGTGGGCATGAAAATTGAGGCAAAGTGGGCACGATTTTCAATTAGTTTTGGGCTGAAGAGATAACTTGTATTTCGCTGTTTTTTTTTGTTTGCAAATGTATTTTTCCTAAACTTGAAAGATAAATAAATTTGAAGAGCTCCTTAGCAGGTTTTCCCCAAAGAAGATTGAAGGGGTTTTGCTTGGGTCTAAGTTGACCAAAAATCCGTGTGTATTTTTATGTGTGTTGCTGAATAGTTACGTCCATATTTATTTTCAGCATGTGTTGACAGTCCCATGTGTTTTAATATGAAAATTTCATTTCCAAAATTTTATATGTTGAATGTATGTTTATGGGAAAGGGCATTTAAATGAATGGGAGTGATAAGGTGAAATTAAAATTGGGTTGGAATTGTTGGAAATTTTTTTTAGTCATCACATTTCAACATGTATCAAAGGTACAGGCTGAAAATTGCAGTTTGAACACTAGACAATGATTTGGGACAACAAATAGTGGTTTTGACAACAAACGGAATTTTTGGACAACAAAATGATATTTTGGGACAACAAGGTGAAATTTCACATACACTGAACTTTTGGGACAACAAGGTGTGCTAGAAAGTTCATCTCTCCATTTTCTTGGTTTTGTAAATTTTGGATAGCAGTCATGACCATGTTCTTAAGGATAGAGGACAAATTAGATGGGATATCCAACTCTTCCATTTGGAAGGACATAATTCAGACAGTGTTTGAGGAGGCAGCAGTTTGGGACATAGTGCGGCAAGTGGTTGTACCTCCTACTGCTGCAAATGAACTTGTCGAATTCACAAAAATTAATGCAAAGGAAAAAAGGACTTTTGATGGACAGTCTAAAGGATCATTTGGTTCCTCAAGTGAGAGGAAACACATATGCATATCAAATGTGGACAACTCTAACCACTCTCTATCATAGTACCAATGAGAGCATGAAGATGGTACTTAAAGAACAATTGAAGAACATCATGATGACAAAGGCTAAAAGTGTAGCTCATTGTTTTGGCAGGGTCAAATAGGTACATGATGATTTGACTGTTATTGGTGAGATAGTTGCACCCATAGAGTTAGTCAAGATAGTTGTAGCGGGACTGCCTAAGTCTTGGGATGTCTTTGGAGATGTTGTTACCTCTAGGGAGAATCTTCCCAATTGGGACAAATTCTGGGATGATTGTGTGCAGCATGAGATGCAGAAGATTGGCAGTATTGGGGTGATGATAGAAGATGAAGAGGATGTAGCCTTAACATCCAGGGGTAAGAACAAAGGGAAGTCCAAGAAAGGGGCCTCATCATATGGGGCTAAGGGAAAGGAGAATAAGAAGAAGAAAGATACAGATATATTTCCTACTCTACTAGATCTTCAGTTGCTTTAAAGAGTGAGGTCTCAGTCGCTTTAAAGGGTTCAAAGCTCTTGTGGAAAAGCAGACAAGTAGGAAGATTTGGGTCTTGTGGTTAGACAATGGTGGTGAGTACAATGATGGTGGGTTTTCTGACTTCTATGCACATGACGGCATTAGGAGAGAGTTCATGGTTACTTACAACCCCCAGCAAAATGGGGTGTCTGAAAGGAAGAACAGAACTATTGTTGGGGATGCTAGAGAAATGATTCATGATTAGGGGTTCCCTTTGTTTTTGTGGGATGAGGCCTGCAATACTACTATTTATCTTTAGAACAAGAGTCCTCACAAAGTATTGGGGAATATGACTCCGGAGTAGTCTTTCACTGGAGAGAAGCCTCATGTGGCACATCTTTGTATCTTTGGATGTCTCACATATTCTTAAATCCCCAGGGAGCAAAGGATGACCCTGTAACCCATGGCAGAGAAGGGTATCTTTATGGGTTACAACGAGACTTCGAAGGCCTATCAGATCTTCATTCCTTCTAAAGAGAGAGTGGTGATTAGGAGGGATGTAAAGTTCGAGGAGGAGAGGGCCTATTGTAGATCACAGAAGTATGATGAGAGAGAGTCACAAACTTCTCCTCAGTAGGGAGGTCAGGTACAGGAAGCAGGACCTCAGGGTTCTGGATCGAATGGTACAGGAGATACTTTAGTGTCATTGACATCTGGGGCACCAGTGGTGAGTTCACTAAGCACTTCTTTAAGGAGTCCATTGGTACAAAGTTCACATGGCACTTCAGCTGACACAGGAACAGGTGCCAGTATAGGTTCTTCGAGGATAGGTGTTGGTACAAGCACACCAGGGTCAATTGGCAAACCTTCAGGTTCACCAGACTTGAGGGAAGAGGATGAGGTTCCCTATGGGGAAGCTTATTTAGGGAAGAGGAGGCCAAAGGGGCTTCAAGACACCTTGAAGGAAGAAGAGTCCATTGGTCCTCTGAAGAGGGTGAACAGGGAGAGTGTGCCAACTGAGCGGTTTTGCAGTTATGTAGCCAAGGCTACCAACATTGTTGACTCTGAGCCTACTAGCTATGAGGAGGTTTCCATCTAGGAGGTATGGAGAGAGACTATGGTGGAGGAGTATGCCTCTATCATTAAGAAAAATGTCTGGGAAGTGGTGCCTATGCTTGAGGGCAAGTCGGTTGTGACTTCCAGGTGGCTCTACAAGATCAAGCATGCTGCGGATGGCAGCATTGAGAAGTTCAAGGCAAGGTTTGTGGCTAGAGGGTTCTCATAGATAGAGGGAGTAGGCTATGATGATATCTTTTCTCCCATAGCTTGGTACACTTATATCTGGTCCCTTATTTCTATTACTATAGAAATGGGTTGGTAGATACCTCAAATGGATGTAAATACCACATTTCTGAATGAAGTTATAGAGGAGGAGGTGCATGTTGAGCAACCACATGGATTTGAGGTACTTGGTGTTGTGGGGAAAAATGCCTATGCAGGACGATCCTATCCACCTAAGGTGTGACAGTGCCTTAGCAACAAACAGAGACAGCTATTCTAGTATTTCTTCCTTTATGAATTAAGAATGAAGAGAGATGGATGGACTAACCGGTGTCTTCCGTTTGTCCCTCGATCCGGTTTCTCTTCTCTTGGAGAGTTCCCAACTACTTGCCTTCTCGCTCGCCCAGCTTCAAGAGGTTTCTGCAAGATCACAAGAAGAGAACACTACACAAGACATGGATTCATATTCATAACTAGTTCAGGATAGAAATAAACTAAACATACTAATGAAATCATACATCAAGAATACATCAGTATATAGGAGAAACCAAGATAGCTTTATTGATGAATAACAAGGTTCAGGAAGAGATACAACCCAGAGGGCTCCAATCCAGCATCTCCTTCCCAGCAAATGGAATTCCTATCTTCACCCCCTTCAAAGCATTAAGCACCCAATGATTCCAATCTCAAACCAACAGCAATTCTTTGCAATAACAAAATTCCAGCCTCTAGATCTCATGGAGGAGAGATCCATATATAGATGTTTGGAGAGAGGATGAGTCAGCTTGAGATCTGACTAGTGTCCTCTCCCTCTGTCAGTTCTTGATTCCACTTGGAGGTTCTTGATTCCACTTGGAGATTTGGAACCTCTTACTCATCACCAGTCGAATTCCCTGAGGCAAGTGTCATTTTGGAAGCTTCCTGGGTTCTGACACCTTGAGAAATGAACTTGCCACATGTCCACCCTTTCTCAGCGCAGGTAGCCAGGGTTGCCTTTGACATTCAGCGCAGGTAGCCAGTATAGCCACTGAAATGATCCTGAATTGACTTGTTTTTGAGCAGTTTCTGGTGGAGAACTTCTGTGAATTGCTGTGGTTTGTTAGCCTTGTTCCTCTAGGGGTAGGAACAACATGTTCAGGGACTTTGGATCCCTTAGATTATGGACATTTCATGCTCAATGCTGTAAGGCACAAAAATGTCTATAACAGTTGCCCCCTAAAGTATGAGGTCGTTTATCTGGTGAAATGCTTTATCAGGGGGATCCGAAGTTCATCCAATGCTGGGAGGAGACCTGTAATAAGATACAATACAATACATTATTTTTCATACTGCTTTCATGATCTAGCTGAGGCGGGCATTCCCATGCTCAGCTTTATAAATTCATTTTTCTGTACATAGAACAGACAATCGTCTGATGGTAGACTGACAATTTTGCTGAAATTATCATTCTTTGAGTAGGATGATTATCTGCTGCAATGATGTACATGTCAATGTCTTTATCTTTCCTGAATATATATCGCAGCCCGGATGGATGAAACTAGATCCGGGGTCTTCAAACTCGTTCGATATTCACTCTAAGTACAAGTCGATCCATGTGAGAAATGTTCTGAAGTCGAACATGGAAAGACATCGCTTGATTACCGGTCAATGATGTAAACCGTTAACAAGCGCGAGAGGAATCACCGATAATGACAATGACCCTCAAGGTACTGCAGTACAATTCACGTGGTGTGAATAAAGGACTTAGCGTCGAACACCACGCAAAATCTTTCGGTCGAAGGTCATTGATGTATACCTGTCGCCGGAAGTGAGAAACTTGCCATTGAGGCATGCAAGCTTCAAAGTACTGAAGGGGTTGTTCCTAGATCAACTTCTTGGATAATGAGCTGATGTCGACAAGAAGCGATCCGTCAAAGGAGGGCCTTAATGAATCCCACATCAATGACACGGAACGAAGCTAATGATTTTGATGGAGGTGAAAACGATCTGTGACATATGATTCAGGGTGGCGGTCATGAAAGGATGAAGGATAATGTACGACAGTGGATGGGACACGGTTGACTTTTCTGAACGACTTCTCTTGAACATATGGCGACACTGATGCGATGGATCGGTAGCATTACCCCAAATATGGATGGTATGGCGAGACCATGGTGATGTGACCGGTGAATGAAACAACCCAACCCGATTGTGGTACGGAGGAAAAGTGTCATGTTCAAGAGCGACTTGCTACCATCAAAGTTTTCTTGAGTTTCTCCCAATTTTTCCCCAGTCATTGCTGACCAGTACCTCTTTATTTTTGTCAAGCTTGAGGAGGATAACATATGCTTGTTCTATAACCTGCCCTTCGGGCAAGCCCATCGCTATGTTTTAACGAGCCTAGCGATAGTGAAACTCGTTCTCGTCTAAAGACAAGTTTGTTGCTATTTAATGATTTTAACGAGTCTAACGACAAGGATAACTCGGTCCTTTTCATTTTTAGAGAGTCTGAAAAGGTACATAAAGTTAACTCCAAAAGTCCTTTTTCGTCATCTAATCCCTTAAGTCCGAAAAAGTATAAAACAATACAGAAGGGATGAGTTTTTGATAGTTTTAACGAGCCGAATAAAACAAGCACTCGATCTTTTTGTGCAATAATCCCTCAGGTCCAAAAAGATTAAAATCTAGAGGAGGGATAGCACTTCCTGTCCCTTTAACGAGCTGGAAGGTCAAGGACTCGGCAATCTTTTCATATTTTATGAGTCAGTTGAAAAGAGCTTAAAGAAGACTCGTCTTTTGAGGAACGAGTGATGAAACAGGGTTAGCAGCTGATTCCAGGTACAGGTTGGAATTTTCCAATCACGGCAGTGTCACAAGGATGGCTAGGTGAAATCACTCTTCGCAGCTGTTCCTCAAAATGGGTAAACAATCATATGGAGGTGAACGATCGGCCAAATGAAAAGTGGAGGTGACGGTGCAAACACAACCAAGGCTTTAATGGCTGATAAGGTTACATTCACAGTGGTTATTTACCAGGTAGTTCATTTTTTAATGAGCTTGAACGTGGATTGAAACACTTGCTCGATCTTATGTTTATTTTTTAACGAGCATGAACTATGCGCTAAAATTGCTCGGATCTTGCGTTTATTTTTTAACGAGCATGAACTGTGTGCTAAAACTGCTCGAATACCCAGTCATATGATAAGAATGTCTCATTAAGATTCTTTTTTATGGAGCTTCATCTTATAAAGCTATGCCCCGCATCCTTTCGTTATCCAAGTTCGGAAACGACTAATCCTACGAGTTTAAAGGGTTAGACCTACAGGTTTAAAGGGAAGGACCTAAAAATTTAAAAAATAAATAGCCGCCCCTTGCTTGCACTCCAAAAGGTTTGCATGCCCCCAGGTATAAAGTATGATTTCGAAGTTACCCCTCAATTTGCAAGTAAAACATTTGTTCTACCAGGAAAGACCTACCTCTTTCAGGTTACCCAAAGATTGTTCCGTTAATCTTTCAAACAAAACACTTCTTCGGCGGTGTCTATCGAGATAGACAAAGGTGAATGACCTTAGTGCCAAACACGTAACTTTGACAAAAGAATCTTATTCTAGAATAACCCTCTTCCAGCATGGGCGAGGTACAGACTAGTCATATTCTCCCGTGGAAACCTACCCTATACCCAAAGTTTTCCTGCCGAAGCAGACCAGGACGCATGCCCCCTGGGTTCCAATCATATCCTCCCGGATTACTCGCACTCATCAGGAGGACGGACCGTGGGTTGAGACATTTCTTGCGTGAAGAGACCATTTAGGGATGGTACATGACTATTTGCGATGCATGATCCGGGAAATGAAAGTTGGTCCACGAGCTTGACCACTCTTCCTCCATGCGGAAAACACATTACTCTAAAGAGTGAGGAGACGAGGGCCCCCATGCAATATATATAGTCTCGTCCAAGGAGTAGGTTATAATCCAAGGGTCCTTGAATGACCATCACATTCATTTGAACGGTCTTCCCTTTCAATGTTATGGGCACATTGGGGAGGATCCCTAAAGGTCGACTGGTTCCTTTATCAAAGCCTGATAGATTTCTCATTTCAGGCAAAAGCGCTAGCGAACCAAGCGCTTTCCAAGCAATAGAGGAAAGGATACTCACAGATGCCCCCTCATCAATGATAGTGCCAGCCATTACCATTCTGTATATTTGAACGATAATTCTGAATGGTATGCTTGCTGGCAACCGGGGTCTGCCTAGTTGGTTCCAGTCGAACGAGACAACTAGGTTGCTTGGTGGTGGGACCGAATAGACGGCCGAGTATGACTCTGACGAAGTTCCTTCCTGCGATAAAGGAATGGGAAAATTGCCCCCTTGTTCGTTGGAGTCTGTGTTGATGAAGAGAATTTGGACGGTGTCGTCTTTATTCTCCTCTGTGATGGTATCATTCGAAGATAGAGCCTCTGAAGGCAAAACCGGGTCAACTGCCACCTCAACCTTTTGACTTTCGTCAGGCATGGATCCAAACGGTTCATCTTCAATGATAGGTGCTTCGGCTGACCACCTGGGCGGGCCAGCCGGGTTCTCAACTAGTGAAGGACTTGGCAGGAGTTTTTGATATCCAGGAGGAAGTTGCGCTCGTAAAATCGGGCAATCTTCCAAAACTCTTTTAGCCTCGTCTAAGAAGGGACAACGGTGGATGACGTGGTCACCTTCACATAGTTTGCAGGGAAATCTAGCTTTCCCTCTCTGTCCTGGGACTTCACTTTCACTAGTTGACGGTGAGCAATCAACATGGCTATCAGAGGTTGACGCTACCGAATTGTGCAAACGGGGAGACCAGTCCCTTAGTATCCGAGGGATGCAGGGACAATCTCTGTGGAAGTGGTCTCCCTTGCATATGACACATGGCGATTTAGGCCTGGTCAGTGCTGTGTGTGGATTTTTGTCAGACGACACTTGTTTTCCCCCAGTCGCTTTTGGCTTCTTCTTCTTCTTCTCTTTCTTCTTCTTTTCCTTCTTCTCCTTAGGAACTTGGTTTTTTGTTTTACCAGTTCTGTCAAGCGAAGAGGAAGGAGGAGAGGAAGAGTTAGATGAAGTAGAAGGCTGGTTGGCAACTCTGGTCTGGTCTAACTGTTGACTCGACTGTTCAGGAATAGTTGTGTTCTGAACGACATTGGTTGAAAAGAGCCAGACCAGCAAGCCAATTGTCAGTCCTAGAAGCGACAATGTGGCCATATGGGGCGCACCAACATCTCCCCAAGAGGAGAAGGGACTAGGATTTCCACCAAGGGGAATTCCTTGGTTGGTGTGCTCCATTTTTTCAACCTAAAGATCAACGTGGGAATAGGGGTGATTGTTCCGTTTAAAATAAATTTTAACGACGCTTTAGACACAACTTGCTTTTTCAATTTTAAAGAGTCGAGAAAAAGCTAAAGATGACTCTAGTCTCCTTCGATGTTTTAACGAGCCCGAAGTGACAAATGCTCGGATGGACTTTTTCCGTTATAGAGTCTGAAAAAGGCCAAAAGGAACTGCTCTGGAGTTCTAGGTAGAGGGTGTGCCAAAATTTTCGCAAAACCGCAGAATACTTTTTAGGGTACGGGCGGTCGATCTTCCTGAATGCTGTGTTCAGTGCATTGCGATCAGTAGGGCAGCCGACACGGCTTCCTAAGGATAAAGGTTTTATGCCTATAGGGGTCTCCCAATATATACGCGACGGTACGTGGGAGCACAATCCGTACTGGCGCTATCGTCCCTCAGGAGGAATCACCCACCATCCACGAGATCGACAGTCACCAGGCTTTACGACGCCGGAACACGTCTCTAGCCTAGACCTCTATGTTGTGCGTTATGTTGCAAAGCGTTGTTAAGTTCATTCAATTTATTTTAGGTTGATCTTTTTAGAAGTTTGCCTTTCAAGGTTCACCACGAGACGTATGATACAATTCCTAAATGCAGTCTAAAGATGATAAGCAAGCTTTATATCTTTTCAACTTTGAAAATCCTAGCTACTAAGGGAAAAGAAAGACACCATCTTTTCTCAAAGAGCAATCAGCACACTCTAATGCACTTTTCCTAAATCAGACATGCAAACTATCAAGATGCAAATGCACAATGCAGGTGTTTGTTTTCCGCTTTCTTAGTATTGATGCCTACAAAGAAAGCCTTTTGTACAATTTTGAATTTGCTTTTAAATGACAAATACAAACAAGTTTACTTTTTCGAAATCAGAGAGGGTAGAAGAGATTACAACACTTAACGATTTTCGAAATGAATACTTGTTTCGACACTTAAAAGAGACAAACTCAAACCAAATGCAAAAGTAAATGTATAATCAACTGCAAATAGCCAATGAACTCTCTTCTAAGATCACAATCAACAGATCTGAATCAAGGGCTACAGGATGATTATTTCACTAATGCAAAGGAAAACTGTAAATGATGCCACAAACACATAAAAACACTCATAGTCTTTTTGTACAAAAGGAGGCGGAATTTAAGCAGAGAGAAGGAGTTATCAGACTGGTACCTATGTTGGTTACAGGCTGCAAAAATCAGAGATCAAAACAAGGCAAAACAGAGCAGAGAACCCCAGTTGCACAAGGGAAAACTGGTTCAGCGCAACCTCAACACAGAGGTTTTGACATTCAGTGCAGGTAGCCTTCACGGGACCTGCGTTGAAATGCAGAATCCCTTCACTGGATCTGCGCTGAAGGAGAAACTCTCGTTTCTCACTGGGTTCTGGGTCACAGATTGCTATTTAATCCACTGTTTCAGGCCAAATCAAAGCAATAAGCAAGGTGTAATCAAAGAGATGCTTTGAGGGGGTACTAAGATCTATCACAAAGGATCATCAAATCATTTGTGAGTCGATTGTTCAGATCATAGACAAGTCCAGTGATTGGATCAAAGCAGCAACTGTCTACTTTGCATCTGGGAATAGCAGATGCAGTTCGATTGTTGCTGTCGAGTCTATGAAACAAACAATGATAGAAACACAAATAAAATGACTAAACAAATCTCCCCAGTGGAGTCGCCAATTTGTTGTGGGGAAAAATGCCTATGCAGGACGATCCTATCCACCTAAGGTGTGACAGTGCCTTAGCAACAAACAGAGACAGCTATTCTAGTATTTCTTCCTTTATGAATTAAGAATGAAGAGAGATGGATGGACTAACCGGTGTCTTCCGTTTGTCCCTCGATCCGGTTTCTCTTCTCTTGGAGAGTTCCCAGCTACTTGCCTTCTCGCTCGCCCAGCTTCAAGAGGTTTCTGCAAGATCACAAGAAGAGAACACTACACAAGACATGGATTCATATTCATAACTAGTTCAAGATTAGAAATAAACTAAACATACTAATGCAATCATACATCAAGAATACATCAGTATATAGGAGAAACCAAGATAGCTTTATTGATGAATAACAAGGTTCAGGAAGAGATACAACCCAGAGGGCTCCAATCCAGCATCTCCTTCCCAGCAAATGGAATTCCTATCTTCACCCCCTTCAAAGCATTAAGCACCCAATGATTCCAATCTCAAACTAACAACAATTCTTTGCAATAACAAAATTCCAACCTCTAGATCTCATGGAGGAGAGATCCATATATAGATGTTTGGAGAGAGGATGAGTCAGCTTGAGATCTGACTAGTGTCCTCTCCCTCTGTCAGTTCTTGATTCCACTTGGAGATTTGGAACCTCTTACTCATCACCAGTCGAATTCCCTGAGGCAAGTGTCATTTTGGAAGCTTCCTGGGTTCTGACACCTTGAGAAATGAACTTGCCACATGTCCACCCTTGCTCAGCGCAGGTAGCCAGTATAGCCACTGAAATGATCCTGAATTGACTTGTTTTTGAGCAGTTTCTGGTGGAGAACTTCTGTGAATTGCTGTGGTTTGTTAGCCTTGTTCCTCTAGGGGTAGGAACAACATGTTTAGGGAATTTGGATCCCTTAGATTATGGACATTTCATGCTCAATGCTATAAGGCACAAAAATGTCTATAACACTTGGGTGGGAGACCCATGTATGCCGGTTGAGGCGAGCACTCTATCGACTTAAGCAAGATTCGAGAGCATGGTATTCGAGGATTGATACTTACTTGCAGTAGATGGGTTTCACGAAGAGTCATGCAGATCCGAACCTATACTACATTATTGTAGGGGATGATCCACTCATTCTTGTGTTGTATGTTGATGAATTGTTCATTACTGGGGCAAATAGACTGATTAGTGGTTGCAATGAGGATCTTTCTATGGAGTTTGAGATGTAGGACATTGGGTTGATGCATTACTTTTTGGGGCTTGAGGTGTGGCAGGAGGAGGGGCATATCTTTCTCGGGTAGGGGCAGTATGTTGTGGATGTGTTGAGAATATTTCACATGGCAGACTGTAGACCCATGCCTACACCTATGATCACCAACTAGAAGAAGCTTCATGCTTCAGATTCTAGTTTGGTGGATCCCACATTGTATAGGGAACTGATTGGGTCCTTGATGTATTTGGTCAACACTAGGCCAGTATATGCTTTGCAGTGAACACACTTAGCCAGTTCATGGTTGAGCCCAGGAAGATGCATTGGGTAGCTGCAAAGCACATTCTTCACTGCATGTAGGGGAGTGTTGATTATGATCTGGACTATAGGCGAGGAGATGGAGTGAGGTTGGCAGGTTACACAGATTCAGGTTGGGCAGGTTGTGCTTCTGACAGGAAAAGAACTTCAGGGTGTTGCTTTAGATTAGGTTCGGCAGTTGTGTCTTGGTTCAGTCAAAAGCAAAAGTTAGTTGCTTTGAGCTCTTCTGAGGCTAAGTATATGGCTGCTAGAAAGGCTAGTTGTGAGGCCATTTGACTTTGCAAGTTGTTGTATGGCCTATTTGATCAGGAGTTGAGACCGACAGTTATTCACTGTGATAATCAGAGTTTCATTAAACTCATGGAGAATCCAGTGTTTCATGACATGTCAAAACACATTGAAATTAGATATCATTTCATCAAGGACAATGTTCAAAAGGGGGAAGTGAAGCTGGAGTATATATCAACAGATGAGCAAGTGGTCGATGTTCTCACACAGTCCTTGCCAAGAGGCAAGCATGTCCATTTCATGGAAAAACTAGGTGTGGTGAGAAATACTTTCCTCGGTAAGAGGGAGTATTTATTTTTAATATACCTTGGATAAGTGGTTTCCCATGGGTTAGTCTCTACCTAGGGAAAAGTGTCCAAAATAATTGTTTTCCTAAGTGTGACTTTATAAAGTGAAAGTGACTTTATAAGTGGTAAAGTTAATGTTAAATTATAAAGTGAAAAGTGACTTTAGACATAAAGTACAATGTGGGTACTTTATTTAATGGGTGAGTTAAAAAATAGAAAGTGAGAATTAAATGCACATTTATTCTCATCCCTTGATCTAAATGAATCTGAGCCATTAGATCTTAGGGTTGCCCAAAAGTCATTTAGGGAAACAAAAGGGGGAAAGGAAAAATAGAATACATTCATTCTTCATGAACAAATTGGAGAAAGGAGGCTGAGAGCTGGAGAAAAGTTTTGAAGGAGAAATTTGTTTCAACAAGCTGAAAGAATGATTTCTAGGAAAAACTGGGCATGGAAATCGAGGTTTAGAAGACAACAAAAGGTACAGTATGAACATCATTGAATGCTGTGAGCTACGCGTCATTCGAGATAATTTTTTGAAAAAATAAATCTGTACAGTTCATACAACGATACATAAGCCTGTACAGTCATATCCGTACAATACATATTTTCAGCTTCAAGTGGGCACAAAAATCGAGGCAAAGTGGGCATGGTTTTAAAGGAGTTTTGGGATGAAGAGATAAGTTGTATTTTGCTATTTTGTTTTGTCTGCAAATGTATTTTTCCTGAACTTGAAAGATACATAAATTTGAAGAGCTCTCTAGCAGGTTTTCCCCGGAGAAGATTGAAGGGGTTTTGCCTGGGTCTATGTTGACCAAAAATTTTTGTGTATTTTTTTGTGTGTTGCTAGTCTGGTTATGTCCATATTTATTTTCAGCATGATTTGACATTCCCATGTGTTATAATTTGAAATTTTCATTTCTAGAACTCTATGTTGAATGTATGTTTATGGGAAAGGCCATTTAACTGAATGGGAGTGATAAGGTGAAATTAAAACTGGGTTGGGATTTTTGGAAACTTTTTTATAGTCATCAAATTTCAACAAATATTAGATATTTTAATATTATATTTCAAATTTTAAAGATCAAATTTTACGTATTTATAAAGAAAATCTAAAAAAAAACACAATATTTAAACATTATTCTCGATAGTATTAAAACATCCTATTTTGATGAAAGGAATATTTTTTTCGCTTTCCAAATGAAAATAATTGGTTATCATAGTAATTTGTTTATTCTATTTTGTCAAACATTAAATTATTAAACCAAAAGTAACTCTTCAAATACGACCTTCCATGATCCCTGCACCCATTGCTAATTTTGCAAGGTGTGCTGAATTGCATGGCAACATCAAAATTGTAATATTTTTGAAAGAAACATCTCCCAATACCGACATCTATGCATTATTTTTGCAATGTGAGTTGACGTGCATCATACTCTTTGTAAAATAAGAAATTTAAATATTTGTCAAAGAAATGTTGTCAAGTTATGATATCAATGGAAGCAAAAGGAGCGTATTGATGGTTCAAAGTGTAAACGCTAACTCTGCACACCGACCTTTTCGCTTATGACAACATTATAATTGGTTGGTTGCATACATGATGCAACAACCGGTTATGTCCTATTTTTAACATATGAGTTGGACACAAGAGTTTCTCTACACTGTTTATCTCTTATTTTTAACATGCTAGGTTGACACATGGGTTTTTCTTCCAAATGTAGAATTCCTTTCACAAACTCACGAGTGACGCAATACAAAAGTAAGGGTTGCCAACTTGTTTAACGGTAGTAGCCCACCATAATATCTAAATATGTCACCCCAAGGTTGGGCACAATGTTAACCAGAGCACATGTCATGGGCGATATCTCCATCACATGATTTTCAATGAAATATCACACGAAATGTGACAAAAATGGATTTTGGGCAAGAGCATGTCAACATGAGGTATTGGAAAACTATCACTTGGAGTTTCCATTGGGAGCATGTGGACAACTTGGTGGCACAATGGATGTGGACGACCATGCTCCCAACTTGATCACATTGTACAGACCTCCCTTAGGGCGCATTTTTTTTTTTTACAAACCAAATTCATCATAGTAGCAACTAATAATAAGATGTAGGGAAACATGCTAGTGTTTTATTAATCAATAAGTAATGTCGTTTAAGTTATCGTGTTGCAAATAATAAGCAAATAAATATTTTCATTTTAAACTAATCGTCCACTAGCAACATCCATTATGAAAGTCACATATTAATTAAATACACATCAACATGAGAAGCACATATTAATTTTAAGACACATACATCAATAGTCCATAAATTTACAATTCAAATATCATATCCTTCATTTTTACAATCTCATAATTATATACAACAATAAGCATGTAATAGAATTTTGTGGAAACACGAGGTACCATTCACCAAACAGATGGAGATTCGAACTTGGATTTGTTGCTTCTTTTACTCTTTGCTTGTTTTCTGTGTACACATGTGAAAGTTGTTGTGTTCTAACCAAATGTCCTTGATCTCCCAGTGTACTCATTGGGTACTCTTCTTTCCCATGGACCCTCGAGCTATAATGGGAATGTAGGGTAGAGGAAGAAACTAGTGGATGGAAGAGAGCGCTCTTGGCTAAATAGTTCCTTCTCTAGTGGCCTCCACCACACCAAACTCACTATAGACTTTGTATTCACTCAAAGTATCATTATGTAATTCATCCAATAGTAGGGAAAAAATTGATCTCTCTCCCATAGCTTGCTCCTTTTCTAGAAGGCTTCATAGATGACACTTGTCATTTCATGCAAAATAATTATTTTATTAATCTAAAAGTTTGATTATTCACTCATCCACGTGTTAGCCTCTCACCAAGGATCTCCTAAATTATTTACATAAATTCTTATTTAAAAAATATATTTTCCCTCACCCCAACATGACTCCCTATTTCTTCTCGTAGTTGTCTCTTGATCCCCTTTTTATAGTCTTTAATTTATGTTCATTGCTCAATTCAATTGGTAGGTCTCAGATTTAGTTCCCCAACTACACCCTACTTTATCTCAAATTGACTCTTAGATGGAGATCGTTGTGTTGGCTCTTGCCACATGGAGGTTCTCTCATAAAGCTAAGTTTCTCCAATTATTATTCTTTAATTTCATTCACCACCCTATTCTCTTAATAAGGTTAAACTATCCTAGGATTAATGTTTCTAATTAACTATGTCTCTTTCCCCTTTTTTCTTATTAAAACACTTACATACATTGGAGTTCCTTTAAATGCACAATATTTACCTAAGATTTTCCAAACATGGGAATGGTAGAGTTACTCAATTGGTCTAATCTCCCTTTTTTTTCTATTTTAATTTCTACTTCTCCCTTTATCCTAGGGTTTACTTTTGATTTAGTTATCTTGGTTCTAAAACCTCACTACATTATGAAAAGTTGTACGATTATCGAATCTTAATTATATTTTAGTTGTTTCTTCTTGATGTTAAGGGTGTCAAGTCATTTGCGTCCTTCAAGAACTTCCCTTTGAAGTTGAAAATGTGCCACACCAATCAATTTCTTCTTGATGCTAAGGGTGTCAAGTCGGTCATACCCTTCAAGAACTTCCCCTTGAATTTCTACAAAGTCTATAGTGAGTTTGGTGTGGTGGAGGCCATTAAAGAGGGAATTCTTGAGTCAAGAGTGCTCTCATCCATTAGTTAGTATTCTTCCTCTACCTTTATCCCCATTGTAGCTCAAGGGTCTATGGGGAAGAAGTGTGCCCAAGGAGTAGGCTAAGAGGTCAACCAGTGAGCCAGTGACATTTGGTCAAGATGCAACATCCTTCACACGTGTACGCGAACAACAACAAGAGAGCATAAGAAGTAAGAAAGTCAAGATAGAATATCCCTCCCTTGTGAATGATACTTCATGTTTCCATAAAATTCTATTACATTCTTGTTTTTTTATATAATTATCATATCATAAAAGTGAAGGGTATGATGTTTGAATTGTAAATTTATGGATGTGTTTTAATTACCATGTGACTTTCATAATGGATGTTGCTAATGGATGATTAGTTTAAAAGGAAAATCTTTATTTTCTTATTATTTGAAACACAATAACTTAAATGACATTACTTATCAATTGATAAAGCACGAACTTGGTTTCTTGCATCTAATAATTAGTTACTATTATGATGAATTCTGTTTGTAAAATAAAAAAATTGTCCCCTAAGGTAGGACTCTAACAAGAAATGCATAAAAATCGAGAGAAAGACCATGGGAGGTGGCACTGGTGCCCCTAGGTGTGGCCCAAGATGCCCCTAAGATGAGCAACCAAATGGATGCAATATGGTCATTCGAGGCACGTTGGACCCAATGGCGAGTGACATGGTGGAACAAAGTCATGGACTAAGGCGACCCAACCAAGTGAGCACGTAAACAATGACATGTTGGTCAAGACGATATAGGTGAAATAGGCGCAAATGGGTGTTTCATGTAAGCACTTTGGCGGAATAATGATGTGACCCTAACCCAACACACACAAATTATGAGGGCGAGTCAACCCATGTGTATATGAGGATAAACACACAGAGGAGAGGGAACGACTCATATATATAACACAACTGCATGATGGGAGAACAACACAACACATGGACATCCAAGAAAACAAAACAAAGTTGCATAGCAAAGAGACTTGGAACAGGGGTGATCTAGAATCTTTTAAAGTGACTTGGCTTGTAAAAATGTTCAAGCGTGAATGATAAAACTTAAACCAATAATTAACATAAACCAAGCAGGGAATATTTAAATGAAGTTGCAATTAAAACAAAATATAGAAGATAGAGAAAAGAAATACAATAACCAATTGCTAACAAAGTTCGTCTAGTGTGTACTACGTCTTTGAGTCCTGCCTCCAAGGGAGTGGCCCTTTTATTATTCTCCCATAATTTGCAATTAAGAAATGCCTCCAAAAATCCTACTACAAATGAGATCTGTACTGCTAGGAAGTGGCCTCCAAAATGGCACCAAAAACATCCTTTGGTTGCTACAAATTCAAGCTCTAAAACTCTACTTATTACAAAATATGTAGGCCAAAATAAGAATTAAAGACTCTTGGCACCATACACTTTACAACCACAACATTGTAATGCCCTAAAAAACTCGTACAAACCTATCTCTCCCTTAGCTACACTATGTATTATCAACTATACATAGTATATCACAAGCCTTCAAATAGCAAGAGTTCGGCCTTTTCACAAACCACACACTTGTGGTCAAATGCAATATCATTTTGTATATATTGCGTGGAAGGGTCTAAGCCCCGAGATCAAGCCCACAAAGGTTGCGACCCACCCATTACAAGCATATTATAAAATAACATACATTTAACCAATATATATATATATATATATATATATATATATATATAGTGTTGATTGAGTCTATCCCCAACCCATATGGTGTTACATATTCTCCCTTGTAGGTATGGGCTCCCACAAGATCATCAAATAAATCGGTCCTCTTGGCCCAATTATGGAGTTCTTATGAGTCGCTACGCCTCAACATGCAACCAATGCATTCATTATATATATATATATATATATATATATATATATATACCCCCTAATAATAATAAATAAATAAATCAAATAAAACAATATTAAAATATTAGTAAATAAATAATAAACAATAAAGAAAATATAATAATAGTAAATATATAATAAATAATGAAGAGAATATAATAATAACAAATAATAAACTGGAGTTTTAAATAAATATATCTAAAAGTAAACCATAAAAATAGTAAGAATAAGTCAAATTAACAAAAAGTAAAAATGAATTAAATAAGAAAGAGTTAAATTAAGAGAAATATCAAATTAAGTAAAACTTAAAATAAAGAAATAAAAGTGCATGTTGACACATGGAATGTGTGCATGCGAATCCCTTTCCATTTTTTTTATTTAATGGACGATGATGAGGATGAGATTCATCCATTCCTTCATCCATTCTCTTGGGAGAAAAGTGTGGTGAGACAAAGGATTCCCTGGGAGTAGTAGGTTGATTGAGGACTCGAGGGTGACTAGCTGTAGAAATATTATGTGCAGTTGAGCCTATGGTTGGGTGGAGAGTCGTTCCCAAAGACTTTGTTGCAGTTTGAGGGATTGAAATAGTGTTCAACTCCAAAATCACAAGGAATATTGTCACTACACGTAAGTCATCTTTGGTCATCTTTTCAGAAATTCTATTCTAATTAGTTAAATAATTGTGTGTTGATAATTAATTGCATGATTGATAAAATTAGTTGTATATTTAAATTGTGTGTTGTTACATATGGTATCGGAGCCGGTTATAACCCTTGAGGCCTATGAGCCCTAACATGCATGTCTAATTTTGTTAAAGCCTATTATACAAGTTGGATTGTTAAAACTTATTCTTAAATAAATTTATTTTATGTCTTAAATTATTTAGTAATACCATGTAGTATTATCAAGTCTCTTGGTATATGAAAATTTAGGTGGAAATATATATTTTTTATATAAAAAATTGAGAGAATATAAAAAAATAAAAAATAGGCGAAAATAAATGGTTTTTGTAGAAGTAATTGGGAGATGATTAAAAAATATATGTATTTGTGATTTGGAAAAGAAAAAGAAAAAGAAATATAAGTAGACATGATTTTTGAGCCACACATGTCAAATTCAATTTGTTTAGAGAACCATAAAAGGGTAGTGAATTTTTTTAATATGGATGGATTTTCATGAAAATCAGATTAATTATTTAATGTAGAACACGATACCTTCTTTTTAGTTATGTCAATCTTTTTTATATTCATTTATTTCTAATTTTATTATTTAAATTATCTTTTGATAAACTAAATCAAGATTTTGAGTCCTTAAAAATACAAATAAGTAGTGAAAAGGTAAAAAATAAATAAAAAAATCAAAATCATAAATCTATGAAAATTGCTAGCCTCCATCCAAGGCTCTCTACCTCCTCCCTTCATTTGAATCGACCGCAAGGATGGGATAAAGATAAAGCATAATAATTCAAATTCAGGGTTTTAATAACTTTTGAAGCAAATCCAAATTATGTGAGCAACAAAATTTTCTTTCTATACAACTTACCTTGCCACGTAAGACCTATGCAAAGTCATTAATATTATTCTTGTATAATTTAAATATTTAAAAATATTATTGATATGTGCTTCTTCGACAACCGTACCAAACCTCAATCCCACATCTGCCAATCCATTAATGGATTTTCTGGAATCTGGATCAAAAAATGGGGTTTTTGAAAGCACCGCCCAACTCCAATAGTATACATTGTCATGATGCACATGCCAAGACTTATGTTCAATACTTTATCCACTTCAATGTGTATTCATGGCTATCATGTAAAGTGTTTAAAAAAAAATCGAATATAAAATATTGTGGAGAATAAAAACATCACATGTAAAAGTATGAATTGTGCCTAAAATTTCATTTTTGAAATAGTTTGTTATTTGGAAAGGTAATTCTAGTTGTATAATAAAAAAATAAAAAAATAGTTTAAATAAGGTTAGGGATAATAAAGCTTTGTGCCTAAAATTTTTTTTTTGAAGGAGTTTGTTATTTGGAAAGGTAATTCTAGTTATATAATAAATAAATAAAAATAGTTTAAATATTAATAATGAGTGTTATGTAGAACATATATTAATATATAGTATAAAAATGAATAGAAGTTTTAAATATTGGGAAGAAATTTATAAAATGTGGCTTCATCCATTTAATACTGGATGATAGAGCTTGAATTTGTTTAATTATTATTAAGGTACTATGTTGAAATGGGTAATGAAGATTGAATTTCTTTAGTTAATATTAAGATATTATCTTAGAATTGATAAATTATTATCGTATTTTATTATTTATTAGAAGTACGTTGTAATATTTCATTGTATGAAGGTTTATAAAATTATTATTTATAATATTTATGAGTGTGGTATTTGATTTAATATAAAATTTGAGTGTAAATTAATAACTGTTAAAGCATTTATTTGAATATTAAAAAAAAAGGATGAAATAAAAGAAGAAAAAATGCATTGAGATCATATTTGACTACTTACATTGGAGGAGAAGTGAATAAACAAAAACTTAGTAAATGATGTGGATTAGTTGGTTAAGTAAGATAGAGTGATTGAAATTTTGGATTCATGGTGTATATTGGTAGTTGTTGGTTGACTTTTCTCTAAGGATGTAGCCTCTTGAAGAAGGAAAGATTGGTAATGAAATCCTAACTATGAACATTAGGAAGAGGTCATCCAATATGAAATAACATCCAAGACTAATAATAGGCTAAATTTTCCAAGCTACATGTGCAAATTAGGTGTGGAAAATCATATTCGAGTGGATTGAGGTGGATTATGCACAAATTGATTGTTTAGAAATTAATATAATTCATGTGTATCTTAAAGAGGTTGTATTAAAAAAATAACTATAGGAATTACATTGTCACTAAGATATTTACGTTTGCACTTGTTAAGAGGCACACCTTTTAGAGTGATGCATTGTGGAAACTTAATGAAATATTGGAAGGTTGAAGTGTTTAAAGATATTTTATATGCCAATGAGATAAGGACCAGTGAACAAAAAACTTTTCAAACTTATTTATGATGAGACTATGGGGCGATGATTACTATGACAACCTACTAGGAACGATGTAATTTGGAAGTGAGAATTTAGTGATATAAATGAGAGGTAATGCTTATCTATTATCACGTTTTCTCATCAAAGGGAATATTAGTATGATATACAATCCATAAAGAATCGGGAGTTTGATGTGAAAAATATTTAAAGTTGATGTGGAATATATTTAAAGTGCCTATAGAATAGAATTAAAAATGTTATGCCTTTGTTTCTAGGATATCTTCTCTTAAAAAGGGGAAAGAAAATGATATAACTTTGAAATAATAGTGCTAACAACTAGCATTGTGGAAAAATAAGTATAAGGAGATAAGGGTATTAAAAAATATTAAAAGAAAAAAAAAGGAGGGGTTCTAAGATTGATCCTTAATCTTAACGGTATATTTTTAATGAAGTTATCTAAGAAGGAATGACAAGGGAAGAACTTACAAATTTATTATTAACGATAATGAATGGTAGTAGTGGTGACCTGACCAACTTGGAATAATGGGATAAATAGATAACAATACTAGATAGATACTTAAGGGAATGAGTGGAAGTTTCACAAACAAGCGTAAGAAATCAGCAAGACGTAATAAATTGTCCTATAATTTGATGGAAGATTTTGTAATAGGAATTGATAATAGTTAATGAAGTTTAATGATTAACAGTTAATGAAGTTTAATGATTGTGATAATTAATAAGTTCAATAGATATGTAGGAATTAGGGTAACCTATGATTACATAATCCATGAATGTCTGCAAGACAGGAATAAAGAAGCTAAAAATAGAAATTGGGAAGATTTTGCGAGCAAAAATTCGGAAAATGCCCTAGCATTAAGGTATTTTTTTCATGGTAAGTCCAACATTAGTGATAGTCGAGCATGGTGCTAATGTGAATAAAAAAAATATGAAATTTTAAGATTGGAGTAGCTAATTAAAGTTCATACAATTCTTAAGGTGCATAACATTAAAGTGTGAAGGGAACTGTGAAAATGTAATAATGTCTAGCACTAAATTATGGGGTCTATCTCAAGTGGAAAGTTCTCTTAAGGATATTGATGAATGGATTGAACAACATGATTGGTAAGGGTCATAGTGATGACCTACAAAATTTAAAAGTGTCAAGATTGGAATTTGTGAATACTTGTAATTGGTGAGAAATGACAAGTGATAAACTAGGAAAATGTTTCAAGGATAACGATTGTTTAACTTATTGAAAACGAAGTAAACTAGTTAGATTAATGAGAAAACATTGAGCATGAAGCATAAAAACATATGTTATTGGAAATTCTATCATGAGACTTCAAGAATAATATGCACAAATTGAAAAAAGAAGTGAGATCAAGTGGTATTGAGATGAGAACTCGATGAGATAAGTAGGTCTTTTGAGGATGTATAATGATAATTATACAATGATGGATAAATCACTAGGGATCAACAAACCCTCATGAAAGTTGATTAAGAAAAATAACAAACTTAAACAAAGATGACCTAGTGTATGTGTGTCATTAAGTAGAACGATACTAGAACGAATAAGCAAAATATGTATAGTGATCATGGAATTTTAACTTGATATTGATGATTTAAATGATTGTAAAAATGGTAATATTTTAAAAATGAATTTCACTAAAATTTCCTTGGGGAAGGAAGAATACCTGATGAAAGATTAAGGCTCAACATGACAAGGCTCATTTGAAATTTAATGATGTACTTAAATGAGTATACTACGGTGTAAATGGTAAACTTCCTAATAGAAAGAACAAGAAATGATTATTGAAAAGTAATTGGTACCTTGATGAAAACATGACACTAATAGTACTGATGAGATAACATAGATCCTAGAGGGATGTTGAATAATCTTAATTCATAGTTAGTATTCATTGTTTATATAAGTAAATGAAATTAATTCATGATAAGAATGTTTAAAGCATATTGTTGTTCTATATTTGATAAGTATTGAGATGATTCTCATATTAATGATGTTTCATGATGTGATGGTATGTGGTAAATGGATATAGTTTTGATGAGAGGTTAATGATGTATATGTGGTGCTTATTTATTTATTTGTTATGATAATGATGTTGAATGCTCATGATGGATATGATATGCATAGGGATCATGATGTTATGATATGATGTATATTGACATGTGGTTCATTTATTATGTGATGTCATGATATATCTTTGATGCAAATATGTTGATGTTATAACTTATGAGGGTATTTTATGATGTGAAGCATGTGGTAATTGCATGCATATTTTACGACATGTAAGAGCATGTAGTTCTTTGCTATTTAGAATGTTGTGATAACAATGTTGTTATGTTATCAGGATGACATCCAAGGGTTGGAATATGGATGATTTTCTATGATACTATGATTATAAATAATGCATTGGTTGCATGTTGGGGTGTGGTGACTAATAGGAACTCCACAATTGGGCCGAGGACTAGTTTATTTGATGATCTCGTGGGAGCCCATATCTACGAGGTAGAATATGTAACACCATATGGACTAGGGACAGACTCAATCAACACTACATATGCTAGTGGTTCCTTTGTCTTGTATAATTCTTGATGGATAGCTCTTGAGAGGCTATGGGACCATCTTGAGGAGGCTAAGTGCCTCATATTGTAGGCCAAGTGCTTGATATTGGATTGGGATGCTGAAGTTTGGTGGGAGTGTAAGGACTTTAATGCCTGGGACTGTGCACCTTAGTGAGTGTGGAGGGAGTGGGCTAACCTTGCGAGATGACTGGAGCAATTGAGTACTAGGGCCAAACGTCTACCTAGGGGAAAATGAGGTCTACGCTTTAGCGTGAGCCTTGGGGCCAGACATAGGCTATGGTATAAAACGATGAGGCTTATGCCTGGTTTAGAAAGTGGGAAAAATGACAGAGATTCGTTGGGACTTCCTTGGTGTTGTGGAAACTTTCGATACCTACTCGTTATACTAGTTCAACAGAGAGTGTGGAGCAAACATAAAGTAATAAATAACTAAATAGGATAAAATTTTAAATGATTCAATTTAACGTCAGGATGAAGTTCCTTAAAGAGGGGGGAGTATGTAATACCCCCTAATAATAATAATAATAATAATAATAATAATAATATTAAAATATCAGTAAATAAATAATAAACAACAAAGAAAATATAATAATAGTAAATAAACAATAAACAATAAATAAAATATAATAATAAACAATAAACAATAAAGAAAAGATAATAATAAAAAATAATAAAAAAATATAACAATATAACAATAGTAAATAAATAATAAATAATGAAAACAATATAATAATAAATAAATAAAATAGTAAACAAAAATATGGAGTTATAAATAAATATATATAAAAGTAAACTATACAAATAGTAAGAATAAGTAAAGATAACAAAAGTAAAATAAAATAAAATAAGAAAGAGTTAAATTAAGAGAAATATTAAATTAAGTAAAACTTAAAACATAGAAATGAAAGTGTGCATGCAGACCTCTTTCCATTTTTTGGTCTATTTAATGGAATGATGATGAGGATGAGATTCATCCATTCCTTCATCCATTCTCTGGGGAGAAAAGTTTGGTGAGACAAAGGATTCCTTGGCAGTAGTACGTTGATTGAGGGCTCGGGGGTGGCTAGTTGTAGAAAGATTATGTGCAGCTGAGCCTATCGTTGGGTGGAGAGTCGTACCCAAAACGTTTTTTGTGGTTATCGGGATTCAAATAGCATTCAACTCCAAAATCACAAGTAAGGAATATTGTGGCTACTGGTAAGTATTATTGCTCATGTTTTTTGAAATTCTATGCTAATTAGTTGAATAGTTGTGTGTTGATTATTAATCACATGATTGACAAAATTAGTTGTATATTTAAATTGTAGGTACTTATAGTAGATCGTTGCAACAATAACCATATTATTATTAATATGGTATACATTAATGCTCAACGACATTGGGTATAATCGTTGGAACCATACCATATATAATAATATAATATGTTGTTGTAACAAATCGGAATGTGGTCCAATCAAAACATAACGTCCCTGGTGTTGATACACTTATCGGTGGAGGTTACAACAACCAAAACAATAAACTCATATACACATGTGAAAATTGTATTCAACTGTGTGTTGGTCTCCATTGTAACAACTTCTAACCACGTAGCGATTAGTTGTGGGAGGTTGCAAGGTCAAACTCGCGAGCTTCCTCCTTTTGCATTAGCCATTACAAATAAAACTTAAATATAGTTGCATCCATTATTATAATAAAACAAATGCATGGCTCATTGGTGGAGTCGTATGCCTTGTAACCCAAAGGTCATGTGTTTGAATCCCGACGATGTCAGTCAGCGAAATCAAACCCAATTTTGGTGTTGCGAGGTGCCACATGGTGATGTTTGATTGGGCCACATGTCGCAACCTGAATGGTCCACTAAATTGCCACATAATTGCCACATCACCTTGTCTGCCACATGTTGAGATCAGGTATTGCCACATCTTGCCACACCCATATTTTCATGTGTCATATTCATATGTTTCCACATGTCAAGGCAAGGTTGACTTTTTCCATGTTGGTCAAAATCTTCAAATCATTATAACTTTCACACATGGACTCTATTCGATGTAATTCCAGTTATATTGGAATCGTCTCGTCAATATCTTTGGCACGACCCTATTACCATCAAATTTTGGAGACTTTAGAAATTAGGCCTCTTTTCAAATCCTCCCAGATTAATCTTCCTTACCGATAGACGTTTGGAATTCCAAAGGGTTCTTAATCACATACTAAATGTGGAATCAGTATCCCCACTTACTTGGTATTTGTCCATCCTATTCTGTGTATCTTTCTCATCACAATATATTTCCCAAAAACTATGACAACTGAAACCACATTGTTAACCATTTGCACTTTCCCACATCCTTTAGTATGTGTTACATCAGCCACTACCCATGCACTAAACATTAGCAACAATAAAAAACACAAGAATGTTAATAATAATGTATTAACAAGATGTTTGATCCTCTTAACAAGTTCCCACAACAAATTCCCATGCTCCAAAACACCTTTTTTGTCCACCATTGCAGATATGAGTGAAAAGGTCTTGCTCACATTTGCAAGCCTTTTAAACTTCCCTGTGGTTACCAATGAAGAATCATCCTTCATTTAATGAGCTTGGAAGATATACTCTATCATGTCCTAGAAAAAGTGATACATGTTTTTCTTCTTGTAGTAGATATCCTTCATGTCAAACAAATAAGGACTTCCAAGCAAAATTCCACAAATGTCCAATGGAACCACATTCAGTTCAACCTCATCCACAAATTTAGATGTAATAGCGAACCTAAGCTTACGATTCTTAGTCACCTCCAACTTAGTGTTGTTACATAGCCATCCAAGCACATAAGGTTTAGGATGAGGTGTTGTTTCCAAATTCAGTTCCTTAATGGTTGCCTTAGATATCAGGCTGGCTTGAGAACCAGTGTTAAATAAAGTATCTACTTTTACATGGTTGGTTGCCACCCTTATGTGAAATATTTCATTCCTCTATCTTGCCAAAATAGAAGACGAAATACCTATCAAACCCATAGCCGCGATTTGTGTTTCATCGCCAAATTATGATCCCATATCTTGTTGGATTGTCGTTGCCACCTTCTATTTTCCCTTCCTATTTTGGAACCACTTAAACCTCAGCTTTGGATGTAGCTTCCAACAATGATCATCATCATGTCCCTCTTTCCTGCAATTAGAACAAGAAATTGTTTCATCGCCCTTTTTCACAAAAGTTGTTCTTTTTGGCTTCTCCTTTCCTTTGGCTTTATTGTCTTTCAATCGAATGTCTTCCACAGAGACCCCACAACCCTTTTTACTTGCTTCAATATAATTTGTTTGTACATAAACCTCATCTAGGTCAGATGGCTTCAAAAGAAAAATTGTATTGTGTATATATCCATGAAAACTACCAATATACTTCAAAAGAGTCATGTATTTAGTGGAATATTTAAAGCTAATGTTTTTTTTCCTAAACTCCTCTATAATGTTTTGCACACTTTTTCCTTTATGTTGTCGCAAAGTTTTCCATTTTATTATTTCGTTCTAGTTATGTGCTAAATGATATGATTTTAATGGTGAAGCAAATTCATACCATGAGGAAAGAGTTTTACCTTCTAGACGTGTAATATCCCACCATATTAGCGTCGTACCTTCCAATCGGCCAACTGAATTTTTACTTCAACATCGACAAATTGTTGCATGTGGTAATAGACTTCCATCTGGTGAATCCAATTGTCAAGCTTTTCAACATTAAGCTTGCCATCATATATTTGCGAGTAAAACTTAATATCCAACATCAACAACAACTTCTTTGAATCAGATTTCCCACAAGGAGATGGAGGGGGAGAATGAGGAGTTGGAGGACTTGGAGGAGCAGGAGGAGAAGTATTTTTTGAATCACCATCATTTCTTTCGTCTTTGACTTCTTTCTTCAACCCACTTCCCTCTCTAAAATCCTTCCATTCTCGATATTTTGTCAACCATGGCCTTCATTTCCATGAAAGCTTCACAAATCTCCGCTTTGGAACCAAAAGGATTCTCTTTTCCCTTATGTGACAATATTTCTCTTCTTCGAGTGAAGCTTATCGATCCAATTTCCGGATTTCCTTCAATAAGTGTTCCTTCAACTTGCTTAAATTTTCTCCTACTTATCATGCAAACTCACAAACCACCATCAAATTTTCTCTTATACCACTTGATCTAGGATCTTTTAAAGTTATTTGGCTTGTAAAAATGTTCAAGCATGAAGGATAAAACTTAAATCAGCAATTAACTTAAATCAAGCAGAAAATATTAAAATGAAGTTGTAATTAAAATGGAATATATAATATCAAGAAGAGAAACACAACAATCAATTGATAATGGAGTTCGTCTAGTGTGGACTATGTCTCTGGGTCCTGCCTCCAAGAGAGTGGCCTCTTTATTATTCTCCCAAAAATTACAATTACAAAATTCCTCCAGAAAGCCTGCTACCAATGAGCTCTCTACTACAATGAAGTGGCTTCCAAAATTCCACCAAAAATCAAGCACTAAAACAACACATATGAAAACCCATTCTCTGTGGAAGCTACAGGTCTAAAGGTTTGTCTCTATGGAATCCATACAATCCAAATGATATACAGTCTAAAGTTCTGGAAAGATACAAGTCTAAAGTTTTGGAAGCATCAAAAGCCCAAGTTTATGGTTCTCTATGGTCTAAGATTTTTGGCTCTCTGAAGTTCAAAATTATTTCCTCTTGTAGAAGCATTAGATGTTTGAATTTCTCGCTCTATGATCAAACATGAAGATGATCCTATCATTGTGCTAAGAGAATATTTGATTGGAGGGCTAAGTTGGCATTAAAGGGATTAGTTGGCATGCTTCTATTGGTCAGTTTGGCTATGAATTGCATATCTCTCATTTTGATTTGATTCTATAAGGAAAGGATGATGGGTTTTTCCCTTGCCTTTGGCCTAATTTCTGGTGTCTATTGTCTTATGTGCACTATGATCTCTAATTATATTTTTGAATTTATAATTGCTCGATGACAGAATTGAATGAAATAAATGCTAAAAGGAAACATATATATAAGTCACAAGTAATTATCATGATTAGAAATTCTACTTGCAATCAAATTTCAACATACGTAGCCTCGGAAATTTTTGTTAGACAGAGAAGGACAAATGTTCACAGGCAATGTTTGGTATGTATTTTGACAATTAAGACTATGAAAAACATGCTCGGGAATAGATCGAAGTTCTTGTGAAGTATAATATATTGTTAGCAGACCAAGATGTAAAGTTTTTGTGAAGTTCTTATGAATTCTAATTCTTCCTAGAAATCTTCAAAGGTCCAAGAACCTTAGTAAGTTTACTATCTTGTCTCATAAAATTGTTTGAAGGCCCAGTTCGTCGCATTCTCGTTGCAAGAGGTTAGATGTAATGGTTTATTGCAATAGGTCGAAGGTCTACTAAGATATGATCTCATGTTTGCAAAAGAAATTTCATTCATTTAATCCAAAGTTTAGATCTGCCATATCCAGATTCTGAAAAAGGATCGAAATCCTATTTCTGAACCTCAGTTCATTTTCCTTCATGGACAGAACCTCTGTTTACAACCATGATCTTGTACTAGAAAAAGGACCGAAGTATTATTTCAATTGGATGAAGTCCATAGGTCTATCTATAGAGGTTGAATATATTAAGAAAGGCCCGGATCATCACAATAGGAATATTTTTGTTATTGATGCCAAACCATTGGAAATTAATGTTGGAGAAGAGAATGCTTTGTGATGATTAATGACTTCAATATATATTTGACCCATCTACATTTTGTTTTGATAAGTAATCCTTTGTAACCTAATCAAGGCTTCATACGATGTAAGGATCAATGGTTAGAAGTGATTTTTCTTTTGAAGTGATGAAGATCAGTAATGTTGAAATGGTCAAGACTTACAAGAAGTATAGTGAGATTAATAAGAGTGAAGAAGAGGTTGAGTCCCTCTTTAGGACTTAAGACTAAAGTCATCAAGAAGCCTCACATGGAAAAGGATCAAAATATTATTTCCACAATTCTAAAGGATTCAAGTTTGCTTGATTGAGCTATTATGTCGTAAAAATTTGATAATCCAAGCTCGTATCACATTGAAGGTTGAATGTTTATTGTCTTGAGAACCATGTTAGTAAATGTTTGTGAAATCAGATTGCTCCTCAGGAAGTCTTCATGAAATATCACAAGACTTTATACCTTTATTTCAATAATATTGAAGAGTATTTCAAAGTGTTTGAGCAAGATTGTGGTAAAGGAGAGTGTCAAAACTGTTGCAACCTTGATGAGCCTTAAGGATATTACATCAATTAAAATTATTGTGAAATCAGATTCTCTGAAATTCAAGCTTCCTGTATATTCATACAAAGGTTCCTGTCTAAGAATGTGTCACCTTGTGAATTTTTTTTTGTCAAATGCACAAAATATGATTTGCATCTAATTTCAAAAGTTAATATGATCTTTTTGAAACTCTTGTTACTAATCAAGAGATGATATATAGTGTTGCTTCTATCAGAAGGACTATTGAAGAGTGAGAAAATATTTTGAGCTTAAAATGAAAAATAAGTTGAGTTCCTTTCTCAAGGTCAAAGAAGAAAATTCTCTTAAGAAAGAAGAGTCACATAACTTGATGTGCTCTTATTATCTCTCTATGAAAAATATTTATACTTAACTGAGAGTACATATGTGTAAAAATATCATTTTAAACATTGCTCTATAGCCTTGGACATTTGGGTATGGACTTGTAATATGATGCAAGAATAGGAGTTACATATTTAGGGTTTGTAAACCCTAGACTAATCTTGTAGGATTATGAAGATTTAGGGTTTAAAATCAAAACCCTATCTAAGAATTTTTAAACCCTAGCAATACAAAAGGTCTTGGATAAGGGAATCCTAGGATTTATGGACAAAACCATATGCTTAGACGTTTCTACATAAAGAAAAAATTCTAACCCTAGTAAAGAAGGAATGTCATCACAATGAGGATGAGGATGATGCAAAGATCAAGAGGGAGCTAACTTTCTCCTCAAAAGATAAGTATTTTATCTCTCTTGTTTGATTATTGTTATTTTGTTATTAGTTAGTCTCTTGTCTTTTAGCGCCTTGTTTTATTGTAATTGTTCTTCCATAACCTCCTATGACGATTGCAAGTACGTAGTAGAAGCTGCTAAGGCTTTGAAAGTGGTTGGAAGAAGTGGAAAAACAAAGCAAAGCAAGAGGAATTTCCAAAATTTCTACTTGAAAGATGTTGTGCCAGATGAAATCCGAGCTTATAGAGAGTCTGAAGATCAGCAAGTTTGAAGTTTTCATGCAGCAAATGGCAGCATAGTCAAATTCAAAATGAGAATTGAATAGAAGGTTCTCCCAGCAGAGGGATATGATTATGACAAGACATTTATCTCCATCGTGAAGTACACTTTTTCCACCAAATTGATCCAGAGACTACTTTCCTCAATAATTGAGGAGGAAGAAGTATCCATAAGAGTTACCTCAAGCTTGTGAATAGAAGAGGTTATTAAAGGAAGAGTCAAGAATTCCTTAGGAATCCTGATTTAGCTTCAAAGTTGTTAATTTTTCACTTTTTCTATGTTGCAATAATTACTTAAACCAATTTGATTCATCCCAGTGACAATTAATAAATTATAGATAGAACAGTAAACAATAATGCACAATAGAAGAAAACCAAGCACAATGAGACACAAATATTTTCGGTCAAAGACCATGGGAAAACCTAGAATCAATTCTTCTTATTCTTCATCAAACAATGTTAAGCATGAGATACATAGTCTAATAGCACATCTAGAAACCAGTTAAAGTCAAACTTTTGACTTTCCCAGCCAACCAAGACAACTATAATCAAATGAGAGAGAAAAGTCAATAATGGTCAAATATTACAGTTTGCACAGAGGGTCGAATTTCAACTTGTGTAAGCTTGAACAACCATAGTCAAATAGTGTCTGTAACTCTCAGTAAAAGTTAATAGTCAACCTTGCGGTCAACACCTAGAAAGATTCAGTCAACACAACAAAATATTCATCCTTTCCTTAGTCAGTACTTAGTTAAACAAAGTCAAAGTCTCCTGCAATTTTCAGTCAAATGCCTCAATCAAATATATGATCAAACCCTAGTCAAAGCTTGCAGTCAACATGCCCAAAAAACAAAGATAAAGATGTGTTCAACAAAGTCAAAGATTCCTAAAACATTTGGCCTCCCAAAATAGTCCAAACAACTCTGTCAAAACAGAGTCAAAGTGCCCATGTCAATGCAAGTCAAAAGAGAGAGAAAGTTTTGGTCAACGTAGATATAAAAAGTCTCCTTCCTGCTCCTTTGCACGTGTGAACTTTCTCTGCAATTTCAAATCAGATTTGATGTGATGGATGGATGCCAAAATGATCTGCAATGATGTCTATTTATATGTGCTTGAGGAGGGGTCATTTCACTTGTGGGCCAACTTATACTCTTTGAGGCTGACTTGTTTAAACTTGAAAATTTGAATTTTATCTGTCATTTTCCCAATGAAATTCTGAACGAAGTTTCCAATTTTCAACTCTCCCTCTCAACTAGGAAGGAATTTCGGCTGCACCATAAATCTCATCTTGGATGTACATGTCTCAACATAAGAGAAGCTCATCTCATCTCATTTTAGTTGAACAATGATGACTTGATCCATAGAAGAAGAAGAATGATCCACATTGACAATAGGAGAGATTTATTTACCACAACCAAGTCCATGGCAGACATAAATGACCTTGGTAAAGATGACAAACACTCTATGTCCACTGATTGGTCCTCACCTAACTTGATCCTCAATGATCAAGTGGTAGAACATTTGCATCCAATACTTAAGATCAAATTACTTTAACCAAGTCCATGGAAATCATGTCTGACTTTGGTGAAGATGACATAGATCTAAGTCTCCTCACCCACTAGCCATATGAGTGGCAATCCCGGCAAGCTTAACCATCTCAATATGGCCCTTGGTCAATAAAGAAATGAAGGTGACTCGGGGCTAGGATGCATACTGGGGTATGTACTCATCGAATTCCATGGCTTCAAGGAGTACCCTCACACCTAGTAGCCTCGATGCTCATCTCCCCCCACCCTGCTCCCCCACCAAGTCCCATTAGAGAATTTTTGAGGTCCAAAATGGGCCTCAAAACAAAAATGTACAACCAAAATCAACTTTATAAGAACCAATAGGATTCAAGATGATGATGTCAACCATGGGGGATGATTCACCATTTTTGGAGTAAAAAAGTAAAAAAAATTAAAAATAATAAAATAAAAGAACTACTTTTCAACTCGTATTTTCAACTTATCTCCTTACAGTTTTACCCAAAGTTCGAATGGGATCACTTTTTGGATGCTGAATTTAATTCCTCATCCAAGGAATACCCATGTTGCATATTTTCAATGGACCCTGCTACTCAAAAATGAGAAATACATGAAAAATGTAATTCCAATCACATTTTTTCATGTATTTCTAATTTTTTTGCATAGCAGGGTCCAACGAAAGTATGCAACATGGGTAATCCTTGGATGGGGAATTAAATTTTGCATCCAATGAGTGCTCCCACTGGAAATTTGAGTAAGACAATAGGGAGATAAGTTGAAAAAGTTGTTTTTTCTTTTTTTTCCCTGTAAAATTTGATGATGTCATGTAATCTTATTTCCACTATTGGTTTATAATATTCCTTAGGAGGCCCATTTTAGACATTAAAATTTCTCTAATGATGGCTAGTTGAAACATTGGGAGAAGATCATATGCTAAGTGTTCTCGATTAGTAGTGTTCCCTCTTGGGGAGTTATACATTCTCTTGCACTCCAAGCTATTCTCGAAAGAATAAGAACTTTGCTATCGGCAAAGGCTTATTGAGAATGTCTGCAACCTACTCATCTGTCATGATGTGTTGGATCCTCACTGCTCCTCTTTGTACCATATCTCTGATGTAGTGGTACTTGATCTCAATGTGCTTCGACTTGTCATGGAATACTTGAGCCTCTAAAAGTTTGATCCCGCTTTGATTGTCACAATATATCATAGTAATATCTAGCACATGATCAAACAACTTTGAAAAGAGCTTCCATAACCATGTTAACTCCCAGTTATCCATACTAGCTACAATATAAATTGCCTCAATTGAACTAAGAGTGACAAATTTCTGCTTTGTGCTCATCTAGGAAATCATTCTAAATCCCATGCTAAAATAGCACCTTGATGTGCTCTTTCTGTCGGTAACACTCCCAGCCCAATCTACATCTGTATATCCATAAAGTCTCAAATCATCATCAGAGGTATATCTCAATCCATAATTGATCATCCCATGTAGACATTTCAACACATGTTTTGTAGCCATCCAATGAGCATGCAAAGGTTCCACCATGAACTGGCTCAAGGTGTTAATAGAAAAACATATATTCAGTTTAGTGTTGACCAGAAACATCAAAACCCCAATCATTTGTCGGTACATAGAAGGATTTTCTAGATCTAGTCCCACAACTTCACCACATAACTTCTTGATGTTTGCCTCCATCAGTGTGGCCATGGATTTGCAATCCACCATCCAAAATATCTCCAAGATTTTGCAACATATTTTCCTAGGCCAAGGAAAATATCTTCAGGTTTCTACCACACCTCTAAGCCCAAGAAATAATGCATCAACCCAATATATTTCATCTCAAATTCAGAGGCAAGATCCCTCTTACACTAGATGATCCAAGGCTTTGCTCCAGTCAAGAACAAATCATCAATATATAAAACCAAAATCAAAGGCATACCTTGGGAAACCTTGAAGTAGAGGTTCATATTGACCTTTCTTTTGTTGAATTCCAGCTTCATTAGGGATCCATCAATCTGAGCGTACGGAGCCCTGGGAGCTTGCTTCAATCCATAGAGAGGGTTTTCTTCAATATGTAAACATGGGTTTTCCTGTCATGTTCCTCAAAGCCCTGTGGTACACTTCTTCCTTGAGTATGTCATGAAGAAAAGTTGTCTTCACATCCATCTAATGAAGAATCACCCTGATTAGCAACTAGAGCAATGATAGACCGAATGGTAGTGTATCGAGAAACAACTGCAAATGTGTCGTCATAATCTTCTCCCTCTTTCTCGAAGAATCCTCTAGCCATGAACCTCGCTTTGAATTTTTCAATGCTACCATTAGTTGCATATTTGATTTTGTATATCCACTTGGAAATCACTATTGACTTCCCTTCAAGTCTCGGAACAACCTCCCATACATCACTATTCATGATGGACTGATATTCTTAGGCCATGGCATCTCTCTTCACCTATTCCTTCATTGCTTCTTCATAGTTGCAAGGTTCAAATTGATTGATGTCACTCATCAATGCAACATATCCCGAATATCTGCGAGGCTGCTTGCTCTCTCTGAAGGTGCCTTTAGGGGTTGAATGTCTCCTTGTATCCTGCAATGTATCACGAAGCTAAAAAGGTATCTTCTTAGAAGGAGGATCACAAGGAGGAGGATACAAAGATGCCATAGGCTCACCTAGAAGGTCAAGATCTAGCAAGGATGGCTCTGCATCTACATCCATAGTATCATCTCTTCTCCCAGTACTGGTAAGGACAGGAGAGTCCCTTGCTTTTCCAAGGGAAAAATATTCATCAAATATCACATCCTGGATGAACTCAATGTTCCTCTAACCTGGCAAATATATTCTATAAGCTTGAGAATTTTCACAATAACCTACAAACGTACATTTTTTTCATTAAGCCTCTAGCTTTAACGTTACGAACATAAATTGGATAAAATAAAATAAACATAAATAAATGTAAATACTAAATAATCAAGTAATGACTATGTTAATTAGTCATTAGTTAAGTGAAAATGCATGTCTAAAAGACATGCCCAGTCACAAAAGGACACCTGCTTAGGTATATATGCAGGTCCTCATTGTAACATTCTACATCACTTATACAATTTTATATATAATAAATTCTTATTACAAAATACCTCTCGTGTATTTTTACATTCAAGCCAACAAGCTATCCGTTTTGATGCTTCAGTGGTATCAGAGTCATGGCGCACAATATAATCATGCGAGTCTTTGAACGTAGTTCATCGTACAATATGCCATTACATTTTCATCTTGAATGTGTTGAGAAATTTATTAAAGTTCAAGAAGAATTTCAGTGATTAGAAAAATCATGTGCAGAAGTTACAATATGTCTAAAGAAAAGTTATGCAGAGGAAGATGATAGTGATGGTGAAGAAACGAAACAAGGTGAAGCAGGAGAAGAAGATTTTGATCAGAATGATGATAATGAGAATGAAGATGTAATAGATAATGATGAATATGAACATGATGTCGATGAAGATTATGTAGATCAAGATGATGATACATATGAAGATGATGTGGATGAGGACTATCTTGAGAAGCAAAAATATGAATAATATCATAAAAATGAGGAATATGAAATTGATGATGACGAAGAGGAAAATATGGAAGAAGAAGAAGAAGAAGATTTGGCTTTGAAACAACAGTTAGAGTTGTATGTTGAAGGAGTTCAAGATGTAGATCCAAGGGTGCAAAAGTTGGCTCTGGAGAGTATGAGGCAAGAAATTTGAACCGCAATGAGCTCTATGACATCAATACCTAAACCTCTGAAATTTCTTCGACCTCAATATGGTACATTAAAAGCATATTATGAAACAATGGAAAATTCAGATTTGAAGAATTACTTGGCAAATATCTTATCAGTTTTGGCTTTAACAATGTTCGTAGAAGGGGAAAGGGAAAGTTTTAAGTTTACTTTGCTTGGCTCCAAGGGAGGTATTGGTTCTTGGGCTCATGAATATGTTCAGAATCTTGCTGGAGAAATTGCACTAGAGTACCAGAAGCGATAGATGGAAGAGGCGCATGTTGATGATCTAATGGATTTGGTTTAACAAATCGTCTCTTTTCATGTGAAGCACAATGAGAAACCAGAAGAAGTTGACCTTTTAAAGGAGGTGGAAGAGTTAGATATGTTAACTGATCATATTGATGCCACAAATTATAAGTGTACATGTTTGTACTTGACAAGATTTGCAACTTATGTTACAAGACCTGATGACATGTTAGTCCTCGACATAACTTATTCAATTTATACAAAATTTGGAGGATACACAAATGCACTTAGAGTGGCCTTATGTATGCACAACATGTAATATGTGAAGGCCATATTCAATGCTTGTGTAGATCCTCTTCAGAAGAAGCAACTCTACTACATTTTGGCTCTTCAAGCAGTGGCATTGGAGCTAGATGATGAAATGACAAATGGAAATGAAGAGCAATGGTAACTACTACAAGAAATAATTAATAACATAAAATTGAGTGAGGGTTTTCTGACTCTAGCATGTGATCTTGAGATAATGGAGACAAAGGCCCCTGAGGATATCTATAAGGCACATTTGATTGATGGGCATGCAAGTGTGGGTGCAAGTGTTGATTCTCGTCAGAACTTGGTTGCCACATTTGTGAATGCATTTGTAAATGTTGGATTTGGTCAAGACAAATTAATGACTGCTGCTACAGAATCATCTAGTGGTGGCAACATTGGAAATTGACTTTTTAAAAACAAAGAACATGGGAAATCTAGTGTTGCTTCCAGATTGGGTTTGATTCTACTTTGGGATGTTGATGTGGACCTTAATTTCATGTCAACAATATTAAAATATAAAATGGATGCTTTTAATGTTAGGGAACTGCCAAATGATTTGCTTGAAGAGATACTTGCATGGCTACCACCTGAATATCTCTGTAGATTTCGCAGTGTTTGTAACGAATGGAACACATTGTTTTTGTCAACCAAATTCATTACTACACAATGGGGTGAGGCACCTCCTAAAAAAAATCCATCGTTGTTGATAGGTGTGGTGGACTACAGTTGGGAATGTTTCGCATACTCCTCCACCCAGAGGTGGAATACCTCACATTTATCTCTTCCTTTTATCGAAGGAAAAAATGGTATTGTACACCCGAATCTTAGGGTTTCTAGGGTTTCAATTTCGTTTCGTTTCAAGGGATCCAACATAGGCCTGTTCTTGATTGGAGACAAATTCAGCCACTCCATCAATGTCTGCAATCCCCTTGCAGGTAAGCGCTTCACACTTCCACCCATGACACATGGAGAACATTATTTGAAGGGGCATATGGGCGTCATGCAACAAGGGGAAAATGGATACAAAGTGGCGGTGGTGTGTAAATGCAGGTTTTTGGGATGAAATATAGTGGAAATCTACGATTCCAATCAGAATGCATGGAGGATTGGAACATGCAGCAGCCCTGTCCACAGATAGAGTCATTGTCCATCAGCAGCCTAACATAACGATTTTGGAGGAACATGTGATTTCCTTTCCGCTATTGCAGACAACCAATACATGTTTAAATGTTGTTGTCTCCTCCCTACCGTCAAACATTGATCTGCAAAGGGCCAACGATGAAAGGGTCAAGCAACGTGACCACAAGCTGATTCAACATATCGTTTAAATTTAGAGCTATAATATAAATCTAATGGCATAAAAAGGAGGAACGAATTAACATTATGGTGGATAGTTTAAACCATAGTTAAAAGTTTTATATATATATATATATATATATATATATATATATATATATATATATATTATATATATATATATATATATTATAATAAAAAAAGATATTTAAATAAATATTATTTAAATATATATATATATATATATATATATATATTATATTATTTAATTAAAAAAATTATTATATAAAAAATAAAAATAATAATTAATAAATAAATATTGGGTCTACCAAGAAGAAGAAATCCAAAATGGGGAGTAGTAGTAACAGTGATGAAAAAAGAAAAAATCAAGAATAGACATAACGAGTGACTACGAGTTTCAATATGTCGAGATGACAATTGGTGGGCCCCAGTATTGCAGCAATAATGTTGCAACTCCTAGAACTCCCTTCTTTAATTTTATCAACCCGATAGTTCGTAACAAACTTGGAAGCGACGGTGCTGTATGCACAAGTACTAGCTCTCGCCGCAGCTGTCACTTGGTCAGCTGGCACAAGTCCACTAGGAGCTTAAGCCAACTTCTATGAGCTCTTAGAAGAAGCTTTTTAATTAATGGATGAAAGATAACTCGAAGGAAGCTAATCTCTTTGCGAAAAGGGATTGAAAAACTGAAGGAAAACGCAAACCCTAGCAAACCCTAATTCTACCAGCTAGTCCTACTGATGCAAAGGAGAGAATGAAAACTACTGAAAGAGATGCCATTACTTCTATGAAGGTAAAATACATGTGTCTAGACTACCTCTATTTGAAGAAAACATCTTTTTTTATTTTTGATTAAGTCGTCAGTTTCATCATGCATATGCTTTCATTGTTCTTTGATTGTGCAGGGGTGGATCAAGGAGGAGAAATTCTTGGAAGAGGTCGGGAAGGTTCAGGGAGGGTCTAAGGAGTCCCTAACACCCTTCCAAAGAGTTTCACTATTTGGCTATCAAGAAACCTCATTTGTGAGCTTCTACAGGAAGTCTGCAGGGGTTCTACAGAATGTTCAGGCATTTCTACAGGATGTTCAGAAATTTCTATAGGATGTTTAAAAATTGGATTTTGGACGATGGGTGAGTGAGGGAAGATGCACGAATGGATATGGAGGTAGGATAGGGGTCTGAAGTGGCCCAGGGACTGGTGGATGGAGTGGTGAGAAGGTGTAGATGGCTAAATTGGCTCAAAGAAGGTTGAAACAATGATTGCACAAAAATGTAGGGTTACGTGGGCAAGAGGACAGATGTGAGATGAGGAACCTAACTAGGAGATGGAGCAGATGGCTCTGATGAAGCTTAGGTGGATGAAAGAGTGGTAGAGATGCTCTGCACCATATACATTCAACTGAATCAACAAAGTCTTGCAAGTAATCAAAGTCTTAGCTAATCTAATCTAACTAACAATAAAGTGAATAAACAATAGCTTTATTCAAAAGAGAACCATGTATATCAAATATGCAATGAAACATTTCGAAGATCTGAACACATAACCAACTCCTGCAAATGAAAACAGTACACTAAGGATTGCATGGTAAAGCAAACTAGTGTTTTTGTTTGGGACAACACGGTTACTTCAATTCCAGCCCCTGATCCAATAAGGAAGAGGTGAAACCAAAAGTGTTTGTTGACCCTTTTTTGAAGATCTTCCTTGTTATTAACCTATCAACTAAATCTAAACATGAAAATCCTTTTTAACCATAAAAAGCAATCTAAATAACAAAGCAAGATATAAAACTAAATAGCAGATTTTATTCTAGGAATGCAACAAAAGCACATAAAGATAAACAAAGGAGGTACTAGGCACTTGAGATGGGCCCAACCCCAAGAGCTACAACCTCCTAAGAGAGATTTAGAGCTGGTGCAAAGTTGGATTCATCTTTATTGAGCAAGAAAAGAAGAGTTACATCAAAACTGTCCACAAGGGAAAGCTTGAAAATGTGCTGAAATGCAAAGCTAATCTACCGACTAAAATCGAACTACAAGCTAGCTAACTTCTGCCTACAAAGTGACTAACTACTGGCTAACCCAAATGAGGCCCTAAGCCCTCTTATTTATACAAATTGAGGACCCCAACAGCCCTCCTAAATTTTAGGAACTTGGCTGCCAAAACTTGTAGTTAACAACACTTTTACTAACACTTGCTCGGCTGCCCTTGTGATAATCGATTTGGTGGCCCTTGAACTCTGAGCTGATGGTGGAGAATTCGAGGTAAGGGCCCATAAATGAAGGGGAAACCTTCCTACAAATCCTGTCCCTTGTTCTCCCACGAATTTGGCTGCCAATTGCTCATTAAAACCTTTGATTTTGTCTCAAAATTGACTAAAAATCTGCACAAAGCACCCATTAGACTTGTTGGCATAATGACTAACCCAATTCACTCTATTAGCATAAATATAATAAAAAACATGCAATAAACTAATGAGAATGGTGGATTAAGTCGAATTTGGAGGTTGAATGAGCCCATATAATTATCCATTTTTGGGGCTCATCAACAACCGTGTTGGAAATATTGAGAGGGGGGTGAATCAATATTCCTTAGAAAATAACACTTTTAAATCTTTTCAGAGCATTAGTTAATCTTCAATTATTATTAATTTTTATGCAGTAATAACAATAAATAAAAGAACACATTAGGCACACGAATTTTAGGTGGAAAACCATGTCCGAGTCGAAAACCACCGAACGCTTTTCTAATAAATTCTTCAATCTTTAGCCCCAACTGAAATGAAAGAAACAACTTCCTAGAATTCTAGAAAATAATTCTTGTCCATCTCCCACTAGAAGAACACCCCAACACCCTGGTTTCTTCAGTAATCAACTGAATGGATGCCCCAACACCCTAGCGAACCACAACTCGCCCTAGCACCACCCTACCACCCTGAAGTGTTCACAGGACCCAACCTGTATGCGACTTCATACACCTACCTAGCACATCCCTACCACCCTATAATGATAAATAAGACAAGATTATGGATTCCCAAACCAAGGATAACAATCCACGATATAATAAGATGTACAATGATTTTCGTGTACTTGACCAAATACCCAATAACTCTATGGCCTACAACCCAAGCATGAAATCATCCCAACATAGACAACTATACCTCCCAATAATGCCTTTTTGACTCTAGGAAAATTGACTCTTTTATAATAATGACACTTCCAATGCTGACACTTTTACAAATAACTCTTTTACAACTTTACAATGATGACTCTTGGCCTCGACAGTTCTTCACAATATACAGATGGTTGTCATGTCTTCAAAGGATGTCCTGCTATGATGATTCCTTTGATTTGATACTTTTTCTCTTGAATTCTTGATTGAAGTTGTACTTGAATCTTCTTCTACCTACATGCAAAATTTGCTCGACAAAATCCCAAAACAAAACAAAATACCCTTCAACTTACCTCTGCCTACAAAACACTTTTGTGCATAATAATGAATAAATACAAATTAAAATTACAATGTGTATCTAAAGCGTGCTTGTCACTTTTGTTGTTGACTTGTTGCAGTAGTAGACAAAGACTCCCATTCTTAATATAGGCCTAGACTCTATGCAAGACTATATCCAAAATTGACCTAAAGATATAATAAAAACTGATGACAGACCCTAGACTTGTGATGAACCAAGTTCTAAGTACAACAACATAGACCATTATATCAACTATAACAAGACAAGTAACATGAACTTACAACATCATATAGATTTAGCAAACTTGGTTTAGCATCAAGAATATGTAGCATAAAATGTAATTGTGACATATAGAGACATAGAGATATAACTGACACATAGTATATACTTATGTTGTCCTGCAAAAACATATGTCAAAGATGATACTCAAAATTAAATGTAAACACTAATCATACATACCTTTATGTAGGAGACTTACCCTTGACTGTTGATGTGTGGTTCTTACTGCAGTGATCCTTGAATGCATGCTTTTTCTTGCCTTCTAGGAGCTCAATATTGAATATGTTGTATCTATGTAATTTCAGATCTCCAGGGTCTAAAATTTTGTCTTGTGATATCCCTCTGAGTCCTCTTTCCAACCCCATGGGTCTGATCAAGATTAGATTCTTCACAAAAGAGTTATGCCCAATCCCTCACAATGACTTGATTATAGACTCATTCAGTAAAGCAAACTTGTACGAAGTGCCACATGTCACTATTGCGACCTTCAGCCCTGAAAATGATACTCAACAAACTACAGTCCGTCCTTGTTCTGCAACTATTTACGAATTTGAATCCAATGCTCCAAGAGAAGGTTATGACGATTTTCCCAATGTCACCTGTTTGACATGGAATTCAGGAGCCTACAAAAACCCTAACTTCCTCAAATCATATCTCTGGAAATATAGCGAACCAAGATCGGAAATTTAATCACAAGTTTCATCAAGATTTTGGCTCAAATGGGTTGTAATTTTAGCTTCTTAAGCTTCGTGGAAAAAAAGTTATAGCGAAAATTCCACAATGACATGTTTGAAGCCACAAAATCCCTACTAGAGGAGGATATGAGGGTCATTATTTATATGAATGTCTTGAGTTGAGAGGGTCCTCAACAAGTGAACATTGGAGGGATTTTAGGAGAATTTTTTTATTATTAATTATTGATTATTCAATGACCACAACCAACTATGAGTGACATGCCACAACCCCATAGGGTTTAGCCCACTGACTAGGGTTACTAACTTCGAACATGAATATCTTTCAAACCGTGAAGAATTACTTAGCATGCTATATATCAACAGAAACATCTCAATGAGTAGAATCCATATAGAAGATCCCTGACTCATAACAGATTAAGTTTTCAAGTCAAAAATCTCATGCAAGATCAGGGTAGCCCCTAGTGCTGCTTGGGTTGACATCAATGACAACCACTGATCAACAATCTCCCCATTTGGCATTGATGGAAACAAAAGTAATCCCCCTGCGATCATGACGCCTCTTCCTACTACCTTCTCTCCGCCTTTGTCATCAATGGCAAAGGGTAACTCCCCCTGAAAAACAGTCATCTTGCGGACCTGTACATACCTCCACTCCCCCTTTCTACTCGAGTAGTTAAGAGAAAAGAGTCTAATGAAAACTTGGGAGAATCCCAAGATTTTAGCGAAGATACTCAAATTTTTCATGAGGTAATGGTTTGGTAAAGATGTCAGCAATTTGTTCCTTTGTGCCAACATATTCAAGCTTGATATTCTTTTCAACGACCTACTCTCTAACGAAATGACATTTAATAAGAATGTGCTTCGTTTTGGAATGAATCACAGGATTCTTGGAGATACTGATGGTGTTGGTTTTATCGCAAAAGATGGGAATAAGCTCATCGAACTTGACTTGAAGATCTTGCAAAGTTTTCTTCATCCAAAGAACTTGAGTATAACAAGTTACTACCGCGACATATTCTGCTTCTGCTATGGATAACGAGATTGAAGATTTCTTTTTACTTAACCATGAAACAAGACAACCACCTAGATAGAATGTTGCTCCACTGGTATTCTTATGATCATCAACACTTCCTACCCAATCTGCATCTCTATAAGCTTGGATGACCAGATCATTTCCTTTGGGATACCATAGACCATATTATGTTGTGCCTTTAAGATACTAGAGAATTATTTTGATGACAATAATATGATATTCTTTTGGTGTTGCTTGGAATCTTGCTACTTGTCCAACTGCCTACATCACATCAAGACGGGAGGCTGTCACATATAAGAGACTACTAATCATGGATCTATACAACCTTTGGTCCACATTCTTTGATGAATTACCTAAGCTTAACATGCAACATGTTACCATGGGAGTAAGGACTAGCTTGCAATCTTCCATCTGGAATTTCTTGAGCATTTATTTGATGTAATTGGTTTGATATATGAATATTCCTTTATCCGCTGAGAAATCTAAAGCCCTAAAAAGTATGTCAATTCACCAATCATAGAAATTTCAAACTCACTTTGCATTTTTGTGGCAAAGTCTTTACTTAATTTGTCATCACTACTTCCAAATATTATATCATCCACATATACTTCGATAATTGTTAGGTTATCTCGATCCACTTTCACATAAAGATTGATGTCAGCACTTCCTTTCTTGAATCCCTGTTGATGTGGATATCCGTCAAGACGATCATGACAAGCCCTAGGAGCTTTCTTGAGACCATATAGAGCCTTCTTTAATCTGCAATCATAGTCTTCTTTGTCAGAGAGCATAAAACCTTCGGGTTGTTCAATTGAAACTTCTTCCTCCAATTCACCTTTTAGAAAATCTAACTTAACATCCATTTGGTAGACCTTGATTTTTCTCGAGCAAGCATAAGCGAGAAACATCCTGATAGCTTCCATTTTGGAAATGGAGAAATTTTTTCTTCAAAATCGATTCCCTCAACCTATGCATATCCTTTGCAAAATAATCTTGCCTTTTTCCCAGTAACCTGTAATCCTTCAACTGTTTTCTCCCCCTAAACCTGTAATGAAATTGCCATCTTTTTCAAACTAACTTCCTATCAATCGTAGACGTGTGACATATACTGCTGCATAGACTCCTCCTCTACAAACATTAAGGAGTCAACAAGCTAGATTGTTCAAAATAGTGAGTCACCTAACAGGTCGTCTTGACTTGATTCATTAAATGAAGCAACTGCTGATTCCTCACAATTCCTTACGAATCGTGAAAGCATAACTGTTGGGACCTTATTGCCTTCTTTCTTTTCTTGATAATATTTTACTTATTCATCATGTACCTGTTTTCCTTTCCAAACCTTCTTATTCTCGTCGTCAAGCCTTTCATTCATGGTTGATTCCATCTTGTACCTGCAGTTACGAGCTATGTGCCCATAGTTATGACATTGTAACATTCAATGTTATTCATAGAAGATTTTGTTTGGTGTCTATCTCGTGATCCTACAAATTTGCTTCTATGGTTTTGCCGATAATAGTTGTACCTATCTGGAACTTCACAATCCATATCCTTATGTCCAAAATTGTTACATTTGTAACATTTGACATCATATCTCAAATGATCAAATTTGTTGATATTATGTTGAGTTTTGGAATATCCATTTCTAAAAGATCTCTTGGAATTATATTCATTCCAAATATACATGCGACATTCTACAGCTCTATGTCCAAACCTTCCACATGAATAACAATGACCATAGAAGATAGGTTTCTACCTAGGAGGAAATCTTCCCTGAGGAATTGTCTTCCAAGGTTCTTCCTTTGAGTCTTGATCTCTTGATTTAGCTGAGAGATCTATCTGATTGGTAGATTTTGCATATCCATCTTCATTAGTTGGCATAGAAGGACTTGACACCTTTTCAAATTTTTCGTTGTAACCAAGACCAGTATTTTCACTGCATGATCGCTGGTTGTTGATGAGTTCATCCAAAGTCTTTGAGCTATTGGCATATTTTTTAAGAGTTTTTCCATTTTTTACTTCCTTTCATAAAGAAACGATTTCAAGTTCCAATTCTTCTCTTTCCTTATTTCTTTCCTTTAATTCTTTCTTGAGCGATTCTTCAATTCGTTTGTATTCTTCAACCTTGATTTTAAGATTTATGACTTGTTCCCTTTCTATCTTTAATTCATCTTCAAGAGTGTTGACGCGCTTCTTCTCGGCCTTGAGCTCTTTGATAACCTTGATTACTTCATTTTGAAATTCAACCTCAGTCATTTATTATTCTTCGTCTCCTTCTTCATCAAGTGCCTCTTTCTTATTGTGCTTGGCCATAAACAATACTCTTTCATTGAATTATTCTTCATTATCATTGTCTTCTTCGAATGAGGAGCTGTCTTCTTTGGAGAAGAAAATTTTCTTAAACCATTTCTTCTTGCCTTGATTGTTGAACTTGCTAAGACTATCCTTTCTTTTTGTAACAACCTCATTTTTGTGAGGACATTTGGCTGCAAAATGCCGAACCTCACCACAATCAAAACATATTAATGGAAGTTTACCTTTGAATTTTCCCGCACCTGTTATCATTTTCCGCGTGAAGTAGACAAACTCTTTATCTGAGAGTTCTTCTTTGTCTTCTTCCTTTTCCTCATCCTTACAATTGCAAGTTTTTTCTTTCGGAGTTTGCTTGTCCTTACTATTCTTCTTGGATGCGGCAAATGTTGTTTCTAAGTGAGATGTGCCATCCTCTTCTTCAATCCTCATTTCATATGTCGTAAGAATTCCATGCAATTCATCTATGATGAGATTGATTAGATTCGATTTATCTTCCAAGACAGAGATACCTTAGGGTTAAATCTTGCTCGCAAGGTTTTGAGGATCTTTTGGACAACAATTTTCGTTTGAATAGGTTCTCCTAAACCTTCCAATGTATTTTTTGTTTCATCAACACACTGAAATTATGCAGCAATATCTTCATCTTCCCTCATTTTGAGTTGCTAAAATTTTGCCCTGAAAATTTGAAGCTTTGCTTCTTTCACCTTTGATTCATCTATATATATATATATATATTCCAAGCTTGCCTCATACCTCTTTAGCCGTTTTTCAACTCAATACCTTAAGATAAATATGTTGGGTCCCTATAATACTAGTGATTACCCCATTACTATTGTAGTTATACCCCTTATTTATATTGTTGTGCCCCTATTACCCCCATATTGTTATTTATGTGCCCCATAGAATCCCTCTATTGTTATTTTTGTGGCTTTATATTATTATTGTTAGGTCGGCTGGATTATATTGTGACTCCTTAGACTCCTATATATAAAAAAGGAGGTTTTGTCATTTGTATCATCCAAGAATTGTTCATTTATGTAATGTAAAGGAGGTTTCCCCCTCGAAGAGGCTGAATTCTAAGGCGTTGATCTATCTTTTCTATCTTTTCTTGAGCTAGTTTCATAACATTTGGTATCAGAGCTTTGGATTCTAGGGTTTCGCTGCTCCAAACAGGTCATCATGGCATTTTCTATATAACTTGTTTTCTGTGACGTTTCAGAAGTCGCAAAAAAAACCCATTTCAGAAGAATTGGCGCTGAACCTTGGGTCCAAATTTCAGAGCTTTTTGCGTGATATTGTCGGAGATATGATCTGAGGAAGTTGGTCTTTTTGCAGACTCCTGAATTACATTCAAAACAGGTGACCTGGGGAAAATCGTCATAACTCTCTCTCTTAGGATCGGATTGAAATTTCGTAAAAAGGTACAGAAAGAGGACGGACTTTAGTTTCTTGTGTGTGTGTTTCAGATTCAAAGGTTGAAACAGTGACTCGTGGCACGTCGTACAAGTTCGCTCTACTGAACCAGTCTAAATGCAAGTCACTGTGGGAGATTTCACATAACTCTTCCTTGGTGAATCCAATTTGGCTCAGACTTGTGGCATTGGAAAGAGGACGCAGAAGGCTACTACAGGTAGCAATTTCAGAACTGGATGATCTGAAATTACAGAGATACATCAGATTCAATATCAGGCTTCTATAAAGTGAAAAAAGGTGTGTAGATTTTTTTTAAATTTTTGTGTAAGCTTGGTTTAACGGAATTCAAAGGGCATAGTAAAGCATTATTATCGGTAACTGATGCCCCGAGGAAAGAAAATGCAAACACCTAGTAAGGAACCTAAAATCTCTAGCATGACTCATGAAGAAGAAGAAGAAATGCTACATGATATATCAAAATTACAAGAACAAGTGCAACAAATGTCACGCTCACAAAAGCTAACAGAAGCTAAGATAAGTGGCGTGGAATCTAAGATAAAGGGCATGGAAGCTAAGATGGATGATTCGAAGATAGATTTGAAGAGAGACATGGCAGATTTGAAGACAGATTTGAAGACAGACATGGCAGATTTGAAGACAGATTTGACAAATTTTCTACAAGAAATACTTACTAATGGTGAAAAGGTTGTAAAGGAAACTCATGATGTGAACAAAAGTAATGTTAATCATGATTCCATAGATGTTAATGTTGGAACGAAGACCCACCATATTCCAAAAATCGATATGAGGAAGTTTGATGGCAAGGATCCCGCCACATGGATATTACAGATGGAGCAGTTCTTCGATCTCAATAATGTGCAAAACACACAAAAGGTACGTATGGCAACTGTATATTTGGAACCAAATCAGTTTGTATGGTATCAATGGCTTTGCTCTCATAAAAAATTTATCACTTGGGAAATTTTTACGGAAGAATTGATAGCACATTATGAAGATACAAAAAGCAACACTTTTTTTAGCCAATTGATAAGTCTCAAATAAAAGGGTTCAATAATGGAGCACATTGAGGAGTTCCAAAAATTGAACATAAGGGTAAAAGATATTCCAGAGGAGCGTAGGATTGATGTGTTCATAGGGTCTTTAAAGGATAATATCCAACATGATGTTCGCCTTTGGGAACCTGATTAATTAGAGAAGGCATTTAGGTTAGCAAGAAAAATGGAAAGCAAAATTATGGCAACTAGGAAGCATACCATTCACAACTATAAAGACGGAAGTGTTGTTTCCCATAGTCTTCCACAACCTACAAGGTTGACACCACAACAATTGGAAGAAAAAAGAGCAAAAGGGATTTGTTACAATTGTGATAGCAAATACACAAAAGGTCATAAGTGTGCTGAGAAGAAATTATTCTACATAGATTGTGAAGAGGAAGAAGAAAAAGAGCAAGAAAGGTCAAAAGAAGAGGATATACTCCAGGAACAAAGCCTAGATGAAGAACAAATAAATCTGACCATATCTTGTAATGCATTGGCGGGAATTACCACTCCTCAAACCATCAAGATAGAAGGACAAATCAAGAAGAAAAAGGTAATAGTGTTGATTGATTCAAGAAGCACCCACAATTTTATTCATTGTAGGGTAGCAAAAGAATTGAATTGCTTCCTATATCCAGCACCAGAGTGTCAAGTGATGATTGCAAATGGAGGAACAATAAATTGCTCTGGAAAGTGCCATAATATCAAGCTATCCATGGGAGAATATGTATTGACTAGCCCAATGCTTTCCATTCCAATGGGAGGTGCTGATGTTGTACTAGGAGTCCAATGGCTACAATCCTTGGGTACAATAGCTTTTAATTTTCAAGAACTTTTCATGAAATTTTCTGTGGAAGGAAAGGAAGTTGAATTAAGGGGTATTGCAGGGAAACCAGGAAAGATAATCAGCTCTAATGGCATGACAAAGCTTCTAAAAAAGGAGCAAAGAGGTGTAATTGCACAATTATGTTCACTAGATGTTTCCACATTGGAATCATCTATTTCTCCAGATCTCCAAAAAGTCCTGGACAATCATTCCAAGGTATTTGAGACTCCCAAAGGTCTCCCACCTATGCGTGATCATGATCATGCTATTCATCTGATTCCAGGAAGTGTTCCTCCAAACATCAGGCCATACAGATATCCCTATGTCCAAAAAAGTGAAATTGAACGTATGGTTGCAGAAATGCTAGAGGCTGGTATAATTCAACCGAGTCAAAGTTCTTTCTCAGCTCCAGTAGTATTGGTGCACAAGAAGGATGGATCATGGCGCATGTGTCCAGATTATAGGGAGCTCAACAAGCTCACTATTAAAGATAAGTTCCCCATTCCTGTCATTGATGAATTACTGGATGAATTGCATGGATCAATTTACTTCACCAAGTTGGATCTTCGTTCGGGATATCATCAAATCAGAATGAAGGTTGAAGACATTCCGAAAATGGCATTTAGAACTCATTAGGGTCATTATGAATTTTTGGTCATGCCTTTTGGCCTTACCAATGCACCTTCAACATTTCAAGGTTTGATGAATTCAATTTTCAAACCATTCCTTAGAAAATTTGTGTTAGTATTTTTTGATGATATACTAATCTACAGCAAGTCTTGGAAGGATCATGTTGAACATGTTGACAGGGTGCTACAACTATTGGAGGAGAAACAATTATATGCAAAAAGATCCAAATGTTTCTTTGGAGTCCAGGAGGTGGAATATTTGGGTCATATTGTATCTCATGAAGGAGTTAAGGTAGACCCTAGCAAAATTAAAGCCATTAAGGAATGGAAAATCCCCACATCCATAAAGCATCTGCGAGGATTTCTTGGGTTGACAGGGTATTATCGCAAGTTCGTTAAGAATTATGGGAGAATAGCAGCACCTCTAACAACATTATTGAAGAAAGATTCATTTTCATGGACTCCGGAAGCAACAAAGGCCTTTGAACATCTTAAAGAGGCAATGTGCCAAGCACCGGTCTTAGCTACACCGGACTTCACAAAAACCTTTATTGTGGAATGTGATGCTTCAGGAAATGGAATTGGTGCTGTTCTAATGCAAGATGAAAGACCCATTGCTTTTGAAAGTCGTCCAATCAAGGGAAAGTTTTTAAGCAAAGCTATTTATGAGAAGGAAATGTTGGCAATACTCCATGCACTTAAGAAATGGAGACCCTACCTAATGGGAAGACACTTCAAGGTAAAAACGGATCATGATAGCCTTAAATACTTTTTAGAACAAAGATTATCCTCTGAAGAGCAACAAAAGTGGGTCACAAAGATGTTGGGTTATGACTTTGAAATCATCTACAAAAAAGGGAAGCAAAATGTGGTGGCAGATGCACTCTCAAGAAAGGATGAGGATGTGGAAGCATTGTTGTGTGCCATTTCTATTATCCAACCAGATTGGATAAACGAAGCAAGGGAGGAATGGAAGAATGACAAAGAAGTGTGGGCACTTATTCGAAAGCTACAACAAGATTCCAGTACTTCTGATACATTTAGCTGGCAAAATGATTCATTATGGTACAAAGATCGCTTATACCTCTGTAAGAATTCCCAGTTAAAACAAAAGATTCTTATGGAATTGCACACTTCTCCCTTAGGAGGGCACTCAGGATTTTTAAAAACTTACCACAGGGTTAAGAAGGAATTTTTTTGGGATGGCCTTAAATCAGATATTCAAAAGTTTGTGGCGGAATGTTTGGTTTGCCAACAAAATAAAGTTGAAACAATTAAGACACCAGGTCTATTACAACCTTTATCCATTCCAAACCAACTTTGGGAGGAGGTTTCAATGGATTTTATCATAGGTTTACCCAAGTCTGAGGGAAAGAGTGTCATCATGGTGGTAGTTGACAGACTTACCAAGTATGCACACTTTTGTGCATTATCACATCCATTTAAAGCCAGTACAGTTTCTACTGCATTTATGGAAACAGTTCAAAAGCTACATGGAAACCCAAAGATTATTGTAAGTGATAGAGATCCCATTTTCACGGGAAATTTTTGGACAGAATTATTTTCTTGTCTTGGTACTCAGTTAGCTCACAGCTCATCTTATCATCCTCAATATGATGGGCAAACTGAGATAGTAAACAAATGTTTGGAAGGATATCTTCGTTGCTTTGTATCTGATAAACAGACACAATGGGTCAAATGGTTGCCTTTGGCTGAATGGTGGTATAACACTTCCTTCCATACAGCAACAAAAATGACCCCATTTATGGCACTTTATGGGTATCAACCACCATCCATCACATCATATTTAAGAGAAAATTCTAAGGTTCAGGCAGTGGAACATCACATCAAACATCAACAACAAGTCCTCCAACTCTTAAAGGATAACCTCGTGTTGGCATAAAATAGAATGAAACAACAGGCAGATCAACATCGCAGTGAAAGAAGTTTTGATGTAGGTGATTGGGTATTCCTACGGCTGCAACCATATAAGCAAATGTCCCTAAAGCAAGCTAAGAAGGATAATAAATTATCACCAAAGTATTATGGTCCGTACAAGGTGTTGCAAAAGATTGGTACTATGGCATACAAATTGGAGCTTCCTGCAGCTTCTCGATTGCACCCACTTTTCCATGTTTCATGTTTAAAGAAGGTTATAGGCGACAAGCTCCCAATTCAAACAATATTGCCAGAACTTGACGAGGAAGGAAAAATTATATTGGAACCGGAAGCAGTCACAGATACAAGAACTCGACAGCTACGAAATCGATCAATTTCAGAGTATCTTATCAAGTGGAAGAACTTATCCACTGAAGATTCCACATGGGAGGATGAGAATTTTATGCAGAAGTATCTAGAACTACTAAAGCGTTGAGGACAACACTTTTTTGAAGGAGAGGGGCATGTTGGGTCCCTATAATACTAGTGATTACCCCATTACTATTGTAGTTATACCCCTTATTTATATTGTTGTGCCCATATTACCCCCATATTGTTATTTATGTGCCCCATAGAATCCCTCTATTGTTATTTTTGTGGCTTTATATTATTATTGTTAGGTCGGCTGGATTATATTGTGACTCCTTAGACTCTTATATATAGAAAAGGAGGTTTTGTCATTTGTATCATCCAAGAATTGTTCATTTATGTAATGTAAAGGAGGTTGCCCCCTCGAAGAGGCTGAATTCTAAGGCGTTGATCTATCTTTTCTATCTTTTCTTGAGCTGGTTTCATAACAAAATAGATACAATAAGACACTGATAATAAGATCTTTAGCCTTTGCATCATATACCATATTTTTCTTACCTTGTTCATCCTGGGGTAGTGTGAATCTTTTGTCAACGATTTCCCATACTTCGTTTCCTTGCACCAGCAAATGAACCTGCATTCTTCCACTCCAAAGTGCATAGTTATTTCCATTGAAAAAAGGAACTCTATTCGTAGTATACTCCATGACCTCCTTCCTATTGTTAGACTGTTATTGAAGGAACCTAGCTCTGATACCAATTATTTGAAATACTGAGAGAGGAGTGAATCAATATTCCTTAGCAATTAGCACTTTTAAATCTTTTTAGAGCATTAGTTAATCTTCAATTATTATTAATGTTTATGTAGTAATAACAGTAAATAAAAGAACACATTAGGCACAAGAATTTTAGGTGGAAAACCCCCTCCGGGTCAAAAACCACCTAACACGTTTCTAATAAATTATTCAATCTTTAGCCCCAACTGAAATGAAAGAAACAAATTCCTAGAATTTTAGAAAATTATTCTTCTCCAGCTCCCACTGGAAGGATGCCCCAACACCCTGGTTTCTTCAGTAATCAACATAATGGATGCCCCAACACCCTAGCGAGACATAACTCACCCTACCACCACCCTACCACCCTGAAGTGTTCACAGGTCCCAACCTATAGGTGACTTCATACACCTACCTAGAACCTCCTTACCACCCTATAATGATTGGAATAAGACAAGATTTTGGATTCCCAAACCAGGGACAACAATCCACGATACAATAAGATGTACAATGATTTTCGTGTACTTGAACAAATACCAAATCACTCTATGACCTGCAACCCAACCATGACATCATCCCAACACAGACTCCTATACCTCCCAATAATGCCTTTTTGACTCTAGGAAGATTGACTCTTTTACAATAATGACTCTTCCAATGCTGACACTTTTACAAATGACTCTTTTACAACTTTACAATGATGACTCTTGGCCTTGACACTTCTTCACAATATACAGATGGCTTTCATGTCTTCAAAGGATGTCCCATTGCAATGCTTCATTTGATTTGATGCTTCTGATCTTGAATTCTTGCTTGAAGTGTACTTGAATCTTCTTCTACCTGCATGCAAAATTTGCCTGGTGAAACCAATCCCAAAAAAATAAAATACTCTTCAACTTACCTCTGCCTACAAAACACATGTAAGTGCATAATTATGAATAAATACAAATTAAAATTACAATGCATACTTGAAGTGTGCTTGTCACTTTTGTTGTAAACTTGTTGCAGCAGTAGACAAAGACTCCCACTCTTGATATAGGCCTGGACTCTATGCAAGACTATATCTAAAACTGACCTAAAGATATATACAATAAAAACTGATGACAGACACTAGACTTTTGATGGACCAAGTTCTAAGTACAACAACAGAGACCATTCTATAAATTATGACAAGACAAGTAACATGAACTTACAACATCCTATATATTTAGGAAACTTGGTGTAGCATCAAGAATATGTAGCATAAAATGTGTAGTATCAAGAATAGGACATCCGAAAAACTAATTGTGACATATAGAGACATAGAGATATAACTAAGACACTGTATATACTTATATTGTCCTTCAAAAACATATGTCAGCGATGATACTCAAAATTCAAATGTAAACACTAATCATACATACCTTGCTGTAGGAGACTTACCCTTGACTGTTGATGTGTGGTTCTTACTGCAGTGATCCTTGAATGCATGCTTTTTCTTGCCTTTTAGGAGATCGATATTGAATTTGTTGTATATATGTAATTTGGGATCTCCAAGGTCTGAAATTTATTCCTATGATAGCCCTCTGAGCCCTCTTTCCAACCCCACATGTTTGATCAAGATTGGATTCTTCACGAGAAAGGTATACCCAATCTCCCACAATGACCTGATTAGAGACTAGTTCAGTAGAGAGAACTTGTATGAAGTGCCACGTGTCACTTTTGCAACCTTCGGCCCTGAAAATGCTATTCAACAAACTAAAATCCGTCCTCTTTCTGTGAATATTTAATAAATTTGAATCCAATGCTCAGAGAGAAAGTTATGACGATTTTCCCAATGTCACCTATTTGACATGGAATTCGGGAGCCTTAAAAAACCCTAATTTCCTCAAATCATATATCCGAAAATATCGCGAACCAAGATCAGAAATTTGGTGACGAGGTTCATCAAGATTTTGGTTCAAATGGGTTGTAATTTCAGCTTCGGAAGCTTCATAGAAAACAAGTTATAGGGAAAATGCCACGATGACCTATTTGAAGCCACAAAATCCCTACTAGAGGAGGATATGAAGGTCATTATTTATATGAATGTCTTGAGTTGAGAGGGTCATCAACAAGTGAACGTTGGAGGGATTTTAGGAGCAACTTTTTTTATTAATAATTGACTATTCAATTACCACAACCAATTATGAGTGCCATGCCACAACCCTATAGGGTTTTAGCCCACTAACTCGGGTTACTAACTTCAAACATGAATATATTTCAAATCGTGAAGAATTACTTGGCGTGCCATATATCAACGAAAACATCTCGACGAGTAGAATCCATTTAGAAGATCCTTGTCTCAGAATAGAGTAATTTGTCAAGTCAAAATGCCCATGCAAGATCGGGGTAGCCCCTAGTGCTACTTGGGTTGACATCAATGACAACCACTGATCAACAAACCACAAGACAATTGCCAACAATAGGCTTTGAGGACAAAGCTTTTGAAGGGAAGGGAAATGTTATGAACATAAATTGGATAAAATAAAATAAACATAAATAAATATAAATAAATGTAAATACTAAATAATCAAGTAATGATTATGTTAAGTAGTCATTAGTTAAGAGAAAAGGCATGTCTAAAAGACATTCCCCTTCACGGAAGGACACCTGCTTAGGTATATATGCGGCTCCTCATTGTAACTTTCTACATCAGTTATACATTTTTATATATAATAAATTCTTATTACAAAATACCTCTCATTTATTTTTACATTCAAGTCAACAAGCTATCATTTTTTATGCTTCATTTAACCTCTTCTCCTTCAGTACATGAAAGTAGACAAGGAAGCCAAATATTCTCAAGTGTCCAATGTTCAGTTTTACACTTGTAAAAACTTCTTTAAGAGTCTTGTCCTTCAAGGCTTGACGAGGGCTTCTATTTTGAACAAATATTGTGGTATTTTTTTCTTCTCCACATAGAAACATAGGAATTTTTTTATCATGAATCATGGCTTTGGTTTCTTCCAAGATGGTCCTATTCTTCCTCTCAACAACTCCATTTTGTTGAGGGGTGTATGGAACAATCACTTCCCTCTTAATTTTGGCTTCCTTACAAAAAATACTAAAATCTTTTGAAGTTATTTCTCCTTCATTATCTATCCTCAAGATCTTGATCTTCTTTCCAATTTGATTTTCCACTAGAGCTTTGAAGTCCCTGAACATGTTGAAAGCTTGACCCTTATTCTTCAAGTAGAAGATCCAAGTCTTACGAGAGAAGTCATCAACAAATATCACATAGGATAAATATCCTCCAAGAGATGTCAGTGGCATGGTTCCACAAAGATAAAAAAAGAATGATTTGAAGAATCTCTTTAGATCTACTATTACTAGAAAGGAATGGTCACTTGACATTCTTGCCACTAGCACATCCCCGACATACACCTTCATAATCCACTTGAATCTTGGGAATCCCTGAAACCATCCTGCTCAAGTCACAAAAAGCCTTATAATGAAGGTGGGAAAATCTTTGGTGCCAAATCTCATGCTGATTAGTGGTATCATGGACCAATGCTTGAATTGGTCATCCACAAAATTTGTATAGGCCTTCATTTCTCACACCAAGTGTGAAGTTTTCCCTTAAGTTAGATTTCCTTGGCCATGAAAGGACTTTTCCGTTAGTGAATGCAATTCTAAACCCTTTGTCTTCCATAGCTAAAATGGAAACAAGATTCTTCTTCAAGCTTAACACATACAACACATCTTGTAGATGAATGGTTTGACCATAATCCAAATGAAAAGAGACGGAGCCAGATCCTTTGACAAGATGAGTAGAATTATACCCAAGTATAATTTTCAAATTAGTCGCCCTCACAACCAAATTTAAGAGGAATTCACAATACCCAATAAAGCGTCTAGATGCCCCACTATCCACCAGCCAACTATCGATGTTATCTGAAGATGAGCTAGAAAGGGTAGAAATAAGAAAATATTTGGATTGAGAATTAGCAGCATTAGCAGTATACCTTGTGTTCTTGGACCTCTTTTGACAACGTTGAGTCTCTTCAACTTTTTGCATGCCACATGGGCAGCAAGGCCTCCTCTTCTCCTATTGTTTAATTTGTTTTTCATGCCATTGTTGTTGGAATTGAGCCACAGATTACTTCTTTCAGGACAATCTCAGGTTATGTGGCCAAATTTGTCACATATATAGCATTGGAATTTGGACAAGTCCCTTATATTATTGTTGAAAGATGGAGCTAGATTCTTTGACTTCCATTTGGAAAGTCTTCCTTTCCTTTTTCCTTTCTTGACATTGGTTGCAAAGGTTGTAGGTTCTCCTTTCTCTTCTCTCTAAATACTTCCTTTGGAAATGATATTGGATTCTTCTTAAGTGTAAGAGCCCAAGAGATCATCAAATTAAGGGAGCTCCTTTCTGCTACTAATCCTTGTTATGAATGCATCCCAAGACATGGGGAGTCCTCCAAGGGTCATCTGCCCAAGCTCTCAATTAGAAATGATTTCACCAATGGAAATATATCTTATTTGAGAGATTCACATGAAGTAGTTTGTTATAGATTTTGACTTGGTCATCTTGATGTCATGAAATTGATTCTTCAAGGAAATGATATGGCTTAGATTGTTAACCTCATGCATCCCAATCAATTTTTCATACATTTACTTTGACTTCTTCAACTTGGACACATAAGTGATAAGATGATCTATGAGAGAATCAATGATGGTCTTCGTAGCCTTGATCTCACCCTTCTTGTACTTGGATTTGAAACTAACATTGGCATTCTATGGGGGTTCAACCATCTTTCCCTCTACATACTCCATCACATCATTCTCTTCAAGAGTAAGATCCAATCTATCCCTCCATGCTACAAAGTTGGAGGAATCATTAAGCTTCTCTTCAATCTTGAAGTAGGTGAAATTCATTTTGTCTAAGAGAGTTGATCACCAATCAACAAGAGAAGTGTCTGAAAGGAGTGTTCTCTGGTCTCCAGTGGCTAATATTCACCTCAACTTAGATATCATGTTAATATTTCACATATTCTATGCTACAATAATTACTTAAAACAATTTAATTCACTCCAGTAACAGTTAAGCAATTGTAGATAGAATAGTAAACAATAATGCACAATAGAAGACAACCAAGCATAATGAGACACCAAGATTTTTTGTCAAAGACTAGGGAAAAACACCACAAGGGGGAAAACCCAAAATCAATTCTTCTTCTTCTTAGTCAATCCATGTTCAGCATGAGATACATACTCCAATAGTACATCCAAAAACTAGTTAAAGTAAAATCTTTGACTTTCCAAGCCAACCAAGACAAATCCAGACAAATGAGATAGAGAAAAGTCAAGATTGGCCAAATATTATAGTCTGCAACAGAGGGCCGAATTTCAACCTGTGGAAGCTCGACCAACCATAGTCAAATAGTCCCTGCAACTCTCAGTCAAAGTCAACAGTCAACCCTATAATCAATTGCCAAAAAACTTCAATCAACGCATCCGAATCTTTCGCCTTCTTTACTCAATCGTAACTCATTCAAACAAAGTCAAAGTCTCCTGCAATTTTTGGTCAAATGCCTCATTCAAATCTACAGTCAAAGCTTGTGGTCAACCTTAGTCAACGAGCCTAGAATACAAAGATAACGATGTGGTCAATAGAATCAAATATTCCGAGAATATTTAGCCTCCCAAAAACGTCCAAACAACTCAGTCAAAACATACTCAAAGTGCCCATGTCAACACAAGTCAAAAGATAGAGAAAGCGCTAGTCAATGCAAACAAAAAAAGTCTCCTTTCTCCTTTGCATGTGTGAACTCGCTCTACAATTTCTGATCAGATTTGATGTGATTGATGGATGCCAATATGATCCCCAATGATGGTTTATTTATATGTGGTTGAGGAGGGGTCATTTCACTTGTGGGGCTAACTTATCTTTGAGGCTAACTTGGCCAAACCTGGAAATTTCAATTTTCTCCATCATTTTCCCAATACAATTATGATTGAAGCTACCAATTTTCAACAAGAGGGAGTTGAACTATGTCTGAGATGATGGATTTTTATTGATAACTAATATATTAAAAGACGCCAATGGCATAGGGAGCAGTCTAAATTACCGCAACAAGGTATGTCTTAGTTTGAAAGGGAACACCCAGTTTGGGTGACCTCAGAACTTCTATCATCCAGTGAAGGGAGCATAATAGATTGTGGATGAGCCAAAGCTATGTCGTTCATTATTAGCATGGTACAGTTGGTCATGGATAGTTTGAGAAGTACAATTGCGGATTTAGTTTGGGCTCATAGTGCTAAAGACTGAAAGAACTCATCATGATATTGCTTCAGTTTGGGCTCCGTTATAATTTCTTAGATAAGCACGAGGCAACATAGGATAGGAAATGTATATTGCAGCTGAATTGGAAAGTTGAGAAGAAGTATAGCTTCATAGGATACTTATAGGTTTTTATCAAGTGTAGGTGACGACCATGATGACACAAAGGTGCAGAAGGAAGCAGTGAAGCTCGAATATATTTCCACTTACGAGAAAATAGTCGATATGCTGACAAAGCCTCTTTCTAGAGGGAATTTTGTGTACTTTTGGGACAATCTTGGGCTTGTGAAGAATGCATCTCTAATTGATAGGAAGTAATGATTGCATCATGGATATGGTTTCTCCCTATGTCATGTACTTTGACCGGAATTAGGGATGTTATACTTGTGTCAAGTACATTGACTAGAATTAGCGAGAATAGTTTGATGGATTAGAGAGAATCATGGACGAACATTCTTCCTATGTCATGTACTCTGATCAGACTTAGGGATGTTATCCCTATATCAAGTATATTGACTTGAATTAGGAAGAATGGTCTAGTGGACTGACATTTGTCTGTGTCATTGTATAGTGACCTAATTAGGGTTGTAGTCCCTATGTCACTTTGACATGTATAGGAAAATGGTCCCACAGAAGATAGTCATTCTCCTTGTGTCATTTTATAATGACCTAATTAGGGATGTTGTCCCCATGCCACTTTGACCTGGATTAGGGAGAATGGTCCTAGAGGTTGTAGCCTCCCAGCATCGTGCTCTAATATCTTTCTAGAGTGAGCTTGTTTTGGCATCGTGCTCTAATCTCTTTCTAGAGTGAGCTTGTTTTGGTATCATGCTCTAGTCTTTGTCTAGAGTGAGCTTGTTTGTTGAGGCCTATTGGTGAATGCCAAATGATGCATGTTTGCCATACATCGTGAATATTGATAGGGTTATCGCAATGTGATTGATGTTGGTAATTATAATATTGATGATGATGCTTATCTTAATCTTGATGATCTTTCCTTATAGAATTTTCAACTTGAGGACATCTTGATTGTCATTATGAATACATCCCTAGCTAAGAGGGACTGTTGAAAAATGTAGCTATGGTCGGTCTTCATAATGAACAAATTTGTACTTGTAAAATTATGTTTGATTTTTAGCATGTTCTTCATGCTTATTTATTATTTGATTTGTCAAAAAAATATTACAAGGTTCATCAAGAGCGGGCAAATAAAAATTTGTAATTTGTAATTTGGCTCCACAATGACCAAGTCGGCCCTCCAATGATCAAGTTGGTCTACCCATAAGATGGACCCTTTCACATGGATAAATCACTATAAGTAGAGCCTCTTCGCTCTCCTCAAATGGAAGATTCGGAAAACATAAGATATCTCTGTTTTTGTATGAAGGAGTCAAGGATTACATGGACAAAAATCAAAGAAGACACTCGTTCACCCTAGCAAATAAATGAGATCGAATTTTTTACAAGTCGGAGGTGCATTTCTATGAATAGTGTGAAAGTATTAGGCTCATATCTCTCCGAAACCTAGTGAAATTCTGAGGCTCATCTCTCTCTAAAATGGTGTGGAACTTTGAGGCATATCTCTCTGTGGAGAAGTACGAAGGTACATTGATTTGATGCACAAACCTTACACATAAAATATGTGGAACAATTAGAGCTCTAAGGATGTGACAAGAGGTTGAACTTTGGCCCTCCTGTGACCGTACTTTTTGTGATATACCTCTATGAGATCGCTTGGAGATCACTTCTTAATCTTGTTGCAAAGCTTCTATGGACAACATTATGAAGGGATGACTTGGTCTTTGATGGTTGGTCATCTTACTAGTTAGTTGAATTTGATGTATCTCATGTTGAATTGATTCTACAAGGAAAGGATTGTTGGGTTTTTCCCCCATGTTTGTTTTCCCAAGGTAAAATGTAGTGCTCTTATGTGATTATCTCTTTATGATCCTTATGGTATTTTTTTGTTTTACTGTTGAGCTTCTTTGTGTAATTAATTTACGATGGAAAAGATAACAAGAAGAAGATAAAAATAATAAATATCATAAGTGACTATCTATATAGAGGGTGCCCTAGTTTTTTAACAAAGTTGTCCGCCTTGCAACCCAAAGGTCATGTGTTCGAATCCTAACCAATGTTGGTCAGTTGAACCCAACCCAATTTTTGGCATTTTGAGGTGCCACGTGGAACCCTTTAGTTGGGCAACATGTCACGACTTGAATGGTCCACCTAACCTGTCATGTCACCTTGCATCTGCACATGTCGAAACTAGGTGTTGCCACGTCTGCACTACCATGTGTCACATTTAGATTTTTCCACATGTAAAGACAAGTTTTACTTTTTCCATGTTGGTCAAAATCTTAAAACTACTATAACTTTCACATATGAACTCCGTTCGGGGCGATTCAAGTTACGTTGTAATCATCTCATCGAGATATTTGACATGGGATTATGTCAATCAAATTTTGGAGACTTTTTCTTTTAGGCCTTTTTCGGATCCTTCCAAATCAAGGGGTGAAGGAGGACGTACAAAGGAATACAAGGAGAGCTGAGTGGGGTAGTTCGGGGGCTACAATTATGCAAACTTGAGAGAACCATGGAACAAAACCGAGATGGGACAAGTAAGGTGGCAACAACCTGATAGGGTGTTGATTTGATCTGAGTGGAGTTTGATGTGTGTGGAAAGGTTTTGTGGTATATCTTTTGGGATTTTAGCTATGTATTCTTGCATGCTGAGCCTTTGCCTCAGTGGATTATTGTAATTGTGTTCTATTAATAAAGCAGAAGATCATAGGGTCATTTCTATAAATCTTATGCATGTGTATGATGATGTTGATGGCGAATTAATTCCTTGCATATGATCTTCATGTTTTATGAATGGAAGTTTAACTGAAGTAGATAAGACAATGAGATTACTTGCAATATATCAAAAAGTTATGATATTCTACTAAGTCACTAATGGTATAGAATAAAATTATTGTGAGGCATAGTTTGGGGGGAGTAACTATGTACTTCACGAGGCAAAGATGAAACATGTCGGTGTCGCATGCTTGAGGGATCATGATGCGCCCAAAAGGCACCTTGTAACTGTAGGAGCCCTTAGGGTCGTGACAGATGGTATCAGAGCATACCACTCTACATACAACTAAAGGAGATATCAATACATGTGTTGAAGAGTTGTACAACAAGAAGGTGGTATTGAAAGAAGCATAAACAAAGGTCCATGCAGGGATCTATGTAAGTTTAAAGGAGGTGGCAATTACCTCAAAGGAAGAAGCATCCATCGAAGGAAGGATGTAGATATAATAGTTTGTCCATCTTGCAAGTTTAATGTGGAAGGGGATTTTGTAATCAATTACCATGTGGGCAAGGGGTTTTCGGCTATCGGTTCTTAGTACAAGTTGCATTTGGGAATTTTAACCAAACTTGATAAAAGGTAACATCCGGAATAAAGTACATCACAATGGTGAACACTAGGTCTATCACAGTGGGCCAAGATGAAGTGGACTATCTAAGAGATTCGAGATCTTGAAGGAATCTTGGAATGAATGGTAGATGGTATGGAAAGCAATGGAAAGGAGTTTGAAGAACTTCGCACAGAGATCTGAGGAATAAAGGGAACCTTTTAAGCAGGTTCCTATTCCATTGATTATGCAGTGGGGAAAGCCTAGGATCATGTGGTCAAATCCTTTAATTTTTATTTTTTCGTTTTTTTAAATATGTTAAAATTTGTATTTTTTTTTTTAATTGTTATTAGTAAAAAAATTTGGGGGGACACTTTTCGTCGCTAGAAAAAAGTCCCCCGGGAGTTTTCCTGAGTTTACCCAAAAACAAGGACGTGGGGAAAAGTTTCCCCAAGAGTTTCCCCATCTTGGGAGTGTGGGGGACCGAAGAAGTGCGTCCCCCACCCTAGGGGGCGCATCCTTGTGGAACAATGGTCTGAAGCAGCCTTAAGAAGCAGTCTTTGTTGATCTTAGAGAGCTAGTTTTGAAGAGTACCTTTAAGTTGCACTTGGTGATCCTTGGAGACTGTTTTAGGGTAGAATTTTGAAGACTGCTATGTAGATCCTGAAGCAGCTTGTTGGAGACTGTTTTGAACATAGTTTTGGAGCGGGTTATTGAAGATATTTTGAGGAAGATTTTAAGGTATCCAAGAGTAAGATTTGAAGATCGTCTAGAAGGTGTTCAATTAGTTGAAGACAAGAAAACCTTGGAGACACTTCCATAGAGGTAGATTAAAGCTGAAAGTGAGAACTTGTTGAAGACATCTTGGAGACCATTTGTGAAGTAGACCTTTGAATCAACCAATGTAGTAGTTTTGTAGACATCCTTAAAGCATCTTGAAGGCCACTTGTAGCAGTGTATTAAAGATCATTTGAAGACCTCTTCGTGATTTATTTAAGCAGCTTGAAGAGAACATGTTGTGTAGGCCATTAAAGACACCTTTGGAGCAGCATTAGCGAAGCCCTGATGAAGTAGCTTTAAAGAGTATTGTTTGTGCAGACATGAAGAGTCTTGGATTGTTGGAGTTGACCTTAATGAACTAGTATTTTGGAGATTATTTAAGGCATTTGTAGAACATGCTTTGCAGTTATTTTCAGGACATGTGAAGAAGATATTAGAAGTCTTGAAGTAATAATAAAACCATTTTGAAGAATTGAAGCAGAGGGTTGGAACCCTAGAGGATTGGATTTCTAACACAAATTTGGACCTTGTGGAAAACCAAGTTGGCGCTTGAATTATTGAGAGGACTGGAGTCCTCAAGTAGTCCAAGTTGGAGCTCGGTATAGTATAGGTTGGAGCCTAGTTTGAAAACTAAGATTGGAGTCTTCATCTAGGGTTGGATCCCTGAAGGAATTATAAGTGTGATTGTACAAATTATTGTTGTAAAAGAGGATTGGAATCCTTGTTATTCTTGTTAATAAAATTATTCTTTTGTTGTACATTTTTTGTTCTAGTTTACTAAGTGATCTTAACTGGCATAAAATAACAATTGTAAAAGAAATGTTGATTCACCCCCTCCTTTGAGTCTTTCCAACAATTGGTATTAGAGCTAGTACCTGTTACCCACTACCTGTAGGTGACACCCATAGGAGAAATTTTTCTCCTAGACTATCTTTAGCTAGTAGTTAGTAGGCCCTTACAGCCACTATATAGCTCGATGTGCCACCATCTCCGCCACCTAAGCTAGTTGTTATGTGCCCTCGCCCATCTGTTATGATTGTATGTTAGAAGGTGGGCCTTCTAACCCCACACGTATTGAAGCAGCTTGAAGAGAACCTATTGTGTAGGCCATTAGAGACACCTTTGGAGAAGCATTGGAAAAGCCTTGATGAAGTAGCTTTAAAGAGGATTGTTTGTGCAGACATGAAGAGTCTTGGATTGTTGGAGTTGACCTTGATGAACTAGTATTTTGGAGATTATTTGAGGCATTTACTAAAGCATATTTTGGAGTTATTTTCAAGACTTTTTGAAGAAGATATTGGAAGTACCAAAGTAGTACTAAAACCATTTTGAAGAATTGAAGCAGAGGGTTGGAACCTTAGAGGATTGGATTTCTCACACAAAGTCAGAGCCTTGTGGATAACTAGGTTGGAGCAGGAATTATTGAGAGGATTGGAGTCCTTAAGTAGACCAAGTTGGAGCTTGGTATAGTACAGGTTGGAGATTGGTTTGAAATCAAATATTGGAGTCTTCATCTAAGGTTGGATCCCTGAAGGAATTATAAGTGTCATTGTATAAATTATTTTTGTAGAAGAGGATTGGAGTCCTTGTTTTTTTTTTCCAAGGAAAAAATCAGTTACTTTCTATTAATAAAATGAAAAGTTACATTGAGTAGATGCATAAAGCATTCCGGAAATGTCCTGAGGGACCTATGTATGTGCAATACACACACATAGTAGCAAAGCTACCAAAAAACAAAAATTAAAATTAAAATTAAAAATTGCTAGATAAACTGGACTTTTCTTTTTTACCTTTTTTCTTTTGGACTTTTTGCGAGACCCCAAGAGATGGAGTAATGGTGACAATTGCCAATTCATTATTTTTGGAGATGTTTGGGACTTCTTTATCTAAGTCAGAGCTTTTATATACGTGGGATCGCTTAATTCCACATGTGCCTTGATTGTTGTTTTTTTCCTCTAATTGGTTTTCAAGGATCAAAACCACTAATGAGTTATTTGGATTCTCTGCTTGTTTGTTCTATTCTTCCTCCTTTTCTTCTCCCTCCCCTTGACGTCCTTGTTGTTTTCCTTTCTCTGGATGTTGTTGGGTTTCGTCCATTTCTTCATCCTCATCATCTGACGATGGAGGGTCTGGGAATTTCCATCCCTTTTTCTTTTGTAGTCTCTTCTTTGTTTTTTTCTTTGCTTATTTTCATGTATTTTTCAAATGGCCTATTTGATCGCAGACCCTGCATCGGAAGGCAATGTTTTCAAAATATAACCACTGTGTCCACTTAAAGTCTTTGTTTGTTAGGTGAATACATTCTGGAAGGCTTTTGCTTAAGTCCATCTCTCCGTAGATACGGGCAAATGTGAAGATCCCTTTGCCCATTCTTTCTCGATCCATCATTAGGAACCTTCCCAAAGAGTTTCCAATGCCTTCTAGGTCTTGATGGTGCCAAAAAGGTAGTAGAAGGTTATGTAGCCTTACCCAAACTAGCATTTTTGTAACCGCCATTAAGTTTGCATCAAAACCATGAAACCATGGGGTTACAAAGAGACCTGCCCTTCCCCAAAAACATGGTCCATCATTTATGACATAATTGTAATCTTTTTGGGTATCGAACTGAACCACAAAAAAACCTTTTTCACATAAATAAATATCATCATGTTTGAAAATTAATGAAACGTGGTCCTTAAAGAAGTAAAAGAGCAAAGGGGGTTATAGCTCCCTTCCAGGAGAGACTGGAAAACGAGAGAGAGTTGTAGCTCTCTGCAGGTTGCAGCCTACGTACTGGTAAAGGACTGCACCAGTACAAAATCCTTGTAAAAGAAGTTTCTAATTGAAAGAAGATAGAGACATATTGCAGCAGGTGGTTTTCACCCACATTGGGTTTCCACCTTATATATGGTGTTCTTTGGTGTGCTCATCTATTTTTCTTGTTCTTGTTCATTATTATATGACACTGACATACAAATTAATGATCAATATCTGAAGAATAAACTAAAGTATAAATCTGGAAGGCATATTGAAAAGAATTTGATAATACCGATTCACCCCCCACCCTCTCAGTATTATTTCCAACAAAGGTACATAGTGCTACTAAGATGCATGGGACAGCAAGGTACATAGTGCTGCTAAGATGCATGGGACAACAAGGTACATACTGCTGCTAAGATGCATGGGACAACAAGGTACATAGTGTTGCTAAGATGCAAGGGACAACAAGGTACATACCGCTACTAAGATGCATGGGACAACAAGGTACATAATGCTGTTAAGATTCATGGGGCAGCAAGGTACATAGTGCTACTAAGATGCATGGGACAACAAGGTACATAGTGTTGCTAAGACACATGGGATAGCAGCAAGGTATGCTAAGACGTATGGGACAACAACAAGGTATGGCAAGGCAAAGTGGGACAACAGCTGTGACATGGCAGCAAAGGCACATGGGACAGCAGCAAGCATGGACAACATGGCAGGCAAGGTGCAGCAGTATGATGTGTACAACATGATCATGAGGTCCAACATTATGATGATGGGTGCAGCATGGTGCAGCACGGTGAGGTGCAACATGATGAAGAGATGCAACACAATGATAGGTGAAGGAGTCACCTTGGAGAATCAGTTGAAGCAACATGTCTTCAACTGATCTCATGTATCATCTTCTTAGAGATGATCTATGCTCTTATCTAGATAAGTCAAAGTGTAGACTTATGTTGTAAATGTACTCTCTCTCTCTCTCTCTCTCTCTCTCTCTCTGTTGAACTATTGAAGAACATATAAGAAGAATTGATGAAGGGTTTCCCCACATTGGGGTTTTTCCCTGGATAGCGCCACATCTTGTGTCCTCTTGTCTTGGCTTGTCTTCTGTGAATTATGTTTATGTTCTATCTACAATTTACTTTAATGTTGATATGATTGCTAATCAGGAAAAGATATTGAGCTAACTGTGAAAATTGAAATAAATTGTTCTAAGCATAGAACATACCTAAAATTAACAGTTTCTATACAAGCAATGCATGAAAATCAAGATCAAGACCATGGAAGGTGGTACTAGTGCCCCTAGGCATGGCCCAAGATGCCCCTGAGATGAGAAATCAAGTGGAGGAAATATCGTCATTTGAGGAACGTTGGACACAATGATGAGTGACATGGTGGAACAAAGTCATGGACTAAGGCAACCCAACCAAACGAGCACATAAACAACGACATGTTAGTCGAGACAAAGTAAGGTGGGCGAGTCGACCCTTGTGTATATGATGACAACCACACAAAGGAGAGGGAACGACTCATATATATATATATATATATATATATATATATATATATATATATATATATATATATATATATATATGACACAACTGCACGATGGGAGAATAACACAAAATATCCATCCAAGAAAACAAACCATAGTCGCATAGCGAAGAGACTTAGAACTGTTGAGAAATCTAGGGCATTCAAAGCTAAAAATTTCTCTACTTGATAATTTCTTGTGATGTACTTTTACTTCTTACCTTATGATCTTTTCTTCATTATCTTATTAATGTGTTCTCTTCATCAAGACAATTACCAATATGCACAATAAAAGACAAGTGACACAGTATGTAGGCTTCTCAGCCAGGGCCAAAACCTCTCACCTCTTAAGAGGAAAACCCAATCAAAATTCTTTTTCTATATCTTCAATTGATAAGTACCAAGACCATGACATAGACCCTTGACTCTAGTATCCTCTCAAGAACCTTGTCACTAACATTGATGCTCTGCCTCTTCCTTTCCTCGCCTTTCTTTTTGATCTTTAACGGCACTCCCGAATGTCTACTGAGAAAACCTTTGTCTCTATTCTTCTCACTGCTCCTCCCCAACTTCCCTAGAGAATCTCAGTCTCTAGGTCTTTTCTTCAGCTTCCTAGAAGAAGCCTTCTCTTGTTGCCCCAGAAGAAACCTCTCCTTCACTTTCCCAGAAGAAACTTCGCTACCCTAACTTCACACTGCCCAGAAGAAACTTCACTGCCCAAGAAGAAAGCCTTCTTTGCTGATCCAGAATATCCTTTCTTCGTTGCCCTAGAAGAGTCACTTTTTCTGCCCCGGAAGTAACAATTTTGTTGTCCTTACTTCAAACTTCTCTTCTTTACTTCACACTTCTCTTCTGCACCCTTTCTTCGCACTTATTTTTGGACCTAATTCAGATGGAACTGCTTGCGTAGAATGGAGGTCGAGTTAGGCTATATGTACACCTTTTCACTGGGTTTTTAGGCCGACTTATTCTAGCATATTCCTTCATCGTTGTAGGTCGACTTGAAGAGGATAGATGAAAATTTATTGGAGGATATTTTATATAAGCAATATTGACCATTTACAAAGTGTAACATGACTTCATTTACATGACAATGACTAATATTTTATGACTAGATGACAAATACATCCTAAATACTCTCAATGGGAGTCTTGACTCAAAAATGAAATCCTTGCTCATGAAACCCATGAAGCAAGTCAATAAAATAATTTCATTTTTCTTATTTACATCTCATTACATAAAATCATATTTACATGTCATTATGAAGACCGAACCTAGTTACACATTTCAACAATACCTCTCAACTAGTGAGGTATTCATAATGGTACTTGGACTTTCTCAATCTGAATAATCTCTCATAAGAGGAATTTGGATTTGTAACTCATTTGTATAACATCATATCAACTAGCATTGTTATATAGCAAGGCCTTGACTAACAACTCCATCTCTCCACAAGATATTGAGCCCAATGCTGGCGAGACCAATGATTTATAGAAACACTTATCATTGTTTCTCTAGGAACATACCCCACCTGAGTTCACTCAAGATATGATCCATGAGAACTATTCTTATCTTGGACTCCCTAGTCCTCAAAGAATATTGTTTCTCCACGACTACTCTTATTGTTGGATGCCCTATCTCATCCTCAAAGAGCATCAGATGCCAAATGATTACACAATCCTCCATTTTGTCTTCCCAAGTGAAGACTAGAATGACATGTCTATCTCTCCTTTTTCAAACCAGGAGGATTTATCCCATTAAAGGAATGTACCTAAACTTCTTGCTTAGGAATTTTCCCAAGTTTCTTCCAAGTAAGAAACTTCCTTTTACAGCTCCCTCTTTACCAGGGACCTATTGTAGCTCCTCATGTGGAGATCCTCAAACAATTAGCTGCTTGAAGATCTCCTTTCTTCGATGTCATGAATTTCTTCTTTGTCAAGGAGTCTTCATTTCTGGGGAAATTCTATGTAGGGCACATATCATCCATCACTTTTGTCCATGAGTCATTCATGTCTTCAACTCATCAGAAAGTGATCAACTGATTTTCCATCTGGCTTTTCTTTATGTTATTTTGCTTCCATGCCATATATTTTGGAAGGAAATTACATCCTTCTATATGGTTCACTTGGAATTCATCCATAGATTTCTCTTAGGAAGGCCTACATAAGCCCAACCAAATGTTTGTTCAAAATTAAATGAATGCTTCAAATCAAAAATTACCTTTGTGATGATCTATCAACATGACATCTTCCTGTAAGTATCATCATCTTGCAGATTGACACATCTCCAACTGATATTCATTGTCAAGGGTCTCTATATTTTTCTAACTCCTATCAGAGTCTTCATATCTTTCCAGGAGATATTCTAGTCAAACCTTCTTGGACTTCGATTGTTGAATGCCTTCTACCTTTGTTGCATATTATCATGATCTCTTCCTTTATTTTCACACTTTATTCCCAAGATCTTCCAATCATAGTTCCTTGATTGTAGCCAACTTCCTCATGATTCATATGAGAATATATTATGTCAATTTCATCTAGTGTGACTTGTGATTTTATTTTCAATCTCTTGGAGGAGGATATCCTTTCCTTTCTTGATCATATTTCCCAAGATGGAAATAGTGATCCATATTATCTGCAACCATATGACATGACTTTCATAATAATCTACGCAAGCACACATACCTCATGTTTCTTTCGGTCAGTGAGAATTCCTGTAGCAACTTCATTAGAAATGACTCTATCCTTCAGATTTGATTTCTTGTTATGTCATTATACCATCATCCCTTAAATCCCACAAGTTGGAATTCCTGATAAAATCCTTTGCTTCTTTTTCTACATTAGTGAATCCTTTAATGAGAATTTCATCAGAGAAACTTGAGGATGTCTTTATATCTTTACCCGACAGATGGTTTCTTTATTGACTATGATGGTCCCAGTCAATGATGACCTCTTCTTTTATAAGTATCAATGAGTTTTCCTAAGAGCTTCCCACTTATTTCTAATTAGTAGGATTTGTACCAAATATACTTTATGTTTCCCATGTCACGAGCTCTTACTATTAATGCTTCTATCATGATGCTTCTTTCTAATTTGATGCATCCTAACTTATTTATATTATTCCTACCTATCACAAGGGTATTTCTGAAGAAGGTCATCTTTATCATCTTTTTGCTTCTTCCTTCTTATGCTTCTTTATCTTTGGTTCATTCACTTCATTAGTAGAATAGTCTTCTTCACTATCCCTCTTATGATTAGGACAATCTTTCCTGTAGTGCCCAAGATTATGACAACCATAGCATCTTTCCTTAGCCATGTTCTTCTTTTTCTTCTTTGGAGTACTAAACTTTCCAAATTTTCCCTTTCGTCTTGACATTACTTGTTCCCTTCTATATGATCTTTCGTCACTTTCATTGTTCATCCTGTCTTTCTCTGCCTTGCAAAGAGACCATAATCTGATGAATGGGATAGATTCCTCTTCCCTAGTAGCAATGAGGTTATCTTGTTCATCCGTTAATGCATTTAGAATAACAAAGATTATTTCTTTATCAGATACCATCTCTCTTAGATCCTTCAATTGACCTTTTATTTGAGATGCTTTTGAGAGACATGACAATATTCCTTCATCCTTCGACACCTGCAATTCATGAAGATCAGATCTAAGTGATAAGATCTTTTCTATCGTGATTCTAAAGAAAAGTTATCTTAGCTTATCATATATTTCTTTAGATGTCTCTAGCTTGGTTACATAGGAAATGAGTGAATCTTTGATAGACTCCTTAAGAATCTTTTGAGCATTGATAACCCTTTCCATGTATTTAGACAATGCTTATTCTTTGGATGGCTTGGAGACCTTTCCATGGACATGATCAATGACTTCATTTACTTCGAGGATAATGTCTATCCTTCTTTTCCATACAAATAAGTTTGATATCCCAACCAGCTTTTAGTATTCCTTGAAATATGAAGTCATTTTTACTAGCCTTGTATTATAATAAAAGATACTTACTTGTGAAGGTTGAATCTTCAACTTGATGATGAGGTTGTTGCTTTCATACTTCTAGTATTTCAGTGAGGGAGGAATGCCTTCTATAAGATATTGGATTCAATAGAGAGAGGATTGTCTTTCGATCTTCTTTAGATTTGAAGAGCTTCCACTTCCTTGGTGATGTATGATTTCTGGAGTGCTTCTAGGGTTTCGATCTTTCTTTCTGCTTCCATCTTTGATACAGGGTTTCTATGATGTATATATCGATCTTCTTGCTTTGATGCCTTTCTTTGAAGTTTGATTCTCATGTGTCTACTTTCTTTTACTGCCCCTTCTTGTCTTCAACACCTAACCTCTGATACCATGTTGATAAATCTAGGGCATTCAAAGTTAACAGTTTCTTTACTTGATAATTGCTTGTGATGTACTTTTACATCTTAGCTTATGATATTTTCTTCGTTAGATTATTAATGTGTTCTCTTCATCAAGACAATTACCAATATGCACAATAAAAGACAAGTGACACCGTACGTAGGCTTCTCAGCCAAGGCCAAAACTTCTCACCTCTTGAGAGGAAAACCCGATCAAAATTCTTCTTCTAGATCTTCAATTTATAAGTACCAAGACCATGACACAGACCCTTGACTCTATTATCCTCTCACGAACCTTGTCACTAATCTTGATGCTTTGCCTCTTCCTTTCCTTGCCTTTTTCCTTGATCTTGAACTCCTCTGCTCAACTTCTACTTAGAGAAACTCGACCTCTATTCTTCTCACTGCTCCTCCCTGACCTCCCTAGAGAATCTCAATCTCTAGGTCTTTGCTTCAACTTGCCAAAAGAACCCTTTTCTTGTTGCCCCAGAAGAAACCTCTCCTTCGCTTGCCCAGAATAAACTTCACTGCCCTAACTTCGAACTGCCCAAAAGAAACTTCGCTGCCCTAAAAGAAAGTTTTCTTCGTTGATCCAGAATATCCTTTCTTCACTGCCCCAAAAGGGTCACTTTTTCTAGCCTAGAAGAAATACTTTTGTTGTCCTTAATTCACACTTCTCTTCTTTACTTTGTACTTGTCTTATTTACTTCACACTTCTCTTCTACACCCTTCCTTCGGACTTATTTTTGGACCAAATTCAGAGCGAACTTCTTGCTTAGATTGAAGGTCATGTTAGGCTATATATACACCTTTTCATTGGGTCTTTAGGCCGACTTGACAGCTGGAGTTTAGGTTGACTTACTCTAGCATATTCCTTCACTGTTGTAGGTTGACCTGAAGAGGATAGATGAAAAGTTCTTGGAGGATACTTTACATAGACAATATTGACCTTTTACAAAGTGTAACATGATTTCATTTACATGACAATGACTCTAATATTTTTTTACTAGATGACGAATAAATCCTAAAGACTCTCAACGAGAGTCTTGACTCAAAAACAAAATCCTTGCTCATGAAAACCATTAAGCAAGTCAATAAAATAATTTCATTTTTCTTATTTACATCTCATTACATAAAATCATATTTACATGTCATTATGAACAGCGAACCTAGTTACACTTTTCAACAAGAACAGGGGTGATCTGGAATCTTTTAAAGTGACTTGGCTTGTAAAAATGTTCAAGCATAAATGATAAAATTTAAACCAATAATTAACATAAATCAAGCAGGGAATATTTAAATGAAGTTGCAATTAAAACAAAATATAGAACATCGATAAAATAAATACAACAATCAATTGATAATGGTTTTCATGCAGTGTGGACTACGTCTTTGGGTCATATCTTCAAGGGAGTGGCCTCTTTATTATTCTCCCCAAAATTGAAATTAAATATTGCCTCCAAAAATCCTACTACAAATGAGATCTCTACTACTAGGAAGTGTCATCCAAAATGCCACCAAAAGCCTCCTTTGGTTGCTACAAAATCAAGCTCTAAAACTCCACTTATTACAAAAATACGCATGCCAAAATAAGAATTAAAGACTCTCGGCACTATACACTTTACAACCACAACATCGTAATGCCCTTAACAACTCTTACAAACCTATCTCTCCCTTTGCTACACTATGTTTTATCAAATGTACACAGTATATCACAAGCCTTCAAATAGCAAGAGTTCGACGTTTTCACAAACCACACACTTGTGGTCAAATGCAATATTGTTTTGTATATATAGCGTGGAATGGTCTGAGCCTCGAGGTCGAGCCCATAGAGGTTATGACCCACCCATTACAAGCATATTATAAAATAACATACATTTAACCAAGATATATATATGAATGAATGAAACCACTGGCATATGTAGCATTGATTGGGACTGTCCCCAACCCATATGGTGCTACATATTTTCCCTCGTAGGTATGGGCTCTCACAAGATCATCAAATAAACCAGCCCTCTCAGCCCAATTGTAGAGTTCTTGTCAATCACCACGCCTCAACATGCAACCAATGCATTATATATATATATATATATATATATATATATATATATATATATATATATATATATATATATATATATTACTAATAACCCCTAATAATAGTAAAAATAATAATAATAAATAAAATAAAATAAAACAATACAATAATAAATAATAAACAATAAAGAAAAGATGATAATAATAATAATAAATAATAAATTGGAGTTATATATATATATATATATATATATATATATATATATATATATATATAGTAAACTATAAAAATAGTAAGAAGACGTAAAGTTAACAAAAAACAAAAAGGAATAAAATAGAAAATAGTTAAATTAAGAGAAATATTAAATTAAGTAAAACTTAAAATAAAGAAATAAAAGTTGTAGCCCAAGGGTTAGCTCAATTAGTCGAGTCCTCGTTGTTAAGTACCTCGTCGATTGGGAGCTCACAGGGTCAATTCTCCTAGACACCCTTGGGTTTAGGCCCTGCTAGTCTAGCCAACGGGCTTTAAAAGATTCCCTTCGAGGTTGATCTACCAAGATTTTCCTATGGGAAAAAAAAAATAAAAAATAAAAAATAAAAATAAAAAAATAAAAATAAAAATTCATGTTGACACATGGAATATCTGCATGCAGACCTCTTTCCACTTTTTGTTCTATTTAGTAGACGATGATGAAGATGAGATTCATCCATTCCTTCATCCATTCTCTTGGGAGAAAAGTGTGGTGAGACAAAGGATTCCCCAATAGTCGTACGTTGATTGAGGGCTCAGGGGTGGCCAGTTGTAGAAATATTATGTGTAGCTAAGCCTACATTTGGTTAGAGATTTGTCCCCATAAACTTTGTTGTGGTTGGCGGGATTCAAACAGTGTTCAACTCCAAAACCACAAGTAAGGAAAATTGTCGCTACAGGTAAATCGTCTTTGCTCATGTTTTCGAAATTCTATGCTAATTAGTTGAATAGTTGTGTATTGATTATTAATCACATGATTGATAAAATTAGTTGTATATTTAAATTGTGGATTGTTACATATGGTATCAGAGCCGGTTATAACCCTTGGCATGCCTAATTTTGTTAAAGCCTATTATACAAATTCAAATGTTAAAACTTATTCTTAAATAAATTCATTTTATATCTTAAATTCTTTAGTAATACCATGTAGTATTATTATCGAGTCTCTTGGTATATGAAAATTTAGGTGGAAATATATATATTTTTATATAGGAAATTGAGAGAATATAAAAAAAAAAAAAAAATAGGCAGAAATAGATGATTTTTGTAAAAGTAATTGGGTGATGATAAAAAAAAAAAATGTATTTGTGATTTGAAAAAAGAAAAAAGAAAAAAAAATTATAAGTATACATGATTTTTGAGCCACATGTCAAATTCAATTTGTTTAGAGAACCCTAAAAGGGTAGTGACTTTTTTTTACTATGGATATATTTTCATGAAAATCATATTATTATTTAATGTAGAACATGATATCTTCTTTTTCGTTATGTCAATCATTGTTATTTTCATTTATTTCAATTTTATTATTTAAATTATCTTTTAATGAACAAAATCAAGATTTTGAGTTCTTGAAAATTCAAATAAGTAGTGAAAGGGTAAAAAAACAAAATCAAGATAAAAATCTATGAAAATGGCTAGCCCCATCCAAAGCTTTCTCCCTCTTCCATCCATTTGAATCTATCGCAAGGAGGAGATAAAGATAAACCATAATAATTCAAAATCATGGTTTTAATAGTTTTTGAAGCAAATCCAAATTATGTGAGCAACAAAATTTTCTTGCTATACAACTTACATTGCCATGTAAGACCTAGCCACGTAAGACCTATGCAAAGTCGTTAATATTATTCTTGTCTAACTTAAATATTTAAAAATATGGTTGATCTGTGCTGCTTCAACAACCTACCAAACCTGGATCCCACATATGGAAATCTGTTAATGGCTTTTCTAGAATCGGGATCAAACAGTGGGTTTTTTAAAAGTGTCGCCCAACTCCAATAGTATATATTGTCATGATGCACGTGCATGGACTTTTGTTTGACGCTTTGTCCACTTCAATGCGTATTCATGGATATCATATAAAGGGTTAAAAAAGAAAAAACCAAATATAAAATATTGAGGCAAATAAAAACATCACAGGTAAAAGTATGAATTGTGCCTAAAATTTTGTTTTTGAAACAATTTGTTATTTGGGAAGGTAATTCTAGTTGTATAATAAATAAATAAAAGTATTAGTTTAAATAAGGTTAGGGATAATAATACTTTGTGCCTAAATTTTTGTTTTTTTAGGAGTTTGTTATTTGGAAAGGTAATTCTAGGTATATAATAAATAAATAAAAAATAGTTATAATATTAATAATGAGTGTTATGTAGAACATATATTAATATATAGTATAAAAATGAATAGAAGTTTTAAAGATTGGTAAGAAAATTTTAAGATGTGACTTCATTCATTTAATAAATTGGATGATAGAGCTTGAATTTGCTTAATTATTATTAAAGTACTTTGTTGAAATGGGTAATGGAGATTGAATTCTTTTAGTTAATATTAAGATATTATCTTAGGATTGATAAGTTATTATTCTGTTTTATTATTTATTAGAAGTACTTTGTAATATTTCATTCTATAAAGGTTCATAAGATTATTATTTATAATATTTATGAGTGTGGTATTTGAATAATAAGAAATTTGAGTGTAAATTAATAATTGATAAAGAATTTATTTGAATATTTAAAAAAGAAAAAGAAAAAGGAGAAGATAAAATAAAAGAAGAAAAGATGCAAGGATTGAGATCATATTTAATTACTTACATCGGAAGAGGAGAAGTGAATAAACAAAAGCCTAGTAATAATGATGTGGATTAGTTGGTTAAATAAGATGGAGCGATTGAAATTTTGGATCCATGGTGAATATTGGTAGTTGTTCGTTGACTTTTCTCTAAGGATGTAGCCACTTGAAGAAGGAAAGAATGGTAATGAAATCGTAACTATGAACATTAGGAAGAGGTCATCCAATATGAAATAACATTCGAGACTAATAATAGGCTAAATTTGCCAAGTTACATGTGCAAATTAAGTGTGAAAAACATATTTGAGTGAATTAAAATGGATTATGCACAAAACGATTGTTTTGAAATTAATGTAAGTCATGTGTATCTTAAATAGGTTGTATTAAAAAATAACTATAGGAATTGCTTTGTCACTAAGATCTTTATGTTTTCACTTCTTAAGAGGCACACCTTTTAGAGTGATGCATTATGGAAACTTAACGAAATATTGGAAGGTTGAAGTGTTTTAAGCTATTTTATATCCCAATGAGATAAGGGTCAATCAACAACAAACGTTTCAAACTTATTTATGATGAGGCTATGGGGTGATGATTACTATGACAACCTACTAGGAATGATGTAATTTGGAAGTGAGAATTGAGTGATATAAATGAAAGGAGGCAATGTTTATCAATTATCATGTTTTCTTATCAAAGAGAAGATATTAATACAATATACAATCCATAAAGAATTGGGAGTTTGATGTGGAAAATATTTAAAGTGCTTATAGAATAGAATTCAAGATGTTATTATTTTGTTTCGAGGATATCTCCTCTTAAAACGGGGAAAGAAAATGATACAACATTGAAATAATAGTGCTAACAACTAGCATTGTGGGAAGTAAGTATAAGGAGATAAGGGTATTAAAAATTATTGAAAGAAAGAAAAGGAGGGGGTTTAAGATTGATCCTTAATCTTAATGGTATACGTTTAATGAAGTTATCTAGGAAGGAATGACAAGGGATGAACTTACAAATCTATTATTAATGATAATGAATGGTAGTCGTGGTGACCATGACCAACTTGGAATAATGAGATAAATAGAGAATAGTACTAGATAGATACTTAAGGAATGAGTGGAAGTTTCACAAACAAGCATAAGCAATCAACAAGTAATGAACTATCCTATAATATGATGCAAGATTTTGCAATAGGCATTGATAACAGTTAACAAAGTTTAATGATCGTGATAACTATGAAGTTCATTAGAATTGTCGGAATTATGGTAACCTATGATTACATAATCCATGAATGTCTGCAGGATGGGAATAAAGAAGCTGAAAATAGAAATGGGGAATATTTTGCCAGAAAAAACTGGGAAAATGCCCTAGCATTAAGGTATTGTTTTCATGGTAAGTCCAACATGAGTGATAGTCGAGCATGGTGCTAATGTGAATAAAAACAATATGAAATTTTAAGACTGGAGTAGCTAATTAAAGTTCATACAGTTCTTAAGGTGCATAACATTAAAGTGTGAAGGAAACAGTGAAAATGTAATAATGTCTAGTGCTAAATTATGGGGTCTTTCTCAAGTGGAAAATTCTCTTAAGGATATTGATGAGTGGATTGAAAAACATGATTGGTAAGGGCCATAATGATAACCTACAAAATTTAAAAGTTTCAAGATTGGAATTTGTGAATACTTGTAATTGGTGAGAAATGACAAGCGATAAACTAGGAAAATGTTTCAAGGATAACGATTGTTTAACTTATGGAAAAGGAAGTAAACTAGGTAGATTAATGAGAAAACATTGAGCATGAAGCATAAGAACATATGTTGTTGGAAATTCTATAATGAGACTTCAAGAAGAATATGCACAAATTGACAAAAGAAGTGAGGTCAAGTGGTATTGAGATGAGAACTTGATGAGATAAGTAGGTCTTTTGAGGATGTATAATGATAATTAGACAATGATGGATAAATCACTAGGGATCAACAAACCCTCATGCAAGTTGATAAAGCAAGATAACAAACTTAAACAAAGATGACCTAGTGTATGTGTGTCAACAAGCATAACGGTACTAGAATGGATAAGCAAAATACGTATAGTGATCATGGAATTTTAACTTGATATTGATTATTTAAATGATTATACAAATGGTAATATCTTAACAATGAATTTCACTAAAATTTCCTTAGGGAAGGAAGAATATTTGATAAGACATTAAGGATACTCATTTGAAATTTAATGATGTACTTAGATGAGTGTACCTACGGTGTAAATGGTAAACTTCTTAATAGAAAGAACAAGAAATGATTATTTAAAAGTAATTGGTACCTTGATGAAAACATGACACTAATAGTACTAGTGAGATAACCTAGATCCTAGAGGGATGTTGAATAATCTTAATTCATAGTTAGCATTCATTGTTTATATAAGTAAATGAAATTAATTCATGATAAGAATGCGTAAAGCGTATTTTAGTTCTATATTTGATAAGTATTGAGATGATTCTCATATTAAGGATGTTTCATGATGTGATGGTATGTGGTAAATGGATGTAGTTCTAGTGAGAGGTTAATGATGTATATGTGCTGCTTATTTAGTTATTTGTTATGATAATGATGTCAAATGCTCATGATGAGTATGATATGCATAGGGATCATGATGTTATGATATGATGTATATTGACATGTAGTTCATTTATTATGTGATGTCATGATATATCTTTGATGCAAATATGTTGATGTTATAACTTCTGAGGGTATTTTATGATGTGAAGCATGTGGTAATCACATGCAGATTTTATGACATGCAAGAGCATGCAACCCTTTACTATTTAAAATTGCGATAATAATAATGTTATGTTATCAAGATGACATGCAATAGTTGGCATATGTATTATTTTCTATGATAATGATGTCAAATGCTCATGATGGGTATGATATGCATAGGGATCATGATTTTATGATATGATGTATATTGACATGTGGTTCATTTATTATGTGATGTCATGATATACCTTTGATGCAAATATGTTGATGTTATAACTTCTGAGGGTATTTTATGATGTGAAGCATGTGGTAATCACATGCAGATTTTACAACATGCAAGAGCATGCAATTCTTTACTATTTAGAATTGTGATAACAATAATGTTATGTTATCAGGATGACATGAAATAGTTGGCATATGGATTATTTTCTATGATACTATGATTATAACTAATGCATTGGTTGCATGTTGAGGTGTGGTGACTAAAAGGAACTCCACAATTGGGCCGAGAGGGCCAGTTTATTTGATTATTTTGTGGGAGCCCATACCTGTGAGGGAGAATATATAACACCATATGGGCTAGGGACAGACTCAATCAGCACTACATATGTCAGTGGTTCCTTTGTCTTATATAGCTCTTGATGGATAGCTCTTGAGGGGCTATGGGACCATCTTGAGGAGGCCAAGTGTTTGATATTGTTTGCCAAGTGCTTGACATTAGATTGGAATGTCAAAGTCTAGTGGGGGTGTAAGGACTCTGATGCCTGGGGTTGTGCACCTTAGTGAGTGTGGAGGGAGTGGGTCAGTCTTGTGAGATGCCCGGAGTCATTGAGCATTGGGACCGGATGCCTGCCTTGCGGCATATGAGGTCTAAGCCTTAGCGTGAGCCTTGGGGCCAACCATAGGCTATGGTATAGATCGATGAGGCTTATGGCTAGTTCCGAAAGTTGGAAAAAGGACATAGATTCCTTGGGAATTCCCAAGTGTTGTGGAAACTTTCGGTGTTTGCTGGTTATACTAGTTCAGCAGAGGGTGTGGGGCAAACGTGAAGTAATAAATAACTAAATAAAATAAAATGTTAAATGGTTCAACTTAACCTCGAGATGAAGTTTCTTATAGAGGGGAGTATGTAATACCCCCCAATAATAAGAAAAATAATAATAAAAAAAAAAAAAAAAAAAAAAAAAATATCAATAAATAAATAATAAACAATAAAAAAAGATAATAATAGTAAATAAACAATAAAGAAAAGACAATAATAGTAAATAATAAAGAAAAGGTAATAATAGTAAATAAATAATAAATAATGAAGAGAATATAATAATAATAAATAAATAAAATAATAAATAATAATCTGGAGTTCTAAGAAATTATATATATATATATATATATATATATATATATATATATATATATATATAAGTAAACTATAAAAATAGTAAGAATAAGTAATGTTAACAAAATGTTGGGCCCAGAGTGTGCCCTAAAATTGCTTTGTCTTGGCTAAAAGCTCGTCTTCCTTGGATGTAAGGAAATAGGTTAACGACCTAAGACCTAGAGGCATCTGGCAGGAATGAAAGCCTGCCCCCTTACGGACAACCAATGGATTATTCCAGGTGACATGGTTTTCCTTGAATAACGGTGACGAGTCAGCTTGCATTCGCGATTAGCAGCTAGAGATGGTTGTCCTCACTACTGGCTTGACAATTGAGTTATGATAGGGTTTCCCACCTGTGAAAAAAAAGTTAACAAAAGTAAAAAGGAATAAATGAAGAAAGAGTTAAATTAAGAGAAGTATTAAATTAAGTTTATAAAGAAATAAAAGTTGCAGGTTGACACATCGAATGTGTGCATGCAGACCCCTTTTCATTTTTTGTTCTATTTAATGAACGATGAGATTCATCCGTTCTCTTCGGAGAAAAGTGTGGTGAGACAAAGGGTTCACTGGCAGTAATACGTTGATTGAGAGCTTGGGGGTGACCAAGTATATAAATATTATGTGCAGTTGAGTCTACGGTTGGGTGGAGAGTCATCCCAAAAACTTTGTTGCGGTTAGTGGGATTCAAATAGTGTTCAACTCCAAAATCACAAGTGAGGAATATCTTCGCTACAGGTAAGTCGTCTTTGCTCATGTTTTTCAAAATTCTATTCTAATTAGTTGAATAGTTATGTGTTGATTATTAATCACGTAATTGATAAAATTAGTTGTATATTTAAATCATGGGTTGTTACAATATATCGTTGCAACAATAACCATATTAAGTATTAATATGGTATACATTAATGCTCAGCAGTGTTGGGTATAATCATTGGAACCATACCATATATAACAATATAATGTGTTGTTGTAACAAATTGGATTGTGGTTGAATCAAAAACATAATGCCCCCAGTAGCTTGTTGATACACTTATCGGTGGAGGTTAAACAACCAAAACAATAAATTTGTATACAGATGTGACAATCGTATTCAACTTTGTGTTGGTCTCCATTGTAACCACTGCTAACCAGATAGCAATTAGTTGTGGGAGGTTGCAAGGTCAAATCCGCAACCTTCCCCCTTTTACATTAGCCATTACAAATAAAACTTAAATATAGTTTCATCCATTATCATAATAAATCAAATGCATGTCTCACTGGTGGAGACATATGCTTTGTAACCCAGAGGTCATGTGTTTGAATCCTGTTGGTGTTGATCAGTTGAAACAAAGCCAATTTTTGGTGTTTCGAGGTGCCACGTAGTGCCCTTTGATTGGGCCATGTGTCACCACCTGAATGGTCCACCTAACCTGGCACATAATTGCCACATCACCTTGTCTACCACATGTTGAGATAAGGTATTGCCACATCATGCCATGTCCATATTGCCATGTGTCACATTCATATGTTGCCATGTGTCAAGGCAAGTTTGACTTTTTCCATGTTGGTCAAAATATTCAAATCATTATAACTTTCACATACGGACTCTGTTCGATGCGATTCCAGTTGTGTTGGAATCGCCTCGTCAAGATCTTTGACTTGGAACTATTAACATCAAATTTTGGATACTTTGAATTGTAGGCCTCTTTTTGAATCCTCCCCGCTGACAGGACTTTGGAGCTCCAAAAGGTTCTTAATTAGATACTAAGTGTGGGATCTGTCTCCCCACTTGTCTGGTATTTTTCCACCCTGTTCTGTGTATCTTTCTCAATCAATTGCCTAAAAACTATGACAACTGAAACCACATTTTTAGCCATTTACAGTTTCCCACATCCTTATGTATGTGTTACTTCAGTCACTACCCATGCACTAAACATTAGCAACAATAACAAACACAAGGATGTTAATAACAATGTATTAACAATATGTTTAATCATCTTGACAAGTTCCTTAAACAAATTCCCATGCTCTAAAACACCTTCTACAAATAGATATCCTTCGTGTAGTACGGGTTCTGAGGCAAACTCAGATATCGCTTCTTAATCTTTTTGTAGAGCTTCTGTGGATAGAATTGTGAAGGGCCTCAGTGGATTATTGTAATCGTGTTCTATTAACAAAGCAGAAGGTCATAGGGTTGTTAAATAAATAGTATGCATGTGTATGATGATGTTGACGGGGAATTATGCAGTGAGACAAACCAAACATCATGAGGATTAAATGAAGGACTTCAAGGATTAGGTGAAGACACTTATGGAACTCACAAGGGATCAAGAAGACACTTTAGTAGTATTGAAGCAGGGCATAGGGAAAAGTTTTGGCAATTCATCTATGAAGGTGAAGTTAAAGGAACCAAAAATGTATGATGTGACTAGAAGATCTAAGGTGCCATTAAGGAAGTTTTGAGGTAAAAAATGGGCCTCAAAATTAAAAATGTACTAATAAAATAAACTTTATGAGAACCAATAGGATTCTAGATGATAATGTCATCCCCAGGGGAGAATATTTTTGGAGGCAAAAGAAGAAAACAACTTTCTTAGTCATATTTTTTACTTATCTCCTTGTAAGTTTACTCAAATTTCAAATGTCTACATATGCAGAATTAGATTTTTCATCCAACGAGTACCCGCTATGCATACTTTTGGGGAAACATGGAGACATCACATTCATAAAAATTATAAAATTATTAAAAATTTAATATAAAAAAATAAAAAATAAAATCCCAACAATATGTCAATAACTAAGTTAGTAAATAATAAATCTTAATAATTATGAAATGTACATCTAAATATGATCATCATTTGGTATTAGACTATTATGAATCAAAATTATCATTTGATATTTCTGTAATCATCAATGTAAAATCGTAAATCTAAAAGTATATTACTAAATTGAATCCATCGTTTGACATTATGCAATGTTCCATCTAAATTCATCATTTGGCTTTGGGCATTAATATTATGAGAGGCACATCTAAATTAAATTAATCATTTGATAATTGAAATTACACAATGCACATCGAAAATTAAATTCATCATATGACAATGACATTATGGTGAAGTCTAAAATAGCCATAGCATACTAAAGTAAAGTAAACATAGAAAGCAATGAAATACTAGTAAATTTCTCAAAAAGTACTAAATAATAAATCAAAACCCCAATCCAGTAGCTCCAAGTCACAAAATAAAAATCACAACTCCAAATGTCTCATGCCCCACGTCGATGGTAAATTTGAATCAAAACAAATCACAGATGGAAAATGTTGAGCGATGGCAGTAGGAAAATCTCGGGCGCCAAGGTAAAATGTTTAGCAACAGCAGAAGGAAAATGTCAAGCAGCAAGGTAAAATTGTAGGGTTAATGAGAAATGAATGACAATTGTGAATAATTATGTTTTAAAGTTTTAATTTATCTTTTAGTTTTTAATTTTCGTTTTTTCTAATTATGTTAAAATTTGTATTTTTTTGTTAATTTTTATATTTTTAATTGTTATTAGCAAAAAAAAATTTGGGGGATGCAAGGGGATGCTTTTCGTCACTAAAAAAAAGGCCCCTGAGAGTTTCCTTGAGTTTCCCCAAAAAGGGGGCATGGGGATTAGTTTACTCGGGAGTTTCCCCATCCCGAGAATATGGGGGAGTGAGGAAGCACATCCCGCCCTTGGGAGGCACATCCTCGTGGAACACTGGTTTGAAGCAATCTTTGTTGATCTTAGAGAACAGATTTTGAAGAGTGCCTTTAAGTTTCCCTTGGTGATCCTTGGAGAGTATTTTAGGGAAGACTTTTAAAGACTAATGTGTAGACCTGAAGCAACTTTTTCAAAGACTTCTTAGCAGACCCGAAGCGGCTTGTTGTAGACCGTTTTCAAGACAGTTTTGGAGCAGGTTCTTGAAGATATTTTGAGGAAGTATTGAAGGTATCCAAGAGTAAGATTTGAAAACCGTCTAGCAAGTGTTCTATTAGTTAATGACAAGACAACCTTGGAGACACTTCCATATAGGTAGACTGACACTGAAATTGAGAATTCGTTGAAGACATCTTGGAGTCCATTTGTGAAGTAGACCTTTGAAGCAACCTATGTAGTAGTTTTGTAGACATCCTTGAAGCATCTTGAAGGCCACTTGTAGTAGTGTATTAAAGATAATTTGAAGACCTCTTCATGATTTATTGAAGCGGCTTGAAGAGAACATGTTGTGTAAGCCATTAAAGACACCTTTGGAGCAGCATTAGTGAAGCCCTAATGAAGTAGCTTTAAAGAGGATTGCTTGGGCAAACATGAAGAGTATTGGATTGGTGGAGTTGAACTTGATAAACTAGTATTTTTGATATTATTTAAGGCATTTGTAGAACAGGTCTTGGAGTTATTTTCAGGATTTGTGAAGATGATATTGGAAGTCCTGAAGCAGTAGTAAAATCATTTTGAAGAATTGAAGCAGAGGGTTGGAACCCTAGAGGATGGAGTCCTCAAGTAGTCCAAGTTGGAGATCGGTATAGTATAGGTTGAAGCCTAGTTTGAAAACTAAGATTGGAGTCTTCATCTAGGGTTGGATCCCTGAAGGAATTATAAGTGTGATTGTACAAATTATTGTTGTAAAAGAGGATTGGAATCCTCGTTATTCTTGTTAATAAAGTTATTCTTTTGTTGTACATTTTGTGTTCTAGTTTACTAAGTGATCTTAGCTGGCATAAAATAACAATTGTAAAAGAAATATTGGTTCACCCCCTCCTTTGAGTCTTTCCAACAATTGGTATTAGAGCTATTACCTGTTACCCACTACCTGCGAGTGACACCCATATGAGAACTTTTTCTCCTAGATTGTTTTCAGCTGGTAGCTAGCAGGCCTTTACAGCGACTAGATAGCTCGATGTGCCACCATCTCTGCCACCTGAGATAGTTGTTATGTGCCCTCGCCCATTTGTTATGATTTTCTGTTAGAAGGTGGGCCTTCCAACCCCAAACTTATGGCTTTCATTATGTTATTGGGTATTTTTTTCTTGCTTATCAAGGACACATTTGGATATGGATTGGTGGGGGGATTCAACGGAAAGAATGGGCTTGGTCTATGCTCTTGTCTGCTTTTTCAACTTGGTGGTTAGTATTATATCCCAGTCTCATGGGATCTCCTGTATTGGCTACTAGCTTTAGGAGTGGCACTACATGGTAAACCCTAATTTTAGTTGTGTGGTGTCGCTTCCCAACACCAAATACATCACCCCCCTCTGCTCATCATAAGCCCTTTTCACATATTTCCCATCTAGGTCCAAGGTGTGAGCCTCCCCTTATCCACACTTTGGGTTGGGTCTAAAACAATGCCCCAGAGGTTGATGCAGATAAAAGATAAGTTAAAAGCATAATTTGGCCACTCTCAAAAGGAAATATACCATAAAATGCAAAATATGGTCGGGACAAAAAAAATTAGCACGCGAAAAAAAGTCAAATATGAGCTCTACCCCTATCATTTTGGCCATCACCCTGGTTCCTGGGGACCCTTATGTGAGCCCCCTGCATCATTAAGGAACCCATTAACCCATTGTCCTAACCCCTGGTGGGCAATGAACTACCCTACCCTAAGGGGGTATCTAGTGTTTTATCATCCAAATCATGCTCTCATTCCCTGGATCCCTGAGCAGTCAAAAGAAAGAAAAACCAATATAAGGCATATGAAGAAGGGTGGAAAAACAAAGGTTGGGGTAACTCATGTACCATGATTTCTCCCTCCTACATCTATACACACAAGTGTGGGCCTCCCTCATTATAGCTACCCTTGTACCATGGCATGTGGCTTGGAGCCTTCCCTGTTGCCCCACTTTGTCTCATTATTATTTCATATGACACCTGCCATCTGATGGACGTACCATGGACATGTCACTCCCTTAGAGGTTGAAACCAACTAATAGGGTCCTTGATTAACCTCCTTTTTTATCCTAAAGACAAATGTACATTCTAAAGCCCATTATGGAAGGGCATGCCACTACGAAGTCCCCACTGAGTTCCATCAATTGTGAGATCATTTGCTCAATTACACTAATGAATTGTTCTACTGGAAGTTGAGGAGACGCATTGGATCTTATATAGGATTGCAAGTGCATCATCATCTTTGGGTTTGGTCTCCCTATACAGGATCCAAGCCCTCCATAGGGTCTTGATAGCAATTGTGGGGTGAGCGTTGAGAACCATGGGCGTCCACCACACCATGGGATTCTTCAGCACCACATATTGCTTGCTCGTGCCCCAGTTATTTGATGATGATGATGCACCTAGACCACCTTGTCCAACTGGCTACACAATTTCACCACACACACTTGGCAGCTGATCCATGACCTAGATGGGGTTTTCTCTTACCTAGGGAGACAAAGGAGGGCTTGCACCATTGTTCCAACCTTTATAGAAGAAGCATCAACTTGTTCGATTCAAATTGAGACCCATGAGGATGCCCTTTGTTCCCCGACAGCCACTTGGGAGCACCACATGTCATTTTCTTGGAGATTAAGGGGCCACCCCTTCATTGCTATTATTAGAGCCCTCTTATTCATTATGGCACATGAGGGACTTTATTTTGCCTTCCAATGGCCCTTCACGCTATTGTACTATCATTTTGGCCCACTTGAGAGGCTAATTATTCATATTGTGGAGCTATTATGTGGGCTTGTCACCAAAGTAGGATTATTTTGCTCATTATTTTATTGTAAGGACATCATTAGGCTAAATTAGGCCATTCGAATTGCTCAAAGGCTCATATAAATACAATAAAGCCTCATTGTAACATTCATCATCACTTATATTGGATTATTTCTCTCTAAAAGATTTCAGACTTGCTATTGATGGACAAATTGGAGGATAATTAATGCATTTCAATGTTTGGATTCTTGTCTTTTTAATCTCGGAGCTTTTCTTTTGCTATTTTGATGATTGGATATACTCGCTCTACCTTGTAAGTGTTATATTGATTATATATCTGTCTCTTTTTGCATGATTAATGTATGAAATTTCTTTCATGAATGTGAAATGTGCCCTAAATGTGATATGAATTTATGAAAATTTGGATTCTTGAAGCATTGCATATGTTACATGTCATGGTATTGCGAATGAATGTTCCTAGGGGTGGATTTTCTTCGTTGTTACCTTGAAAAGTCATCGAATGATGTAATAAAGGAAGTGAAAAATCCTTTGTGACCTAGTTGTTGCCTTTGGGCTAGGCAAAGTTGCAATAGGACTCCTTCATTGAGCAAAGAGTTCAAACTCGAAAACATCTTGACTCCATTTACCCCAATAAGCTAGTCACTAATCCTAACCTTTGGCGATCAACCCAAAACTTCACTTTTCTCCTTTTACAAATTTTCTGCCCTAACCCTAGACAACCTAGTTAGGGCATCCAACAAAATCTATTTGAGCCATCCTCTTGTAGAGCGAGTTGTTGAGGGACTGCATTGGGGTGTCTTCTCCTAGCCCTCCAAGTTTGAAGCCAATCCCACGATCAATTTTTTAGAAACACCAAGCCCTAGCTCCAAAATTGTTTTTCCTTATGTCTTCCTCCGGTATCATCTTTTCCAGGCATATAGTGTGCTTGAAAAATAAACAAAATTTCATCTATTTTTGACCTCTTCTTTCACCCTTACTTGGCCTAGACATTTGGTTGAAGAGAACCCTAAAATCCTAGGCCTTGTTTAGGTGTCCTTGGTCTCTTCATGTTCCCATTCCTTGTATAACAAAATCATCTTACAAAGGCTACAATAGAGATTATTCCCTTTTCCTTGGGAAGCCTTCCTTTGGGCATAGCCATAATATTGATCCATTTCCACCTAGGTCTTGACATTCCCCAATTAGCCTTTCTAGGAGAGCCCTTTAACTTGTTTTTAAGGAAACCAAGCATATTATTTGAGCTCATCCTTTGAATGGGCTTTGGAAATCACATTTCCCATTATCAATGACCTTCATCCTTCTAGTGATTTCCTTTATACCGGGACTCCTCCCATTGGTAAAAGTCCATAACGAGCAGGGGACATCGAATGAGGTGACATTGGGTCCTTGTCCCACTGTTTCCACTTGGTCTAGTAGTAGTCCCTTTGGAACCCCTCCTACGACCCTTGCTAAATTGAGCGGTAACATTTTTTTTTCATTGCCAGGGACACGAGATGTGTGTTTTGTTCCCCATATGACAATATTGACATATTATTCTTGGCGACTCCATTGGAAGAACAAAGCCCTAGTTCTTCAATTGAACTTCAAAGTTAATGAGTTGTAGGGTGAAGAAACCATCAATTAAGGCATTTAGATTCACCATGGTGATCCATTTTGGTTTTACATGAAAAAATCATCAAAAATGGTTGATTTGTTTAGAAATCAATGCTTAGGGTTTCATTCCTCTTTCTTGATAATTACTTGTGAATTATATTGGCTTCTTGTACTTCCTAATTAGTTAATTACCAAATTATACATATATGAATATCACAAGAACAAGAGACACAAGATGTAGGCGCTCAGTCAGGGAAAAACCCCTATAAGGGGAAAACCCAGTGCAAAACTCTTCCTTCAAGTGATGTAATGAAGAAAATAAAATTATTATTGTAAGCCTTGCTTCATGGGTTTCATGAGAAAGTGATTTTATTTTTAGTTGGCTCCCATTGAGATCCTTAGGATTGGTCATTAAAGTCAAAGAGCGTATGTCATGTATGAAGAACCCTTCTTGGGGATACAACAATGTATATGAATCTATGAATATGTCTAGATAGCCCTCCAACGACAAGCACTTGCCATCCTCTTCCACATCAGCCTCCAAACTGTATGGAAGATATCATGTCGGCTCACCTCAATAGATACATCTATTCATAATGTCATGTCGAAGAACAATGGCAGTAAGTAGTTCGAACTATCTTTAAGATCAGTGTGACTATTTCGGTGCCCTAAACACAATCACAAAGTTTGGGTGAAGGCTACAGTTCGGAGAGTATTCAAGAAGTTTTGTTCACCTATGTAATTCAGATCACAGTGGTAATGACAAGTAAAGGAACAATAGTTCAGACTTCAGAAAAGGATCTTGATGCCACAGTAGTAGATCACAGGTTGGTGTCTAAGGGAATTTGGATCCCTCTACAGTTCAGTGGCAGCAAAGAAGATGAGACAGTTCATAGTGCACCACAATCATACATTTCGGTACTATGAAGGTCATGGCAGCAAGAAGGAAGATCTTGAAGACAGTGATGACAAGATCTTGATAAGACAGTGATGTGAAGACAATGTCTTGATGCAAAGAAGGTCGAAGCAAAGGAAGAATCACAAAGAAGTAAAGACAGTCAAGAGAAGCATTGTCTTGGTCTTGGAGTGGCTAATAGGCCAAGGGTCTTGGACTTGGTATTCATCAATTGGAATCTCTATAAGAAGAATTTGTGCGGGTTTTCCTCTCAAAGAGTGAGAGGTTTTGGCCCTGTTTCATAACCTACATGTTGTGTCTCTTGTCTATTTATATTCTTGCATTGGTTATTGTTTTATTAAGAATAATATCAAGAATCTAACGTAAAGAAGATCCTAATTGTTGGAATTTCTAAGTCTAGCTGTTAGAAACACTTCATGTACTTTTCTGATTTATTTCTACCTACTTGTTCTGATTAATTAACAAGTTATTTACCATGTAAATTGTTATGAAACCAGTTCAAGAAAAGATAGAAAAGATAGATCAACACCTTAGAATTCAGCCTCTTCGAGGGGGAAACCTCCTTTACATTACATAAATGAACAATTCTTGGATGATTCAAATGACAAAACCTCCTTTCTATATATAGGAGTCTAAGGGTCACAATATAAACTAGCCGACCTAACAATAATAATATAAAGCCACAAAAATAACAATAGCGGGATTCTATGGGGCACAATAATAACAATATGGGGATAATAGGGGCACAACAATATTAATAAGGGGTACAACTACAATAGTAATGGGGTAATCACTAGTATTATAGGGACCCAACATGCTCCTCTCCTTCAAAAAAGTGTTGTCCTCAACGCTTGAGAAGTTCTGGATGCTTCTGTATAAAATTCTCATCCTCCCATGTGGAATCTTCAGTGGATAAGTTCTTCCACTTGCTAAGATACTCCGAAATTGATCGATTTCGTAGCTGTCGAGTTCTTGTTTCTGTAACTGCTTTCGGTTCCAATATAATTTTTCCTTCCTCGTCAAGTTCTGGCAATATTGTTTGAATTGGGAGCTTGTCGCCTATAACCTTCTTTAAACATGAAACATGGAAAACTGGGTGCAATCGAGAAGCTGCAAGAAGCTCCAATTGTATGCCATGGTACCAATCTTTTGCAACACCTTGTATGGACCATAATACTTTGGTGATAATTTATTATCCTTCTTAGCTTGCTTGAGGGACATTTGTTTATATGGTTGTAGCCATAGGAATACCCAATCACCTACATCAAAACTTCTTTCGCTACGATGTTGATCTACCTGTTGTTTCATTCTATTCTGTGCCAACACGAGGTTATCCTTTAAGAGTTGGAGGACTTGTTGTTGATGTTCAATGTGATGTTCCACTGCTTAAACCTTAGAATTTTCTCTTAAATATGATGTGATGGATGGTGGCTGATAACCATAAAGTGCCATAAATGGGTCACTTTTGTTGCTATATGGAAGGAAGTGTTATACTACCATTCAGCTAGAGGCAACCATTTGACCCATTGTGTCTGTTTATCAGATACAAAGCAACGAAGATATCCTTCCAAACATTTGTTTACTATCTCAATTTTCCCATCAGATTGAGGATGATAAGATGAGCTATGAGCTAACTGAGTACCAAGACAATAAAATAATTCGGTCCAAAAATTTCCAGTGAAAATGGGATCTCTGTCACTTACAATAATCTTTGGGTTTCCATGTAGCTTTTGAATTGTTTCCATAAATGCAGTAGAAACTGTACTGGCTTTAAATGGATGTGATAATGCACAAAAGTTGCATACTTGGTAAGTTTTTCAACTACCACCATGATGACACTCTTTCCCTCAGACTTGGGTAAACTTGTGATAAAATCCATTGAAACCTCCTCCCAACGTTGGCTTGGAATGGATAAAGGTTGTAATAGACCCGGTGTCTTAATTGTTTCAACTTTATTTTGTTGGCAAACCAAACATTCCGCCACAAACTTTTGAATATCTGATTTAAGGCCATCCAGAAAAAATTCCTTCTTAACCCTGTGGTAAGTTTTTAAAAATCCTGAGTGCCCTCCTAAGGGAGAAGTGTGCAATTCCATAAGAATCTTTTGTTTTAGCTGGGAATTCTTACAGAGGTATAAGCGATCTTTGTACCATAACGAATCATTTTGCCAGCTAAATGTATCAGACATTCTGGAATCTTGTTGTAACTTTCAAATAAGTGTCCACACTTCTTCGTCATTTTTCCATTCCTCCATTGCTTTGTTTATCCAATCTAGTTGGATAATAGAAATGGCGCACAACAATGCTTCCACATCCTCATCCTTTCTTGAGAGTGCATCTGCCACCACATTTTTCTTACCTTTTCTGTAGATGATTTCAGAGTCATAACCCAACATCTTTGTGACTCACTTTTGTTGCTCTTTAGAGGATAATCTTTGTTCTAAAAAGTATTTAAGGCTATCATGATCCGTTTTTACCTTGAAGTGTCTTCCCATTAGGTAGGGTCGCCATTTCTTAAGTGCATGGAGTATTGCCAACATTTCCTTCTCATAAATAGCTTTGTGTAAAAACTTTCCCTTGATTGGACGACTTTCAAAAGCAATGGGTCTTTCATCTTGCATTAAAACAGCACCAATTCCATTTCCTGAAGCATCACATTCCAAAATAAAGGTTTTTGTGAAGTCCGGTGTAGCTAAGACCGATGCTTGGCACATTGCCTCTTTAAGATGTTCGAATGCCTTTGTTGCTTCTAGAGTCCATGAAAATGCATCTTTCTTCAATAATGTTGTTAGAGGTGCTGCTATTCTCCCATAATTCTTAACAAACTTGCGATAATACCGTGTCAACCCGAGAAATCCTCGCAGATGCTTTATGGATGTGGGAATTTTCCATTCCTTAATGGATTTAATTTTGTTAGGGTCTACCTTAACTCCTTCATGAGATACAATATGACCCAGATATTCCACCTCTTGTACTCCAAAGAAACATTTGGATCTTTTTGCATATAATTGTTTCTCCTCCAATAGTTGTAGCACCCTGTCAACATGTTCAACATGATCCTTCCAAGACTTGTTGTAGATTAGTATATCATCAAAAAATACTAACACAAATTTTCTAAGGAATGGTTTTAAAATTGAATTCATCAAACCTTGAAATGTTGAAGGTGCATTGGTAAGGCCAAGAGGCATGACCAAAAATTCATAATGACCCTCACGAGTTCTAAATGTTGTTTTTGCAATGTCTTCAATCTTCATTCTGATTTGATGATATCCTGAATGAAGATCCAACTTGGTGAAGTAAATTGGTCCATGCAATTCATCCAGTAATTCATCAATGACAGGAATGGGAAACTTATCTTTAATAGTGAGCTTGTTGATCTCCCTATAATCCGGACACATGCGCCATGATCCATCCTTCTTGTGCACCAATACGACTGGAGCAGAGAAAGAACTTTGACTTGGTTGAATTATACCAACCTCTAGCATTTCTACAACCATACGTTCAATTTCACTCTTTTGGGCATAGGGATATCTGTACGGCCTGATGTTTGGAGGAACACTTCCTGGAATCAGATGAATAGCATGATCATGATCACAAATAGGTGGGAGACCTTTGGGAGTCTCAAATACCTTGGAATGATTGTCCAAGACTTTTTGGAGATCTGGAGAAATAGATGATTCCACTGTGGACACATCTAGTGAACATAATTGTGCAATTACACCTCTTTTTTCCTTTTTTAGAAGCTTTGTCATACCGTTAGAGCTGATTATCTTTCTCGGTTTCCCTGCAATACCCATTAATTCAACTTCCTTTCCTTCCACAGAAAATTTCATGAAAAATTCTTGAAAATTAAAAGCTATTGTACCCAAGGATTGTAGCCATTGGACTCCTAGTACAACATCAGCACCTCCCATTGGAATGGAAAGCATTGGACTAGTCAATACAGATTCTCCCATGGATAGCTTGATATTATGGCACTTTCCCGAGCAATTTATTGTTCCTCCATTTGCAACCATCACTTGACACTCTGGTGTTGGATATAAGAAGCAATCCAATTCTCTTGCTACCTTACAATGAATAAAATTGTGGGTACTTCCTGAATCAATCAACACTATTACCTTTTTCTTCTTGATTTGTCCTTCTATCTTGATGGTTTAAGGAGTGGTAATTCCCGCCAATGCATTACAAGATATGGTCAGATTCATTTCTTATTTATCTAGGCTTTGTTCCTAGAGTATATCCTCTTATTTGGACCTTTCTTGCTCCTTTTCTTCTTCCTCTTCACAATCTATGTAGAATAATTTCTTCTCAGCACACTTATGACCTTTAGTGTATTTGCTATCACAATCGTAACAAAGCCCTTTTGCTATTTTTTCTTCCAATTGTTGTGGTGTCAACCTTATAGGTTGTGGAAGACTAGCGGCAACAACACTTCCGTCTTTATAGTTGTGAGTGGTATGCTTCCTGGTTGCCATAATTTTGCTTTCCATTTTTCTTGCTAACCTGAATGCCTTCTCCAATGAATCAGGTTCCCAAAGGCGAACATCATGTTGGATATTATCCTTTAAAGACCCTATGAACACATCAATCCTATGTTCCTCTGGAATATCTTTTACCCTTATGTTCAATTTTTGGAACTCCTCAATGTGCTCCATTATTGAACCCTTTTGTTTGAGACTTATCAATTAGCTAAAAAAAGTGTTGCTTTTTGTATCCTCATAATGTGCTAGCAGTTCTTCCTTAAAAAATTTCCCAAGTGATAAATTTGTTTACGAGAGCAAAGCCATTGATACCATACAAACTGATTTGGTTCCAAATATAAAGTTGCAATACATACCTTTTGTGTGTTTTGCACATTATTGACATCGAAAAATTGCTCCATCTGTAATATCCATGTTGCGGGATCCTTTCCATAAAACTTCCTCATATCGATTTTTGGAATATGGTGGGTCTTTGATCCAACATTAGAGTCTATGGAATCATGATTAACATTTCTTTTGTTCTCATCATGAGTTTCCTTTACTACCCTTTCACCATTAGTGACCCTTGCTTGTAGCAACTTATTCATATTTATCCTCAATTCTTCCATGTCTATCTTCAAATCTATCTTCATATCATCCATCTTAGCTTCCACATCATTCATCTTAGCTTCTACACCTTTCTTTAAACAATCCATCTTAGCTTCTACGCCTTTCTTTAAACCATCCATCTTAGATTCTGTTCCTTTTTGTGCAAAGGGACAATTGTTGCACTTGGTCTTGTAATTTTAATATATCATGTTGCATTTCTTCCTCTTCTTCATTTGTCATGCTAGAGCTTTCAGGTTCCTTACTAGGTGTTTTCGTTTTCTTTCCTCGGGGCATCGGTTACCGATAATAAGGCTCTACTATGCCCTTTGAATTCCTTCAAAATAAATTTTCAAACCAAGCTTAAGCGAAAGTTTAAGAAAATCTACACACCTTTTTTCACTTTGTAGGAGCTCGATATTGCCTCTGATGTATCTCTATACTTTCCAATCATCTAGATCTAAATTTGTGACCTGCAATAGCCCTCTGTGTCCTCTTTCTAATGCCTCAAGTCTGACCCAAATTGGATTCTCCAAGGAAGAGTTATGTGAAATCTCCCACAGTGACTTGATTATAGACTAGTTCAGTAGAGCGAACTTGTACGATGTGCCATGAGTTATTGTTTCGACCTTTGGATCTGAAAAATGCATACAAGAAACTATAATTCGTCCTCTTTCTATACCTTCTTACAAAATTTCAATCTGATCCCCAGAGAGAAAGTTATGACGCTTTTCCCTAGGTCACCTGTTTGGAATGTAATTCAGGAGTCTGCAAAAAGACCAACTTCCTCAAATCATATCTCCGCAAATATAGCGCGAACAGCTCTGAAATTTGGACCCAAGGTTCAACGCAATTTCTTCTAAAATGGTTTTTTTTTGCAACTTCTGAAACATCGCAAAAAAAAAGTTATAGCGAAAATGCCACGATGACCTGTTTGGAGCAGCGAAACCCTAGAATCCAAAGCTCTGATACCAAATGTTATGAAACCAGCTCAAGAAAAGATAGAAAAGATAGATCAACACCTTAGAATTCAGCCTCTTTGAGGGGGCAACCTCCTTTAAATTACATAAATGAACAATTCTTGGATGATTCAAATGACAAAACCTCCTTTCTATATATAGGAGTCTAAGAAGTCACAATATAACCCAGCCGACCTAACAATAATAATATAAAGCCACAAAAATAACAATAGAGGGATTCTATGGGGCACAATAATAACAATATGGGGATAATAGGGGCACAAAAATATTAATAAGGTGTACAACTACAACAGTAATGGGGTAATCACTAGTATTATAGGGACCCAACATAAATACTGAAAATAAATACAAGTACATGCTTAACACATTAGAGATTATCAACTGAAGGAAAGAAAACAAGCACACAATACGGGAAAACTTGTGCAACTATCTGAGGGTTTCAGTTTCAGAATACAATCTGGGTGCCAAAACTAGCTCACCCAGCATAGAATAATCTCGGCAGTAGTGCCTCTCTACTCGGAAGTAGATATTCTAGCTGAAACCCCGGATGAACACTCCGACAGCTCCCAGCTCCAATCTGCGCCACGAAAACCCCAGAGATAGCTTCTAGGGACTGTGTCAGCTCTTTCTGGCCTAGCGTCTGCCCAGCGTCATCCTGGCTTGCCCTGCATCAGCCTCTGCAGGCACTGCATCAACCCTTAGATCCTCTGTATCACCCACGTTGGCTCTCTGAGGCACTGTGCAGCTCCTCGCTACCTCTGCGTGAGCCCTGGCTGGTTCTGCGTGAACATCTGGTTGGCTCTATATCCCTCTCTCCCGACTTCTACATTGATCCTCCTAGTACTATCTCTACCTCTCTGCTTCTTTATTCACTGCCCCTCAGCTGCAAATCTGATCACTCTTTCGACTTCCTCAGCAAACCCCACCCCAAAAAATCGAAATCTTGATCAACTTGGTGTGTTCTCCAAGTGACCCTCAAGCCTCCTTTTATACTTTTCTCGTTGACAAATCAACAGCCGAGATTAAGTCCCTAATCAACAACTAAGATTAATTTTGGCTTGATCCATGACTTTTGGACCATTCTAACATAGTTTTATATTAATACACATTAATATTTTATTTTTCCTAAGTTTAGACTTAGGGACTCCATAAAAATATTATTTATTTTAATATCTCTCAAACTGTTTAGAATCTGCCCAAACCATTTCTGGGTATTGGATATCTCATGTTCCTTAGCCTCTCCACCAATTTTCAAGGCTAGAACACATCCGATGCTACCCCAAATCAACACTCCCTCTTAGCGAGGATTGTGCCCTAGTAATACTCCTGACTGGGCATCATCCTGATCATTCGGCATTGGTCATTATGCTGATGCTAGGCCTGCTTCCCAACATCCTCTGAAGCTGTTGCATCATGTACTACTACCCATGGCCTTGTCACTACCACTGTTGCATCTGTACAACAACTCCCTCTACATCTGTGCTACTACCCATGGCTCTGCCACTGCCACTGCTGCATCTGCACTGCAATCCCTCTCATCATGCTGCATCGTGCTGCCCATAGCACTGCCACTGCTAACTGTTGCACTGCAACTCAGTTACTGAGAAGTAAGTAACTGATCTCCAAAATCTGACATCTCTGTCAGGCTAGAGGCACCCTCGATGTTGAAACTCCCTCTGTCGCTGACAAGTGCTCCCTCTCTGACCTCTGTGCTATTGCAACAACTCTATGCACCTCGCACTGTTACCTCACGATGTCTTGGGAATTCTGCACTGTAGTTCCCTCTGACGCTCCATCTGCATCCATATCTATTGACATCCGCTAGTACCACTACTCCTCTTCGAGGCTCCCGCAGCAAGGTATAATCCAAGAGGTTGGGTACCTTGAGGATCCTGCCCCTCATTGCCCGTAGTCTGTCTGACTATAGCTCGATGTCCCCCCACTTCTTCTCAAGTGGCGTATGAGCACTCATGGCACAGTCATCATCGGTCTCCACTTCCTTCTCCACCCTTGGTGGCGCAGCCTTGGTCTCGGAAACCTCTCCTTTACTCTTCTTCCTCGGACACTAGCTCGCATAGTGACCCAGTTCCTCACAGTTGAAGCATTTGACTTTGGAGAGGTCCTTCTTCTTCCATTTCTCCTACTTTCCCTCAGATGCTATGGAAGCATCCTCCTCTTCCTCCTTCTTGATTTGGATCCCCTTGCCATTGTTTCCTGCCTTGCTCAGCCTTCTGATCTCTTCTTGGCAAAGAGCCGCCCACATTTCCTCCCCATTTGGAAGGGTCGCCCTGCCTAGTATACTCTGGACAAACACCTCCCAGTCTTTAGAGACCGCGTTCAGGGTTGTTCTCACCATCAATTCTTGATCCGGCGTGGCCATTATGGAAGTTAGCTGATCTCGAATCTCCTTCAATCAACCGAGGAAGGTGTCGATCTATTCCCCTTTCTACATTTGGTATGGCCGCGACTGATTTTCAAGTAGCATCCTTCTCTACACAAAACTGTGTTGTACAATTTCTTTAGGGCCTCCCACATCTCATTGCCATGTCCTTTTCGGCAATATGTGGTACTACATGGTCCTTGACCTCTTCAAGGATGATGCTCTTGGCCCTCGCCATTGCTTCCTCATACTTGTCATTCTCAGCTGGGTCAAATGGGATCACTATCATCCTCAACGTGAAGTGCTTGACACGATTCCGGTATAGAACAGATAAGATTTTTGCCTTCCAGACTATGAAGTTTGAGGCTCCATCCAATCTGTCCTGGTCTCTTACCCCATCCACTACCATCTCGTTGCTCCTCTACTTCCCTCCTGGAAGTTCCTTGTGTGACTCCATCTGAGCCTCGATTTCCCTCCTAGAAGTTCTTGGTGTGACTCCCTCTGAGCCTAGATTTCCCTCCTGGAAATTCTTGGTGTGACTCCCTTTGAGCCTCGATTTCCCTCTTGGAAACCCTTCTATCAATGTCGAGATGCCCCCACTCCGATCGTTACTGCAGCTGCACCACTGATCCAAATTTCTTGGCTAGAAATCCTTGGCATCAACTCCTTCCTCCTTGGTCTTGCCCTGTTAGGTATTGTTTTGACCACAGTAACCCACCAACTTCACTCTGCAACTTACCCACAGCCTCAAAATCCCCAACAAACTGAAGGTTAGAGCTTCCAGGCTCTATGCAATCTCGGCACCAGCAAAAACAGCACCTCCTGGCCATTGGCGTAAATCCTTCCTAACTGAGAAAGATGACTGAGCACTGCGTAGGTTGAGTCTACTCCCCTTTGCCACTGCACTGAACCTCTTCCGGCTCAAACTTGATGACCCAGGCACTATGTCACCCCTTCCTTGTTGCTTCTTTGTTAGGAACAACTTTTGTCGCTCAGGACAGTTGTTTTCTGTTGTTGCTGCTCTGCTCGGTTGATGTCCTCAGTTCTCCTATGATCTGCAACCACACTCTGATACCATGTTGGAATTTCTAAGTCTAACTGTTAGAAACCCTACATGTACTTTTTTTATTTATTTCTGCCTACTTTTTCTGATTAATTAACAAGTTATTTACCATGTAAATACTAAAAATAAATACAAGTACATGCTCAACACATTATAGATCATCAACTGAAGGAAACAAAATAAGCACACAAGTGACACCATTGTTTTTGGACCAATGTCCATGGAAAAACCCAATGCGGGAAAATTGGTGTAGCTATCTGAGGGTTTTAATTATTAAGTAGTTTCAGAATACAATCTGGGTGCTAAAACAGGGTCACTCAACAGAGAATAATCTCGGCAGTAGTAACTCTCTGCTAGGAAGAAAATATTCTGGTTGAAACCCCAAATAAACACTCTGACAGCTCCCAGCTCCAATCTGCCCCACAAAAACCCTAGCGTCAACCTCTAGGGACTCTCTCAGCCCTTTCTGGCCAAGCATTTGCCCAGTGTCACCTTGGCTTTCCCTGCGTCAGCCTCTGGAGGCACTACATTAGCCCTTAGAGCCTCTGTGTCACCCACGCTGTCTCTCTGAGGCACTGCGCAGCTCCTGGCTGCCTCTGTGAGCCCTGGTTGGCTCTGCGTGAACCTCTAGCTAACTCTACGTCCCTCTCTCCTGATTTTTGTGCTGATCCTCCTGGTACTATCTCCGCCTCTTTGCTTCTGTATTCACTGCCCCTTAGCTGCAAATCTGATCACTCTTTCGACTTCTTTAACAAACCCTGCCCTAGAAAATCGAAATCTTGATCAACTCGGTGTGTTCTCCAAGTGACCCTCAAGCCTCCCTTTATACTTTTCTCATTGATAATTCAATGGCCGAGATTAAGTCCCTAATCAACGGCTAAGATTAATTTTGGCTTGATCCATGACTTTTGGACCATTCTAACACAGTTTTATATTAATACACATTAATATTTTATTTTCCCTAAGTTAAGACTTAGGGACTCCATAAAATATTAATTATTTTAATATCTCTCAAACTATTTAGAATCTTCCCAAACCATTTCTGGGTATTTGAGATCTCATGTGCCTTAGCCTCTCCACCAAGTTTCGAGGCTAGACCACATCTGATGCTACCCCAAATCAACATTAATCTAATCAAGTAAAAAGCATTCACAAGTAGTCACCAAAGAAGATAAATCAACTAATGCTAATGCCCTAGATTTCTCAACATGGTTTCAGAGCTAAGGTGTTGAATTCAAAGGAAGGGCATCTAATCAAAGAGACATTCAAGGATCGAGTTTCAAGAAAGGCATCAAAGAAAGTCAAAGGTTTTCAAAGAAAAAGATTAAGATCTACATTGAAGAATCAAACGATAGATCAAAGAAGCAGTCTACAACAACAAAATCTTTTGATCCTATAGTCATCATCAAAAGACCACAAAAACCCTCATCAAGTTATCTACAAAGCAAGGTAGCTCAAAAGTTGATGATCACATCATCTTGGAGAGAGTTGAATTCCTAGAAGCATTTATGATCTACACTACGAGAGAAGTCGAAGTATCTTGAAGGCAAGAATTCATCATCATCATCTTCAAAGCTATAAGGCAAGCTCATTATCATTGCAGCAAGCATCCCCTCCTTATTCTTGTAAAAGATCATCCGAGGAAGCAACAAAACATCCTCATCTATCATTATCAACAAAGGAAGCTAGATCTAGAAAGCATTGACATCATAAAATGAGAAATCTCCTCTATTGGAGAAGGGCCTTTTTATTCGAAAGAAGATTATCCAAAAGGAGCACTAATACATCTTCTTCAACCATCATCAAAGTGATCAAGTTGAAGATTTCATCTTCACTTGTCAAGTAAGTATCTTTCATTCTTTAAACAATTTGGTAAAATGATTTCGTGTGTGCAAGGAGATCTATAAGCTAGATGGGTCATTCAAAATTCCTTGCATGAAAAAGGAGGATAGACACAGTCCTCGAAGAAAGTGAAATCATTGAACATATCAATGGAAAGGTGTCCTCTGAATACATGGAAATGGATCAAAGGGCTTAAGGGATTCTCATGTAATCAATCAAAGATCCCTCATCCCTATATAGCAGTATAGGAGACATCAAAGAGATATATATGATAGGTTGGTAGAGCTATTCTTTGAAGATGCGATAAAGAAGGTCACATCACTTAGATCTGATCTACAAAAAATTGAAGGTATCAAAGGGTAAAGGGTTATCTTCATAAAATCTCAATTACAAGGTCTAGAAGTGATAATCCTCTTTATTCTAAATGCACTAACTGATGAACTAGGTAACAATGTCTATGTGGATAAGAAGGCTATCCCATTCAACAACTTGTGGTTTCTATGCAAGATAGAAGAAGACAAGTTGAGGGAAAAAGTGTTGAAGGTTAAACGACTCAAACATTTGCAAGAAGGAAAGGGAAGTTTGAAATTTGTTCCTCAGAAAAAAAAAAAGAGAATAGCTGAGATTCAAAGCTATGGATGTAAAAACTATGGTCATTACAGGAAAAATTGTCCTAAAGAGACAATATCAAAAGGAGAAGAGAAGAAGCCCATATCACCAAAGAAGAGGAGTCCAAGAAAATAAGTCCAAGACAAGAGGAAGTAAGAGATCTCCAATATGCTGAGATAGTCTCCCTCACAAAAGTTCTTGTCATAGCTCCTAAACCTTATAGGATATGGCTATAATAAATAATAAGATGCATCATGGCATCATGGAAGCATTAGAAACAAGAGTTCATGACATCACCATAGGAAACATGAAGGATGCCTAACAGTCAATTTTCAAGGATATGGCTCTTAGTGACCTCATTGAAAGATCAAAGGAAGAAGTCATCTGGGACAAGTCTCATCATACATCAGTTTAAAAGGGAAACATATGTTGAATAAGAATATGTGAGATGGAATCTGCATCTAGAGAGGAAACAAGTGTTTCATCAGGAACTCCAACTTGTGGAGTTCATGGGATGATGGTATGATGACATGAGAGATGAAGAAAATCAAGGGGTTGAAGATCTTTTCAATCAAGGAAGCTATTGAAAGAAGCCTAAATGACCTAAAGGTAAATAAGGTATGTATGCTTGTATTTGTTAGGATATTCCAACACATAGGAAATGGTTAAGTATACTTGGTCTAATGTATAGTTAGGTAAAGTGTGTTTCTTTACTATGTACTTTTTGTAACTTACAATCTAACGGTCACGATATGTTCTAGACATGAAGTGATCTAAAGGTTCATTCTCTCCTCGGTATTACCGACACTTGGTTCGTGGCTTAAAACCCGATTGGTCCATAATCTCTATTTAAAGAGCATGGAGGGTCATTTGTAAGTTAATCGTTCATGAGAGAAGCTTATGTAAATTTTCTTTCTTTTACATTAATAAATTGCCTGAAGTGACCGCGTTGGCTTAGGTCGTGGATTGTTTCCCTCTTTAAGGGTTTTAACCACACCAAGAATACTGGTGTACCGAGCGATGTCCTTTGGTGTTCTATCTAAGGAACTTACCCTGTAAATTCCTACATGGTATCAGAGCAATTCAAGGGCTGCATTCGTTGGTGATCCAAATCTGAAGCCAATACAACTACATCTAAATTTCGTTTCCTAGATCTGCTGTTTCTGACCGCTTTCGGGCTGAGAGGATTTCTCTATTTAAGTTACAGTTTAGTGGGTAGTTCATAAAGTACCATTGTAAAAGTGACTTTCACTTATTTATAAAAGTGGGTCACATAAAGTAATCATTTTTTAAAAGTGAGCTAATTAGATTAAGTTTGGAAAAGGGGTGGCGGGGGGGGGGTTTATTTTTTAAATATAACATTATCATTCACTTCCCAACATTCACGTAGTTCGTTGGCATCTTCAACGATTTTTCTTCAAGAAACCATAACTTCTTCATTAGGAAGTTGTTTTCAGAGCCGTTTTTTTTAACTAGCCTAATTTTTCAAGATCTTTCCATTGGAACACTTAGTTTCAGCATCTTCAGCTTCAGTTTCTTTTAAAATGGAAATTCCATGCCTAGTTATTCTTGACAGCACCAACTACTTCCAATGGTTATCCTACATTGTGGATTTACTTAGAAGTAAAGGTCTTTATAGAATAGCCTCAGGCCAAGAATCTAAACCTAAAGATGAAGATAAGCTAGCCAAATGGGAAAATAAGCAAGATCAAACTCATGGGTTGATAGGGATGTTTATTTCTTTAGACCTTAGATTCCATATCGCAAAACTTGATAACCCTGATGCAGGAATGAAACAGTTCAATAAATATTTTGGAATTAAAAACGAAATTACAGCCCATCAACTTGAAAATGAGATGCTTACGTTGGACCCCAATCATTTTTTTTCCACTAAACATTGTTTGTCCAAGTTCAAGACCCTTAAACTTCTCTTGGAAGGTGTTAAGGTTAAGAAAGAAGATGGTAGCCATATCTATTCCATTCTTATTAAGTTAGGGCCAGCCTACTCTGTGTTTGTTTTCGCCTTTCATTCTACTAGAGAATTCTTTATTTCTCATAGACAGGCCTACAAGTCCCCCTCTATTGATGCCCTTTGTGATTCTTTAATAAGAGAACAAGAAAAACTCTTACATCTTGGTCTTCTTAATACTGGTAACTCTTCTAAGAAAGCCTTAACAGCCCAACAACAACCAAATTCAAAGAATCCTAAAAAAAACCATCCTAAAAAGAATGGTCCTAAACCAAACAAGGGTCCTAAGCAATTTCAGTCTCAAAATGAAAAATCAATTCAACAAAATGATAAGGCGAATAAAAGCAACAGGAAGAAGACTGATAGACATTGAAATTTTTGTAATCGTGATGGCCACTTAGACTCCAAATGCTTTAAGGAGATGGAAGTCTTGGAAGCAACAATGAAGAAGCATAACATCCATTTGGAGCACTCTTCAACTTCAACTTCATCTTCAGGAATAACACTTTCTGCATGTGGTTGTCAAGCATCTCGGTCTAGTTATGCACTAAATGTATTTTCTTCTTCTCATTCTCATGAGTGGCTCATTCATTCTGGATCTTCTTATCACATGGCCAAAAACAAAGCCATGTTTTTTTCTTTAAATGATTATAACACCAAAAATATATATGTTGGTGATGATAGATCTCTTAGCGTTGTAGGGGCTGGAACTATTCATCTAGAAAGTGGTCAATTTAATGATGTATTATGTGTTCCTACCTTAGCTTGCAACCCTCTATCTGTATATCAGATAACTCATTCAGGTGAAGGTAAAATAATTGAATTTTCACCTCATGATGTTGTAATTAAGGACATAAGAGATCCTAGACAGATTTTAGCTACTGGCATTGCTGATGATTCTACAAGGTTGAATAAGTTTAACAACTTTGGGTCATCAACTCTTCCCTCGGTATTTGTTGCTCATAATGATGAAGTGAGCAAACTTTGGCATGAGCAATTTGGTCACTTAAACTATCGCTCCCTTTAAAATATATGTAAATAAAATATGGTGACAGGTCTTCCTATGGTATCTTGCAGAGATGGTGTTTGTTCCATATGTGTACTCAGAAAACATCATCGGGACAGTTTTGAAAAACATGTCTCTTGGCACGCCTCAACCCCTTTACAACTTGTGCATAGTGATTTATGTGGTCCACTTCCAATTGTTTCAGTCTCTAGCTACAAGTATTACTTAATTTTCATTGATAATTTCTCTAGACGCACTTGGGTATACTTCTTAAAACTCAAGAGTGAAGTCTTTAACATGTTCTTGGCCTTTAAGGCCTTTGTTAAGAAACAATCTGGACATCATATTCTTAATCTAAGATCTGCTAATGGTGGAGAATATGTTAACAAAAAATTCATCAAATTTTGCACTAAGCATGGAATTCAATTGCAACATACTATTCCATATACTCCACAGCAAAATGGTGTAGTTGAAAGGAAGAATCACACCTTAAAAGAAATGGCTAATTGTATGCTTCAACCTAAAGGACTTAGTCTTATATTTTGGGAAGAAGCAATTAACTGTGCAAATTACATAGTAAATTGCACTCCTACTAAGGTTTTAAAGAATATCACTCCAGAAGAAGCATGGAGCTCAATTAAACTAGATGTAAGTCACTATGTAATTTGCACTCCTACTAAGGTTTTAAAGAATATCACTCCAGAAGAACCATGGAGCTCAATTAAACTAGATGTAAGTCACTTTCGTGTTTTTGGAAGTGAAGCATGGGCCCATAATCCATATGAGAAACATAAAGCCTTAGAATCTAAGAGTGAAAAATGTATTTTTGTTGTATATTTTGAAGATGTCAAAAATATAGACTTCTTCAACCTAAATCCAAAAATGTTATCATTAGAAGAGATGTAAAGTTTGTTGAAAATATATCGGCCTATGAGCCTAGTTCGGCGGATGTGACACCTCTCTCTATCCCTTCTACTTCTTAAAATATTTCTTCTTCAGATGATGACAACGAGGATGACAATCCTCCCCCACCTTCTTGAGATCCTCCTTAAGCTCCTCAGCTTCCAAAATGGGTCCATGCTACTCGGAATGTAGCAAGTTCTCTTGCTGGTGATCCTACAGATGAGCATCGTACACGTTCTCAGTTCGATAGAGCCTCTTATTTACTGGCTCAAGCTTCAACGAATTATGATCCTCACACCTTTGCAAAAGCTTCAGGCCATCCAGATTGGGACGCAGCAATGAATGAAGAATCGTTCACTATTGGCAAATGATACATCGGACCTTGTTCCTCTTCCAAACAGATGAAAACTTGTTAGATGCAAATGGGTTTACAGAACCAAGTTTGGACCAGATGGAAAAGTTGATAAACATAAAGCTTGTCTTGTTGCTAGGGGTTTTTCACAAGTTGAAGGCATTGACTATATTGAAACCTTCTCCCCTCTTGCCAATATGAACTCTATCCACCTTGTTCTTTCCCTTATTGCCTCTTTCAAATGGGAAGTCCATCAGATGGATGTTAAATCTGCCTTCTTGCATGGGGACTTGCATGAAGAAATCTATATGGAACAACCTCCTGGATTTATACAAACAGACACTAGCCTTGTATGTCGGCTTAAGAAATCCCTTTATGGTCTCAAGCAAGCCCCTTGGGCTGGGTATGCCAAAATCAATAACTTTCTTTTAGATAATGGATTTTCTAGGTGTCATTCTGACAATACTATCTACACCAAGAAAGTGGGTAAGTCGCTTATCATTCTTGTTCTTTATGTTGATGATCTTATCATTACTGGTAGTGATACCAACCTTATAAACCATGTGAAGTCTAGCCTTAAAAAACAGTTTGAAGTGACAGACTTAGGACACTTGCATTATTTTTTTGGTCTTCAAGTCTTGCAATCCAAAGAAGGTATTTCCATTTCCCAATCCAAGTATGCATGTGATATTCTACACCACTTTCACATGGAAGATTGTAAGCAATCCCCTTCTCCCTTTCAGTCTAGAGCCAAACTTTCAATCACTTGTACTTCCTTTGAAGCTGATGCTACCTTATACCGTCAACTTGTTGGAAAAAATTTGTATATGACCCACACCCATCCTAACCTTTCCTTCATTGTTGGCCTTGTTGCTCGGTTTATGCAAAACTCACATGAAAGTCATTGGAAAGCAACTAAAAGAATACTTCATTATGTTCGAGGTATAGTTCAGTTTTTGATTCATTACAGTGCAAAAGCATCTCCTCAATTGGTTGGTTTCACTAATTTTGATGGGGCTAGCGACACTGATGATCGGAAGTCTACTGCAGGTTATGTCTTCACTCTTGGTTCTAGACCTATTACAAGGGCTTGCAAGAAACAAAGTGCCATTTCTCTTTCTTCAACAGAAATAGAGTATCGTGGCGCTGTAGAAGCTAGTAAGGAAGCCCTGTGGCTTCGTCAGATCCTATCAGATTTTGGTTTTCAGCGACAACATCCAACTACACTTTAGCGCGATAATCAAAGTGTCATTCAACTATGCAAAGATCCAGTCCAACATCAGCACAACAAACACATTGAGCTACACGTGAAATTCATCAAAAAGTTCATTCATGACCATGTTCTTGAAGTGCATTATTGTTCAACAGATGATCAAGTTGCAAAAATCTTTACAAAGGCTCTCATAGAGGCAAAGTTTACTAAACTTCGATTTATTGTTGGAGTTCAAGAAGTTGTCACTAAGGGGGGATAGGCTCTAATACCTCCTTCCCTCTCCTATTGTGTCATCTTTGTACATCCTTCAATCCTATCCCAAGTTGTCTTTAAGGGGGGATTTAGGATATTCTGACACATAGGAAATAGTTAAGTATAACTTGGTCTAGTGTATAGTTAGGTAAAGTGTGTTTCTTTACTACGTACTTTTTGTATCTTACAATCTGATGGTCATGATATGTTCTAGATATGAAGTGTTCTGACGGTTCGTTCTCTCCTTGGTATTACCGAAACTTGATCCATGGCTTAACACCCGATTGGTCCATGATCTCTATTTAAAGAGCATGGAGGGTCATTTGTAAGGTGATCGTTCATGATAGAAGCTTAGGTAAATTTTCTTTATTTTACATTAATAAATTGCATGAAGTGGCCACATTGGCTCAGGCTGTGGATTGTTTCCCTCTTTGAGGGTTTTAACCACATCAAGAATACCGGTGTACCGATTTGTGATCTGTTTATGAGCAGTGTCCTTTGGTGTTCTATCTAAGGAACTTACTCTGTAAATTCCTACAGTATTTAATATTATAAATTTATGGCGTATGATTGTAGGTAACAAGGATCACTACTTATATTTTGAGAATCATGATGAAAGGAAAGGAATCTCTGCCTATGAAAGAATGTCGAAAAGGCATGAGTCACACTAGATGAAATCAACATAATATGTCCTCGTATGAAGTATGAAGTGGTTGACTATGATTGAGGAAATTTGATTAGAACCATTTGGGAATGAAGTGTGTGAAAAGATAGGAAAATATTGTGATAGTATGCAACAAAGGTAGAAGGCATTCAACATCCAAAGTCCAAGAAGATTTGACTAGAAGATCTCCCAGAAGGATGTGAAGACTCTAATGGAAGTCGAAAAAAGATAGAGACCCTTGATAATGGATATCAATGGAAGATGTTTCAATCTGCATGTAAGATGTTGATACTGACAGGAAGATGTCATGGTGAAAGATCATCACAAAGGGAATTTTAAATTTAAGGTTCATTTATTTTTGAACTAATATTTGGATGGGCTTATGTAGGACTGCCAAGGGAAATATGTGGATGACATCCAAGCAGACCATATAAAAGGATGTAATGTCCTTTCGTAAAATATGGCATGAAAGTAGAGTGACATGAAGAAAAGCTAGATGGAAAATTTGATGGATCACTTTCTGATGAGTTAAGGACATGACTAACTCATGGATAAAAGTGATGGATGATCTGTTCCCTATGAAGAAGTTCCCAAAGATGAAGACTCCTTCGCAAAGAAGAAATTCATGACATCAAAGGAAGGAGCTGTTCAAGCAGCTGGTTGTTTCAGGATCTCTACATGAGGAGCTTGGATAGGTCCTTAGTTAAGAGGGAGCTTGAAAAGAAGTATCTTACTTGGAAGAAACTTGGAAAAATCCTAAGCAGGGAGCTTAGGTACATTCCTTTGTGATAGGAATGACTACATTCCTTTAATGGAATATGTCCTCTTGGTTTGAAAAGGAAAGATAGACATCTCGTTATGGTCTTCACTTGGGAAGACAAAATGGAGGATTGTGTAATCATTTGGCATCTGATACTCTTTGGGGATGAGATAAGGCATCCCATTAAAGAGTAGTCATGGAGGACCGATATTCTTTGAGGACTGGGGTGTCCAAGATAAGAATAGTCCTCATGAAGCATACCTTGAGAGAACCTGAGCGGGGTATGTCCCGAGAGAGACAATGATGAGTGTGTCTATAAATCATTGGTCTCACGAACATTGAGCTCATATCTTGTGAAGAGATGGAGCTTTTAGTCAAGGCCTTGCTATGTAACAATGTTGGTTGATATGATGTTATACAAATGAGTTACAAATCCAAATTCTTCTTTTGAGAAATTCTTCAGATTGAGAATAACCAAGTACCATTATGAATACCTCCCTAGTTAAGAGGGAGTGTTGAAAATTGTAACTAGGTTTGGTATTCATAATGACATGTAATTGAGACTTTTGTAAGTGATGTAATGAAGAAAATAAAATTATTATTGTAAGCCTTACTTCATGGGTTTCATGAGCAAGTGATTTTGTCTTTAGTTGGCTCCCATTGAGAGCCTTAGGATTGGTCATTAAAGTCAAAGAGTGTATGTCATGTATGAAGAACCCTTCTTAGGGATACAACAATTTATATGAATCTATGAAGATGTCTAGATAGCCCTCCAACAACAAGCACTTGCCATCCTCTTCAACATCTACCTCCAAACTGTATGGAAGAACTCATATCAGCTCACCTCAATAGATACATCTATTCATAATGTCATGTCGGCTTGATATATGGGACAAACTATTGTAAATAGGAGTGAAGGATTTTCACATTAGCACACATAATAGTTCAATATATCTCTGAGGTTTTTGGAAAACAAAAGACAAAGAGAACTTCGGATGATGGCACGGTGAATTTCGGATGGGCCCCTCCATGATTTCGGAAGAACAGTGGCAATAAGTAGTTTGAACTATCTTTAAGATCAGTGTGATTGTTTCGGTGCCCTAAACACAATCACAAAGTTTGGGTGAAGGCTACAGTTCGAAGAGTATTCAAGAAGTTTTGTTCACCTACGTAATTCAAATCACAATGGTAATGACAAGTAAAGGAACAACAGTTCAGACTTCAGAAAAGGATCTTGACGCCACAATAGTAGATCATAGGTTGGTGTCTAAGGGAATTTGGATCCCTCTACAGTTCAGTGGCAGCAAAGAAGATGAGACAGTTCATATCATGAAAGCAAGAAGGAAGATCTTGAAGACATTGATGAGAAGATCTTGATAAGACAGTGATGTGAAGACAATGTCTTGATGCAAACAAGGTCGCAGCAAAGGAAGAATCATGAAGAAGTAAAGACAGTCAAGAGAAGCAATATCTTAGTCTTGGAGTGTCTAATAGGTCAAGGGTCTTGGACTTGGTATTCATCAATTAGAATCTCTATAAGAAGAATTTGTGCGGGTTTTCCTCTCAAAGAGTGAGAGGTTTTGGCCCTGGCTCATAACCTACATGTTCTGTCTCTTGTCTATTTATATTCTTGCATTGGTTATTGTTTTATGAAGAAGAATACCAAGAATCTAACGTAAAGAAGATCCTAATCTAAAAAAGTAGAAATCATTCACAAGCAGTCACCAAAGAGGAGAAATCAACTAATACTAATTCCCTAGATTTCTCAACAGACTTAAGATGATACACTTCAAATGAAGTCAAGTTGCTCAGTATATAGGCTTCTTGTGAGGTTGAACTACCCTAACTCAGACCGACCTAATGAGGGCAGGGTTGACTTGGTGTGGAGGTGAAAAATGAACATTTTGTCTCAAAAATAAATCTTTTTACTTGGAACAAAAGCCCGAGAAGGGTCTAATAAAAATGATAATGACTTTAATGACTCAGACAAACCCTAAAATTCTTCAATGGATACTTTGACCTATAAAACATTGACCCAAACATGAAACTTGTGCTTTAATAAGTCAATTACTTTAATAATAAAATTCCTTTTTCTTTCTTTTGACAAATGTATTACATCATGAATTAAGTACAATTATGAATACTAACACTAGTTACATTCTTCAACACTCCCTCTTAACTAGGGAGGTATTCATAATTACACATACATACAAGTACATGGAAGATTTCAAAATGATATGAACTACGAAAAGTTCTAGCACACTTAGTGTTGCGGACTAGATACCTGACCAAGGTAATCTATCTGAGTGGGACTAAGATGGAATCAAGCTTTCAACCACTCTAGGTACCATCATGCCTACTTGCTAACCATCAACCCAGGGATCTAGGAGTGTATCCAAGGTTGTAGTTCCATGACCAACGCCACCCTCCCTCTTTGGGATCTAGACATTAACACATAGGCTTGTTGGCATTATGATGCATGTGTTGTACTTGATGGCAACCCTCTCATAGAAGAACATCCCACTTACATATAACTGGATCAATCTACAGATGTGACTAAATGCATGGGATGCAGGATAGCTCAAAGGAATAAGAAGATCAAGTTCTAAGTATGACAAGTTAGCTTTGCCATCAAGTCCAAAGGGGGAGATTGTTGGCATTATGATACAAGTGTTGTCCTTGATGGCAAAATGACAGATTATAGTGCAGCAGGTCAGTAGCAAAGAATTGATGATCAGACTACAAAGAATGAAGAAAGAAGAGTATATACGCAGGTTCACTATATACCAAGTAGGGTATACACGCAGGTTCACTATATACCAAGTCGCGTATACGCAGGTTCGCTATATACCAAGTAGGGTATACAAGCAGGTTCACTATATACCAAGTCGCATATACGCAGGTTCGCTATATACCAAGTAGGGTATACACGCAGTTTTATGCACGGAAAAGCGCGTACATGTCGGAAAGCTTACTTTTGGTCCGTGGTAGTTAGTCCTCGGTATTTGAACCTATGGTTTTGGACCATGGTATCTCGACAAGTGTGTTGATCCCAAGTATTGGGCTCTTGGTATTGATTTATTATGGTTTTGGACCGTGGTATTGAGCAAGGCCTAAGACTATAAAAGGAGAAGAAGATCATTAGACAAAGGCATCCAAAAGTCTTGAATATCTAAGTAAGGATGAGATCCAGTATACAGGTTATGGGTTGATGATGCATTGCTTGATCTGAGCTAAGAAGGGATCTCACCGGTCGATGGAAGACAAGATCTAAGGATAGATCGGGATCAAATCGTTTGAAATGAACTATCTTTATATGGTTGATTATGCTTATTCTAGATCTGCATACTGACGCATGTTATGTTCTGAGTATGACTGATGTCTGATACAGCTGCAAAGTTATAAGAAAATATTTTTAGATCTGTACGCAGGTTGGCCTTTGAATAAGCGCATATATACGTGGGTTTGATTCATCGTAGTAGCGTATACATTGTAAAGTATGATATTTGAAGTTGCAGTTGGGTCTGATTGTTATTACAGAGTTCTGTGTCTGCTCTGTGTTCTGGTGACGATGTTGTTAACAGGGTTTCAGTGATTCAGAGTTTGATGATGCTAGTAGTGATTGTTTTGAGCTTCAATGATAGTTATGGGTCCAGTATGAAAATTTGATGAAACGTGGCCTTCAGATTATGTGTTGTGCTTCAGGAGTATCCAGTCTGAAAATTTATGAAACGTGGTACCTGGATGAGAGAAGATTGTAGGTCGGCGCCTACGTACTAGTATCTTAGCTAGTACAAGAGCAAAGGGGGTTGGAGCTCCCTTCCAGGAGAGTCTGGAGAACGAGAGAAGGTTGTAACCTTCTGCAGGTTGTAGCCTGCGTGCTGGTAAAGGACTGCACTAGTACATTGTAAAAGAAGTTTCTTAATAAAGGAAGATAGAAACGAATTGCAGCAGTATTATTTCCAACAATTGGTATCAGAGCAGGTCCTTTGGTAGAAGCTTGATCGCTTGAAGGAGATCCGTGGAACGATGGGAAAGAAGCTTAAGAAGAAAGCACCTAAGAATAAGAAGAAGACATCTCAGAAGAACTATGACAGTGGGAGAATCGATTGGGGATTAGGTATAAGAAGCTCTTCAGATTCAGAATCAGATTCAGAATCATTTCATAATGAAGATGAACTATCAGGTATGAATTTGCTATCCTCTGACGTTCCAGCTATCTATCCATTTGGAAAAGATGAAAGTGATAGTGAAGCAACTGAATTTGCTTTTATGGGTGAGCAAGAAAAGTATCAAATAGAGGTAGTATTTAGAAGGCTTACAGACAAAATTAAAGATCAACAAGATCTATTGAACAAAAGGGAATGTGCTTTCAAAGAAGAAGTTACCAAACTAAAAGCTCAATCAGAGGAAGGAAACAAGGTAAGAAAGTTACTCAAGGACAAGGAAAATCAATGTCAAAAGTTGTAGGGTGAAGTGACATCATTAAGAGATGAAGTCAATGAAAGAAGCACAACCATCAAGAAACTTAGAGATAGATCCACTTACTATGAAAGTCTTGAAGCCACGATCCGTTCACTAAAGGAAGATCTTGAAGAATCAAAGAAGCAGAATAAAGATCTACTCCAAGCTAATGAAAAACAGGTAAACGAAATTATTAGATTAAAATCTCAGCTAGAATGTGCCTTCAGAATTTGTCAAATGCACTAGGATCTGAAGGAAGAACAAGAAAAGGAGATTCTCAAACTAAGGCATCAGTTGGAAGAAGGAAGGAAAGCTGAAGAAGACATGAAGAAGCAATGTCTAGAAAAGGAGGAACAACTTCAAGTTGAGGTAAATACCTTGAAAGGTAAATTAGAAGAAAAGGATAAACTGTTGAGATTTCAAGATAGTACTAAAGCCTTGGATGATATTCTTAGTAGTCAAAGGTCTCCTGCTATCAAGAATGGTCTTGGTTTTCATGAATCTATTGAAGGTGAATCTAGTTCACAAGGTGAGGCAAGGAACTCTAAAGAGAAATCTAAAATGATCAACAAGGAGATGAAAGGTCAACCCCATCAACAATCAAGGAAAGAGACTCCTCAAAGAAAATCTTTTACTCCTCATATGAATAATGTTGAATGTTATGTATGTCATAATCTTGGACATGTTGCAGCTAGATGTGGAAGAAGAAGGGTTCAAGACCATCATGCAGAAAGATCATCACATTCAAGGTACTTTAATGGATATTGCTTTGCTTGCAATATGTTTGGTCACAAAGCTGCTGATTGCTACAGGAGGAATATGAAACATGTAAGATGTTATGCATGTAACAAGCTTGGACATATAGCAAAGGAATGCAGGAACAAAGGACGGACATCACACCAAAAGGAGAAAACATCATCACACTTGAAGATATGGAAGAAGAAGGAAGTACAGTCAGAAAGATGTGGCACAACACAATGTACTGAGACACAGCACAACACAGACATAACAGACTCAGGGGGAGATGAAAGTGTAAAACTTCAGTGTCCTGAATCTCATACGCAAGTTTCTTAAAGGGAAGTCGCGTATATACGCGAGTTAGACACTGCAAAATTGCGTATATGTCAGTCTGAGGAAAAGCAGTGGGGATAGGCTTAGAAAAAGGATCTGATATGATTCAGTCCATTATTTGCTCTATTGGTTAATAGTTACAGTTTGCTGAGGATGTGTGAAAATGTTTTGATACTTGTAAGATGTCTAGAAGTGTTTTGATCCTAACTAGATGATGATGATGTCTTGATGCTTATTGCTGATATATGCATGATCAGATCTAACAGATGGCACAGGTTGAGGGGGATCATATGCCTTTAATAATTCATTGTTGTCATTATGGTTAATAGTCCTTGGTGATGATGCTTATATGGCTAAATGATATATCTTGATATGATGTGGTTATGAGTTGTCCATGATAAAATCTCATATGATTCTTGGGGTTACATAGTTGATGTTCAGATCATATTTATGGTTGATTCTTGATGATGCATATATGGTTCTTACATGGTGATCTTCATAAGGATAAGGAGAAGTACAAAGCTTGAATACACATGTTCCTCACTTGATGATGAGTCACTCATATGTTGTTGTCGTCATATGCATAAAGATCATACAGTTATGATGCAGGCACTCTTGTGGATAAGGATTGTTGCTATTGATGATATCAAGAAGTTTTGCCAAATGAGCTTGAGCTTAAGATACATAGTTGTTATAGACATTTTTGTTCCTTACAACATTGAGCATGAAATGTCCATAATCTAAGGGATCCAAAGTCCCTAAACATGTTGTTCCTACCCCTAGAGGAACAAGGCTAACAAACCACAGCAATTCACAGAAGTTCTCCACCAAAAACTGCTCAAAAACAAGTCAATTCAGGATCATTTCAGTGGCTATACTAGCTGTTTGCGCTGAATGTCAAAGCTAACACTGGCTACCTACGCTGAATGTCAAAGGCAACACTGGCTACCTGTGCTGAGCGAGAGTGGACATGTGGCAAGTTCATTTCTCAAGGTGTCAGAACCCAGGAAGCTTCCAAAATGACACTTGCCTCAGGGAATTCGACTGGTGATGAGTAAGAGGTTCCAAATCTCCAAGTGGAAGCAAGAACCTCCAAGTGGAATCAAGAACTGACAGAGGGAGAGGACACTAGTCAGATCTCAAGCTGACTCATCCTCTCTCCAAACATCTATATATGGATCTCTCCTCCATGAGATCTAGGGGCTGGAATTTTGTTATTGCAAAGAATTGCTGTTGGTTTGAGATTGGAATCATTGGGTGCTTAATGCTTTGAAGGGGGTGAAGATAGGAATTCCATTTGCTGGGAAGGAGATGCTGGATTGGAGCCCTCTGGGTTGTATCTCTTCCTGAACCTTGTTATTCATCAATAAAGCTATCTTGTTTTCTCCTATATACTGATGTATCTTTGATGTATGATTGCATTAGTATGTTTAGTTTATTTCTAATCCTGAACTAGTTATGAATGTGAATCCATGTCTTGTGTAGTGTTCTCTTCTTGTGATCTTGCAGAAACCTCTTGAAGTTGGGCGAGCGAGAAGGAAAGTAGCTGGGAACTCTCCAAGAGAAGAGAAGCTGGCTCGAGGGACAAACGGAAGACACCGGTTAGTCCATCCATCTCTCTCTTCATTCTTAATTCATAAAGGAAGAATACTAGAATAGCTGTCTCTGTTTGTTGCTAAGGCACTGTCACACCTTAGGTGGATAGGATCGTCCTGCATAGGCATTTTTCCCCACAACAAATTGGCGACTCCGCTGGGGAGATCTGTTTAGTCATTTTATTTGTGTTTCTATCATTGTTTGTTTCATAGACTCGACAGCAACAATCGAACTGCATCTGCCATTCCCAGATGCAAAGTAGACAGTTGCTGCTTTGATCCAATCACTGGACTTTACTATGATCTGAACAATGGACTCACAAATGATTTGATGATCCTTTGTGATAGATCTTAGTACCCCCTCAAAGCATCCCTTTGATTGCACCTTGCTTGTTGCTTTGATTTGGCCTGAAACAGTGAATTAAATAGCAATCTGTGACCCAGAACCAGTGAGAAACGAGAGTTTCTCCTTCAGCGTAGACCCAGTGAAGGGATTCTGCATTTCAACGCAGGTCCCGTGAAGGCTACCTGCGCTGAATGTCAAAACCCCTGTGTTGAGGTTGCGCTGAACCAGTTTGCCCTTGTGCAACTGGGGTTCTCTGCTCTGTTTTGCCTTGTTTTGATCTCTGATTTTTGCAGCCTGTAACCAGCATAGGTACTAGTCTGATAACTCCTTTTCTCTGCTTAAATTCCGCCTCCTTTTATACAAAAAGACTGTGAGTGTTTTTATGTGTTTGTGGCATCATTTACAGTTTTCCTTTGCATGAGTGAAATAATCATCCTGTAGCCCTTGATTCAGATCTGTTGATTGTGATCTTAGAAGAGAGTTCATTGGCTGTTTGCAGTTGATTATACATTTACTTTTGCATTTGGTTTGAGTTTGTCTCTTTTAAGTGTCGAAACAAGTATTCATTTCGAAAATCGTTAAGTGTTGTAATCTCTTCTACCCTCTCTGATTTTGAAAAAGTAAACTTGTTTGTATTTGTCATTTAAAAGCGAATTCAAAGTTGTACAAAAAGCTTTCTTTGTAGGCATCAATACTAAGAAAGCGGAAAACAAACACCTGCATTGTGCATTTGCATCTTGATAGTTTGCATGTCTGATTTAGGAAAAGTGCATTAGAGTGTGCTGATTGCTCTTTGAGAAAAGATGGTGTCTTTCTTTTCCCTTAGTAGCTAGGATTTTCAAAGTTGAAAAGATATAAAGCTTGCTTATCATCTTTAGACTGCATTTAGGAATTGTATCATACATCTCGTGGTGAACCTTGAAAGGCAAACTTCTAAAAAGATCAACCTAAAATAAATTGAATGAACTTAACAACGCTTTGCAACATAACACACAACATAGAGGTCTAGGCCAGAGACGTGTTCCGGCGTCGTAAAGCCTGGTGACTGTCGATCTCGTGGATGGTGGGTGATTCCTCCTCAGGGACAATAGCGCCAGTACGGATTGTGCTCCCATGTACCGTCGCGTATATATTGGGAGACCCCTATAGACATAAAACCTTTATCCTTAGGAAGCCGTGTCGGCCGCCCTACTGATCGCAATGCACTGAACACAGCATTCAGGAAGATCGACCGCCCGTACCCTAAAAAGTATTCTGCGGTTTTGCGAAAAGTTTGGCACACCCTCTGCCTAGAACTCCAGAGCAGTTCCTTTTGGCCTTTTTCAGACTCTATAACGGAAAAAGTCCATCCGAGCATTTGTCACTTCGGGCTCGTTAAAACATCGAAGGAGACTAGAGTCATCTTTAGCTTTTTCTCGACTCTTTAAAAGTGAAAAAGCAAGTTGTGTCTAAAGCGTCATTAAAATTTATTTTAAACGGAACAATCACCCCTATTCCCACGTTGATCTTTAGGTTGAAAAAATGGAGCACACCAACCAAGGAATTCCCCTTGGTGGAAATCCTAGTCCCTTCTCCTCTTGGGGAGATGTTGGTGCGCCCCATATGGCCACATTGTCGCTTCCAGGACTGACAATTGGCTTGCCGGTCTGGCTCTTTTCAACCAATGTCGTTCAGAACACCACTATTCCAGAACAGTCGAGTCAACAATTAGACCAGACCAGAGTTGCCAACCAGCCTTCTACTTCATCTAACTCTTCCTCTCCTCCTTCCTCTTCGCTTGACAGAACTGGTAAAACAAAAAACCAAGTTCCTAAGGAGAAGAAGGAAAAGAAGAAGAAAGAGAAGAAGAAGAAGGAGCCAAAAGCAACTGGGGGCAAACAAGTGTCGTCTGACAAAAATCCACACACAGCACTGACCAGGCCTAAATCGCCATGTGTCATATGCAAGGGAGACCACTTCCACAGAGATTGTCCCTGCATCCCTCGGATACTAAGGGACTGGTCTCCCCGTTTGCACAATTCGGTAGCGTCAACCTCTGATAGCCATGTTGACTGCTCACCGTCAACTAGTGAAAGTGAAGTCCCAGGACAGAGAGGGAAAGCTAGATTTCCCTGCAAACTGTGTGAAGGCGACCACGTCATCCACCGTTGTCCCTTCTTAGACGAGGCTAAAAGAGTTTTGGAAGATCGCCCGATTTTACGAGTGCAACTTCCTCCTGGATATCAAAAACTCCTGCCAAGTCCTTCACTAGTTGAGAACCCGGCTGGCCCGCCCAGGTGGTCAGCCGAAGCACCTATCATTGAAGATGAACCGTCTGGATCCATGCCTGACGAAAGTCCAAAGGTTGAGGCGGCAGTTGACCCGGTTTTGCCTTCAGAGGCTCTATCTTCGAATGATACCATCACAGAGGAGAATAAAGACGACACCGTCCAAATTCTCTTCATCAACACAGACTCCGACGAACAAGGGGGCAATTTGCCCATTCCTTTATCGCAGGAAGGAACTTCGTTAGAGTCATACCCGGCCGTCTATTCGGTCCCACCACCAAGCAACCTAGTTGTCTCGTTCGACTGGAACCAACTAGGCAGACCCCGGTTGCCAGCAAGCATACCATTCAGAATTATCGTTCAAATATACAGAATGGTAATGGATGGCACTATCATTGATGAGGGGGCATCTGTGAGTATCCTTTCCTCTATTGCTTGGAAAGCGCTTGGTTCGCCAGCGCTTTTGCCTGAAATGAGAAATCTATCAGGCTTTGATAAAGGAACCAGTCGACCTTTAGGGATCCTCCCCAATGTGCCCATAACATTGAAAGGGAAGACCGTTCAAATGAACGTGATGGTCGTTCAAGGACCCTTGGATTATAACCTACTCCTTGGACGAGACTATATATATTGCATGGGGGCCCTCGTCTCCTCACTCTTTAGAGTAATGTGTTTTCCGCATGGAGGAAGAGTGGTCAAGCTCGTGGACCAACTTTCATTTCCCGGATCACGCATCGCAAATAGTCATGTACCATCCCTAAATGGTCTCTTCACGCAAGAAATGTCTCAACCCACGGTCCGTCCTCCTGATGAGCGTGAGTAATCCGGGAGGATATGACTGGAACCCAGGGGGCATGCGTCCTGGTCTGCTTCGGCAGGAAAACTTTGGGTATAGGGTAGGTTTCCGCGGGAGAATATGACTAGTCTGTACCCCGCCCATGCTAGAAGAGGGTTATTCTAGAATAAGATTCTTTTGTCAAAGTTACGTGTTTGGCACTAAGGTCATTCACCTTTGTCTATCTCGATAGACACCGCCGAAGAAGTGTTTTGTTTGAAAGATTAACGGAACAATCTTTGGGTAACCTGAAAGAGGTAGGCCTTTCCTGGTAGAACAAATGTTTTACTTGCAAATAGAGGGGTAACTTCGAAATAATACTTTATACCTGGGGGCATGCAAACCTTTTGGAGTGCAAGCAAGGGGCGGCTTTTTATTTTTTAAATTTTTAGGTCCTTCCCTTTAAACCTGTAGGTCTAACCCTTTAAACTCGTAGGATTAGTCGTTTCCGAACTTGCATAACGAAAGGATGCGGGGCATAGCTTTATAAGATGAAGCTCCATAAAAAATAGAATCTTAATGAGACATTCTTATCATATGACTGGGTATTCGAGCAGTTTTAGCACACAGTTCATGCTCGTTAAAAAATAAACGCAAGATCCGAGTAGTTTTAGCACATAGTTCATGCTCGTTAAAAAATAAACATAAGACCGAGCAAATGTTTCCACCCGCGTTTAAGCTCGTTAAAAAATGAACTATCCCGGTAAATAACCACTGTGAATGTAACCTTATCAGCCATTAAAGCCTTGGTCGTGTTTGCACCATCACCTCCACTTTTCATTTGGCCGATCGTTCACCTCCATATGATTGTTTACCCATTTTGAGGAACAGCTGCGAAGAGTGATTTCACCTAGCCATCCTTGTGACACTGCCGTGATTGGAAAATTCCAACCTATACCTGGAATCAGCTGCTAACCCTGTTTATCACTCGTTCCTCAAAAGACGAGTCTTCTTTAAGCTCTTTTCAACTGACTCGTAAAATATGAAAAGATTGCCGAGTCCTTGGCCTTCCAGCTCGTTAAAGGGACAGGAAGTGCTATCCCTCCTCTAGATTTTAATCTTTTTGGACCTGAGGGATTATTGCACAAAAAGATCAAGCGCTTGTTTTATTCGGCTCGTTAAAACTATCGAAAACTCATCCCTTTTGTATTGTTTTATACTTTTTCGAACTTAAGGGATTAGATGACGAAAAAGGACTTTTGGAGTTAACTTTATGTACCTTTTCAGACTCTCTAAAAATGAAAAGGACCGAGTTATCCTTGTCGTTAGACTCGTTAAAATCATTAAATAGCGACAAACTTGTCTTTAGACGAGAACGAGTTTCACTATCGCTAGGCTCGTTAAAACATAGCGATGGGCTTGCCCGAAGGGCAGGTTATAGAACAAGCATATGTTATCCTCCTCAAGCTTGACAAAAATAAAGAGGTACTGGTCAGCAATGACTGGGGAAATATTGGGAGAAACTCAAGAAAACTTTGATGGTAGCAAGTCGCTCTTGAACATGACACTTTTCCTCCGTACCACAATCGGGTTGGGTTGTTTCATTCACCGGTCACATCACCATGGTCTCGCCATACCATCCATATTTGGGGTAATGCTACCGATCCATCGCATCAGTGTTGCCATATGTTCAAGAGAATTCGTTCAGAAAAGTCAACCGTGTCCCATCCACTGCCGTACATTATCCTTCATCCTTTCATGACCGCCACCCTGAATCATATGTCACAGATCGTTTTCACCTCCATCAAAATCATTAGCTCCGTTCCGTGTCATTGATGTGGGATTCATTAAGGCCCTCCTTTTACGGATCGCTTCTTGTCGACATCAGCTCATTATCCAAGAAGTTGATCTAGGAACAACCCCTTCAGTACTTTGAAGCTTGCATGCCTCAATGGCAAGTTTATCACTTCCGGCGACAGGTATACATCAATGACCTTCGACCGAAAGATTTTGCGTGGTGTTCGACGCCAAGTCCTTTATTCACACCACGTGAATTGTACTGCAGTACCTTGAGGGTCATTATCATTATCGGTGATTCCTCTCGCGCTTGTTAACGGTTTACATCATTGACCGGTAATCAAGCGATGTCTTTCCATGTTCGACTTCAGAACATTTCTCACATGGATCGACTTGTACTTAGAGTGAAGATCGAACGAGTTTGAAGACCCCGGATCTAGTTTCATCCATCTGGGCTGCGATATATATTCAAGAAAGATAAAGACATTGACATGTACATCATTGCAGCAGATAATCATCGTACTCAAAGGATGATAATTTCAGCAAAATTGTCAGTCTACCATCAGACGATTGTCTGTTCTATGTACAGAAAAATGAATTTATAAAGCTGAGCATGGGAATGCCCGCCTCAGCTAGATCATGAAAACAGTATGAAAAATAATGTATTGTATTGTATCTTATTACAGGTCTCCTCCCAGCATTGGATGAACTTCGGATCCCCCTGATAAAGCATTTCACCCGATAAACGACCTCATACTTTAGGGGGCAACTGTTATAGACATTATTGTGCCTTACAGCATTGAGCATGAAATGTCCATAATCTAAGGGATCCAAAGTCCCTAAACATGTTGTTCCTACCCCTAGAGGAACAAGGCTAACAACCACAGCAATTCACAGAAGTTCTCCACCAGAAACTGTGCAAAAACAAGTCAATTCAGGATCATTTCAGTGGCTATACTAGCTGTTTGCGCTGAATGTCAAAGCCAACACTGGCTACCTGCGCTGAATGTCAAAGGCAACACTGGCTACCTGCGCTGAGCAAGAGTGGACATGTGGCAAGTTCATTTCTCAAGGTGTCAGAACCCAGAAAGCTTCCAAAATGACACTTGCCTCAGGGAATTCGACTGGTGATGAGTAAGAGGTTCCAAATCTCCAAGTGGAATCAAGAACTGACAGAGGGAGAGGACACTAGTCAGATCTCAAGCTGACTCATCCTCTCTCCAAACATCTATATATAGATCTCTCCTCCATGAGATCTAGGGGCTGGAATTTTGTTATTGCAAAGAATTGTTGTTGGTTTGAGATTGGAATCATTGGGTGCTTAATGCTTTGAAGGGAGTGAAGATAGGAATTCCATTTGCTGGGAAGGAGATGCTGGATTGGAGCCCTTTGGGTTGTATCTCTTCCTGAACCTTGTTATTCATCAATAAAGCTATCTTGTTTTCTCCTATATACTGATGTATCTTTGATGTATGATTGCATTAGTATGTTTAGTTTATTTCTAATCCTGAACTAGTTATGAATGTGAATCCATGTCTTGTGTAGTGTTCTCTTCTTGTGATCTTGCAGAAACCTCTTGAAGCTGGGCGAGCGAGAAGGCAAGTAGCTGGGAACTCTCCAAGAGAAGAGAAGCTAGCTCGAGGGACAAACGGAAGACACCGGTTAGTCCATCCATCTCTCTCTTCATTCTTAATTCATAAAGGAAGAATACTAGAATAGCTGTCTCTGTTTGTTGCTAAGGCACTGTCACACCTTAGGTGGATAGGATCGTCGTGCATAGGCATTTTTCCCCACAACAATAGTGTTGATACATGGATGACTACTCAAAGTTTCTTTGTTGGAGACATGATGATGAGTTCTTATCTATATGATGATAGGTTGATACTTGCATATGTTGATTGATGCAGATGTTCCCAAGTAATGATACTTGGATCATGTAGAGCTTGATGTTGATGAAATGGCTATGGTGGTTTCACATATGATATAATGTGAATGATTTCATGTTGATGTTTTAAAAGGATGAGTTGACGTCTATGTTCAGACATACCTTGTTACAGGACATTTATAGGTTGTTGATATGGAAATTAGTGTATGTGAGTTGGATGAGGGGTACCCGCGTACATACGCCGATTTATGCAAGGGCAGACGCGTATATGGAGTTTTGAAGGAAATCAGTGGGGACAGACTCTGGTTGAAGAGAGTCTGATATGGGTCAATCAGAGACCATCAGGCACAGGTTCAGGGGGAGCAAATAATCTTCTAACAATGCATTGTTGGCATTATCTTAGAAGCTCTTGGTTCTAGTTCACAGTTGTTGTTAGTTTCAAGTGGAACAAAGGTAGAGGGAGAACAGAAGGATCTCTTGGTTGCTGATCTGAATGGTGATTGACAGATGATGTTGATATGAGTTATTGGTGACTTTCATAAAGTCTTGCTCTAAATATTTCGGTCATATATATCTTTTGTGATATCTCTTTCATGGTGTCAAGGTCATGTAACGGCCTATATTGGTTTCCCCACTATGCCTGGGATGAGGATGTAATGTTCTTGTTTTATCATGTGTAAACTTTTGATGTATTCCCACTTGGTTGGGTGGATGAGTCAATTCTAGTATATCCCCACTTGGTTGGGAAATGGATGTATGTATTGAGTCTTTTGTTGATAGGAAGGTCTCTTATGATGTATAAGTCATGGTTCTTCTTGAAGAACACCTTTTTGCAGATCTTGCCTTCAGTCAAGAAGAGCATGAACAGCACACTTCAGTAGTACCGAGACTTGGCATGTACTCAGGGGGAGCATGGACAGATTGGTACACTTTGGCATATACAAAGGGGGAGCACATTTGGAGATTTCAACAGGTACTCAGGGGGAGTATGGACAACAGAATTTTTATCAAGGAAAGAGAATATCTTGGTCCACCCTTTGCCCTTGATGTCAAAGGGGGAGAGTGATTTGGTGTTGTTGCCATCAAGTCCAAAGGGGGAGATTGTTGGCATTATGATGCATGTGTTGTACTTGATGGCAACCCTCTCATAGAAGAACATCCCACTTACATATAACTGGATCAATCTACAGATGTGACTAAATGCATGGGATGCAGGATAGCTCAAAGGAATAAGAAGATCAAGTTCTAAGTATGACAAGTTAGCTTTGCCATCAAGTCCAAAGGGGGAGATTGTTGGCATTATGATACAAGTGGTGTCCTTGATGGCAAAATGACAGATTATAGTGCAGCAGGTCAGTAGCAAAGAATTGATGATCATACTACAAAGAATGAAGAAAGAAGAGTATATACGCAGGTTCACTATATACCAAGTAGAGTATACACACAGGTTCACTATATACCAAGTAGCGTATACGCAGGTTCGCTATATACCAAGTAGGGTATACAAGCAGGTTCACTATATACCAAGTCGCGTATACGCAGGTTCGCTATATACCAAGTAGGGTATACACGCAGTTTTATGCACAGAAAAGCGCGTACATGTTGGAAAGCTTACTTTTGGTCCGTGGTAGTTAGTCCTCGGTATTTGAACCTATGGTTTTGGACCATGGTATCTCGACAAGTGTGTTGATCCCAAGTATTGGGCTCTTGGTATTGATTTATTATGGTTTTGGACCGTGGTATTGAGCAAGGCCTAAGACTATAAAAGGAGAAGAAGATCATTAGACAAGGGCATCCAAAAGTCTTGAATATCTAAGGAAGGATGAGATCCAGTATACAGGTTATGGGTTGATGATGCATTGCTTGATCTGAGCTAAGAAGGGATCTCACCGGTCGATGGAAGACAAGATCTAAGGATAGATCGAGATCAAATGGTTTGAAATGAACTATCTTTATATAGTTGATTATGCTTATTCTAGATCTGCATACTGACGCATGTTATGTTCTGAGTATGACTGATGTCTGATACAGTTGCAAAGTTATAAGAAAATATTTTTAGATCTGTACGCAGGTTGTCCTTTGAATAAGCGCGTATATATGCGAGTTTGATTCATCGTAGTAGCGTATACATTGTAAAGTATGATATTTGAAGTTGCAGTTGGGTCTGATTGTTATTACAAAGTTCTGTGTCTGCTCTGTGTTCTGGTGACGATGTTGTTAACAGGGTTTCAGTGATTCAGAGTTTGATGATGCTAGTAGTGATTGTTTTGAGCTTCAATGATAGTTATGGGTCCAGTATGAAAATTTGATGAAACATGGCCTTCAGATTATGTGTTGTGCTTCAAGAGTATCCAGTTGAAAATTTATGAAACGTGGTACCTGGAGGAGAGAAGATTGTAGGCCGGCGCCTACGTACTAGTATCTTAGCTAGTACAAGAGCAAAGGGGGTTGGAGCTCCCTTCCAGGAGAGTCTGGAGAACGAGAGAAGGTTGTAGCCTTCTGCAGGTTGTAGCCTGCGTGCTGGTAAAGGACTGCACCAGTACATTGTAAAAGAAGTTTCTTAATAAAGGAAGATAGAAACGAATTGCAGCAGTATTATTTCCAAAAAGGCTGTCCAGATGTCCACCCAAGCATCCGCCATTAGATGTTTTATCTCTCCTAATAAACTAAGTCAGATATATTTGTTTGTCCAAGCATGCTTCCAAAGTGTTCAACCTTCTTATGGTGTCATTTTTCTTGTACAAACACAACCCCAATCAGTGATAAACTTTTAAAGATATATATATATATACAAGTAAACACAAACCTTTGGGGTCCTCAACCATCATGATGCCACTTATATCAAGTTATTCATATCCAACTTGTTGGAAGTTTTTCTTTTTTCATTTCTTCAACAACACCAGACATCCTCAGTATATTGCAAATCCATTTGCAGTACTTTCATTCATTCTTCGATTTCATTCTTTCTTCAAGGTATTCATTATGATTGTCATAATATGCCCTCCCTCACAACTGGGGAGATTTTATCATTCTTCTATCCAGGCTCCCTCTCAACTTAGGCAAATCAATAGCTTCATAATATCAAAGAAACTTCATTCTTTCAAGGCTTTATTTATGGCATCAAGGCCACCTTGATCATCATCATTCTTATAGCTTCCTTCATCATGCTTACAAATATTATCAAGTCATCTTCACTTACGAACATCATTAACATCATGAAGATTATGTACCTGCAAAACTTTAATAGAAAGTACAACCAAATACAAAAATTTAACTATGTCATTACAATGGAAAAATCAACTCATTCATGCTTTTAGACATCAAATACCTAAACCTAGTTAGGTTTGTAATCATCAAGGGTCATATCTTTTATATTCTAGACTTCAACTTCTTGCTAGAGTTTTTTCATAAACCTTAGAATCCATCTTCGAGACACAAAGCCTTAGATATCAACAATAACAATCCTATTTTACATCTAAGGTTTCAACAACATGCTTTTACTTGCCAAATTTCTACTAGGGTTTGTAGAAAACCCTAGATGTCATCATCAAAACTAAATTATATCGAAAACAATATCATCATATCTTAGAATATCAATTTCTACTAGGGCTTTGTTACAAACCCTAGAATTCACAAACTAAAAACATGAGTATCAATAATTAGGTTACAATACTTGCATATGCATATCTAGGATTTCATGCACTAGCATCTCATATCAATATTCATACATACTAGGTAAATCCTGGACACAAACATCAATATATCAAATTTAGATATACAACAATTTTCTCAAGGCTAGGATTTCGATCATACGAACAAATATACACCTAGGGTTTCTTTCCTAGGATCTTATTATTGACATTATAGGGGTTTCGCTCATAAACCCTAATTCAACCTAAAAATCTAGGGTTTCAATATATAACTCTGGACATTAACAACAAACCCTAAAGAACTAGGGTTTCTATCATAACAATACCAAAACCTAAACATCAAAAGAATATAATTTCTAGATTTCATCAACAACCCTAAGTAGACTAGGGTTTCATAATCAATATTGACATACCCTTAGCAAAAAGATGTTAGGGTTTTATAGTGAACCCTAAAGGTTAGGGTTACACAAGAATGATCAAATAATATCATGAGGGTAGATTCAATCTAATGATTAATCACCTTAATGAGAATCTTTTTGATTCAAAACTCTAGACATAATGATGGCAGCAATGTAAAGCAAATTTCAAAATAAGAATGATTGTACCTTTTACATGAAGAGAACTTTATAATAAAGCTTATAGTCTAAGACATACCTTGAGTTGTTCCTTAGCAAACCTTGTAGGGATTCCTTGACATGCACCTTCTGAATTTAGCCATGATCTTTTATACCTTCAATACTTATTAACAGATACTACCAAGAAAAACATGTGATACCAAAAACATGATGTCAAGTTTTCAATCTAGAGTTTCTATGCAATAATTGAGGATGGAATCCTAGGGTTTCAAGTATAATCCTAGATATAGCAAAAATCATTTTTTCTCCTTTAATCAACACTTGAGATTTACTCGACACTCTAGATTACCTACAAACCCCTCAAAAGATAAGGATTAAGGTTTCTATATGACCAGTGTTGTTAATATGTTGCCTAGGGATTACAATGTTAGACATTGAAAACTACAATCTCTAGGGCCAACTATGTATATATATATATGCCATACATACATACCTCTGTCATAGAGACTACTATAAGAGCTTGCTCTTTTGGTTGTCTTGATATCCTTATTGTCTTCTTCATAGTCTCTTTCTTATATATATGTTGTTGCTTTCAAGGGGTACTACAATCATGAATATTGCTAACTGTATATTCTTCCAGTGTACTTTTTAGGACAAATTTCCACTAATGTAGGCTAATTCCTTCATCTAAACTGATTCCTAAGAAAATGTCAAGAAGGCCTTCTCTATTAATGCAAAAAGGGACACCTGTAGCTCTTCCTTGTAGACACTCCTTTTCTACTTATGGTTAGGTCACAATTGTAGACTTCACACACGTTCTTCAACAAGAAAAACTGCTTCTCTTGTTGTTCTTGTCAAATATATATCTTGAAAGAGAGGCCCTATGAATAGGGCTTGCTACAAGTCTAACGATTATTACACAATAGAGATATACTTTGATTTCAAGAGTCCTCTTATGAAGTATTGTTGGGATTCAGACTCTTTATATATATGACCATAAGTTTGTATATTGTTATCACAGGAGTCTCAGTTCACTTTTCTAAGTGACAGTAGCTCGATCTTGAGTCCTTTCTAAAAGATAACTTAAAGCTTAATTTGGTCAACCCTTAGTTATGCACAAAACTCACTACCAAAATTTTGAATTTCTTAAAAGGTGATTTCAGATCTTCATTTTTATGCTCATATCCTCATTTTCTCTCGCAATGGATTCAGCGTTCAAGGGGCTCTCGTTTTCTCTTACAATGGATTCGACCTTCAGGGGGCTATTAGACTAGTCCTACGATTTATTAGAACAAGGCCTGTAATTATGCCCACAATTGTAATCTACTTTTGGGAGCTCGGTCCTAGATAGATTGAAGAAGATCCTTCCAATCCCATTTCCCTTCAAATGATAGCCGACAATGTGATCTTCAACCTTCTTTGACCTTAACTCTGATACCATGTTGAGAAATCAATGCCTAGGGTTTGATTCCTCTTTCTTGACAATTACTTGTGAATTATGTTGGCTTCTTTTACTTCTTAATTAGTTTATCAAGCAATTACCGAATTATATGTTTATGAAGATCACAAGAGCAAGAGACACAAGAAGTAGGTGCTCAGCCAAGGCAAAACCCCTATAAAGGGAAAACCTAATAAAAAAACTCTTCCTTCAGTAGATTCATGTAATGTTCGTTCCTAAATTATTTTGGAACAAGATTGATTTCTACATTTTGGGGCCGATTTTGGAGGTGATGGGGCCCATTCGATTTTATTAGGAGGCTAGACATAGTAGATGTTATTTCGATGTGGTTAATTTGTATGTGGGGGCCACCCACACTAGGAGAATACACATTCCCTAGTTCGATTTGCATGGAGGGGAAATCTTTGGTTAAGTGAGGGATCCACGATGGAGGGAAAATGGAGGGAAAAGTGTTCCATGAAATCTATATAAAGAAGACAACTCTCCTCATTTCAACATCTTATCTTTTGACATATTGAACTCAACCTTAATTGCTCGCGCTGCTTAGTTGGGTCACCGTGTTGTTTAGCACACGAGTGTCTCTAAGCAAAAATATCAACCCTTGCTTCGGTGGACGTCAAGTGCCACCCTAGGAAGGCAATTCGTACTACCTTGGAGGAGAGCCGGTGGAGTTTCACAGTCATATTATTCAGCATTTGTCTCAATCAGTGCGTGTTTCTGGAGGACACAGAAGGGGAACACACAGGTATTACTTGTTGGTTCATCCGGGCAGTAATTCCGGGAGTGTTTGGGCATCGAAGCTACAATGGAGGATCAACCTTCCGGGAGAGTTTTGGAGCAGGAGGTTGTTGCATTGGAGCAGTTCGATTCACAGTCACTTGGGCTTGCGTAGAGAACCATCATTGGGCTCATGTGGGAGTCGGAGGAACGAATTGTAGAGCTAGAGATGGTCGGGAGAAGTAGGAGATCACTTGGAGGCCCATTTGGGGAGGATTGATGGAGTTGGGAGAGCGGAGATTGAATGGATCAGTCACAACAACAAAATTCGAAATTGGAGGGCCAAGCTGTGAAGGGTCAATTTTTGAAGTTTGGAACCAAGGGAAACCCTTTCTGGGTTTTTCTGGGTTTTGGGCAAGGATCACACTCGTAATTTTATAAAATTTTCTGGGCATACCTAAGGGGTCAAACAGGGGTCCCAACTCAGCCAACAACTAGAGGAGCTAAGGGAAATTTGGGCCAAAATTCTGAGGTCAACATTTGGCCAATTCCTTCGTGGGTTATTCTGGGTATTTGGTGGAGAGGTTAGGTTTAATTTTTTGTATTTTTTTGAGCACTGGAGATGGGGTTTCCAACAGCATCCTTGCAGCAAACAACACAGTTTCATAGCAGCAGCATAGGGCATCATTGCAACAGTTCTTGTGCCATCTGGGCTTGACATATTACCACATGGGTTTGATCACGCTTGCCATTAAGACAAGCCCAGGTGCACCAATTCCACATTATTGTACTTTTCTCCCAAATTATAATAAATTGCTCAGTTGTTGGATATTATTGGACTTTTTATGGGTGTGCACTGAATGTTTCAATTTTATGGTGTTGTTTTTATTATTTGCTTTTCATAGCACTTTTTTTCCTAGTTTGGAACATTACAGTGGTATCAGAGCGTGATCTTGGCCCAGCTGTGGGAAATTAGCCAAAATATCATGGAAGCTTTGAGTATGAGTGCACAATGATGGGTGAAACTGGAGACAAACCCATGGCTCAAGGGAAATCCAATATGCAGAAATTTTGGGGTAGAATTCATTGGGACAATGAGAGGTTGGCCTAGTTGAGGAGGGTGACAGACCAAACCCATACATAGACGAGGTGACAAATGACCATTTTGACTCAAAAATAAATCTTTTTACATGGAGCAAAAGCCCGAGAAGGGTCTAATAAAAATGACAATGACTTTAATGACTCAAGACAAACACTATAATTCTTCAATAGAGACTTTTACCTATAAAACATTGACCCAAGCATGAAACCCATGCTTTAATAAGTCAATTACTTTAATAGTAAAATTCTTTTTTCTTTCTTTTGAAAAATGTATTACATCATATAAGGACAATTTTGAAGACTGACACTAGTTACATTCTTCAACGTGACTATGAAAAAGAAATTCTCCATGACCTTAACCCCAAAAGCCTCGATAAGCTGCGAGAAAGACTTGATTTATGGAATGTATTATGTGAGCATGTAGTGGAACATGAAGATGAGGACTTTTTACTCAAGAGTTGGATAGACCTCTATAGTATACAACATGAGTATGAACAAAATCCTACAGATTATCTCTTCTTTGAGCTTGTATATTATACTGGTGCATTCAAATCCTTGTGTGATGCAATTAAAGAAAAACATGGAACCTTGCTCGATGAAATCATAGAAGATTTGAATGGCCAAGATGACCAAGAGAGTGAAGAAGATGCAGAGGAGTTGTCAATTTCCTATGAAGAATGGGTTCGCGAACCCATCCCAGGTTCACGTCCCCACGAACGGGGTGTTGAAGAATCTAGGGCACATGAAGTTAATGAGATTCTTCTTGACTTGATAACTATTTGTGAGCCATTTTTAATTTTTCTTATTAGCACATTCTTCTCTTTCACATTATTAGAGTGTGTGTTTCTTATTTAATCAAATAGCTACCAGAAGCAAAGAGATAAGAACACAGGATTTTGGCATTCTGCCAGGGCCAAAACCTCTCCCTCTTGGAGAGGAAAACTTGCACATAATACTTGTTATAGACATTCCAATTGACAAACACCAAGTCCATGACCCTTGACTTACTATGCCACTCCAAGACCAAGACACCAATCCTCTTCTTCGTCATTGTTAAGTTCATCATCACTGCATTACAAAGACCTTCCTTGTTGTTGTCATCACTGCGAACTTTATTGTGCTTCTAATGAGATACTTATTATGACAATGAGATCATTTCTTCTACACCATTACTCCATCTTCACATCATCTCAACTGCACCATCATTACTGTATCATCTTGTTGCACTACTACAAAGATCTGAGATCATAGTTGTGACTATACTTAGATCATTACTATGTCTTGATGTGATGTCAAGACTGTATGATCCTCTCCATTGTAGATACATCAAGACTGTGACTGCGTATATATACAAGTTGAGACAGAGTATGACTTAGGTTCTTTATATGCAGTTTGAGACTGTAACATTCAAGACAGTAGTCATGGAAAACTAGAAGAGATCATGGTCATGAGACTGATATACTTTATTGTGATCATCACAGAGGATAATAGAGGTATTCGAAGTCCTTTTTCCCACAAAAAATTATAGAGAAATCCGAGATTATGTATTATTATGCTTGCCACCGAGATCATGTCATTATGCTTGCCCGAGATTATGTGTCACCGAAACTTTAAAGTGATCTGAAGTATTTTGATCCGCACTTCTATGGTCCGCACTTTTGTAATTCACACTTCTGTAATCCACAGTTCTGTGATGACCCTAGCCGCCTATTTATAGTTGTTTTGCCTCCATAATAAGCCGATATTAGCAGGTGAACCGACATGGCATTAAATTCATTTTTGTTGGCCGACGTGACTGCATTTTTCAACGTTTTTCTTGCTTGTCTTCAAGAGGACTGTGCTGGTCTTAGATGGCTATTCTTAGACATTCAGTTGACCCATATATATTACATGAAGGCTCAAGAAGAGCTCCTTACATATGATTTTGACTCTTTGACTTTTCTATACCTATGAAATGAGCAAGAAGCTCATTCATTTAATTTACAAAAATAATATTTCTTTTTCTTGACAAATACAAAGATCAAAGTTACATTTGTAAATACCGAACCTAGTTATACTTTCTTCAACACACCCTCTTAACTAGGGAGGTATTTATCATGGTACTTGTTGGGCATGGAATCCCCCTAAGGCACGTTTTGGGGCTTAAAGCCCAAGTTTTGAGCAAGTCTTTTGTAAAAGCTCCACAAATTGCGGGCGCGAGGCGCGAAAGTATGAAAGAGTCATAGGGTTGTCCACCCTAGTTTTTGTAATGTAATGTCGGCTGGATATACCTACCCATGATCCGCAGACCATGTCATTGTATAAATAGAGCGGGGCTCTAAGTGTAAAAGATAACTAACGAATAAGGAAGTCTAAGTGATTGAGTCGAAGTGTAAATTGTGTTTGTGGGTTGTAGAGTAGGAGAAGGCTCTGCAACAGAGTGCGCAGAGGCCTAGTAGTCCGCAGCTGAGTGCGCAGACCCTTGCAGCTAAGTGTGTAGGGCAGGTCGAGTCTATAACCGTTGGACGAATCAATAAAGAGAAGTTTTGCTATACTTCTGTGCATCTTTTCTTGGTTTAATGAATGATTGATATAGTTTGCAAATATACTGTTTATTTACTACGTGAACCTATATGAATGTTTTGTATTGTTAAGTATAACTTAAGACACTTAAGTAGGCGAAGCTGCTTAAACAATACTGGAAGATAAACAATATCTCGGATAATAGCGTAGAGTGCGGCACAACCCCTAGTTAGGGTTGCACGAAGGCAGTGTACTAGGCTACGAGGAATGGGAAAGTGTGTGCAGGGAAAAAAGAAGGACCAGTCGAACTCATTAGACATCTCCAGGGTGTGGAAACCTGGTTCTAGCACCCTCCCATACTACTTCGGGTGAGACCTCAGTCCACGCTTCACGGACTATTACCGAAAGGGCCAGTAGTACCGTGATTTGTTTGGCTAATTAACTCTGAACCTAGGTCAGGCCCCAACAAGCCAACAATACTTGGTCATACTCAATCTGAAGAATTTCGCATAAGAAGAATCAGATTGGTAACCCATCTGTATAGCATCATAGTAACCGACATTGTTTCCACAACAAGGCCTTGACTAACAGCTCTATCTCTCATTAGATCGGAGCACAATGTTGGCGAGACCAATGACTATAGACACCTTTATCATTGTCTCTCAAGGTACATACCCACCTGAGTGTTCACTGAGTATGACCTTCTAGGAATATTCTTGTCTTGGGTTCCCAGCCCTCAAAGAATATTGGTCCTCTTGCCTACTCTTGTCTTGGATGCCCTACACATCCTCAAAGACCATTGGATGCCAGATGATTACCCAATCCTCCATTATTTCTTCAAAACTGAAGACAAGAATGTTGTGTCTATCTCTCCCTATCAACTAGGGAGGATATCATGTGTCTTCATTTCTCTTCATGGCCTTCACCTAGACTTACGGTTGTTAGTCCTAGTCTAGTGCACAACACATGAAATAGAAAAACACAAATGTCACTCCTTTGTAATAAGGGGTGATCTAATTCAAACTCCCTCTTGATCAGGGACCTGTCAGAGCTCCCTCTTAGCTAGGGACTCTTTTATACATCAGCAACTTCTTCTTCGTGGCTTCTTCAACTGCTTGATCCACTTTTCTCTTTGATGTCATGAAATTTAGTTGAGCTTCTTCCTTGTAGGGAAACATCCATCGATCACTTTTCTTCTTATTCCATCATGTCATTCCTTTCTTCATGGAAAGCGGCCTTCTTGGTATACATCTAGGACTTTCTTCATATGGCTACTTCTTTTCTCTCTATGCTTCTTTCAGGAGTTTCCATCCATCACATGAATGCTAGTTGTACTTGTACTTACAAGTCTTGTTCCAGTAGCCCTACATGCACTCATCCAAAACTATTCAAGAAATCAAAATATTATATTAAATTAAATCATACCTTACGAGATGGCTCTTCATCATGACATCTTTTTGTAGGTATCATCATCCTGCACACTTATTGACATATCTCCCAAAGATATCCATTGTCAAGGGTCTTCATCTTTTTCATATTTTCATAAGAGTCTTTATATCTTTCTATGAGATTTCCTAGTCAAATCTTCTTGGTATTTTGGATGTTGATTGCCTTCATTAGGGTTGCATATCTCACGATCACTTCCTTCCTCACACATTTTGTTAAGTTATGGTATGTTCTATGCTTATAACAGTTTACTTCTTTTTCTTATTATATTCCACAGATTAGCAATCACATGTACATAAAGTAAAAAGTGCAGATAGAACATTAAACGATCGACAGAAAACAAGCCAAGACAAGAGACACAAGATGTGGCGCCTAGCCAGGGACAAACCCCACAATGTGTGGGGAAACCTTTTGATCAAATCTTCTTTTATCTTCAATAATTCAGCAGAGAGAAACAATACAATAAATCTGATTTATATCAGCAGTAGCAAACCCTATATCAGCAGCATCAGCATTAGTGGCTTCATCATCAAACTAGGGCAGACGATATCTCACAAACCGACCGTTGGATTGACTTCATTCCACCACCAAAAGTTTCTGCTTCCAGAGGAGTTTCAAATGAACCTACAGCGCAGTTCAGATGAGGAGATATTCTAGGCCACGCAGGTCAATCTTTACTTCTGCAGTTACAGCTTCAGTTTCAGTAGTTTCCGGCTTCAATCTAGGGCAGTCGATTTCTTGCAAACCGTTCATCGGATTGACTTCATTCCACCACCAAAAGTTGCGGCTTTCAGAGGAGGTTCAGATGAACCTACAATGCAGTTCCAAAGAGGAGATCTTCTAGGCCACGCAAGTCAATCTTTACTTCTGCAGTTGCAGCGTCAAATTCAACAGCTTCCGTCTTCACATGTGTGAGAGAGAGACCCATTTCAGCGCAGTAGAAAAGAGACTCATTTTTGCGTAGTAGAGAGAGAGAGATGTGATGAGATGAATGAGTCAAAATGAGGAAAAGTCCTCTTATATTTATACACAACGTTGGTGGGTGAATAGATGCGACTGTTGGGTTTCTGAGCCTACATGAGTTGTAGGTCGGCATGATAATAATTCCATAATCAAAATAAATTCATATCTCCATGAATACTTATCGGAATCTGATGATCTTTATATCAATCCTACACCTCTCAACGAGAGGAATCTAATAAAAATATTATCATCCATGAATAAGATGACCCACATGAAGTTTTTCCCTGGTTGCCAATTTTAACACTCCCTCTCAACCATGGAGAACTTCATCTGCAATCTGTCTATCGGTCGTCACTATTCATCCATCAAATGCAATGCCCTGTATAGCCTGACCCTTGCCCTGCTCTGCTCTATTCTACCTGTTCTGCTTTGTCTTGTTCTGCCCTGCACTGTTCTGTACTGTTTTGCTCTGTTCTGCTCTGCTCTTGCATTGTTCTATTCTGCTCTGCTTTTGTCCGAATTATGAAGAAGAAGAAATGATCAAGGATGTATCATACTGACTCAAAGTCAGTCTCAGAGTATGTACCACTGGTCCCAGACCAGTCTCAACCAACCCGAAGTCAGCGTCATAATGAGTACAACTCCACTGGTCCTAGACCAGTATCATCCTCCACTGACTCAAAGTCAGTCTCAGAGTGCATACCACTGATCCCAGACCAGTTTCAGCCGACCCGAAGTCAGCTTCATAGTAAGTACCACTCCTACCACTGGTCCCAGACCAGTATCGCAGTCTCAGAAAGTGTACCACTGGTCCCAGACCAGTTTCAACCGACCCAAAGTCAGCGTCATAGTATGTACCACTCTCACTGGTCCTAGACCAGTACTGCACTGACACGAAGTCAGTCTCGGAGTATGTACCACTGGTCCCAGACCAGTCTCAACCGACCCGAAGTCAGCGTCATAGTATGGTACAACTCCTACCACTGGTTCTAGACCAGTATCGCAGTCTCAGAGAGTGTACCACTGGTCCCAGACTAGTCTCAACCGACTCGAATTCAGCGTCATAGTATGTACCACTCTCACTGGTCCCAGACCAATACTGCACTGACACAAAGTCAGTCTCGGAGTATGTACCACTGGTCCTAGACCAGTCTCAACCGACCTGAAGTCAGCGTCATAGTATGGTACAACTCCTACCACTGGTCCCAGACCAGTATCATTGATCCCAGATCAATGGAGGTCATCCTAGCATAGGGAGTACGGTAGATACAACGATGCATCCATCGGTACTACTATGGTCCCTAACTTCATTTCCCTGCTCATTGATCAGATGAGAGGTACTTCCCATGAGTCCTAGATTGCATGGGTAGGATGCCTCGACAGGAGAACTAATCAATCCTGTCCTCACAGGAGAACACATCAATCCTGCTACAATCGTCGTGGAGAACACATCAATCCAGGCCTCACAGGAGAACTAATCATCCTGCTACACAGGAGAGCGAATCATCCTGTTCCACAAGAGAGCAAATCATCTTGTCCCACAAGAGAGAGAATCATCTTGTTCCAGTGTGCACCACCAGGGGAGGGTAAGTCACCCTATGGTCATATGTTGCTCCAGTAGGAACCGCAAGCCCTCAGAGCTCCCAGAGCTCAATGTATGCAACATGTAGGACCCTTATACAAGGGTTTCTTGCCGACTCCAAGTCGTTTGGGAAAATCACAGATTAGATCTTTCCTCGGGGCTTTGACAAGGTGTATCAACCTGTACATCATCTTAATGTGATGGAGCTTCCTTGCTCATCGACTTACCATATCCCAGATGATGTCTATCTGTTGGATCAATTGACGAATATGGGATTCCTCAATAATCGAATCCCACCTCTGGTTGTTACAGAGAATCACAGTGGTATCCAACGTAAATCCAAACAGCTCACTGAAGAGCTTTCACAACTAGACCGCCTCACACGAGGTTATGCTAGCAACAATATATCCTGCTTCAACGGTTCTCAAAGCCACCGACTTCTGCTTCCTGCTCATCCAGGATATCGAAGCAGATCCCAAAGTGAAACAGTACCCGGAAGTGCTCTTATGGTCCACCACACTACCTGCCCAATCAACATCAGTATATCCAAGTTGTAACAGTCCAAGTAAATATAAAATTAATTTCCTAATAAAAATCAGAATCAACAAATAAGTACATACCTATATTATCTGTGATCAATGTCTGCCAGATGACAACAAGGTTTTGGGGACGACTCTCCACCCAACCGTAGGCTCAATTGTGCAAGGATTTGCTACAACTGGCCACCCCCGAGCCCTCAATCAACGTACTACTGCCAGTGACTCCTAAGTCTTAGAACTCCATTCTCCCAAGAGAATGCAAGATAGAATCTCGGAATGATGGAATGCGGGAATGCCTCTCATCTTCCTCACCATCTATTAAATAGAACAACATTGGAAGGGGAACCACATGCACACACTCCATGTGTCTACATGCAACTTTCTTTTGATTTTTAGCTTTCTTCTTTTATTTCTTTAATTTTCTTTTGATTTTTAGCTTTTCTTGTTTTATTTCCTTCTTTTTGATAGTTTTCTTGTTTTATTTCTATTTATTCTTATTTAGAGTTTTAGTATGGTTATTACTATTTTTATTTTTATTATTTTTATTTATTTTCTTTGTATATATTTTTAATATCATTTATTATTTAACATTTATGATTTATTATTTTTATTATTTATTATTAAATGATTTATTTATTATTATTTATTATTTCTATTATTATTTATTATTTATTAATTATTTTTATTATTTATTGTTTATTATTATATTATTATTTCTTATTCTTATTCTTATTATTTATTATTTATTATTAAGGGGAGGGATATTACATACTCTCCCCCTTTAAGGAACTTCGTCCCGAAGTTATGTTGAATTATGTATTATTTATTATTCTTATTATTTATTATTTATTATTTTATTTACTTCCTGTTGCCAACACCCTCTGCTGAACTAGTATAACCAGCAGGCATCGAAAGTCCCCAACACCTCAGGAAAACTCAAGGAATCTCTATCCTTTTTCCCACTTTCGGCACCAGGCTAAGCCTAACCCAATCTATATCCTAGTCCAAGGCTGGCCCCAAGGCTCGCGCCTGACTCAAACCTCATCTGCCCCAAGGCAGGCATCCGGTCCGGTACTCAATGACCCCGGGCATCTCGCAAGGCTGGCCCACTCCCTCCGCAACTACTAAGGCGCACAGCCCCAGGCATCGAAGTCCTTTACATCCCTTCCAGACTTCGGCATCCCAGTCCAATAACAGGCACCTAGCCTAGAACATCAAGCACTTGGCCTCCTCAAGATGGTGCCATACCTTTTCAAGAGCTATACACAAGACAAAGGAACCACTGGCATATGTAGTGTTGATTGAGTTTTGTCCCCAGCCCATATGGTGTTACTTATTCTCCCTCGTGTGTATGGGCTCGCACGATATCATCAAATAAACTGGCCCTCTCGGCCCATTTATGGAGTCCTGTGAATCATCACATCTTAACATGCATTAACCATACCATCCTAGTATCATGGGAAATAATCAGCATGCCAACTCTTGCATGTCATCATGAGAACGTTCATCTTTGTTAATCGCAACATTACGAACTCTTGCATGCTCATGCATGTCATAGATTTGTAATCTTGCATGCTCATGCATGTCATAGATTTGTACGGAACTATCACATGTTTCAGTTATACCATCAACATAATTATATTAAAGACATATCATGACTTCTCATAAATGAACCACATGTCAATAATCCTCATATTATAGCATCATAATTCCTATGCCACATTATGCATATCATACCCATCATGAGTATTGAACATTAAATACCTATCATCACGTAGTAAATGAATATGTCAATATATCTTGACATAACATCATTATACCTCTGCATATCGCTACTATCGTATGGATACCTTATCACTATAAGAACCATATGTACATCATTATCTTCCTACCATGATAGCATGAAACATCATCAATGTGTTTTCATCAAGTTGTCAATTACTTTTCAATAATCAGTTCGACTTCTTTCTACTAGGTAGTTGATTATTTACACCAATGGTATAATCATCTAAGTACATCGTTAAATTTCACATGAGCCTCATCATCTTGAGTCTTAATCTCTCGTCATATATTCTTCCTAGTGATAGCATCATTATTTAAATCATCTATCTCAAAATTAAAATCCTTTACTGATTCCAATACTGCTATATGCAATTGCATATAAACACTATTTCATGAGGATTTGTTGATCCATGTTGACTTATTTAACAATTAGCACTTCAACCACCAAAAATATTTTCATATGAGTTCGTAAAGTTCGTATCTCAATACCACTTGATTTCTTTATCATAAATTCAGTTTCCTCAAGCTGGCAAAAGACTCTTTCTTATTACATAGTATCATTACTTTAGATTTTGAAACAGTTGGAAATACTACTACCATCATTGTCCATGAGAAACTCAAATGTGGAAACGACCTCTTTTAACGTTATGGAAAGTCCTACTCATGAAATAATGAGTCAAGTACAATCTCTATTAATTGACTTTCACTTCTTTTGTCACTATGTACCAAATCCTTCTCAAGGTATCCGTCTAAAATTTCTAGCAACAATCCTTCCTATATCTTCCTCGTTTATTATCATTTGGTCATCATGCAACTTCACACCTTCACATTTTTAAAATATGTAGATCATCATTATGACCAATCATGTTTCTAGCTCTACTCATAAAAAGAATTCTCTTCTTGATAGAACATCCCTTCATTTCCTCCTACCCGATATTCATAGATATACTTTTCTTTTTCTACTTGTCTTGATTTCCTACTATTCCATGTCTATTGGCTTAAAAAATGGAAGTTTCTTCACTTCTTTCTATTTTATTAAATTGACTTGAATTTCTCACCTCCAATCATTGTGGTTTTTCCTCCTCTCCTATAACACTGATATACCTTGGAAATGTTGTTACTATTTCCAACTTTGATGATACCTGATAAATAAATTCAGTAAGATAGCTACCAAGTGTAATCCGCTTATCTTTTCTTGTTTTAAGACATCAACATAATAAAATCTCCTTATCATACGTCTTGTTATCCATAATTCATTCATATAGTTAGTCACCTATGAAAAACTTTACAATGTGGCTCTCCCATTGTTATAGATGTTGTTATGCACACAACTTATCTTCTCCAATCATTCTATTTATCATACCTTACAGGTTCCTTAAAATAACCTTCATTATTACCCTGATTTTTCAAGTTCATTAGTTGATTGCCAATATTTTCTTCTTTATGTGCATCATCCTTAGATAGACCTTATAGTGATACCTTTAGAGTACCAAGTCATGATTATACCAACTCTTCCATTATGTTCTAAAATCGATTGTTTCTTCTTATTGATTTCTTACCCCTGTTGTGATACTTCTTCTCTACGATCCAAGTTGGCCATAATCACATGAACTCTCATTAGCAAGTTTCTCCTTTCCATTTCTCTTTCGACATCTTTATCCACTATATGTAATTAAACTTGAATCACGAAACCTCATGTAACATTATACTCAACATCTAAACTGAAATCCAAGTCTGTACGATTTGCCATTGAGAATATAGTAGTAATGAGCAGATGCATGTAATCTGAATGGCAATGGCAGTGTAAAATCAAATTTATTAGAAGATCATATTGAAAGAGTTGTGTTCTTGCAATAATAGATCAGAGAAATGCCAAGCAACTGCTATTGCTAAAGGATAACGAGAACAACAATCCAACCCAAATAATTAGTGAATAGTATGATCAACATTCAAGGAATGTTATCTCTGTGTTTTTAGATCAGATTGAACAATGAAATAATGAACAGATGCTAGTGAACAATGATCATCTAAAGGTAATAAGATATCAGAGTTTATCCATTGTCAATTGGAACAGATTTCACTATTTTAGAGCACTTTAATTGGTGACAAATTTTAACTTCATTTATCCAAATACTTCAAAAACTATGTTGTAAAATGAACTAGTGGTGAGTGGTTACACCAGCATTAGAGATTTGTTACAAAAAACATGCTAGCAATTAGACATCGTTAATTATGGGTAGATTATCACCATCCAAGATTACAAGATTTTTTCCAATGAATCAATGAGTCATAACAAAACCATATACCTTTAATTAGGTGACTCATTTAGAATTTCACTTTTTTATGTGGTTGTAATGGAGAGAACCGTTGTAGCACTTTTCTTTTTATGAAATAGTGTTTAGAAAATGATAAGAGAATGCAAGCACAAACAACTCAAGAAAATGAGATAGTAGTTTTACCATGTAATGAGATTCTAATGAGAGCAGAGAACCAAAGAATCTGCTGTCTATAATGATGCATGGGAAAACCAATGAGGAACTAATGAGTGCACCAAACTTATACCAGCCAAACATTTTTAGTTGATCTTCCAAAATAAATGGTGGTACCCCTAGAATTTTAGGTCTCACTTCCATAATTTAATATCCTACTTTTGTAATGATTTTAGAGAAATAAGTTGGTTGTAGCTAGTTTAACAAGTATATCAGAGTCTAATAATAACAAAGTTAAAAAGTTATTATCAGAGTTTATGAAATTAATAAGATATATTTCATCATAAATTATCAATAATCACAAATACTTAAACCATAAATTACCATAAATTATCAACAATCACAAATTTGTAGCATAAAACCATGGAAAACATGAGTTAGAAGGTCATAATGATTTCAGAATAAATCTTAGAGAATTGTCTCAATGTATAATCCAAATTCGAATGACTAAAGCTTAAGAATATTGGTGGCATTATTGTGCTAAGAAGGTACTTTGATCTTCGAAAGAAATTTATTCATCATTATATGTCACACCAATATTAATTCCACAGATTCATGATTTTTAAGGATCGAAATTTTGTGCTGTAGAGTGAAATATTTAAGTATCTGTTTAAGCAATCATAACTTATGTTAGAAAAACTAAATGGACTGCTTTTAACAAAATAAATCGTTAAACAAATTTATTGAATGTATCTTGAGATTTTTATGGCTATTAAAAAATTACTCCCAGGAAATTTAAGAAATCAAACCATCAAAGAAATATTCCGCACCATAATAAGAAGAGACATTGCCACCTGACTCAGAACCGGATCGGATGACTGGGAAGGTTATTCCTCCCCAACACCAAAATAAAATCATTTTATTAATTATATGGCCTACCTGCAAGCGCGCCCGCGAAGGCAACAACATATCGAATACCAAAATTACAATACATTTAGCCATATTAATTGCCCGGATAAGACATAAATTGCCTGCATAAGACATAAGATTGTAAGCTTTCGGCCATGGATATGCGTGTTCCTTCAAATTCCATTGTTCCTTTCGACAACAATGTCGAGAAATATGCACACACAATAAGATCAATAGTACCATTTCCTCATCATAGCCCGATCACATAATCTCCACCCACTCAAATAGCCAACTGCATACTTGGTGGCTCTCCAGCTCACAAATGCAAAAGTTGTTGGTGCTTGGACCACGGTGTTTAACAACTAGTAGCAATCATTGTAGAAGGGCAAGCAATTGTTTTCGTTCATACCAGAAGGAATGCAAATAGATTAGCCGACCTCCTTGCCAATAAAGGGGTGGAAGATAATCTGGCTTTGTGTTAGCTCACACAGAGTTCTCTCTCAATTGTCACCAGGTTCTCTCAATGTCAAACCCTCATCTCTCAAAACAAGATGCTTCAAAAAAAGAAATACTAATTCACTTGTAAGCAAGATTTATGACAAGATTATTAGCTTACAACAATGATTCAATGAAGCATGTAAGGATTAATCAATAAAGCAAGTAAAGGAAATGACAATTAGATGAAAATGTTAGAACAATAACTCAAATGCCTTAATAGAAAGTGCTCTTAAAAATCTTCACTTATAATATGTTACGACAAATGGAGCAAGTGAGAATTATGCAAATGAAAGCACAAGTAAATGATCGTAGATGAGATTACTAATTAGGAAATTAAAGATATACTACTTCAATCTAAAACACAAGTGAGATAAAGACGAATTACTCAATGTAATTTAGACCAAATAGCCAATGAGATCAAACAATTAGCAATGAAGTTTAGATTTATTAATGACCAAGTGAAGCAATCCAATAAATTAGATATAAATACAATGAAATGAAAATTAAATTAAAGAGTTAGTCACTTCTGCAAGAAATCCTCCCTTTTAAATAAGGATATGGGATACAATAGAAATAAATCTGAAACTCACTCAAGAAAATGTATTTTTATTATGAGATTACAAAGGAATAATCCCTTAAATAGTAAAAGAGAATTTTCAAATGAACGTTTAAATACCCCTCCTGAAAATATTAATGAGAGAAAATACAAGGACTAATATAAACTTTAAGAAAATGAATTTCCAACATATATTCTACTGGCAAGGAACGAAAAGAGGAATAACGCATTCCCGCATCGTGATTAGTAAAAACTAATAATCCCACTTTGAAGATTAAAAATATGGGGCATAATAACTGAAAACATTGAGTAACTCCAAAATTTAATACCAAAATAGCTTCAGCAAAATAATAGTCAAAATTAACTTGTATTTGGGTTCGGTAAAGTCAAAATAATCTGACTCGACGACAGCTAGACAATCGAGTTAACTCAGCGACAACTCGAGTTATTAAATAATAAAGAAAAATAGACTTCGTCGTTTATGACAAAGCTTGATAACCAAAACTGCTAAGTAGACTAATTGTATTAATTTTAACCATGAGTGAACTAGGCCATGGTGGGCACATGAAACTATATTCGAAGTAACAATTTAAAACAACATGAGCTTCCTCGAAATTTAACTTCCTTCGCAATTGCATCAGTTGAGGGGTGGATCACATAAGGATAGAAAACTTGAAAATTAAATTATTTGACTATCTTTCGAAGGACCCAAAATTTAATAATCCATAACTCTGTTCCCTCTACGTGGAGGCACCCAAAAAAAATTATTGACAGTACCGAAAGTTACCATTAAATAAATCTTATTGCATTTCATTCTTTCACGGAAGAGAATCGAGTATTGTAAATTCGTTTTCATTAAAATTCACATAATACATTAGGAGGAAACTCCCTAAGGTAAAAGGAATAATTTATGGGCTATCACGCAAGGGTTTTAATAATCAAGGAAAGAGGGGCTTTACAAGAATAGAGAAAATCTGGGGTTATGGACAACTACTACTTGCATGCATTCTTTTCTTTTTCTATTTAAATTAAATTATTTCACTTCATTAAAAAAATGGATTAATTTAATTAAGGTAAAATAAAAAATTTCTCTTTTAAAACCCCACGTTGTGTACAATTACAAAGCTTTCCATGCCTCCATGGGCTCTACTTGAGAATCCCCAACAATTCCCAAGAAATTTGATTATAAGTAATTGGGTGGTCTCTGGAAAGAAAATTGGAATAAACAACCAGTAAAGATGCAGGGGACAACAAGAAGGAGCCCAGATATGAAAATATGTACATGATAAGATTAACTGTGGAGATTACTCATAGGAATGACTTTAAAAATGAACACCATTAAAATATAACTATGCAGTAAGTATGCACTGAATAAAAAATTTACGTGTATAGCGAGGGTTTGTAGAAAAAATATGCAGCCTCCTGGAAGTAACCATCCTGTAACTTCAAAACAAGTCAAGTTAAAAATTCCAATTTTTTTTTTTCTAAGATGCCCATAGGCCCTAAGAGTTGAGCCAAACCTCTGATACCATATGTAACAGTCCAAGTAAATATAAAATTAATTTCCTAATAAAAATCAGAATCAACAAATAAGTACATACCTATATTATCTGTGATCAATGTCTGCCAGATGACAACAAGGTTTTAGGGATGACTCTCCACCCAACCGTAGGCTCAATTGTGCAAGGATTTGCTACAACTGGCCACCCCCGAGCCCTCAATCAACGTACTACTGCCAGTGACTCCTAAGTCTTAGAACTACATTCTCCCAAGAGAATGCAAGATAGAATCTCGGAATGATGGAATGCGGGAATGCCTCTCATCTTCCTCACCATCTATTAAATAGAACAACATTGGAAGGGGAACCACATGCACACACTCCATGTGTCTACATGCAACTTTCTTTTGATTTTTAGCTTTCTTGTTTTATTTCTTTACTTTTCTTTTGATTTTTAGCTTTTCTTGTTTATTTCCTTCTTTTTGATAGTTTTCTTGTTTTATTTCTATTTATTCTTATTTAGAGTTTTAGTATGGTTATTACTATTTTTATTTTTATTATTTTTATTTATTTTCTTTGTATATATTTTTAATATCATTTATTATTTAACATTTATGATTTATTATTTTTATTATTTATTATTAAATGATTTATTTATTATTTCTATTATTAATTATTAATTATTAATTATTAATTATTTTTATTATTTATTATTTATTATTATATTATTATTTCGTATTCTTATTATTTATTATTTATTATTAAGGGGAGGGATATTACACAAGTAGTCTCACATCTCCGGCAGTGTATCTTAATCCATGAGAGATTATGTCCTGAAGACATCTCAGAAGATCCCTGGCATCAATCCCGTGAGGCTCAACCAAATATGAGCTCACAATGCTAACTACAAAACATATGTTCGGACGGAGGTTCACCAAGAACATCAATGCGAATGAGTTTTTGAAACTCAGAGGCATTTCCGAAGTCTGGTCCGACATCACTACCATATAACTTCTAAAAGTTAATATCCTCGAGGTAGTCACAGGCTTGTAGTCCATCATACCGAATCTTTCCAATATATTTACCACATATTTTCCTTGAGATAGGAAAATTTCCCTTGGCTTCTGCCACACTTCAAGTCCTTGGTCCTTCATTTCAAATTCAGAAGCCATCTCCCTCTTACATTTGTGAATGAGAGGGTTTGCACCTGTTAGAAAGAGGTCATCCACATACAACACCAGTATGAGAGGCTTGTCATCTTCAACCTTAAAGTAAAGGTGAGGATCAGCTTCACTCCTAGTGAATCCCAGCTTCATCAAGTAGCTATCGATCCTCTCATACCATGCTCGAGGTGCTTGCTTCAGCCCATAGAGATCCTTCTTCAACCTGCATACATGAGATTTTCAATCATAAATCTCAAATCCTTCAGGTTGCTCCACATAGACCTCTTCTTTGATAGAACCATGCAAGAACGCGATCTTAACATCTATCTGATGTAGGTTCCATCCTTGTGAAGCCACAAGGGCTATGATCAAGCAGATGGTCGTATATCTGGCAACAAGTGCAAATATCATAGTCTATACCTCCCTTCTGGGATAAACCACGAGCAACAAAATGAACCTTATACTTTTCCATACTTCCATTTGCTGCATGCTTTATCTTCTAAAGCCATTTTGAAGTAACAATTGTCTTGTCCAGGTTCTGTTCCCAGACATCATTCTCCATAATAGACTCATATTCTATGGTCATAGCATCCTTCCATAGTTAATGCTTGATAACATCTGAGAATGATGAAGGTTCATTTTGTATGATCGTGCTCATGATGGTCAGGTATCCCTGATACCTATTAAGTTTCTTATTTTGATGGAAGGTTCCTCAGGGTGCAGCATGTCCTTCAGCATCATCAAGTATCCCCCTAAGCCATGAAGGCCTCTTCCTAGAAGAGGAAGTCTCATGTGGATGAGGATCAATCGGATCCATGGGTTCTTCTAGATCAGGGATTGATTCATCATCCTTTTCTTTCGGTTCCCTGGTGTCGGCTTCTTGAGAGCTACTCAAAGTCAGCAGATTGTCCACCTTGCTGAGAGACATATCTTTGTCAAAGGTGACATCATGACTAATCACGACTTCCCTTTGACCGGTGGTGAACATTTCTTCAGGAGTTTAGGAACCCAATTCTTGATGAGGGCATCGATTTTGTACATATACGACAGTGATTGTAGTTTCAGCCCATAGAAACTTTGGAAGTCTTTGATCATGTAGCATGGCCCGGACAACTTCCATCATCGTGTGGTTCTTCCTTCCCACCGCACCATTCTGCTTAGGAGTATGTGGTGTAGTAGTCTCCCTCTTAATGCCAACCTCAGGTATGCCTGAGTAAAGCAATTGTAATATATCAGAGGTCTTGCTTTGGCTTGAGGGGAATGGTCCCCTTTTGAGCTTTCCTTTGGAACATCCCGGACATACACCTTCTTTCTCTACTTGGAATTCGGGCATCCCTGTTACCATCTGTCTTACACCGGGTAGAGCTTTGTAATGAAGGTGGGAAAACCTCTGATGCCAAAGTTCGAACTAAAGAGTTGTGTCACAAGACATGACACCTAGCGGACTTCCATCGACCTGATATAATGAATCAACACTAAACCCAAGAGTAAAGGCATCTTTAACATTATTTTTCCATATACATACCTTGCCATTGCTGAAGGTTACCTTTTGAGGTCAGGTGCATTTAATACATCCTGGACTTTCTATCCTTCTTGAATGGTTGTCCTCTTCCTCGATCCCCAGCTCTCCTCTTACCTTTGCTGTTGAATTTTTCATTCCTTTGATTTGCCATCAGAGGGATTTTGATCATCGTCCCGGTGTGAGTCCTTTCTATCAGGGCACTCCCTTGCATAGTGACCTACTTTATCGTAGATGTAACATCGTCCTTTTCTTCCACCCTTAGGTCCAGCCTTTCCTTTTGATTTAGTCCCGGAATTATTTCTTTTCTTAGCATGAGAAGAAAAGGCAGCAAGAGGACCTTTAGGCATGGGCATTTCTTGCTCTTCTTCCCTTGTTTCTTCTTGAATGCATCTAGCCATTAATTCCTCGAAACCAGGAATTACATTATAGTTCAAAAGAGTAGTCCTGAACACATACCATTCAAATGGCAATCCTCCAAGAGTTGTGAGTGCCATTTCTCTGTCAGTAATAGTTTCCCCAATAGATAGGAGATCGTTCTTGATCTCGATGATTCTTAAGAAGTATGCTTGCATACTTTCATCTTTACCCTTCTTGATTTCCCTCAGCTTATTTCTAAGAAACAAAACTTGATTTGCATCATTAACTTTAAATAAACTCACCAGTCTATCGTAGATTTCCTTGGAGGTGTCCAGTTCAGAGATATAGGCCACCAAGTGCTTGTCGATAGAGTCCCGAATGATCTTCTATTGTTTTGACTTCGCCATTTTTTCATTTTTTCCAGGCAGCAGTGGATGCATTTGATGGAGGCTCAACAATATTGCCTCTCACATGATCCAACACTCCTTGATTCTCAAGGGTTAGATCGATAGACATCTTCCATCCGTGATAGTCAGCTTTCTCATGGAGCTTGTCTTCAACAGGAAAGAGTGTTGAGGACCCCATAGTTCTTTTCGGATAGCCTTGCCAATATTCTCTTCGATGATTGCTCTTGCTCTTGCTCGGGCTTTGTCTTCACCTTAGCTCTGATACCATGTTAAGTTATGGTATGTTCTATGCTTATAAGAATTTACTTCTTTTTCTTATTATATTCCACAGATTAGCAATCACATGTACATAAATTGAAGTGCAGATAGAACATTAAACGATCGATAGAAAACAAGCCAAGACAAGAGACACAAGATGTGGCGCCTAGCCAGGGACAAACCCCACAATGTGTGGGGAAACCCTTTGATCAAATCTTCTTTTATCTTCAATAATTCAGCAGAGAGAAACAGTATAATAAATCTGATTTATATCAGCAGTAGCAAACCCTAGATCAGCAGCATCAGCATTAGCGGCTTCATCATCAAACTAGGGCAGACGATATCTCACAAACCGACCGTCGGATTGACTTCATTCCACCACCAAAAGTTTCTGCTTCCAGAGGAGGTTCAGATGAACCTACAGCGCAGTTCAGATGAGGAGAGATTCTAGGCCACGCAGGTCAATCTTTACTTCTGCAGTTGCAGCTTCAGTTTCAGCAGTTTCCGTCTTCAAACTAGGGCAGTCGATATCTTGCAAACCGTTCATCGGATTGACTTCATTCCACCACCAAAAGTTGCGTCTTTCAGAGGAGGTTCAGATGAACCTACAACGCAGTTCCAAAGAGGAGATCTTCTAAGACACGCAAGTCAATCTTTACTTCTGCAGTTGCAGCGTCAAATTCAACAGCTTCCGGCTTCACATGTGTGAGAGAGAGACCCATTTCAGCGCAGTAGAGAAGAGACTCATTTCTGCATAGTAGAGAGAGAGAGGGATGTGATGAGATGAGTGAGTCAAAATGAGGAAAAGTCCTCTTATATTTATACACAACGTTGGTGGGTGAATAGATGCGACTGTTGGTCTTCTGAGCCTACATGAGTTGTAGGTCGGCATGATAATAATTCCATAATCAAAATAAATTCATATCTCCATGAATACTTATCGGAATCTGATGATCTTTATATCAATCCTACACCTCTCGATGAGAGGAATCTAATAAAAATATTATCAGCCATGAATAAGATGACCCACATGAAGTTTTGCCCTGGTTGCAAATTTTAACACATTTCCTTCCCAGGTGCTTTCAATTAGAGTTTCTTAATTGTAGTCAACCACTTCATACTTCATATGAGGACATATTATGTCGATTTCATCTAGTGTGTCTTAGTCTTTTTGCATACTTTTAGAGGAGGAGATCCTTTTTCTCTTGATCATGCTTCTTAACATAGAAGTAATGATCCATGTTACCTGCAACCACATGACATGTCATTATAATATTAAACACACGCATACATATCTTATTTTTCCTTCAGGTCATCGAGGCTTCTTCCAGCAGCTTCCTTGATTGAAGAGATCTTCAATCCCTCGATCAACTTCATTTCATCACATCATTATCCCATGAAATCCATAATTTGGAGTTCCTAATGAAACACTTGCTCCCTCTCTAGATTAGTGAACCCTCCAATGAGGATTCCTTTAGAGAATATTAAGGATCTTGCATATCCCTAGTTGGCACATGTTTCCTTTTTGCCTTAATGTATGATGAGCCTTGTCCTGGATGACATCCTTTTTTCCTTCAATGTTCAATGAGATTCCCAAGAGCTATGTTTGACTGCCATGGATTTTGTCTTTCATGGTTATTGTTGTCCCTTCAGAAAACAATTTCCTGGCTGTGTACAAATTGTTCTTACGACATTAATGTTTATAATTATTGTCACTTGTTTGTCACTTAATTGTATGTTGTATTCTCAAATGAAGGACCTGAAAGACTTGGTTTTTAACCCTCAATAATTAGGTGACATGAAAATCTCATAATGCCATTTGATTGTTGAATACAAATGATGAATGAAGAAATCTTGAAGAAGTCAGAGACAATATGTTGTTCTACACAGAATCTACTATCTGTGACACTTGGAGAAGTTAAAGATAATATGTTGTCTTACACAGAAACTACTATCAGTAACTTTGAAGAATTGCAGAGGTAGGAACTTCAAGTATAGGAGCACTCTTTTAAGGGATTTTAACTTCATTTACATAAGCAAATAAAGACTTGCAGCTTCATTACCATACTTAAAGGAAGAACATATGATGACACATAACAGAGAAGTCATAAAATCATACCCAACAATCTGTGCAAAACTTTTTATTCTTTCATTAATCAACAGTTTTATCAAGAATACAGTGGCCTAGTCTCCAGGTTCTCCAAAGTTCGAACCCTTTCTCTATAAATTTTCCTCCTTTTATACATTATGAGACAGTTGGTAATCACCAAAACTGTCAAACTACTTAACTATCTCCTAACTGCTTAAAGTAAAAGTTATTGCAGAATATTACAATGGAGGGTAAAGACACCTCATTCTCAAGAAAATAAAATAACAAGAAGTAACGAAATTTAGAAAACTGATGATGGTTGTTTGTTGTTCAGATTTGTGGCTTGGCTGCTGATGAAGTTTCTCTGTTGATGTTTTGATAATGGTTAAACTGTTTTAACACAACAAAATGCATTTTAACAAAACCCCGTGCGTGGACTTGTGGGCCACATATATATCGGAAATGTTCAAATTGGCTAAAATACAAGGAAACCCGACCAATCACTATTGCCGAAAACAAAGGAATAAAGCCCCAAATCATTACATATCGGGTCCACCTGAGTCGTTAACCCTCACGCACATTTGAGCGCAATCACCATCCGATCACTCATCCAATGGACGATCTGATCCTTCAAAACTCAACGAGACTTTAAGCCTTTTGAACAAAACCTTATCGCGTATGTTTTTTCAATAGCCCTTTGACTCCCACACGGACCTGATAAGAAATAAAACTTCCAATTAAATATTTATCGGGTCTGAATTTAAAAATAAAATTGGATTACTTTTTGACGTGATATCCTTCGGATCTCGTCCCTTTCGATGAACGGTTGCGATTGATCCAGACTTCAACGTATTAGACTGCATTTCATACACCATCACATCCGATTTCCAAAATAAACCTCGTCCATGTTATCTGCGTGACTACCGTCGGATCTGTGGCCTGTTGATCGGACAACCCAAATCTTCTCGCAGGTTTATCACTTTCAAAAGCCATTAATAATATAAAATCAACCATTTCTTTCAAATCTCCGCATTTCCTTTTATTTTCGTTATAACATAATATTTGGTTCTTCTATCATATTTTTTTATTTTTCTTTCGTTTTGCAATAAAAATGAAAATAAACTTATACCCAGAAAACCCATCCAACATTGACATCCTGAATGATCTTGTTACCTTCTGCAACACATGATCCATTTTAGGTAATGGATAGTTATCTTTCATGGAAGCCCTGTTGAGATTTCTAAAGTCCACACAAAGCCTTATCTCTCCATTCTTCTTCTTTACAAGCACTAAATTGGCCACCTAGGCAGAGTACCTGAGTGGAACTATAATCTTAGCATCAAGCAACTTTTTGACTTCTTTCTTGATCAATGGTAAAAGTAGAGGGTTTATCTGCCTGAGCTTTTGCTTGAATGGTTTAATCCCCTCTTTCAAGGGAATCTTGCGCTGAATAATACTTACATCATATGTTTTAAGTTCCTCATAGGACCAAGCAAAAACATCAACATAGTCCTTGAAAAGTATAATATATCTCTCCTTATAATTATGTGGGACGCCATTGAATAATTTGACTAACTTGGGCTCCAACTGGGTTCCAATATTGTGATCTTGAATCTGCTCATCCTGTGGAATTTTCTGTGAACTAACAGCTACATCATTGGAGTTAAAAAGTCTTTCAAGAGGGACAAGTCCCCTTGGCAGAGTATTATCTTTTAATTGAATAATTTTTTGATTAACTATAGAATTTTTCAAACCACTTACTTCTGCACCTTTTGTTGCTTCATCTTCATCCTAATCAATCTCTGTGCCCTGAAAATCTTCAATCATAGTAAAAAATTCTTTAATTTGTTGATCATCTTCAAAAGTTTGCCAGTGTTTAATATTATCAGGAACAGACAGCCTATGCCTCATTTCAACCTCATATCTCAACTTTGGATTAATAGGAGGCCTAAAAGTACTAGCAGCCACAGCCAAAGAGTCTGCCAATCTGTTTCCATCTCTTGGAATGAACTAAATATTGAAAGCTTCAAAAAATTTCTTAGCCAAATCCCACACTTCATTTTTGTATGCCCTAAGCCTAGGGTGTTTTGCCTGATAGTGGTTCTTTATTTGCTTTATAATTAGCTCTGAATCTTCAAAGACAGAAATTCACTTGACTCCATTTGTTTTGTTGTTTGCAGAGCAATGATCAAGGACTCATATTCTGCCACATTGTTTGTTTCTTCAAACTCCAATTTAAAAGAAAAAGGGAACATATTACCTCTAGGTGCAATCAAAGGAAAACCAACACCTATTCCTTCCTTAGAATAGGCTCCATCAAAGAAGCACTTCCACACCCCTTATGTTTTTAGCTCTGTATTTATATTGGCTGAAGTAAGCTGCCTCTGGTTATCTTTAGCCAGCTCTGGATTATCATGCAGCATGAAGCAAGCAAAGTCATCTTTCTCCTGGCTATATACAGGTGAATTACTTGGTCTGTTTTTTGTAATTGTTTTTACAAATCTAGTTTCTCTATACAACCTCCATTCTTCTCCACCAAAAATTGGTATAACAACATATGTAAAATCTAGCTTCAAAACACCACCAAATTTGGCTCCCCATGACCTAGATAGCAACATTACAAACCTAGCAAGGATATCTGCTACCACTACATCCATTACCAAGCTTCTAGCCAGGATCTGGGCTAGTGACACCACCATATCTTTAATGACCCCCAGACACTTAACTTTATTTGAATCAAAAGAATACGAGTCTCTATAAGGTTTAGTAACTTGTAGGTTTAGTTGTTTCATCACTGATAATGGCATAAGGTTATGTGAGGCTCCTGAATCAAACATACAATTGTGCAAGAGGAAATCATGAATCAATAGAGAAATGTAGAAAGGAGGGGTTGAAGAATCTACCTCCTCCACATGTGGACCAAAAACCACTACTGGTTTATCTTCTTGCAAGTTCACAGTGTCATTTATATTTACATTCTCCTTTAGATTGATAAACTCAGCAATCTCTCTTTGATAAACTAGTGTTTTGACTAACTCTGTGAGGGGCACTTGAATTATGATTTTCTCTAATTCTTTAGTTAGACTAAGCACATGAACCTGTTTAGTATTCCTTTCATTTTCATCTTCACCTCTATTCATGACTGAAATCTCTTATGGAATGGAAACAAGTTTTTCTAAAGGAATTTTTTCACTTATGTCTTAAGAAGGCTCACCTCGAAGCATTTGAGTCTTGCTACTTGTATTCTACTGCTGCTTTCCTTTATTCAATTGTTTTGCAGGTTGTGGTTCTTGTGGAGTCGCCTTCTGTAAGGGAGCTGTAACTCATTGCTCACCTTCATCTTCTTGAATTCTAGACCTTTTCCTTGGTCTCAAGTCATATTTCTTATGTAGTTCCACCTGCATAAAATCAGAAAACTACTTCCAATACTCATCAATTCCATTCCCATAATAAATGGCATCTATTTCAACATATTCATATTCTTCTCCCTCAACACCTAGTTCATCTTCATCTACTGCATACAAGGTGGAAATATGATCATCATGGTCCCTAGAATGCTCTGTTATTTCATCAGGATCTGCTTCTATATACAGTGGTTCTTGAATCTGATCTTGATATTTTCTCTCCTTCTGCAAAATTTGCAGAGGTTGTCTTCTATATTGAGGATTAAAATTTATGTTCTGTTGTGCTTGCCTCTGAGAATTCTTACTTTCCAACTCTAATTTAATCAATTTATTTGACAAAGTTTTAATTACATTACTCATATCCTCCAATGTTTGACTTTGAGAGGATTCTACTTTAGCCTTTCCCTTATCTTGGATAGGTTGTGACTCTGGTGTTTTACCTACAGCCACCAAATTTTCTTCTACCTCTAATGCATCATTTTGGATCTAATCAAGTGTTGGGGATCTCCTATCCCTCCATGTAAATCCCAAATCTGATTCAAAATCCCCTGTAAAAGTTATTTTTGTACCAGCAGGAGGGGGCTTAATCTCCATTGGAAGACTATTGTACAATTTATTAAACCTTCTAATGAATTCAGCAACACTTTCATTAGATTTCTTCTTGATAGCATTAAACTCTGTGAGTGAATACCCATGGTCTCTTTTCTCTCCCCATCTCTGGGTGAATAAGTGCTCCATCTCTTCCCATGTAGGAATAGAGTTATTAGGAAGCCCTTTAAACCATTTTCTTGCTTCTCCATCCAAGGATTGGACAAAAAGTCTTAGAACAACATCCAAGTGTTCAACATTTAGGTTTTCTGCAAAATTACAAAATACTGATATATGATTCTCTGTTGTTTATTCATCCTCCCCTGTGAAACGAGGAAGAATATTCAAGTATTCTTGTGGCATTTGATTCAACTGTTGTGGCAATTGAATAGGTGCATACCTATTCATCAAGAATGCAGGTGCTGCCATGTTTGCTCCTGAATTTACTGAACCTTGATTACTAGCAGATGTGGAACCTGATTGAGGAGTATATGGAGTATGAGAAGGTGGCAATGTAGTTATAGGTTCAGGTTGAATAACTATAGCAGATACTAAAAAAGAAACAGACTCTAGAGACTGTTCTTGATAGTTGGGTTCTTGAAATGAATTGGATGTAAAAGGTGACTCTTGGTCAGATGAATGTTTGGATGAAAGATGTGATGAACTGCTGCCAGGTGTAGACAGTGTAGGACTTGGTGTAACTGGAGTTTTAGGCCTTCCAACCCTCTTGGAAACTAGCCAATTGGGATCTAAAAGGGCTTGAACTTTCTGTTGTGAGGTATATGACCTTGTATGAGCCCTGTTTGGATCCAGAGTTATTGCTTTTGTTCAAAACAGCCAAATATTTCCTCCTCACTGAACAACCAGAGAAAAATATTAAAAACCCAGGGAAAAGTGTTCTCGTCTTCTCTCCCCGGAAACAGCACCAATTAATGTTGTCCCTTAAGAAACCAATTTCCTAGATGTGTAGAAATTGTGCTTAAGACATTAATGTTTATAATCATTGTCACTTGTTTGTCACTTAATTGTATGTTGTATTCTCAAATGAAGGACCTCAAAGACTTGGTTTTTAACCCTCAATACTTAGGTGACATGAAAATCTTAGAATGGCATTTGATTGCTGAATATAAATGATGAATGAAAAAAGCTTGAAGAAGTCAGAGACAATATGTTGTTTTACACAGAATCTACTATCTGTGACACTTGGAGAAGTTAAAGATATTATGTTGTCTTACACAGAAACTACTGTTTGTAACCCAGAAGAATTGTAGAGGTAGGAACTTCAAGTATAGGAGCGCTCTTTTAAGAGATTTTAACTTCATTTACATAAGAAAATAAAGACCTGCAGCATCATTACCATACTTAAAGGAAAAAACATACGATGACACATAACAGAGAAGTCACAAAATCATACCCAACAATGTGTGGAAAACTTCTGATTCTTTCATTAATCAACCGTTTTATCAAGAATACAGTGGCCTAGCCACCAGGTTCTCCAAAGCAGTGTTTTAAGATTCGACCGGCTCGGAACCGATTCGGCCGATTTGGTCCGAGTCAAGGCCTCACCGGGTCGACTCAGCAAGTGAACCAGTTCGGCCGATCGGGTTATTACCGAGCCGGCTCGGCTAGGTTGGATGACAGTCAAGGATAATTTTAGGGGCAAATGTTCACCCTTTGGCGAAATTAAGGGGTTTTAAATTTTAAATGGGCGAATATTTTGTATCATAGTACATTTTTACAAATCACCTCAAATAACCCACCTTATTTTAAGGGAGAGGGTAAAAAAGGTAAATTTAGCCCTTGAAATTAGGACTTACAACCTTCCATTCGCCCATTTTCAAGAATAGGTTTTATTTAAGTGAATCCATTCGCCCATTTTCAAGAATAGGTTTTATTTAAGTGAATCATATGGGCCAAATACCATATTTATAAAAGAGGTATGGTAAATTAATAAAAATATAAATAAATGAGAGGTATGGTAAATAAATAAAACATTTTTTATATTTATTCCATAAGTCACCTTATATACATGTAAGGGTGTAAACAAATAAAAATATAAGTAAAGTGGAGGTATGGTAAATAAATAAAACATCTTTTTATACTTACTCAAAATGAATGGTAAATAGATAAAAATATAAATAAACTAGACGTATCGTAAATAAATAAAACCTCTTTTTATATTTAGTCCATAACCGTCGTTCTATTTATGAAGGTTCAAGAAAGAGGTTTTATTTAAGTGAATCCTATGGGCCAAATACCATATTTGTAAAGGAGGTATGGTAAATTAATAAAAAATATAAATAAACAAGAGGTATGGTAAACAAATAAAACATTTTTTTATATTTACTCCATAAGTCACCTTATATTTACGAACACTCAAAAAATGGGTTTTATTTAGGTGAAACCTATGACCAAGATACTATGGGACAAATACCATGGACTAGATTGTTATTAATACCATGCAAAAAACCATTATTAACCCTACTATTAGAATTAATAAAAATAAAAATGGCACATGGTATTGACCCATGGTATTCACCAAAATGGCACATGGTATTCACCTGGAATGTAGCCTATTTAAATGGGGAATTAAACCATTTAAATGGGGGAATTAAACCAACATGTAGCCTATGCTAATATTCACTAGGACTTTACAAAGTTTTATTATTTAGTGAAAGACTCGCCAAGATCTTACAAGATTTTATAATTGAGTAAAATATTCTAATAAAAATAAAAATGGCACATGGTATTGACCCATGGTATTCACCTGGAATGTAGCCTATTTAAATGGGGGAATTAAACCAGCATGTAGCCTATGCTAAGATTCACTAGGACTTTACAAAGTTTTATTATTTAGTGAAAGACTCGCCAAGATCTTACAAGATTTTATAATTGAGTAAAATATTCGCCATGCCTGGTGAGAGATTCGCCAAAAAATTATATATACATATTAAATTATTGATAAAATCACCTTCCATTTTTCCTATATACCATGGAGATTCGCCCATTTATTATATTTATAAATTTAGGGGGGGTTCTTAAAATTTTCCCTGATGACAGTTGCACGTGAATTAAAAAACAATGGTTTTTTTTCTTTTTTTCTTTTGGGGGACTCCAAATTTTTCAATATGATACTTTAAAGGTTTTTTGTCCCTAAATAAGTTTATCTTGTCTGATCTTGAGAGGTTTGTTTAGGTGGTATCACATATGTATTAGAGATTCCTTAAGGGATAGCTTCATTCTTCTTCAAAACCTTCCAATAGTTTCTTTGCCCCTTTCTTAAAGCAAACCTAACTTTGTGGCCCCAACCTTCGCCTTCCAAAGATGAGCATCGAGCCTTGAGTTGATTCCACGTGATGCTACACCCCTTGATGAGCCTCCAAATGCTAAAACACTAAACTTAAAACCTTGGTGTTGGACTATTTGATGATATGCCCAAATAGACTGAAGATGCCCCATGGTTGGCCTTGACCCTGTTTTGGTGGATGGTGCCTTCTTCCAAAGCACATATGAGGATGGTTATCATTGAGATGACTTAGGGGTGCCATGTCACTCACATGCTTGAAAATGGTGACATTGGGTCTCTCTTAGATGACATCATGGTGGAGGATGCACCTTTTGAAGATGTACACATGCAATTTGGGACTTTCTTGGAGTGAGGAACACTCTTGGACCCTTGTATTAGTTCCTTGATGACTTACAATCTATTTTAGAGGATAACACCATTTCTAGCCTCCTTGGTTAAGTGTTTTTGTTTTGATCTCTATATCATCATCATGTATGTATTGGACAGTGCACTGGGTGCCATTTTGATATAATGGATATATTCATGAGCCTACTTTGATCATATGTTATCTTCTATCTATATTCTAATGCTATGTTTGGAAACATGAATGAAAATCTTTAAAATTATGTTTTTTTATAAAACAAATAAATATTTAATGTATTTTTTACAACGACCGAGTCATTGAAATCGAGCCGACCAAGTCGAAGTCAGAGTCGGAGTTGACCCTCGGCCGAGTCGGAGTTGGAGTCGGAGTTTTAAGACATTGTTCCAAAGTTTGAACCCTTTCTCTGTAAATTTTCCTCCTTTTATACATTATGAGACAGTTGGTAATCACCAAAACTATCAAACTACTTAACTATCTCCTAACTACTTAAAGTAAAAGTTACTGCAGAATATTACAATGGAGGGTAAAGACACCTCATTCTCAAGAAAATAAAATAACAGGAAATAACGGAATTTAGAAAGCCGGTGATGGTTGTTCGCCGTTCAGATCTGTGGCTTGGTTATTGATGACGTTTCTCTGTTGATGTTTTGATAATGGTTAAACTGTTTTAACACAACACAATGCATTTTAACAAAACTCCATGCGTGGACTTGTGGGCCATGTATATATCGAAAATGTTCAGATTGGCTAAAACACAAGGAAACTCGACCAATCATTGTTGCCGAAAACAAAGGAATAAAGCCCCAAATCATTACATATCGAGTCCACCTGAGCCGTTAACCCTCGTGCACATTTGAGTGTGATCACCGTTCGATCACTCATCCAGTGGACGATCTGATCCTTCAGAACTCAATGAGACCTTAAGCCTTTTGAACAAAACCTTATCGCGTCCGTTTTTTCAATAACCGTTTGACTCCCACACAGACCCGATAAGAAATAAAATTGTCAGTTAAAGATTTATCGGGTCCGATTTTAAAAATAAAACCCGATTACTTTTCGACGCAATGTTCGTCGGATCTCGTCCCTTTCGATGAACAGCTGCAATTGATCCAGACTTCAACGTATTAGACTGCATTTTATACACCATCACATCCAATTTCTGAAATAAACCTCGTCCATGTTATCTGTGTGACTACCATCGGATCTGTGGCCTGTTAATCGGACGGCCCAGTGCTTGTCGTTGGTTTATCACTTTCAAAAGACATTAATAATATAAAATTAACCATTTCTTTCAAATCTCTGCATTTCCTTTTATTTCCGTTATAACATAATATTTGGTTTTTCTTTCATATTTTTTATTTTTCTTTCATTTTGTGACAAAACTAAAAATAAAATTAAATAACAATGGATGCTACAACAATTCCCATGGTGATGTACGAGCTCTTGTTTCTAATGCTTCCATGATGCCATGATGCATCTTATTATCATCGTCACATCTTATAGTACAATATTTAGGAGCTTATGATGGGACCCCTTTTGTGAGGGATACTATCTTACTCATAGGAGAGATTTGTTACTCCCTCTTTCCTTGGTCCTTTTCTTCAGCTTCCTCCATCTTTCAGTGATATGAGCTTCCAAAATCTTTATATAATATTGAGTCTTAGCTATACTTATTTTGCCTTGCTTTGCTTGAGGACCAAGCTTTCATGTAGGTCTAAGTCATGTGACCTTCTTTACTATAATTTCAGAGAATATATCTTCGAGGATTTCATATATCTCTCTTTATGTCTCCTCTTTTAGCATGTGAGGACCTTTGAGTGATTTCATATGATTCCTATGAGTCCCTTGATACATTCAAGTATTGTTTGACCTTCAAAGAACTTTCTATAGACATCAATGATTTATCTTTTCTATGAGGATTATGACAATCCTCCTTATTTTATGCAAGGACCTTTTTCATGAGGACTATGGCTATCCTTCAATATTTCTATTTTCTTGCAAAACAAAGTTATTAAACTAAAAACAGGAAAGATACTTACTTGGCATGTGAAGAGATCTTCACCTTGATGCTTCTTTTGCTTGAGCTTCCCATCATGAACCACTAGTATCCTTTTACCAAAACTTCTTTGGAAACCTTCTAGCATCATGCCATTTGTGATCTTGACATCACCGAGACTTCTTTATGATCTTGGGATCATCTTGACTCCCAATTCATCTTTAAGGTATTTGAGCACATTGTTGACATGCTAGTGATATTATTATCCCACAAGTGGACTTTATCACACTCAGTATTCCTTGGAGTGCATCAACAAACACCTACATCGAGCATTATCCAAACCATGATAGTGATATAGAGAGGCTTATGTTTTGATCTGAGCATCATGTTGTTTAAGATCCGAGACTGTGACAAGTATTTTGTTATGACATTGTATCGAGATAGTGATGTCTTTGTGTAGAGAGGCACTATATAGAGAGATTGTCTTATCACCGAAACTGCCTTCTTGTAGTGACTATATTGAGACAGTGGTATAATATGGATTGTGAGAGGCACTCCTTGGATCAATTCTGCCATATATTCCAAGACTGTAATTTATTTCATAGAGAAGGTTCAGTGATCAAGAAGTGAGGATCCCAGGAGTGGTACTGATATATTCCATCAAACTGAACATGAGTTGAGTGCATGACTGTAATCACTGAAGTTGATATTCCATGTACTGTTGTAGACTTGCTCCTTCAAACCTTCCAACTTGCTTTGATGTCCTCGAAGACAGATCTTTGTATGTCTCTTTTCTGCCCTTCCTTAGACTGCAACCATAGCTCTGATACCATGTTGAAGAATCTAGGGCACATGAAGTTAATGAGATTCTTCTTAACTTGATAACTATTTGTGAGCCATTTTTAATTTTTCTTATTAGCACAATCTTCTCTTTCACATTATTAGAGTGTGTGTTTCTTATTTCATCAAACAACTACCAAAAACAAAGAGACAAGAACACAAGATGTTGCCATTCTACCAGGGTCAAAACCTCTCCCTCTTGGAGAGGAAAACCCACACATAATTCTTCTTATAGAGATTCCAGTTGACGAACACCAAGTCCATGACCCTTGACTTACTATGCCACTCCAAGACCAGGACACCAAACCTCTTCTTCGTCGTTGTTGAGTTCATCATCATTACATTACGGAGATCTTCCTTGTTGTTGTCATCACTAAGAACATTATTGTGCTTCTACTGAGATACTTATTATGACAATGAGATCATTGCTTCTGCATTACTCCATCTTCACATCATCTCAACTGCACCATCATTAATGTATCATCTTGCTACAATACTATAGAGATCTGAGATCATAGTTGTGACTATACTTAGATCATTATTGTGTCTTGATGTTATGCCGAGATTGTATGATCCTCTCCATTGTAGATACATCAAGATTGTGACTGCATATATATACAAGCTAAGACAGAGTTTGACCGAGGTTCTTTATATACATTCCGAGACTATAACATTCGAGATAGTAGTCATTGAAAACCAGAAGAGAGATCATTGTCATGAGACTGATATCCTTTACCATGATCATCACCGAGAATAACAGAGGTATCCAAAGTCCTTTTTCCCACAAAACATTATAGAGAGACCCAAGATTATGTATTAATGTGCTTTCCACCAAGATCCTGTCATTGTGCTTCCCCGAGATTATGTGTCACCGAAATTTCAGAGTGATCCATAGTTCTATGATCCACACTTCTCTAATTCACACTTCTGTAGTCCACAATTTTGTGATGACCCTAGCCGCCTATTTATAGGTGTTGTGCCTCCATAATAAGCCGACATTACCAGGTGAACCGACATGACATTAAATTCATTTTTGTTGGCCGATGTGACTGTGTTTTTAAACGTTTTGCTTTCTTGTCTACAAGAGGATTGTGCTGGTCTTGGAGGGCTATTCTTAGACATTCGGTTGACCCATATATCTTACATGAAGGCTCAAGAAGAGCTCCTTACATATGACTTTGACTCTTTGACTTTTCTAGACCTATCAAATGAGCAAGAAACTCATTCATTTAGTTTACAAAATTAAAATTTCTTTTCTTTGACAAGTACAAAGATCAAAGTTACATTTGTAAATACCGAACCTGGTTATACTTTCTTCAACACGGGGAGCTTGAGCGGGTACTTCCGAGATGAACCCATATGAATGGGGTCTTCCCATAAGAACACGATACTCAATAAATGTGGCTTGGTTTCATTTGCTTAAACGGGTTCACCGAACCCCGAAAATGGGTGTGCGATAGGTTCTTATTTGATGCCGGGAAAGAAAAAAAAATCCTATCTTGGTAGAACATTTTAAATTTAAATTCCTAAGATATTAAAGTCCCATCATTTCGAAATAAGTATAGGTTTTTTTTATTTCTTTGCCATGATTTTTATGAAAATTCCTATCTTAGTAAAACATTTCAAATCTAAAGCTCTGAGGTCTTAAAGTCTCGTCATTTCAAAAGTACAGGTTTTTTAAATTTCTTTGCCATGAATTAGTTCCAGGATTTTATTTCTCAATGATATAATCACTAATTAGTAATGCATGCCTCTAACTGAAATACAACATCCTTTTGCAGAAATACCATCAAGTACAAATCATCTTAAGAAGTATATATGCATTTAAAAAAACGTAGAAATACCATTAAGCACAAGTCATCTGAAGGATATATGCACTTAAAAAAATGTGTTTTACTATCTCAAATGTTTGCTAATTTCCTTTTGTTTCTTCTGCTCTGATAAATTTCTCCACAATGTCAATACACATATAATATAAATGTTTCATCACACTCAACACAACACTTCGATACTAACTTCTTTATTTATTCAGTAGTATCCATACATGAGGAATGTGTTTTTATGGTTTAAAGTTCTTTAAATAGGTATATTAATTTTATAACTGACTTTGGTTTTCTTCTTGAAGGGGGTTGTCTGCATTTCAATATGTCAATTGCAATGTTCACTAGATATCAAATTTGAAATTTCAAAGTGAATAATCATGTTTAAGTCTTTATATGATATATTTTTCTTGTTGTAAGTTGGAAGATTTTAAATTCATATATATTATAATTTATAAAATATATAATATATATAAATTATAACATACCCCAATGAACACATGTACCCTATTTCAAAAAGTGACTCATCTGTCCCTGCACCTGTCATCGTATTCATCCCCGAACCCACGTTTCTTGACAACATAGGCAATTGCAATTTTGGAAATTAACAATGATAAACTTGAAAACATCTCCCTCGAAGAAGAAAATGGGGATTTTGATCCTAAGATCCTACAAGTGTTGCAAGAAAGGATGGTGGAATATGAAGAGTCTTGCAAGCAGCTTATGGCAAGATGTAACACCGAGGAAATTTTCTCCCATTTATACGAGCAGGTAAAGAGGCTCCATGTTATAAAATGTGAATATAACAAAAATCCCACAAATGATCTCTTCATGGAAGTATGTTACCAAACTCGTCTAGTGGAGACCTTAGATAGTGTTCTTTAAGAAAAGAAGAACGAGGAGTCCCCCATGCTTAGCAACGAGCATGAATTTCAGGAAAATCATGATGACCAAACAAATGAGGAATCCATGAAAGGTCCTTGGACTGCAGATTTGGGAATTGGGTACGAATATGGAATTGAGTGAATGCCCCATTGAAATCCACAAAGATGGGCATGAAGAAGTGGCGAGACTTTCATTCAAGAAATGGTGCTTGAATACTAAAAATTTGGGTATTGTATCTCCCTGTGAGGAGGTTGACATTTCTAATTTCTTATGCATCAACAAGGTAAAATGGGAAATTGGTAGCAATCGTTTTAGCAATGAACCTATTTATGATACTAACAACAAGGTTGAAATTGATTGTCCCTTTCTTCAGGGCACTACTCACAATAACATACCTATTCACACCCCTGAGAGGGAGGATCCTTGTTTTCCCATACATGAAGAAGGTCTGTCAGAGGTAGTTGGCCCCATTTATGATACCTATGATGCACTAACAGGAGTCTTACTTTCTCTTTCCTTATCCAAGATCCCAAAGACATAGCTATATTATCCATGAGCCCTTGCCTCGCCCTTTCACATACCATCACTAATAAGATGAACCCTTTCCCATTCTTGAGAATGATGTTGAGGAAGAGCCACTCATTAGATGTATTCTCCCTTTCCAGACATATTCTCGGGATTACGAGCACACAATCAATTCCCCTCTCCAATATGGCCATCACATCGAGCTACCTATTTGTTGTGCCCCTCCTTCTCCTCAACCCCCTTTCCCTTCCCATCATGACCTTATGGAATATACAAAGCACAACATTATGAACAATGATCGTGATAGGTAGTTCTTGAGCTTGGTCATTCATTCGTCCATTTTGTGTTCATAGGAGAGGATCTGAACCTCTAAATTGGTATCTTTCGCCTCATCCAGGACTCCTTTCTACATCATATGGATATCGACTTTTCTCGATGTTGTCATCCAAATTGTACAGGTGAATGCGCCAATGACTCAGGGCAGGGGTTGTCACTTTGATCCCCGCCCTCTCCTTTCTAGTTGTCTCCCTAAAGCATACTATACAAGGTAGTCCCTATGAAATGTGAGGATGAAAGACTTGTTGGGAATTGACAAGTTCAAGAGACACAACTGAATAGCCTAGCAACTTGGTTAATGATGATTGGCAAGTTTAATTATTAGCACAATTTAATTAGATTATTGAGAGACCAGTGCCTTATGGAGTGACTTTACTTGCACAATATAGATTAATTTCGAAGTTATCGAAGGAACAATTGTTGCTAGGGTGAAAACTGACTTTACTTGCACAATATAGATTAATTTCGAAGTTATCGAAGGAACAATTGTTGCTAGGGTGAAAACTATCCTATATAAGATGTGACACCTACAACTAAGTGAAATGCAAATTCTTGGTTAATTTTAGATTAGATGCCTATTCTAAGTGAATCATTTCTCTCAATTGTTTTGAAGTTAGTCTCAAACGTAGGTTGTGGAGAGAAACTCAAGGGAAGACAGCAAAGGCTATATTAATAATACCTCCCCTGGAGTTCTAACCAACTAAATGCCTTTGGCATTGTAGGGATTGTGGCCCTGACGAATTCAAGGTCATGGTGTTAACCACAAGTGAGGGTCTAAACTTTGCAAGTTGGGTGAGAAAGGTGGTCCTATCTTCTTTCAACAAAGCTTATGCTTGGAGGTATATTAATTAATGCACCATTGGCACTATAATGATATGCAAGATTATGAGTGATAACTTTAAGTGAGATCAGACTCAGAAACACTTATATTAGCTGCCCAAAATTAGCTAGAAAACATATAAATCATGAAATAAGTCGTTCTTATTAATTGAGATTAGTTGCAAAGTTAATGTAGACTTATGCCAATGATTTTTAGGGCTTATTTATAGCGTGTATTTAGAGTTTTTGTTGTTGCTATTAGGAAATATGATATCTGATTATTAAACATAAATGAGAAAGTTGGGGCTAGAGAGAAAACCCTTAGCCCTAAGGCCTTGCTAGTTGGCTAAATGACCTTCCAAAGTGCACTAGAGCTTTTCTAAACACCTGAAACACAAGTATTAGCCTTTAATCAAATGGATCAGCCCCCTTGTGACTGAAGCTAGGGCTTCTAGGGCTAGTTGATAGCTTGTTTGGCAACTTTGGCCTTTGAAACCCTTGCCCAAGAGGCTAGTTAATTTGCAAAACAAAATATTAGCCCAATAAACTCAAAAATCATGATCCAAATCAATAGATAACAATCCCAAATAATTTTCAATGATGTCCAAGGCCTACAACCACAAATATTAGTCCAAATTTTGATGACAAACCCCACAAATATGCCAAAAATGTTGAGCGATGAGGAAACAAGGCCCAATAGGGCTAGTGGCTAGGGTGAAAAGGCCTGTTAGGCCTGCCACTGCATAAGGAAAGCCTCCTAGAGGTTGTGGCTTGCCCACAAAGGCCTCTAAGGCCTGCGACAAGGAAAGGGAATGCCCTTAGGGCCTACGACTAAACCCAGGAGGGCTACTGCTTGGGGGAAAAGCCCAAAAAGGGTTGTGGCTAGGCCTAGAAAGGGCTAGGGTTCTAAGTTCTAAGAAGGGTTGTGGCCAACAAGAAAAGGCCCCTAGGGGCTACGACTAGGCCTTAAAGGCCCTAAAAACCCCACATAACCCTTGCAAAAGGACTCGACCCCCTAGAACACAATTTTCCCTACAAATCACTTTAAAAGGCCTTAAAAGGATAGCGGTCTCCTTCTTCAGGTTGAGCGTTGAGTTTCTGGAAGCTAGAGAGGCTAGATCTTACCCTCAAGGGCCTAGACCAACCTTCTTCTCTTGAATGAATAGCCTAGAAAATAATTGTTGCTTCAAACCCTTGAGCTATCACCTGCACAAATGAAAAGAAGAAGACCCAAGAGCCCAATATATACAAAAATTGAAATAAAACCCCAATAATTATTTACAAAAATTCAAAAATAAACAAGGGTTAAATTTATTTACAAATATTCACAATATTTACAAAATCAAAACATTTTCTCTTATTATTAGATTAAATCTTTAAAACCCCAGTAATAAACTTGAAATAATTTTGAGAAAATAGAATTAAAAAATAAAATTATGATAGCAAAACATTCCTGCATAGAAAATTCGTTAGATTAAGACTTGGAGCCAAACAAGGGTGTGATCCCCTCACAGTCTATGAACTTGGAGGCCAAGGGCTAGAGAAACCTATAACAATGCACTTCCAATGCTAAATTATTGAACAAGGGGGGCTTGATTCATATAATAGATATATAAGCATGGAGAAACCTGCCAGACTTCACTAGATCTAGAGTATTTACTCTCACCCAACACCTAAGGCAAGATACCTGTACCAATAGATGTTTCGTCGCGCGGAAATTGAAATAATCAATAATATTATAGCTCAAAGCATATCCAATAAACATCCAACACATAGTGTAGATTAGCAAATGAGATACACCTTGAAGTGAACCCCAAAGACTTTTTATTAAGTGAAAAAACATCCAACAAAGCTTCACTCAGCTACAAATGATTTTCAAGGCTATCCAAACTCTAAGATGACAAGAAGAACTTAGTAGCTTCCTTATATTGAAAATGAGAAAGAAATAAACTCTTCCAAGTGGAAATTATGGCTAGTTGGCCTGATCCTCATCAAAATAAAATCATATGTTCCAAACAACTTGATCTTCTAAACTCCACTGTTGATTTTGTTGAAGAATCTAGGGAAAATAGGATTAGTAAGATTCTTCTAGACTTGATAACAATTTGTGAAGTGTTGTTACAATTTATCTTAGCTTGATATTCTTCTTATTATTAGAGAGTGTGTTTATTTCATCAAATTGCTACCAAAAATAAAGAGACAAGAACACAAGATGTTGGCATTCTGCCAGGGCCAAAACCTCTCCCTCTTGGAGAGGAAAACCCGCATGAAATTCTTCTTATGGAGATTCAATTGACGAACACCAAGACCATAACCCTTGACCTACTAGGCCACTCCAAGACCAAGTCACCAATCCTCTTCTTGCTATTGAGATCATCATCAACACTGTTGCTTCAGTGAATTCATCATTCATGCACCTTCACTGAGATATTCATCACAATAATGAGACCATAACTATTGCACCATATCTCCATCTTCTTTTAGATTATTACTACACTTTTCTCTGAGATCATCATTATGTAGATGAGGCTTCCATATTGAGACATCTATGTGAATGCTTCACTGAGGTATTCATTATTATCCTCCATACTTGTTTGAGATTCTGATGTGTCCGAGATGGCATAGTGAGATCATAATTATGTTGAGACTTGTCCGAGTATACCAAGACTGTGAGCATGATGACCCTCAGAGAAGACAATAATATTGTGCCTACGAGCTTAACCAAAATACAGTCATCATGTACCTTGTCTGAGATACTGTCTTCATTGGGCTATTCAAGATTTTTTGTCTTACTGTGTTATCTGAAGTCCTGTACCATACCTCTGAAAACATTAGAGATGTCTGAGATTTTCTGTGTCTTTGGTTGATACCCCAATTGGGTATATATAGTGGTTATGTCTCCAGTTTGAGCCGACTTATCCAGGTGAACTGACATGTCATCCTTTAGTTATTTAATATATTTTTGTAGGCCGACATGATGTCTTTTCATCGCTTTGTTTGCAAGCTTCTTCTTTGAAGGATGGTGCTTGTCTTGGAGGGTTGCTTGACACTAGGTTGACTCATGTTCATTACATAAATGCTCAAGAAGAGCTCTTCAATATAATTTTGACTCTTTGACTTTCCTAGACCTATAGAATGAGCAAGAAACTTATTCATATATTATATAAAAATAATAATTCTTGTTCTTGACAAGTACAAGGATCAAAATTACATTGACAAATACCAAACCTAGTTACTATTTTCTTCAACACTCCCTCTTAACTAGGGAGGTATTTACAATGGTACTTGGTTATTCTCAATCTGAAGAATTTGGCATAAGAAGAATCAAATTGGCAATCCCATCTGTATAGCATCATATCAATCAGCATTGTCATAGTGCAAGGCCTTGACAAACAAATCCATCTCTCCATGAGACCATGAGCTACAATGCTGGCGAGACCAATGATTCATAGACACCTTCATCATCGTCTCTCAAGGTACATACCCACCCGGGTGTTCACTGAGTATGACCTTCTAGGACTATTCTTATCTTGGGTTCCTAGCCCTCAAAGAATATTGGTCTTCTTGCCTACTCTTATCTTGGATGCCCTACACATCCTCAAAGAGTATCGGATGCCAGATGATTACCCAATCCTCCCAATATTTCTTCCCAAGTGAAGATAAGAATGTTGTGTCTATCATGTGTCTACATTTCGATTCATGGCCTTCATCTAGACTTACGATTCTTAGTCCTGGTCTAGTGCATGACACATGAAATGGAAAAACACAATTTTCACTCCTTTGTAATCAGGGTGATCTAATTCAAACTCCCTCTTTATCAAGGACCTATCAGAGCTCCCTCCTAGTTAGGGACTCTTTTATACATCAACAGCTTCTTCTTCGTGGGTTCTTCAACTGCTTGATCAACTTCTCTCCTTGATGTCATGAAATTTAGTTGAGCTTCTTCCTTGTAGGGAAACAACCATCGATCACTTTCCTTCTTATTTCGTCATGTCATTCCTTTCTTCATGGAAAGTAACCTTCTTAGCATACATTTGGAACTTTCTTCATATGGCTACTTCTTTTCTCTCCATGCTTCTTTCAAGAGTTTCCATCCATTGCAATTGTCACTCCTTTGTAATCAAGGTGATCTAATTCAAACTCCCTCTTGATCAGGGACCTTTCAGAGCTCCCTCTTAGCTAGGGACTCTTTTATACATCAGCAGCGTCTTCTTCGTGGGTTCTTCAACTGCTTGATCAACTTCTCTCCTTGATGTCACGAAATTTAGTTGAGCTTCTTCCGTGTAGGGAAACAACAGTCGGTCACTTTCCTTCTTATTCCGTCATGTCATTCCTTTCTTCATGGAAAGTGACCTTCTTGGCATACATATGGAACTTTCTTCATATGGCTACTTCTTTTCTCTCCATGCTTCTTTCAGGAGTTTCCATCCATCGCATGAATGTTGGTTGTACTTGTACTTACAAGTCTTGTTCTAGTAGCCCTACATGAACTCATCCAGATACTATTCAAGAAACCAAAACATCATATAAAATTAAATCATACCTTACGAGATGGCTCTTCATCATGAAATCTTCTTGTAGGTATCAATATTCGACACACTTATTGACATATCTCCCAAAGATATCCATTGTCAAGGGTCTTCATCTTTTTCAGACTTTCATCAGAGTCTTTATATCTTTCTGGGAGATTTCCTAGTCAAATCTTCTTGGTCTTTTGGATGTTGATTGCCTTCATCATGGTTGCATATCTCACAATCTCTTCCTTCCTCACACATTCCATTTCCTGGAGCTTTTAATCAGAGTTTCTTAGTCAACTACCTCATACTTCATATGAGGACATATTATGTTGATTTCATCTAGTGTGACTTATGCCTTCCTGCATTCTTTTAGAGGAGAAGATCATTTTTCTCTTGATCATGCTTCTCAAGATAGAAGTAATGATCCATTGTTACCTGCAACCATATGACATGACATTATAATATTAAATACAAGCATACATACCTCATTTTACCTTTAGGTCATCTAGGCTTCTTCCAGCAGCTTCCTTGATTGAAGAGATCTTCAATCCCTTGATTTGCTTCATGTCATCACACCATTATCCCATGAATTCCATAAGTTGGAGTTCCTGATGAAACACTTGCTTCCTCTCTAGATTAGTGAACCCTCCGATGAGGATTCCATCAGAGAACCTTGAGGATCTTGCATATCCCCATCTGGCAGATGTTTCTTGATGTATGATGAGCCTTGTCCTAGATGACATCTTTCTTTCCTTTAATGTTCAATGAGATTCCCAAGAGCTATATCCTTCATGTTTGACTGCCATGGATTTTGTCCTTTTTGTCCTTCATGATTCCCATGGTGATGTCACGAGCTCTTGCTTCTAATGCTTTCATGATGCCATGATGCATCTTATTATCATTGTCATATCTTATAACACAAGATATAGGAGCTTATGATAGGATCCTTTTGTGAGGGATACTATCTTTCTCATAGGAGAGATTTGATACTCCCACTTTCCTTGGCCCTATTCTTTAGCTTCCTCCATTTTTCAGTGGTATGAGCTTCCAAAATCTTTCTATAGTAATGAATCTTAGCTATACTTATTTTTGTATTTGCTTGAGGACTAACCTTAATCAATGAATGGATTGAATTGATTTACAATGAGCTATGAAGCTCAATAAATAATACAAATGTATTTACATAGATAGAAACAACAAGTTTCTACTAAGAAATAGAAACAGCGAGTTTCATCTAAGAAACTGCTAATAAGACAGAAAATAGAAACAACATTAATCACTAAAGTAGCATTATTCTAATACCCTCCCTTAATTCTCAATCTATGTACAACGCCTAGAGACCCTTTGAATTTTACAAATTTATCAGGACCAAGGGACTTGGTGAGGGTGTCTGCTGGCTGGTCCGTTGTGGGAACATATAACAACTGAATGGATCTGTCTTCAACAAACTGTCGAATGTAGTGACAATGGGTTCCTACATGCTTTGTTTGTTCATGGAAGACTGGATTCTTGGCAAGTTTGAGCACTCCTTGATTATCACAAAACAAAGGAGTAGGACCGGCCTGGGAAACATGCATATCCGCAAGCATACATCGAAGCCAAACTGCCTCACAAGATGCCTTAACTGCTCCCCGATACTCTGCTTCTATTGAGGAAAGAGCCATTGCCTGTTGCTTCTTACTAGTCCATGTGATAGCATCGGATCCCAGACTAAACACATACCCAGCTGTAGATTTACAGTCATCAACCGAACCGGCCCAGTCAGAATCTGTGTAACCACTGAGTATAGGATCGGAACTTTGAGTGTACAGAGTCCATAATCAGGAGTGCCATGCACATAATGCAAAACACGCTTTGCTGTTATCCAATGATCAGCCTTAGGAGCTGACATGAAGCGGGAAATGTAGCTCACTGCAAAACTGATGTCAGGTCTAGTGGCAGTAAGGTAGATGAGGCTGCCCACTAATTGCCTGAATAAAGCTTCATCCACAAGGGGTGAGGATGACTGAGTTGAAAGTTTGAGCCCTGGTTCCATAGGAGTCATGGCAGGTTTGCAATCCTGCATTCTGAATTTGTCCACAAGATTTCTGGCATACTTGGACTGAGAGAGAAAGATGTTGTTCTCAGTTTGCCAGACTTCAACCCCCAAACAGTAATGAAGAAGTCCTAAATTTGTCATATCAAAAGTGTTGCACCAATCCTGTTTGATCCCATGGATCAAATGTGTTGAGTTGCCAGTAACGATAAAGTCATCCACATAGACAACCACAAACAGAATATCATCACCAGTATGCTTGATATACAAGTTTACATCAGATGGACCCCGCTGAAAACCATGATCTGTGAGGTACTGATCAATTTTCATGTACCAAGCCCCAGGAGCTTGTTTCAGACCATATAGTGCTTTGACTAATCTACAGAATTTTTCTTCTTGACCAACAACCTTGAATCCTGGAGGCTACGTCATGTAGACTTCTTCCTGTAAGTCACCATTCAGAAAAGCACTCTTTACATCCATCTGATGGACATTCCAATTGAACTGAGCTACTAAGGCAAGGACAAGCTATATGGTACTCATCTTGGCTGTAGGAGCAAAGGTCTCCTCGTAGTCAATGCCTTCCTTCTGTGAGAACCCTCGAGCAACAAGGTGAGCTTTATACTTGTCTAGGGTTCCGTCAGCTTTGTATTTCACTTTATACACCCATTTGCAGCTAATGGGCTTTTTCCCTGCAGGAAGATCAGAAAGGGTCCAAGTGTGATTCTTCTGAAGAATCTGGAATTCAGCTTCCATAGCCTATTCCCACTCAGGTGTACCCTTAGCCTCTGAATAGGTTTGAGGCTCAAAAATACTGTGTAGGTTAGCCATAAGAGCAAAATCTAAGTTGCACGAAACGGGGAAATGGGTACGAGTTTCCGAAACGGGAAGCGATACGAAACGCGACCTCCCCAAATTTTGGAAACGGGGAAACATGAATATATATATATATATAGATATGTGCAATCATAAAGCATAAATGATACATTATAATTTATTACACTTAAACATTAAGATTTAATTTACACCACATTTACTCATGAATGATCACAAAATGAAAATAAAAAAATCGGAATATCCAAAAGCAGCCTTTAATATATATCCAAATCTCAAAATCAACGTTTATTTATATTAATATATGAGGCTACAAGTACAATAAAGACTATAAGGCTGCAAGAGAGAGATCCAAATCAGGATTTTCTGCATCCACATCCCATTCTTTAGAAGGACCACTGTTTTATTGGGAGTCTCCTCCTACATAGTCGAACGACCTTAATGCTCTTGATTAAAGACACGTTTTATACCCTAGTACCCTACATGATCTTAATTATTGGGAGTTTCCCCTGCATAGAGAGCTTGGTTCTCTTGATTAAATACAAGTTCCATACCCTAGTACATGATAAAATCCAATGGAAACATTGCAATCCCTCTAATCCTGAAATCCTGAAAAACAAATAAGTCTGCTGGATTTTGAGTGAGATCTAAAATTGTACTTTCTCCATATGAAATCCAATGAGGACGAAACCACTCTCAAACATCCTGAGTCATTTCATGGTAATGTTAAAAATTTAAGTAAAAGGATGAAAATGAAAAATAAAGGAGAATATCACTTTTACTTTAAGAATTTAACATTACCATGAACTGCATATCCCTCAAACTTCCTGATGAACTGTATATCAACACTAGGGCAAAAATTCACTTTTATAACTTTAGACACACATCTAGAAGCAACAAGAAGTCACTAACATACCCTAAAAGTAAATTAAAAAACAAATAAAAATAAAAAATAAAAAATAAAACACAAGTTAATGAGGAAACGTGGGTTGTATGGCCCTGAAACGCGTTTTCGGCCGTACTGGCCACGTTTCCGTTTCGGGAAACGTGGCAGTACAGCCGAAAACACGTTTCACGGCGGCACCAAACGCGTTTCTGCGTTTCGTACCCGTTTCCGTACGGAAATGACCTTCTACACCACGTTTCCTGCAACATAGAGCAAAATTTACTGTAGACTGTTGTTTGCTCTTATGTCTAGAAGTTCTACCTTCAAGGAGTTCATTATCCTAGAGATCACCAATGGTTTTAGCCCACCATTTAGGCCGGAGAGTAGAGGGACCAATATCAGGAGGAGATGGAGAAGGCTCGGGAACAATAGGAGCAGCAAGAGGAGGGTTATTTTCCGGAGGAAGCTCAAGTAGTGCATCATCAAATATTGATGCTGCATCATCCCTCCCCAGGTGGACCTATCGGAAGAAGAAAACTATGAGGCTGATCCTCATAACACTGCTCAGAAGAAGGATACTGAAAGAATCAACTGTCTTCATCAAATACTACGTCTCGACTGAAGCTAAGACGACCAGTGGCTATATCTATCAACCTATAGGCCTTGTGATGATCACTGTACCCTGTCATCATAAGTTTTTGGCTTTTGGAATCCAACTTAGAGTGCTTAGCAGCTGGAATCCAAACATATGCAACTGAGCCAAATACTTTGAGGTGACTGATCTTAGTCTTACGGCCAGACCAAACCTCTTCGGGGGTCTTCCCCTTAACAGCCTGAGTAGGAGATCGGTTAAGAAGATAGACAGCAGCAAATACTGCTTCAGCCCAGAATTTATTCGGAACATTCCTGTGTTGTAACATGGAACGAGCCATTTCAACAACCATACGGTTGCGGTTTTCGACAACGCTGTTCTGCTGAGGAGTGTAGGGTGTAGTTAACTAGCGTTTGATGCTATGAGTATCACAAAAGTTGGAGAAAGCAGAAGAACAAAATTCCCCCCCATTATCTGTCCTAAGAGTTATGATATTACAACCAGACTCTTTTTCAACTAAGGATTTAAACTTCTGAAAGATACTAAATACATCAGATTTATATTTTAGAAAATACACCCACATCTTTCTACTGAAATCATCTACAATAAGCAAAAAATATTTGCAACCAGTAATAGAAGATGTATGCACAGAACCACAAATATGAGCGTGAATTAACTGGAGTACCTTAGATGCGCGCCAAGATTCTCCATCCTTGAATGAAGACCGATGTTGCTTGCCAGCTTGACAGGCGCCGCATACGCCCAACTGCTGAGTCTGAATATCATGTAACCCTGACAAAAGTCCCTCCTAAGAGAGCTGAGAGAGATACTGCATGTTTAGATGCCCATATCGCTAATGCCACAGAGTGCTGATGGGAGAAACACGAGCTGCTAGAGCTACTTCTGGAGAATCTCCAGTGTCAAGAAGCTTTTATAGACCATGATCCTCTAGGCCAATAGCAACCGTGAGACTAGTGTCCCTGTCGATAATGGAGCACTTGTGCGCACTGAACACTACATCAAGCTGAGGAGAGTTCCTCATAACCTAGCTGACAGACAGCAGATTAATTTCCATACCAGGAACATAGTACACATTTAGGAAGATGAGTGTGCACCCACCAGATTGAATCTGAATTGTACCTTTGCCAACCACTGTGTACTCTTCACCTCCGTCGAATACTACTGAATCACTGAAAGGTGAGAAGTCAATAAACCAGTCATGCCTGTGAGAGAAATGGCATGATGCACCGAGTCAATGTACCAGGCCGAAGACGGGACATGATCTGAAGACCTTTTAGCCATAAAGGCGTAAAAGGCAGATTATGTCTGCTCGGAATGTTCTACAACATTTGTTGTCTGATGGGGCCCTCCCTATTTCTTCTGTTTAGGAGCAATCCTCTGTTGGCAATCTTTCTTCATGTGGTTGAATTTATGACAGTAATTACACTGCACATTTTCCTTCCTAGCAGGATCAAAAAGCCGAGAAGAACCTTTCTATTGAAAGGACTGAGAGGACTGATATTTGGCAGCAAAAGCATTTTCTGAGGAGGCTGATGAAGCACCACTACCAAACTATTGTTTCCAACGATCATGCTGCATGAGTTTGGTGCATAACTTCGGAAACTTCAAATCAACATTAGTGGAGGTAATGTCAGTGTTTTTATGAAGTGCTCATTGGTAAACTTTTCAGAGTGATGACTACCATATCTTCTTCCTCCATGGTCCGACCAATGGCTTCAAAATGATCTCAAAGGTCTTTAATCCTGTTAAGATGTTCCTGTAAAGACATATGTTCTTCCATCATGATGGAGAACAACTGATTCTTGAGAAAAAAAGCTCTCCTCTTGTAGGATGTCTCGTGCAATTCCTTCAAATGTTGCCAGATTTCGGCAACTGTCTTGCCGGAACAAATCTGCGGTAACTAATCATCAATCACAGGGAGTTTGAGAAGCATAACAGCCTCTCGATTTCGATCATCAAACTTATCTTGATCGGTACCAGTTGTACCAGGACGAAGCTCTTTGTTTAGAACGAGCTGGTTAAGACGCCTATATTCAAAAATGGTTAACATATTTGTTTCTAGATGTTATAATTGTTGCCATTAAAGCGTTGATTGCCTTCCAACATCAGATTGGTTAGCAAGGCCATCTGCACATTTCCCAAGACACGGAAAACAACAACAACAAAGGAGTCTGGCACGAATTTTAATGCAGATGTTGGTTGATCCGGACAAAATCTGACAGGTGCTAGAAACAAAATTTAAATCCGCTAACTCGAAAAAATCGAGGCACGGAAAACAACGTACCTAGAAAATTCTGATGACTACCCAGGTGAGATATCACAAAACCCACATCAAATTTGCAATCGGAAAAAAATTTCGATAAATGCAAAAAGTAAAATACCTTGGTTGAAAAAATGAGCCACCAAAAGGAAAAAAAACTCCGTCAATTTACTGACTGACGTTTAAGCAATGGGAATGCCAATAAGTGGACAGAATGAGGGATTTGCTTCCGGGATACGATAAGTGTCTGATTTTACCTGCTCTGGCTAATAATATGACACAGATTTCAAAAACGCAGATTGGCAGCGCTCAGATGCAGCGTTTCTAAGAATCACGCAATCAACCAAGCACGAAAACGACCACACGATTTCGACAACATTGTTCCGGAGTAGAAATGGCCATGTTTTGTGATAAGCCGCAACACCCCCAGCTTGATTGGTGCCAACAGATGCACCAACGAAGGACTGATCTTTGTGGAAGCTCGCACAATAACCTGAACCAAAGTTCAAGCACCGCTACCTCCTCTCCTACGACTCCAACTCAGATTGTTGTAGAGCCCCGACGTCGATTAATGGAGATCCCGTGTAGTCGGCTGACTGAAATATAACCAGACTGTCAAGAAGCTATAGCTTGGGAAAAGAAGTATGGCGTCGGATTGCGTCAATATCTTCACATCTATACGCTGGTTGACTGAGCTTTCGAGAAGGACGAAATGAAGCGGGCCACGCTGACAGCACAATGCTTCGTCACAAGGTAAGAAAAAAAATATTATTCGCTTGAGGAAGCCTCAAGAAACTAGCCCCCTGATATGACTAGCAGCTTAAGATGACACACCCATGTGACCTCAGAGCTAAAGCGTACAGAGCTCGAGGCAGGGCTTGCTATGTGGAGAAAAATCGTCCGCTGGAGGCTTTTCGATTTTCTCTCGACGTCTCGGGGTGCAGTCATGACAGAAGCTGTAGCCACCAGATGAGCGGGCGTTGGACTATCTCATCCAATCAAAACATCATAGCCCAAATGATCTTTCTTCGAGATCTCTGTCCGGTTACTGGTTCGAATCTCTGCGTGGATTGTTCTCAATTTTGCTATTGATTCGGTAAATATAAAAACAGCTTTCAGATCTCAAACCAAGCAAGACATACACAAAGGGTTCTTTGCAAATGGAGACGCTAACCCTTGGGAAAAAAATTACGAACGTGGCTACAATAACAAAAAATCTAGACCCCTAAAGAGCAATTTCGAAATGAAACAAAAATTTTCAAACAGTGAAAAATTATTTTGAAAAATACCTATGCTTTGATACCATTATTAATGAATGGATTGAATTGATCTACAATGAGCTATGAAGCTCAATAAATAATACAAATGTATTTACATAGATAGAAACAGCAAGTTTCTACTAAGAAATAGAAACAGCGAGTTTTGTCTAAGAAACTGCTAATAAGACAGAAAATAAAAACAGCATTAATCACTAAAGTAGCATTATTCTAATAAACCTTTCCTTTCCTTTCTGCACATGGTTGAATTCTTTTAATCTTTAATACTATAGATTGCAACTTGTCCTTCTCTATCTAGCATAGTTTCCACAAATTGTCGGGTGAGGTAAACCTTCTTTGTTCATTGATATTTGTTACCTTGCTCATCAATTATGACTACCTTCTTATCATCTTTCCTAGATATTCATGAAGTTATTCCTTCATTCTTTGATATATTTACTATTGTGTAGGTGTAAGTGACCTTCTTTCCTTTAATTTTCGAGAGTATATCTAGCATTTCATATATCTCTCTTTATGTCTCCTCTTCTGCTATTTAGGTATGAGAGGACTTTTGAGTGATATCATATGAATCCTATCAATGATGACTACCTTCTTATCATCTTTCCTAGATATTCATGAAGTTATTCCTTCATTCTTTGATACATTTACTATTGTGTAGGTCTAAGTGACCTTCTTTACTTTAATTTTCAAGAGTATATCTAGCATTTCATATATCTCTCTTTATGTCTCCTCTTCTGCTATTTAGGTATGAGAGGACTTTTGAGTGATATCATATGAATCCTATGAATCTCTTGATGGATTCAAACAATGCTTGACCTTCATAAACCTTTTCATAGATATCAATGATTTCTCTTTTCTATGAGGATTATGACAATCCTCCTTATTCTATGCAAGGACTTTCGATTATCTAACCGATTTATAAATCCCCTTGCAATCATGAAATCATTTAACCAAATCTGATTATAAAATTGAAAGATACTTACTTGGTGTGTGAAGAGGAGATCTTCACCTTGATGCTTCTTTTGCTTGAGCTACCCATCATTAGTATCCTTTCATCATGACTTCCTTGGAGACCTTCTAGCACCATGACATTAGTGGTCTTGACATCACCGAAACTGCTTCATGACCTTCCCAATTCATCTTTAAGGTATTTTTGACTTCAACATATTGTTGACATGCTAGTGATACTATGTTCTGATTCGAGCATCATGCTATTGAGATCATATTCATAGACAAAATTTGAGGCTATGACAAGTATATTGATATGGTATTGCACTGAGACAATGATGTCTATGTGCATACAATTGTGTAGATATGTAATGTATAGAGAGCCCAAACTTGTCACTGAATAACATAACTAAACTGTGGGTGGCATTGTATAGAGAGATTGTCTCATCACTGAAACTGCCTTGATGTAATAACTATATTGAGACAATGATGGAACATGGATTGTGAGAGGTATTCCTTGGATTACTTCTGCAATATATTACTTCTGCTTTGATGTCCTTGAAGACAGATCCTTGTATGTCTCTTTTGTTGCCCTTCCTTTGACTTCAACACCTTGGCTCTAATACCGTGTTGAAGAATCTAGTGTAAAAATTTCTCATTTCCCACCCCGGTTTTTAGTTTCACCTTATTTCTCCCATATAGTTAAATGCCCTTTCCCGTATCCATACATGCAACAACTGAAAAATAAATTTTTGCTGAAAACACAAATTCTAGAAATTATACAGAATGCTAGAAAATGCAGAAATAAAAATCAACAGGTACAAACAGCCATTTAACACATTTGAACACAGTGATTTTTTGTCAATGTGACCCTGGAAAAACCCCCTACAACTCTTGGGGAAAACCAATTCGACAGCTCTTTCTTATTTCTGGAAAATGCTTTTACAGTGAGAAATATTCAGCAAAAATCAGCAAGCAAACTTTACAACTTATCTCGTTTTCTGTGCCTCACAGCGAACTGGAAAATACTAGCAAACAGCAAAATAGGATAGCGATAACTGTTGTACGGCCTCCTCGATTTTCGTGACCACTTTCAGCCTTAAATGTTATTGTACGGTTTGCAATAAATACGTTGTACGGACCTCGATTTGCGTGCAGAAAAATAGCAATACACTATACGGATTTCCTTGGAAAATGTGCCAGCAAACTGCTCCTCGATTTCTGTGCAAACAACTGTATGGATTTCTAGAAAATCGTGCCAAAATCTGCCTTTCACTGTGTGCTAACTCAGCTGTACGGATTTGCTAAATTGGTGCCTTGGAATGTGTGCCAAACTACTGTCTCCTTCTCCTCCCTGTCCAGAAATCTCCCCTGCTCTCTTGGTCTCCTTCTCTCAATCTGCTAATGAAAGAAATGAATGACCTTTTCCTCATTTTCCTCCTTTAATCTAACCCTAAGTGACTTTTGGGTGATCCCTAAATCCAATGGCTGAAATAGATTGAGATCTAGGGCTGAGATTAAATGCTCATTTAAATCTCACTTTCTATTTTTTAATTCACCCCACTTTAATAAAGACCCACTTAGTCATTTATTTCCAAAGTCACTTTTCCTTTCTAATTTTTCATTGACTTTAATAAAGTCACTTTAAAATTAGATTTTACTAACTTTATCACTTAAAGTCACTTTTAAATTAGATTTGACTTTATAAAAATTATAAAGTCACTTTAGGAGAAAAATTAAATTCTTTTAGACACTTTTCCCTAGGCCAAAGATCAAAGCCTTAGGGAACCACCTGTCCTCCGGTACCAAATTTCAACAGTCCCTCTTACCGAGGAAGGTGTTCCTCACCACACCCATCTTGTCTCTGAAGTCGTCATGCTTGCCCCGTGGTAAGGCTTTGGTAAGAATATCTGCAACCTGCTCATCAGTGGGAATAGACTCAAGCTTCACAGCGCCCTTCTGAACACAGTCTCTGATGAAATGATATTTGATCCCGATATTCTTTGACCTGTCATGAAATACTGGATTCTCTGAGAGTTTAATGCAACTCTGATTATCACAGTAAATCACTGAAGGTCTCAACAGCTGGCCAAATAAGCCAAACAACATCTTGCAAAGCCAGATGGCCTCACAACTAGCTAGACTGGCTGCCATATACTCTGCTTCCGCTGAACTCAATGCTACTGACTGTTGCTTCCGGCTGAACCATGACACTACTGTTGAACCCAACTCAAAACAGCACCCTAAAGTGCTCTTCCTATCAGAAGCACAACCTACCCAAATAGAATCAGTATAACCTGCCAATCTCACTCCATCCCCCTGCCTGTAGTCCAGACCATAATCCATTGTCCCCTGCAAGTACTGCAAAATGTGTTTTGCAGCCACCCAGTGAACCTTCCTAGGCTCAGACATAAACTGACTCATCGTGTTGACTGCAAAACAAATATCTGGTCTAGTGTTAACCAAATACATCAAGGAACCAATCAGCTGCCTGTACAATGTGGGATCCACCAACTCGGAATCTGAAGCATGAAGCTTCTTCCAGTTGGTGATCATCGGTGTTGACATGGGTCTACAATCCTCCATGTGGAATCTGCCAAGGATGTCCACAATATACTTCCCCTGCCCTAGGAAGAAATGCCCCTCCTCCTGCCACACCTCCAAACCCAAAAAGTAATGCATCAAGCCGATGTCCTTCATCTCAAACTCCGCCGCAAGATCTCTCTTGCAGTGCTCTATGAGTCACTCTGCACCTGTAATGACCAAGTCATCCACATACAGCACCAGAATGAGAGACTCCTCACCAATCACAATAAAGTAAAGGTTTGGATCTACCTCACTCTTTGTGAAACCCAACCCCTGCAAGTATGTATCTATCCTAGAGAACCAAGCTCTGGGAGCTTGCTTCAGGCCATAAAAGGCCTTCTTCAGTCTGCACACATGGGACTCCTTCCCATGCACCTCAAAGCCCTGTGGTTGCTCAATGTACACCTCCTCCTGTATGAAGCCATTGAGAAATGCAGTCTTCACATCCATCTGGTGGATCTTCCAACCCATCTTTGCTGTTATCAATATAATGGAGCGGATCGAAACATATCGAGCCACGGAAGCGAAGGTCTCCTCATAATCAACTCCCTCTACCTGGGAGAACCCTCTAGCCACAAACCTCGCTTTAAATTTCTCAATGCTACCATCTGCAACATGCTTTACCTTGTAAAGCCATCTGGAAGTAACCACGGATTTGCCCTCAGGCCTTGGCACCACCTCCCAAACATCATTCTTCATGATAGAAGAATACTCCTCCTGCATGGCCTCTCTCCAGACCTGCTGGCTAGCTGCCTCCTCATATCCAGAAGGCTCAAAGTCAAGGATGCTCGTAGCCATTGCCATATAGCTACAAAACCTCTCAGGTGGTCTACTCTCTCTGACCGGCCTCTTAGGCTCAGCAACAGATGTGGCATCTCTCAAGGTGTCCTAAAGCCACTTGGGCTTCCTCTTCCCTGAGTGCACTTCTCCCATAGGAGAATGAAACTCCTCCTCCCCATCATCATCAGGAGCCTGAACTCCTGACTGTCTATCTGTTGTCCTCCTGCCTACACTTGAACCTGTAGAAGCTGAGGTACCGTGTGAACTGTCCATCAGTGGACTCCCTAGTGAACTGCTCTGGATGCTGCCCGGAGCACCACTCCTCTGGCTCGGCGAGCCACTGCTCACTGACGGACCTGACATCCTCATAGATGTACCTCTGGATCCTCCTGATCCCTGCTCACTGAATCCCTGTGACTGACTCAACTACTGCTGAGGGTCTGGTTGATCCAGATACTCTAACTCTCGTGACCTCCTGAAGGCCCTTTCCTCCTCGAACTTCACATCCCGCCTGACAACAACTCTCCTCTGTGCAGGAATGTAAATCCGAAAGGCCTTTGAGGTCTCACTGTAGCCCACAAAGATACCCTTCTCTGCGGTGGGCTCTAGTTTGGTCCTCTTCTCCTTGGGTATGTAGGAGTATGAAATGCATCCAAAGATACGAAGATGACCAATATCAGGCTTCTTCCCAGAAAAAGCCTCCTCCGGAGTCATGTGCCCCAAGGCACGATGCGAACTCCTGTTCTGCAAATAAACAGTTGTGTTGCAGGCCTCTACCCACAAGAACAATGGAAACCCTTGATCATGTAACATGGATTTGGCAGCCCCTACGATGGATCTGTTCTTCCTCTCCGCAACCCCATTCTGCTGGGGGTTGTAAGGAACAATGAACTCCCTCCTAATGCCTGCCTTCGCACAATAGTCAGTAAACTCTCCAAGGGTGTACTCTCCCCCATTGTCCGACTTTAGGGACTTGATCTTTCGACCTGTCTGTGTCTCCATAAGAGCTCTGAACTCCTGAAACCGCTTGAAGACCTCACTCTTGGTCTTCAAGAAATAAATTCAGGTCCTCCTGGAGTGATCATCAATGAATAAAACATAGTACTCATATCCACTCAAGGAAACATGAGACATCCGACCGCTCACATCAGAATGAATCAAATCAAGTATCTCAGTCGCTCTACTGTCACTGCTGGGAAAAGGGGATTTGGCAAACTTGACCATCGCACATCCTCTGCAAGTATCAAAGTGATCAATACTGAAATTTGGCACACCTGTAGTGATCTCTCGCAATGTCCTCAAGGCTCCATGATACATATGTCCCATCCTGCGGTGCCAAATATCACACAACCCAGAACTGCTAGCTCTGATGTCGGTACTGCTACTCAATGCCACAAGGGACAGGAATGCAAACTTGTACACCTTTGCATGGCGTACACCTATCACTCTCGCTGAATCAGCTGGAGTGCCCCTGGGATACATCAACATGTCCTCCCCTGAACAGTACTTCATATCCTCTGTCCTCCAAAGCTGAGACGGATATGAGTTTCTTCCTCATCCCTGGCACATAAAGAACATCTGACACCTTCAAGGGAGGTTTGGACTCCCTCTGAAATGTCAGTGTCCCCACCCCGACTGCTCTAACAACTCTGTCATCACCGAGTACTACCTCTATATCAGTGCCACTCTCTGAAAGCTCTGAGAAGTACTCACGGACTCCTGTCATGTGACGTGAATCCCCACTGTCCACATACCAGATACCCGAAGATGCTCCGTTAATTGAGGGAAAAGCATGCTCCCTCTGAACTTGTGTGGCAGGAGATCCTGCACTAGAGGACTCATACGCAGTGAACCCAAACTCCCGGTCAAAACGAACTGCAAAGTCCTCAACCTCTGCTGAAGCTGCCACGTTCTAGTTCTTCCCCTTCTTCTTCTTCTTCTCCAGACACACAACTGCATAGTGTCCCATCTTTTGACAATTCCAACACTTCACCTTGGAATAGTCCTTCTGTGTGTCACCCTATTTACCTTTACCTTTGCCTTTTCCCCCACCATTGCTTGTGGAAGCCTGCTTCTTCCCTTTGCCTTTCTTGCCTCCTGCCAACAGTGCTACATCCTCATCCTGCTCAACTGGCTTGGCTGCCCCAAGCTGACCTTTCCTGATCTCTGTCTGAATGCAATCATCCCAAAACCTCTCCCATGTGGGAAGGGTCTCACGTGCACAAGCCCCATCAGCAAAGTTCATCCATGAACGGGGGAGGCCATTCACTACAATCCGCACCAACTCAGTGAGTGGAATGTCCTCTCCAACTGCTGCCAACTCATCTCTCACATTAGTAATCTTTGTGAGATATCCAGTTGCACTATCATTACCCATCTTAATAGTCTTCAGCTTCTCCTTCAGGACCATTTTCCGGTTCTCATTGGTACTCTGGTAGAGATTGGACAATGTTGTCCACATCTCATGGGCATTTCTCTTTCCTCTCACATGAGGAATGCAATGGTCTTTGACTTCGTCTAGAATCAGTCTCTTAACCTTGTTGTGCTTTTTATTATACTCAGCCAACTGAGTAGCATCAGTAGGCACAACAATAGGGTTCTGTGTGGTATGCACCATGATGTCCCAGACTTCTGCCTCCTCAAAGATACTCTGCATTCTCTCCTTCCAAACGTTGTAATTTGTATGCCCATCTAGCCTATCATCCACCCTCAATCCCAATGACATCCTGCTATCCTAAAACTGAAAAATAACACTATTGTAGTAAAGATAAAACTGTTGTTTATGAAAAATCAGTTTGCTGGAATTTTTAAAATGAAAAATCAGCAGGCTGTAATTTTCCTCCTTGCTGTCTCAAACTGCACTTCAGCACTCAAGCTTTGATACCATGTAAAAATTTCTCATTTCCCACCCCGGTTTTCAGTTTCACCTTATTTCTCCCATATAGTTAAATACCCTTTCCCATATCCATACATTCAACAACTGAAAAATAAAATTTGCTAAAAACACAAATTCTGGAAATTTTACAGAATGCTGGAAAATGCAGAAATAAAAATCAGCAGGTACAAACAGCCATTTAACACATTTGAACACAGTGATTTTTTGTCAATGTGACCCTGGAAAAAACCCCCTAAAACTCTTAGTGAAAACCAGTTCGAGAGCTCTTTCTTATTTCTAAAAAATGCTTTTACAATGAGAAATATTCAGCAAAAATCAGCAAGCAAATTTTACAACTTATCTCGTTTTCCGTGCCTCACAGCGAACTGGAAAATACTAGCAAATAGCAAAACAGGACAGGAATAAACGTTGTACGGCCTCCTCGATTTTCGTGCCCACTTTCAGCCTTAAATGATGTTGTACGGCCTGCAATAAATACGTTGTATGGACCTCGATTTGCGTGCAGAAAAACAGCAATATGCTGTACGGATTTCCTTGGAAAATGTGCTAGCAAACTGCTCCTCGATTTCTGTGCAAACAGTTGTACAGATTTCTAGAAAATCATGCCAAAATCTCCCTTTCATTGTGTGTTAACTCAGCTGTATGGATTTGCTAAACTGTTGCCTTGGAATGTGTGCCAAGCTGTTGTCTCATTCTCCTCCCTGTCCAAAAATCTCCCTTACTCTCTTGCTCTCCCTCTCTCAATCTGCTCATGAAATAAATGAATGACCTTTTCCTCCTTTTCCTCCTTTAATCTAACCCTAAGTGACTTTTGGGTGATCCCTAAATCCAATGGTTGAAATAGATTGAGATCTAGGGCTAAGATTAAATGCTGATTTAAATCTCACTTTCTATTTTTTAATTCACCCCACTTTAATAAAGACCCACTTAGTCATTTATTTCCAAAATCACTTTTCCTTTTTAATTTTTCATTGACTTTAATAAAGTCACTTTAAAATTAGACTTTAGTAACTTTATCACTTAAAGTCACTTTTAAATTAGATTTGACTTTATAAAAAATATAAAGTCACTTTAGGAGAAAAATTTAATTCTTTTGGACACTTCTCCCTAGGCCAAAGATCAAAGCCTTAGGGAACCACCTGTCCTCCAGTACCAAATTTCAACATCTAGGGCAAATAAGATTAGTAAGATTCTTCTAGACTTGATAACAATTTGTGAAGTGTTGTTACAATTTATCTTAGCTTGATCTTCTTCTTATTATTAGAGAGTGTGTTTATTTCATCAAATTGCTACCAAAAATAAAGAGACAAGAACACAAGATGTTGGCATTCTGCCAATGCCAAAACCTCTCCCTCTTGGAGAGGAAAACCCACACGAAATTCTTCTTATGGAGATTCAATTGACGAACACCAAGACCATAACCCTTGACCTACTAGACCACTCCAAGTCCAAGTCACCAATCCTCTTCTTGTTGTTGAGATCATCATCAACATTGTTGCTTCACTAAATTCATCATTCATGCACCTTCACTGAGATATTCATCACAATAATGAGACCATAATTGCTGCACCATATCTCCATCTTCTTTTAGATTATTACTGCACTTTTCTTTGAGATCATCATTATGTAGATGAGGCTTCCATACTGAGACATCTATGTGAATGCTTCACCGAGGTATTCATTATTATCCTCCATACTTGTCTGAGATTCTGATGTGTCCGAGATGGCATAGTGAGATCATAATTATGTTGAGACTTGTCCGAGTATACCAAGACTGTGAGCATGATGACCCTCAGAGAAGACAGTAATACTATGCCTATGAGCTTAACCAAAATACAGTCATCCTGTACCTTGTCCGAGATACTGTCTTCACTGGGCTATCCGAGATTTTCTGTCTTACTGTGCTATCTGAAGTCTTGTACCATACCTCTGAAAACTTCAGAGATGTCCGAGATTTTCTGTGTCTTTTGCGGATACCCCAACTGGGTATATATAGTGGTTATGTCTCCAGTTTGAGCCGACTTATCCAGGTGAACCGACATGTCATCCTTTAGTTATTTAATATATTTTTGCAGGCCGACATGATGTCTTTTCATCGCTTTGTTTGCAGGCTTCTTCTTTGAAGGATGGTGCTTGTCTTGGAGGGTTGCTTGACACTAGGTTGACTCATGTTCATTACATAAATGCTCAAGAAGAGCTCTTCAATATAATTTTGACTCTTTGACTTTCCTAGACCTATAGAATGAGCAAGAAACTCATTCATATAATTTATAAAAATAATAATTCTTTTTCTTGACAAGTACAAAGATCAAAATTACATTGACAAATACCGAACCTAGTTAACCTTTTCTTCAACAGATTTTTTATTTTTGAGGAAAAAATCGAATTTCTTTTAAAATTCATTTTTTATCAATCCAAAAATTAATATTTTGGACTAATATCATCAAAAAATTGACTTTGACTTAACCACCAAGGTCCAATGGGTCAAATTTTCTTAAAAAATCCATTTTTTCCTTGGTGTCCTCCAAAATTTTTTTTTTTGACCCACAATTTTTTTATTATTTTTCACTTGGAAAATATTTAATTCTCTCAAATTATTTTTTGAATCAACTTTAATTATTTGTCTAGCATAGGATGTTTATTTAATTTTGCCAAAAAATTAAATGACTAAAAAGGATTAATTATTTTTTCCACCCTCAAATTTTTTAGCCATGGTGTCTAACTATGAGTAACCACGCTCTAAAATACTTTTACATCAAAATATTACAATTTAATTCAACACTTAGAAGAAGAAATACACATTCAGACATAGACCCTCAAGACACTACCCAATTTTGCGACACAATATGATCTACTATGAAACCAAGTGTGTTTAAAATAAAATAATTTAGCCATAACCATGCACTAAAATTATTCCTAAACACACTTTTACATAGACTCGATAAACACTAGGACTTACATAAGACCTTGTTAACGAATTTCACCTTAGCTTTGGGGTTATGCCTAGAAGAAAAACTCTATCGATTATCTGTGTTTATAAACACATAATTCGAAGAGGTTAAAAAACTTCCTAGGATGAAATCCTTTGAAAAAAATCGTAGGAATGCTTAGGTATTATTACATGGCTTGATGGTTATACTAGCATCATTTACAATATTTTTTGCAGAAATGGGTTTACAATGATAAAACTGGAAGCTTAATGATGACATTGATCCTTGCAAAAATTTGTCTCGTGCTTTGTACTCTACTTCTTGGACTGTTGACAAAGTGTGGTCATCATCTGGCTCTACTTGGGGGCACGTTGCTTCGCTCCAAGGAATGTGAGAATCTAGAATCTTATATCCAAAAAACAAAGTAACATCAAATAGATATTTGTTCTAAATCGAAATCATCATGTATACATCATCAAGTATGTAGAACATTTATGGGAATAGAAAACCTATTCTAACAATGAAACATGAAAACATAAAATATAAATGCATGAAAAGAAAATTAACTGATAACAGAAATTAAATCCTATCTAAGAGAGTAGGGCTAGAGATACAATAAAAAAGATGCCCAATAGCATCAAATGTCTTCAACAAAGTGCATATTGAGCATCTGTAGACTTTCAGGAAAATCCATAGGTGGCTTCTCTGATGTGTCATGTTGGATTCTAAAGATGTTAGGATTTTGACTTATCCGAATATCATGATGTCCAGGGCCATCAGATGCATCAAAATTTTATCTTATTTTCTGCCTTTTACTTTTCTTCCCGGTGGGTGTGATGCTAATGATGCTACCAATGTAGATTTTTTGTCTTGACCTTGAAAACACTCGGATGAAAAATTTGAAATATCTGAGGCATGCCCAATTTTATTATGAATATATTCTGTGAAAGGTGACACATAAGTCCCACAAGTACTGTGATTGACCTCAATAACCTGATCTTTCTTAATCTCTTTTCCAATTATGCCACTTTCGGTTAACCTCTTTTCAATGGGACAAGTGGCCTCCTTGCAATGGGATGGGAAATGCTTCAATGGACTGGGAGGATTTTGGTCTATCAAAAGTTTTTTATGCTTGTCCCTTGGATCCTCTGGCCTAAGTTGGATTCTCTGAGCCTGTGATTTTTCCATCATTTGCATCTTACCCTGAAGAGTGATCTATTCAGTCCTCATGGCAGTCATTTCTTCGGCGTACTTTGATTCCATCATTTTCATTTGTTGTGTGTGATCGGCTTCCATGGTTTCTATTGTTCTGTACCCTGTCCTCCATGGCACTTACTTCCTTAGCATGATCTAATTCCATGGTCTTTATTAATCATGCTTATCATTTTCTTTTTTATCACCAATATTAATTTGATCCTTTGTCCCTACCTTTCCATTATCGAGGATTTTTCTTGCAACAACAAAAGTGCATTCATCACAAGAACTCTCACAGGGTGTGCAATATGGCAAAGATTGATGCGACACATTCTCTTGAAACCTTTCTACGTCAATTAGGTCTTTTATAGGATCACTTTCATCGTTCTTTACATTGTAATTGGCACAAGGTGAATCCTTTTGGTCTACATATTGATTTTCGAAAGCATTGACAATAACTTGAAGAGAATCAAAGAACTGTCAGGAAATTCATAAAACCATTTCATAGCATCACCTTCCAAGGAAAGGACAAAGAGTCGTGTCTTGATGTCTTCATGATTATAACGTGCACAACACCACTTTGCCAAACAAATACTAAACTTCAAGAGATGATCTTTAGCAGTAATTGCATTATTGTCTTGAAAAGAAGGCAAATTATCAATGGCATTTTTCGAAATATCGTGAGAATAGCCTTGAATGTTAGCAAAACAATACGAGGAAAACAAGTCATTCATGATGACTTGCTTAGAAGGAGCTAATGGATGTCAAAGAGAGATCCTTGTTCAAGAAAAACAAGAAGTCTACAAAAAGTGAACTTCTAACAAAAATTCTTGCAAAATATTAAAGAATTGGAGTCGTCACTTGAACATGAATCTAATTCTAAAATCCAAAAGGCAAAAACCGAAAAGTTAGTTGAGAACCAAGAAGAGAAAAAACTCTATCCCCGGGTCAGGGAAATCAAGTGGATATCAAGGAGGGCTTCCTATCCGAGAAAAAATGAATGCTTACTAGAATGTAATTTGTTTAACCAAGCTCCAAGAGCCTTTTTAGGATCTGGAGTTGGGTTAACCAAGCTACCAGGATTTCTTCTAGTATAAGCTTTTGTGAATGGATGAATAAGTGGAGTCGCCACCCAAACAAGAAACTAACCCAAACGTCCAGGTGCTAAAGGTGCAAATAGATACTAGAAAATGTTGGTGATGGTGGACAAGGTGAAGAGAAAATCGATGAGATGTCAAAGCGCCAGAAAATGTGTCGCTTGACGGATTAATGAAAAAGGTGAGAAATGAGGGAATGTCATAGTGCTGAGAACAAGATAAACTTATCCCCGACAACAGCACCAGAAAATGTTGTTGCCCAAATTGTACAGGTGAATGTAACAATGACTCGGGGCAGGGGTTGTCACTCTAATCGCCACCCTCTCCGTTCTAGTTATTTCCTTAAAGCAGGCTATGGAGGGTGGTCCCTATGAAATGTGAGGATGAAAGACTTGTCGGAAACCGACAAGTTTGGGAGACAACTGAATAGCCTAGAAACTTAGTTAACGATTATTGGCATGCTTATTGAGTAACACAATTTAATTAGATTATTGAGAGACCAATGCCTTCTAGAGTCACTTCACTTGACAATATAGATCAATTTCCAAGTTACCAGATGAACAGTTGCTACTAGGATGAAAACTATCCTATATGAGATGTGACAACAAGAACTAAGTGAAATGCAAATTCTTGGTTAATCTTAGATTAGATGCCTATTCTAAGTGAATCATTTCCCTCAATTGTTTTGAAGTTAGTCTCAAGTGTAGGTTGTGGAGAGAAACCCAAGGGAAGACAACAAAGACTATATAGTGATATCTCCCCTGGAGTTCTAATTACCCAAATGCCTCTAGGGCTGCAGGGACTGTGGCCCAGATGACTGCAAGGTCACTGTGTTAACCACAAGTGAGGGTCTAAACTTCACAAGCTAGGTGAGAAAGGTGGTCCTATCTTCTTTCAACCAAGCTTATGCTTGGAGGTATATTAATTAATGCACTACTAGCCCTATAATGATATGCAAGATTATGAGTGATAACTTTAAGTGAGATTATTAATGACCCTTTAAGTACTTTGAGTTAAATTACTTGAAATTAGATGTTCAATACAAGAGCATGAATCAAGTACTTAAAGTGAAATTACAAGAACAAATCTCACTAAAGCAATAGTGCCAATGAAACAAGATTTGCTAATTAAAGTGCTTCAAAACCAATGAAACAATGTGACAATGAGACAAGCAACCTCCAATTGATTATTTAATCACAATGACTTAAGTGTTTTTAAAATAATGACAATGAAGAACAAGAAGCACCAATTCAACATATAAATTAGAAACCAAGTGAGACAGTGAGGAATGTAAAGTGATTTTATCAATTAGCAATCTTAATGTTAATGACAAGGAATAATAATTACTTCAGCAATTAGACACAATGTTCCTTAATAAACAAGAGCATTAACCTTTATCCAGACTTCTCAACAAGATATGAAACTAGATCTTCTTCACAATGTGGTTGATTTGGACCACGCTTATATGCAAATCTTGAAATGCACAATTATGTCAGTGATACAAAATGCAAAGAGTGGCCAGAAAGACAACAATGATTAGTTCAACCACTTAGAGCAAGACCACTTATGTTACTTTGTCAATCCAAGCTTATTATGACTTCTTAAATGTATTAGGACTGCTTGGATCAAAACTTTAGCATCAAAACTCACAAATTTCACAGCTGCAATACTTATATCAGATTCAGAAGTACTCAGATCAGACTCAGAAACACTTATATCAGCTACCCAAAAATAGCTAGAAAACCATATAAATCATTAAATAAGCCTTTCTTATTAATTGAGATTAGTTGTGAGGTGAATGTAGACTTATGCCAACGATTTTTAGGGCTTATTTAGCATGTGTATTTAGAGTTTTTACTGCTGCTATCAGGAAATATCAGATCTGATCATTAAACAAAAATGAGAAAGTTGGGGCTAGAGAGCAAACCCTTGGCACTAAGGCCTTGCTAGTTGGCTAAATGACCTTCCAAAGTGCACAGAACCTGCATCACATGTTGTAAGGTTAACTACGCGTTTTGGAAGTGCGATTACAACCTACGTCACCCGTGTAAGCATTATGTAGTTGTTACGTAATGGTTTGATGTTGTATTGTACAATATATGCAGTGGCTTGGTCACCGGCAACACGGAGTGCTTGCTTGGTAGAGTATTTGTGGATCATTGCAACTAAAGATCGTTGGTGTTACCTTGTATATGTTCCATTGTCGAGTAAAGTGTTGGTTCCAGAGATAGTGGACGGAATAAGTTGTTGTTAGAACCATCAAACAAATCATTGTACGTACTAATGCCTGTGTGTTGAATCACTCTACTAGGAGTTTGTCAGAAACCTGATCAAATTTGAGTGAATGGTTCCAGACTAGGGGATTAATTCCCTTGTGAACCGAGAACATTGGTAGAATTATAACCTTCTTAAAGTCGAGCTATAGAGGCAGCATCTATATTTAATCAAATTCCTAACTTATTGTGGATTACCCGGATCAAGATCAACTTATTTGCAGAAGGACATAATACATTGGAGTTGAGTTACTCTTGCTTTGAACTGAGATTTGTCTCGCAAACATACGAGGATTTAATCTTCAGAAATTTAATGAATATCTCATTGGCATAATTTACAGAAGTCTGAGCCAGTCACTCTCAGGAGGCCAAATCTATACTTCAGCAAGAAATATCTATTGCTGAGATACGCTTGGAGGATCCAACTGAAGAGTTTGTGGTCTTATTGCAAATTATCTTCATTTCTTCCATTCGTACCGAATACATTATATTGTTGCAGCAGAGGATCTCCAGATCTCCAATGGAGAGGCAATCCCAAGTTCGTGAAATTTGCATATCCTTCCATCAAAAAAAAAGCAACAAGGTTTTGTCCTTATCAGTGCTTATAATTCTGTCAACAAGAAGAAAGTGTGTTCTCAAAATGTTTGAAGAAATCTATCAATTAAACTGAGAAGCTACAACTCAACCTTGCAACTGTATTACCTTGTAAATCCATGAGGATAGGTGTTCATAGCTAAGCAGAGAGGTTGTATGTTGAGTATGATATACGGACAGTGTTCAGTTGTTGTCATTGAGGTTGAAGGCAAGTTGCTAGTCTGAAGGGCTTGGGTAGGGTGTTGTCTCTAGTAGTGCTGAGTTGACTGTGAGACGTTTATGTGTCAGAGTCTTGAGTCGGAGTTTGATTTTGTATAGCATTGTAAGCCTTGTATATGTTGCTTCTAATCGGAAGATGGATATTAAAGAGACCCTAGAAGACCTCAGAAACACCTTTAATAACTTCGAAAGAAGATGGAATCAACAACAATTCAAGATATCACTTGCACTTGGTTCCTTGAGCTGCAAAGCTTCTCTAGACCAAAGACCAAAACAGAAAAACAAACCCTTCTCAAAGGGAGTACATGCTATCCTACAACTTGAGCAGTTGAGGTATTTACGGAATGAACTGGAGGTAGGAAATTGCATTTTTTCACTTGGGTCAGATTTGAAGAACATGAAGGTGACTGAAAAAACCTTCCTCAATCTGGAGAAATTAAACTCACAACTTTCCAAGATGAATCAATCAGATATGAGTATTCTAAATTGGGCTCTAAACTAGCCATGTTTTCCTTGATTCAACAGAAATTCATGGAGCACCCTTGTGAGGCGATTAGACTTATTGTTACCTCTTGGTTTAGTGAGATCATTTGGGATAACTTCACCCATGCCTCCTTACTATGATGACATTATGGGAGAAGTTTTTTAGTTGATAGAAGAAATATTTCAGGGGTTGCATGACACCTTGGGTCCTACCTGTGGAAAGAGGCTCAAGATCTTAGAGATCATGGTTGGAGCTATGGGTAACCATGATACCATTTTCAGGATGTTGCAGTCCAACTTGTTGACCATTTGGAGGAAGGAACAATTGGTCTGCACTGTTGCTTATGAACTAGCCAAAAGGTTGGTTAAGCAGAACATAAGATTGTTCAGAGGACAGTTGACAAAGGAAGAGCTAGTGAGGATTTATGGTGAAGACAACGTTGAAGAAAGTGTGACTATGTTCAATCTTCATAAATGTACTTTTGATATTTGTATTTATTCAAGAAAAAAAATATTATTTGTCAATGAGTTTCTTGCTCATTGAAGTAGGTCAAGCACATGGTTAAGTGCTTCTAGGAAGTCAAAAGGTCAATATATTTATATGAGACCCTTAGAGGGCATGTTACACTATGTATAAGGTCAAAGGAATACCTCCAAGACAAGTGCAAGTCCTCTCCACGCAGCAAATGTCCTTCAAAAGAAGTGAAACAAAGAAAATAATGAAGAAATAGTCAAGTCGGCCTAAGGACAGCAAGTCGGCCTAAAGGAGGGACAGTCCTCTATATATAGAGGATGTATACTGCCTCTCAACGTTATCAATCAAGCTCTAAACTCACGTTATCAATCAAGCTCTGAAATCAGCGAAGGTAGAAGTCGAGGAACGTGAAGGTAGAAGGCAAGTCTAAGGATCTCTAAGACAAGCGAAGAAAGGAGGAAGAAGATCGAAGTGTAGAGAACTGTTTCTAGGGCTAGAAACAGTCACACGTGCGAAGAAAGGAAGGCAAATCTGCGGCATAACAACAGCTAGAAAACAGTTCATGAATTATCATTGTTTTGGGTGAGAAATCAAGTCTACAAGGCCTCCCAAGTCTAGCGAAGGAGTCTCTCTCTCTCTAGCGAAGGGAAAGAGCCCTAAATCTCTAGGGTTCCTATCACACGTGGAAAAACTAGAGCTGCTGTTCAGTTACATCAGTTTGCAGACCTATCTCAAGAAGAACCTTGTTGGATCAAGGGAAGGGTGTCTTCATAAGTGAATATCATCTCTAAGTAAAGAAGAAGCATATTTCATGAGCAAGGACTATTTCTAGACAAAGATCGAAGAAGGAGGACGAAGTGTTGGGAAGCAAAGTGCCAGAAGAAGGAAGTCTATGTGCCGGGAACAAAGTGCTGAATAGAGGAAGGACTTGACTTATGCTTGGAGGACATCCTAGTCAAGGGTCTAGGGTTTGGCATTGATCAATAAGAAGCTTTAATAAGAGAAACTTACCAAACGGTTTTCCTCTCTAAGAGAGAGAGGTTTTGGCCCTGGCAGAGAGCCAACATTTGTGTTTTTGTTTTTATGTTTTTGGTAGCAGTTTGATGAAACACACACACTCATTAATAATAAGAAGATCAAGCTAAGATAACTTGTAAAAAGGCATCACAAATTGTTATCAAGTCAAGAAGAATCACACACTACACCTATTTTCCCTAGATTCTTCAAGAGACAAGGGTGCAAAGGTTAAAACAAGTAACAAAAATGAATTAAGGAGGAAAAGTCTTTGCTTTATCTGCAAAGGACCTTGGGAGCCTAACCACTCATACTCAAGTGGAATGGAGCAAATAACAGAGGTGGAACAGGAGGGGGTTCCTTCTAATTATTCTAATGAGAATTCTTCTACCATAATTGAGTCCATTGATTCTCACGAGGATACCTTTGAAGAACATGAGCACCCTTGCGAGGCAGTTAGACTTATTGTTGCGTCTTGGTTTAGTGAGATCATTTGGGAAACTTCACCCATGCCTCCTTACTATAATGAAATTATGGGGGAAGTTCTTTAGTTGATAGAAGAAATATTTCAAGGGTTGCATGACACCTTGGGTCCTACCTGCCGAAAGAGGCTCAAGATCTTAGAGATCATGGTTGGAGCTATGGGTAACCATGATACCATTTGCAGGATGTTGCAATCCAAGTTGTTGACCATTTGGAGGAAGGAACAGTTGGTCTACCTTGTTGCTTATGAACTAGAAAAAGGGTTGGTTAAGCAGAACAAAAGATTGCTCAGAAGATAGTTGACAAAGGAAGAGCTAGTGAGGATTTGTGGTGAAGACAAGGATGTAGAGGGTAAAACAAGTAGCAAAAATGAATTGAGGAAAAGTCTTTGCTTTATCTGCAAAGGACCTTGGGAGCCTAACCACTCATGCTCAAGCGGAATGGAGGAGATGACAGAGGTGGAACGGGAAGGGGTTCCTTCTAATCATTTCGAATGAGGATTCTTCTATCATAACTAAGTCCACTGATTTTCATAAGGATACCTTTGAAGAGCATGAAAAATCATGTGAAGATGTTGATAGCAATTCACTTGTGCATCCATGTATGATGATTGAAATTGATGAGAAGCATATTGATATTATAGGTGAAGAAGGCCAAGGAGAAGACAATCAGGGAGACTTGAGGGACAAGCCACTAGTGATGATCCAAGAGGAAGAGCATTCAGAAGTGTAAGGGCATGAGGAGGATGACATGCATAGTATACATAATGAGCCATCTTCAAAGAGCTAGTTAAAGGCTCCAGTTGGAGTTGTGGTCGAGGTAGTCAAGCATCCATCTTTCGGGCCAACCCCTGATGAGGTGCAAGCAGATGCAGAGGCATCCAGCAGAGCTAAAGGAATTTCAAATGGTAGCCACCAAGAGAAGATTGAGCATTCCAAGACCGATCTTATGACATTGAGGCAAAAGATCCAGAGAGTTTGAGTCACCATCTTGCACTAGAACAGTAAAATTGGGGAACTTAGAGTGGTATGTGCCAAGTCAGCGACCAAGCTATCTATTGTTGAGGGGCACCAAAAGTCCCTAGCAAGGAAGCAAGAGGAGTTTACTTGGGAGTTTTAGAGCATCCCTCTTCGGGTGTACGTCGATAGGGCTTGCAGTGGTATCAGTCCACCTCTATACATTGGAGAGAGGGGCATAATTTTCTAGATGTCCTTTATTGGTTGATCGGGCGAATCATCATGAGTGGAACGTGGAGCAACATTGGCGTGGTGGATTTGTTCCATGTGTGGGTATTCATGCATTCGATCCTTCCCATGGGATGGATTGGCAGGAGATTATGAGTTGGTATTGTTGATTTTGGGTAGCATCGGATGTGCTCTAGCTCCGAAATTTTGTGGAAGGGCTAGAACACATGAAATCTCCAAGAGCCAGAAATCATTTGGTGAAATTCCACCTAGATTGTATTTATTAAAATAATTAATATTTTTAATGAGGTTCCTAAGTCTAAACTTAGGAAAATAAAAATATTAATGGGTATTAATGAAAATATGGGTGAGAAGCTTCTAAGAGACGAGGATCAAGTCTAATCTAATCTTAGTTGTTGATTAGAGACTTAATCTCGGTCGTTGATTCATCAACAGGAAAAGTATAAGAGGAGGCTTGAGGGTTAGTTGGAGATACACCGGGTGAGCATATTGATCAATTAGTTCGATTTTCTGGGGGCATGGTTTGCTCAGAGAATCGAACCAGTGATTTGTTGCAGTGAGAGGGGCAAAAGTCGAGATTTGGATCGGAGAGTAAGTTTTGAGCCAATGAATACGTGGCAAAGAGGCAGCTTGAGAAGAAAGATAGTGCAAAGGCCTACGCAGCCCAAGAGGGGCTCACGCAAAGCTGACGCGGCCCAGGAGGGGCTCTTGCAGTGGCAGTGCAGAGTATTCGTCAGTAGTCCAAGATTTTGTTGGCGAAGAAAGGTTCTGAACTGGGAGGGTTGAACGACAGACTTCAATCGGAAAATCGATCCAGCAAAAGGGGTGACGCAGTCCTCTAGAGGCAAGACGCAAGCCCACGCAGTGATTACATAGGAACTGCGCAGTGTTTGCCATGAGGGTGCCAGATCACTCATTGGATCAACTGCGACTTGGGGAGCGAGGTAAACCCTCGTATGTATTTCTTGCTACTGTGATTTCCCTGTAAGGTTAGCCAGTGTGAGAGGCAAACTGTTGTACTTAGATTCTGCTTGCTTAATAATACAAACCCTCTATCTACTGCACCGGTTTTCTCGCATTGTGTTTTTTCGGGGATGTGTTGTCCAAAATAATAGTGTCCCTTGTGTGTTTGTCTCATTTATCGTTTCAGTTTATGATATGTACGTCAGGTAGTCTGCAGTAATGCTTTCATCACTGTTTATGAAATTAAATATCTTTTTGAATGAAATAACAAGTAGGAGATGTTAAACCAATGACTGCAATAGGATATCTGTGTAGATTCAGAAATTTTCACCGAGATAATGGAGCGACAATGGCAGGGATAGAGTGCCAAAGTCTGAAGTAGCATAGTGGAGTGTTGCAGCAGTGTAGGGGCCACAAAGCAGATACAACATCAACGCAATAGCATCATAGGGTCAGCACAGATTAGCAGAGAGGTAGCTTCAGCATCACAGGGTATACAGACTGACCAGCATGTCAGCTTTTTGGTGGCTTTTCAGTTGCTTGCTTCTCAACAACTAAGTTGTCGTGCAACAGTTAGCATTGGCAGTGCTATGGGCAGCATGATGCAACATATTGAGAGGGAGCTGCAGTACAAATGTAGCAGTGACAGTGGCAATGTCATGGACAACAGTACAGGTTGCAGCAGCGCAGTGGATGAAGGGTAGTAGGCCAAGCATCAGCAGTGCAGAGGACCGATGCAGTGGATCAATGTGATACTTCTATTGGGAAGTATTGCTAGAGCACATTCCTTGCTAATAGGGAGTGTTGATTTTGGGTAGCATCAGATGTGCTCTAGCTCTGAAATTTTGTGGAGGGCTAGAACACATGAGATCTCCAAGACCCAAAAATCGTTTGGTCAAATTCCACCCAGATTGTATTTTATTAAAATAATTAATATTTTTAATGGGATTCCTAAGTCTAAACTTAGGAAAATAAAAATATTAATGGGTATTAATGAAAATATGGGTGAGAATCTTCTAAGAGACGAGGATCAAGTCTAATCTAATCTTAGCCATTGATTAGAGACTTAATCTCGGTCGTTGATTCATCAAAAGGAAAAGTATAAGAGGAGACTTGAGGGTCAGGTGGATATACATCAGGTGAGCATATTGATCAGTCAGTTCAATTTTCTAGGGCGTTGTTTACTGAGAGAATCGAACCAGTGATCTGTTGCAGTGAGAGGAGTAGAAGCAAAGATTTGGATTGGAGAGTAAGTTCTGAGCCAAAGAGTACAAGGCAGAGAGGCAGCTTGAGAAAAAAGACAGCGCAGAGGCCTACGTAGCCCAGGAGGGGCTCACGCAGGGCTGACACAGTCGAGGGGCTCTTGCAGTGGCAGTGCAATGTATTCATCATTAGTCCAAGATTTTGCTAGCAAAGCAAGGTTCTAAGTCGGGAGGGTTGAATGACAGACTTCACTCGGCAAATCAATCCAGCAGAAGGGGTGACGCAGTCCTCTAGAGGCAAGATGCAAGCCCACGTAGTGATTGCGTAGGGACTGCGCAGTGTTTGTCGGAAGGGTGTCAGATCACTCATTGGATCAGCTGTGACTTGGGGAGCGAGGTAAACCCTCGTATGTATTTCTTGTTTCTTTCTCTGTAAGGTTAGCCGGTGTGAGAGGCAACCTACTGTACTCAGATTTTGTTTGCTTAATAATACATACCATCTATCTGTTGCACCGGTTTTCCTGCATTGGGTTTTTCTAGGGATGTGTTGTCCAAAAATAACAGTGCCCCTTGTGTGTTTGTCGCATTTATTGTTTCAGTTTATGATCTGTATGTCAGTGTAGTCTACAGTAGTGTTTTCATCATTGTTTATGAAATTAAATAACTTGTTGAATGAAATAACAAGTCGCAGATGTTAAACCAATGACTGCAGTAGGATATCTGTGTAGATTCAGAAATTTTCACAGGTATCCTGTTGATGGGGCAATTCTTGGGAGGATATTTTTGGTTGAAAGTACAGCACAGTTGGAGCCCTTATGCATGGGCGATGATGATTGGCTATGGTGGCGTTGGGATACAGGTGGATCTACTAATGGCAGGATAAGTCAGAGATTGGTTTGGGATCTAGGCATTGAGGCATCCATTCATGGTTGGTGGGCATGGAGGCATGGTGTCGCACAATGGTTTGTATGGGATCATGGTATCTGTGTACATCAGTGTTGCGAAAATCACGATAATATCGGAAAATCGTGATTTTTTAGTTTGGCGATATTATCACCCGATTTTTATGCTAATTTTTTTTTCACAAAAAATCTTTGGAAAAAGAAAAAAATTCTCCGATTTTTTGATGAGGAGGAGGAGGTGACACAACCTACCCAGGCTACCCCTGTCACCAGTAGAAGACATGGTCTACGTCTTGTAGCTCCTAGTGCTTCAGCTTCTAGAGCACAGTAGAGTCCACTGCTAACTGCACCGGCATCTACATCTAGAGGGGCAGAGGAAATCAGTAGTATGACTTTAGTTATTTGGTTCATTTCATTGTATATGAAATTATGACTCATGATATGAGATACATTATTATATTTTTTGTTGATATTTTGAGGCTGAGTTGGGACTCAAGAGTCAGGACTTACTATTCAGGACATGATTCACTGTTATGTGTGATGTAGCACTAGAAATGATATTACACATCTTATATATTAGTTTTTTTATCATATTTATATGTCAATGTATTTATTTTATGTTGTAGATGCTTTAGATATTAAAAAATTTGAAAGAAAATGAATATTTTTGTATGTTACGATTTTTTTCCGATTTTTACGATTTTCCCCCTCGCCGATAATATCCCAATAACGATTACTGCAACATTGGTGTACATGTTATGAAACCAGATAACAAAACGACAAAAAATAGAGATAAATGCCTTAGAATTCAGCCTCTTGGAGAGGGAAACCTCCTTTACATTACACAAATGAACAATTCTTGGATGTTACAAATGACAAGACCTCCTTTCTATATATAGGAGTCTAAGGGGTCATAATATAATCAGAGCCGACATAACAATAATAATGTAAGGGCACAACAATAACAATAGTGGGCTTATATGGGGCACAATAATAACAATATGAGTACTACATGGGCACAACAATATAATAAGGGGGTTGCACTAATAACAATAAGGGGTTACACTAGTAGTATAGGGACCTAACATGCCCCTCCTTCAAAAAGTGTTGTCCTCAACGCCTGAGTAGTTTTGGATGCTTTTGTAAAAAATTATCAACCTTCCATGTGGAATCTTCAGCAGGTAAGTTTTTTCACTTGATGAGATACTCTGAAATTGATCGATTTTGTAGCTGTCGATTTCTTGGTTTTGTGACTACTTCAGGTTTCAATATGATTTTTCCTTCCTTGTCAAGTTCCAGAAATATTGTTTGAACTAGGATCTTCTGCAACTTTTGAATGAGTTCCCAACCTGCTTTGTCATTCTTCCATTCATCCCTTGCTTTGTTTATCGAATTTGGTTGGATAATTATACCAACCTCTAGCATTTCTGCAACCATACGTTCAATTTCACTCCTTTGGGCATATGGATATCTGTAAGGCCTGATGTTTGGAGGAACACTTCCTGGAATCAAATGAATAACATGATCATGATCACGAATAGGTGGGAGGCCTTTGGGAGTCTCAAATACCTTGGAATGATAGTCCAAGACTTTTTGGAGATCTGGAGAAATAAACAATTTTGATGTGGGAACCTCTAGCGAACATAATTGTGAAATTACGCCTCGTTGTTCTTTCTTTAGAAGCTTTGCCATTCCGTTAGAGTTGATTATCTTTCCTTGTTTCCCTGTGATACCCCTTAATTCAACTTCCTTTCCTTCCGAAGCAAATTTCATGAAATGTTCTTGAAAATTAAAAGCTATTGTACCCAAGGATTGTAGCCATTGGACTGCAAGTACAACATCAGCACCACCCATTGGAATGAAAAGCATTGGGCTATTCAATACATATTCTCCCATGGATAGCTTGATATTATGGCACTTTCCAGAGCAATTTATGGTTCCTCCACTTACAACCATCACTTGGCACTCTAGTGTTGGATATAGGAAGCAATTCAATTCCTTGGCTATCTTACAATGAATAAAATTATGGGTACTACCTAAATCAATCAACACTATTACCTTTTTCTTCTTGATATTCCCTTCTATCTTGAGAGTTTGAGGAGTGGTAATTCTTGTCAATGCATTACAAGATATGGTTAGATTCATTTCATCTTTCTCTGGGATTGGTTCCTGGTGTATATCCTCTTCTTTTGACGTTTCTTGTTCCTTTTCTTGCTCCTCTTCCCCATCTATGTAAATTAATTTCTTCTCAACACACTTATGACCTTTAGTGTATTTTCTATCACAATTGTAACAAAGCCCTTTTTCTCTTTTTTCTTCCAATTGTTTTGGCATCAACCTTGTAGGTGGTGAAAGGATAGGAGCAACAACAGTTCTATCTTTATAGTTATGAGTGGTAGGCTTCCTTGTTGCCATAATTTTGCTTTCAATTTTTCTTGCCAACCTGTATGCCTTCTCCAATGAATCAGGTTCCCAAAGGTGAACCTCATGTTGGATGTTATCATTTAAAGTCCCTATGAAGACTTCAATCCTATGCTTCTCTGGAATATCATTTACCCTTATATTCAATTTTTGGAAGTCCTCAATGTGCTCTGCCATTGAACCCTTTTGTTTGAGATTTATCATTTGGCTAAAGAAAGTGTTGCTCTTTGTATCCTCATAATGTGCTATCATTTCCTCCGTGAAAATTGACCAGGTGACAAGTTGTTTATGAGAACAAATCCCTCTATACCATACAAATTGATTCGGTTCTAAATATAAAGATGCAATATGTACCTTTTGTGTGTTTTGCACATTATGTAGATCAAAATATTTCTCCATCTGTAGTATCCATGTTACGGGATCCTTGCCATCAAAATTTCTCATATCTACCTTTGGAATATGTTGGGTCTTCAATCCAACATTAGATTCTATGAAATCATGATTAACATTACTTTTGTTCTCATCATGAGTTTCCTCTACTACCTTTTCGCCATTAGGAGGCCTTTCTTGTAGTAGCTTTGTCCCACCTTCCTTCAAACCTTCCATGTCTTTCTTCAAATCTTCCATGCCTTTCTTCCAATATGCTTTCATATCATCGATATCAGCTTCCATGGAATAGATAAAACTATTTATCTTAGCTTCGATCGCATTCTTCAAATCATCCATCCAATTTTGATTACTAGGTGTTTCTATTTTCTTGATTCGAGTCATTCTTTTTCGTGCTTTTAGGACCTCAATCTTGAATCTGTTGTATCTCTGAAATTGTGGATCTCCAAGGTCTAAAATTGCGTCCTGCGGTAGCCCTCTGAGTCCTCTTTCTAACCCCATAAGTTTGATCAAGATTTGATTCTCCAAGGAAGAGTTATGTCAAATCTCCCACGATGACCTGATTATAGACTTGTTCAATAGAGCGAACTTGTATGAAGTGTCACGTGTCACTGTTTCGACCTTAGGTTCTGAAAATGATACCCAACAAACTACAGTCTGCTGATTTCTATCACTTTTTACGAAATTTGAATCAGATGCTCAGAGAGAGAGTTATGACGATTTTTCCAAGGTCACCTGTTTGGGATGTAATTCGGGGGCTTGCAGAAACCCTAAATGTCTTGGACCGTATCTCCGAAAATATAGCGAAGAAAAATCTGAAATTCGGGCCCAAGCTTCACCAAGATTTCGGCTCAAATGGGTTTTAATTTCAAAGTCTGAACCTTTGTAGAAAAAAATTTATAGTGAAAATTCCACGATGACCTGTTTGAGATGAAATTCTGGAGCTTGCAAAAACCCTAACTTCCTCAGATCATATCTCCGAAAATATAGCGAGACAAAATCTGAAATTCAGACCCGAGGTTTAGACCGATTTCTTCTCAAATGGGCTTTTTGTTTAGCTTCTGAAACTTTATAGCGAAACAGTTATTGTGAAAATTCCACGATAACCTATTTGGAGCAGCAAAACCCTAGAGTCCAAAGCTCTGATACCAAATGTTATGAAACCATATCACAAAAAGATAGAAAAGAGAGATAAACGCCTTAGAATTCATCCTCTTCGAGGGGGCAACCTCCTTTACGTTACACAAATGAACAATTCTTGGATGTTACAAATGACAAGACCTCCTTTCAATATATAAGAGTCTAAGGGGTCATAATATAATCAGAGCCGACATAACAATAATAATGTAGGGGCACAACAATACCAACAGTGGGCTTATATGGGGCACAATAATAACAATATGGGTACTACATGGGCACGACAATATAATAAGGGGGTTGCACTAATAACAATAAGGGGTTACACAAGTAGTATAGGGACCTAACAGTACAGATGCTTCTATAGTGGTCAAATGTGGATTGCTTGAGGGAAAGCAATCTTAGGGCATGAGGATTTGTAATGTCCCCATTTTTATTTTCCCTTATGATGCAGCTAGGATGGATTTCCAAGGCTAGTGATAGCTTGGTCATGAGAGCGAGATTTCATTATCAGTGGGCCCAAAGGGTTTTGGAGAAATTTTATGGGGTTCGACAGGGATCACCCACTGCATTTCATCATCAAGACCAGTTCTGCACAGATTATTCTTAGTTCCACTACATTCCAACAATTCCCGTTAAACAAGGTTATTATTGAGCATATCTGAAATAAATACGCTTAAAGTGTCATTTTGGGAAGAATATCTGATGAAACACCTTAGTGTAATAGCTCGTTGGAATCAGAACAAAGAGCTCTATAGGATGGGATGGTGAAAAGTGACTTTCAGTGGTCTAAGAGATCGTAGAGGCAGATTAAATAAAATAGGGAAAATATTTAATTAAGGGAAAAGGCCAAGTGACTAAAATAAAATAAAAGTCACTTAAGATAAGAATAAGGGAAGAAGATTATAGAGTGGGAAATAAAATAATAAGAAAAGTGTTTCTAGAAAGCAGGAGAACTATCCATTAAGTCTTAAAAGGAGGGGAAGCAAATCATTTGGGACATCTTGGAGTTGTGATATTTTCTTATTGGAGAGATTTTGGAAATGTGGTTCTCAACTTCCAAAAGCCCCAAGACGAAAACCCTTGGTTTTCCTATTGTGAGTTGGATGAAAACCCAACCCACTGTTGAGAAGGTTTCTTCCAGAAATCTCACGGACCTTCAGCAGCATTATTGGAAATGGAGCAGATTTGAAGATTGGAGGAAGGATCATCCAAAATCTCAATTTGGGCATATTTTCCAGTTGCAGTTTATTGTGGAAGGTCAGCATCAGAATTGCAGCAGAATTTTGGAGACCATCTCACCTATTTCCCAGCTCAGCTAATTGCAGATGTACTAGCATGTATTGTATTATTCTAGTTAATATAATAAAGCTGAGTTTATTACCACACCATTTTCATTTGCTTTCTGGGTTTCTTGCAAATTCGATTTATTTGTTGGCAACATCTATCTTGTTAAGTTTTGCATATGTGTATGATTTCTGGATGGAATTCAAAAAATAATTTTGCCACGTAAAAATTTCTAATAATTTGGCCTTAAATAATAATCGGGATATTACACAGTAAGATAAATCATTTACGGTCTAGTGTGTATTAACAAAAATTTTGGAGTTTGCATCACTACCCAAGTCCCTGCTCCATAAAAGGCCTGCACAAATCTCTGATCATGATATAAATCATTGCATTTGACAATTATCAATCTAAATGGGAAAAAGATAGCTTCTACTGAGGCACCTGACCAATTAATGCTACAGACATAACTGAATGTTCTTTTCAACATCTGTCTTTTAATAACTTGCAGGCAGACAAATATTATCTATTTACAAAATGAGTCTCACGGAAAATTATATTTCAAAAGGAAAATATCTGACCATCCCACATCTTTGTAAACACTGGGGCCTGGGCAAAGAAAAAAGGAATATATTTATCTGCAAAATACCATCTGGATCTAAGTTACAGCAACATGAGATTCATGTATAACTTATGAAGAAATGTCTGAAATCTGCAAATTCAATCTTAACCTCATCGAAGCCAAATGATACAGAAGTTCACAAAGCAACTTACATGCTTCAAAACTTGTAATCTCTCCATTTCATGACCTGAGAAGAATCTAAGTTGTATGTCTTACAAATAATTGAAATTGTGGAATTGGTCAATGCACCATTCTTGGCCTCTGATGCAACAATATTCTCAAGTTCTCTACATGGAAGCAGTACCTTGAACCAGAGAAAAGAAAAATAGGATACAGTTAAAACATAATATTGCAGAGCTTCCAAGTAATCAACATAAATGCATTAGGAATTCACACAGCACTATACACCTAAAGGCATTGTCTTCAGAGATCAGTAGGAATCAGCTGAAAAGATTCCTACAATAGCATAGATGTAAAAACTCCAGCTAAAAATTATGAGTCATCAGAAGCGGAAATTTCCAGTGTATGCTTTTGTATTCAAATATCAATACATGCAAGCTTACCTCTATCTTTTCCTCACAGGTTTTACTTACCTTTCTAATGAAGATATTTAGACTGCCTGAGGACTATTAGCTATCAGAATTGACATCCTTATGGCAGAGACATACTGAAAATCATTCCCATTATGTTTGCTCAAATAAGTTTGACATCACTATCAAAAAATTAACACCCCCATCTGAATGTATAGTGAAAATTTCTGGGGTCTGCATCTCATAGATAACATTTCTATTTACAATTTGCTGCATCCAACTTATTAGAAATTAGAATCATTAATATCGTCTACAAACTGTGCTTTCAGTGTTCCACATATCATCACCATTCTTTTACAGACAACAGACATGTAATGAGATCAGTCATACAATTTTATTTTCCCCTGGACATTGTTGAAAAGGTATACCATAATTTTGTAGGAATTTATAGGGTAAGTTCCTCAGACAGAACACCAAAGGACACCGCTCACAAACAGATCACAGATCAATACACCAGTTTTGTTGACGTGGTTAAAATCCTCAAAGAGGGAAACAGTCCACGGCCTAAGCCAACGCGACCACTTCAGGCAACTTATTAATAAAAGAATAAAAATTTACATAAGCTTCTCTCATGAACGGTTACCCTACAAATGACCCTCCATGCTCTTTAAATAGAGATCATAGACCAATCAGGTGTTAAGCCACGGATCAAGTGTCGGTAATACCGAGGAGAGAATGAACCGTCGGATTGTAAGTTACAAAAGTACATAGTAAAGAAACACACTTTACCTAACTCTACACTAGACCAAGTTATACTTAACTATTTCCTATGTGTCAGAATATCCTAACACCCCCCTTAAGAACAACATGGGATAGGATTGAAGGATTTACAAATATGACACAATAGAAGAAGGAAGGAGGCACTAGAGCCTATCCCCCGTTAGTGACAACTTCCTGAACTCCAACCATAAATCGAAGTTTAGTAAACTTTGCCTCTGTGAGAACCTTTGTAAAGATGTTTGCAACTTGATCATTTGTTGAACAATATTGCACTTCAAAACATGGTCGTGAATGAGCTTTTTGATGAAGTGCATGTGCAGTTCAATGTGTTTGCTACGCAGATGTTGGATTGGATCTTTGCATAGTTGAATGGCACTTTGATTATCACACCAAAGTGCAGTAGGATGTTGCTACTGAAAGCCAAACTCTGATAGGATCTGACGAAGTCATAAGGCTTCCTTACTAGCTTCTATGGCACCACGATACTCTGCTTCTGCTGAAGAAAGGGAAATGGCACTTTGTTTCTTGCAAGTCCATGTAATAGGTCCTGAACCAAGAGTGAACACATAACCTACAGTAGACTTTGGATCATCAGGGTCACCAGCCCAATCAGAATCAGTGAAACCAACCAATAGAGGAGATGCTTCTGCACTGTAATGAATCCCAAACTGCACTGTACCTCGAACATAACGAAGTATTCTTTTAGCTGTTTCATGTGGGTTTTGCATAAACCAAACAATAAGGCCAACAGCAAAGGAAAGGTCAAGACGAGTATGGGTCAGATACAAAGTTTTCCTACAAGTTGACGATATAAGATAGCATCAACTTCAGGGGAAGTACAAGTGACGGAAATTTTGGCTCCAGACTAAAAGGGAGAATGGGCTGGCTTACAGTCTTCCATGTGAAAATGGCGTAGAAGATCACAGACATACTTGGACTGGGAAAGGGAAATACCTTCCTTGGATTGCAAGACTTGAAGACCAAGAAAATAATGCAAGTGTCCTAAGTCTGTCATTTCAAACTTCTTTTTAAGGTTGGACTTCACATGGTTTATAAGGTTGGGATCACTACCAGTGAGGATAAGATCACCAACATAAAGAACAAGAATGATAAGAGACTTGCCCACTTTCTTGGTGTAGACGGCATTGTCAGAATGACACCTAGAAAAGCCAGTTTCTAAAAGAAAGCTATCCATTTTGGCATACCAAGCCCGAGGAGCTTGCTTGAGACCATAAAGGGATTTCTTAAGCCGACATACAAGGCTGGAGTTTCTTTGTATAAAGCCAGTAGGTTGTTCCATATAGATTTCTCCATGCAAGTCCCCATGCAAGAAGGCAGATTTAACATCTATCTGATGGACGTCCCATTTGAAAGAGGAAGCAAGGGAAAGAACAAGGCGGATAGAGTTCATTTTGGCAACAGGGGAGAAGGTTTCAGTATAGTCAATGCCTTCAACTTGTGAAAAACCCTTAGCAACAAGACGAGCTTTATGTTTATCAACTTTCCCATCTGGTCCATACTTGGTTCTGTAAACCCATTTGCATCTAATAAGTTTTTGTCCCTTTGGTAGAGGAACAAGATCCCATGTATCATTTGCCATTAATGAACGATATTCTTCATTCATAGCTGCATCCCAATCTGGATGGCCTAAAGCTTCTGCAAAGGTGTCAGGATCATAATTCGATGAAGCTTGAGCCAGTAAAGAAGAGGCTCTATCGAACTGAGAACGTGTATGTCATTGATCTATAGGATCACTGGCAAGAGCGCCTACTGCATCCCGAGTAGCACGGATGCATTTTGGAAGCTGAAGAACTGAAGAAGGATCCTGAGAAGATGGGGGAGGATTGTCATCCTCGCTTTCATCATCTAAAGAAGAAATATTTTCAAAAGTAGAAGAGATAGAGAGAGGTGGCACATCCGCCGAACTAGGCTCGTAGGCCGATATATTTTCAGCAAACTTTACATCTCTTCTAATGATAACATTTTTGGGCTTAAGTGGAATAAGTCTATATCCTTTGACATCTTCAGAATATCCAACAAAAATACATTTTTCACTCTTAGGTTCTAAGGCTTTATGTTTCTCATCTAGAATATGGGCCCATGCTTCACTTCCAAAAAACACGAAAGTGACTTACATCTGGTTTAATTGAGCTCCATGCTTCTTCTGAAGTGATATTCTTTAAAACCTTAGTAGGAGTGCGATTTATTATGTAATTTGCACAGTTAATTGCTTCTGCCCAAAAATTAAGACTAAGTTCTTTAGATTGAAGCATACAATTACCCATTTCCTTTAAGGTGTGATTCTTCCTTTCAGCTACACCATTTTGTTGTGGAGTATATGGAACAGTATGTTGCATTTGAATTCCATTCTGAGTGCAAAAGTTGATGAATTTGTTGTTAACATATTCTCTGCCATTATCAGATCTTAGCTTAAGAATTTGATGTCCAAATTGTTTTTCAGCAAAGGCCTTAAATGCCAAAAACATGTTAAATACTTCACTCTTGAGTTTTAAGAAGTATACCCAAGTGCGTTTGGAGAAATCATCAATGAAAGTTAAGAAATACTTGTAGCCAGAGAATGAAACAACTGGAAGTGGACCACATAAATCACTATGCATAAGCTGTAAAGGGGTTGAGGCGTGCCAAGAGGCACGTTTTTCAAAACTATCTCGATGATGTTTTCTGAGTACACATCTGGAACAAACACCATCTTTGCAAGATACCATTGGAAGACCTGTCACCATATTTTCTTTACATAGATTCTGAAGGGAGTGGTAGTTTAAGTGACCAAATCGCTCATGCCAAAGTTTGCTCACTTCATCATTATGAACAACAAATACCGAGGGAAGATTTGATGACCCAAAGTTGTTAAACTTATACAACCTTGTAGAATCATCAGCAATGCCAGTAGCTAAAATCTGTCTAGGATCTCTTAGGTCCTTAATTACAACATCGTGAGGTGAAAATTCAACGATTTTACCTTCCCCCGAATGAGTTCTCAGATATACAGATAGAAGGTTGCAGGATAAGGTTGGAACACATAATACCAATGTTGTTAAAAGCGCGAGCGGGATTAAATCGGCGCCGGGAATGAAGCGGAAAAAATCGAAAAAAGCGGGAAAAAAGCGGGAAAAAGCGTTTGGTACAAAATTATTCATTTTTTTCATTTTTTTTCAATTTTCATTATAAATCGCGCTGCCAGGGACCCCCGAGCTTTTTTACGAAAAAAGCGGGTTTTTTTCGAAAAAAGCGCGCTTTTTTCGAAAAAAACGGCAAAAAAAATTTTAGGCGCTTTTTTCCCATAAAAAGCGCAATTAAATCGGCTTAGGGAAAAAAGCGCGATTTAATCGCGCTTTTAACAACACTGCATAATACATCATTAAATTGACCATTGTCTATATGAACAGTGCCAGTTCCTACAACACTAAGAGATCTATCATCACCAGCATATATATTTTTGGTGTTACAATCATTTAAAGAAGAAAACATGGCTTTGTTTTTGGCCATATGATAAGAAGCTCCAGAACCAATGAGCCACTCATGAGAATTAGAAGAAGAAGATACATTTAGTGCATATCTAGACCGAGATGTTTGACAACCACATGCAAAAAGTGATATTCCTGAAAATGAAGTTGAAGTTGAAGAGTGCTCCAAATGGATGTTATGCTTCTTCATTGCTGCTTCCAAAGCTTCCATCTTCTTAAAGCATTTGGATTCTAAATGGCCATCTCGATTACAAAAGTGGCAATGTCTATCAGTGTTCTTCCCTTTGTTTTTATTTGCCTTATCATTTTGTTGAAATGATTTTTCATTTTGAGGTTGAAATTGCTTAGGACCCTTGTTTGGTTTAGGACCATTCTTTTTAGGATACGACTTCTTAGGATTCTTTGAATTTGGTTGTTGCTAGGCAGCTAAAGCTTTCTTAGAAGAGTTTCCAAGATTAAGAAGACCAAGGTGTAAGAGTTTTTTTGTTCTCTTATTAAAGAATCACAAAAGGAATCAAAAGAAGGGGACTTGTAGGCTTGTCCTTGAGAAATGAAGGCTTCTCTTGTAGAATGGAAGGTGGAAACAAACACATAGTAGGTTGGTCCCAACTTAGTAAGAATAGAATAGATAAGGTTACCATCTTCTTTCTTAACCTTAACACCTTCCAAGAGAAGTCTAAGGGTCTTGAACTTGGATAGAAAATTTTCAATGGAAGAAAAATTATTGGGGTCCAATGTAAGCAACCCATTTTCGAATTGATGGGCTCTAAGTTCATTTTTAATTCCAAAAACTTTAGTGATCTGTTTCATTGCTTCATCAAGAGTATCAAGTTCTGCGATATGGAATCTAAGGTCCGGAGAAATAGACATCCCTATCAACCCACGTGCTTGATCTTGCCTATTCTCCCATTTGGCTGCCTTATCTTCATCTTTCGGTTTGGTTTCTTGGCCTGAGGCTATTCTATAAAGACCTTTACTTCTAAGTAAATCCACAGTGTAGGACCACCATTGGAAGTAGTTGGTGCTGTTAAGAATAACTTGGCATGGACTTTCCATTTTAACAGAAATTGATGTTATAGACGCTGAAACTAAGTGTTCCAATGGAAAGATCTCGAAAGATTAGGCTGATTCAAAAAAACGGCTTTGAAAACGGCTTCCAGATGAAGAAGTTATGGCTTTTTGAAGAAAAGTTGTTGAAGATGCCGACGAAGTGCGGAAATGTGTGGAAATGAATGATAATGTTATATTAAAAAAAAATCTGCCCCCTTTCCAAACTTAATCTAATAAAGTAGCTTTGGACCAAGAAGGACTTGAACTCAAGACCTCTATTCTCATAAAGTAGCTTTGGACAAAGTGAACTAGATTAAAAGGTTAGTAATTTTTGAAAAAGAGGAAAGGGTTTTTTTTCTTTTTTTAGTCACTGAAGCTTTGGGCTGCGTGCTTACTTGAGAAAAGTCTTTTTTCCCTACAAAACAAAAAACACAAAACCCAACACAGACATACAAAAAAAAAACAAACCATACAGCTTGAGGTTAGCTTTAGCCGGAAACTAAATATTTTCCTCAATGTTTCTGATTTTCCGAGATCACACTAAGGCACGGCAGAAAAGAGCATACGCATGAGAAAAATCCTTCCTCTCTGTTTCTGATTTTCCCATATCGCACAAAGTCGCAAGGCAAAGAACATACGCAGAAATGAAAGGTATAGATCTGGTAATAAAAAAATAAAGAGCTAAATAAACCGAAATAAACAGAGAGAAAATAACTAGAAACTGCAAATAAACACTATATACCTCCAGCTCTTAAAAATGACGTAGCTAGGGCTACCAGAAACCTTTCACGTGAAATGAAAGGGGTTCCACACTAGAACAGATGCTCCTAACACAATAGAGCAGTCCTCTCGGCCCGAAAGCAATAAAAAACAGTAGATCTAGGAAACGGCAGTCGGATGCAGTTCTATCGGCTTCAGATTCGGATCACCAACGGATGCGGCCCTCAAATAGCTCCGATACCATGTAGGAATTTACAGGGTAAGTTCCTCAGAAAGAACACCAAAGGACACCGCTCACAAACAGATCACAAATCAATACACCAATATTGTTGATGTGGTTAAAACCCTCAAAGAGGGAAACAGTCCACGGCCTGAGCCAACGCAGCCACTTCAAGCAATTCATTAATAAAAGAATGAAAATTTACATAAGCTTCTCTCATGAATGGTTACCCTACAAATGACCCTCCATGCTCTTTAAATAGAGATCATGGACCAATATGAACCATCAGATCACTACATATCGTGACCGTCAGATTGTAGGTTACAAAAGTACATAGTAAAGAAACACACTTTACCTAACTCTACAATAGACCAGGTTATACTTAACTATTTCCTATGTGTCGGAATATCCTAACAAATTTATGTGCATTCTCATTGCACAAGTTTGGTTTGATATAATAAGATCATTTCAAGTTCTTTTAGCGTGGAGAAACGAAAAATGGATAGTATGGATGATCACATTAGAACAGATTAAATCACCTATTATTTTTCATTCCTAAACCATTTTCACTAAAACAAAAAAACAAAAACAATTCAACATACAAAATATTTGCTAGGAGTTTTAATAGTATTAGCAAAGAAAATGAAACCATGGTCTTTAGAGAAGGTCATAAAATTGTAACATAATTTGATTGGTGTCTGCACAATGACCACCCAGCAACATAGTTTTAAAAACCAGCTGGGCTGAACCTAAGTTGAACGAAACGCTGAAACGTTTTGGAGTTTCTGAAATGGGTACATTTAGAAACGTCACCTCCCAAAAATGGAAACATCAGTCGAAACGTTGGTTGAAACATCAGCCGAAATGTCATAAATGTATATATAAAAAATATATATAAATAAATAAGTGAATACCACATTATCTTTGCAAGAAAAAAGGGAAAAAGACCCATAGATGACAATTTAGAAAGAAAAACAAGTCTATATTAACTCTCATAGATGATTACATGATGGTCGACTTTCGGCCAAGTTTCGGAGTTTCAGATACGGGTACGGCTCGAAACGTCGAGTTCCTAGAAGTTTCGTGCAACATAGGTCTGAACCAAAAACTGGTCAAATTGGCCAGTCAAATGGGCCTAAGTAAGAAACCGGTAGAAAAACCTGGTTGGAGGGCTAGTTTGTACCAGTTAGTACCTAACTTGTACAAACTTGCCCTAACCGGCCAGTTCCAACCCCTAACTAGCTCAGTTAGATCTCACATTTGCGAGGGAGACCGGGACCACCAATGGCAGCTTTTCAGGTGGTTTTGGAGGAAACCCGGGGTTTTTTTCCTTCCAAAACAGCGTAAATCCAACCCTCCCCCTCCTAAACCCTAAACCGAAACAAAAAACCTAACTCTAACCCTAGCAATTCTGGCAATCAATGGTAACGTTAAATTCTTTAATTAAAAGTAACATTTTCTTCATCCTTCTACTTAAATTTCTAACATTACTACAAATTGACTCAAGATGTTTGAGAGTGGTTCCGACCTCATTGGATTTCATAAGAAAAAACTAGAATTTTAGACCTCACTGAAAATCAAACAGGGTTATATTTTTCAAGATTTTAGGATTTGGGGGATTGCAATGTTTCCATTTGCTTTTGTCATGTGTGAGGGTATGGGATTGGCATTTAATCAAGAGCATGAAGCCCTTTATGTACCTTGATGTTGGTGGTATTGATTGTTGAACTCCTCTACAATGGCCTTTAGTTAACTTGTTGTCCCAAAGCTTTCTTAAGGCAAGAGACGTGAAATACGTAATGTATTTTTCTCATATTCCATCTCCCCCATTCTCCTAGATATCCAGTAAGGACCAAAAACGAGGCTTCAATTTTTCAGCTCCACTCTTCTTAAGCAAGGATTGTGGATACAGTTATAACCTCAGGAATACAAATTCTCCCACTTCAAAGTTGTGTTATGTCATCTTCCTATCTACATGTCTTCTAGCAATTATGGGCAACTTGCAAATTCTCTTTAATGTTTTTAAGGATATCCTGATTCTCCTAAATCCAATCTTTGGCTTTGGGTAGGTGCCCTACTATCTCCAAAACCCAATCCCACAAGCGAGAAGGCTTCATACCCATACAAGGCCCTGAAAGGAGTCATACTTGTGGACATATGGTAGGTGGCGTTATAGCAATATTCCCCTAAGTGCATCCACTTAATCCATGCCTTTTGTTGTTCAAACACATAATTACATAAAAACCCTTCCAACCATTTATTCATGATTTCCGTCTGTCCATCAGTCTATGGGTGGTAACTAGTACTGGTTGTTAATTCTATGCAAACCAATCTAAATCATTTTTGCCAAAAAGCACTAAGAAAATGATTATCTTTGTCACTGACAATGGATTTCGGAAGACCATGTAGTCTGAAAACCTCCTTGAAAAATAAATCTGTCACCTGTGATGTTGAATAATCTGATGAAATCATGTAGAAGTGTGCAAATTTTGTTAGCCGGTCTACCACCACATAAATACAATCTTTCTGTTGCACCTTGGGTAGTCCTATAATAAAGTCCATTGATACACTCTCCCACTATTGTTTTGGAATAGGGAGAGGGTGAATGATCCTACTAGGTGAAGGCGTTTTGTTTTATTCTACTGGCACATTGTACATTCATTCACATATCTCAATACATCCTCCTTGAGGCCCTTCCATGAGAACCTCTCTCTTACCTGCCTATAGGTTTTAAAATAACTTGGATGCCTTGCTAGAGGTGTGTCGTGCATAGCTCTAAGGATCTTCTCTTTAAGTCTAGATTCGGGAACCAAATAGATCCTCCCTTTGTAGTAGATAACATCATCCACCATTGTATAACAATCATCTTGTACAATCCCATCCATTACCTCACAAGAAAACCTATTCTTTGAATATTCTACCAAGAGGCTCGCTTTCCAATCTTCGGCAACTTCATTGAGCAAACATGCAGTGGACTTCCTGGAGAGGACATCAGCAACAATATTCTTCTTGCCTTTTATATATTCTATGTTAAAATAAAACACTTGTATTTTACTTACCCACTTTTGTTGCCTTCTGTTCAAATCCTTTTGTTCCAAGAAATACTTCAGACTATTATGATTTGTTCGGACTACGAATTTATCGTCTGCCAACTATTGTCTGAATTCAATCAAGGCATGCATGATTGCAAGCATTTCCTTATCGTATATGGAATAAAGTCTCTCAACATCCTTGAGTTTTCTGCACTTAAATGCTATCAAGTTCTTGTTTAGCATTAAGACTGCACCTATGCCTTCCCTCGATGCATCACATTCCAGCACAAAAGGCTAAGAAAAATATGGAAGAGCAAATACTGGACATGTACTCATGGTCTCCTTCAATTTGTCGAAATCTTTTGTGTAGCTTCCAACCTAAGTTGTATTGATGGTGCACCCAACTATGAAAACCCCTTTACAAAGCACCCGTAGAAGCTGCATAATCCATAGAAGCCTACAACCCTGTAAGATTCTCGGGAGAAGGCCAATCCAGAATGGCTTGGATCTTTTCTTGGAGCACCTGTAACCCTGGCACACTAATCATATGCCCGAATACAAGATCTTCGTCAACCCAAACTCACACTTTGAAGACTTGGCATACAAGGACTATTCCTATGTGATCCCCAAAATGTCCTCCAAGTGACGCAAATGTTCCTCATACGTATGGTTGTAAATCAATAAGTCATCAAAGAATACCAACAAATGTTTACGCAACTGCTTATTGAAAGTATGATTCATGCACAACTAGAAAGTAGCTAGCACATTAGCCAACCCAAATGGCATGACTAAGAACTCATAGTGCCCAAAATGGCATCTAAATGTTGTCTTAGGCACATCTTGCTCTCGGACCCTAATCTGATAGTACTCTGATCGAAGATCTATCTTAGAGAAGAACATTGCCCCATGCAACTCGTCTAACAATTCATCGATCTCTGGGATAGGATACTTGTTTTTGATAGCTTTCTCATTTAAGGCATTGTAATCAATGCACATTTGCATTGTGCCATCTTTCATCCTGACTAATACTACGGAGGATGCAAAGGGGTTGGAGCTGGTGTGACCCATGTCTAGTAAGTTGTAATGCCCCCTAATAATAATAAAAATAATGATAATAAATAAACAAATAATACAATATTAAAATATAAGTAAATAAATAATAAATAATAAATAAAAGATAATGCTAGTAAATAATAAATAAAAGATAATAAAAGTAAATAAATAATAAAGAGAATATAATAATAAATAAATAAAATAGTAAATAATAAACTAGAGTTCTAAATAAATATAAATAAAAGGAAACTATAAAAATAGTAAGAATAAGTAAAGTTAACAAAAAGTAAAAAGGAATAAAATAAAAAAAAGTTAAATTAAGAGAAATATTAAATTAAGTAAAACTTAAAATAAAGAAATACAAGTTGGCATGTTGACAAATGGAATGTGTGCATGCGAATCCCTTTTCATTTTTTGGTCTATTTAATGGACAATGAAGAGGATGAGATTCATCCATTCTTTCATCCATTTTCTTGGGAGAAAAGTGTTGTGAGACAAAGGATTCCTTCGCAGTGGTATGTTAATTTGAGGCTCCAAGGGTGGTTAGTTGTAGAAAGATTATGCGCAGCTGAGCCTATAATGTGGTGGAGAGTCACCCCCAAAACTTTGTTGCGGTTAGCGAGATTCAAATAGCATTCAGCTCTGAAATCACAAGTACGGAATATCATCACTACAAATAAGTTGTCTCTACTCATGTTTCGAAATTCTATGCCAATTAGTTGAATGGTTGTTTGTTGATTGTAAATCGCATAATTGATCTGATTAGTTGTATATTTAAATTGTGGGTTGTTACATATAGTATCAAAGCAAAGTTACACCTCATGAAGCCTATAAACCCTTATCATGCTCTCTATAGTGTTATGGAGTTTTGAATTTAGTTGAATAAAAACATTAAAAATTCCCACCAAATAAAGGTTCATCTATTCAAAATTAATTAGCTTTATTGCCGAGAGGAAAAAGTAATATATATCTGAAAATTTAATTGAATATATTTTAATTAAAAAAAAGGGTTAATTTGAGACAAATCTATAACAAAGAAGTAGAAATATCTTGGTTTTGACATGCATGTTTAGATATAAATATTTTATATATTATTTAGTTATTAAATTATACATGTAATTTGATGTAAGTAACAACCCAATTGATAGAAATCGAAATAATAGAAAGAAGACTTGTTTTGTAGGAGAATGTAGGATAGGTACTCCAAACATATTTTTAAAAATCTATTTCATGCGATGAGAAAAGGAGAATCCAATGACATTTTTTGTGATTTCTTGTGATTTCTTTCGTTGTTTATATAGTTGAGATCTCTTTCGTTGTATATGTGGTTGAGAGAAAATCACAATATGATATGTTGATGCCATAACTCAAACCTCTTATGTAACTCAAAAGAAACTATATCTTTTCTTTCTTCTAAACGGTTTGACAATGAAATTCAACGTTGGTCCTACTAGAACCGTAACAAAAATGGAGATTGAATGAGAACTAAATATTTCATGGGCAAAAATAAAATAATTTTCCAATGATCAAATAACATAAAATACTAATTTATGTTGAATCCGCGGTGATCTACTTTCCTCCGTAGCCGTGTCTAACCTTCCTTTTGTTGAATTGATTGTTATTATAAACTATTTTTTACACTGAGATTTTGTGCGATAAGAACGATATTCTTTAATTATGTTATAAGATTATGCAATTATATATTAAAATATTTATCAAGCTACAACTGCATTGGTCAATGCTAAAATGTAATTAAAATGTTTTCCAGAAAATTGTATAATAAAATAAACTATAACTTAACTCAGATATTTTAGTTCGTTATCAAAATAGTATAATAAAATAAACTATAACTTAACTCAGATATTTTAGTTCGTTATCAAAATAGAAAGAGAAAAAAGTATGAAAAATAAATTATTCTTTTGTTCTTCTCCCTCGCTAACGTTGAGAAATTAGAGAGTACGGGTATGAAAGCGTGATTCTATAGATAGGTTGAATATAGAAAATGTAATTGAAGTACAAAATTTGTATGCATATATTAATAATAGAGTTTTTGCATTAATAGTAAATATAATATTTATATATTAATATATAAAATAATTAAAAGTGTATTATTGATATAAATAAATTTTTAATATATTTAGTGATTAAGTTTAAAAAACAATTTATATGAATTAATTTAAAATTATGATAGGGAATAAGGAACCATATTTCTTGTCCACGGGGTCTTGGATAGATGGTGATCGGGTGCTTTGTTAAGGCACTCTTTGATGTGAAGTCACCAGTTCAATTCCCCGCCCCAATCGGGCTGAATATTAGACATAATGGTGATGTAGTCCTACCAAGCTTACAAAAAAAAGGAACCATATTTCTTATATGGGTATGTATAATACTACATATAGTTGTTGAGCTTGAACATATTCTTATAAAGGTTACTTGTGAGGTCTAGTTTTGGGGAAAATAAATAGTAAACACATTTTTAGGATAAATAGTAAACATAGTGTAAAGATGATTTTTATAAACAAAAATAATTTTATGGGGATAGTGATTTATTTGGTTAGAATATTGTTTGGAGTCTTTGCTTAATGATTTTTTATGAATATCCCTTTGACCATCAAGGATGATATACAACAAAGGAGAAGGGATAATGGTAGGTGAACACATGTAAATCTTAAAAAAAAATAAAAAAATTATGAAACATTTGAATCATGTCTTATCGCTTAAATTTTATTGATACATCTAAATCATACACTATGATTTCAGTTATGGTTTTATGTCATGTCCCTTCCCAAAAGAATTTGTAACAGGTTTTGTCTCTACACAATTTTGTACAATTTTGCTAAGGAAAAGGACCCAAGCAATTTCGACTTAGGAACTTAGGAGAAATACGACCAGATTATTTTGCTAGTGGAAGGTGGGGGCCACCCACGTGGGAAAGCGTATTGGGCAATTCGAATTGCCTTGGAGGGAATTCGTATAGTTGTTGGAGGGGCCCACATGAGGCAAAGGGAGGCCCATGAAGTCATAAGGAGGAAGAGCTCCTCACTTGGGGCATCATTCATTCTTGCATATCGAAAATCACTTGATTGTTTGCTCGAGCTGCTTAGCCGAGTCAACTGGTTGTTCAGCCACGAATCTCTCAAGCGGGAGATTCAACCTTACCTTTGGGGGACTATGAGTGCCACCCTAGGAAGGCAGTTTCATAGCATCTTGAGGAGCACCAGGGAGTATTCACAGCCAGCCCATTCAGTCATCATCCAACAGTGCGTATTTCTGGGCCAACAGATAGGGAACACACAGTTGAGGATAGAGCTTCATTGGGCCAGCCATTAGCTGGAGGAACCAGGAGATTCAAAGGACATCATTGGGTCAGCACTTGGGAGGAGTTTTGGAGCAAGTGAGTGCAGCAAACAGGCAGTTCGAATTCTAGCCTTGGAGGACAGTGCAGAGGGCCAGTCTGGGCATCACGTGGGTCTTGAGGGAAAGAGCCACAGCACTGGAATCACAGTTGGGAAGGAAGGAAATTCATAGGAGGACTCATCCCAGTGATTTGGGGTAGTTTTTGGGAGTTTTCCCAGCTTCACTCAGGCAGGCTGAGTTTACCAGTTGCAGCAGAGGTTGGGCTCCTTGGGGGTCGAATTTCAGAAGTCTGAACTAGGCCAAACCCTTCCTGGGTTTTGGTGGGTTTTGGCTGAGGATCCGAGAGTTGAAGTCTTATAATTTTCTGAGCACGGGAAGTAGTGATTCCAGCCTTTTGGTTCCAGCAGACAGCGCAGTTTCTGGGCAACGCAGTTCAGTTCTAGTGCAGCAGTTGGGCAACCTTCAAATCAGCATTTGCTCACCTAGGTTTTGTCATGCTTGTCCTTAGAGACAAGCCCAGGTGCACCATTCCATTTACCATTGTATTTTCCCTTGATGATTTAATAAAATGGCTCAGCAGTTCTCTATTTCCAGCGTTTTCATGGGTGCCTGATGTGTATTTCGCATTTCTGATTGTTGGATTGTTTGCTTGCTTTGTTTATCACTTAATTTCCTGTTTGGGAACATTACAGTGGTATCAAAGCCTAGGTCTTGGCTCAGCTGTGGGGAGTTTCTCCTATGAGAGAAGGGGACCAGCAAAATATTACATACAGGAGGCAGAGGTACCAGAGCAGAGAAAGAGAACTAGAAATCACTCCAGACACTAAGGATAGGGGGAAGGTAGTAGTAGCGGAGGAAGATATGGGAGAGCCCAAGAGCAGGGAGGAGATGGCTTTTGACAACCTCTTGAAGGCTTTGAATGATCTAGCAAAGGGGTAGAAAGAGATGCTAGAGGAGATTAAAATGCAGAACCGAGAGAGAACCACCCCTAGGGGATTCTTATTTGGGGAAACTTCTGGAGCCTCTCAACAATTCGATCACCCTTCACCTGCAGCACAACCTCCATCAGCGAGTGGGCCAACTCGAGCCACACTGCCCTCTTTCGTGCCTGTGGCACAGATTGAACCAGCAAGGACTGAAGACCCTTCACAGATGGGAGAACACTTTAGAGAATGGCAGTCTATGGGTGCAGACTTCAGGGAAGCACTCTCTTTCAAAGATTTCTGCAAGCTCAAGTAGAATGAGAAGAGCAAGGGCTATGGAGGACAAGGCACGCAGAGCTATGAGTTGCAGAAAACAATAGGGAGGATGTACTTCCCTACACTCGATGGCACTACCAAGTGCATGTTAGTCTTTGGTAGCATCGGAAGTGCTCTAGCCTTGAAAATTGGGGGAGAGGCTAAGGCACATGAGTACTAAAGAACTCAGAATCCATTTGGTGAAATTCCACGCAGATTGTATTTTATTAAAATAATTAATATTTTTAATGGGGTTTCTAAGTCTAAACTTAGGAAAATTAAAATATTAATGGGTATTAATCAAAATATGGGTGAGAATGATCTAGAAGGCAGATCAGAGTCATGTTTTAATCTTAGCCATTGATTAAAGACTTAATCTCCGCCATTGATTACAGACTTAATCTTGGCTGTTGAAGACTCAACGGGAAAAGTATAAAATGGAGGTTTGGGGTTCATTTGGAAACACACATAGAGATTGAGGAAATCGATATTCTAAGGTGAGAAGTTCTCAAGAGGAAAATCGATTAGGGAGATCTTGCAGCTGAGGGGCAGAGAGAATCTAAGAGAAGAGCTTTCTGAAAAATACAGAACAGCGAGGCGGAGAGAGCTTGCAAAGAGGCAGCACAGTAGCTGGGAGAGCTAACGCAAAAATTTCCCAGTCACAAAAAATCCAAAACTGCCGCAACAGTCGAAACTGCGGAGAACTATCGGAACTACCGGGAACTACCGGAACAGCTGGGAGAGCTGACGTAGAGGCAGCGCAGTAGCCAGGAGAGCTGACGCAGAAAAGTTGCTTGTCACGCAGAATCCAGCACTGTCGGAACTGTCGGGAACTGTCGAATCTACTGGAAACTGCCTGGAACAGCCGGGAGAGATGACGCAGAGTGCAGAGAAGCTGACGCAGAGCCAACACAGAAATAGTCAGGGTTAGCCAGTCTTATGCTGGATCAGCTAGAATTTTGCTGGGTGAAGTGAGGTAAAACTCACTCAGATTTTCCGCCAGTGTTCTCTCTCAAAAGGATTGCTAGATGAGCATCCTAGATATGTATTCAGATATTTCTCTTGCATAATAATAAACCCTCAGAACTGCTGTACCGGTTTTCCAACATTGGGTCTTTCCATGGACTATTGTGTCCAAAAATAAGTGTGTCCTATGTATCTTGTTCTTTGCTCTGTTTTTTGTTTCATGAGATCAAATATTTAATATGTGTAGGCTGCAGAAGTAATTTGCTTCAGTATTCAAAAGAATAACTTGGTTATTGTATATTAAAAAATCAAATAGGTTGTAATGTCCCAAATCAGAATGTTTTTGGAACATCACTTCATATAAAACTATCATGCATTTACCAGAAGATTGCCATGTAAAACCCAAACCATAAAATCATAAATTGCATAAAATCTCATTAAAAATCACAACACGAGGAACAATGAGAAATGCAGCAACCAAAATCCATCTTTATTATATATAGAATCTAGATAGATGCCAATACAATAGTTGGGGATGACCCTCTGGTCTCCAAATTGAAACAAAAAACAATCACTACACCTGTGTATTCTGAAGGAATCCACCAAGGGGAGATGGGTGCTCGCCCAATCTCTCTATATCACCCGAGGGTTTTCATCCTGTGGCTACCAATGGAGTAGAGAACCGGGTCCTCAACCAAGATGTCCTCCAATGGTCTCCTCCTCCTCTTTTATAGATTTGATGGAATCATCTAGAAACTTCTATTCTATTATTATTTTACGCATGGAACAATTTTCCGTCTTTTATTTCAGTTAAAATATTCTTTTTAATGTGGGAAAATGATAAATTAGCCATCATGTCTCCCCAGTTCACTGAAACTCTCATCTAACTATCCCATCATGTAGATTTTCTCGTTCTGGTTCCAACAAGCTATTACACTAAGGTGTTCAGCCACGTATTCCTCCCAGAATGACACCTTAAGTGTAATTAATTGAGTCAAGCCCACTAATAACTCATTTTTCTGAAAGTTGTCGGAATGCGCCGGAACGAAAGGCAAATTGTGCAGATGATAGAATATACCAAGCGAATGTCATTGGACCTCATAGAAACTCCTCAAAACTCCATCGGGACCCCTGATAACATAACCTGCTCATCGGACTTGGCCATCCCCTGCTTTCGAAATCCACCCAGTTGTACTATGAAGAAGAATAAAAATGGGGACATGACAGTCCTTATGCCCCAAGATTGCTTGCCCTCAAGCAATCCAAACATGTGGAAAAATCCGGTGGCCCAACGCAACTAAGACCCAATGCCTAGATCCCATACGAACCACAAGTCCACGTCACGCCTCCAAGCTATCGAAACATGACTGGATCCTCCAATACCTGGATCCCATGTCTGTCTCTAACTCAACCTGCTACTAGTAGATCCACCTGGATCCCAATGCCACCAAGAAGGAGCATCAATGCTCCATGGCTCCTGCTGTGCTATAGCTCCAGTTGTGAATGTTGCCCCACCAACTGTGTACCAGCTCATCACTTCTCTCCAATCCAACTCTCGGCATAAACCAAGGTCAATCTCATCATGTTGATGTTGTGCTGAGATACTGATGAGTGGCCAGCCTACATCTTGCTGCCAACTAAAGCATGTAACATCCCTCACCTCTAAGGGCTCCGGCAATACAATGCCTCTAACTAAAAATGATACTCCATCAGTAGGGTACCAGCTCATGATCTCTCGCCAATCCAATGCATGGATTCTTGTGCAAGGAATACATCTGCTATGCTGATACTGATCCATGCTCAACTCCTGATGCTCCACTTGGACAATCAAAACATGTCCAAGAAATCCTGCCTCTCTCCCTCTAATGGGAAAAAGTGGGCAAACTGTGCTGCAAGCCTTGTCTATGAACTCCTGGAGAGGGTTGCTACCTGAATATGTTGCAGCTTTGCTAGCTGCCACCATATCTGTTTGCACCTCATCAATGGGTAGACCCAAAGATGGATGCACCACCATCTCCAACAACTCTTGCCGCCTACTAGCCTCCTACAAAACTACCTCGTCAACCTCCAACACCTCCTGAGGACAAATGTCTGCAAATACTACCTCCTTGGAGGCTGCCTACACATCTATCTGTGCCACTCCAATGGTTGGCCCCACAGGTGTCTGCTCATCCTCCACCATGGGCTTAACGTGAGCCACTAGCTGACTCTACAAAAGCGGCCCATCCCACACACTAGGTGTGTCATCCGTCTCCCGCTCCCTATGCTGAATCACCAGTCACTCATCTGCTCCCGAGTCTCCTTCCCTCCTAGGAACAATCAGTTGCTTGTCATACTCCTCTGGGCTACTGACATCAACTCCACATGGCTGCTTGTGCTCCTCAGGGGTATCATCGTGTGAATCCATGGACTCGTTCAAAGAAGAGTCCTCACCATGAAAGTCGGAAGGAATCTCCTCCTGCTCTACCTCTATCATCTCCCCAACGTCACTCAAGCATGAGTGGTCAGGTCCCCAAGCTCCCCTCCAAATGAAGCAAAGTCCCTTCCTCCTTAGCTCGTTTCTACTACATGATCCACCAAACCTGAGTAGCTCCTCCCTAGTCAATTGTCTCCTGAGTAGCCCAATGTTCTGCTCAACCAACCTGTCAACTAGCTCATAAGTAGCAGGTGAGACCCACTGCTCTCTCCTCCAAACAGAGAACAATCGAGACTGCAACCCCTGGCAAATGGCATCACAGCCTCTCATATACGATGACAAGACAAACTACATGTGTGCTATGACTGTGTCAGAATGATGTTTCCTATTGTTGAAGAAGCATTGGAACATCTGTAAGATCATACCATCGTACTCAAGATCAAACATGATTTCATAAGTCCTAGTCATGGCCACAACTCCTAAGATCTCAAGCTTCTTCCCAAAGGTAGAGCCTGTATTGTTGTTCAAGTCTCGGAAAGTTTCTATCGTTAGTCTGAAAACTCTCCTCATCACATCATCATTGTAAGGAGCTATAGGGGCGGTCAAGTCTCATGATGTTACTGAGACAAGAAGCAACTGGAAGTCTAACCCCTTCACAAAGTTCCTCCAAGAACTTGTGTTGTATGAGAGCAGGCATAACTGGTTTTAGAGCCCAAATTAGTCTTTTCCCTTCTGATTGGCTCACTTTGGAAAAGAGGGCATCAAGTTCATCAAGTTTGAAGAGAACTTTCCATGTGACCCTCGTGTGTTTCAAATTTGTCCCAAGTGCAAAGTTTTTGTGTCCTATTTCTTGTCCCTTCTACACATCTCTTGGTTGTTTTTTCTGAAGAATGACATAGACCCCTCTTGAGAAAGGTTTGCTAATCTGTTAGGGTTGTTGATCTATAGAAGCATTGTAGTTTGAGGCATCAACGGTGGTACTGTTGTGTTGTTTTATGAGGTGTCTTAAAAACTCCATCATATAGTAGCACTACTAGCACCCTGGACCCTACGTTGCTTCAATTACTTCCTTCAAGTAGTGATGCAATATGATGAAACTGTCTCAAAATTCCCCCCCATGAATCTATTACCTTTGTCTTTTCTGAGTTAATGGTGTATTCCTTTAGTCAATAGTCCATCCAAAACTTCATTTGCAGCTACTGTAGGTTTGAGTGTATTGTTTGATTTGATTTTTCAAGTACAGTGACCCAAATAAGATGTTAGATCTCAAATTTCAGAATTTAATCATTAACCAGATCTTCACAAAACAAAATAACGCACTGATTAACAATGCAACCCATTCCAGCACTGTTACTCGAGAACAATTTTCAATACATATAGGGTCTCTCTGTCTAACCACTGCAATTAGCAAATTTAGCAAAAATACGACATTGTGGAATAAATATGGTACCTGGGACCTTCCGATGCTTAATCATGCATCATCAGCCTTGGCACTATCTTTTGTTGAGTTGCAGATAACTTGTGCAAGAGAGGACGTGGATCTGCTGGAAAGGTATACGCATAGCCACATTGCCTTCAAACCATTCACACTTCTATCTCTGAGAAATGATGTGTAGCTACAGGTGTCACGACGCTCAGTTACAAATTCAATCCATTTCAACCTGACTAGTGATACGGCTGTGCACGATGTCTTCATCATTCAACGCCATCAAACTGCTCGGTCAACACCATCCCACTAGCTGTCATCGCCCATCATTCTTGAAACTAATCGCATTATTCAATCCGTTATGCGCACTGCCTCCCTCGAGACTATAATCCAACCCTCAAATGTACTTTACAGCACACCATTTAAGCTTGTTGATCAGCACTTAATTAAGCTTCACCAACCAATGTTAGCTCACGACTAGACCCAAACTATTAATTCGTCCATCATAAGATCGACCACGGCTTCAACATTCATCATCGTTGCTCAAGACTGCATGTGCGGCTTTAGGGATGTCAAATCGGCCTAACAATCTGTCTCGCAGACTACTCGATTACCTTTGGCAGGGTGTCTCCACTACAGATGCTCGCTCCACCTATTCGCTGCGACTTGGTCACCATCCTACGCCCATGAATTGGGCTTTATTTGACCTTTGCAAAAACCCGAACACAAAAAAAAAAAAAAAAATTAAAATTGCGCTGAGTCCTCCCAGACAGCAAATTAAAGAGAATTCTGCTTTGTCTTTGCTGATGGGGTCTGTCGATTAATCGCTATGCGGTCAACTGACGTGCTCTCGGCTTCTTGGCTTCAACAGGTGAGACTCATTATATCCAAAGCTCGTCCTCAAGCAGTCGTTGTTTGATTCAGCCACCGCTCCGTGCGATTTGATTTAACTCGCAGAGTCGCAACAATTCTAATCTGGCACAAGAAATATGGATAGGCCCGACAGCTTTGCGGAGTTATAACGTGCGGCCTTCAACAATCGATCAAATCAACGTTGAATTGCTTGGTTCATCGTTGATCAAGCAACGCCAACCATGCTCTACAATTCTGCTAACGCGGTCATCGCTTTAGATGACAAGGGCAATACGACTGTTGGATTGGTCTAGTGATGCTTGGCGAATGACAGCTTGGCTTGTATGAATTTCTGATACGGGTGGTCTTACTCCTTGAATATGGCCTCGTCTCTCTATGTCTCGAGTGGATTGATACATGGCCCCACAACGATCATCAAATCAATCGCACTATGATTCATACATAGGTTACGCAGCCCAAATCATACTCTTCACTCAGGTGCATATTTCCACTAAATGTGGTTCAGATTCTTGTCGGCCATTCCTTTGCAGCAGCGTTAGACTGTCCACGAGGCACAAGTTTATTGTTCCGAGCAATACCAGGTTATTTTCTATCCACACGATAGCCCTGACTACGGTGGTACCCACCGCCAAATGGACCACAAGAAAGAGAAGAGTGGATCAATCAAAACTTCACAACTTGGCTCTATGACACTGTCTCCTCAAGTGCAAATAAGGATAAAATTATAATCGGACCTTGGAGGTTCGAGCTCTTACGGCGGCTCAAATGTTATGACCCAAATCGACTTGTGCTCAGCATTCTCTGTATCGATTTTCTCTAGTAGCCATTTCTGCTGCTTGGACCCAATCAATAATTAACTTTAGCCTTCTATTCAGGAAATCAACCACCTTGAAAAAGGATCAGGCAGCTAAAAGTTGCAATTGGAAACTGAGAAACCCACAGGCTAAGCCAAGACCAAGGCTCTGATACCACTGTAATGTTCTAAAATCAGAAATTTTTGGAACAAGCACTTCATAAAAAATATCATGCATTTACCAAAAAATTGACATGGAAAACCCAAACCATAAATTTATAAATTGCGTAAAATCTCATTAAAAATCACAACACTAGGAACAATGAGAAATGCAGCAACCAAAATCCAGCTTTATTATATATAGTTAGATGCCAATACAATCACTAGGGATGACCCTCTGATCTCCAAACTGAAACAAAAAACAATCACTACACCTGTGGATTCTAAATGAATCCACCAAGGGGAGATGGGTGCTTGCTCAATCTCTCTATATCACTTGAGGATTTTCGTCCTGGGGCTACCAATGGAGGAGAAAATCGGGTCTTCAACCTCTCATACAAGAAACAATATCAAAACCAAGATGTCCTCCAATGGTCTTCTCCTCCTCTTTTATAGATTTGATGGACTCATCTAGAACCTTCTATTTTATTATTATTTTAATCATGGAGCACTTTTCCCTCTTTTATTTCAATTAAAATATTCTTTTTAATGTGGGAAAATGGTAAATTGGCCATCATGTCTCCCCAGGTCACTGAAACTCTCATCTAACCATCCCATCATGTAGATCTTCTCGTTCTGGTTCCAACGAGCTATTACACTAAGGTGTTCGCCCATGTATTCTTCCCGGAATGCGACCTTAAGCGTAATTAATTGAGTCAAGCCCACTAATAACTCACTTTTCTTAAAGTTGTCGGAATGAGCCAGAATGAAAGGCAAACTGTGCAGATGATGGAATATAAGCAAATGTCGTTGAACCTTGTAGAAACTCCTCAAAACTCCATCGGGACCCCTGCTGACATAAACTGCTCCACAGACCTGGCCATCCCCTGCCTTCAAAATCCACCCTGGTTGTACTATGAAGAAGAATAAAAATGGCGACATGACATAGGTGAAGTAGATTCAGATTTGCTGCAATAAGGGTTCCTTCAAGTCTAGGAATTTTCAGATGGTATCAAAGCGTTGATTTTGAAACAGGAAGAGCAGACCCAGCGTTGAACAGTGAGGCCGAAAGCTACACTTGGCAGCAGTTCAAATCCCCTTGGAGGGATTGCATAGTCCTTGCCAGAACGCTGATCCGAGAAAATCTCTCTTTGAGTGAGTCGACAAATAGGTACAATTTCCAACTCGTGAGCTTGCAGAGGCAAAGGGAGTGAGGCAGAACCTCAGCACAGTGCTAGAAGGGCGCAGTTTTTGTCAAGGCAAAAATCCGGTGGAAAAGAACGAAGACACATAGTAGGGGAATTTTCTCCTCAAAGAACTTTCTACCAGAAAGTTCGAATTTCTCACTTGCTGGGCAGTTGTGCTAAGCAGTGACTAGAGGAGTCAGTTCGACAGTTGGGTGAGATGGCATCGCATGGGCTTAGAGATCAGGACAGGTTGGATGGAGCCTCCAACTATGTCATATGGAAGACCAGAATCTTAGTTTTTCTAAAGGAATACGATCTCGAGGCCTACGTCAAAAGTGTTGTGGTTGTTCCTGTTGACAACGATCAGAAGAAGAAATACAAGGCTGAGCAGGGGAAGGCAAAGAGGTTGATTCTCGATGGAGTTCGAGATCATGTGGTCTCACACTTGCAGGGCAAGGATACAGCTCGGGAGATGTGGGAAGCCTTGTCTTCTCTGTATGAAGGCTCTTCCGAACAGCAGAAGATGTATTTGGAGCAGAAGTTGCAGCGAACTTCGATGCAGAAAGGAGAAGGGGTGAACCTCTATCTTCAACGTCTTCAGGACACTAGAGACAAGCTTGCTGCAGTGGCGTCCACTCCTCAACCAACCGCGATGGTGAGGATAGCCCTAAATGGAGTCTCGGATGAATGGCTAGATTTTGTCCAAAGCATATTGGGCAGAGAAAAACTACCTTCATGGGAGGAGACGTGGGCGGCTCTTCAACAGATGTTAAAGAGGGACCTAGCGAAGGTCAACCTCAGTGGCAGCAATGGGAGTGGCTCAAAGACGAAGGAGGAGGAAAACGCAGCTCTAGCATTGAAGGGAAAGCAAAAACAGAAGCGGAAGGATATTTCAAAGGTGAAATGTTTCAGATGTGGCGAGTTGGGTCACTTTTCCTCTCAGTGTCCTTTGAAGCAAAAGGATAAGGACGAGAAGCATGATCCTATAGTTGCAACCGCAAAGATTGACGAGGAAGAGTATGCCATGAGTGCCCATGCATCTCCAAGAGGGAGATGGGGCGATATTGAGCTGTAGTCGGGAGGACTGAATGTGGGCAAGATGCTTGAGGAGTCCACCTATTGGATCAATTCCTTGCTAGGGAAGCCCAAGATTCAGTGGTAGCGAGATGGACTTAGTGTCAGAGGATGCAGTGGATTGTTTAGAAGACAAATGTAGTGGCTTGGGACCAAAGACTAATCAGTGCAGAGCAAGGTTGGCAACAATGCAGTTGTCAGAGTGCAGGAATCAGCAGCAACACAGAAGATTCAGAGGGTCAGAATCAACACCATTCAGATTCCAACATTCATTGTATTATGTTGAACATAGTTAAGTTCAACTAATTATGGATGTTTTTCAGTTGCTTCTCTCAGCGACTGAGTTACGGTACGGATGTAGTGTTAGCAGCGACAATGCTAGCAACATAGCAGATGCAGCGTTTGGGAGGGAGTTGTAGTACAGATGCAGCAGTGGCAGTAGCAGTGTCATGGGCAGCAGTACAGTAGCAGCAGCAATAGCACAGTGTTGGTGGCAGCAACAGTGCGGAAAGGGAGATGCTTCAAAAACAAAGCAGCATGCAGTTGGGCATTGTTGCTAGAGCACTTTCCTCGCTAAAGAAACCAGAAACTGTTTGGTGAAATTCCACCTAGATTGTATTTTATAAAAATAATTAATATTTTTAATGGGGTTCCTAAGTCTAAACTTAGAAAAATTAAAATATTAATGGGTATTAATCAAAATATGGGTGAGATTGATCTAGAAGGCGGATCAAGTCATGTTTCAATCTTAGTCGTTGATTAGAGACTTAATCTCAGTCGTTGAAGACTCAACAAGAAAAATATAAAATGGAAGCTTGGGGTTCATTAGGAAACACACACAAAGAGACTGAGGAAATCGATTTTCATGGTGAGAAGTTCTTAGGAGGAAAATCGATTAGAGAGATCTTGAAACTGAGGGGCAAAGAGAATCCGAGAGAAGGACTTTCCGGAAAATACAGAACAGAGAGGCAGAGAGAGCTTGCAGAGAGGTAGCGCAGTAGCCTGGAGAGCTGACACAGAAAAGCTGCCTATCACGCAGAATTCAGAACTGTCGGAACAGCCGAAACTGTCAGGAATTGTCGGGAACCATTGGACCTCTCAGGAACTGCCAGAACAGCCGGGAGAGTTGATGTAGAGGCAGCGCAGTAGCTGGGAGAGTTGACGTAGAAAAGTTGCCTGTCACGCAAAATCCAAAACTGTTGGAACTGTTGGAACTGTCGGGAACTGCCAGAACTGCCAGAACAGCCGAGAGAGCTGACACAGAGAGCAAAGAAGGTGACGCAACGCTGAGGCAGAGCCAACACAGAAATAGTCGAGGTTAGCTAGTCTTGTGCTAGATCAGCCGAAATTTTGCTGGGTGAAGTGAGGTAAAACTCACTTAGATTTTCCTCCAGCATTTTCTTTGTAAAAGATTGCTAGATGAGCATCCTAGATATGTATTCAGATATTTCTCCTACATAATAATAAACCCTCAGAACTGTTGCACCGGTTTTCCCGCGTTGGGTTTTTTAGGGGACTATTGTGTCCAAAAATAAGTGTGTCCTATGGATCTTGTTCTTTGCTCTATTTTCTGTTTCATGAGATCAAATATTTAATAAGTGTAGGTTGCATAGGAAATTTGCTTTAGTATTCAGAAGAATAACTTGGTTAATGTATATTAAAAAATCAAGTAGGTGAAGTAGATTCAGATTTGTTGCAGTAAGGGTTCCTTCGAGTCTAGGAATTTTCATAGGGCACTGCTCAGGCTTGAGGTTGAGAAGATGGACACGTAATTCCATCTTAATCGAATGACAAAGTTGGAAGCCATCAGGACAGCCATGCTGCACATGGAGGGGGAAGCTCACGACTTGTGGTTTCATGGCTTGGCCACCTTGGGGCATGCCAATGTGGCTCCATATGAGGATTTCACCATGAGGGTGGTGGAGCACTTTGACGAGAGGGATCCAGAGGCTCATTTCAGGGAGCTAACCCAACTTCACCAAACAAGCAACCCAGAGCAGTACATGTCAGAGTTCTGAGAGTTTCAATGGTGGTGTCAGATCTATCAGATCCTCAGAGGGTATACACCTTCATAGATAGCTTACTCGAGCCCCTACATGGACTGGCGAAGTCACATAGACCCTCCACGCTGCAGGAAGCAGTTATGTGCACCACGGATTTGCATGGGGCCATCCCCAAGACACGAGCACCCCTTTTCCCCAAAAGGGGCATGACAATATACCCCCACCTCAGAAAACCACCTAAGGACGGGGGCAGCGAGCTAATGAGACACAAAAGGACCTCAGGAGGAGGAAGTTGTGCTTTACTTGTCGGAAGCCCTGGGCACCAGGCCATCGGTGCACTGTTGGTAAAGCACATTACATTGAGGTCTTTTCAGACAGTGACCAGGAGGATGAGGTGGAGCAAGAGTGTGGTATGGGAGACGGTGAGAGTCTGGCAGAGAGGGGACCACCACCACCACCTCCACAGGGAGGGGCATCCTTTACCCCATCCGAGGGAGTCCTTGCTTCTTTATGTGGGGTCCCCAAATTTCTGACATTGAGGATCAGAGGCACTATACAGGGGCAGCGGCTGTCAATCTTAGTTGACAGTGGGGCTACCAACAACTTCATAGATGCTCAGTTGGTTCAAAGGAGGGGCATCACCATGACCGAGTTTGAGGGCTTTTCAGTCTTGGTACCAGGTGACCGTACCATGCAGTGCACTCGGTAGGTGCCCGCTTTAACAGTTGTTATGGGGAACTACTTTATGATGTTGAAATTTGGTACCGAAGGACAGGTGGTTCCCTTAGGCTTTGATCTTTGGCCTAGGAAAAAGTGTCCAAAAGAATTTAATTTTTCTCCTAAAGTGACGTTATAATTTTATAAAGTTAAATCTAATTTAAAAGTGACTTTAAGTGATAAAGTTACTAAGTCTAATTTTAAAGTGACTTTTATAAAGTCAATGAAAAATTAGAAAGGAAAAGTGACTTTGGAAATAAATGACTAAGTGGGTCTTTATTAAAGTGGGGTGAATTAAAAAATAAAAAGTGAGATTTAAATGAGCATTTAATCTCAGCGATTGATCTAAATCTATTTCAGCCATTGGATTTAGAGATCACTCAAAAGTCACTTGGGTCACCCAAAAGTCATTTGGAGTTATATTAAGGGAGGAAAAAGAGGAAAAGATCACATTCGATTCAATTCTTTCATGAGCAGATTGGGAGAAGGAGAGCAAGAGAGCAAGAGAGATTTCTGAGCAGGGAGGAGAAGGAGACAACAGCAGTTGAGCAGATTTGTACAGCTGATTCAGCACACAGTGAAAGGCAGATTTTGGCATGATTTTTGAGGAGAGGTTTGCACAAAAATCGAGGAGCAGTTTGCTGGTTTTTCTGCACGCAAAACGAGGACCATACAGCAGCATTTAATGTTGAAAGTGGGCACGAAAATCGAGGAGACCGTACAGCACTTATTGCTGTCCTGTTTGCTGTAATTTCCAGTTTGCTGTGAAGCATGGGAAAAGAGATAAGTTGTAAATTTGCTTGCTGATTTTTTGCTGAAAATTTCTCACTGTAAAGGGCAATTTTCAGAAATAAAGAAGCTCTCAAACTGGTTTTCCCCAAGAGTTGTAGGGGTTTTTCCAAGGTCACATTGACCAAAAATCTTAGTGTTTAAATGTGTTTTAATGGCTGTTTATTACTGCTGATTTTTATTTCTGCAATTTCCAGCATTCTGTAAAATTTCCAGAATTTGTGTTTTCAGCAAATTTATTTTTTTTCAGCTTGTTAAATGTATGGTCATAGGAAAGGGCATTTAACTATATGGGAGAAATAAGGAGAAACTGAAAACCGGGGTGGGAAAACAGAAATTTCTACATGGTATCAGAGGTTGAGTGCTGAAGGGCAGTTTGGGACAGCAAAAGGAAAAATTACAGTTGCTGATTTTTCACTCAGAAAATTCCAGCACGCTGATTTTTTCATAAACAGCAGTTTTATCTTTCTACAGCAGTGCTATTTTTCAGTTTTAGGACAGCAGGATGTCATTGGGATTGAGGGTGGAGGATAGGCTGAATGGGCATATAAATTACAGCGTTTGGAAGGAGAGAATGCAGAGTATCTTTGAGGAGGCAGAAGTCTGAGATATCATGGTGCATACCACACAGAACCCTGTTGTTGTGCCTACTGATGCTACTCAGTTGACAGCTTATAATAAAAAGAACAACAAGGGTAAGAGGCCGATTCTAGACGGAATCAAAGACCATTGCATTCCTCATGTGAGAGGAAAGAGCAATGCCCATGAGATGTGGACAGCATTGTCCAATCTCTACCATTGCTGAAGGGGTGACGCTCTCCCCAGAGGGTTTGACGTTGGGTTGACGCAGAGACTGCGCAGAGGCAGCGAGAGACAGTCAGGGGCAGTCATTCAGGGGTTGGATCAACGAGGATTTCCAGTGATAGTGTGAGGTAATCTCACAAGTCTCTCTGTCAATGATATTCTTTGTAACTAGATTGTCGGGAAGGCATCCAGAAGTTGTATTCGAAAATGACTACTACATAATAATAAAACCTTCAGAGTTGTTGCACCAGTTTTCCCGCATTGGGTTTTTCCAGGGACATTTGTCCAAAAATAACTGTGTAGATGTGTGTTGGATTTCTTTCTTGTTTAGTTTCTTGTTTCTGCTTATAAATTTAAATGGTGTAGGCTGCAGTGTATTTGTTTAAGTGTTTACTGTAGGAAACAGTAAATAATTTGGTTCAGTGATTAACAAATAGGAGAAACGTAATTAGTTGCTGTAGTAGTGATTGGGGATTCCGAATTTTCACAAACTTAGTGTGGAGGGAAGGTTTGGCCTTTGTCTAGGATGAAGAGTCTCAAAGAATACCATTGAAAAGAAGAGAATTTTGACTAGGTTTTCCCCTCAAAGGGGTTTTCCCTGGCATAGTGCCTACATCTCGTGTCCATTGTTTTATGTGTTATTGCTTTGGTAATTGCTTGATGAACTAAAACAAATAAGATATAAAGAATCATAATAACAAATCAAGAACATCACTAGTAATTATCAAAAATAAGAAAATATTTATGCCTTTCTGATTTTCTAACAATATTGACATGTGGTTAGTTTATTATATGATATCGTGATATGTCTTTGATTTTGATATATTAATGTTATAACTTATGAGGGTATTTTATGTGGTAATCGTATGCAAATTTTATGACATGTATGAGCCTGCAATCCGTTATTATTCAGAATGTTGTGATTAACAATGATGTTATGTTCTCATGATGACATGTAAGACTTGGCACGTGTGTATTATTTGCTATGATACGATGATGTTATAACTAATGCATTGGTTGCATGTTGAGATGTTGTGCTTGATAGGAAATCCACGAGTGGGCCGAGAGGGCCAATTATTTAAAGATCTTGTGGAAGCCATACCTACGAGGGAGAATATGAAACACCATATGGGTTGGGGACATAATCAACACTACATATGCCAATGGTTCCTTTGTCTTGTATAACTTTTGATGGATAGCTCTTGAGGGGCTATGGGACCATCTTGAGGAGGCCAAGTGCCTTATATTGTAGGCCAAATGCCTGATAATGGATTGGGATGTCAAAGTCTAGTGGGGGTGTAAGGACTTCGATGCGTGGGGTTATGCACTTTAGTGAGTGTGGAGGGAGTGGGCCAGCCTTTCGAGATGCCTGGAGTACTACTACATGGAGTACTGAGTCAGGTGTCTGGCTTACGGCAGATGAGGTCTAAGTTGGGCGCGAGCCTAGGGCCAGACTTGGGCTATGGTACAGACCGATGAGGCTTTCTATTTGGTTATGAAAGTTGGGAAAAATGATAGAGATTCCTTGGGATTTCCTAGGTATTGTGGAAATTTTTTATGTCTGCTTGTTATACTAGTTCAACAGAGGGTGTAGGACAAATGTGAAGTAATAAATAACTAAATAAAATAAAATGTTAAATGATTCAACTTAACTTTGAGACGAAGTTCCTTAAAGAGGGGAGTATGTAATGCTCCCTAATAATATTAATAACAATAATAATAAAATAATATAATATTAAAATATAAGTAAATACATAATAAACAATAAAGAAAAAATAATAATAGTAAATAAATAGTAAACAATAAAGAAAAGATAATAATAGTAAATAAATAATAGATAATAAAGAGAATATAATAATAAATAAATAAAATAGTAAATAATAAACTGGAGTTCTAAACAAATATATATATAAGTAAACTATAAAAATAGTAAGAATAAGTAAAGTTAACAAAAAGTTTAAAGGAATAAAATAAGAAAGAGTTAAATTAAGAGAAATATTAAATTAAGTGTGCATGTGGATCCCTTCCCATTTTTTGGTATATTTAATGGACAAAGAGGATGATGAGATTCGTTCATTCCTTCATCCATTCTCTTGGGAGAAAATTGTTATGAGACAAAGGATTCCTTGGCAGTGGTACGTTGATTGAAGGTTCGGGGGTGGCCAACTGTAAAAAGATTATGTGCAGCTGAGTTTATGGTTGGGTGGAGAGTCATCCCCAAAAGTTTGTTGTGATTAGCAGGATTCAAATAGCGCTCAACTACAAAATCACAAGGAATATCATCATTACAAATAAGTTGTCTTTGCTCATGTTTCAAAATTCTATGCTAATTAGTTGAATGGTTGTGTATTGATTGTAAATCGCATAATTGATCTAATTAGTTGTATCTTTAAATTGTGGGTTGTTACATAACTCTTTTATGGATTTTTCATTTTTGTCTTTGAATCTCTTGGGATGCCTCTAAGGAGCCATGACAACTAGTTTTACTCCCTCTTCCAACTCAATGGTATGCTCGAACCCTCTGTTTGGTGGTCACCCGATAGGAATCTCACCAAAAACCTTCTCGTGCTTATCCAACAGAAATTGCATATCTAGATCAATGTTGCATTTATCGTTATCGGAAATTTATCGTCGGGGGTCCAAAATTTAAAGTAACAACGATATTAGGGAAAATATCGGAAATTATCGGGAAATATAAAAAAAATGCGAAAAATGATCAGTTTTTTTTTTTTTCTTTCAAAGCAACATCAACATCAAACAAACACATTATCAGACAAATATGAAAATAAAACTACCATATAAAATGTATAAGATGTCAATTGTTACATCAATCATTGATACTAGATAGTAGATACTGAATATGACATTATTTCAAATTCTTTTAAAGCACTTAGCAAACATCAACATCAAACAATTAACAAACAAATTGTCACACAAATATGAAAATAAAATTATAAAACTACAATATAAAATGTATAAGATGTAGATACTAGATACTGAAGACTGAAATATGATATTCGTCATTTTGTCTTGAATCCTCAATCATAAGTTTTGAATCATGCCAAGATAATAGTTAAAACATAATAGAAAAATCACATTAAAATAAAAATAAATGTATCTCATGAGATGATCATCACGAGGCATCTAGATTTCTAGTCTATAATGATAATCCGCTAAGCTTGTGGCTCTCTCATTCTAGTAGTATCACGAATTGAGTTATTTGTAATAAGGACAATGTTTGGGGTAGTTGTAGGGAAAATTTGGACATCATGCCCTGGAATTTTGGCAAGGTGGTATTTCAAGTGGGTGATTTCACCAATCATTTCCATTCCACAAAGTTTGCATCTCAGCTTTGCTCTATTATCATCCTCACATGGCTCACCATACTCCCACATTTGGTCCAATGGCTTTGCCATTTTGTAGATCTATGATTAAATTTTCAGGTTTTGGACCTACCACACAAAACAAATGTGGAAATTCAAAAGAGGATAAGAAGAGGTAGACTCTAAATTTATAGTATATACTAATCTTGGAAAACAAAGAAAAGGAAGGCAATTTTTTTTTACATACCTGGAAATAATAAATATGGATATGGTATACTGGAGTAAATCTCCACTCCAAAAATGCTCAATGGATGGCAAAGAAAACTATGGATTTCCCCTTGTTTGCTTGATGAAAAATGGTCACAAGACTCACACAACCCTCAGAGCTCAATCTTAGCACAAGGAAAAACAAAAATGACCTGAAAAAAACCCAAACCACAACTTATATTCACGTTCTTTCAGCAGGGCAATAATGTTAAATTATGATATGTTCTATGCTTCAAGCAATTTACTTCAATTTCTTCTTATTAGCTCAATGTCAATTCTCAGTATAGAAATCACATTAACATATAAGTAAAATGTTGATAGAACATAAATAAAATCGATAGAAGACAAGCCGAGACAAGAGACACAAGATGTGGCAGCTAGCCAGGGACAAACCCCAATGCGGGGAAACCCTTTGATCAATTCTTCTATATTCTTCAATAATTCAGCAGAGAGAGAGAGAAAGTACAATATCACAAATCTGTGATTTTATATCAGCAGCAATACAACACTAATCAGCAAGGTCAAAGTTGGTCAAACAGCTCCCAATTTGACCTCAAGTCAACCTTGAAGAACTCGGTCTTCAACAGCAAACATAGGCAGCCCAAAACAACCCTCGGTCAACAGTCAAACAACAGTCAATGAAAACACAGCTTGCAGTCAGCCTAACCAGTCAACGTTGGTCAACACTAGTCAACGTATCACCCAAAACAGAAATGTGCAGTCCAGATCTGGTCAACGTGGGGTCAATGCACTACCCAGCAGCTCGATCTATGCTTAGTAGCCCTGCACCTCAGTCAACGCAGCCCTAAAACAGAAATTCGTCCTCCTTACACGTGTGAGAGATCAGTTGCTCCTATGCTTGCCCAATCAGATTAGGAGAGAGAAGATGATGAGATGAGTGATGGTGAAATGAGGCACAATGTCTCCTTCCTTTATATGCAACATTGAGGTTTAGCTGGGGGTGTGCCACACACTTTAACTTGCTAGCCGACCTTGACAAATTGTCAAGAAATACAAATAAATTCATATCTCCATGAATACATGTCAGAATCGGATGATCGTTAGATCAATCCTACACCTCTCGACAAGAGGAATCCAAGAAAAATATCAGTTGTCTTAAATAAGATGACCCATATGGAGTTTGGCCCTAGTTGCCAATTTTAACACTCCCTCTCAACTAGGGAGAACTCCATCTGCTAATCCATCTGTCTGTCGGTACTATCTCTGCCCTACACTGCTCGGCTCTGCTCTGCTCTGCTCTACTGAACTATGAAGAAGAATAAATGATCGAGGATGTATCATGCCATCCTCTACTGACCCGAAGTCAGTCCCAGATAAAAGTGAGTGCCCAATAGCACTCTTACTGACCCAAAGTCAGTTCCAATTGATCCCAGATCAATGTCATCCTAGCATAGGGAGTATGGTAGATACATGATGCGTCCATCGATACTACTATGGTCCCTATCCTCATTTTCCTTCTCATTGGCCAGATGAGAGGTACTTCCCATGAGTCCCAAACTGCATGGGTAGGATGTCTCGACAAGAGAAGGATGAAACACCCATCCTGCCTACATGTCACCATGGGTATCACACGGGAAGGTTGAACCATTCACACAATATATAGCGCACCACTAGGGGAGGGTGAGTCACCCTATGTCGTTCGTCGCTCCAAGAAGTACCCCAAGCCCCTCGGAGCTCCCAGAGCTCAATGTATGCATCATACATGACCCTCATAAGAGGGTCTCTCAATGATTCCTAGTTGTTCTCGGAAACTCAAGAATTTGACCTTTCCCAGGGGTTGGTCAGAATGTCGGCAACTTGCTCATTTGTCCCAATATGATGGAGCCTTATTGCTCCTCGCTGTACCATATCCTAGATAAAGTGGTACCTAATATCGATGTGCTTGGAGCGATCATGAAATACGAGATTCTCAGATAAACGAATCCCACTCTGGTTGTCGCAGAGGATCATGGTAGTATCCAATGTATGTCCAAACAGCTCACTGAAGAGCTTCCTCAACCAGACAACCTCACAAGAGGCCATACTCGCAGCAATGTACTCCGCCTCAATGATGCTCAAAGCCACCGACTTTTGCTTCCTGCTCATCCAGGAGATCGAGGCAAAATCCAAAGTGAAACAACACCTAGAAGTGCTCTTTCAATCCACCAGATTGCCTGCCCAATTAGCATTGGAATATCCATGTAGCCTCACATCTCCACAGTTTATCTCAACCCATGAGTGATTGTGCCTCGAAGATATCTCATAATATTCTTCGCACCAATCTAATGTGAGAGATGAGGCTCAACCATATATTGGCTCAGCGTGTTGGTTGAAAAACACGTATCCGAATGGGTGTTCACCAAGAACATCAATGCTCTTATGAGTTGACGATACTCAGTAGCATTTCCCAAAGCAGGTCCGGCAACACTACCGCATAACTTCTTGAAGTTAAGCTCCATCGGGGTAGTCACGGGCTTGCAGTCCACCATACCGAATCTCTCCAATATCTTCACCATGTATTTTCCTTGAGATAGGAAAATCTCTCCTGGCTTCTGCCAGACCTCCAACCCTAGGAAATAGTGCATCAGTCCTAGGTCCTTCATCTCAAATTCAGAAGCCAACTCCCTCTTACATTTGTGAATGAGAGGGTCTGCACCTGTCAAGAAGAGGTCGTCAACATACAGCACCAGTATGAGAGGCTTATCATCCTCAACCTTAAAGTAAAGGTTTGGATCGGCTTCACTCCTAGTGAATCCCAGCTTCATCAAGTAGCTATCGATCCTCTCATACCAAGCTCGAGGTGCTTTCTTCAGCCCATAGAGAGCTTTCTTCAACCTGCATACGTGAGATTCCCCATTATGAATCTCAAACCCCTCGGGTTGTTCCACAGACTTCCTCCATAGTCGAACCATGCAAGAACGCAGTCTTGACATCCATCCGATGTAGGTTCCATCCTTGCGAAGCAGCAAGGGCTATGATCGAGCAGATGGTGGTGTATCAAGCGACAGGTGCAAATATCTCGTCGTAATCTACACCTCCCTTTTGAGAGAAGCCTCGAGCAACAAAGCAAGCCTTATATTTTACAGCACTCCCATCAGCTTCATGCTTTATTTTGTAAAGCCACTTCGAGGTGACAACTATTTTGTCCTTGGGTCTGGGGACCACATCCCAGACATCGTTCTTCATGATGGACTCGTATTCCTCATTCATAGCATCTTTTCATACCTGATGCTTCATGACTTCTTCAAACGAAGAAGGCTTATTTTGAATGATGGTGCTCATAATGGTCAAGTATCCCTGATACCTGGTCGGCTTCTTACTTTCACGAAAAGTTCCTCTGGGTGCAATATGTCCTTCGGCATCATCAAGTGTCCCCCTAAGCCATGAGGGCCTCTTCCTAGAAGAGGAAGGCTCGTGCGGAGGGGGATCAATTCGAGGTGACAACTGTTTTGTCCTGGGGTCTGGGGACCACATCCCAGACATCGTTCTTCATGATGGACTCGTATTCCTCATTCATAGCATCTTTTCATACCTGATGCTTCATGGCTTCTTCAAACGAAGAAGGCTCATTTTGAATGATGGTGCTCATAATGGTCAAGTATCCCTGATACCTGGTCGGCTTCTTACTTTCACGAAAAGTTCCTCTGGGTGCAATATGTCCTTCGGCATCATCAAGTGTCCCCCTAAGCCATGAGGGCCTCTTCCTAGAAGAGGAAGGCTCTTGCGAAGGGGGATCAATAGGATCCATAGGTTCTTCCACATCGGGCATTGTCTCATCTTCCTTCTCATCCGGCTTCCTGGTGTCAGCTTCTTTATCTTTCCTCAGAATAGGAAGATTGTCAACCTTGCTAAGAGCCATATCTTCGTCAAAGGTGACATCATGACTTATCTCGACTTCCCTTTGACCAGCCACATAGATTCTATAGCCCTTAGAAGTTTCGCTATAGCCCATGAAGATTCCCTTCTTTCCAGATGCACCCAATTTGTTTCTTTTCTCTTTCGGCACATGAAAATATACGAGACTTCCAAAAATTCTAAAATGAGAGACATCAGGTTTCTTACCAGTGAACATTTCTTTGGGAGTTTTGGAATCCAATGCTTGATGAGGGCATCGGTTTTGAAGATATACGGCAGTACTCACAGCTTTGGCCCATAGAAACTTTGGAAACCTTTGATCATAGAGCATCGAACGAACAGCTTCCAAAATCGTACAGTTCTTCCTTTCTGCCACACCATTCTGCTCTGGAGTGTATGGTGTTGTAGTCTCCCTCTTAATGCCAGCTTCCTTGCAAAATTCATGGAACTCATTGGATTCATACTCGGTCCCATTATCAGTCCTTAAGATCTTGATCCTCTTCTTGGTTTGATTCTCGATCAAGGCTTTGAAGTGACGGAACCAGGAGAACACTTCATCCTTCTTTTTCAAGAAGTATATCCAAGTCTTGCGAGAATAATCATCTATAAAAGTGAGATAATATAAATATCCTCCCAAAGAGTTCACAGGCATCATACCAGATATGTCGGAGTGAACCAACTGCAAAATGTCGGAGGTATTGCTATGGCTTGAGGGGAATGGTCCCCTTTTGAGTTTTCCTTCGACACACCCCAGACATACACCTTCTTGCTCTACTTTAAACTTGGGCATCCTGGTCACCATCTGTCTCACATCGGGTAGAGCATTATGATGAAGGTGGGAAAACCTCTGGTGCCATAGTTCAGACTAAAGAGTTGTGTCGCAAGACATGACTCCCAACGGACTTCCTCTAACTTGATATAAAGAGTCAACCCGAAACCCAAGAGTGAAAGCATCTTTAAAATTCTTTTTCCACACACGTACCTTGCCATCGATGAAGGCCACCTTGTAGCGTTTGTCTTCCATTGCCGAAATGGACACCAGGTTCTTCTTGACATCAGGTACATATAGGACTTCTTGCAAATGAATTGCGCTACCCTGATTTAATTGAAGAGTAACATTTCCTACACCCTTTACGAGATAGGTGGAATTGTCTCCAAGAATAATCTCCAAGTTTGTCTCCTTCTCTATCAGATTAGAAAGAGCTTCCTTGTAACCAGTGAAGTGCCTTGAGGCACCACTATCAATAAGACAATTGCCCAACGAGTACGGAGAAGAGGTAGTGGAGAGGGTCGATATCAGATAATATTCATCTTGCTTATTGTTACAACATTTGATTCATACCTGGAGTTCCTTGCTTTCTTGGAGGGTTGACCACTTCCTTGATTTCCGGCATTCCTTTTTCCTTTTCTATTGAACCTACCATTCCTTTGATTGTGGTTGGAGTTGCCCCGAGAGTGATTTTGATCACCGTCATGATATGTGTCCTTCCTATTTGGACACTCCCTCACATAGTGGCCAGCTTTATTGCAAGAGAAGCATCTTCCCTTTCTTCCATCCTTCAATCCGGCCTTTCCTTTGAATTTAGACCCAGAATTATTTCTCCTTTTAGCTTGAGAGGAGAAAGCAGTGGGGTTGCCTTTGCTTGAAGGCATTTCTTGCTCTACCATCCTTGTTTCTTCTTGAATGCATCTCGCCATCAATTCCTCAAATCCTAGAATTTGATCATTGTTGAGAAGAGTGGTTCTAAATACATACCATTCAGATGGGAGCCCTCCAAGAGTAGTGATAGTCAGTTCCCTATCAGCAATGACTTCTCCAATCGATAGGAGATCATTCTTGATCTCAATGATCCTTAAGAAGTAGGATTGAATATCCTCGTCTTTTACCTTCTTAATATCCTTCAGCTTATTTCTGAGGAACAAAACTTGATTTGCATCACTAACTTTAAACAAGTTTACCAGTCTATCGTAGATCTCCTTGGAGGTGTTCATCTCAGAAACGTAGGCCACCAAACACTCTGCCCGTAGGCTTACATATATGCCAGCCTTGGTTCTGTTGAACTAAATCTAGGGTAAATCCTAAACTGACTCCTAAATCTTCTGTACACTTCTACTTCCATTAATTCCTAAAGTCTCTCTCCGTCCCTCGAATCATGGACTGTTCTAAGAGTTCTGATTGACTTTGGACTCTTTGTCATTTATTCCCACTCATGTTCTCATTTATTTGAGAGCACTTACAATTCCTTCCATTATCTAATTAAATCACTAAAAGGTCTAAATTACATTAACTTGAGACTTAGGAAAACTATTTCCTAAAAATACATGACCCCCTACGTCTACATAATTACAATGATTTTCTCTTGGGTTTAATGCTCCTGCATCAGACTCCCAAAGTAGAAAATATTCATGATCTCCTGATCATGTGTCTTCTGGTCTTTGTCTTCCTGGATCCCACACTTTGTTCTGTAACTGTCCACATGCTTTGTTCCCTTGTTGCTGCTGCACTTCTGCTATCTTTTGCTCCATTTTCTTTTTCTTGTCAATCAGATTCAAACTCTGATTGATCTTGCTTCCTTCTGCTACCATTTTCCTCCATTTGGACTGCTTCATCATTAGTTGCCACATTTCTTCAATGTCTGTTTCCAGTACATCTTTGGACTGGTCCATATTCTGCTTCATATTTCTACCTCCTTTTTGTTTCAGGTTGTTGTTGTTGTCCACTAGTTCTTCAATCTGTTGTTGGTTACTCTCTTTGTAGCTGTTGGTTTATTTTACTTACTTCATCTTTTGCCTTGGTTGCTTTGCTGACTCTTATGCTAACTTTTCCTTTGCTTGCTCCAACTTTTGGTTTGCTTGCTGCCTCCCTATCATCCTTACCCTCTTGCACTGAATCATGACTGTTCAGCACTCTCTCCAGCAATTTAACATCCCTGCTCCATGGATTGAATTCTTCCACAGAATCTCCTTCTTTCATCTTTAAGTGGCTTAGCTGTGCCAAATCTCCTCCAGCATTTGCAACAAAACCTGCACTCACAAAACACTTGTTAAAATTAAAAACACAAGGTTGTTGTGCCTTGTTTTCCTTTGGCAACAATTCAGTTTGCTGCACTATTTCTTCCTCCTCTGTCAGCACATCAGTATGCTGATTTGAACTCTCAAACGAATTCATGAGACTGTCCATTAGTCTCTCTTTCATACCATCTTCTTCAATGATATCTTCCTGCTCTTGTTCACTGTAGTGAACTCTTTCTCTTGCAGTTTCAATCTGCTGAACTTTCATATCCACCTCCTTTTCCTTATGACTGTCATTCACTGGTCTTCCCTTTTCAGCAGTCTATCTAAACATCTATTCTCTATTTTTCCAACTCCCTTCTTTGAAAATCTAATTTTCTATATAACTCAATAACTTCAATTGGAGTAGATTTTGGAAATTTCACACAGTTCTCCATACCTTCCTTTGTTATGGATAGATCATCAGATGTCCTTTCTCCCTTTGCTAAGTATTTCCCATAGACTTCTCCTTCCTTAACGTCTTTGAGTAGATGTTCTTCTTCACTGACTGTCTCAACAGCTTTCATGGCTATTTCCACTGTGCCTATCATCATGGTGAATTTCTGATCCTTTACTATGTTTTCAGCTAACATAGTTTCTTCTTCTTCAGTACATTTTGCCTTGTTGTCCCTCTGTAACTCTTCTCCCAAAGTTATCCTTGTCCCATCATCTTCATTAACATTCTCTTGTATTTGTTTTTCATCAATAACATTAATCAAACTCATTTGATTACCTTTCTGAGACAGTATTCCTTCATTCTTCATCAGAATAAGATCCTGATTCCTCATCTCCATGACAACTTCTATAGACTCATCCATAGACCTTTTCTTTTGTATGCAGTCAAATTTTTCCTCTTCTGAGAAGTTTTCTTTGTCACCTTTTGCTTCTAGATCTTCATCTCCTCTAAAGATATCTTCAAAAGGCTGCTTTTCTCCTGCAATATCTGCCATCATACACAAACTATCAATTTTAAAAATATAAGACCCTATGGTCCCACTTGATGGTTCAGCCATCATATCTCCTTGTTGTTCTAAATCCTTCATATGATTCAGAAATTCTTTGATAGTCTCTTCTTCAATCTCTTCAAGCCCTTCACTTGGTTGCTTGATATCTTCCTCCAACTGCATATGAAACCTATCTATCTCATCTTTTTCTAGAACAGAATTTAGATTCTGCTGGTCTTCTTCTTCCTTTATGACAATATCAGCCAATTGTCCTTTACATGTTTCACCTGCATACATACACAAATTGTCAATTTTTAAACTATGTGACCCTTTGGCCTCACTTGAAGTTTCAATCTTCAAATCTTCATCTTCAGTCTCCCCCAGAATTTCTCCTTGTTCTGGTTCACAAATGTACTCTTCCATTTCTAACTCAACTTCCTTGAGTTTTCCCTTCAACCACCTTACCTGCATTTGTTGTAGCCTTCTTTGTATTTCATGCCACTTCACTGGCTTCTTCCTCAAGACCCAACCTAGTCTCTGGCTTCCCTCAAGCATTCTTCTTAATGCATTGAGTTGTTCTTTTAATTCAGTAACCTCTTTGTCAATTTCTTCTTGACTCATTGTGGCTTCTCTCTGAACCTCTGCTATGACTATCAGTAATCATCTTCTTCTCTTCTTTCTTCATGAGCTTCTCACTCATCTGCAACAAGCTTCTGCTACGGCTAGTCCCCCTTGCTGCTATCTTACCTCACTAAGCTCTCCTCACTCAGTATTTTGGTAAGCATAGGTCCTTTGTCTGGAACCTTCTCTTGAGTAACACCTTTGCTCCTTCTAGACTTCTGCAATTTCTCACTCTCTCTTGAGAATACTTCAGATGTCCTCTCCATCCAATCTCTTGTTAGATTCTTCAAGTTCACTGCCACTTCTCTATTAGAATATTCTCCTTACTCTATCTTCAAGATCACATCTGGTTCTCCTCTCACAACTTCTCTTGTTGTCACCTGTGTATTAGTATAAAAACACATATTCTTAATTTAAAACAGAACACATTACCTTGCCTTCAAGATCTCAGTATGATCTTGTTTCATCATTCCACCATGGATTGTTCTCTGTTTTGTCTCTAAGTCCTCTTTCCTTCAGAATATGCATTAAGCAATCTTGCTTTCTCTTTCCTTCAAGGAATCCTTTGTTCTTGTCTACTCCAAGCCTCTGCTGGAATGCTACATTCTTCCACAACTTCAAAAGTTCCCCTTACAGTCTTCTATTGTAGCCTTATGCACATTACCTTCTTCTGTGTCCAACCTCCTTTTCGCAGAAATCTTTCCTCGCTCTGATTTCAATTATGCTCTGATACCACTAATGGTGCAGGGTAAGACCCGCACATACCCACAGTATGCATAAATTGCATAAACACGACTGTCCCAGGTATTTAACTCTACAATGGAGTCAAATCTTCAACCATACATAGTTAAGGCCCTTTTAGCCATAGTTCCCTTAAATCGGAACTCAATCACTCCGCCAAACCTCCTATCAGGACTTATATCAATTCTCACAGCCTTCGTATGAGACCTCATTAAATCCTTTTCATTCCTCCTTATCGGGACTGCTAAACCCTTCATAACCTTCCCTCCACAATTTAACCTCTCATATATAAACTTCCCTTTAATACATCGTTTACATACGTTTAACGTATAAAACCTTCTATCGGGCTATTTTCACTTTATAAACCATTACAAAGGAAAATCCCACAAAACAAGCCTTCCCGCCTTTTGTACAGCCTCTGCACAGACCTCGAGGCTACCTCCATCGCAATCGGCCATCGCTCCATTCGTGGGTCATATATACATACCCCATCAACCCTTCGACTCCGATCTCCATGACTATCGGAATCGTTAACACTATGTTTCAATTAAATGACTCGGCCTCGCTTTTTATGAAATACAAAGGAAAATCCATTAACCCTGCTCCGAACCATATAAGGTCGGACTTCAAATGTTTATCAGCCGGATTAACAATAATTGTCAGGTCCGCTCCTTCCAAGTCTTCCACTGCGCGACTCTGATCCGCCCGATCGTCGATCTCCGATTAGCGATCACGCCGATCGGCACTTATCGGCGTCGGTGTATCGGCATTCCTCTAGCCAGAGTTCCACTTGAAAGTCGATTTGATATCTCTTATGGACCCTGTTAGTGTCAGTCTTCCCAGCCTTCCTCCAGTGATCAAATATGCTCTTACAAAGTGGTCTCAGAGTTTCCAAGTCAAACTTTGTCATTTCAAAGAGTTTTCAAGCAAAATTTGGTCACTAGGCATTAGGTCTAGGGTTTGCCTTAACTCCTTCTAAAGTTGTCAAAATGTTGGTCCATGTCACCATTCAGCTGAGTCTATCATCATTCATAGGGTTTTCATTGTCATGTCAGTGTCTAATGAGTCATTTTACATCTTTTTCATGCTTCAGTTGTGCCTTGGCAAGGTCATTTCCCTCTCCTAGGGTTTTGAAAGCCAATTTCTCTTGGACGGTCAAATCACCGACAAAACTTGTTTCCCGATGTTCATACACCTTCCCCTATCCTTAAAGTACCTTATCAAACACTTCCCATCCCTTACATCCGCCAAATTCCTCATTTTTGCACAAACCCTAGTTTCTAGCTACAACCTGGCAATTTTCTAGGTTGGGCCTGTGTTTTGCCCTTTTGGACCCCTTCCCCTCACTCAATCTCTGAGATTCCACTTTCCCCTGCTTCCTAACATCCCTCCTTACTTCCAAAAATTTCCCCAAGAATTTAGAAGCCCCCTATCCCCTTCATTTCGCTCCATTTCAACAAAATTCCTTGTTTCACACATCGGAACAAGTCGCACTCAAATGATGTTCCGGAGCAATAAAAGATGAATTTTGGAAAACTGAGAGAGGTTTTTGTCCACAACATGCCAAAGAAGAAAAACCTCCTTCACTTTTTTCACAGGTGTCATGGTTTTAGAGAAATGTCAAAATTACAATCGTCGGATCCAAGGCGGTTGGCCAAGGCACAAAAAAGGAGAAAGAGGCCCGATCCCCTCCATATCTTGGCTGAGGCCTCACTGAAGGATCAAGGCACTCAATTGCCTAGCCACAGCTCAAATCCCAAAAAAATTTGAGAATTTTGCGTAATTTTGGCATTTTTTGGGAAATTTACAGGTTTTGGCTTCTCAACGGGTCTCACCCCCGGTGAGACCTTTTGTCATGGCAGCTCCTTTTTGAAAAAACTCAACATTTCTAGATTTGTCATGCAAAGTTACATATGCCTATGGATGGACTTGAGTTTTTATGGAGTTTTGGGTCTCCAAAAGGTCAAAATACATGAAAATTTTGACTTTCTGCCACTTTTTTGAACTACAGAAAGCTGTCTTGGGAGAATTGGTTTTTGACAGGGCAAATGAACTCCAAATTGAAAAATTCCAGTTGGGTTGGAAAGTAGACTCAGAGACCTTTCCAACGAGCTATCCTGCACCTCATTCTGACACCGGGAAGGCCTCCAAAGAGAGCTCCAAAGTGCGCGACCCGTTGAGCAGGGGGGCGCGACCCGTTGAGCAGATTTTGCCAGAATTGACTTGTTCAGCCCAGAGAACGCAGATTTGACTCTTTTTGACTTTTTGAGGTTAATGATGGTCCTCTTGGATGTAATTATGACACTTTTTGGATATTTTTACTCTTGTTTAACTCTTCTAGAAGATTCATTTATGTAAAGGGTAAAAATTGAATGTATGAACTGGTTTCCAAGTTTATAGAGGCAAGTTGTTTTGACTGCCTATTTTCTAGTGTCTAGTTTAGAAGTTGTTGAAACAGCTCCTAGGATAGTGAGCTCGACCCATGGAGGCAGGGAAAGAGGTTAGATCATCTATATTATGTACTTTCTTCCTCATTTTCATGGTTGGACTCTTGAGGGAGAAACTATCATTGTATTATTTCACTTGTATCTCTGCAATTTTTGGCTACGGAAGACCAGGGTTTTGCAGTCATCTTTGGGATTCTTGTGGACTCATGTGTTGATGGTGTGTTTCTAAATGTTCTTGTAAGTGTGTTTATGTGATCATCTCCTTTCTTTCCTTCTGCACATTAAACAAATGAAGTGTTAAAGTAAGAATTCATGCTTGCCATGCTCTGCTTTTAAGTTTGTTTAATTTCAATGTTTTCTTCTGTCTAAAGAGAATTCAAAGTGATTGTTTGCTCTCTTTAGCTCCTCATATTTCATTCCTGATCATTCACTTCGGTTAAAGGCATCAACGCTGTCTCCTACCTCGCCCCAAGGAACCCCCTGCAGAAACTGTGTCCAATCCCCGCACCCAAAATTGCCATCCCCTCAATTTGCCACCAAAAACTCAAAAAACCCCAAACCAAACCCTTTTAATCAGTTTACTAGCCTAATATCAGTGTTACCTAGTTGGTCATCTCATCCCATTGCAGATCTACCGAGATTGACCGGAGAGAACCTTCTCCTACCCCGTAGGGCTAGCTACGAGGCTAAATGGTTTGATGTAGCCTTGAGGTTTACCTTTCTCAGCCTGAGGTGAAATTTCAAGCGCTAACAAACCCGATATGGGTATAAATCCTCGCCTATAAATGTTTCAAATCCGAAACTCGATTCCGACTAAGTTTTGCACTCATTTTCGGTGTAAACTGGATTTTTGCTTGCGAGACTTAATCTTTATAGTTAATTACGCTGATGCGATGTTTCACCTTTCTCCTCACGACATCATATGAACCGTTGATCCATGTGATCAAACGGATCCTGTGCATTCCTCTGCACTTCTTTGTTCTTCCTTTTTCACTTCGTTTTTGTGCTAGTCTTCAGTTCTTCTGTGGTTTGCTCCTCTTCAAAGGTTTCGCCTTCTTGTTGTTTCCGTTGTGCGAATCCTCCTGAGCTTTACTCCTCTGTAAATCTCACTTCGCTTCCACCTCAGAGCTTCACTCTTCTCCTCAATTTGATTCAAGGATCCTTTTACGATTCCTTTGAATCAACTCCGTTCCTCTACGTCCTTCAGAATTCTGCCTGCAACTTGTTGCAGACCCTACAAATTCACACGTAACTCATACACGAAATACTTCTTCAGCACACTGACACAGTCAGGAAATAAACTCTTTATATATATGTAAAAACAAATATTACATTCGAGACTTCTCTGTCTTGCACAGGCCTGATTTTCAACTATCATTGGCCTCATCTTCTGACTCTGTCTGTAGGCTTACATATATGCCAACCTTGGTTCCGTTGAACTAAATCTGGGGTAAATCCTAAACTGACTCATAAATCCTCTGTACTGACTCCTAAATCTTCTGTCCACTTCTACTTCCATTAATTCCTAAAGTCTCTCTCTCATTCCTCGAATCATAGACTGCTCTAAGAGTTCTGATTGACTTTGGACTCTTTGTCATTTATTCCCACTCATGTTCTCATTTATTTGAGAGCACTTACAACTCCTTCGATTATCTAATTAAATCACTAAAAGGTCTAAATTACATTAACTTGAGACTTAGGAAAACTATTTCCTAAAAATACATGACCCCCTATGTCTACTTAATTACAATGATTTCCTCTTGGGTTTAATGCTCCTGCATCAAGATTCAATGTTGTCAAAATTTATAGTGAAAAAATGACTAAAACATTTTCATAGAACAGATTCAATCCCTCTAGAAACCTAATAGATTTGTAACTAATATTGATCTGTATATATAGATAGATAGATATATACATACATACATACACCACATGTAATTTTTTAATGTCTTCAATTTTTTTTTCATGTCTTCAAAATGTTAAATCTCTCTCCTCTTCAAGGCTACCATATATATGAGTAGGATGTCAATGATTATTGATCTCTATGGGCATCGAGTAAATAAGAATTGCACTACATCTATGCATATAAAATCAGTCAAAATATCTGCTCCATCTTCATCTTGGTAATGAAATTTATTTGAAGTAAACAGTTTCAAATTTATTATTCATTTTCTTAAATTCTCATTTTAATATAACCTTTTTTTTTTCAATCTTAAAAGTTTGGATGATAGTCTTATTTTGATAATACATATATTTTAAATATATCTGGTTAATTTTTTTTTAATAAGATGTCTTCAAACATCCATTCAATTGTGTTCCAACTGAATTTTTCAAATGGTCAACACCTTACTATTCCAAGAATAACAACAACTACTTCATCGATTCCTAGTAGAAACGTAATCGATAAAATTTAAACAATTTTAGCGAAATTTGATTTTTAAAAGGGTGCATTCCAGCAACGGTCTTCTGGTAGAGTTTTTCAAACTATCAACACCTTGGTATTCAAGTAGTAACAACTACTTTATCATTTATTCGTAGAAACATAATTTACATAGGGTGTACATTGAAGATAAAGGGTAAGTAACAAAATAAATAATAGAATTTGGGTTGTGTTGATTTTGGAACGTAAGGGATTACTTTTTTGGAATAGAGATTTTTAAATTTTTCACGAATGTTGACTTAACACTGTGTGGAAGCTAAAAAGCAAGAATCAAACATCAATTATTTTAACGGGATTGAAAATTCAAAAGATCTATTATCTAAATAATATTTGAAAATGACAACTTTATATAAGAAAATTAATAATTATATATAACAAAAATCCATTAAAACATAAACTTACCTGTACCACTATACGTTGATTCTTGACTTATTAATTCAAATTTCACTACTTTGCAAACAACCCTGTACCACTATTCTCAATCTTGACTTCTTAATTCAAATTCTACAACTTTGTGAACAACCCTCGTATATGATTATGACTAAACAGATGCAAACTTGGAAGATGGCAAGAGAACTATTCAATCTTTAAATAGACATGACAATAAGAGACTTGAATTTTTAAATAAAAATGAATTATTCTTTTATGACCATTTGTTCTAAAAAATGAGGGTCACTTTCTCGAAATTAATCCCAATACCATGAAATACGGGCGAGTGAAAGAAAAGACCTTTTTTGCACCGAATGGGGAGGGCGAAATAACTATCATAAATACCTATTCTTGAAAATTAGTGTGAATGGAAAGTCGTAACTCCTAATTTCAAGGGCTAAATTTACTTTTTTTTACCCTCTCCCTTTAAATAAGGTGCGCTAACCTCCATACCTATCTTTTTTATAAAATAAATTTGAGGCGATTTGTAACAATGTACTATGAGACAAAATATTCGCCCAATAAAAATTTAAAACCCTTTAATTTCGCCCAAGGGCAAAAATTTGCCCCTAAAATTTTCCACGATCCTCTAGCCCTGTATTGTCCCCCTAACTCCGAAGGCGCAATATCATGGACCTCTTGAAAGTGTGGCAATAACCCCACTCTTCACTTATGGTCATGTACCCTCTCTCCTCTCCACCTGTTGCAACTCCTCTTCAGTTATGCTCTTCTCAACATCTTGGTTCGGTCTTGTTTCTTCCTCTTCTTCCTCACTGACCAATAGTACCTTGATGTAGTGTACCTTCCCTTTTCCCATGCATCTATGCCTTGGCTCCTATGGTTCCTTGCAACTAAAACACAGTTTCTTTCGTCTTAATTTGTTGCACATGACATCATCCATCCTAGCCTTCCTTGTTCCTCCTATCTAGAATAGCTTCTTGTCCTTGTTCTTTTGCAAGATGAAAGGTTTGAGAGGCACCTTCGTCATTGGCACCACCTCCTCCATGTCTCGGGTCCTAATAAAGGCATCATGTATATTAGCTAGTTTGAAATCTTTGACCCAGCCGCAAAGGGGCTTGACAAGACCCTTAATGAACAACACGATCAATCTCTATTTAGACACCACATCAATTACCCTTATTGCCATCTTCTGAAACTATGAAACGTAGACTCATGTTATCCCTATTTGTTTGAGCTGAGTCAAGTCCTTGAAATATAATTCGAGGTCCTTCATGTCGAATTGCTCCATCAATCGTTGCATGAACTCTATGTAAGAAGTGATGATAGTATGCCCCAGAGTCACTAGCCCATGGTACCACCACTCATGAGCTTCTCTATTGTCCAGGTTGATAGGCGTTACTGCATTCCCCTTGTTCCCGGTTATGACCATTGGACCCAATAGTTTCATGGATTCCTGCATGTTGGTTTTGGTTGTTTGTTAACAGTGGTGTGATCAACTAAACTAATTGTTGTTGTCCACTGTTGACCTAGGTTGTCATTGATGTCAATATGGAAATATTCTGGATACTAGAGGATGACATGAAGCCAAGGGGATGCAAAGCAGATTCATGAAGAGACAGGAGCAAGCCCATTAGGATAGCCAAGCCATAAGCAAAGAGGAGTTACCTAAGGAGGCATATCAAAGCATATTACAGGATATCAGAGCAAGAGAGGCATTCATATATGCAAGGAGGTCTTTGAAAGACACTGCCAAGCCAGAGAAGCCACATTGGACTAAGAGGAGCTGCAGGAGGAACCATAAAGCAAGGAGGCATATCAGAGTCATCAGGAGCCATCAGAGGAGCAATGGAGACAAGAGGAGCACACAAGAGGAGACAAGAGGAGCCAAGTGGAGAACACAGAATGCTGTAACACTATCCACGGCATAAACATGCATATGGCGGCAAAGACTTGTAAATGCATGTAACACAAACAGAGCTATCGGAGGCGGAAGACTTAGACTACATTATCAGGCTTGTAAAACCCATGTATGCATGCTTTAACAGCTGTTGAACACTGTTGAAAAAGTTGGAGAAAAGTTGTTGAAACATCAATTTCTCTGTTGCTGAAACACCAGTTTCGGCGTTGCTGAAACACCTCCGTGACGAAATTATATTTCGACGTTGCTGAAACACCTCCGTGACGAAATTATATTTCGGCGTTGCTGAAACACCTTCGTGACGACATTATATTTTTGTGACAACACATCAATCGAAGGTAATCATGAGGAAGATAAAGCGAATGGAGGAGGGAAGCCGGAAGGTCAAGCGAGTGTTGAGGAAGCCGAAGCTCAAGCAAGCGAAGAGGAAGCCAAAGAGCCATTGAGTAAGCGGAAACGAATGGACAAAGGTATGAGAATTTATAAAACAGTAAAAACAGAGAGCTGTTGTTGTTGGAGCTATTGTGGTTGTGGCAAAGAACCAGAATGTATGCTAGCAGACGCAGCAGAGGTGGTTAAGCTTTGTATGATGTTGTTGTAGCTGTTGTTGGTGTTGTTGTAGCTGCTGTTGGTGTTGCTGTAGCTGCTGTTGCTGTTGTTGCTGCTGCTGCTGCAGCTGCTGTTGCTGTAGCTGCTGTTGTTGTCGCTGCTGCTGCTGCTGTTGTTGCTGCTGCTGTTGCTGTAGTTGCTGTTGGTGTTGCTGTAGCTGCTGTTGTTGTAGCTGCTGTTGCTGTTGCTGTTTGTTGCTGCTGTTGGTGTTGCTGTAGCTGTTGTTGGTGTTGGTGTAGCTGCTGTTGTTGTTGCTGTAGCTGTTGTTGTTGTATCTGCTGTTGCTGTTGCTGTTGCTGTAGCTGCTGTTGGTGTTGTTGTAGCTGATGTTGCTGTAGCTGTTGTTGGTGTTGCTGTAGCTGCTGTTGGTGTTGTTGTAGCTGCTGTTGGTGTTGCTGTAGCTGCTGTTGGTGTTGCTGTAGCTGCTGTTGTTGTTGCTGTAGTCGCTGTTGCTATTGCTGTAGCTGTTGTTGCTGTTGTTGTAGCTGCTGTTGCTGTTGCTGTAGCTGTTGTTGCTGTTGCTGTAGCTGCTGTTGCTGTTGTTGCTGCTGCTGCTGTTGCTGTTGCTGCTGCTGCTGCTGTTGCTGTAGCTGCTGTTGCTGTAGCTGCTGTTGCTATTACTGTTGATGCTGTAGTTGTTGTTGCGATTGCTGCTGTTACTACAGCTGCTGAAAGTTGCTGAAATACGCTGTGAAGGCCGTTACAGCTGCTGAAAGCTGCTGAAATACGCTGGAGGAAATAGAGGCCATGTGAGGGTCCAACAGAACAGAAACAAGGTGCAGCAGAACATAAAGAGGGATGAAGGACCAACAGAATAGTAGGCAGTCGAAGGGGAGAAACAGCCAGTAGAAAAACAGTCATGCTGAAGCATTCACTGTGACAATGAGAACATAAGCTTGAATAGAAAATTGTTCTTTATACAGAGTTTAGTGCAGCTAACAGAAGATTGACTAAAGCTGTGTGAAGACATTATCAGAGAGAAAAATGGCTATTGGAGACTATGTGTGGGCAGTGTGCAGAGTTGTAAAGACTCATTCTTAAGAAGACTGGTTGTCATTGATACTGTAGCCTGGAGACTACAGTGAAGCTGTAAATAAACAGAACTCAGCAGAGAAGAGTTCTGAGAGCAAAAGATTACCATGAAACAGTGCCTTGACAAGATAGGATTGGAGTCCTTGGGGGTAGTGCCTCAAGAGCAAGAAGGATTGGAGTCCTTGGGTTGGTGCCTCAGAAGTAAGTAGGATTGGAGTCCTTGGGGTTGAAGCCTCAGAAGTAGGAAGGATTGAAGTCCTTGAGAGTTTGTGCTCCTAAGTCCAAGATTGGTGTCTTGGAAAAATAGAGTTGGTGCTCTGGAGGTTGGAGCCTCACCAAAGTCCAAGTTGGAGCTTGGCAACTGATTGCAACCATCTATATATTGTATCTATTTTACTGCACAGTTTATATTAATAAAAGCATTTATTCGTGCTGTTCATCTTGTGTTCTGAATATATATGTTTTAACTGGTAAAACAATAGTGGGAAAAAGAAATACTGATTCACCCCCCCTCTCAATATTTCCAACAATTGGTATCAGAGCAGGTACCTTCATTCAAAGCTTAATAGCTTGAAGGCTAAGTTGCACGAAACGGGGAAACGGGGAAGCGACACGAAACGCGGAAGCGAAACGAAACGCGACCTCCCCGAATTTTGGAAACGGGGAAACGCGAATATATATAATATATATATATATATATATTAAAAACATTTAAAAATTATTAATATATATATGTGCAAGACTGCAATCATAAAGCATTAATGATACATTTACTTAAACATTTTAACATTAAGATTAAATTTACATCACAATGATCACATTTACTCATGACTCATCACATAATGAAAATAAAAATATAGGAACTGAAAAATCCAAAATCAGCCTTTATTTATATTAGTATATGAGGCTACAAGTACAATAAAGACTATAAGGCTGCAAGTCTCAAGAACTATAGAGACAAGTCACAAAAGAGTCAAAGACTAATCCTCATCATAACAATCCTCATCAAAAATAGAAGCAGCAGAATGCTCAACAGTGGATGGTGGTGCTGAAGAAGATGATGCACCAATTCCACTTCCAGAATCCTCCTCAATATTCAGGGCAGCAAGAGAGAGATCCAAATCAGGATTTTCTGCATCCACATCCCATTCTTTAGAAGGACCACTGTTGTATTCTGGACCCCTACGAGATGCAAGGCGAAGGTTGGAGTGCACATAAACAAGATCCTCTGCTTTCTGTGAGCCCAACCTATTGCGCTTCACAGAATGAATAAAACCATAAGTGCTCCAATTCCTTTCTGCTGATGAAGAGCTTGCCACTTGTGAAAGAATACGAATGGCAAGGCTTTGCAAATGTACACCATTTGCTCCATGACAAATCCACCACCTAACTGGATTCATGGTGCTTCTCTCCGCCAAAGCTGATATATCTGCATAATCATCTATTCCTGCAGCAAAACTGGCAAATTCCTCCTTTACCTCCCTATGTAGGTGAGAAGGAAACATTCTCATTAGTGCTTTTTTCACCCCATTAGCCACCTCTCTATCCTTATGGGGTGCCTTCCTCTTCCCATTGCTTTTAGCAATAAGCTCCTCATCATAAAATTTGGGGTTCAAAGCATGTGCTAAAGTGTGCAATGGTGTATTGAAATTGTTCCACCGGTCAACAATGATTTTCTTGATCAAACCAGCAAAATGATCATCAACAAACAGAAGTTGTGGAGACTCCTGCGAAATGATTTCCATAGTTTTCTCAACCATGGAATCCATGCCATCATATACCTCTCCCAAGAAAGGTTGGTCAGTGTCAGCACTCCGGAGAAGCTCAAATGCAGGGGTTGTGAAGTTCAACAAGAAATCTACCTTGCTCCACCAATCCTCATCAAGGCACAATCTACGCACCATAGATCCCCGCTCTGAATCTGCTTGTCTCCACTCAATCCACAGTTGACTCACCACCATAGAAACTAATGCATGCTTAACCTCAACAAGGCGGCGCAACATCACGAAGTTTGAGGCATATCTTGTCTCAGCAACTTTTAACAACTCCAATTTGGAGTACTCTCGAAATATGGCCTGAGACTGGTGGTGGTTGGTGATGAATTTGATAATCTCCCTTGCATCCCCTGTGACTTCCTTTATCCAGGAAACTTTGTTGTCGATCTCCTCTAAGATCAGATTCAGATTATGGACAATGCATGGTGTCCAAAATATGTTGTCATACCTCCCCTCAATAATCAAACCTGCAGCTTTGCAAACTGGTGCATTATCCGTGATAACTTGCACCACCCTGTTAGCCCCTATTTGTTCAATAGCTTTTATAATAATATCAGCAATGAACTGTGCATCTTTCACCTCTCCTGAGCAATCTTCTGCCTTGATAAACATTGCTCCTTTGGGGGAAGTGGCAATGATATTTATCAATGGTCTGCGCCTCATATCTGTCCAACCATCTAAGACTATGGTAACCCCAGAGCTACTCCAGGAAGAACGAATTGGAGCTAAAACGTCCTCCACAAGTTCCTTCTCATTTTTGAGAAGCTGGGTTCTGACTTTCTCATAGTTGGGCCCCTTGTACCCTTGAGGAGCTTTGTTAACTGCCCTCAACATATCTTGCCAGTAAGGAGAGCGAACAACATTGAATGGGATACCACATGCATAAATGCACCTGGCAACTCTGGAATCAGCTTCTTCTCTTGCTTGCACATTCACCAATCTAGCAATTCTGCTATCCTGAACTGATTGGGATGCCCCTGAGCCTCTGGTATGTTTGGGTGCTGCTTGTTCATGTTCTTGACTGTGACCCAGACCACCTCTCCTCTTTCTTGCTTCAACTACAATCCTTGGCTCAACGTTAGATGTAGCCTGAGCATGCTCATCATGCCTCCTCTTAGTACCATCCGCCTCATCTTGCTCTCTTTGATATGCCCTCCTAACCAACGGGTCTACTGTTTTTGTGCAACCCACAATCCCCTGTCCTCCTCCATGCAACAGATGCGCCTTCACTCTTGGGTAGGAGCCCTTGTACGTAACATTGCAAAGAGTGCATCGCCATTCCCATGAGCCACCACCTCCACATTTTTGAAGCTTCACCACATGCCTCCAAAGAGGATAATATTCAGCCCTTGGGTTGGCCCTAGGGTTTGAAGTTGCAGCTGGACTTTGGCTGGAAGCCATTGCTGCAAAAATAAATTAAAAAAACAAATCTGTAAATAATAAATTTATAAAAACGTTTTTCATATTTTTGGTTGTATAAACCCTAGAAAAATTAAAGAAATAGTAAGGAAAAAACTAAGAAATAAATGTGGCTTACCCAAATGAATTATCTGTGGCTGAATCTACCCTAAAATGCCAGAAAAGAGGAGAAATATGGCTGTAATATGGCTGTAGCTGAGCCAAATCTGCTGCAAAAATAAATTTAAAAAACAAATCTATAAATAAAAAACGTTTTTCAGCAATTTAGCTGCATAAACCCTAGAAAATTTGAAGAACTAGTAAGAAAAAACTAACAAAATGAATGTGGCTTACCCAAATTAATTTTCTGTGGTTGAAACTACCCGGAAATGCCAGAAAAGAGAAGATAAATATGGCTGTAGCTGAGCCAAATCTGCTGCTACAGAAATCTCTTGCTGAAATCTCCTTCTCTTGCTGCTGAAATCTCTTTCTCCCGCTGCTGAAATCTACTTTGCTCAATGCTCAAAACACCAGCTACTAAAACAACTGCCAATCTCCAAGAGAAACTCCTTGCTGAATAGTGTGATGAGAGAATGAGAGGCCCAGCTCTTTTATAACTTTAGAAACGCTTTCTAGAAGTGATTAGAAACCCTAAACTAAACCCTAAAGTAATTAGAATTTTTTTTTTTTTAAAAACAAGTGTTTTTTTAAAGGAAACGGGGCCCGTACGGCGAGGAAACGAGTTTCCGTCCGTACGGGCGCGTTTCCATCTCGGAAAACGCGCCCGTACGGACGGAAACTCATTTCCCTGCCGTACGGTACGGGGAAACCCGTTTCCGTTTCGTTTCCGTACGGAAACGGCCCCCTGCCCAGCGTTTCCTGCAACTTAGCTTGAAGGTCGACATTAGGAACACAAATGGCGAAGTCAAGGAAGAAAGTCTCCAATCCTCCTAAGGATGTGTCTCCCTCTACTACTAAAATAGAAGACAATCAATTTGATGAAGCTCCAAGGCTCAATGGGAACTTTAATATATGGGAAGCAAGAATGAGGAATTTCTTACAGACTCAAGGGATTGAAATCTGGAAATCAGTGATTGAAGATAGCAGGATGGATAGAGAATCCAAGGAGTACAATGCAAAAGCAGCAAAGGCAATCTTGAATGGGCTACCTGATTCTGTAACAAACAATCTAGGAAAATATTCATCAGCAAAGGATATATGGGACAAACTTCATGACCTTCACTCAAAAGGAGCACTGACCATGACCATCAATCAAGAAGGAGATCCTGAACCTATCATAGAAGCTGAAAATGAGAATGATGACATCAAGGCTAAAACAGACTTAGAAGATGAAGAGAATGAAAAATATTTTGTAGAAGAACTCCTCGCTAAACTTATGATTGCCATGGAAGAAATTAACAATTTGAAAGAGGAAAATGAGGAACTTAAGAAGAGAGCACTAGTTGGTAACCAAGATCAAACAAGAAAGAAAGTTGACCTCATCAAGCTTCAAGTACAAGAAAGGGATGAAGAGCTTGCCAAGCTTAAGAAGGAATATCATCAAAGCAAAAGAAAGCATCATGAAGAAGTCATATCCATGACAAATCAATTGGACAAAGCAAAGAAGCAGGAAGATATCTTGTCAAGCCAACTTGAACAAAGGCACAAGAGCTTGAAAAAACTTGAAGAAGAAATTGGTCAGTACAAGGTAGAGGTCTCATCCCTTAAGTCTCAACTACAAGAAGCCAGGAAACAGGCACAAGGAGCTGAGAAGAAAATGGAAAGCAGTCAAGCAAAGAATGAAGAAATCTTCAAAGTAAAGTCAGATATCATCTCCCTTAAAATAGAAGCAGATGAAGCTACTCGTATCAAGGAAGAAACTGAGGAAAAACTTGCTAAGAAGAATAATGAGTGTGAAATATTGGAAGAAGAGATTATCTTCCTCAGAACAAAAGTTGAAAGGATGAACAAAACCTTGAAGAGCTCTCAAGCCTTGGATGACATGCTCAGCTATCACAGATGTCCATCTGATAAATCAGGTCTTGGATATGTAGGTGAATCCTCAAACAAGAATGAAAATGCTTCAAACAAAAGAGATGTGAAGAAGCTAGAAAGAAATGATGATGCTCCCAGCTCCAGCAAAGGCAAGGAGAAAAATCAAGGCTGCAATAGAACAAATCCTCTTCTAAGGAGAAAACCAGCTCCAAGAAGAAATGTAGATGATGACAAAGATGCAAGAAGAAATGGTTATCATCAAAGGATATCAAGGCAGAAAGGCTTCAGAAGTACATCAAGGAAATCCCCATCTCCCAGGTACCAAAGTTCATTTTTTGGTTATTGTTATTCTTGTACAAACTTTGGTCACATGGCAAAAGACTGTAAAGCATATCATAAAGATAAATGTTATGGTGCCCAACCACTCTATAGAGATAGATATTATAGTCCCCAACAATCTACAAGAAAGAATTTTGCAGGAAGAAATCATGAATTCTTATTCATGAACAATGTAGAATGCTTCAAGTGTCATAACATTGGTCATATGGCACATGATTGTAACTTACCATGGGCTCTTACACAAGCTAGAACCATGCAAAAGAAGAAAGTTACACAAGTATGGAGAAGGAAGGAAATACAATCTGAAAGTCCCTTGAGCTCTCCAGCCAACTGCATATATCATTGGCCTACATTTTGACAATCTAAGCATCTTATAAGAAGACTCTGCCAAAAGGAGATGATGCATACAGTTAGGGGGAGCCTGTGATTCTTGATCATTATTGTTGAAGCTATTAGTGGAAGGGTCCTTATGAAATCCTTGTTGAACTATATTAACAGTCATTCCTTGATAAAGATCATTTCTCAGGAATACTCCATTGAAGAACATGATTCTGTAATAGGGCAAATAATTATGGTGCTGATATTACAAACGCTGAATGTATTGACTCAGGAATTTTAATATGAGAACAGAGAAACTCTAGACACTAATAGAGGCAGTCTTCAAACAAACAGATACATCTGGAATAGAGTTTGAGGTAAGAGCATTGCATGAAGACGCAAATCAGCAGAAGCAAATCAGCAGAACAAATTTAAAGGACAATCACAGATTGGATATCTGAATCTACAGAGATATGTACAAGAACACAAGGAAAGGATGGCAGTGAGTTAAGAAGAAGCACAGAGACACAAATGAACTCAAATCTGAAGAAAGACAGCAAGAAAGACAATCTCAATGGCAGTTTCTCTTGATTTGGACTATGAAGATTTCTCAATATGGATTGAAGTATAAAAAGCCTGGACTTGGACACTTGGTGTATGACCGTTTGCAGTATAAAAAGCCTGGACTTGGACACTTGGTGTATGACCGTTTGCAATCTAAATGAAAGCATTGAAGTAGAGCACCCTTAAGTATTGTTGAAGCCATGATAAAGCAATTCTGAGACATGAAGAGGGAATAATGTGCAAATTGATGATAAAATATCAATCCCTCTATCTTGAGTAAAACTAAGAAGAGCACTATGACAAGGGGAGTCACAGACCCATGAAGATCTACCATTCAGGAAGAACAAAAGCAGTTTTATAGGGGGAGTCCCAGAGCACTCCTTTGCCATTGATGTCAAAGGGGGAGAGAAGAAGAATATTGCCATCAATAACAAAGGGGGAGATTGTTGACCTAGGTTGTCATTGATGTCAATATGGAAATATTCTGGATACTAGAGGATGACATGAAGCCAAGGGGATGCAGAGCAGATTCATGAAGAGACAGGAGCAAGCCCATTAGGATAGCCAAGCCATAAGCAAAGAGGAGTTACCTAAGGAGGCATATCAAAGCATATTACAGGATATCAGAGCAAGAGAGGCATTCATATATGCAAGGAGGTCTTTGAAAGACACTGCCAAGCCAGAGAAGCCACATTGGACTAAGAGGAGCTGCAGGAGGAACCATAAAGCAAGGAGGCATATCAGAGTCATCAGGAGCCATCAGAGGAGCAATGGAGACAAGAGGAGCACACAAGAGGAGACAAGAGGAGCCAAGTTGAGAACATAGAATGCTGTAACACTATCCACGGCATAAACATGCATATGGCGGCAAAGAATTGTAAATGCATGTAACACAAACAGAGCTATCGGAGGCGGAAGACTTAGACTACATTATCAGGCTTGTAAAACTCATATATGCATGCTTTAACAGTTGTTGAACACTGTTGAAAAAGTTGGAGAAAAGTTGTTGAAACATCAATTTCTCTGTTGCTGAAACACCAGTTTCGGCGTTGCTGAAACACCAGTTTCGGCGTTGCTGAAACACCTCCGTGACGAAATTATATTTCGACGTTGCTGAAACACCTCCGTGACGAAATTATATTTCGGCGTTGCTGAAACACCTTCGTGACGACATTATATTTTTGTGACAACACATCAATCGAAGGTAATCATGAGGAAGATAAAGCGAATGGAGGAGGGAAGCCGGAAGGTCAAGCGAGTGTTGAGGAAGCCGAAGCTCAAGCAAGCGAAGAGGAAGCCAAAGAGCCATTGAGTAAGCGGAAACGAATGGACAAAAGTATGAGAATTTATAAAACAGTAAAAACAGAGAGCTGTTGTTGTTGGAGCTATTGTGGTTGTGGCAAAGAACCAGAATGTATGCTAGCAGACGCAGCAGAGGTGGTTAAGCTTTGTATGATGTTGCTGTAGCTGTTGTTGTAGCTGCTGTTGGTGTTGCTGTAGCTGCTGTTGCTGTTGCTGCTGCTGTTGTTGCTGTTGCTGTAGCTGCTGTTTCTGTTGCTGCTGTTGATGTAGATGCTGTTGGTGTTGCTGTCGCTGCTGTTGCTGTTGCTATAGCTGTTGTTGCTGTTGCTGTAGCTGTTGTTGCTGCTGTTGATGTTGTTGTAGCTGCTGTTGCTATTGATGTAGCTGCTGTTGCTGTTGCTGTAGCTGCTGTTGTTGTAGCTGTTGTTGCTGTTGCTAGTTGCTGTAGCTGCTGTTGGTGTTGTTGTAGCTGCTGTTGCTTTTGTTGTAGCTGTTGTTGGTGTTGTTGTAGCTGCTGTTGGTGTTGCTGTAGCTGTTGTTGGTGTTGTTGTAGCTGCTGTTGGTGTTGCTGTAGTTGCTGTTGTTGTTGCTGTAGCTGCTGTTGCTGTAGCTATTGTTGCTGTTGCTGTAGCTGCTGTTGTTGTTGTTGTAGCTATTGTTGTTGTTGTTGTAGCTGCTGTTGCTGTTGCTGTAGCTGCTGTTGCTGTTGCTGCTGCTGTTGTTGTTGTTGCTCCTGCTGTTGCTGTTGTTGCTGCTGCTGTTGCTGTAGCTGTTGTTGCTATTACTGTTGATGCTGTAGTTGTTGTTGCGATTGCTGCTGTTACTGCAGCTGCTGAAAGTTGCTGAAATACGCTGTGAAGGCCGTTACAGCGATTGAAAGCTGCTGAAATACGCTGGAGGAAATAGAGGCCATGTGAGGGTCCAACAGAACAGAAACAGGGTGCAGCAGAACATAAAGAGGGATGAAGGACCAACAGAATAGTAGGCAGTCGAAGGGGAGAAACAGCCAGTAGAAAAACAGTCATGCTGAAGCATTCACTGTGACAATGAGAACATAAGCTTGAATAGAAAATTGTTCTTTATACAGAGTTTAGTGCAGCTAACAGAAGATTGACTAAAGCTGTGTGAAGACATTATCAGAGAGAAAAATGGCTATTGGAGACTATGTGTGGGCATTGTGCAGAGTTGTAAAGACTCATTCTTAAGAAGACTGGTTGTCATTGATACTGTAGCCTGGAGACTACAGTGAAGCTGTAAATAGGCAGAACTCAGCAGAGAAGAGTTCTGAGAGCAAAAGATTACCATCAAACAGTGCCTTGACAAGATAGGATTGGAGTCCTTGGGGCTGGTGCCTCAAGAGCAAGAAGGATTGGAGTCCTTGGGTTGGTGCCTCAGAAGTAAGTAGGATTGGAGTCCTTGGGGTTGAAGCCTCAGAAGTAGGAAGGATTGAAGTCCTTGAGAGTTTGTGCTCCTAAGTCCAAGATTGGTGTCTTGGAAAAATAGAGTTGGTGCTCTGGAGGTTGGAGCCTCACCAAAGTCCAAGTTGGAGCTTGGCAACTGATTGCAACCATCTATATATTGTATCTATTTTACTGCACAGTTTATATTAATAAAAGCATTTATTCTTGTTGTTCATCTTGTGTTCTGAATATATATGTTTTAACTGGTAAAACAATAGTGGGAAAAAGAAATACTGATTCACCCCCCCTCTCAGTATTTCCAACAGTCCACAACCTAGATCATTCAATATATCCAAGGTACTTCTCCTTGGTTGTTCATTCATGTCCCCCATGTTTTCCCCTTCTTCAAAATTTGATTATGTTGGTAAAGGATTACCTCCCCTTCTCCTTTGTCTTTGGCATGTGATGTATTTTGTATCTTCAGGAAACATCCAATCACTTCACCCACAAGTTGGAAGAATTACCAACTCTAATACCACTATAATGCTATTGGCCAACTTTTCAGTTGTAATGCATATAGTTTTCTTGCGTACAAGACAAATAAAAAGAACATGTAAAAAAGACCCAACTGAATTTTATTTCAAAGAATAAGCTAATCGTACATGTCTAGCATATTCTTTAGCTAATTGAGTATTGGTAACTTGAAGATTACACCCTAATCTGGAATCTATGTGACTTATCAGGCAATACTCAACCTCTATTAATTTATTAAGGCACCCATTAGTTGCACAGGCCCGATAATTGTTTATTGATCCATCTTAATGGTTGTTAAAACCCTCCCATGACTCGCGATCTACATATCTAGCCTCTTGGCTCAGCGCGCTTACTTCCCAAACCAAGTTAGGATGATTGCTCACTGATGTGGGGCTATGAGTAAAACTCCTTCAACCCAATTACCTATGTTTCCACAATTGCGGCCTCACTATGTACCTTTCAGCCTTGACCCAATTGCTCGAGCCTCTGCCTATGCACTCTAGCAACCTGAGGTAGAAGAGCAATTCCCCTACAGTCAACATGACCCTCCTGCATGCTTCCACAACCACAAATCAATCAAGACGATCCCCCTCAACAAAGGCGGACTCCCTCTACCTCACGTAGACTCGATAACAACTCAATCTCCCTGCCCCGTAGTGCCCTCTCACAGTCACACACAGCAAATCGATCCCTCCCTGGGCACCTCAACAACCCTGAGTGAGCAAGTCAATCCTACGAGTAGATCAACCCTCTTCCTCAACACTCTAATCAGCCTAAATGATCCCCCTCCAACACGCTCAGACAGCCAAAAAAGAACCCCAAATCTCCTACTAATACAGCTAACTTGCAGGGGATGGAAGTAGCCTCTCCATGGTCGATTTGTCTCTGTCAATACATGGAACGATCCCTCCAGATTTCAAGCCAAATCTGTGTCATCGAAAAGGACCTCCTCCGACAAGCAATTCAATCTCAATAATCTTCGGCAATGTTGATCTCCTTCAACAATCAAAACTGATAAGAATTTTGAGTGATCTCTTCTCCAATAAGGTAGGGTGGGTGATCATCCAACAAAATCCGTTTTCCTCCAAGGGTTTTCGTCCAAGGATGAAATGAAGCACTAAGCTCTCTAATTTGATCTCCAAAGAGAAAAATGCATAATGGTGAGAGGGAAATCGATTTCCTCTCTTTTAATTTCCCTTTTTCCAATTTCCCTCCCTTTTCTCCAATTTGAATTTCTTTCCCTCTCTTTTTAATTTTTATTTTCTTTCTAATGTTTTTCCATCACTTTTATTATTGTCACTTAATAACGTCACTTTATAAAGTTATTCTAACCCCATGACGTTTATTCATTAATTGACCCTTTTATTAATTTCTCCATTGCGACTCTCGCCCACAGGAGTCGAAAATGAGCTAGTGAGTCGTCCCTATGTTGATCATTCGAGAAGGGACATTACAACAAATGTACATTTTTAGCATTTCTTCATCTATGAATCTATTTTTTCTTATGGACAGAAATTCCCATTGTGTGTGTAGTCATTCATGTTTCCCTTCAGTTTAAGATAGACGAATTTATTATACATGGCATATCTTCCTTGTTATAGAACCTTTAGAATAGGGCAGTTGTGAAACATAAAAAGAACAAGTGTAACATTTTCTAGACCACCATAGAAAACAATCGTAAGCTTCCTCTTCTAAGTTATTGTTGGCTATCATTATTTTTTCTCTTTCACGCAATTGGGGTTTAGATTCAAAAATTCCTCCCATTTTCTTAACCCAAAAAATTGCTCCTCTATGGTCCTTACGATCATATTTGGGTAATTCCTTTTTAATTCTTTGATAATCTCTATATGGAACTCTTGTGTGATGCTTATCACTAAAAAAATTGCTTTAGCTGCTACTTGATGTCCCTGCTCACTTGTATTTTTGTGATTCTTGACTAGGTGTTGTTTAATCTTGTCATCATTTCTTATTCTTAATGTTGTTTTCCATCAATTTTTGAAATCCACTATCAAATTATCAATTGTGTCCTTTTTCTACTAGTTTATTAATTTTATCTATTAACACTTTTTGTCCTTACCCCAATTATATCTACGCCTTTTCAATGTTAGTAAGACAATTTCTTACACTATTGACCTCATCTCTATATCAACTAACTTCTGCCAGTAATTCTTTGTTCTTTTTCTTACTTCATTCCATTTTCTTTCTTTTGTTCCCGGGGGGTTCACTTCATAAAGGTATATAAAGTTTAATTTACAAAAAAACTCAGTTCAATTATAAAGTGTGTGTATCACTTTCTTTAATTTAAATTGTAATTTATTATTTTTTTAACTTAATTATCAACAATTGCCAAAATACATGGGTTATGGAAAAGTCACAAAAGAGAGGTATGTATTGATTGCATGAGGTTTTAGAAATGATGCATCTTGAATTAGTACAATGGTTGTATGGATCAAGTACAAACATTGGCGATGGTGGTGGTAACGTACGGAATGGAGATTGATAGTGAACAGAAATGGTGGTAGCGAAATTGGATGTGTATGGGTGACTACACATACAACGGTTGGGTATATAGGTAGTGGCAAAAATTGGTAGAGTGTCACGGCAATGCAATTATCAATTGTACAAATGAACTGTGGTTGGTCGCACACTACAGATGTGACTGTGATGACAGATATTTGTGTATGACTAAAATTGGAAACTGGGTGTTTAAACCACAAAATTGGCCAAGGAGCTGGCTCTAATATCGATGTAATAAATAATCCCTATTTATATGTTTAATGACAAAATTATTGTGCAGGTAAAATATATTGATTGATAAGATAATAATGATATTACAACGAGGACCCACATTATAAATACCTAGGCACGGTGCCTTTTCATACTAATGGCTTTTTAATAAGACACATATTTTCAGTAACTAATTAACATATCATTTATGATATTATTATTTTTATAACATTATGATACATGCTTTTTCCTTTCTTTCTATTGCATCAACATCTTATAGCAAAGTTTCCTAACCCTACTAAAAAATGAGGGAAATAGGGAACCAATACTAGTGACAGATATCAATCAATCCAAAGATGGGATGTGGATACAAGGAAAAAATGGAAAATGTTAACTATGGATTACATAGACATGCAACATCAATAAAGGCCTCTTATTTGTGCCCCTCCTAAACATGCAAAAAAAGGCCTCAAGGAGGGTCATACTGGATTAGGGGCAAGTGATAACCACCAAAGTGAAGCATAGAAACAAGAATACAACCAAAAGTAGTCAATCATCCAATTCAACCTATGATCCATACAAAATGACCTTAAACATTAGATGAAAGCACTTGATTACAAAGATGGTTAATGTACCTCATATTGATGACCCAACTCATCAAATGAGTAGGCTAGATGAAATAAAGCATTAACCAGGGCATAGATGGGAGGCATCTAAGCTAGGTATCTATGGATCATCATAGGGTTGTTGGCTAGTGTAACAACCAAAAGTCATATACACAGCGAAAATCTTTAAAATACTTCAAAGACGTAAATGTCCATTGTAAGACATGTAACTGTATATCGAATATAGTATATTGAATTGATGTAAGATGATTCCAATGAGGGTGAGGGCCTGCTTATATATCCTAGGCAAGTACCTCTTCACCATTGGTTATGTCCTTTAGGGACACACCTTTTCATTAACTACTAATTAATCATTATTAATTATTATTATTGTTTTACATTATTCGTATTATTTTATATATATTTTTATTCATAACATTGCCCTCCTCTTCAAAAAGGTTTTTCCTCAAAGCTTACCGATGAAAGGTCGGATCTCTTTCTCTACTCGTTGCGGAATTGTCATCTTCGTTGTTACAAGACGATATGATCCTTGGAGTGATAAATAAAATTTTCGAATTGAGAATGGATCGGACCATCCAAGATTAATCTTCTATGGAATCTTCTGATCACTAGAAATTTTTAATGAATTGTTATCATAGGACTGAATTCTGCAAACTTTAGCGTTCATTGGAACATACTTCGTTGTTTATGTTCTCAGTGATACTGGTATGTAGATTGATTGAAAAGTCTGCTCTTATGGTTCAGATATCGATAAATATTTCTTCTAGTTGGACTTTCCCTTATCATGTTAGTGGTTGTTTCCTGATTTCCTTTAGGCGTTGTTGTTGTGGGGTTGGCTATTGAATCATCATTTGGAATGTCCATCTTTTGAACTGCAACTTCCAAATATGTTTTAACCTCTCTAGATTTCTCTTCTTCTTTAGTTGTGATATCGACTGGATCGGTATTTATTCCTTTATCTTCAACTTTGACTAAAACAACCGACGACTTCAATACTTCATGAAGTTGTTCTAACTTGTCATTTAGTGACTTCTTGTCACTTTTAAGCTTCTTTATTTGCGCAAGTAGGCTTTGGTTATGATTCCTTAAGCGTAAAAGCTCTTCGTTTTCTGAATTGTTGACTTTGTCCTTAGTATCCCTCTTTATCTTTTAAGTTTTTGATTTGTTCTAATAACCATTGATTCAGAGTTTTTAAACGCGACAGATTCGCGTTGAATTTCTCCTTAGAACTTTTATTCTCTTGCTTTAATTTTTGCTTCTTAATCTTGGACTTATTGATTTGTTCAATTAATTTTTGATTATGGTCTCTTAGGCGCAAAATCTCCTCATTACTTTCTGTTGATTTTTCATGAAATTGATCTTCAAGATCTTTATATTTCTTCTCTGATGATTCATTCTTTTGTTGAAGTTTTGTGATTTCTTCCTTTAATTGTTTTATTTGCATTTGCTCATTGTCTTGATGTTTTTCTGTACTAAATAATCTTCCACGCCTTGGACATCTTAAATTGTATTTTTTTTAATATACGTATATCCAATTTCGTTAAAACAAAATGGACATTTAGTCCAAATCAGTGATTGTTGTGTGGAACTCATCTTGACTACTTCATTATTTTATATCCACCTAGGATATTGATGCTTGCTTGACTTTCACTTGAACTTTTTTTATTTTTTTTAGATATTTTTTTTTTATTTTTAACTTTATTAATCTTTCAAATACCTTCTAGTATAACTCCTCTTTAAAATCTCGGATCGGACTCTTATTTTTTAATTAGAAACCTTAATATATATTTATTCTTCCCTCTTTTCTTTTCTTTTCTTAAATTTAATTACTTATGGTTTAATATAATGGGAATAATTCCCAAAATATTAATTTTTTTTTTACCAACCAAATTATTAGTAGCGGTCTAAATATTTTTCTGAATTTTTTAACAATTTGTACCACCCAAAACGAAGGAGCTGACTAGGCACGATCCTTGGAATACAAGATTGTGTTTTCTTTTTTTATTCTATTATTATTTTTATTGTTGTTCGATGCTCCCTAAGAATTCACTGTCAAATCATGAAATTCCCTTTGCGCCTAGGGTTTAATTGAATCATTCGATTGTTGTTAAACAATGTTTTATTCTTGCTTCCACACTCTCTATAATTTTAGGACTGTAAGATTCAAATTTGAACCGTTTTTCCTAGAAAATAACAAATATGAAGCCAAACAGACCAGTGATGGTAAGGCTAGTCACAGTTTGTTGTCAGGTGGTGGATAGTGTCGGGAGACCTGAAGCTGGGCGGACAAGACGAAAGGTACAGGGGGTCGTTGTTGATGGTGCCTCGGCAGCAACAGTTTGACTTAGATGATGTGTGGAGCCCAATAGCAAATAGTTGTTTGGAAATCGGCTGCGAAAACCACGACAGGTTCGACAACAAATGGTATAGCCGATAGTTTAAAGCAAAGATCAGCAAACAATGAGGGAAAATAGTGTGGCAGTAAACTACACTACAGGAAAATGAAGGAATGACCAACCCGACAGAGGTGTTGCAGTGTGTATTAGTAGTAATGATGGTGGTGTGTATCAGTAGTTGTGGTATATGTGGTTTCAGTGGGCGGTTGTTGCTTGGCTACACTGAATGTCCTTCGAGCGTGGCCTTCGATGGTAGTGGTGACTACAATGAAAGGTGCAAGTATTTTCTTCCCTTTTCTTTAATTATATTATAATTTCAATTTTTTTATTTATTTGTTTTTTTATACCACCTTTTTTATAATTATATTATATTTTCAATTTTTTTATTTATTTGTTTGTTTTATACCACCTTTTTTTAATATAATTTCTTTTAATTTTAAGATTTTTAAATGGCCAATGGCCTTACGTTAACCCTGGAGAACCTCCAAAAGCTCCTTGTGGCTAAAAACCTAAATTCCAACGGTAAGGGAAGAAGGGTTGATGGCCAAGGGCCCGGTTATCAACAAACGTGGCTCTGATACCAATGTAACAAACAAGGTTCATAAACTCAGAGGAATGCTCTGATACCAATGTACGCAGCGGAAATCTTTAAAATACTTCAAAGACGTAAGTTTCCATTGTAAGACATGTAACTGTATATTGAATATTGTATATCGAATTGATGTAAGATGATTACAATGAGGGTGAGGACCTGCTTATATACCCTAGGCAGGTACCTCTTCACTAATGGTTATGTCCTTTAGGGACACACCTTTTCATTAACTATTAACTAATCATTATTTATTACTATAATCATTTTACATTATTTGTATTATTTATATATATATTTTTTTTTCATAACAGCTAGCAAGTCAAAACAATGGGAGAAAAATTTTCTACTAGGGGTCACCCACTTGGGTGGGTAACGGGTATCACACCCAACAACCTTAAAACAAGGTCAATACATTTCCCAAGCAATCTTCAGCTGAAATACAAGCTTCTTCTTACACCTAGAGTGATCTTAGCCACAAAACTTTGATGCCATGTAGAAACCTTCTGAAATCATCATAAACCGTGTGAAATTTCGAACACAAACTGACTTTAATGCAAAACAAAGATTTCACACCGTTAACTAGAGGCTTCCCAGATCTTAACCCTACGAATTTCCAATCATAGGGCTGTTTTGGAATATAATTAAAACAACAGCAGCAATAGACAAAATTTCAATTCTTAACAACCCCAAACATCTAGGCAACCCAAGAAAAAAGAAACCAAAGTGTTCTAATAAATTTCATCCCTCTAGGGTAATCTTATCATGCATAACCAAGATCTGAAAAAGCTTTTTACAGTTGTAAATAAGCAGAAAACGGCCAATTTCTTCTTCAGTTACAAAGTTAAATCACTTAACATAGTCACCCTTAACTTGTCAAATCAGCAAGACATATCGAGTGGGAAAATAAAAACCATGAAGAACATGCATGGGTGAAAATCAAATCTACAATTTATAAATGGGTGAAAATCAAATCTACAATTTACACAAGTATTGGACAGCTGAAAACTTAATCAATATGTACAAAGACGAAGTTCTTGTACAGACCATTGCCTTATTGCAAGAGTAGTACAATTCTCTAGCTCTCTAAAACCCTAGCAAGTGAAAACCAAACCCTAGCACAACTAAGGAGATCCAACTAGGATGAATCACTCAAGCAAGCCTCCCAAGGTCATCTTCTTCTCCTCTTCTCCAAGTACAATTTAGGGTTTTATCTCAAAGCCCTAACCTAAGGGGTGAAACCCTAACACTAGACTTCAAGATGCTCCAAGAACAAGAAACCCTAAGAGCTCCAATGAAGAGAGATAGATAAATTACTATAGATGATCCAAGGGAGAGAGGAAGACAAGTGCACTCCTTGATCACATCTCTATACAAGAATAAACAAGAATGATGAGTGAAAGACTTTCTCTCTCTCTCTCTCTCTCTCTCCAATGCCCTTACAAGCATCCTACAATAACATGTAGACTCACACATGTGGAGCACTACACTCCAAATGTACACATGTCAAGGTCCAAGGTGAAGTCATCCATAAGAAAGGTTCCAAATGCAAGGGTGCTCCATGAAGTGTGTCCAACATTCCCCCTACATGCCTCTAAAGGCTCCATCAATTCCCCCAATCCATGTACTCCAATAGGTCCACTCCCCTTGCATGCAAATTGTCACAACTCAAGCATCGTTAACCTACTCCAAGCATCAATACAAGTCCAAGCTACCATATGTTGTCTAGGACCCAATGTGCCCTCCTCTAGGATGCAATACACTTATCCTGGTAAGTAGGGCATTGTCCAAGCAAGAAACCATCTCCATCTGGCAATCATGAAATACATCACCCTAGTTGTCATGAGATCTCCAACACCCTAGGGAAGAATGCCAAGCACCGAATTGAGGTCAAGCAAACACTAAGTAATCCAATATCTAATGCGCAAGCTGATCACGGATCATACATCATGTGTAAATCAATCACAAATGATTTAGGGGCCAAACATACACCATGTGCACCAAATCCCATGAATCACCCCCAAACATGGTCTAAATGTTTTCTAAGTAACCTAAAAGTTAACATATACTAATGTTTTTATGTTGACTTCAGTTATATGCTTAAAAAGCAGAATTGCACATTCTTTTTGGTTCCCTACCAAGGTCCAAGACACAGATTTGGTGGCTTGAGCAGATATTGTAGTCTTACCCATGGTCCAAGTTTGGCAGTGAGAGAAATCCTCCATTGGTCCAATGGGATGTATGTACTATGCCCAAGGACCAGAGGTTTGATTGATGTTGTGACTCAAGGTAGTACCATTATGGCTAAGTAGGTAGTGAGATGTCTAGAGGGTTCAGCCTCTTAGCAGATTTTGTTTTGGCATTAGATGATGATTCCTCAGCATACAGATTGAGTCAAAGGGGCTAAGGTGAATAACCTTACATCATTTTCATCTTCATTTATTTTTGGGCGTGCATACGTCCTCATAGAGAGGATTCTTGCAGTTTTTTCTTGCAATTAGTACATTTATATGAAGAGTAAGAGGAAGTAGAGCTGCATTTTACATCCATAAATAAAATATTTGAAGGATATGATCAAATTTATGTGCAACAGGATCACAACAGAGGTCTCATTCCCTTGTCTAGGAACCTGTGCCAGCACTAAAGAGAGAGCTGAATGAGAAATCTCATTGTTGCAGCAGCCTGCCATCCCCTCCCAAAAGTGAATTCAGGCCACACATACAGAGAAGGCTGACAAATTTTATGTTGAGGATTACCCATGAAGACAAAACCAGCAATCCCTAACTGTAGATCGGCCTGGACACATCCATCATAGACTCTTGAAGAAGTAACAAACATCAGGCATTTCTCCTAAAGATGTTGTTGCAAATCCATTTCCAAGTTTTGATTTAGCTCAAGGATTGGCCAAGGTTAAAGTTTCGATTCCTTTGCTTCTATTAATAAAGTTTCCAGGGCCAGAAGAAAGGTTATGAAGTTGTTGAATATTGACAATTTTATTGAATTGGTAGAGGATAACCCAAGTTTTACTCAGGTATGAATACAAAGATGAGGGGGCTCTCCCCTTCTATGTCTCCTTAAAAGTCATTTTTATTTTACTAAATAATTGCATGACAGATTGAAACAGTAGAATTCTTTATCATCTGTCTAAAAAAGGACTAGCACAAAGAAAAGAAAAAAATCCCTTGGAAAAATCTGGGCAGATCAACCCCGAAGGGAATCTTTTAAAGCCCGTCGGCTAGACTAGCAAAGCCTAACCCCAAGGGCGTCGAGGAGAATTGACCCTGTGACCTCCCGATCAGCGAGATACTTAACAACGGGGACTCAACCAGTTGAGCTAACCCTTGGGGCTTAGCACAAAGAAATTACAATGTAAAAGAATCGTAAAATGAGATCAGAAATTTTCTATATTATACTAGTCAATAAGAGTCTCTTTATGAAAAGCATGCAACTACATAAAAGTGGAATGCAGTAAAATATGCATAGGGAAACCATTCAGTTCACTGATTTGATATTATTTTGTAGATTTCATATGCTTGTGAACTTTCGACGCCAATTTAGATAGAAAGATCATGACTTGCGGATGGAAAACTTTAAGTCAATTGCCAGCATCTCAGACACCGTAAAAAATAAAATCTGCTTACCCATGGACATGTCCCAGCCATATTAGAACCACCTTGAGAAGCATTTTCAGTCTCCCTCTTCTTATCATCAGTTGCTCCAATTCTACTCCATGAATTTGAACAATCTGATACCAGCAAAAGTAGCCTCTCACTTCCCTGCAAAACACCTTTAATTAGTATAACAATGACTTCCAATGGTGCTCCATCAAGATTGAATATGCATAGTAAACACTTGAGAAGAAAATCCAGATGCTCACAAATTTAACTGATATATTAAAGATAGCACAAAGTTTTTATGGTACTTAAATGACATTCTTTCAAAGAAAGAAAATATCATAGAGAAGTTTAAACACAAAGTGTTGATGATGTGTTGGTTGTTGGAAGAAAGTTGTCATTGATGTCAAAGGGCCATAAGCAGCCCCAGAAGTAAATCAGGTTTTTGGTGGATTGGATCAAAGCAAACACAAGAATGGATTACACCATCTTGTAGTGCTTGCTGAGACCTTTCCAATGAGCTATGGCTTGACTTCTAACTCCTCACGGTTGAGGAAAAAATAATTTTTGAAATTGACCATTTGAAATCTGGCCGCCCTGAACTTTGAGACATCTAGGATCAAGTCAGCTCTGTTATAGACATGTCTCTTCAAAGGGTCATGTCAACCACCATAAATATAGCAAACAACTGGGCAAATCTGTGCAAGAATTCTGCGGTTCTGAAGAAGAAACAGAGGAGAGGTCGAGGCCAATCAAGGGTTATCTAAGGCTGGAGCTCCATTGAATATCTAAAGAAGGCCATTCTTTCTAAAGCAAATATGTGAAGCATCTTTCTGGATCAGCCGAGTTCTGGAACAGTGATATACATGAATTCTGGAGCAGAAAATGTGACCAAGTTCTGAGCTATTTTTAAGGGCACATATGAAGCAAATTAGGCCGAGTTTATGCCCAGACCAATGTCTATGTAGGAAGCATGACAGAGGTCAGTCTAGGTCAAAGTTTTGCACAGAGAATCCACTATGTCAGCCCTGTAGCAGGCCTGAGGAAGACCAAATTTCGGCCTAGCCTGAGGCTCATCTGAGGCACTCCACAGACCCAAATTTCAGCCTTTAGGGCATGTTCCTGAGGCCTAGTTTTGGCCTATCCTGAGGTCAGCTGTCTGAGACTTGTGGAGCATCAATTCGGACTTCATTTGAGGTGAATCAGATCAGGTCTGTAGCACAATTTCAGTCCCCCTTGAAGCATAATTTTGGTTTTTTTTTCGTTAACACAAATCCTTGATTTAAGGCAGATCTGGAGGGTAGAAATCCGAGTGTCTAAGGCAGCTTTCTAAGACCAGACTTTGGCATAGTATCCTGTAGCAGATCATTTGTGGTTGTCTACACATTTTGAGCAGACCTTGGAAGTATTGAAGCAGACTTTTGAAGTCTATATCTGAAGTTGTCTTGAAGCAGCCTTTAGACCCATCCTGAAGAAGTTGTACTTGGATTTGTGGCAGACCTTGAACATTCTGATTTGTAGCAGAGCTTGAACTTGCAGCTAACCCTTTTTTAAGCAGACCTCTTGATAATGATAGCAGACCTTTGGTGAAGTCTTGAAGCAAGTTGTTGAAGATAAGGGTGTTGATTATCTGAGGCATGCATTTTATTGCTGCACATTGGATATGACAGAAGGGCAAAACTGCAGTTGTTTTAATGTTGTTGTAATTGGACCATTGTCCCTAGTACAGGAACCCAAGATCTTATTTTTATCTTTTATTCTAAAGGGTGGCAAGGTGGAGCTAGGGAAGGAAGTTGTAGCTTCCTTTAGGAGGTTTCTGCCTCCTTCCAGTAGGAGTTGGTAAATCTTGGGGTTGTAGCCCTTCCGTTTGTAGCTGGTAAACTGAAAGTTGTCGCTTCCCTTGTAATATAAAATATTGTACATATATATATCTTGTGTTCAATTGATGTGATGTTATTGGTTAATTGTTTTGATACTTAAATTGTTGACGTTTACAAAATATTGATTCACCCCCCCCCCCCAGTATTTCCAACATTGGTCAATCTTTACTTGTGACCATAATGACCCTTAATGTCATTTATGACAAACCCTTATGGAGATTTGCGACAAAACTTGCGGGGCAGAGAGGCAGTGAAACCTTCAAATTTATGTGACCTCAAGATTGTCATGGTGGAAAACCTTATAGCAGTTTATACCCTTGTGAGGAGCCATCTTTGTGGGGTAATATAGACTGAAGACAATAAGGGTGCCATAGGGATCTTAGTTTACCCTAAGGTATCAGTGCAACAAAGACAAAAATACGTCAAAATAGAGGAGGCTACACAAAAAGGATAGTAAGAAACAAAAACTTCAGTCTGAAAAAAGTTCAACCTCTAGATTCAGTCGTGGTGACCACACTTATCTCTTTTTGGAACTTTTAGAAACTCTGAATCTAGAAGAACAATAACGAATTTCCTTAATATTGGTGAGAGGGATGATGTGGTTGTCAAAGTGGTGCGGTTTCTTTGTGCTTGCGGTATACCATGCAATGTGGTTTTCTCTCCCTACTGGCATGATTTGGTTAAGACCATCAATGAATCCCCAAAAGGATACAAGAGCCCCAACTATGACAAAGCTAGAACTTTGTTGTTAGACAAAGAAAAAGCAAAGATTCATAGAGCTTTAAGACAATTTATAGATGACTGGCGGGATTGCAGGGTATCCATCATTTTAGATGGTTGGAAAAATATTAGAAACCAGCATTTGATAAATTTTCATGGTGTTACCGCTAGCGGTGCAACGTTTCTTGAAAGTCATGAGTGTCAAAACACTGCAGATCTCCTATTGAAAACAATTAATGATGTTGATCCTAATAATGTGGTTCAAGTAATCACCAATAATGCAACAAATTGTAAGGGAGCAATAAAAATCATTGAGCGACATCATCCAGACATATTTTGGTTCGTTTGTTTGGGGCAAACACTGAACCTGTTAGTGCGCAATATTGTGAAGCATAAAGAATGTGGATGGCTTAATCAATTGTACAAGAGAGAGAAACAACTCATTAAATTTGTAAGGGCATATAAGGCTCAATTATTTTTATGGCACTTACTCCAAGATTCAACTGCTTAAGATTACAAAAACTAGATTTGCAAGCTATTACTTCACCTTTAGGTGCCTATTGAAGGTGTGTTATGAAACCAGCTCAAGAAAAGATAGAAAAGAAAGATCAACGCCTTAGAATTCAGCCTCTTCGAGGGGGCAACCTCCTTTACATTACATAAATGAACAATTCTTGGATTATACAAATGACAAAACCTCCTTTCTATATATAGGAGTCTAAGGAGTCACAATATAATCCAGCCGACCTAACAATAATAATATAAAGCCACTAAAATAACAATATGGGGCACAGAAATAACAATATGGGGGTAATAGGGGCACAACAATATAAATAAGGGGTATAACTATAATAGTAATGGGGTAATCACTAGTATTATAGGGACCCAACATGCCCCTCTCCTTCAAAAAAGTGTTGTCCTCAACGCTTGAGCAGTTCTGGATACTTCTGCATAAAATTCTCATCCTCCCATGTGGAATCTTCAGCGGATAACAATGTTACTTGGGAGCGGGAGCGGAAGCGGGGAGCGGGAGCGGAAGCGGGGAGCGGGAGCGGAAGCGGGAGCGGGAGCGACCATTTTCAGAAGCTCCCGGTTTGGGAGCGAATCCCGGAGCGATTTTTTAAAAATATATATATTTTTTATATTTTTTAATTTTTGATACATATATGTCAACAAAAACATGTAGAATGATGAATTAGATATAAAAAACATAAAAAAGCATAGATTGAACCATATAACAACAATCATCTAGAAGTTATAATCTTCATCAACCACGTCCGCAAGTTAGTAACATAGTAACATACAACATATTGAGTCTCATGATTCATCAATCTTAAAGTTTCAAGCTTTCAAAATTCAATATATAACATTTATCATCATTGATCACCAAAGTTGTACTTGTAAGCTAAGTGTAACCATTACAACAAATAATATCTAACATGAAATGAAATGTTATAAAATGAAACGAAATGAAACAACTTTCAACTTTCATGAAGCATCATATTCATAATTCATTACTAATGAGTTATAATTGCCAACTTCAAACTTAAATTGTCATATATTGTTTAAAAAAATATCATAATAAATATGAAAGAGTCAATAGTTATAAAAGCTACTAGAAACTAGAGAAGAGAAGTAAATCTATTATCTATTTCTTATGCTTGGGCCTCTTGCACCACGAGAAATGTCTAATTTTTTAGTCTTGTTGCAAAATCAGGATCTTTGTCATTAATATCACCCTCCAAGCATTAATATCCAGAGGTATCTTTGTCATTACCTTTGTATCTGTATAGGGATCTTTGTCATTAATATCACCCTCTAAGCATTAACATAAGATAGAAAAACCATAGCATGTCAAGTCAAGATTTTGTTTGAGTGATGCGTACATTTTTAGAAGGGTCATGATAGAGGAGTTCGACAACCAATGTCACTAACATCAAGGTACATAGAGGGATTGGTACTCTTGATTAAATATGAGTTCCATACCCTAATACATGACAAAATTCAATGGAAACATTGCAATCCCCCAATCCTGAAATCCTGAAAAACTGATAAGTCTGCTGGATTTTGAATGAAATCTAAAATTCTACTTTCTCTATATGAAATCCAATGAGGACGAAACCACTCTCAAACATCCTGAGTCATTTCATGGTAATGTTAAAAATTTAAGTAAAAGGATGAAAATGAAAATTAAAGAAAATGTCACTTTTACTTTAAGAATTTAACATTACCATGAATAGCATATCAATACTAGGGCCTAGACTTGATCATTAAGTTGCCCCACTCAAAAACTATTTGTTTCTTTAAAAAAAATTGCATTTCGAACATTACTACAAAAAAAAAAATGCAAAAAAGGCAAAACGCTCCCGAAAATGCTCCCGAAAAGGCAGGGAGCGAAATTTTTTTTTAGGGAGCGCGCTCCCGACCCGCTCCCGCCCGGAGCGCGGATCGGGAGCGGGAGCGAGGGGGGGGGGGGGGGGGGGGGGGGCGCTCCCACGCAACACTAGCGGATAAGTTCTTCCACTTGATAAGATACTCTGAAATTGATCGATTTCGTAGCTGTCGAGTTCTTGTTTCTGTGACTGCTTCCGGTTCCAATATAATTTTTCCTTCCTCGTCAAGTTCTGGCAATATTGTTTGAACTGGGAGCTTGTCGCCTATAACCTTCTTTAAACATGAAACATGGAAAACTGGGTGCAATCGAGAAGCTGCAGGAAGCTCCAATTTGTATGCCATAGTACCAATCTTTTCCAACACCTTGTACGGACCATAATACTTTGGTGATAATTTATTATCCTTCTTAGCTTGCTTTAGGGACATTTGCTTATATGGTTGTAGCCGTAGGAATACCCAATCACCTACATCAAAACTTCTTTCACTGCGATGTTGATATGCCTGTTGTTTCATTCTATTTTGTGCCAACACGAGGTTATCCTTTAAGAGTTGAAGGACTTGTTGTTGATGTTCGATGTGATGTTCCACTGCCTGAACCTTAGAATTTTCTCTTAAATATGATGTGATTGATGGTGGTTGGTACCCATAAAGTGCCATAAATGGGGTCATTTTTGTTGTTGTATTGAAGGAAGTGTTATACCACCATTCAGCCAGAGGCAACCATTTGACCCATTGTGTCTGTTTATCAGATACAAAGCAACGAAGATATCCTTCCAAACATTTGTTTACTATCTCAGTTTGCCCATCAGATTGAGGATGATAAGATGAGCTATGAGCTAACTGAGTACCAAGAAAAGAAAATAATTCTGTCCAAAAATTTCCAGTGAAAATGGGATCTCTGTCACTTACAATAATCTTTGGGTTTCCATGTAGCTTTTGAACTGTTTCCATAAATGCAGTAGAAACTGTACTGGCTTTAAATGGATGTGATAATGCACAAAAGTGTGCATACTTGGTAAGTCTGTCAACTACCACCATGATGACACTCTTTCCCTCATACTTGGGTAAACCTGTGATAAAATCCATTGAAACCTCCTCCCAACGTTGGCTTGGAATGGATAAAGGTTGTAATAGACCCGGTGTCTTAATTGTTTCAACTTTATTTTGTTGGCAAACCAAAAATTCCGCCACAAACTTTTGAATATCTGATTTAAGGCCATCCCAAAAAAATTCCTTCTTAACCCTGTGGTAAGTTTTTAAAAATCCTGAGTGCCCTCCTAAGGGAGAAGTGTGCAATTCCATAAGAATCTTTTGTTTTAGCTGGGAATTCTTACAGAGGTATAGGCGATCTTTGTACCATAACGAATCATTTTGCCAGCTAAATGTATCAGAAGTACTGGAATCTTGTTGTAGCTTTTGAATAAGTGCCCACACTTCTTCGTCATTTTTCCATTCCTCCTTTACTTCGTTTATCCAATCTGGTTGGATAATAGAAATGGCACACAACAATGCTTCCATATCCTCATCCTTTCTTGAGAGTGCATCTGCCACCACATTTTGCTTCCCTTTTTTGTAGATGATTTCAAAGTCATAACCCAACATTTTTGTGACCCACTTTTGTTGCTCTTCAGAGGATAATCTTTGTTCTAAAAAGTATTTAAGGCTATCATGATCCGTTTTTACCTTGAAGTGTCTTCCCATTAGGTAGGGTCGCCATTTCTTAAGTGCATGGAGTATTGCCAACATTTCCTTCTCATAAATAGCTTTGCTTAAAAACTTTCCCTTGATTGGACGACTTTCAAAAGCAATGGGTCTTTCATCTTGCATTAGAACAGCACCAATTCCATTTCCTGAAGCATCACATTCCACAATAAAGGTTTTTGTGAAGTCCGGTGTAGCTAAGACCGGTGCTTGGCACATTGCCTCTTTAAGATGTTTAAAGGCCTTTGTTGCTTCCTGAGTCCATGAAAATGAATCTTTCTTCAATAATGTTGTTAGAGGTGCTGCTATTCTCCCATAATTCTTAACGAACTTGCGATAATACCCTGTCAACCCAAGAAATCCTCGCAGATGCTTTATGGATGTGGGGATTTTCCATTCCTTAATGGCTTTAATTTTGCTAGGGTCTACCTTAACTCCTTCATGAGATACAATATGACCCAAATATTCCACCTCCTGGACTCCAAAGAAACATTTGGATCTTTTTGCATATAATTGTTTCTCCTCCAATAGTTGTAGCACCTTGTCAACATGTTCAACATGATCCTTCCAAGACTTGTTGTAGATTAGTATATCATCAAAAAATACTAACACAAATTTTCTAAGGAATGGTTTGAAAATTGAATTCATCAAACCTTGAAATGTTGAAGGTGCATTGGTAAGGCGGCAGGCCAAAAGGCATGACCAAAAATTCATAATGACCCTCATGAGTTCTAAATGTCGTTTTCGGAATGTCTTCAATCTTCATTCTGATTTGATGATATCCCGAACGAAGATCCAACTTGGTGAAGTAAATTGATCCATGCAATTCATCCAGTAATTCATCAATGACAGGAATGGGGAACTTATCTTTAATAGTGATCTTGTTGAGCTCCCGATAATCTGGACACATGCGCCATGATCCATCCTTCTTGTGCACCAATACTACTGGAGCTGAGAAAGAACTTTGACTTGGTTGAATTATACCAGCCTCTAGCATTTCTGCAACCATACGTTCAATTTCACTTTTTTGGACATATGGATATCTGTACGGCCTGATGTTTGGAGGAACACTTCCTGGAATCAGATGAATAGCATGATCATGATCACGCATAGGTGGGAGACCTTTGGGAGTCTCAAATACCTTGGAATGATTGTCCAGGACTTTTTGGAGATCTGGAGAAATAGATGATTCCAATGTGGAAACATCTAGCGAACATAATTGTGCAATTACACCTCTTTGCTCCTTTTTTAGAAGCTTTGTCATGCCATTAGAGTTTATTATCTTTCCTGGTTTCCCTGCAATACCCCTTAATTCAACTTCCTTTCCTTCCACAGAAAATTTCATGAAAAGTTCTTGAAAATTAAAAGCTATTGTACCCAAGGATTGTAGCCATTGGACTCCTAGTACAACATCAGCACCTCCCATTGGAATGGAAAGCATTGGGCTAGTCAATACATATTCCCCCATGGATAGCTTGATATTATGGCACTTTCCAGAACAATTTATTGTTCCTCCATTTGCAATCATCACTTGACACTCTGGTGCTGGATATAGGAAGCAATTCAATTCTTTTGCTACCCTACAATGAATAAAATTGTGGGTGCTTCCTGAATCAATCAACACTATTACCTTTTTCTTCTTGATTTGTCCTTCTATCTTGATGGTTTGAGGAGTGGTAATTCCCGCCAATGCATTACAAGATATGGTCGGATTTATTTGTTCTTCATCTAGGCTTTGTTCCTGAAATATATCCTCTTCTTTTGACCTTTCTTTCTCCTTTTCTTCTTCCTCTTCACAATCTATGTAGAATAATTTCTTCTCAGCACACTTATGACCTTTTGTGTATTTGCTATCACAATTGTAACAAAGCCCTTTTGCTCTTTTTTCTTCCAATTGTTGTGGTGTCAACCTTGTAGGTTGTGGAAGACTATGGGCAACAACACTTCCGTCTTTATAGTTGTGAATGGTATGCTTCCTAGTTGCCATAATTTTGCTTTCCATTTTTCTTGCTAACCTGAATGCCTTCTCTAATGAATCAGGTTCCCAAAGGCGCACATCATGTTGGATATTATCCTTTAAAGACCCTATGAACACATCAATCCTATGCTCCTTTGGAATATCTTTTACCCTTATGTTCAATTTTTGGAACTCCTCAATGTGCTCCATTATTGAACCCTTTTGTTTGAGACTTATCAATTGGCTAAAAAATGTGTTGCTTTTTGTATCCTCATAATGTGCTATCAATTCTTCCGTAAAAATTAACCAAGTGATAAACTGTTTACGAGAACAAAGCCATTGATACCATACAAACTGATTTGGTTCCAAATATAAAGTTGCCATACGTACCTTTTGTGTGTTTTGCACATTATTGAGATCGAAGAATTGCTCCATCTTTAATATCCATGTGGTGGGATCCTTGCCATCAAACTTCCTCATATCGATTTTTGGAACATGGTGAGTGTTCGATCCAACATTAGAGTCTATGGAATCATGATTAACATTTCTTTTGTTCTCATCATGAGTTTCCTTTAGTACTCTTTCACCCTTAGTGACCATTTCTTGTAGCAACTTATTCATATTTATCTTCAATTCGTCCATGTCTGTCTTCAAATCTATCTTCAAATCATCCATCTTAGCTTCCACGTCAATCATCTTAGCTTCTACGCCTTTCTTTAAACAGTCCATCTTAGCTTCTACACCTTTCTTTAAACCATCCATCTTAGCTTCTACATCTTTCTTTAAACCATCCATCTTAGATTCTGTTCCTTTTTGTGCAAGGGACAGTTGTTGCACTTGGTCTTGTAATTTTGATATATCATGTTGCATTTCTTCCTCTTCTTCATGAGTCATGCTAGAGCTTTCAGGTTCCTTACTAGGTGTTTGCATTTTCTTTCCTCGGGGCATCAGTTACCGATAATAATGCTCTACTATGCCCTTTGAATTCCTTCAAAATAAATTTTCAAACCAAGCTTAAGCAAAAATTTAAGAAAATCTACACACCTTTTTTTCACTTTGTAGGAGCTCGATATTGCCTCTGATGTATCTCTGTACTTTCCAATCATCTACTTCTGAATTTGTGAGCTGTAGTAGCCCTCTGTGTCCTCTTTCCAATGCCACAAGTCTGACCCAAATTGGATTCTCCAAGGAAGAGTTATGTGAAATCTCCCACAGTGACTTGCTTATAGACTAGTTCAGTAGAGCGAACTTGTACGACGTGTCACGCGTCACTGTTTCGACCTTTGGATCTGAAACACACATATAAGAAACTACAATCCGTCCTCTTTCTGTACCTTTTTACGAAATTTCAATCCAATCCTCAGAGAGAAATTTATGATGATTTTCCCCAGGTCACTTGTTTTGAATGTAATTCAGGAGTCTGCAAAAAGACCAACTTCCTCAGATCATATCTCCGAAAATATCGCGCTAAAAGCTCTGAAATTCGGACCCAAGGTTCAGCGCCAATTCTTCTCAAATGGGTTTTTTTTGCGACTTCTGAAACGTCACAGAAAAAAAGTTATAGCGAAAATGCCACGATGACCTGTTTGGAACAGCGAAACCCTAGAATCCAAAGCTCTGATACCAAATGTTATGAAACCAGCTCAAGAAAAGATAGAAAAGAAAGATCAACGCCTTAGAATTCAGCCTCTTCGAGGGGGCAACCTCCTTTACATTACATAAATGAACAATTCTTGGATTATACAAATGACAAAACCTCCTTTCTATATATAGGAGTCTAAGGAGTCACAATATAATCCAGTCGACCTAACAATAATAATATAAAGCCACAAAAAGAACAATATGGGGGTAATAGGGGCACAACAATATAAATAAGGGGTATAACTATAATAGTAATGGGGTAATCACTAGTATTATAGGGACCCAACAAGGTGAGACAAGCTTTAAGTGCTATGGTGACGTGTGATTCATGGGATGACATGAGCATTCATAGAGACGGTGTGAATGTAGTAAAGGACACTATTATTGATAGTCACATTTGGCCACAAGTTAAATATGTTGTGCAATTCACCTAGCCAATTTATTACATGATCAAGTTTGCATATTCATATCAGCCAATAATTGGGGAGGTGTACGAGGAGATGGATAGCATGTTGGGCAATATTAAAGACATTTTTAAGCCTAGAGATATCAACTTGTACAATTGTATTCATGCAAAGGTAGAAAAACAATGGGAAATGCTAAACATTCCACCGCATGCCATAGCATATGTTCTTACACCTAAATACTATCATGTATCATGGCTTTCATCACGAGCACCTAGTGGGAAGACCAAAAGAAAACCACACCAAAATCCAGAGGTTCATGTTGGTGATGTGAAAGCATTGGATAAATTAGCCCCTAATGACGAGTGTGACACCATACAGAGACAGTTGTCAACTACATCCTTGGCACTGGTGCCTTTGGGACTCATATCAGTTTGTATGGTATCAAATATTCTCTTCTTCTTCTTCTTCTTCTTCTTCTTTTCACTCTTTTAATAAAAAAATTTATATAATTATAACTTTTTTTATATATAAAAATAAATTATATATATTATATAATTTTAATTTATATCTAAGTTGCACGAAACGGGGAAACGGGGAAGCGACACGAAACGCGGAAGCGAAACGAAACGCGACCTCCCCGAATTTTGGAAACGGGGAAACGCGAATATATATAATATATATATATATATATATATATATATATATAAAAACATTTAAAAATTATTAATATATATATGTGCAAGACTGCAATCATAAAGCATTAATGATACATTTACTTAAACATTTTAACATTAAGATTAAATTTACATCACAATGATCACATTTACTCATGACTCATCACATAATGAAAATAAAAATATAGGAACTGGAAAATCCAAAATCAGCCTTTATTTATATTAGTATATGAGGCTGCAAGTACAATAAAGACTATAAGGCTGCAAGTCTCAAGAACTATAGAGACAAGTCACAAAAGAGTCAAAGACTAATCCTCATCATAACAATCCTCATCAAAAATAGAAGCAGCAGAATGCTCAACAGTGGATGGTGGTGCTGAAGAAGATGATGCACCAATTCCACTTCCAGAATCCTCCTCAATATTCAGGGCAGCAAGAGGAGATCCAAATCAGGATTTTCTGCATCCACATCCCATTCTTTAGAAGGACCACTGTTGTATTCTGGACCCCTACGAGATGCAAGGCGAAGGTTGGAGTGCACATAAACAAGATCCTCTGCTTTCTGTGAGCCCAACCTATTGCGCTTCACAGAATGAATAAAACCATAAGTGCTCCAATTCCTTTCTGTTGATGAAGAGCTTGCCACTTGTGAAAGAATACGAATGGCAAGGCTTTGCAAATGTACACCATTTGCTCCATGACAAATCCACCACCTAACTGGATTCATGGTGCTTCTCTCCGCCAAAGCTGATATATCTGCATAATCATCTGTTCCTGCAGCAAAACTGGCAAATTCCTCCTTTACCTCCCTATGTAGGTGAGAAGGAAACATTCTCATTAGTGCTTTTTTCACCCCATTAGCCACCTCTCTATCCTTATGGGGTGCCTTCCTCTTCCCATTGCTTTTAGCAATAAGCTCCTCATCATAAAATTTGGGGTTCAAAGCATGTGCTAAAGTGTGCAATGGTGTATTGAAATTGTTCCACCGGTCAACAATGATTTTCTTGATCAAACCAGCAAAATGATCATCAACAAACAGAAGTTGTGGAGACTCCTGCGAAATGATTTCCATAGTTTTCTCAACCATGGAATCCATGCCATCATATACCTCTCCCAAGAAAGGTTGGTCAATGTCAGCACTCCGGAGAAGCTCAAATGCAGGGGTTGTGAAGTTCAGCAAGAAATCTACCTTGCTCCACCAATCCTCATCAAGGCACAATCTACGCACCATAGATCCCCGCTCTGAATCTGCTTGTCTCCACTCAATCCACAGTTGACTCACCACCATAGAAACTAATGCATGCTTAACCTCAACAAGGCGGCGCAACATCACGAAGTTTGAGGCATATCTTGTCTCAGCAACTTTTAACAACTCCAATTTGGAGTACTCTCGAAATATGGCCTGAGACTGGTAGTGGTTGGTGATGAATTTGATAATCTCCCTTGCATCCCCTGTGACTTCCTTTATCCAGGAAACTTTGTTGTCGATCTCCTCTAAGATCAGATTCAGATTATGGACAATGCATGGTGTCCAAAATATGTTGTCATACCTCCCCTCAATAATCAAACCTGCAGCTTTGCAAACTGGTGCATTATCCGTGATAACTTGCACCACCCTGTTAGCCCCTATTTGTTCAATAGCTTTTATAATAATATCAGCAATGAACTGTGCATCTTTCACCTCTCCTAGCAATCTTCTGCCTTGATAAACATTGCTCCTTTGGGGGAAGTGGCAATGATATTTATCAATGGTCTGCGCCTCATATCTGTCCAACCATCTGAGACTATGGTAACCCCAGAGCTACTCCAGGAAGAACGAATTGGAGCTAAAACGTCCTCCACAAGTTCCTTCTCATTTTTGAGAAGCTGGGTTCTGACTTTCTCATAGTTGGGCCCCTTGTACCCTTGAGGAGCTTTGTTAACTGCCCTCAACATATCTTGCCAGTAAGGAGAGCGAACAACATTGAATGGGATACCACATGCATAAATGCACCTGGCAACTCTGGAATCAGCTTCTTCTCTTGCTTGCACATTCACCAATCTAGCAATTCTGCTATCCTGAACTGATTGGGATGCCCCTGAGCCTCTGGTATGTTTGGGTGCTGCTTGTTCATGTTCTTGACTGTGACCCAGACCACCTCTCCTCTTTCTTGCTTCAACTACAATCCTTGGCTCAACGTTAGATGTAGCCTGAGTATGCTCATCATGCCTCCTCTTAGTACCATCCGCCTCATCTTGCTCTCTTTGATATGCCCTCCTAACCAACGGGTCTACTGTTTTTGTGCAACCCACAATCCCCTGTCCTCCTCCATGCAACAGATGCGCCTTCACTCTTGGGTAGGAGCCCTTGTACGTAACATTGCAAAGAGTGCATCGCCATTCCCATGAGCCACCACCTCCACATTTTTGAAGCTTCACCACATGCCTCCAAAGAGGATAATATTCAGCCCTTGGGTTGGCCCTAGGGTTTGAAGTTGCAGCTGCACTTTGGCTGGAAGCCATTGCTGCAAAAATAAATTAAAAAAACAAATCTGTAAATAATAAATTTATAAAAACGTTTTTCATATTTTTGGCTGTATAAACCCTAGAAAAATTAAAGAAATAGTAAGGAAAAAACTAAGAAATAAATGTGGCTTACCCAAATGAATTATCTGTGGCTGAATCTACCCTAAAATGCCAGAAAAGAGGAGAAATATGGCTGTAATATGGCTGTAGCTGAGCCAAATCTGCTGCAAAAATAAATTTAAAAAACAAATCTATAAATAAAAAACGTTTTTCAGCAATTTAGCTGCATAAACCCTAGAAAATTTGAAGAACTAGTAAGAAAAAACTAACAAAATGAATGTGGCTTACCCAAATTAATTTTCTGTGGTTGAAACTACCCGGAAATGCCAGAAAAGAGAAGATAAATATGGCTGTAGCTGAGCCAAATCTGCTGCTACAGAAATCTCTTGCTGAAATCTCCTTCTCTTGCTGCTGAAATCTCTTTCTCCCGCTGCTGAAATCTACTTTGCTCAATGCTCAAAACACCAGCTACTAAAACAACTGCCAATCTCCAAGAGAAACTCCTTGCTGAATAGTGTGATGAGAGAATGAGAGGCCCAGCTCTTTTATAACTTTAGAAACGCTTTCTAGAAGTGATTAGAAACCCTAAAGTAATTAGAAATTTTTTTTTTTTAAAAACAAGTGTTTTTTTAAAGGAAACGGGGCCCGTACGGCGAGGAAACGAGTTTCCGTCCGTACGGGCGCGTTTCCATCTCGGGAAACGCGCCCGTACGGACGGAAACTCGTTTCCCCGCCGTACGGTACGGGGAAACCCGTTTCCGTTTCGTTTCCGTACGGAAACGGCCCCCTGCCCAGCGTTTCCTGCAACTTAGATTTATATATATTATAAAATTATAATTATATAAAATTTATATATACTTTTTTGAGACCCGCTTTTCCTTTTATATATAACTATATAAGGCTTACATAGTATCCTTTTTTATAATTATAATAATATTTATTTTTTCTCAGAGAATTTGGATGAGACGTGACTCTTGGTACGGTGACAATCTGTAGATTTGAACGAAATTATTTAGATCACACCTTTTTTCTCCAATGTTATCAAAATATCTTTTACTTTTAAAATACCATGGGCAATTACCATGGGTTGTTTCTAAAACCACGGGCTTCTCCACGTAAAAAGTTTTAAATATCACTTGGTATGAGATTTTGTATCCCTTTTGTTTTTTATTTTACTTTTAAAATACCATGGGTTATTACCATGGGTTGTTTTTAAAACCTCTTGTAAAAAGTAATATTTACCTTTCACGTAAAAGCTTGTGTATCCCTGTTTTTTCTCTAACTTTTAAAATACCATGGGCTATTACTATGGGTTGTTTTTAAAACCTCTTGTAAAAAGTAATATTTACCTTTCACGTAAGAGCTTTTGTATCCCTGTTTTTTCTTTAACTTTTAAAATACCATGGGCTATTACCATGGGTTGTTTTTAAAACCACGTGCTTCTCCACGTAAAAAGTTTTAAATATACTTGGTATGAGATTTTGTATCTGTTTTCTTTTTTCTTTTACTTTTTTTCTTCTTCTTCTTTTATTATTTTATTTACTTATATATATATATATATATATATATATATATATATATATATTTGGTTAAATTTTTTATTTTTTTATGGCCAAAGGCCTAGAAAAACGGAGAAAAGGAGAAACTCCCAAATAATGCTTCAATTGTACAACAACAAGGTTGACGAATTTGGATAGCCAAGGACCTAGATAGGAGAACGAGCTCTGTGCATCGGTTACGCAACCTAGAGGACCGAACTGCTCTGATACCACATGAAGCGAACAAAGTTCCTTCTAAAAATTAATTACTCCAGAAAACATGGAATATATAGATATCCATTAAGGATATAAATATTATATATTAAATATATGAAAAAAAATGAGAATGAATAATGATATACAAATGAGAACGAGAGGCTTGCTTATATACCAAGCAAGTGTCTCTTCATGAAGAGTCATGTCCTATTAGACATGCCTCTTCAACCTAATTACTATTTAATAATTATTTATGCTTATTATCATTTATATTATTTTACATTATTTATATATATTTTATTCATTACATTTTGATACTTTCTACCTTTTATTGTCTATGATATGCTTAAAAATTTGATGTTTGTTTGTAATTGCTAGAATCTAGATGGTTGATGCTCGGATAATTAATCAGTAATGTAGTATGGATGTTGTTTCTAACTTGATTTATGTACAAAGAAGAGTCATGTCCTATTAGACATGCCTCTTCAACCTAATTACTATTTAATAATTATTTATGCTTATTATCATTTATATTATTTTAAATTATTTATATATATTTTATTTGTTACATTTTGATACTTTCTACCTTTTATTGTCTATGATATGCTTAAAAATTTGATGTTTGTTTGTAATTGCTAGAATCTAGATGGTTGATGCTCGGATAATTAATCAGTAATGTAGTATGGATGTTGTTTCTAACTTGATTTATGTACAAATATGCATGTTTTCATCTTTTGAAACTAATTTGGCATTTTGAATGTTTTTTTAATATAAATGCAAAATATTATATATATATATATATATAATAGAAGCTTCTAAGACACTTTGCTTCCAAAGATTCTTGGAAAATGACACTTATGAAACTTTGCTTCCAAAAAGTGCACCCGCTTCGTTCGTACTTCCAGCAACATTGGTCCAAGGACACTAATATCGTAGAATTAATGAAAAGGTTAAAGGTTCCAATTCCAAACAAAGAGCATGTTAAAAGTTGTTAGTAGTACAACAGGGGAAGAACCTATTGTTGAACCAAATTATACAAACGAACAAGAAAATTGAGCAACAGATTAAAATATTGAATAAAGAAAGGACAGAACATGTCTATCGGGGTTCTTCTATTAATTTTGGGGTAGCATTGGATGTGCTCTAGCTTCGAAATTTAGTGGGAGGGGCTAGAATACATAAGATCTCGAAGACTCAAAAATTGTTTGGAGAAATTCCACCCAAATTGTGAGTTATTAAAATGATTCATATTTTTAATGGGGTTCCTAAGTCTAAACTTAGGAAAATAAAAATATTAATGGGTATTAATAAAATATGGGTGAGAAACCTCTAAGAGACGAGGATCAAGTTTGTTTTAATCTTAGTCGTTGATTAGGGACTTAATCTCGGTCGTTGAATCATCAACACGAAAAGTATAAGAGGAGACTTGAGGATCAGTTGGAGATACACCGAGTGATCAAATTAGTTCAATTTTTTTGGGGCGTGGTTTGCTGAGAAAATTGAACTAGTGATCTGAGTTGCAGTGAGGGGCAGAAGCAGAGATTTGGATCGGAAAGGAGTTCCGAGCCAAAGAGTATCGAGTAGAGAGGTAGTGGTAGCATCAAAGAGGCAGCGCAGAGGCTTACGCAGCCCAAGAAGGGGCTCGAGTAGTGCTGACGCAGGCCAAGAGGGTCTCTTGCAGTGGCAGTGCAGGATATTCGTCAAAAGTTCGAGATTTTGCTGGAGAAGTGAGGTTCTGAGCTAGGAGGGTTGAATGTCAGTCTTCCTCCAATAAATTGATCCAGCAGAATGGGTGACGCGGTCTCCTACAAGAAAGATGTTGGCCCAAGCAGGGATTCCGCTGGGATTTCATAGTGTTTATTGGTGTCAGGCCACTCAGTGGATCAGTTGTGACTTGGAGAATCAGGTAAACCCTTGTATGTATTTCTTGATGCCGAGATTTCTCTGAAAGGTCAGATGGTGTGAGAGGCAACCTATTGTACTCAGATTATGCTCGCTTAACAATACAAACCCTCTATCAGTTGCACCGGTTTTCCCGCATTGGGTTTTTAGGGGGACGTTTTATCCAAAAATAACGGTGTCCCTTGTGTGTTTGTCTCATCTATTGTTTCAGTTTATGATTTGTATGTCAGTGTATTCTACAATAGTGTTTTTCATCATTGTTTATAATTAAATAACTTGTTGAATGAAATAACAAGTAGGAGTTGATAAACCAGTAACTGCAATAGGATTTTTGTTTTTAAAGATTCAGAAATTTTCACATGGTATCAGAGCATTGTAGATCATAGGATACTGAAGCCATTAGTCGAGAGATCCATCAAATATGTTGCAGAGAGGTAGTTGTCCCGAGTGACAGTGTTGTTCCAAAGCCAGAGAACACAAAGGAAGGGTGACGTAGTGCAGAAGAGGTGACACAGAGGCTGACGCAATTCCTGTGTCAACATTCTGAGCCAAAAGAGGGTGTCGCAGTAGCTGGGAGGAGCCCACGCAGTGATTGCGTCAGCTTTCTGGGCCAGCGCAGAAGTAGAGAGTGGTAGATCAGGCTCATGCAGAGCCGCGTCATCTTTCCGGACCAGGAAGGAGTGACACAATGGCCAGGAGGAGTTGATCTAGATCACGCCATGACAACGCAGAGCCAGAGGAGCTTAGATTCTTCAATTTTCGAGGCAATAGGAGCAGTGCAGATTCGATCTGTGGTGATGGTGGGACATTGTTGTTCTTGTTGTTGCAGAACAGTGTCTGTGGAGATGAAACCGAGGTAGAGGGAGTCACTCCCTTAACAGATTTCTTGCCAAAGAAATCTAGATCCGAGTTGTTGAACAGCAGCAAAGGAGGAACGGAAAGCGGTGATTTGTTAAAACTGGCAACTAGCGCCAAACTCCATGTGGGTCATCTTATTTATGGCAGCTGATATTTTTCATGGACCCCTCTCATCGAGAGGTGTAGGATTGATCTAAAGATCATCCGATTTCGATAAGTATTCATGGAGTTATGAATTTATTTATGTTATAAGACAATTCGTCAAGGTCGGCCAGCAACCAAATAAACCCCACATGTGCTCAATGTTTTAGTATAAAAGGAGATGACTTGAGAGTCATTCTACACACACTTCTATCTTGATTTCTCTCCACTTGTCTTGGGTTTTATTGGAAGAGAAATCTAGGAGTGGAAGCCCTAGATGTTGGAGGAAAAGAGGTTGCCCTAGCCGCAGCAAAGAAGACAAGCCAGCGTAGCTATGGAATGGTTTTATACGATGCCCAAAGGAGTCCAGCTGCAATCCATGGATGGAGAAATATCACATTGGAGGAGGCCCTACTCAATCTGCCCTAACCGCAGGTCTGCCTAGCCCTAACCTAGTTGTCTAAAGCCTAGCCGCAAAAGAAGATCGAGGAGATCTGGACAGCGTGATGTGGAGGAGATTAAGGAGGTTGAGGGAGGCCTTAGCAAGCCCTAGCCGTAGTCCTAGCTAGAGCAAGGAGAGGCCAAGACAGCGAGGAGAGCAGGGACCGTTTTAAGGGCTAAAACAAGGCAAGCAGCCAGGCCAAGGAGAATAGGAGCAATTGCTATGATTGTGTTGGGGGTGTTGAGGGCTGACACATATCCTATGGAGGCAACGTTGCTAGGGAAGAAGCTTGCCAAGGTGGGCCGTAGTCCTTAAGGGGTTGTTTATGGACTGATAGTTGGGTGTGTAAGGGCTACCAGATGCCCTAACCAGTCACCATATAAGCAGTAGTGCAGGCAACATTGGAACAACAGTGTTATGGACAGCAACAAGGTGACATAGTGCTGCTAATATGCATAGGACAGCAAGGCTACATGGTGTTGCTAAGACACAAGGGACAACAGCAAGGTATGTTAAGACATATGGAACAACAACAAGGTATGGCAAGCCAAAGTGAGACAGCAGCTGTGACATGGCAGCAAAGGTACATGGGATAGTAGCAAGCATGGACAGCAACAAGCATGGACAGCATGGCAAACATGGTGCAGCATGGCAAGCATGGACAACACGGATAGCAGTGGCAAGCATGGTGTTGCTAGCACATGAGACATGTTGTATGACAACATGGTACAACAGTGTAGCATAAGGTGCAGCAGTATGAAGTGTTCAGCATGGTCATGAGGTCCAGCATTGTGATGATGGGTGCAGCATGGTGCAACATGGTGAGGTGCAGCATGATGACAAGATGCAGCACAATGATAGGTGAAGGAGCCACCTTGGAGAATCAGTTGAAGCAGCATGTCTTCAACTGATCTCATGTATCATCTTCTTAGAGATGATCTATGCTCTTATCTAGATAAGTCAAAGTGTTGACTTCTGTTGTAAATGTACTCTCTCTCTCTCTCTACTGAACTATTGAAGAACATATAAGAAGAATTGATCAAGGGTTTCCCCACATTGGGGTTTGTCCTTGGCTAGCGCCACATCTTATGTCCTCTTGTCTTGGCTTGTCTTCTACGATTTCTGTTTATGTTCTATCTGCAGTTTACTTTAATGCTGATGTGGTTGCTAATCTGGAAAAGATATTGAGCTAACTGTGAAAATTGAAATAAATTGCTCTAAGCATAGAACATACCTAAACTTAACATGATTCGACACTATTTGGTGGGAGGATTTTCGTGAAGGAAATCAAGACTTAGAGGGAGTCTAGAAGAAACTTGTTCCTTAGAGGATTTCTAACGCCAAAGAAATCCAGATCCGAGTCTTTGAAGCATAAAAACTGATAGCTAGTTGACTTTAACGTAAAATACAAAAGAGGTATTTTGTAATAATAATTTATTATATATGTAAAATGTATAAGTGATGATCAAATGTTACAATGAGGACCCGCATATATACCTAAGAAGGTGTCCTTTCGTGACTAGGCATGTCTTTTAGACATGCCTTTTCACTTAACTTAATGACTATTTAACATAACCAATATCTGATTATTTAATATTTACATTTATTTTATTTATTTACTTTCATAACATAGCCCCTTCCTTCAAAAGCTTTGTCCTCAAAGTTGTATTGCTAGCAATTTCTTCATCTTTTGTTTGTCATATCGGCATATGTAATTTGCTAGAACACTGTGGCTCAACTTCTATAATTTGTTGGTAACTCTATTTTGAGTCCAGGGTTATCTATTAAATTAATTAAATACTTTTAATTATTATTATTATTAATTTTTATTTAAGATATAACTATATTAAAATTAATATATAATATAGTTTATTAACTATATTAAAATTAATATAAAATATAGTTCATATTAATGAATTTAATTTTTTTTCTAATTTACCAACCAAGTCACCTTACGAACCAGTGTGACGTTCTTTGTTGACCCTTCGAACCGGATTTCTAACAGCATCTGCGTGGAGATCACAGCAACACCGAGAATTGTTGCAACGGGAACAGATAGGTTGCAGCGGGCGCAGTGAATGAAGAGTGAAGAGGCACGTTATCAGGTGGTGGTCGAGCAGGGTATGTCGAGCCTCCTCCTCCTAGTTCCGGGGTCGAATCTGTGGGGAAAACTGACAACAAGAGAGTGCGCATGAAACAATCGAGCTTTTAAGTCCACGGTCATCTTCTACCTAGAGAAAGGTGACGGCAACAAGGGAGCTCCAAAAGGAGCCTAATGACAGTTCGATAGAGACTGGACGCTTGACACATGAAAGATTTGGCTAACGACGCCTGCACGGGTCAAGGCTTCAAGGGACACGGGCAATGACGAGGGAAGTGTGTGGCCCTCCAATGGGGTGTTTAGCCTGGTGGATATAGTTCGCAATAGGCAATTGCACTGTACCCCATCCATCTTGGCATGCATTGGCCACACTAATGAAGTCACTGCCTATGAAAGTCGAGGATGCTCAAATGAACCCTCTATGCCCTAGAGGTCCAAGATTATATAGAACAATTTGTCGAATTTGATTTTTCTTTTGCAAAAGTGATCGTGGTCGGGCCTTAGAATGTAAGAAGACAAAGCTCCTATGATTCCTTTGTGATTAATTATTTGCTCCTTGGATGCCATTATCGAATATATTAAATTTACCAGGCCCAGTTGAAAGTTTACACTGTGAATTCGGAACATTCTCTGTCAAGAACTGTTAGGGTTTGTTGTATCACTATGGACGCTTTCAATAATCTGGCACATGCTGTGCACTAAAAGTCTCTGGGACCCTTATTTGTACCTAATCCTGATATATCTTCACCCAAAAATCGTTCATCAGTGATAATTTCAACATCAACAACTTCATGAGTTAAATCAGCTGACTTGGTTACATTACATAACTGGCCACAACAAGGATCCTGAACCCCATTTCTATTATCCAACTCATCATCACTATCAATAATCATAGTTTGACTCCTTTTGCTAGCAAACTCAAAGTCTTGACAATCACTAGAGCGTTTTAACATGTTAGGCTTTGGTTGACCATTATCTTCAGATAGACAAAGTACCAAGGAAGAGCATTTAGCAAATGTATGATGGGCAGATGCTTTTTGGATTTCTTGGACAGATTCCATAGTAGATATGTGACTCACAACTTTACTGCACTCATATGGTTTTTGTAAAGTTTGCGTCAATTTCATATTTTGACTACCATTAATGCAACAAAATCCAGACTCTACACCATTCACAATCTCTGACAGGGGTTCAACATTACTTATTCCATTCAGAGATGTTGTGCCGACAGTATCATTCTGAATATCATCATTAGTCGTCTTCTTTCTCCTGCATTCATTCCTCCTTCGTTTCAGATGTCTTTGCATTTTACGAGCCCTTTGAACATCATCCTCCTCTTTAATCGTTCTGAATCTACTCCTTTGTTCTTCGGTTAAACCACACTCCTCCTCATTTGCAACTGCCGCTGCATAAATTGGATTTCTTGAGCAGTTATCAAGGTCATTGATTTCCTCCACCTCATTAACATCGGGAAGCTTCAGGCCCATAGTTGTTACTTGTTCAGGGGTAGAAGCTAAGTACACAGTTGCCCACTGTTTGGAACCAAATGCATTGCTTTTATTGACATCATTTTCTATTTCAAAGAAATTATCCACTAAGTCCCAATCCTTATCCTCTATGCTTTCTCTTCTATCTTTATTACCATCTTCAATAGCCAGCTTTTTAACAAGAAAGCCACTGGCTCCTTCCTCCAACAATTTCCCATGATGTCTTCTTACTGACCGACAAGCTTGCCGATCACACTTAGCTTCATTGACGAAATCTGTGATTTCTTCTTGTTAAATTATGGTATGTTCTATAATTATAATAGTTTACTTCTTTTTCTTATTATATTCCACCGATTAGCAATCACATGTACATAAAGTAAAGTGCAGATAGAACATTAAACGATCGACAGAAAACAAGCCAAGACAAGAGACACAAGATGTGGCGGCTAGCCAGGGACAAACCCCACAATGTGTGGGGAAACCCTTTGATCAAATCTTCTTTTATCTTCAATAATTCAGCAGAGAGAAATAGTACAATAAATATGATTCATATCAGCAGTAGCAAACCCTAGATCAGTAGCATCAGCATTAGCGGCTTCATTATCAAACTAGGGCAGACCATATCTCACAAACCGACAGTCGGATTGACTTCATTCCACCACCAAAAGTTGTAGCTTTCAAAGGAGGTTCAGATGAACCTACATCGCAGTTCCAAAGAGGAGATCTTCTAGGCCACGCAAGTCAATCTTTACTTCTGCAGTTGCAGCTTCAATTTCAGCAGTTTCCGGCTTCAAACTAGGGCAGTCGATATCTTGCAAACCGTTTGTCAGATTGACTTCATTCCACCACCAAAAGTTGCGGCTTTCAAAGGAGGTTCAGATGAATCTACAGCGTAATTCCAAAGAGGAGATCTTCTAGGCCACGCAAGTCAATCTTTACTTCTGCAGTTGCCGCTTCAAATTCAACAGCTTCCGGCTTCACATGTGTGAGAGAGAGAGACCCATTTCAGCGCAGTAGAGAAGAGACTCATATCTGCGCAGTAGAGAGAGAGAGATGTGATGAGATGAGTGAGTCCAAATGAGGAAAAGTCCTCTTATATTTATACACAACGTTGGTGGGTGAATAGATGCAACTGTTGGGCTTCTGAGCCTACATGAGTTGTAGGTCGGCTTGATAATAATTCCATAATCAAAATAAATTCATATCTCCATGAATACTTATCGGAATTGGATGATCTTTATATCAATCCTACACCTCTCGACGAGAGGAATCTAATAAAAATATTATTAGCCATGAATAAGATGACCCACATGAAGTTTTGCCCTGGTTGCCAATTTTAACACTCCCTCTCAACCATGGAAAACTTCATCTCCAATCTGTCTATCGGTCGTTACTATTCATCCATCAAATGCACTGCCTTGTACAGCCTGACCCTTGCCCTGCTCTGCTCTATTTTGCCTGTTCTGCTTTGTCTTGTTCTGCCCTGCACTAATCTGTACGGTTTTGTTCTGTTCTGCTCTGTTCTTGCATTGTTCTGTTCTACTCTGCTTTTGTCTGAATTATGAAGAAGAAGAAATGATCGAGGATGTATCATACTGACTCAAAGTAAGTATGTACCACTGGTCCCAGACCAATCTCAACCAACCCAAAGTCAGAGTCATAGTGAGTACAACTTCAATGGTCCCAGACCAATATCATCCTCCATTGACTCAAAGTCAGTCTCAGAGTATGTACCACTGATCCCAGACCAGTCTCAACCGACCCGAAGTCAGCGTCATAGTATGGTACAACTCCTACCACTGGTCCCAGACCAGTATCATTGATCCCAGATCAATGGAGGTCATCCTAGCGTAGGGAGTACGGTAGTTACAACGATGCGTCCATCGGTACTACTATGGTCCCTAACTTCATTTCCCTGCTCATTGATCAGATGAGAGGTACTTCCCATGAGTCCCAGACTGCATGGGTAGGATGCCTCGACAGGAGAACTAATCAATCCTGTCCTCACAGGAGAACATATCAATCCTGCTACAATTGCCATGGAGAACACATCAATCCAGGCCTCACAGGAGAACACATCAATCCTGCTACAATTGCCATGGAGAACACATCAATCCAGGCCTCATAGGAGAACACATCAATCTTGCTACAATTGCCATGGAGAACACATCAATCCAGGCCTCACAGGAGAACACATCATCCTGCTACACAGGAGAGCGAATCATCCTGTTCCACAAGAGAGCGAATCATCTTGTCCCACAAGAGAGCGAATCATCTTGTTCCAGTGTGCACCACCAGGGGAGGGTGAGTCACCCTGTGGTCATATGTTCCTCCAGTAGGAACCACAAGCCCTCAGAGCTCCCAGAGCTCAATGTATGCAATATGCAGGACCCTTGTACAAGGGTTTCTTGCCGACTCCAAGTCGTTTGAGAAAATCACAGATTAGATCTTTCCTTGGGGATTTGACAAGGTGTATCAACCTGTACATCATCTTAATGTGATGGAGCTTCCTTGCTCATCGACTTACCATATCCCAGATGATGTCTATCTGCTGGAGCAATTGACGAATACGGGATTCCTCAATAATCGAATCCCACCTCTGGTTGTTACAGAGAATCACAGTGGTATCCAATGTAAATCCAAACAGCTCACTGAAGAGCTTTCGCAACCAGACTGCCTCACATGAGGTTATGCTAGCAACAATATATCCTGCTTTGGCGGTGCTCAAAGCCACCAACTTCTGCTTCCTGCTCATCCAGGATATCGAAGCAGATCCCAAGGTGAAACAGTACCCGGAAGTGCTCTTACAGTCCTCCACATTGCCTGCCCAGTCAGCATCTGTGTATCCAAATAGTCTCACATCTTTGACAATGTATCTTAACCCATAAGTGATAGTGCCACGAAGATATCTCAGCAGATTCTTGGCACCAATCCAGTGTATGTGGTGGGGTTCAATCATATGCTAGCTCAACGTGTTGACTGCAAAGCATATATCTGGACAGGAGTTCACTAAGAACATTAATGCTCCGACGAGTTGCCGATACTCGGTAGCATTTCGTAAAACAGGTCCAGCAGCACTACCGCTTAACTTCTTGAAGTCAAGCTCCATCGGAGTAGTTACAGGCTTGCAGTCCACCATTCTGAATCTTTCCAATATCTTCACCACATATTTTCCTTGAGATAGGAAAATTTCTCCTGGCTTTTGCCACACTTCAAGTCCTAGGAAGTAGTGCATCAGTCCTAGGTCTTTCATTTCAAATTCAGAGGCCAGCTCCCTCTTACATTTGTGAATGAGAGGGTCTGCACCTGTTAGAAAGAGGTCATCCACATACAACACCAGTATGAGAGGCTTGTCATCTTCAACCTTAAAGTAAAGGTTAGGATCGGCTTCACTCCTAGTGAATCCCAGCTTCATCAAGTAGCTATCGATCCTCTCATACCATGCTCGGGGAGCTTGCTTCAGCCCATAGAGAGCTTTCTTCAACCTGCATACATCAGATTTTCGATCATAAATCTCAAATCCTTCGGGTTGCTCCACGTAGACCTCTTCTTTGATCGAGCCATGCAAGAACGCAGTCTTGACATCCATCTGATGTAGGTTCCATCCTTGTGAAGCAGCAAGGGCTATGATCAAGCGGATGGTCGTATTTCTGGCAACAGCTGCAAATATCATAGTCTATACCTCCCTTCTGGGATAAACCACGAGCAACAAAACAAGCCTTATACTTTTCCGTGCTTCCATTTGCTGCATGCTTTATCTTGTAAAGCCATTTGAAAGTAACAACAGTCTTGTCCTGGGGTCTGGGAACTACTTCCCAAACATCATTCTTTATGATAGACTCATATTCTTCGGTCATAGCATCCTTCCATACTTGATGCTTGACGGCATCTGAGAATGACGAAGGCTCATTTTGTATGATCGTGCTCATGATGGTCAGGTATCCTTGATACCTATTAGGTTTCTTACTTTCACGAAAGGTTCCTTGGGGTGCAGCATGTCCTTCAGCATCATCAAGTAACCCCTTAAGCCATGAAGGCCTCTTCTTAGAAGAGGAAGGCTCATATGGAGCAGGATCAATCGGATCCATGGGTTCTTCTACATCAGGCATTGATTCATCATCCTTTTCTTTCGGTTCCCTGGTGTCGGCTTCTTGAGAGCTCCTCAAAGTCGGAAGATTAATCACCTTGCTGAGAGCCATATCTTCATCAAAGGTGACATCATGACTAATTATGACTTCCCTTTGATCGGCTACATAGCCTTTAGTATTTTCACCATAGCCCACGAAAATTCCCTTCTTTCTAGATGCTCCCAATTTATTTCTTTTCTCTTTCGGCACATGAAAGTATACAGGGCTTCCAAAAATTTTAAAATGAGAAACATCAGGTTTCTTACCGGTGAATTTTTCTTCAGGAGTCTAGGAACCCAATGCTTGATGAGGGCATTGATTTTGTACATATATGACGGTGATTGTAGTTTCAGCCCATAGAAACTTCAGAAGTCTTTGATCATGTAGCATGGCCCGGACAGCTTCCACAATCGTATGGTTCTTCCTTCCTGCCACACCATTCTACTAAGGAGTATGTGGTGTAGTAGTCTCCCTCTTAATGCCAGCCTCAGATATGCCTGAGTGAACGAACTGTAATACATCGGAGGTCTTGCTTTGGATTGAGGGGAATGGTCCCCTTTTTAGCTTTCCTTCGGCACATCCTGGACATACACCTTCTTTCTCTACTTAGAATTCAAGCATCCCTGTCACCATTTGTCTTACACCGAGTATAGCTTTATAATGAAGGGGGGCAAACCTCTAATGCCAAAGTTCGGACTGAAGAGATGTGTCATAAGACATGACACCTAGCAGACTTCCATCGACCTGATATAATGAATCAACGCTAAACCCAAGAGTAAAGGCATCTTTAACATTATCCTTCCATATACATACCTTGCCATTGTTAAAGGTTACCTTGTAGCCTTTGTCTTCCATTGCTGAGATGGACACTAGGTTCTTTTTGAGTTCAGGTGCATTCAATGTTTTTAAAACCGGAACCGGTGACCGGACCGGTCCACCTAATGAACCGGTTTACCGACGGGAACCGGTCTAACCGGGACTGGTTTGGTCTAAACGAACCGGTCTTTAAAAAATACATTAAATAATTAATTTTTAATGAAACAAAACTATTTTTAAGATGTAAAACCATGATTCCAAGCCAATAGAGACAAAATATGCAAAGTTTGCTCATTTATATACCATGTAAAGGTGAATACATCAAAATGGCACCGAGTGCAATACATATCATCAACAAAATAGCAAAATACATAAGAAATGAGGCTCTAAATGGCCTATAAAGTCCAAAAACAATGTTGCAAGCTATGAGGCCATTGGCCTACTACAAGTCTACAGTGTACACATGATCAATCATCAATTTCATTACCACTACTAGACACAAGATCATCATCAGGAGCTACATAGACATCATCTGGTTCAGAGTCTGAGGATGCCTCAGCCTGATCTGCAACCTCAGTATCAATGCCACCAATGACAATACAAGTGGACCTAATGGAAGCACGAGTTTGTCGACCTGCATGACTAGTGCCTTCCATTGGTTCTTTGCCTTTCCTTGATGCCGCTATTGATCCTGGTTCTGATGCCACCACATAATCTGCTTCATCCCCCGCCAAAGCCATGTCGATATCAAAATCAGCCTCAAACACAGGTTCTTCAGTCTCCTCCACCCATTCTGATGTTGGATCAATATCGTCCAACACAATGGGATCTAGATCAGGAGTTTTTCTCATCATTTGGAGCTCTAATTGCATTTATTGTTTACCCCCAAACCATGAAATCCTGAAAACCATTAAGTCTGCTAAATTTTGAGTGAAATCTAAAATTCTAGTTTCTCCATATGAAATCCAATGAGGTCGAAACCACTCTCAAACATCCTGAGTCATTTCATGGTAATGTTAAAAATTTAAGTAAAAGGATGAAAATGAAAATTAAAGGAAATGTCACTTTTACTTTAAGAATTTAACATTACCATTAATTGCCAACATTGTTAGGGTTGAAACACCCTTAGTTCCCCCCCAAAACCCCTCAAACACAGTCAAAAACATGCTTTTTTAACTTTATGGTGGTTGTGCCTAAAACCGGTCGGTTTAGGACGAAACCGGCCGGTTTGTTACAAACCGGCCGATTCCATCCTAAACCGGCCGGTTTTCACCGGTTAGGGCACAAAAATGGATAAATCAACATTCAAACCGGGTTTTTTGGCCGGTTTAGACCGGCAGGCTTGCTAACCGGCCGATTAGACCGGTAACCGGTTTTTAAAACACTGGGTGCATTTAATACATCCTGGAATTTCTAGCCTTCTTGAATGGTTGTCCTCTTCCTCGATCCCCAGCTCTCCTCTTACCTTTGTTGTTGAATTTGTCATTCCTTTGATTTGCCATCAGAAGGATTTCTGGTTGCACCACTGCACACTGTACCATGCTGCTCTAATCATGATTATCATCATGCTGTCCTATATGTCCATGATCTTATGTTGCCCTTTATGTCCATGATCTCATTCATCATGATGCTCATGATCTCATACATAGTGACTTGCTTTATCGCAAATGTAACATCGTCATTTTCTTCTAGCCTTAAATCCAGCCTTTCTTTTCGATTTAGACCCAAAATTATTTCTTTTCTTAGCAGGAGGACCTTTAGGCAAGGGCATTTCCTGCTCTTCTACCCTTGTTTGTTCTTGAATGCATCTAGCCATTAATTCCTCGAAACTAGGAATTACATTATTGTTCAGAAGGGTAGACCTGAACACATACCATTCAGATGGTAATCCTCCGAGAGTTGTGAGTGCCATTTCTCTGTCAGTAATGGTTTCCCCAATAGATAGGAGATCGTTCTTGATCTCGGTGATTCTTAAGAAGTATGCTTGCATACTTTCATCTTTACCCTTCTTGATTTCCATCAACTTATTTCTAAGAAACAAAGCTTGATTTGCATCATTAACTTTAAATAAACTCACCAGTCTGTCGTAGATTTCCTTGGAGGTGTCTAGATCAGAGATGTAGGCCACCAAGCGCTTGTCGATAGAGTCCCGGATGATCTTCTTTGTTTTGATTTCTCCATTTTTCCATTTGTTCCAGGCAGCAGCAGATGCATTTGATGAAGGCTCAACAATATTGCCTCTTACATGGTCCAGCACTCCTTGATCTTCAAGGGGTAGATCAATAGACATCTTCCATCCGTGATAGTCAGCTTTCTCACGGAGCTTGTCTTCGGCAGGAAAGAGTGTTGAGGACCCCATAGTTCTTTTAGGATAGCCTTGCCAATCTTCTCTTCAATGATTGCTCTTGCTCTTGCTCGGGCTTTGTCTTCACCTCAGCTCTGATACCATGTTAAATTATGGTATGTTCTATGCTTATAATAGTTTACTTCTTTTTCTTATTATATTCCACCGATTAGCAATCACATGTACATAAAGTAAAGTGCAGATAGAACATTAAACGATCGACAGAAAACAAGCCAAGACAAGAGACACAAGATGTGGCGGCTAGCCAGGGACAAACCCCACAATGTGTGGGGAAACCCTTTGATCAAATCTTCTTTTATCTTCAATAATTCAGCAGAGAGAAATAGTACAATAAATCTGATTCATATCAGCAGTAGCAAACCCTAGATCAGTAGCATCAGCATTAGCGGCTTCATTATCAAACTAGGGCAGACCATATCTCACAAACCGACAGTCGGATTGACTTCATTCCACCACCAAAAGTTGCAGCTTTCAAAGGAGGTTCAGATGAACCCACAGCGCAGTTCCAAAGAGGAGATCTTCTAGGCCACACAAGTCAATCTTTACTTCTGCAGTTGCAGCTTCAATTTCAGCAGTTTCCGGCTTCAAACTAGGGTAGTCGATATCTTGCAAACCGTTCGTCGGATTGACTTCATTCCACCACCAAAAGTTGCGGCTTTCAAAGGAGGTTCAGATGAACCTACAGCGCAGTTCCAAAGAGGATATCTTCTAGGCCACGCAAGTCAATCTTTACTTCTGCAGTTGCAGCTTCAAATTCAACAGCTTCCGGCTTCACATGTGTGAGAGAGAGACCCATTTCAGCACAGTAGAGAAGAGACTCATATCTGCGCAGTAGAGAGAGAGAGATGTGATGAGATGAGTGAGTCCAAATGAGGAAAAGTCCTCTTATATTTATACACAACGTTGGTGGATGAATAGATGCGACTGTTGGGCTTCTGAGCCTACATGAGTTGTAGGTCGGCTTGATAATAATTCCATAATCAAAATAAATTCATATCTCCATGAATACTTATCGGAATTGGATGATCTTTATATCAATCCTACACCTCTCGACGAGAGGAATCTAATAAAAATATTATTAGCCATGAATAAGATGACCCACATGAAGTTTTGCCCTGGTTGCCAATTTTAACACTTCTGTAGGCAGTCGGCCAACCCAATGGGTACGCTTTTTCCAAGCCTCAGTACTCCATCCTTTTGGAGCCTGTTTTTCTACCCACTTGTATAATGTAGGAAGTTCAATACCAGCATCATCAAGTTGCTCCAGCAAAACTGCACTCTCATCCTCCAAACGATCAAGAGTACTTACCCATTGTTCCTTGAAAGTTTCCATTTCATTATCAACAGCATCTTCTAAATCTTTCCCAGTTAATGACTCGGATAAGTCGGACCTAATATCCCTTTCAACACGGGCAAGTGATTCTTCCTCTACTGATTCTTGAGCTTCCGCTGCCTTGCTTTCAACCTGTAAAAGCTCATCAATCAGATCTTGAACCTCTGCATCTATTAGAGGCATCTCCAAATTGGCCTCACTGTCATCTTCAGACAATGACCTTTCATCTTTGTCATCATAAGCATCTCCACTAAAAGTTTCACTTAAATCACTATCATCTTCCTTATTATCGATTTCCTCTCGACATGCTTTAACTTCTGCACATGATTTTTCTAAACGTTGAAATGCTTCTTGAATTTTACTAGATTGCTCAACACCTTCAAGACGTGAACGTAATGGCACATTGTGCAATGAATAATGTTTAAAGACCCGCATGATTATATTGTGCGCCATGGCTCTGATACCACTGAAGCATAAAAACTAATAGCTTGTTGACTTTAATGTAAAATACAAACGAGGTATTTTGTAATAATAATTTATTATATATGTAAAATGTATAAGTGATGATCAAATGTTACAATGAGGACCCGCATATATACCTAAGCAGATGTCCTTTCATAATTGGGCATGTCTTTTAGACATGCCTTTTCACTTAACTTAATGACTATTTAACATAACCAATATCTGATTATTTAATATTTACATTTATTTTATTTATTTATTTGTTATGAATTATATTCATAATAGTCTTGCTGGGGCAACAGCGAGAAAGGGAGAAGAGAGCTTGTTTTACACTTTTTGAATAGAGATGGAAGTCAATGGACTAAGGGATCAGGACAGATCGGATGGAGCATCCAACTTTGTTATCTGGAAGGCCAGGATCCTGGCAGTCTTGGACAAGAATCGCATCAAGGATTATGCCTTGAAAGTGGTGGATGTACCAGTCGATGTTGATCCTCTCAAGCAATACAAGGAGGCTCAAGCGAAGGCGAAGTGCATGACCTTGGACAGGGTCAAGGATCATGTGATCCCACATATTGCTGAAAAGGAAACAACAAGGGAAATATGGGAGGCCTTGACCACCTTGTATGAGGGAACTTCCGTTCACGGAAGATGTTGATTGAGAACCAACTGAGACAGTATCAGATGCAGAAGGGAGAAGAAATCGATCCCTTCCTCCAGGTTGCAAGGTATATGAGACCAGCTGACTTCCATGGGGTCTACAATAGATCCTGATTTCATGGTCAGGACTGCCCTGAATGCAATCACTGAAGACTAGGAGACCTTTGTCCAAAGCATCTTGGGCAGGGCTTCTCTCCCCAGTTGGAAGGAGATGTGGGCAGCTCTTCGACAGGAAGAGATTAGGTGGTTAACCAAGACAGGAAGTAGCGGCAAAGGATTCAGAGTCAAGAAGGAGGAAGAGGAGGATGCAGCTCTCACATCAACCAGACAGTCAGGGCAGCAGAAGAGTAAAAAGAAAGACATAACCAAAATCAGATGCTTCAGGTGTGGGGAAATGGGACATTTCGCCACTCAGTGCCCTCAAAAGAAGGGCAAGGAAGAGAAGTCTGACTCGAAGGCTACTCCAGCGAAAGCTGACGAGGATGATGATGAGGATTGTGCCATGAGTGCTCATGCACCTCTAGAGAAGAGGTGGGGCGACATCGAGTTGTAGTCTGGAGGACTACACAGGGACAAGATCCTTGAGGCGCCCAAACCCTTACATCACATACGGCTACGAGAGCCCTTAATGAAAGTAGCAGAATGACGGGAGTCAATTGGTGCAAGGGATGATGGAGCAACAGTGGCTGAGCTAGAGCGCCAAAGTCTGAAGCAGTGCAGTGGAGTGTTGTAGCAGTGCAGAAGGCACAAAGCAGATACAACAGCAGCGTAGTAGCAGCAAATGGTCAGCATAGATTAGCAGCAGAGGTAGCTTTAGCATCACGGGGTATCCAGACTGACCAGCATGTCAGCTTTGGGTGAATTTTTCAGTTGCAGTGCAGTAGTTAGCAATGGCAGTGATATGGGCAGCATGATGTAGCATTTTGAGAGGAGTTGCAGTACAGATGTCGCAGTGACAGTGGAAGTGTCATGGGCAACAATACAAGATCCAGCAGTGCGGTGGATGAAGGGCAGTAGGCCAAGCATTAGCAGCACAGAGGATTGATGTCTTCGATCAGTGTCATGCTTCTATTGGAACTATTGCTAAAGCACATTCCTCGCTAAGAGGGAGTGTTGAGTTTGGGGTAGCATCGGATGTGCTCTAGCTCCGAAATTTTGTGGAGGGGCTAGAATACATAAGATCTCCAAGACCCAGAAATTGTTTGGAGAAATTCCACCCGAATTGTGAGTTATTAAAATAATTGATAATTTTAATGGGGTTCCTAAATCTAAACTTAGGAAAATAAAAATATTAATGGGTATTAATAAAATATGGGTGAGAAACTTCTAAGAGATGACGATCAATTATGTTTTAATCTTAGTTGTTGATTAGGAACTTAATCTCGGTCGTTGAATCATCAATAGGAAAAGTATAAGAGGAGGCTTGAGGGTCAGTTGGAGATACACCGAGTGATCAAATCAATTTGATTTTTCTGGCGCGTGGTTTGCTAAAAAAATTGAACTAGTGATCTGAGTTGCAGTGACGGGCAGAAACAGACATTTGGATCGGAAAGGAGTTTCGAGCCAAAGAGTACCGAGCAGAGAGGCAACAGTAGCATCAGAAAGGCAGCGCAGAAGCCTACGCAGCCCAGGAAGGGGCTCACGCAGTGCTGACGTGGGCCAAGAGGGTCTCTTGCAATGGCGGTGCAAGATATTCGCCAGAAATTCGAGATTTTGCTGGAGAAGCGAGGTTCTGAGCCGGGAGGGTTGAACGTCGTCTTCCTCCAGCAAATCGATCCAGCAGAAGGGGTGACGCAATCTCCTAGAGGGAAGACGCTGGCCCAAGCAAGGATTGCGCGAGGATTTCACAGTGTTTTCCAGAGTCAGACCACTCATTGGATCAGTTGTGACTTCGAGAACAAGGTAAACCCTCATATGGATTGCTTATTGCCGAAATTTCTCTAAAAGGTTAGCCGGTGTGAGAGGCAACCTGTTGTACTCAGATTCTGCCTGCTTAATAATACAAACCCTCTATCTGCTGCACTGGTTTTACCGCAATGGGTTTTTCCGGGGACGTGTTATCCAAAAATAATGGTGTCCCTTGTGTGTTTGTCTCATCTATTCTTTTAGTTTATGATCTATATGTCAGTGTAGTCTGCAGTAGTGTTTTTCACCATTGTTTATAATTAAATAACTTGTTGATTGAAATAACAAGTAGGAGATGATAAACCAGTAACTACAGTAGGATTTATGTTTGTAAAGATTCAGAAATTTTCACATCTTCATCCGTACCCATAGCACCATTAGATCCTTTAGAAGAGCTAGCTAAGACTCTAGTTGATTTAAGTATAAAGGAGGTTGAGCTTGAAAACCTCAAAAAGGTTATTACAGTCAAGAATGATGCACTGGATATTTTAAAGAATAGATTCAGAAAAGGATGGCACTATTGCAACATATCAGGAAATTAAAGCCAAACTTTAGCAAGAGTTGGAGCAGATGCAAAGTAAGTTGATAAGAAGATCATCTCTAATCCAAGCCAGTGATATTTTAAGGGACCACATTAAACAATGTAAACTTTGAAACGGGAACTATAAACTCAAAAAGGAACTCTGGCCAAAAAACACCGTAAAAACATCAAAAACAGTGCTAAAAACGAAAAGTGTTGATGTTGGAATAACACCTTTTTTTCTAGGGTAAATTTTCAACATGTTTTAAAAATGGCGGTGAAAACCAATTTTTTGTGCAAAAATTGTCCAAAAAACACCCTCAAAACAAAAAGTGTTGATGTTCGAATAACACTTTGCAAAAAACACCCTCAAAACGAAAAGTGTTGATGTTCGAATAACACTTTTTTTTTCAATGGTAAATTTTGTGCAAAAAACACCCTCAAAATGAAAAGTGTTGACGCTGGAATAACACTTTTTTTTCGAAGGCAAATTTTCAACATTTCGAAATAATGGCGTAAAAGATTTTATCATGACTCTGAAAAACATTAAAATTTAAAAAAAAAAAAAAAAAAATTAAAACAACGAAAAAACACAAAACAAAAAGAGTTAAAAAAAACAACGTAAATTAAAATATATATAAATAAATAAAATAAATTCAAATATATATTAAAAAAAAAAAAAAAAGACGAAAAAAAAAATTTAACAAAAACAAAAATCAATCATAAAACTGTTAAAAAAAAACAAAATTAACCTATAAAATATAAGAATTAAAAAACTAAAAAAAAACAAACAAAAAAAAATTATAAACAAATAAATAGTAAGAAAAACATATTTAAAAAAAATGTACAAAAAAAATTATCTTGTAAGCCATAAAAAAATTAAGAAAAAAAACAAAACAAAACAAAAATATGAAAAAATAAATAAATAAATTTAAAAGAAACTATAAAATTAAGTAAAAAAAAACAATAACAAAAACTTAGAAAAAAAATTAAAATTAAAAACAAACTAGATTTAAAAAAAATAGATAATTAACAAAACAAATAAATAAAAATCTACTAAAATTAAAATTAAAAACATTTAAAAAAAAACCTTAAAAAAGCAAAAGTATACTCAAATTAAAAAACAAAAAAAAAAACCAAAAACCAATTAATAAGAAAAAAAATATATGTATTTTCAAATTTAAAAAAAATGAACAAACAAACAAACAAAATACATTTAAATTTAAAACAAAATATATACATTTTTATTAAAAAAAACCATTTAAAATTTTTATTTAAAAAAAACAATTTCAAAACCATTTTAAAAACAAATATTTTTTACTTAAAACAAAATCAAATATTTATTAACCATTTTTTATTAAATAAATTTTTTATTTTTTTTTGTAAACAAATATTTTTTAATTTAGAAAAAAAAAAAAAATTTAATTCACGTCCGACCGCCCGTGGTGGCGCACCATGCAGCCCCTCTGCCCACGGTCGCGCCACCATGGGCAGTGGAGCGTGAATGAATTTTTTTTTAAATTAAAAAGATATTTGTTTAAAAAATTTTAAAATTAATTAAAGTTTAAAATTTTAATTTGTTTAAAAAAAATTAATGTTTACTTAAAAAAATAAAAAAAAATGCTTATAAATTAAGTGAACTTTAATTTTTTTCTTTTAAAATAAAAAATTCCTATTTAAAAAACAAAAATTAAGTGTTTGTTATTGAAAAAAAATAAAAAATATGTGCATAATTGTTATTGTGTTTTTGTTTTAAATAAAAAACATTTATTTATTAAAAAAAGTTAAATGTTTATTTTTTTAAAATCAAATGTATATATGTTTTTTTTTAATTTAATTTTTTTTGTTTTTAAATAAAAAATATAGGGTTTAAGGAAAAAATTTAAAAGTTCTTTTTCTTTTAAATCAAAAATAGATATTTATTTTTAACTTTAAATGTTTTTTGAATTTTTTTTTAATTTTAAAATATATATATATATATATATATATATATATATATTTTTTCATATTTTTTTTGTTCTTTTGTTTATAATTTGAGTTTATTTTTGTTTTCTAATTTTTTTTAAATGTTTTTAATCTTAATTTTAGTAGTTTTTTTTTTTTTTGTTAATTTTCTATTTTTTTTTACTCTAGTTTGTTTTTAATTTATTTTTACTTTTTTCTAGTTTTTGTTAATGTTTTTATTTTTTTAATTTTTCTATTTTTACTTATGTAATTTTATAGTTTTTTTAAATTTTGTTTTTCTTTTCCAAATTCTTTTATGGTTTATGAGATTATTTTTTATTTTTTATTTTACATTTTTTATGTTTTTTTGTCTTTTTATAGATTTTTTTATATTTTTTTTAACATTTAAAAAAATAAAAATAAAACAACTTGAAAATTTGTTAAATAATCATGATTTCAAAAAATTGGACATAATAAATTTTAAAGTCTGAAAAATAAGCCCTCTAAAAAAAAGGTATGTTGCATCAACACGTTTCAAAATCAACATGAAAATCATTAACATTTAAAAACAAATTTTTATATTTGATACATAAGAAAATTTAAAGTATCAAAAATATGCTCTGAAAAAGAAGAAGTGTATTCTACATCACTACTTTTCAAAATCGAATCACTTTTTGCTACCTCTACGAAACGGATAATCGTATCGGTTATTTAAAGTGCCAAAGACTATGCTCCTAAACAACTATGTGTGTTCTGCATCGCCCCTTTTCAAAATTGGGTCACTTTTTTGCTATCTCTATGAAACGGGTAACAGTATCAGTTCCCGTTTCAAAGTTTACATTGTTATTATAGCAGAAATTACAAAGCTATGGAATTCTTTCAAGTTGATTTCTGATGAATCTACATTGGCACACCAGACTCAGCAAGCATTTCAACAAATATTCGAAGAGTCAGGAAGTAAACCTCAACTCCAAGTCTAGGGATGAATTGAGTGTAATAGGGATTTCTGACAAAACTTCATTAATAGTGGAAACTAAAAACATATTGACAAAGAAAAACTTTATAAAACAGGCCCAAAACAATTGCAATCTAATAGAAAGGAATGTGGATCAATTTATGAACAGGTTTAATAATTTATTGTAGATGAGTTTACACTCCTGTTGTGGAAAGAAAGGCAATATATTTCCACTACAAAATTGCAAACAGTCTATGTTGAAAGAGAGAAAGAATGTGGACAAATTCTCAAACATCGTTGGAGCTTTGAAAGGTCAAACAATTGTTGATAAATTAATTGATGACCTTTTTCTTTTATCATAGATTAAAAAACTTGTTTACTATTCCCCAATATATGATAAGTACACCAAATTGGATATTGCATTTAAATTCTAGAATAATGACTTCATTTATTTATATAGTGGGTGACGAATGGAGGATGCTCGCTCGATTCGTTTAATGATGACTCAACAAATAACTTTCCAAGAAAAGCATATGAATATCAACACCTAGAAATAGTATAGTCGGCGCCTACAATTTTGTAGTCAATATTTATTTTTGTAATTTTTCGCTAAAAATTTGTTGCTTGCAACTAAATATTGTTAGGGCCCATATTGTATAAAAATAAGAAAAGACTCAACACCAGATTCGAATTGGATCATTATATTGTTTGTCATCCATCTCAATACTTTTAGAATGGAAAAAGTGGAGGAATCAATGCACAAAAATCAAGACTATTTTTACCGACAGGACCAGGCTTCATAAATCGTGGTCTCAAACCTTCCGAAAGCATTTTGAAGAATCAAAAGTGGTTTTTGGGGGGTAAAATTGTCGCTTTGACACAACACCTTTTTTTCATATTCTACACATAGAAACCTTTCCAACAGTGCAAGAATCACATCACAATTGGAGTCAGTATGCAAAAGTTATGCTACTTAGAAGTTGAGCTTCGTATTTTCACCACCATAATTTGAGAGGATACCACGTCAGCCCCCATTATTCATGGAAAGAGGGCTACGTTGAATTTTCCACGATAGTTGAGTCTAGGTTAGAATCTTAGAATCTTTGATGCTACTAATCCAAGTATCACATCAAACTACTTTGCACAGTGGAATATAAAAATGCAGTGAATCAACACGTGCACAAATATAGACAATTGTTTACAATTTTCAACAACCCAACTTTGTTATAATAATCAAACTAATAATACAATAGTCTAGGGCTCATGTACCAGGGATAATGGTCCTCATACATCCACTAGTACAAGAATACAAGAACAAGATACATTGACGATCTAGCTGATGTAGTGCACAATCACAACTCCTTTGTCGTACCCTAAACACATTGCGGGTCCTTCACTCCCATCCTGCAGCACCTGCCTCTATCAATGATCTTGTTCCTTTAGGCCACTAAACTCGACTCTCCAACCTACCCTCTAGCAAATCATAATTCCATCTACGACCAACACAAAGGGCCTTCACACTCACTAGCTACTCCTTAGTCCTTCAAGGACACAGCACTTTCAGACTTCTTGCCCACCGTTGCTCCTTAGCTACTTAGGGAGTTCTTCCCACTATTGTCTTCCTGCATTGCTCCAATGAAGACAAACATAGGGTATGAGTGTTGCCACCTATCACTGCTACAAGCCCTCCTCCAACAATGAACTTGGGCCGATCACAAGGTCCACTTGGCTGCCCACTTTTGTCCTTCAATTTCTGCAATCCTTGACCTCCAAACCTTCACCCTTCCTCACTGTGGTCAATCTCTTTCTTGGAAACAATACTAGGCCTACTTTGAGCACCTACTTGTTGCCCTCCAACAACTACAAGATGCCCAACCAAATATGTCCTTTACTAGGACACTACATCCACTAGTAACAAATTAACTTTAGGACATCAAATACATACCCTTTTATCAAATTTGTGTTGATGTCTACAACTGTAGGTGTTACTACCTGGTTAGCGCTTCCAATAGTCCCTGTGTTGTCGCTGCTACAACACCCTCCAAAATTTTGGCCTACATTCAAATCTCGAAGCCTACTTTGATCTTGCAAGTTGTCGTTTCTAGTAGCTATAGTCATTCCATGTAAATCCTTTAAGTTCTCTAGTCCCTTTTGGAAGAAAACCAAAGTGTCGTCTTTTGGGCATGGGAAGTGTCGCACATTGTCTAAGCAATGTTCTCGTCTATTTCAACAGGCAACTTTGGTGTCTATGGGTCCTATTTATCATATAGACATATATTAGTAGCATTCCCAAAGTTTCATACACTGTCGTCGTAAACTGTGCCTTAGTGTCGCACTTGGAGGAGTATGTTATTTCGCCATCGCAATAAGGGGACCATGCTATTTCAAAGTGTTGAATGTTCAATGTTGGTGGTCGATTGTTCTGGGTGTGTGATCATGTTCAAGTCCAACCTTGATTTCATACCTGCTTCACTGATTCCACACTTAGCCAAATCCTGGAAATCTCCATAGCCCAACCAACTTGACCCAACTCAACCTCCTTGAACTGCACATTGCACAGTAGCAAGGTTCAAGTTGATCCCTTACCTCCTAGAATTGCACAATGCGCAGTTCTTGCCTCCAAGGACTGTGCATTGCGTAGTCACAGTGCTCAATCCTGGCCCCTGACACCAAGAATTGCGCAATCAAGCCTCATTGTTAGTCTCCTGTGCATTGCGCAATCTCCTGGCCTCTCTCTCTCTCCTGAACTACACATTGCATAGTCTTAATGGGCAAGCCTGCCTCACTGAGTTGTTCAACTGCGCAATATTCTTCCCTAGGCCTCCAAAACTGCACATTGCGCAGTCACAAGCACCAATCCTCCGCTCCTTGCCTCTGGAATGTGCACTGCGCAATCCCTGAGCCTTTCTCCCAATCCAGTACCTAGTTCCAACTCCATCAGTGATGTTTATGAAGCATGTTAGACTAGGAGTTTTTCGAGCTGATATCGTCTTGTCATGAGTGATTTCTAGTTGCAGGTACTACACATTGATATGACAGGATGATGATCGAGGAAAAGGGACTATACTAGAGAACACTTATGAAGTTGCAAGGACAAGTTGATCATTGAACAAGAAGATGAAGGGACACCAAATTGCGACAACAGCTGAAGATCAAGATCATAGTGAAGACTCCCTACCTTCAAGCCTTATGGAGGAGGAAGAGGAAGAGCATGTACCATATTTCAAGAAGACACAAAGATAGTAGCAAAAAGAGTGGCCTGACATTGCCACATCATCATCAAGTCCATGTCATCAATGTCATGTCATGTCTTGTCAAGGTGTCACTTTAAGGCATCATATGAGTCATCGTTTGTCAATGTAATTATGTAAATTTCAATAATATGAGAAACGTAATGTAAAGTGGTAGTCCAAGAGTCATCTATAGAATGTGAAAAGTCATGTAGAAGTCAAAGAGTCTCATGGAAATTTGAAAAGTTAGAAGGAAGCTCAAGAGTCATGAGGGGGGTCCAAGAGTCACAAGGTACGTGAAGAGTCACCTCATTTGTTATATATACACCCTCATAGCTCAAGCAAAGGACTTTTCACTTGGCTCCTCTAAGCATGCATTAGAGAGGAAGATAGTTCTTTTGAGGAACAAGTGGTAGCTCTAACGCTCCAATATTGGAGATAGTGATGTTCATTGTATTGATGTATCTTGGAACTTTCGCTTAATAATTGAAGCTCATTGAGCCAACACACTTTCATGTGTATGTCGTAAATGTTGTAAGACTATTCATTTAATGTTTGCTATATGTTGTTTTCATTTGTACTAAAGAAACTGAACTATTTCAGTGGCTTTGGTGCCTATCTTGTTGAAAGCGTGTTGTTGTATTTATTTTAACGATCATTACTGCTATGTGAACTATTTCACTAGTTGTTTAACAATTCTTATATATATATATATATATATATATATATGCATATGCTTGTGTGTCTTTATTAGATTAGTACTATTACTCTTCTCTTAAAGGCTCACTTTCATCTCCCTTCAGTGAAAGAACCTTGATACATTCTATAATTGAACATTTCACAAGCCATACTCACTTGTTCATTCAAAAGTACATGTACATTACTCTCTCGTGCTAACAATCGCAGCCAAGGAAAATCTCTAAGAAAAATGGCAGTCGGGCCTTATTTGAGAAAGGGCTCCTATACCAAATGTGTTGTGTAATCAATACTAATAGGATTTAGGGTTTGATTCCTCTTTTACTTTTTAATTAGTTTATATTTCATCAAGCAATTACCAAATTATATGTGTATGAAGATCACAAGAACAAAAGGCACAAGATGTATGCACACAGCCAGGGAAAAATCACTATAAGGGGAAAACACAGTCAAGAAATCTTCCTTCAATAGATTCAATTCAAGATGAGACACTTCAAGACTTCTTAGATCTAGACAAAGACCTCCTCCAACCACCAAGTCAGCCCTTCCTTGCAATAGATGATCTTCACAAAATACTCCAAATGACAGCTCCCCAAAAGTAGCTTCAGTTCAGAATTTCAGCCCCCCAACATCAGAACTTCGACCCCAGCAACAGAATTTCAGACCTGCAGTAAACATGGATTTTCCACCACAACAACTACCCAAAAAATTCGCATGTGTGAGAGATAGATAGCCCAGAAGCTTCGATTCAAGTCTTCCCAACAATTTCGTCCTCTTCCAGCTACTTCGCACTCTTATTTTCCTTTCTTGCTTGAAGATCAAACTTGTTGAGTGAATGTGACAAATAGGTCGAATTGTCTCTCCTTATATAGCCTTTCTGCTAGGTCGAATGGCCCTTATGTAGGCTGACTTCTTGGGGATAGGGCCGACTTGGTGTGGAGGTGACAAATTACCTTTTTGACACAAAAATAATTCTTTTTACATGATAGAAAAACACAAGAAGGGTCTAATAAAAATGACAATGACTCTAATGACTCAAAACAAAACCTAAAAGCCTTCAATGGAGGCTTTGACCTAGGAAACTTTGACCCAAGCATGAAACCCATGCTTTAATAACTCATTTTCTTTAATAATTAATTTTTTTTTACAAGTACAATTATGAAGACTGAAGCTAGTTACATTCTTCAACAGAACAATGCAAAGTCTAATCCGGACATTTCATAGGGGAGACCCCCTTGCATGTTGGCAGGTTCCAGCACCACCAACACCCTATCATCCCTCTCCTTATGCTCCCAAACACCTCTTCTCAGTTGATGTCTACCTCACACATCATTATGCCTTCCCTTGCTGGCCTCTAGAATTGATTCATACCCTCTTTACACCTCTCGACCCCCTAAAACAAGATGGTACAGGACATGCAGTCCTTCTACTCAAGTTGTCCAAAAGTGCGGCCTTATTTGTGAGGTTTGTCCCACACAAAACATGCACCAAACCCTGCCCAGTATTCATCAAACCACTCGACCTCCTCTCAGATCTATCTCGGCCTCTAAAACAGTCACAAAGATGCCTCGCTAGCATTCTTCTCCTCTGCTTGGAGTTTGCCTCTTATCTATGGCCCAATCAGATATCCTCCTTACAATTCATTGCACTTGGATGTGAGGGAATAACCTCCAACTAACCTTCTATTTATATGCCAATCATGGGTTCCAACAAACTACCTTGGGGCACTCTTTTACCCTAGTTGACCTGAACATGTTGACAAATTAGCCCACCTAAACATATAAAAATTCATTATTCTCTTTGTAGATGTTCAATCTTGATGATTTTCCTAGTCCCTAGTTCCTCTTAGGGTCCTCTATCATCTCCATAGGTCAAATCAATAAAATCCCTCATGGTTTTGGCCCCACGTCTTTGGGTACGAAACCCCAAGCTTGGGTTCTAAGCCCACAAATCACTTTTGTTTTGCTCCTTCCTCCAAACCTCGAACCCTAGGGCTTGGAGTACCTCCCAAGCTACCAAATCTCAACACTCCCTCTTAGCAAGGGAAGTACTTCCAAGGCTAGGAAGTAACTTATCATCACTGTCACTGCTCGCAACACTTTCCCAACTCCTGGCGTCCATAACTGCATCAAACCCTGTAGCATGACTACACCTCCCTTGGAGGTGTCACAATCACTAGAAGCCTCCTACTTCTTCTTCTTCTCCTGAAACACTTTTAGGTCTTTCCATGATTCCTTCATGCTAAAGTAGAAGTACCCTTACTCCCCACCGACCATGTGCTCTTCTTGGGCTACACATTCTCCCTTTAAACCTACAAACTCCCTCTAGAACGCGACTCCCTCTGAACCTCTAGAACCTAGACATTCTTCTTTGGAACGTATATTTGCTCCTCTGAAACCTACACCTGCTTCTCTGGAACCTGTACCTAGTTATGCTTCTTCTTCTCATGATCTATAGCCTTACCCACCAGCCTATATAGACCATGCTCTCTAACTCCAATCACAACACCTATGGAGCTAGAGCCTCTGGGCTTGAGTCTTGCCTTCCCACTCTGGAACAACATCTCAAACCCCTTCTACTTGTTCATTGAGACAGACATCACATTATATCTTAATCCTGGTACAAACAGTACATCCTAAACTCGCATCACCTGACCTAACTCCATCCTGAATGGCACGACACCTCATCCCCTGATCTCCTTTCGACTCGTGTTGCCCAACACCATGTCCAACTTCGAGTCCCACTCAGCTAGAGTCTCAAACACATCTTGTGACCCTGTCATATGCTTCGACGCTCCACTGTCCACATACCATGCAGCCTCATCGATGGTACCCTGTGAGAAATGAGAGATCAAAGAAAAGTCCTCATTCTCCAATCTCTTAGAGAGATCATCTATCTCAACAGAAGTAGCGACACCTGCGACCTGCTTCCCTTTCTTCTTCGTGTCATCTCCCTAATTCTTCATCAGACACTTCGTCGAAAAATTACCCATCTCACCACTGTTGAAACACTTGATCTTACTCAAGTCCTTCTGCTTCCCCTGCATTCTTGCTGCAAGTGCCACATCATCATCTGAAGCCTTCTTGTTCGAATGAAGATCCTCGTCTCACAACTCTTCCTAAATGAAGTCATCCCACAACTTGTTCCAGTCTGGCAACTTGTCCCTGGCAACAATCCCCTTGATGAACGGCTTCCACTCTCTAGTAAACCCCTTCAAGGCAATCCTCACCATCTCAGAATCTGAAACAGTCTCACTGATGGCAGTAATCTCATCATGAGCCTGAGACAACCTCCTCAAATACAAAGTCACCCCATCACCTTGCAGCATCCTAGTGACCTTCAACTTATCCTGCAATACCAATACTTGGTTCTCGTTCTTATTCTAGAAAAAAAAAATTGAAGAACCTCCCACATCTCATGGGCAATGTTCTTCCCAAACAAATGAAGTATTAAGGAATCCTTGACACCGTCTACGATAATCAACTTCGCCTTCATATCCAACTCTTCGTACACTTCCAACTCCATAGGGTCTATTGGCTTCTTGATCACTTTTTCGGAAGAGTCCCAAATCTTGTTCACCATCAAAACCAACTTGATTTTTTCCTTCCATGGAATACGGTTGGAAAAGCCTTCCAACCTATCCTCATACCGAAGACCAACCTGTAACTTCAACATTATTGTGAGCCCTTCACCAACAATGTGACCAACACCCCCTTAAGTTGTACTTTGTTGTAAACACTTTGATTTATTGGCCCTTCAAACTAGCTCTAATACCATGTTGATTTTTCCACGATACTGGAGTCTAGGTTAGAATCTTAGAATCTCTAATGCTACCAATCCAAGTATCACAACAAACTACTTTACACAGCGAAATATAAAAAAACAGTAAATCAACACATGCACAAATATAGATAACTTTTTACAATTTTCAACAACCCAACTTCCATATATTAATCAAACTAATAATACAATAGTTTAGGGCTCCCGTACCAGAGATAATGGCCCTCATACATCCACTAGTACAAGAATACAAGAACAATATGCACTGACGGTCTAGCTGATGTAGTGCACAATCACAGCTTCTTTGTTGTATCCTGAACACAATGCGAGTTCTTCGCTCCCGTTCTGCAGCACCTACCTCTATCAATGATCTTGATCCTTTAGGTCACTTAACTCGGATATCCAGTCTGCCCTCTAGATGATCATAAGTCCATTTACAACCAACATATAGGGTCTTCACGCTCACTACTTGCTCCTTAGTCCTTCACGGACACAACACTTTAAGACTTCTTGCACACTGCTACTCCTCAGCTACTTGGGGACTTCTTCCCACTACTATCCTTATGCGCTGCTCGAATGAAGAAAAACATAGGGCAAGAGGGTTGCCACCTATCACTGCAAGAATCCCTTCTACAACAATGAACTTGGGTTGATCACAAGGTCCACTTGGTTGCTTGCTTTTATCCTTCAAAGTCTGCAATCCCTAACCTCCAAACCTTCACCCTTCCTCATTGTTGTCAATTTCCTTCTTAGCAACAGTACTAGGGCTACTTTGAGCACCTACTTGTTGCCATCCAACAACCACAAGATGCCCAACCAAATCTTTCCTTTACTAGGAAACTACATCCACTAGTAACAAATTAACTTGAGGACATCAAATACATACCTTTTTATCAAATTTGGGCTGATGTATATTGTTGTAGGTGTTACTTCCTGGTTAGGGCTTCCAATAGTCCTTGTCATCCCTCTCCTTATGCTCCCAAACACTTCTTCTCAATTGTGGTCTGCCTCAAACATCATTATGCCTTCCCTTGATGGCCTCTAGGACTAATCCACACCCTCTTTAGGCCTCTCGGCCCCCCCAAACAAGATGGTATAGGACCTGCGGTCCTTCTAATCAAGTTGTCTAGAAGTGTGGCCTTGTTTCTAAGGTTTGTCCCACACAAAACATGCACCAAAACCTACCCAGCATTCATCAAACCACTCGGCCTCCTCTTAGATCTATCTCAGCCTCCAAAACAATCACAAAGATGCCTCACTAGCCTTCTGCTCCTTTGCTTGGAGTTTGCCTCTAATCTGTGGCCCAATCAGATATCCTCCTTATAATTCGTTGCACTTGGATGTGAGAGAATGAACTCCAACTAACCTTCTATTTATATGCCAATCATGGGTGCCAACAAACTATCCTTGGGGCACTCTTTTACCTTAGCCAACCTAAACTTGTCTACAAATTATCCCACATAAACATATAAAATTCATAACTCTCTTTATAGACCTCCGGTCTTGATGATTTTCGCGGCCCCTAGTTCCTTTTAGAGTCCTCTATCATCTCCATAGGTCAAATCAATAACATTCCTCATGGTTTTGGCCCCACATCGTTGGGTACAAAACCCCAAGCTTGGGTTCTAAGCCCACAAACCACTTTTGTGGTGCTCCTTTCACCAAACTCGAAACCATAGGGATTGGAAGACCTCCCAAGCTACCAAATCTCAACAGGCTAGAGCCACGTGATTATGATGAAGAAGACTCTAGAAGAGTCCATATAGTAACTTTGGTTAAGAGTTGAGCTAATCAAACCTAACCACTAGTAGGCTATTGGTTTGTGTTATAACCGGGGCCACTAAGAGGAAAAGAGGGTTCATTCTTTCCAGAGCATTTGTGCCATACAAAACATGCACCAAAACCTGCCCAACATTCATCAAACCACTGGGCCTCCTCTCAGATCTATCTCAGCCTCCAAAACAATCACAAAGATGCCTCACTAGCCTTCTGCTCCTTTGCTTGGAGTTTGCCTCTGATTTGCGGCCCAATCAGATATCCTCCTTATAATTCATTGCACTTGGATGTGAGAGAATGACCTCCAACTTACCTTCTATTTATATGCCAATCATGGGTGCCAACAAACTATCCTCAGGGCACTCTTTTACCCTAGCCAACCTAAATTTGTTTACAAATTAGCCCACATAAACATATAAAATATATAACTCTCTTTGTAGACCTCTGATCTTGATGATTTTTTCCGCCCCTAATTCCTTTTAGGTTTCTCTGTCTTCTCCATAGGTCAAATCAATAACATCCCTCATGGTTTTGGCCCCACATCGTTGGGTACAAAACCCCAAGCTTGGGTTCTAAGCCCACGAACCACTTTGGTGGTGCTCCTTTCTCCAAATTCCAAACCCTAGGGCTTGAAGTACCACCCAAGCTACCAAATCTCAATAGGCTAGCCACGAGATTATGATGAAGAAGCCTCTAGAAGAGTCCATCTTATAACTCTAGTTAAGAGTTGTAGTCAAACCTAACCACTAGTAGGCTATTGGGTTGTGTTATAACTGGGCCACTAAGAGGAAAAGAGGGTTCATTCTTTCGAGAGCATTTGTTCCTTACAAAACATGCACCAAAACCTGCCCAGCATTCATCAAACCAATGGGCCTCCTCTCAGATCATCTCAGCGTCCAAAACAATCACAAAGATGCCTCACTAGCCTTCTGCTCCTTTGCTTGGAGTGTGCCTCTGATCTGCGGCCCAATCAGATATCCTCCTTATAATTCTTTGCACTTGGATGTGAGAGAATGACCTCCAACTAACCTTCTATTTATATGCCAATCATGGGTGCCAACAAACTATCCTTAGGGCACTCTTTTACCCTAGCCGACCTAAACTTGTTTACAAATTAGCCCACATAAACATATAAAATCTATAACTCTCTTTTTAGACCTCTGATCTTGATGATTTTTGCGGCCCCTAGTTCCTTTTAAGATCCTCTATCAACTCCATAGGTCAAATCAATAACATACCTCATGGTTTTGGCCCCACATCTTTGGGTACAAAACCCCAAGCTTGAGTTCTAAGCCCACAAACCACTTTTGTGGTGCTCCTTTCTCCAAACTCCAAACCCTAGGGCTTGGAGTACCTCCCAAGCTACCAAATCTCAACAGGCTAGCCACATGATTATGATGAAGAAGCCTCTATAAGAGTCCATATTGTAACTCTAGTTAAGAGTTGAGGTAGCAAACCTAACCACTAGTAGGCTATTGGTTGACTCAAATGATTAAGGATATGCAACTCAACCAAGTTCAACTCATTTAGACCATGGAGGTAAATCATGCACAAGCAATAAAGGCCATGGAAATCAATCATTCTAATCAAATGACCTCTATTCAAAATAGGTTGCTCACCATGGAAGAAAAACAAGTGCAATTAATCAACACCATGGAAACAAATCATCCCAAGGAAATAAGTGTTATGAAGGCTAATCAGATCACTTTTCAAAATAGGCTGGAGGATATGGAAAGGTTACAGGTACAAAAATTCTAGCTTAGGTCAGATGACGAATGGGAAAAGAACAAAGAAACAAATCAAAAACCTTCCGATCCACTAAAGCAATCTTCATCTCATTATGAGGAGGTCATTTACTCCATTGAAAAATGGCTAATTGATGGAGACTTGGATAGCAAGGAAACTGAGGAGAATCAAGTTTATACTAATGAGATTGATCCATCACCCATGTCAGAGAATAAGCAGAATGGACAAAGGCAAGTCAAAGAAGTATACTTCAAATTTTCCATCAGAGCATCTTCAGGATCGGGCAGAAAGGTCTACTTTGATCACAGCAATATCAACATCACAATCTGTTAAGAAGAAAAGAAAAAAGCAGAAAGGATTTGGTAAATCTGATGACCATGTACAACACAATGTTGGGACAGATCAAAGTCCTAAGATATTTAGAATTGGACAGGGCACATTAGAAAAACCACCCATGGATCTGCCCGAAAGTAAGCAAGTTCTCAGCACAAACTTCATTGAGGACATCCGATGCCATGGGACATTTTTTTGTATCATATTTCTAACCTTATCCCTTCTCAATTTTGTTTAATTAGTTTTATTTCGAGAATAAATTGTCATTTATGCTCTTAGAATAAATTTCCATTTCTTCAATTTTGTACTTGATTTCATTTGATGATATTTTGAATGGATACTGTTGATATATGTCTTTTGTCGATTGATGCAGATGCCAGATTCTTGCACACTATCACTTTGTATCTAGCATGCATCCCCATATGGAGCCAAATGTTGACCACTGGAGTGACACTTGATGATTATATGAAGACTCCATGCCCAAGGATGATCCAGAGGACACTTGTACCATTAGATATCATCAGTCAACGATTTTAACTCTACTTCTATCTTCTCATCATTTTTCTTGTACCTAGATTCCACACCCTGCGAGGAATTATAATAAGTGATACTAATAATGATGAGCTTTTGAGTCTATAACAGGCCTAGGATGTTGGGACTCGATCAACAAACGAGTACACCTTCGAGTGTTTTTTTTATCTAGTTAATTATCCATTTTTTTCAAAGGCGGATAATTTTTTGGGTTTTCTCATTCACGTTTTACCTCAAAGCCGAGGTGATGGTTTGAAGTTTGCGCCCCTAACACATCTTAGTGTCTCGTGTCGATGTAGATTACCATACTAGATCACACAAAAAATTTCGTGGAATTTGGTTAGGTCTAGGTAGTTATGTTTTAATTTTTTAGATTTTCCGCACTGCAGAAATTGCTAATAAAATTATACTTGTAATGTAATAAGTGATGTCTAGAGAAGTTGTATCGGGTATGAGTAATGAAATTTGCACCTCACCCTCAACTTTCTACTATGACACATTTTGATGGATTAAAAATGTGCTTTGAACCCTCAAAACCCACTTTTCCTAAATTTAGTGGGAAATATGGCAATTAATTAAGCCACAAATTTAATAAATGGAGAAAAATAAATATCCACACATGCTAAATGTTGTAGAAATGAGGTGGAAAATTATGGGGGAGTTAAAGTGATGTCCCAAGGTAATGTGGACTCCTAAAATCAAGGAAAGCACATGTATAGAGTTCAGGCTTTTGTGATCCATATCAAGTTTGTTAGAGATTTTTCGGCGAAAATCACATGGAATACCATTTGTCGACGTGTTTCGAACCAACTAGTGTGGTTCATCGAAAGCACATGTACTCAAATAAAATCGAAATTCTGGCATTAAATGAGAAAGTTACTTGGAAATTCGAAATTGTGAAGTTAATGCACATTTGGGAGGATTTGCGAGAATATTTGGTGGAGATTTTTGTGGGAAATTGTCCCCACATGGGTTACCACCCATATACACTTTTCATTCTATCATAAAATTCGAATTTGGCACATAAGGGAAGAAGAAAATGATGTCCACTTGCCAGAATTCGATTTTTACACTTGGCATTGGACCTCCATTCAACAAATTCGAATTTCTCTTTGGGATTGTCACCTCATGCCACTTGTTTAATCACTTCTACATTGGAATTAACTCCAATTCCATTTGTCATTGTCATTCTTCATTGGGATTTGCTCCCAACTCTATATAATAGAGCCATAAGCTCTCATATTGTATCATGTAATAAGCTATTGAGCTTGAGGAAACTCTGCCATTTTGTACTTGCATACTTTCTTAATACAATCAATACTTTGGGAATATCTGGCTGGTGTTATCTTAGCATTATGACGTGATGTCCTTTCATACTACTACTATTGTGTTTAAATTCTTTCACATGTTCAATTAATATTCATTTATGCTTGCCATCTTGCTTGGATTGATGTGTGCAAGTTATCTTGCACATATCATTGATTTAGAGTAGTATTCTAGGGATAAGTTTGCCAATTCATTTTAAGAGGAATGTTTGGTTTATCTTATTCATTATATTTCTCTAATCTTGTGCAAACTAATACGTGTTCAAGTGTGTGGGAAAGATATTTTGTATTGTGTGCAGGAATGCATCTGGAAGTGGGAGAAATCTCAATTAGATCAACTCACTCCTAGAGTCACACCGATCCAAAACTCAGCCATTTTTTCACTCCAATTTTTCCATCCAACGAAGAGCAAAAGGGAGTTTTCTTGATCTATAGCTATTTGATCATCTATTTAAAATTCAAAATACTTCTTTGATTCTAGTTCTTTCAAAGTTATATCTCCTATTCAAGAGTCATTTCTAAAAGCTAAGCAAGTATGTGGGTTCACTCTCATTACTTGAGCTAGTACTTTGTAAATTAAATTCTAAAGTTGAGTTTTGGTTTTCTTTTCCTAATTTCACACTGACAATTGGTATTTCTTTGTGTTTTGTAGCCCATAGGCTTGATCATTGGGCAGCAAGGAGCTTGAGGAGAAAGTTTGGAAATCTACTCACTCATGTGTATGCAAGATGCCCTCACGCTATCCAAAGATTGATTTCTAGGAAGGCCGTAAGCACTTGGAAGAGAGTTGCAAACTCATCGAGGTTGTGGGCCTTTTGAGCCTTGTGAATCTCTTTTGGAGAGTTTTTTCCATCTTCACGTTTGTTGTTCATACATATTTTTGGCGAGAGAGTCTAGCTTTGTTAGAGTCTCATTTTTGCAAAGATCTCTCTCGTATTGTGGGTTGCCTTCTTAGAGACATTTTTACCCGCTTTTAGCACTAATAAAGGATAAAAAAAATTGTTGGAGGGAGTTTGGGATTTTTTCCCATGGCATCCCCCTTTCTCATTTAGAGGAGGGATTCTTGTGGGTGGCATAATCTTGCTTTTAGTTTTTCTTAGCTTTCTAGCTTCTAATTTCATATTGTGCATGCTTAAAATCAACACATTTCACTCCACATGTAAATTTTTACTAATCTTGTATTTAAATTCCCACATGCATACACTCTCAAACTTTGCAAACTATTTCTCTTTGAAGCCTTTGCATGAAGCATTAGTTTAATTTGGGAAATTAACACAATTTGCACTTCATCTAGGCATTTTAGTATAGGAATGCCCCAAGCCTCACTAAAACTTACCTCCAACTTAAATTGGTTGAATAGACTTTTAGGGACCCTCTACCTCTATTAACTCCTCATTGTGAGATCCAAATATTTGGGCGAGAATGAGGTCTGAGGACTAGAGTTCAATTGTAACTTTGCCTTAAGAATAATTAATAAAATAAACCAAGAACTCATTCCATCACATTTGCTTTGTTTGCAAAGTCCTTAAATTTCTTGCTATCTTGATGGTTTAAAATCTCACGTGCAAATCTTATTTCAAGAGGCACTTTGGATGCAAGCATTGTAATCTCTTTTGATTTTGCAACAAGTTTAATTTTCTTGTACTTGGAAATTTGTTTTATCTTTTGGTTTAGTTGCATATTGTCATGAATGGTTGATTTCACTTTCAAGCACTATTATTTTGGGTTGCAAACTTAATTGCATGTTATCATCTTGGTCTAACATTTGAGTTCTTTTTGTATCCTTTTGAGCAAGATAGTTTCCATGCTTTGATTTGTAGACTTATTCATCTTGAAAGCATTTATAATATCTTGTGCTAACATTTTATTGTTTCATTCTAAGAAAATACAATTTCATTTCTTAAAGAGCAATACTTTGAAGGCACTGGTTGTTTAGATATTTCATGTTTATCTTATGTATTTATGGTTATTGCTCATATCAGTTTTGCTTATAAATCTTAAAGAAATAATCTATTTAACTCTAACAATTCTCCTAGAAACACATCTTTTTTTAACTTAAATTTTCATTAGGGACCACCCCCCTTAGCTAACCTAGGAGATAGCTCAAACGGAGAGAGTCGGGATTAGTGTGAAAACCCCTTCTCTTAGTTCCTTGCCACCAACCACACCTTGTAGGGTTGAAGGCTTTTCCCACTGACTTGTAAGTAGGTGCAGGCGACAGGGTCAACAGGCCCCAACCATCAAACGCAGATGGCAAAGAGGCGATCTTAGATCCCGAAGACTTATATCATGCTTTTATCAAAACCATTTATGGGAAATTGATAATGTTATGGGTACGGGGTACGGATCTTGTGACAGATCTGAAGCAAAAGGCCCAAAATGCCACAGGTATTCTGCTTCATTACAAAGTTTGATTTTTTTTTCCGGGAAAGTGCTACAGGAAGAGATCCACTTGAAAGACTATAGGATTCAAACGAATTCTACCATTATCCAGAATTTAAGACTATAAGACGGTGCCCCATGAGCAAGCACACTAGCTAGATCATCATTGACAGACAAGGGTTAGGCTTCTTTCAAAGATGCATTAAGAGGGAAAGTTGCCACACAGGACAAACAAATCCCAAATCTGACAATCCCAGGTCCGTACATCATAGAAAAGATGGAAAAAACTCCATCTCTATCCATCGAATTACCTGAAGTAAGTGATCTCTTCAACACTTTAGAGGCAAAAGCCATCATTTGTTGATTTAATCGTTTTTGGACCAAATCTGAAGAGCTAAGTGAGTGGATCTACCTCAACTGGACCAAAGATTGCAATATTTATTTGTGCACAAAAGGTTTTTTTGTGGTCCAGTTTGATACCCAAAAAGATTACAATTATGTCATAAATGATGGACCATGGTTCTGGGGAAGGGCGACTCTCTTCGTAACCCCATGGTTTACTGGTTTTGATGCAAATTCAATGGTGGTTACAAAAATGTTGGTTTGGGTAAGGCTACATAGCCTTTCACTTCCTTTTTGGCACCATCGGGTCTTAGAAGGCATTGGAAACTCTTTGGGAAGGTTCCTAAAGATAGATCGAGAAAGAATGGACAAAGGGATCTTCAGCTTTGTTCGTATTTGTGTGGAGATGGATTTAAGCAAAGGTCTTCCGGACTGTATTAACCTTACACACAAAGACTTCAGGTCGATACAGTGGTTAGATTTTGAAAATATGACTTTTCGATACAAGGTTTGGCATCAAACGGGGCATTTGCAAAACACATGCAAACAAGCAAAGAATGAAACCCAACAACATCCAGAGACAGAAAATCAACAAGGCTCTCAAGAGGAGGGAGAAGAAAAGGAGGAAGAACAGGACAAACAATCAGAGAATCCAAATAACTCAGTAGTTGTTATGATCCTTGAAATCCAAGTAGAGGGGAATAACAACAATCGAGGCACAGATGGAACCAAGCGATCTCATGTATCTGAAAGCTACGACTCAGACAAAGATGTTCCAAACCTTGCAAGAAATAATGAGCCGACAATTGTTACTTCTGCTCCATCACTTTGTTAATCTAGGTTGTCATTGATGTCAATATAGCAGTGTTTGTGATGGCAAATTTTTTAATACATGATGTTGCCTATTGATGCCCATTGATCACAATGCTCATAGTGATCAAAGTTTGATATATCATGATATGATGAGATGGAGGAGCCAAGTGGATTGACGATATATATATATATATATATAGACATAATAGAAGCAGACCCAAGAAGAAAAGCCATTGAAAGTCAAGAACAAGAGCAGTCAAAGAAGAGCTATCGGAAGAGTTCTTCGGAAGAGCTATCGGAGGTCACAGGAAGATAAGCCACAGGAGCAACAGCGATCGGAAGAGCGGAAGAGTGAAGAGAAGTCACAGGAGCAAGAACCCAAGAATAAAAGTCACAGGAGAAACAACTATCAGAAGAGCAGAAGAGTGAAGAGAAGTCATAGAAGCAAGAACCCAAGAATAAAACCATGTAATAACACATTAGAGAATTTATATCAGAGGAACTTTATCGGCGGTTCCATTATATTAAGTTACGTAACATTGCTCAAAACCCCGATTGCGATATGCATTACAGACCCGATCGCTCAAATACAACACACCTCAATACAATATCGCATTCGTTGCGTCACAAGTATTGAAGCCTTCTTACACTGAAATCCTCGATTGCGATATAAGTTGCGGACATAATGGCCCTATTACAACACGCCCTAAAGAAATATGGCATCCGCCATACCGCAAGTTTTTAAATCCTTGTCACGTTGAAATCTCCGATTACGGTTTGAGTTGCGAACACGATTGCTCCATTATAACACGCCCTATTGTAATATCGCATCCGCTGTATCAGAACCTTCGCATTGCAAGTCTTAAAGGAATGTCACACTGTTGTGGTAAAAACACAACCCCCCATTATTGATGTGTTTACTTCAAATAATGGGGACCCTTTCTATAAAAATTTGGCTAAACACCCTTTTGGATTTTTATTTTAGTTGATTGCCCTACGCTTTTGTTAATTTTTAGTTTTCTTTGGATTCTTGTTTTGATTGTTTTCTTAGAATCGATTTTTTACAAGCTTCCCATTGACGCTTGTTTCGCCTCATTTGGTCAACTGGTTTGAAAATGGCACTCCTTTGAAGTCTCATCATTTATCTAGCCTGGGTTAAAAATGTATAAAATGTACAATATTGCATTTTGTAAATAAATTAGTTCAATAAGGCATTCATTTTAAATATTAACCCGTAGCAAGTTTTTACTAACATTTTTCATTTTTTAGTCATGCAGCCAAATTATTAATTATCGGGGTTTTAAGAAATTCACTCTAAATTCCAAATCAAATCCTAAAACTAAAAAACCCAATCATTCAAGTGGCTGTAGTTTATTTTTATTATTTTTAATTATTTTTCAAGTGGCTGTAGTTTAGATGATTTCACAACTTAATTAAAATTCATAAACCAAAATAAAAAATTAATCTTTAATATTAAATCTTAAATTAATTATTATTTAAAAATATAATTAATTTAATTAAATTAAAATTTAATATGTGAAAAATATAAAAAATAAAAATAAAAATATCGCATCGCAAATTTCATATATGACAAGCGCCGATATACACCCTAACCCCCGATGCGATATCGCATCGGGGAAGTTCACTTGGCACATGTTTAAAAACCTCATTACCCATCCCGATGCGAAGTGCCGATAAGCGAAAATGCGATATCGCATCGGGAAAGTCCATTTGACACATTTTAGTGAACCCCTCTATCCTTCCGAAGTGCCGATAAGCGAAAAGGAATAAAATCAAAGTTTTATATAATTGGTTCAAACAACTCGTTTCTTGGACTCTTACTTATGGTGATACGTAATATGGTTATGTTTAATGTTTTAGTATATTTAACGTATGGTGTAGGTTGGTATATTTAACATTAGTTTATATGATATGTAACATATTATATTATTTAAAATAATATGTAATATATTATATTATTTAAATTAATATGTAGTATTTAATTAATAAATTTAAATTAATCATATTAATTAATTTATAACGTTTTTTGATTAATTTAAATTTAATTATCATTTAGATTAATATTAATTAGTTTTTTTAATTAGATTAAAGTTGTTTATAAATAATTAATTAGATATTAGTTAGTTAGATTAATGATTAACAATTAAATTAGAAACTAATTTAGGATTAGATTTTTAATTCAAATTCTGATTTTTAGCCCAACAACAGAATTTCCAGATTCATGCCAGATTTGACTCATCAACTTTGGAGGCTCATAAATTGAGTTATACTTGGCCAAATGAGGCCCAGGACGGCTCATTGGAAAGAGAAAATCAAGAAGAACATTTTGGAGGAGGTTTCACCAACGGATTTACTCATTTATTGGGTCAAAAATCAGGCAGAAGATCAGGCTCCGAATTTTGAAAACAAAAATCAATTTTCTGAGTTATTTTCTTCAATTTCATTTATCCAAAGCCTCTTCTAATTGCAGATCCATTGGTCAATGATATCCTTTACCAATCAGACCATTCCAAGCATCAATACAGAGCTTATATTTTGTTTTCAATTATTTATTTAAATAGAATTTGATTGGGTTTGATTTAATTGCCAGCAATGCTATTTTGATTTTATGGTTGCATTTTAATTTATTTTGATTTCTTTTTGCAGGAAAACAGTGGAAGAAATATGGAGAAAAAGATCTCAGTCAATGAGAATGCTCCAGCAATTGAAGATCAGAGTTTTGAGCAAGTAAAATTGGATTTAGCAGATTTCTCTTCAACAAACTCTTCTCTCAAGAATTCCTTCACAAATATTATAAATAAGAGATTGCAGAATGGAATAGGGGCTGCTCTCCTCTGCAATGCTAGACTTCTAAAAGCACTACTGTAATAGGAATTTAGAGTTGTAGGAGAGAGGAGAGAAAATCTCAGATCTGGGGATTATTGAGGATTTTTCCTTTGTATCTTGGATTATGTATGAGGGGCAGAGTTTGCACTATTGTGGCTCTAGTTTTAAAGGCAGAAGTTCAAGCAATGTAAAGGACTGTTGGAGACCAAGATCAGAGAAATGGATGCAATAAATTGGTATTTTTAATACTACTGTTTTAAATATCAGTTTCATTTTTATGGTAACAGGAATGTGTCATTTTATTCATGTTTGTGCATTATTGTCAATATGGGTAGTTTGTCTCAATGTTGTTATCATGTATCTCTGTTCTTATGGATTAATTTCTGATTTCTGAATAACTATTTACTCAGAAATCTTCCTTATTAAAACTGATTTATTAAGTGGTAATATGTTGTGAACTATGTCCACATATTATTGTTTAGTTATTGGATTTGCTGATTTGATAATCAATATCATTTATGTGAACTACTTCCTGAGTGTTGTTGGTTTATTATTTCAGTTAAAAGGTCTCAATAGGATGTGTTTTGATATCCATAATATCAGTTAATTGAACTACTTCATTAACTTGATATTCATTATAAACATGACATATCTAAATCCCAATACTTTAATTATCTTGCTCTTAGTTGGGTTAGATCTATATCTGCCTAATTAAGATAGGATTTAGATTAGTTTCTTTTGCTTGCATCATTGAATAAGCTTGCATTTAGAGTAAATTCTACATTCTTTTAAGTCCTCTCCTCAAAGAGGCAAAACTTTAGTTGTGGCTTGGCTGAACCCAAATCAGCTTAAGGGTCATTCTTTTGCTTGATCAGCAAGAAGAAGTGATCTGATATCCCTGTCTATTGGTAGTTAAAGATACATTATAAACCAATAGCAATAGGGAGAAGGTAACTGGACCTAGTTGAACAGTTGGAGCCACCACACCAAACGGAAAAGGAGCTGCTTTAAGGTCTGGACCAGGTGGTTATCCCTTAATGTTGTTGCAGCGATTTTTGAGGCATCAACACACACTAAAATTGCGATTGCGATAATAATATGCGGACCCAACAACTCCATTAGAATACACCTTTATGTAGTATCGTGTTCAAGTATCGAAAGTTACGCAAATCATAAAGGGTTGTCACCATCGGACCGCCGATTGCAATAAGACTTGTGGACCCGACAGACCGCCAATTGCAATGGAGCTATGGACCCGATGGATCTATTGATGACTGTTTAATATTATATCGTGTTCGCTTCATCGACAGTATGAATATCGACTATGTTACATCGGTAATGTTAAAGGTTGCGATTGCGATTGATGACGTGGATGTGAGACCTCATTGGATACGGTCTCTCCTATGAAATTTTCTGTAAATAAAACAAGTTTATGAGTAATTGGATGGATATCCATAAGTCGGCCTCTCCTTCCAAATGAACGTGTCTTTTGGGTATTGGGGAAACCCGTATAAATACAAATTATAATACCTCACCTTAAGCATCGATCTCGGCATCGGGCACATAGAAGAATCGACAGTTCACAACTCGTGAACTTGAAGAAACAGAGAGAGCCGAAGGTCGAAGACGGAAGTCGAAAGTCCAGCGGAAGAAGAAGAAAGTCGAAGGTCTAGCGGAAGAAGACTGGGTTATTCATTAAAAGGATCAGACCTATGATGAATTTGTTAAAGCACAACCCACGATCTGTTACAAGGACTGCATAGACAGGATTGTTTCTAATTGAACGCACAACGTGAAGCCGTGACGTTCACACCTCTAAAGTACTCCTGAAGCAGTTACCACGACAGTTAGAACAGAGGGTTGAAACAAAGAATTGTTTGCGTACAGAACTTAGTACAGTTCATTGTAGACACATTGAAGTTGTGTGAAGACTATTGTAGATCATGATGGCTATTTGAAATCATCATGAGGTAACTTTGCAAACTCTGTTTGGGCAATATGAAGAATTGTGAAGACTCCTTCATATGAAGACAGGTTGTCATTGATGTAGCAGTGAAGCTGTAGATTGACAGAACACAGTGAAGAAGATTTTGAGAGCAGTGTAATACAATCAAAACATTTCTTGACAAAGCAAAACTATAGGGTCGGAGCCCTTAGGGTTGGTGCCTCAAAATTGGAAAGATTGGTATCCTTGGAGTTGGTGCTCCTAAACCCAAGGTTGGAGCCTTGACAAGATAGGGTCGGAGCCCTTGGGGTTGGTGCCTCAAAATTCGAAGGATTGGTCTCCTTGGAGTTGGTGCTCCTAAATCCAAGGTTGGAGCCTTGACAAGATAGGGTCGGAGCCCTTGGGGTTGGTGCCTCAGAATTGGAAGGATTGGTGTCCTTGGAGTTGGTGCTCCTAAACCCAAGGTTGGTGCCTTAACAAGACAGGGTTGGTGCCCTAGAGGTTGGAGCCTCACAAAAAGTCCAAGTTGGTGTTGGGCAACAGGTTGGAGCCTAGGAGTTTGAAGATCGGTGTCTTCATCTAGGGTTGGAGCCCTATATACATTGTACTTGACTCATTGTAAAGATTATATTAATAAAAGCATTTATTCCTATTGTTCATTTTGTGTTCTAAATATAAGTAATCTAACTGGTAAAAGTAACAATTCAAAAGGAATACTGATTCACCCCCCCCCCCAGTATTTCCAACACACTTGGGGTCTGGCAAGAAGTCCAAAAGAAAAAAGGCAAAAAAGAAAAGTCTAGTTTATCTAGCAATTGGTAATTTTAATTTTATTTCTATTTTTTTGTAGCTTCGCTACTATGTGTGTGTCATGCACACTAATCCCACGGGAAAACTCTTGAATGCTTTATGCATCTACTCAATGTAACTTTTCATTTTTATTAGTAGAAATTTACTGCTTTTTTCCTTGGAAAAAAATGAATAAAATATTTAACTTATGTAAATTTTATATCGTTAAAAAATATTTTAATTAGAAAAAATCACATATATAAGTTGAATAGTATACACACACACGCGCATATATAGACAAAGAGAGTATAGTTGAACTTAATTTCCTTTATTGAAAATTACAAATTCAAATCAAACTTAATCGTAGTCAAACTCGAATTTACTCGAATTGTGTAATATAGTCAACCGTAAAGGAGGAATTGTACATCTTAGATCCCCAAGGTCTTCGAAATTTATTGGTGTCCCCATATCTTTTAAGGACTTTGTTTGTATTACAACCTTTATAATAAAGATATTCAAACATTTACTTGGCAACTATCCCTTGATTTTGTGTGTATAAGAATTTCTATCTTACTTAGACTCTTACTTGCTTTTGGTTCCACCTTCTCAAAGAATTTAAGCATGACTTGAATGCTATCATTTACCCTATCCACTTTCTATTCATTTTTCATAGGTCTTCTATCTGATAATTACTTCTAATGATATTCATTTTGGGTTCTAGCATATTCAAATTAATCATTAAGTAATTACACTGAAGATCTCCAACAATAGACATTAGGATCATAAAGAGTCAAAAAATCAAGAATTATCTTGGGAAAACACACATGGGCAAAAAAAGCCAGCAACCTTTTCCTTAGAGAAATTCTTTAGTTCAACAGAGATACATCTAATCATATACAAGGTCAAATTGACCAACAATATAGCTAGGTCAAACTTGGTCAACTATGTCCTAGTCAAGTCATAAGTCTTCCCACTAAACTCGATCTAATTAGGTCTTCTGCTAAGGCCGAATTTTGGCCAGCTCCTGCACCCATAGATTTCGATCCTGCTACCCTTATATACTCAGAATTTCGACATTTTTCTATCTCAAAATTTCATCCTTCTACATCAAAGATTTGACCTTCTCTTCATCAGAAACCCGTCCTTCTCTTCATCAGGAATTCTTCCTTCTCTTCAACAAGAATTCGTCCCTATCTTCAACAAAACAATGCCTCAAATTCCATCCTTTTCCCTGTCTTTGATTTGACTTCAGAATCGTCCTATGAGATGATCAAACTATGCCTCAGAAGTGATCCAAATTTGTGTTCAAACGATAGAGGATAAGTGTCTTTATATAGACTTCTGGCTACCCAAATGGGTGTCTCCATGACAAGGCCTACTTGACTAGGAAGGTCGACTTGGCTTTCTTGGAGCCAAAAGTTCTAAATTCAAAAATCCAAATTTTTTATTTTGAAAAGGACATGAAGAACATGCCTTAGAATTTTCTTATGACAATAGCATGAATAACATGCTTTACATTTATTTTATAACTACATCAAATGCTAAAAATATAAAGTATGAAGACCGGCCGTAGCTACAAAATTCAACATTTTTCCCCCATATTTTGACTCCATAAGGCATTGGTTAATTACACATGGAAAAGAAAAAATTATCTTATTACCCCAATTTCCGTGCATCCAAGGTATACAAGCAATATAGATTCGACATATTCAGTTCACTTTTAGATCATTTTCTGTCATAAAACGACAATATCACCTAGTTGTTTTCTTGTTTTTGTGCAGAAAATGAAAGAAACTATACACCTTTCTTGACTTGCATGCATTAGGAAAGTGAGAAAACACCTGAAATACAAAAACAACATTTTGTTTGCATTTATGGCCATCAAAACAATTTTAACAGCACGTTTTTCTTTGTGTTTCTTACATTTTATTTAGGCATATCTAATTTCAATTTGCACTAGGTTGTGTCGAACATGGTGCAAAAATCCTCTCGGATCTAGCTATACCCTTGACCATAGCGCCCTATCAAAGATCGTATGATAGCCTTCATGCAAACATTCAATCCTAAGTCAAGGTGGCGGTCATGTACCGCTGAGCTCATTCAATTTGGTTCAGACACAGTTAAACGATGGTGTCCAAAACATTCCCTCCAAATCTAGCATAAGATCTGCCTTAAAAATGCAATCATGCTCCTACTCCAGCTAATTTGTCTACACCTTCATCCCCTCCATCATTCTCTCTTGTAGGCATCAGGTTCATAAGAGGGGGGCAATGTAATGGCACTCAAAACTACTAGGCTCCATCGCACCAAGAAATCAAGAATGGTTCGTGAACATGGCAGAGTTAGACATGGTGGCAGAGGGAGAGGGTGATTGCCCCTCCCTCCTTGATATGGCAAAGAGGAGGTGTTAATTTGGTAAGTCAAGGATAAATTCCCTCCATTGGAGAGCCTTCCTCATCCATAGAAGCCCCTACTAGCCCTTGGAAGAATTTAATTTGGTCAAGGAAAACTTTTATTTTTAAGGAGAAACCCACATGTCCACAAAAGTACAAGCCGGTCTGGGCTGTTGAAATGTGCAAGTAGGCTCGGTCTTCATAATGTCTATTGTAATCATGATTTTATGTGTTTGATTAAAAGAGAAAAATAAATTTATTATTGTCATTCTTGATGCATGGGTTTCATGCTCAAGATAAACTTATTTGTAGTTCAAGCACCCATTGAGTGCTCCTAGGTTTGTCATAGAATTATGCGCTGTTGATAATATCGGCGATATTCGAAAATATCGCGATATTTTCGGCAAAACGATATATCGTCGAGAAAATATCGCGATATTTTCTGTTTTGAAAATATCGCGATATTTTCAAAATATCGGCAAATATCGGAAAGTATCGGCAAAATATCGCGATATTTTGAAAATATCGGCTATATTTAAAAATCTGAAAAAAAAATTATTTTTTATGCTTGCTGATATTTGCCGATATTTTGCCGATATTTTGCCGATATTTTAGCCGATATTGCCGATAAGATATTTTCTGGACCCTCGCCGATATTTTGCCGATACCGATATTTTCAACACTGGAATTATGAAGTCAAAAGAGTCATTCTCATACATGTAAGACCCCTTTGGGCATGTTGCATCTTGTAAAGAAATCTTTTGTAAAGTCAAAAGTGTCATAAAGTCCCTCCAAGACCTTGTCAAACAAGTCGGCCTACAAGAAGAATCAGGTCGGCCTCATGAACAGCAATTCGACCTTCAGAAAAAGCCTAAATATAAGAGACATCCACCTCACTTGAAGATCACTCACTCACCACACAAGAAATTCGATCAAGGAAGAGAAAGAGACCTAAAAGAACGAAGTAGAGGAGGAATAAAGGAACAAAGTCTTTGAGCATTGTTTTTGGCCTATCTTCTCCCTACACGTGCAAAGATTAGGGCAACATTACTATAGCAAAACTCGAGTTGTAGAAGAAACTGTTGGGAAGTCAAAGTTGCAAAAGAAATTGTTGGGGAAGTTGTTGGGTCGAAGTTGTTGGAAAGTGTTGGGTCGAAGTTGTTGGCAGTTGTTGGATCGAAGTTGTTGAAAGTTGTTGGGTCAAAGTTACTAGAAGTTGTTGGGTCAAAATTGCTAGAAGTTGCCAGGTTGAAATTGTTGGAAGCTACTAGGTCAAAGTAGTTAAAAAATTTCATCAAGAATGAGAACTTTGACTTGGTCTTGGAGGGATCTTTGACAAGGGTCTTAGGTCTTGGAACTCGTCATCTGAACATTCTATAAGAAGAGAAGAATTCTTGTGGGTTTTTCTCTCAAGAGGAAATGTTTTGGCCTTGGCTAGCAACCTACATTTTGTGTCCTCTTGTCTCATTGATCTTCATTGTTTGGTAGTTGTTTGATGATAAAAAACACAATAATAATCAAGTGAAAGGAGAAGTTAATAACAAGAACATCAAGTTAAGTAAAAGAACATCACAAGCAGTTATCAAAGTAAGAGAACTCACCTAATCTAACTACCCCTAGATTTCTCCACATAGTATCAAAGCTAAGGTGACTACAACAAGAAGAAGAGGCAGCTTGAAGATCACCTCATTAAATATGGATACATAAGGGTCAAAGCACCAAGGAGGAGAATCCATCTCAAGGATCACATCATCAAAAGGAGAAGAAGACCTCAAGGACCCTACCTCCATTCAAATAAGGACTCTACACTTGAAGCATTCTTAGAAAGCTTACACATTCTACGAGCATCTAACAAGGAAGCAAGAAAGAGCACTTCATCATCAAAGTGATCTCCCTCACATTGAAGAAAGGATCACATCTCAATTGTCCTTGAAGAAGATCATCAAGGAAGCATCTTTAATTGTCAAAGGAGTAGTAAAAGTCAACATCATCAAGAAAGCATCAAGTTGAAGATATCATCATCAAAGGAACATCTTCACTTGAAAAGCAAGTATCTTTATATTTATGTTTGAATCTACTATTAACATGACTTCATTTTGCAAGGAAAGCAACAAACTGGTTGGGTCATCAAATTTCCTTGCATGGAAGAAGAGGATAGATTTGATCCTCATAGAGAATGAAGTTATTGAATATGTTAAGGGTTCAATCTCCAAACCATCACAAGAGCAATCTCAAGCACTATCGAAGTACATGAAAGGAGAAATAAGGGCTCAAAGAATCCTCATAGAATCAATCAAGGATTCCCTCATCCCTTATGTAGCAAAGTTGGAGAAATCGAAAGATATCTATGAAAAGTTGGTAGAATTGTTTTCCGTAAGCATTGCAAGAGAAGTTATATCATTGAGAACCGAATTATACAAGATGAAGGTATCAAAGGAAGAAGGTGTAGCCTCATACCTTATGAGGGCATCTCAAATAAGTGATCAACTACAAGAACTAGACGAAATAATGTCTCATAAAGAGATGACCACCATTGTGCTCAATGCACTACCTGATGAATGGGGCAACTTTGTATCAAGTATCTATGGAAAGAAGGAAGCCACTCCATTTAGTGAACTTTGGTCATTATGTAAGATTGAAGAAACTAGGTTGAAGGCAAAGAGCAATGTTGGAACAAGTGACCAAGTTCAAGCATATGTTGTCATGGTCAGGAGAAAAAGGAAAGTTTGGAAAGTTTGATCCTTGGAAAAAGAAGAAGATCGATATGTCAAAAATACAATGCTATGAGTGTAATGAATATGGGCACTTTAAAAGGAATTGTCCCAAACTCAAGAAGGACAACAAGAAGAGAAAGGAAAGAAATGAAGCCCATGTTACTGAAGAAGTGGAAGAATCAAAAAAGAAGAAATCAAAGAAGGAGGAAGTGAAAGATCTCTACTATGACTGAGATAATCTCCTTCACTTAGTTCTTTTCAATTATAGAAAGCATCACAAGTATGATAGGATGCATTATAGCAAGATAGAGATGACATCATCATAGAAGCATGGAAGGATAGCTGAAGTAGAAAGTCTACATGGTTGTAGCAATCATCCTGATAGAAAGGAAGTAGCTCATGGCATCTCCATTGGAAGCATATAAGGACAACCAAAGTAGCAATCTATATGGTTGGAGAAAGTCATCTAGCAAGATAGAAGATAAAGAGATCATCATACATCATCATCATTAGAAAGGAGCATTTGCAAAATGAGGATCATTAAGATCCTCCATTGGAATCTTTGTTAGAAGATTCACCTCTACTTAAGAAGAAGCGTCTCACAGATGGTCTACATTCCAAATTATGTGGGATCTACAAGTTAAAAGGATGACGGTATGATAACAAAGATGTGCAGTATGACAAGATGGTTGAAGTACTTTCATCTTCAAGCAAGGAAAGGAAGTTGCCTGAAGGAAGTCTAGATGGCCACATGAAGGAAGAGGTATGTATATATTTGATAGATAGATAAAGTCATGTCATCATATGGTTGCAGATAGAATGGGTAGAATGCTCTATCTCATGAGCATGATAAAACAAGAAGAAACTCTTCCTTTAGAGAGATACATGAAGGCAAGTGAACAATACGCCTTGAACTCTTCTACATATAGACATGATATGACCTCATAAAGAGTGTGAGGAAGTTGGCAACTATGATTCTTATGAGGAAGGAACAGTGTATGGACGATCCTATGGAAGCAATATGTGAACAGAAGGTTGATTTTTGGTAGCATCGGATGTTCTCTAGCCTTGAAATTTGGAGGAGAGGCTAAGGCACATTAAATCTCCAAGACCCAGAAATTGTTTTGAGAAATTCCATCCAGATGAGAAGTTATTAAAACAATTAATATTTTTAATGGGTTCCTAAGTCTAAACTTAGGAAAATAAAAATATTAATGGGTATTATAAAGATGAGGATGAGAAGCTTCTAAGAGACGAGGATCAAGTCTATTTTAATCTTAGTCGTTGATTAGGGACTTAATCTCGGCTATTGATTCATCAACAAGAAAAGTATAAGAAAATACTTGAGGGTCATTTGGAGAAAACCCGACAGATACTCAGTGTCTCAAGGAAATTCAATTCTCAAGGAAGAGGAGATTGATTTCAGAGGAAGCGGAGGGCTTCAGCAACAGGCAGTGATCGAGGAGGAGGTGATGCAGGGGCAGTGGAAGACAACACAGAAAGAGAGATGCAGTCTAGAGGAGAGACGTGGAGCCTACGTAGGCTGACGTAGATGGACGCAAAGCCACTCAAAGCCACGCTCGGTCAATCAAAGTGACGCAGGGGTGACACAGGGATGATGCAGAAGTGGGAGCAGGGTCTCCAAAGTGTCAGATGGTCTCAAAAGGAAAGTCTCGGGTGTTTTCTTTCATTTTCTCTATAAAAACATTTCTTGTAAAAGCAATTGCTGCTGAAGATTAATAAAGCCCTCATCTGCTGGTTTTCCTGCATTGAGTTTTTCCGGGGACAATTGTCCAAAAATAATTGTGTCGATGTGATTGATTCTTGTGCATGTATTTTTCTCTGGATAATTGTGTGATAACTGCAGTAGAATTTATTTCAGTATTTGCTGAAGGAATTTCATAAATAACTTATTGGGAATAATAAGTAGGTGAAATAAATCAGTTGCTACAGTGATAGAATTGCAGTTTAGAAATTTTCACATGGTATCAGAGCAGAGATCCGACAACGAGAAAGGAAAATCGATTATGGGTCAAGAGCATGATGCAGAGGCATCCACTCAAGGGGACTCGTGCAGATTTTCAGAAGAATGCACAAGGGACAAATATTCAATGTTAGCTTCCAGATTGGAAGAAGAAGCCGCTTGCCTTGCAAGCTCTGCCTCCTCGGAGGTTTGGTATATAGACAGTGGAGCTTCCTGGCATATGACAGGAATCCGAGAATGTTTTTCAAATTATCAGGAAGAAAGAATGAATTTTCAGATCACCATGGGGAATAAGGCAAAGTGTACTCCAGTAGGAAGAGGTACCATAGTTTTTCAAACCGAAGCAGGAGAGAGACTTCGAGCCACCAATGTGTTGCATGTGCCGAGATTAGGGATGAACCTACTTTCTGTATCTCAACTTCAAAACAAGGGTAGTTAAGAAGAATCACATTAACTACATTTTCCCTAGATTCTTCAACAAGGTATCGAAGCTAAGGCGCTGAAGTCAAATGAGCGGAAGCAAAAGAGACATACAAGGATATGTCTTCAAGGACATCAAAGCAGGTTAAAAGGATTAAAGGAGCAAGTATACAACAAGCAGGTCTACAACAGTCATGGAGTATCAACTTCACTAATTACAGTCATGCACTCAACTCATGCTCAGTTTGATGGAGTATATCAGTGATCCTCACTTCTTGACCAAGGATTTTCGATGAAGATTACAGTCAAGTGACAGCACAGCGAGGAACAATACCGAGGAGGATCTTTTGATTGGGTTATAAATCATATTGGAATTATTTGACAATTAAAGCAACTACAGTGGAGGCTTGGACTTAACCACAGGCAGCTACAGAACCTCGGACACCACAAGCAGCTAGAAGCATTAAGCTACAGGCAGCCAAACTTAACTCGAACACCACCAGGCAACCACACTACTTCAGACTTGTGATAAAAAGGCAAGCAAATTGTTTGTCGGAAGATTGTGGCGCAGCATTTGATAAGCCACAGCTCGGACTCCTCCATAGAACCTTGGACCCCTGCACAGAACCTCGAACTCTTCCACAGAAGCTCAGATTCCTACATAGTCTCTTGGATAAGGCACAGGATCTTGTACTCAACATTTAGACCTTGTTTTACACTTGGAGTTAAGACTTGGTGCAGAAGTTACAGTAGTTCGATTGAACCTCAATGGAGCTTGGGTATTGTAGTTTCAGTGGAGTTTTGACTTGTGGAGTGTATACACATTTAGGCCTCTACCTATTGCGGCCTCGAACCTGTGTGATGAATGTGAAGATTGGATGTTGAGATAGTAATTAACTTATAACTCTAAACAGTGAAGTAAAAATCTGTAAGCAATGAAGCATTTGCCAAAATAAATCTTGGAGCAATTTGTGAGCATCTTGAAGCAGCATACTAGACTTGAAGTGGACAGATCTTGTGTGTGGGAGAAAAATCTTAAAAGACTATTTTGGAGCCTTGAAGATCGTGGAAATCCTTGGAGCAGTTTTTGGAGCAAGTTTGGTGCAGCATATTGAAGAAACTTTGAAGAAGTCTTGGGGCACCTTATTAAAGACCTTGAAGCATCCTTGAAGAAAGTTTGGAAGAGCATTTGAAACTTTGTGAAGATATAACTTGGAACTGGCATTTTGGGCACACTTGGAGACATGATACTTTGTTGAAGCCCTCATGAAGTAACTTTGGAGATCTTTGTTTTGGGTAATATGAAGAGCAGTGGTGACACCTTCTAAGAAGACAAGGTTGTCATTGATGAAGTGATTTGGAGGAGGCATTGTTGAAGATAGACAAGGCTCGTTGAAGAAGATATTGGGAGTCGTGAACAATCATCAAACTTATCCTGACGAATCAAAGTTGAGGGTTGGAGCCCCATAGAGACAAGGTTGGTGCCTTGGAAGATAAGGTTGGAGCCCTAGAGGATAGGAATGCTCAAGAGATAAGGTTGGAGCCCTAGAGGTTGGTGCCTCAAACTAACAAGGTTGGAGCCTTGGGAAGTCCAAGTCGGTGCTTGGCATAATACAGATTGGAGCCTAGGAGATTGAAGATTGGTGTCTTCATCTAGGGTTGGGGCCCTACACATATATTATACTCGATTTATTGTAAAGAAGAAATTAATAAAAGTATTTATTCTATCATTGTTCATTTTGTGTTCTAAATATAAGTGATCTAACTAGTAAAAATAACAATTGAAAAGAAATATTAATTCACCCCCCCCCTCAGTATTTCCAACAGAAGAACCACGTGGCATACCACATACCGCGAGAAACATCTTTCAGAGGAGAATCCAATGATGTGGATCTCTGTTGGACACCTAATCCTCTATGGGTTAGTGTGGAAGCGGAATAGACTAAGGAAGTCCAAGAGACCTTGGGATGTGGAACCCAACGGTCAAACCATGTACTATAATTGTATATGTTTTGTTAATAAAAAAATGTACTCTCATGTTTATCTTTCCTATTTGTCTTTGCCATGTGTGTGTTTAACATGGTATCAGAGCAGGCGTATTCCTGCCCTACATAATTACTTTGAGCCATTTGTTTTATGGCCTTTATGTGTAGGTTATTTCTGCCATCACTTGTGCATTTCATGAATATTTTCTCAGCTAAATTCTAGCTGCAACCTCTGTCATTCCTCCAGCCCTACCTTTAGCATTCCTGCCCTTGTAACTCCTCTGCCATTTTCTTTGCCATTTCCTTTCTACGTAGGTTTTTTCCCTGACTTGGAAGTTGGAAACTACAATTTGTTGTACACTTAGTCTTTCCTCGGCCCCTGTCGAGACAGTGGTGCGTTGAACGCTTGTATTGTGCGTTCGTTGATCCCAAATGACATTTGAATCATTTCATACATGTTGCAGTTCGTTGGTTGAGAGTCGATGTTAAAACACCGTGCACTGCTATCCATCTCTACATTGAAATTTTTATGAGGGCTACATTGGATTGAGCCATTATATACCATGAAGTGATGAACGCTACATTAAATCTGTGGAGGTCGAAACCACTACCACAGTGAACCGTTATGCATTGAGGTTGAGACCCTTCATCTCGTCTATATGTGGTCTGCTACCTCATCTCTTCTATATGTGGTATGCTACCTAACAGTGTAATGTTGTGTATTGAATTTCATATGCAGTAGTACAATGGTGTGTTTGACTACGTTGAATAGTTTTGAAAGTCGTGGTGTTGCGTGGTCGTGTTGACTGATATATGCTTGAACTATGCATTGGAGAACGATTTTGAACTCTGCAAGTGAAACGTTAATCTTGGTAGTATGAAAATATGTCTTTGATTCCCTGCGCTGTGCATTGAATGCTCTATCTCCTCACCGTTCACTATTTTTTGTGTTGAGGACTGTTGATATTCACCGAAGCAACATTACAAGGCAGCAATTGATACAATGGTGGAGGCTCGTTGTAGGCAGATAGAAAATTCTTGTGGGCTCTTAATATTCACTGAGATCGAAGGAGTTGAATATGAATGATGAACTCGTGTTGGTCGCTCTTAGAACTGCGGTGAACGCTGACTACATTAAATTGAACACTGGACAAAGATGGTATGTTTTAAAATTCATTGAAGTTTGCAATGTGCTAGTTGTTTTGTTTCAATGACTAAGTTCAAGCCCAAGCAGTACACCACATTGCGGTGAAGCCGATAGATTGACTCAAATGCTAGGTTCCTACATTGGTTGAAGGGAAAACAATTGATTTAATTGACATTGGAACAGAGAGTGAAACACTGATCATTGTTGCATTGTTCATGAATTTTATGAATTATGAATGGATCATTGCTACTTTTGCAATGAACCTGAACCTGAACCTAAGCTAAATAATTCTTTAAAGATTTGAAGGTCGAAGGAATACAAAACAATGTGTGATCTCCATGCATGACTCCTGGTACTTTGCGTTGAAATTTTAAAGGGCCGCATTTGGTATTGGTAAAATTGATTGTGCATTCTCATTGAGTGAAGTATTGCAGTCATTCCTGGCAATAAGCGTCAACAGGGAATTGAAATCAAGTCTCGGAGGAGCAAGCCATGATCGAGGAGGAATTTTCGCCTCTTCTGTTGTAGCCTGATAAACATCCACGCCACCCATCTCTTGCAGTGGCCTCAGCCCACTTGTGGCGACCCTAGCGTTGGTGTAAAGATTACATACTTTGAAAATCTTGCATACGCTCTCCCCCATCCACGTTGTACGCAAGATCAAAATTAACTGGTCTTCTCAGCCGGAGCAGAAGCTGGCTTTGCAAGTCTGGGCGCCTCTCGGTACATTGTCCATCGCTTCTACTCATTTATTCCTTTGTTTATTCATTCACATTCGATCCACAAGTCACCTCTATTAACATCGACATTTAACAAACCTTGGTTCTTCACTTATATGACCGCTTTGAGGGATTCCATTGCAATGACAATTCCATTTTCTGCTCGAGCTTGTCTATTGAGGGAATGAGCATGGCCTGTGGCAACATATCTGTCGAGGACGTAATCATACGAATCGATTTTCTAATAAAAAGATTGCACAGGCTCCTGCATTTCTCGGAAGCAATTATTGAAGATTTGTATAAAGTCTGCGGGAGAGGAAGATCCCATGGAAGTTGTCAAATCGCTTCATGAATCCATACAGTCTTTCATAGTCAGTGATTGTGTCTATCTTCGACCCCAACAGATGTCAAGGCCAAAGGCAGAAATTTATGCGTTGTTTTGATAACTGTTGTTTTGATATATATATATATATATATATATATACGTTGTTTTCATAACTGTTGTTTTGACATATATATGTTGTTCAGCTTTGGCACACCACAGCAAGCAATTTGCAGTTTATGAGATTATGTACAGCTCTTTCTCTAGCGATCTGTAATCCCACAATTGTAGCTGTTCCACATGCTATCATCAATGGTTACAAGAATGTATTAGCAGTCGCTATTGAACTTGACTATTCTTTTCCACTGGCCGAGAAAGTGAAGGAGTATTTGAAGGATCCAAGCAAGTTTGCAGTTGCTGCTGCCCCAGTGTGGCATTGTATTTAAAACTCATTATAGTTTTTGTCTACATATATATGCATTGATTCCTTGATTCGACTGTTGCATAAGAGTTTGGTGGGCTGTATAAAGGCAATGATTGTTTTGACAAATAAAAGTAATCTTTTGTGGAGAAAAGTTTAGTCGGTTGTATTGTCAGAACATAGTGTTGGTCATGAGTAAACTCTTATTTTTATGTAATGGATTGTAATTGGTGCTTGCTAGTTGCACACTGATCATTTGCTACACATTTATAAAGGATATTGCTAGTGGGTATTACTTTTCTGCATTGAGTAGTAGTTGTGATCAGTTTTTAAGGTGTAATTCTGACATTAAAGAAAAAAATGGCCAGAATCAATGAAGTATTAGAGTTCCTCAAAACTCTGATATTGTCTACTACTCATGATACATTAAAAATCAGCAAAGTTTCTCTCACAGACATTCAGGTCTATCTACAAAATGCACAAGAGAAAATTGATTTTTTGCAGCTCGAATCTCAGCTACAACAAGAAGAATTAAAACAGAGGAGTCATTCTGAACCTGTTTTTGTTCAGAAGATTGAAACAGACTCCCATAAAGCAGCAAGGTTACATGCAGATGCAGAAGTTCAGCTTGCACTTCCCAAGCCCATCATCAGACCTTGGGAAGAGCTTGTCCACAACAAACACAGAACTGGTCTCAGATATAAGAAGGACTTGTCCTTTCATATTCCAGACTACTCAGAGCCCATTCAATTTCAGAGTGTTGGATTCCTTCATGATAGTTCACCCCCAGCTGTTCCAGATTCTACCCCTCTTCCACAGCAACAGCAACAACAACAGATTGTGAAATGCCAACATTGTGACCGAGTTGGCCATCTGAAAGATACTGTTTTGATCTTCATCCATGTAAGCACTGTCATCAAACCAGTCATTCTTCAAACATATGCTTCAGAAACAAACCTCCCTCAAGAACAAAGATTCATCTTGCATGGATCGCTTCTTGGCAATGGGCATCAACAGTCAAGAAGATATTCCAGTCACATGTCAGAACTTGTTCTAGAGTATTGAACAGTCTTGCAGTTGAGTTTTCTCCATCATCTCACCTTGTATCTGACAGGGGGGAAATGATGGTCATCTACAAGCTTCAAAGCCACATCAAGTGAGCCTGAGGCACAACCTGCCACACCAGATTCAGAGTTGTAGCCAGAGACAAAGATGCCCCTGAGCATGCCTTCACTTGGTAATCTAGGACACTTCCTCTAGTAGAAGACTTCAACTTCTTGCCAATTTTGGAAGAATTCCAGGAACAAAATTGGGGACACTTCCTCTAGCAGAAGACTCCAGCTTCTTGCCAGTTTCGGAAGAGTTCCAGGAATTGCATTAAGCATTCTAGAGTTGTTGGTCATCCTTAAACCATCACAGGTTGAGACTTCCCTTTTCAGGTTGAAGTTCTCCCTTTTATGCAGGGTGAAACCTCCCTTTCATGGTTGAAGGTTTCCCTCTTCAAAACATCAGGAACACTTCCTCTAGCAAAAGACTTGAGCTTCATGCTAGAATTGGAAGAATCCGGGAATTGCACTAAGCATTCTAGTGTTGGTGGTCATCCTTAAACCAGCGCCCCTTATACCAACATTTCAGAGAGCACATTCAGCCTAGTGTTGCCATGCATTTTTTGCACATTTTGTATTACAGCTCTCTTCTTGGACTCATACATAACCCTTCAGATTAAGGTGGGGAATGTTGGACACCTAATCCTCTATGGGTTAGTGTGGAAGCGGAATAGACTAAGGAAGTCCAAGAGACCTTGGGATGTGGAACCCAACGGTCAAACCATGTACTATAAATGTATATGTTTTGTTAATAAAAAATGTACTCTCATGTTTTATTTTTCCTATTTGTCTTTGCCATGTGTGTGTTTAACAATCTCCAATGCAACCTTAAAGATTTACCATGTCAAAAACCCTCAACAAAGTCTAGGTATGTCCTTAATCCAAGGAACCCAAACCCTCGGACTTGGGTTTTCAACCATCCAACGGTGGAGATGCCAACTTGATGTAATCCGACAATTTACTAGGAAGCATTCAATAACCATTTGACACCAATGACTGATGTTTTTAGTCAAATTCAAACTCAGTCAACTCCATGGGTTGACATCAACGGCAACACCATCCAACAATCTCCCCTTTTGTCATTGATGGGAATACACGTACTCCTACAAGTACAACTTCCCCTGACATCATACTTCATCTCCTTCTCAAGATTTCAATCTCCTCAGGTTTTTGTAATGTCCCAAATGCAGAAAATTTGGAACAGACAGCGATATACATAAGCAAATGTGATTCATACACAGAAAAAATAAACGAACAACAAATGCTCAATACACAACAGAAATGTGAACTAACTGAGCCATTTTATTAATGGAGTGAAGCAAGTACAATAGTGCAGAATATGCACCTAGGCTTGCCTCAAGGGCAAGCTTGACAGAACTCAAGTGTCAAATAGTAATCTCAATGCTGGAAAGAACTGCTCCTCTAATGCTCTGCGTTGTCTCCCAGTAACTACAACTGTTGGCTGGAAAGGAGCTACAAGAAACCCCGCCTCCGGTGCTCAGAAAGTGATGAAACTTCAGCCACAAACTCCTTGGCCAAAACCCACAAAACCTAAAAATGGTTTGGCCCGATTTTGACCTCCCAAAATCAACCCCCAAAGGCACTATGCAATCCCCAACAATTCTGCACTGTCTACTGCAAAGATATGGCTGAAAACCCCACTTCTGGTGCTCAAAAAATTCTGAAACTTTATATCTGGGATCCTTGTCAAAAACCCAGAAATGGTTTGGCCAAATTTTGACCTCCCAAATTCGACCTCTTCTATGGCCCATGCCCTCCAAACAGCTCCAGAAATACGGCCTGCAAGGAATGACCACAAAGTCCTCCTCCAAGCTTTGAAATGGAAGAAAACACCGCTCCAAATATTTCCTCTAACCTCCACAACAAAGCTCAACCTCATGGACTAATACTCTACCCACCAAATGAGCTCCCACACACTACCTCTGCGCTGGCCCAGGTAGTGCGAAAGTCACACTGCCAAGCCAAAAGCTCAATCAGCTCCCAAACTCTCCCAGATGCTGAAAATCCTCCCTAACCTCCTCTCCGGAAAATCTCACATCAAATCTCCATTGCTAAGCACCACCAATGAACTTGGCCTCCTCTCCACTGTGTTCCCCAGTAATACGCACAACTTGGAAGGGAATGTTATTTTTGGGAATCACAATTTGATACTCCTCCTGAAGAAATGAAGAAAACCCTTCTAGGGTGGCACTCGAAGTCCCCCAAAGAAAGGGTGAGCTCTTCGCCTGAAGAACTCATGCTAAACAACCAGTGACTCGGCTAAGCAACTCAAGCAACCAAAGAAAAATCGATATACTCCAATAAGATGAATGAAATGAGGAGAGCTACCTTACTTATATAGATTTCGTGGAGCATTGTTCCCTCCAATTTTACCTCCATCGTGGGCCCTCACTAAACCACCTACATGAAAAACTTAACCACCATCATGCAAACCGAACTAGGGAGTGTGTATTTCCCTAGTATGGGTGGCCCCCATGTGTAATTTAACCACAACAAAATAACTTCTCATAAGTCTAATCTCCTAATAAAAATCGAATAGGCCTCACTATCTCCAAAATTGCCCCCAAAATGCAATAATTAGTCTTGTTCCAAATTATTTTAGGAAGGGACATTACAGCTTTTCTCTCCCCCTTTGACTTCAATGGAATAGGGTGACTCCCCCTGACAATCTTCCCGCTTCATGTGGACCTGTCATCTGTCTGTGCTCCCCCTGACAAGAAGCCTTCTTGTAATAATCTGTCAATGATGATCCCTACAGACCTTTAATCGTGCATTTGCTCCCCCTAATATGTCGTGCATCATATAGATTTCCTTTGTTGGGTATGATAACCTGTCATTAATGTCGATACCCTGATGGTCAAACAGTGTGGACCTATATCCTATGATTGTTCATCTCCACTTAAACATGTTATAGATCTGACATATCTGACTTAGAGCTGCCATTTTGTCCATGTTGTTTGTTTGTCAATGGTAGACTTGTGCCACATAATGCGATAATACTCCCCCTCTTCAAAATTGGAGTTGACAAGCCGAATCGTTCAAAATAGAGTAACCGAACGAGCCATTTCTCTCCCCCTTTGACTTCAATGGAATAGGGTGACTCCCACCGACAATCTTCCTGCTTCATGTGGACTTGTCATCCGTCTGTGCTCCCACTAACGAGAAGCCTTCTTGTAATAATTTGTCAATGATGATCCCTGTGGACCTTTAATCCTACATTTGCTCCCCCTGATATGTTGTGCATCATATAGATTTCCTTTGGTGAGTATGATAACCTGTTATTAATGTCGATACTCTAATGGTCGAACATTGTGGACCAATATCTTATGATTGTTCATCTCCACTTAAACCTGTTATAGATCTGACATATCTGACTTAGAGCTGCCATTTTGTCCATGTTGTTTGTTTGTCAGTGGTAGACCTGTGCCACATACTACAATAATATTCCCCCTCTTCAAAATTGGAGTCGATGAGCCGAATCGTTCAAAATAGAGTCACCGAACGGGCCATCTTGACTTGAGTCATTATTTGAAGCAAGTGCTAATTCCTCACAACCTTTTATGAACCCTAAAAGCATAATTGTTGAGACCATATTGCCTTCCTACGCTTCTTGCTCATCCTATACCTATTTTCTTTTCTAAATCTTCTTGTTCTCGTTGTCAAGCTTTTCATTCATGGTTGATTACATCTTGTACCTGCGGGACGAGCTATGTGTCCATAGTTATGACATTTATAATATTCCTTATCAGTATTATACCTGCACTCTCAAGTTGTGTCCGTAATTGTGACATTTGAAGCATTCAATGTCATCCATATAAGATTCCATTTGGTATCTGTCTCGTGATCTTGCAAACTTGCTTATAGGGTTTTGTGAATAATGATTGTACCTGTCAAAAACTTCACAATCCCTAGCCATATGTCCATAGTTAGCACATAAAAAGCAATAACCATTAAATGAACGTGCGTACCTAGATAATTCATTCGAAGGTCGGTCCTTGATAATTGTACTTGTCAACAACTTTACAATCCCTAGCCATATGTCCAAATTCAGCACATGAAAAACAATAACCATTAAATAGACGAACGTACCTAGATGATTTATCTTGTCTAGATGGTTCACTTTTCTTCGGAGGCAGTGTAGTCTTATGTCCTTTTTCTTTAACTGTTTTGGCATCATTCTTCAGAGTTGTAATGTTCTTCTTAGGTTTACTCTTCTTCTTCTCAAATTAGGTTTAGTACCTTCATCAACTAGAGCCTTAGCTGCTTTTTCTACCTTCATCTTCAATTGAGCCACTTCTTTATCTGTCCTATCCTGCAATTGTTCTTTTTGCAATTCCTTGAGATTGTTGATCTCATTAAGAGTTGCATCAAGTTCTCCTTGCTTTTGAGCAAGGTCTTCTTGAAACCAGCTTTTCAAGATTTGTCTTCTTCTTTCTGCTTCTTCAACCTGTAGCTTTAGAAGAGTGGTCTTTTCCACTTCTCTGTTAAGTACCTGTATCTGTTCCTTCTGCTTTTCATTTTCAATCCTGAGCCTGCTTATTTCTGCTGAAGGGATTTCCAATTCCTTTTGCTTCTGGTCAACTGCATATATGCATCTTTGATCAGATTCTTTTAATTGACTTGCCAAATCCTTCTTTTCAATTTCTGCTTCCTGCACTTGTTTCTTAAGCCTGCTAATCTCTGCAAAGGCTACATCAAGTTCCTGTTGCTTTTGAACAACCTCTTCCTTGAGTGTGTGATTTTCTTTCTCTGTATTTTTCAATTATGACTTTCGATCTTTCTAGCTTCTTCCAACTGTACTCTAAGACTGCTAATGATTTTCTTGGATTCTTCATTTTTCTTATTGAGTTCTTCAACACATCCTTTTGCTATTTCCAATTCTGCTTCCAAAATTTTTGCCTTTTCCCTTTGACTTTTAAGTTCTTTTATCACCTTGATCACTTCATTTTGAAATTCAATCTTACTCATTCCTTCAACTTCTTCACTATCATCATTAGGATCTGCATGATTTTCAAGATCTATATCTTGACTTGCATGCTTCTTTGAGTAGAGATTATGGAGCCTTTCCAAAGAATTTTGGCTGTTGAACATTGACCAATTTTTGCTTTTACGGAATTTGGCAGAACATTAAGAATGACATTCATGGCTTTCGAATTGTACCTTTTAGCTTCATCAGTAGATGTGTCTCCAGAAACAACCGATTGCCATACATCATGAGCTTGCAAATGGACTTCCATTCTAGATTCCCATATCAAGTAATTATCTGCATCGCATTCGGGAGTTGGTGTACAATACTGATTTTCTTCAGATGTCTAGTAAGATTAATTGCCTCAAGAAAGTAGGTGGGGCGTTAGTAAGACCAAAGGGTGTAAGTAGAACTCATGACGAATATCAGTATGGAAAAAGAAGTTTAAAGCACATTCTTCACTCCAATTTATCTTAGTAATATCAACTACTCAACTTATGGGCAATACTATTCATAATATCCAAAATATCATCAATGGGAGGAAGAGCATATTTATCTCTTATGATGACTTAGTTCAAGGCCTTGTGATCTATAAACATTCTAATGAAACCATCTGTTTTATTTACCAATGGCTCTGGAGCACCAAATGGGTTCTTGGATGGTTGAATGAATCCCCAATGAAAAAGCTCATTCATTTGCTTTACCACCTCTTTCTCAGCATTGTTGAGTGCTGGTTTGCTTTGAATACAAAAAAGATAAGAAGAAAAAAGAAAGAGATAGTTTTGGCGGTTAACATGCAATGCATACCTAGTCAATAAAATACAAACACCCCTTGCAAGCAAAAAATCAATAACGACTTCAAATATATTCTAAGAAGATAAAATTTTCCCTTGTCAGTAATAAATGGATATTAATTATGTGGCAAGGCATTACTAGATGTGGTAACTATTATCAAATTCATAATGCACTTAGATGTTTATCTAATTGTCACTTTCAATGGGAATAGATAAATGTGGAACATTAAAGCATAACATGATATTGCAGAGCCAATTGGGTTTAGCTTGAGTGGTTGTGAATAATGTTTTATCCTCCCCACCAGAGTTCAATTTCCACAGTCGTCATGCTGAGCTCTTAACAAGTATATTATTGTAATGGCTTCAAGCCTAGTTGTTGACCAGCCTTATGTCCTGAACACCCTAGGGTTTACCATGGGTACCATCCTCAAAATGAGGGGAAGTACTCTGGGGTTTTCCATGGGCATTTAACCTAAAAAAAAAGCATGATATTGCAGAGAGAAATACTTCCAAAAATTTTCTGCATTCCAAAGAAAAAAGCCTTTGTGAACTCAGCATCAGAATAAACAGAAGGAAAATAATTCCCATTTTTAAACAAAAACAAAGACCTTTCGTAAGTGTCTTAAGACAATTAAAAGCAAAGAAGCAACAAATTTCACCCATCAGAAATAGTCCTTAGCATAGGAGATGATTAATCCTTCATCCTTCAAATACAAACACACCTGAAGAGCTCGCCAGTGAGCATGTGCACGAAACAAGTTCCAAAACAAAGGTACGTTTGGTAGAGGAACAACCTGATAATTAATTTACAGAAATAAAATAAATCACAATTACTTGCAAATTTGTCTTAAATATGAAGCAATGGTACTCCTTTTATCACTACTAATGATTATTACAGCAAAAAATAACATAAAATTCCTTTAGAAAGTAACTTATAGAAAATGCCGTCAAAGAAATTGCTTTAAAATGAATGCTGTCATCAAATTGTGAGAAGAAAAAATAGGATTAATATCCCAATCCTTCAGATATTATCAAGATCAGGTTTTAAATTTGCACATAAGCCATAAACTACATGTACATTAGGAAATGATTCTTGTATCATGCAGAAAACAAAATTGTTTTGTGGCATACTCAAAGCTGAATGTCACTATTACATCGCTAGAGATTTGAAGCAATTTAAATTCAGAAGGATGTTGAACAATTAGTGTACGAAATTTTTAAATTGCTAATTTTCTTAACGTGTGCCTCTCTTGTATTAAAGATGTCATTTTAATGATGGATGCAAACCAATATCTATGCTTCTCTGCAAGAGAGGAACAACTATCAGGGATGTTATGATCATAGGGATAATTTTTTTTTTATGATGATCAAGAGTCACCTGGAAAAGATCATTATCAATAACAATTGGAAGCCCAAGCATAGAAATCATTGTAACTGCACTATAGCTCGAAGAAAAGAAGTGAAAGGTGAGGTAATTTTAAACTAAAATATAAGAAAATCAAGAAGATACATTGCTTCCTTTAACAACCTATTGCCAGAAAAGCCCAACAAAGAGTTCCATTGCATTATATGATTTATCTGCATCAAGAAAGTGCACTAAAAATATCCATAAGTACATGTTTGTCATGTGGCCAACAAAACGTTGATAAGCATGCAAATCATTCTCCATTGATCTATACCCTATAATTGTATAGCAACAAGCCAGAGCTCATGATCTAAGGCACTCTATAGTGAGGATGAAATCATTTGCAGCTGCAGGTTAACCAACATTGAAGATGTAATACCAATTTGAAAGACACCTTATTCTCTATTAATTTTTCTTAGGGATAGATTGTTCTTTGTTGTAGATATTTGCATTTATGAACTTTTCATCAATTTCACATTACATTTTTCCATATAGCATTTACATCATATCATATCATCATTAGCAATTAAGTAGAGAGAACAATAAACAACAATGCAATGGAACAATAAGGAACAGTGGAAGAAAAGCATACACAATAGAGACACCAAAAGTTAGATCAAAGACCAGGGCAAAACCCCAAAAGGGGGAAAACCCAACCAGATTCTACTTCTATTACATGTTCATCAATTGTTCAGCTAAGATACAAAGTACATCCATAGTGAGATACATCATTACATCAGGCCTCCTAGTGCTAACCCAAGTCTGTTCACAACTACGTTTGTGAACTGACCGAAACAAGTCCAAGGGAGCTGCCAACATATCATTGTCATGTTCAATATCACATCTGTCATGGTGACACTGTCACATTTGCCATCCATCACGCCATCATTGCTGTCACGATGTTACGAATATAAGTTATATAAAATTAAATAAATGTAAATACTAAATAATCAAGTACTAATTATGTTAAGTAGTCATTAGTTAAGTGAAAAAGCATGTCTAAAAGACATGCCCAATCATGAAAGGACACCTGCCTAGGTATATAAGCAAGGCCTCATTGTAACATTCAACATCACTTGTACATTTTATATGTAATAAATTATTATTACAAATACCTCTTGTGTATTTTTACATTTAAAGTCATCACACTATAAGTCTTGTTGCTCCAGTGGTATCAAAGCCATGCGAGACTTTGAACATTATCCGCCGCACAATATAACCATGTGAGTCTTTGAACGTTGTTCACCGCGCAATATGCCATTACGTTTACGTCTTGAATTTATTGAGCAGTGTAGTAAAATTCAAGAAAAGCTTCAGCAATGGGAAAAATCATATGCAGAAGTTAAAGCGCATCTAATAGAAATCCATAACAAGGAAGATGATAGTGACGGTAAAGAAACGAAACAAGGTCAAGCAGGAAAAGAAAATTTTGATCAGAATGATGATAATGACAATGAAGATGTAATAGAGAATGATGAATATGAAAACGATGTCGATCAAGATTATGTAGATCAAGATGATGATACAAATGAAGATGATGTGGATGAAGACTATCTTGAGAAACAAGAAGATGAACAATATCATAACAATGAGGAAAACGTTGAAGAAGACAGTGATGATTCTGAAGATGGCAAACCTTTAAGTCATGAGGTGTCTATATTGCCAAAAGGAGCTACAAAAAACACATTGGCCAGAGATTCAAAAACAAAACTGCAATTTGTTGCCTACTAGCAAAGTTATTCAGCCTAAAGAATCTATGCAAACAAAGTCTGTGAAGTCTGAGAATGATTCAGATGATGATGTTCCCTTGCGTATGAGGTTTCAAGTAAAACAGTCGACAAAACCACCCAGTGAAGGTTCCCCTATGCGTGGTGTTGACTCCGAGGATGAGAAGCCTTTAGCATTAAGACACAAACCAAAATCTCCCAGTGAAATTTCCCCCATGGATAGTGATGTAAATAATGTATGCCAGAAAAGAACAATTTGTTGTTGGATCCAGCTGATGGAAAGGTTTCAATTGCTACTGAAGATGATATTCATCAAGCAGATGTATCTTCCCATAGAGAAAATTTCCAAAAGTTCCATGTAGACCCAAGTCCAAATATCAAAACACGCCCAGTTTATATTGATGTTGGAAAATCTTCCCAACGCATTAACTCTAGAAGTAATAGAATACTGGACAACATGAAAGATTTCTTCAATGGAAAGGTGCGCTGCAAGAGTATCAATATGTTGTAGTGACTACAACCACCGTCCAAAATTTTGGCCTACACCAATTTCGGAGCCTCCCTTGGAGAGTTTCACTTGATCACTGCACACACTCGGGTTCACTCTGTGAGCTCGTGTGGGTCTTTACATTCGCCTTGCTTGTTTATTGCACTCAAGTCTATGCATGTTGATGTTTAAGTCATGCTTGCGACCCTTTTCTAGTTATGCTCAAAGTATTTGCTTCGTATGTGTTTGATGTGTTCGTGATGAAAGCATTTGTCGCACTCACACACAGAGTCACATTCACTGTCGCACAAGCGTCGTCTCGATCATGAACGATCAATCACAAGTGTCGCGCTTTTCGCTTGCACCGTCGATCAGTCATCTTTAACATATGTATCCGAATGGTTTGGTTGTTTCGTCGTCAAGTCATGCGAGTGTGTGTCCGTATGATCACCTATGCATCTTTCGACTGTTCACACACTTAGTCATTTTTGCTAAAGTTCTGACGAGCATACTCTTCATTGACAGCCAGACCATCACCCTGCTTTCGACCAATGTTTTTAAAACCGGAACCGGTGACCGGACCGGTCCACCTAATGAACCGATTTACCGACCGGAACTGGTCTAACCGGGACTGGTTTTGTCTAAACGAACCGGTTTTTAAAAAATACATTAAATAATTAATTTTTAATGAAACAAAACTATTTTTAAGATGTAAAACCATGATTCCAAGCCAATAGAGACAAAATATGCAAAGTTTGCTCATTTATATACCATGTAAAGGTGAATACATCAAAATGGCACCGAGTGCAATACATATTATCAACAAAATAGCAAAATACATAAGAAATGAGGCTCTAAATGGCCTATAAAGTCCAAAAACAATGTTGCAAGCTATGAGGCCATTGGCCTACTACAAGTCTACAGTATACACATGATCAATCATCAAGTTCATTACCACTACTAGTAGTAGACACAAGATCATCATCAGGAGCTACATAGACATCATCTGGTTCAGAGTCTGAGGATGCCTCAGCCTGATCTACAACCTCAGTATCAATGCCACCAATGACAATAGAAGTGGACCTAATGGAAGCACGAGTTTGTCGACCCGCATGACTAGTGCCTTCCATTGGTTCTTTGCCTTTCCTTGATGCCGCTATTGATCCTGGTTCTGATGCCACCACATAATCTGCTTCATCCCCCGCCAAAGCCATGTCGATATCAAAATCAGCCTCAAACACAGGTTCTTCAGTCTCCTCCACCCATTCTGATGTTGGATCAATATCGTCCAACACAATGGGATCTAGATCAGGAGTTTTTCTCATCATTTAGAGCTCTAATTGCATTTATTGTTTACCCCCAAACCATGAAATCCTGAAAACCATTAAGTCTGCTAAATTTTGAGGAAATCTAAAATTCTAGTTTCTCCATATGAAATCCAATGAGGTCGAAACCACTCTCAAACATCCTGAGTCATTTCATGGTAATGTTAAAAATTTAAGTAAAAGGATGAAAATGAAAATTAAAGGAAATGTCACTTTTACTTTAAGAATTTAACATTACCATTAATTACCAACATTGTTAGGGTTGAAACACCCTTAGTTCCCCCCCAAAACCCCTCAAACACAGTCAAAAACATGCTTTTTTAACTTTATGGTGGTTGTGCCTAAAACCGGCCGGTTCCGTCCTAAACCGGCCGGTTTTCACCGGTTAGGGCACAAAAATGGATAAATCAGCATTCAAACCGGGTTTTTTGGCCGGTTTAGACCGGCAGGCTTGCTAACCGACCGGTTAGACCGGTAACCGGTTTTTAAAACACTGCTTTCGACTCGATCGACTGTCAACTAGAACAGCGCAGAAGCACCAAGCTAGTTCTTTCAAGCTATGCTGCCCGCAAGCATTTTAATCAACACTCATGCTGGCCACCTAGACAGTCGACTGGCTATTCATCTCAGAAATTGCACAGTGCTCATGAGCAGGCCTCTCGCTGCCCATCAATCAGCTCAGCTCAGAAATTGCGCAGAGATGATCAGCAGGCCGACCTCCCGGCCTTAATGCAGTTTTCCCAGCCAACACCAGACTGCCTGTTCCCTCCAGGAATTGCGCAGTTTTTGCTGCCAGTGACTAAGCAGCCAACTGGCAGTTCCCTCTGGGAATTACGCAAGTCTGGCTGCCAGTGACCCCAGCAGCCAACTGGCAGTTCCCTCTGGGAATTGTGCAGATCTGGCTGCCAGTGACCCCAGCAGCCAACTGGAAATTCCCTCTGGGAATTGCGCAGATCTGGTTTCCAATCTCCCGGGAAGTTCCCCAGGAAAATTGCGCAATCCCTGCCTGCTGACCCCTCATGCAGCTCGGCCCGTTCCTCTGGAAAATTGTGCAAATTTGGTTGTCTAGCCCCTGCTGACTGTTCATTCTAAAAAATGCGCAGAGCATGCCTGCCTTGCCTTCCAGCAGCCCAGATTGTTCCTCCCAAAATTTGCGCAATTTTTCCTCCCAGCCAAGCTAGACCTTGCAGTCAGTCACTGTCAACTCAGATCGCCTATCTCCATCTCTCAGTGACTCTTGCACAGTTTTCATCAGTAGTTGCCCGGAGCCATCATCCCGCATCACAGCCCTGCTGCCTCTCCCGGTCACTTGCATTCGAATGATCATGTGTCATGGTAGACTAGGAGGTTTTGGATTTGATGTCGTCTCATCATGAGTGACTGCAGGTACAGGTACACCAACAAACATGTCAAGGCAACGAACGGGATGAACAAAGGGAGCACATATAGATGGACAAGTTCACCAACGAACGAACAAGCGAAGCATGCGAAGTGGACGAACGCAATGAAAATGCACCTTCACGAACAAGTGAGCCTGTCGAGCCTTCCAGAATGAAAGCAAGGAAAAACATGTTAAAGCTTCATCAAGTGAACCAAGGACCGTCGAAGACTCCGCGCATTTCGCCATGCGAAGGTGAAGTTATGGTACACCATAAAGGTATCCATCACTCAGCAGCACTCTAGCTCGACATGCACTCCAGCAGCAGCACAAATGTACCAGCAATGTCATGTCAAGCCATGTCAAGTCAAGTCATGAGTCATGTTGCCCACATCTCTACTATGGGCTTGTTGTCTATCAATGTAATGTAACGTGGAAGTCCAAGAGACCCACTTGTTGAAAATAAAATCAGGTAAGTCAGAAAGTCATGGAAGTCGAACGGCCATGAGGGTAGTCGAACAGTCACAAGGGTCAGTTTCACCCTTGGCTATAAATACCCCCCTTCATTTGTACATGAAAGGACTTTTCACCTCAGCTCCTCTCACATAGCCAACAAAGTCTGTAAACTTTTCTTTGAGGAGTAAGTAGTGGCTCCAACGCCTCGCTGATGGGGTTAGTGATGTGTGGTGTAACGATGTGTCTTGGAACTTTCGCTTAATTTAGAAGCCTGTCAACAGGCCAGCACGTTTTCACACATGTATTGTATTTGTTGTAAGACTGATCTTTAACCATGTGTTCCACCTATGAGCTAATTCGTTTGTTGTAATGCATAATCTATTAATGGAAATGTGTTGTATATGATGTGAGTGATGTCCCATCTGTGTCGACTGCTCTGCCGGACATCAGACAGACCTTTCACATGAACCTTGTTGTAACAATTGTTGCACTCGTCTCGGACTGATCTGTGAGTGTTGTACGTGTTATCTTACCTTGTATGTTGTGACTGCCGCATCCGAGTGGACTGCTCCGCCAAAAGTTGTGTATGTCCTTTGTGTTGTGTGTTCCTAGCCGAGTTGGGACTGATCCCTTTCAACCTGGAACTCACCTTCACCTTTTCCCCTCACAGTGAAAGAACCATTGACACAAGTACACTTACACTCACCAAGCACGCAAACCTCACTTCTCAAAGACAAAGCGAACCACTCTCTTGTGCTGACAAGCAAGAGTTGAGGCAAATCCTTAAGACAATGGCAACCGGGCCATCATACCGGATGGGACTCCCACACCAAACGGTGTGAGGTCTAGTTGGGACTTCATACCGAGGTGATCCCCTGAATGTTGGCGGGTCCAGCACCATCAACATTTCTGGCGCTAGAAGGAGGGCAGCCAATTGTACATGGCTGAAATTCCCCTCACACTCACTCATCAACCATCTGGTCAAGGCAGTAACTCGCAACCCCTCTCTCATGACTCTGCAGTTGGTTACTCCTCACCTCCCAGAATTGAACACGAAATTTCATATCAACACCTTCACTCCATCTGTCCCATCACTCGCCAGTTTGCGAAAGCAGTTGGACTGATCCCAAGCGTACAGTACCTTCCACACACATCTAAGAAGCCAAAGGCCACTCCCACAGGAGTGGTTGTATCATCGGTGGAAGAAGCAGTCCTTGCTACTCTTGAAGGTTTGGAAGAAGTTATTGAAGATGGAGAGGAACCTCCAATCTTCTTTGAAGACGAACAAGGCACTCTTTTGGTCTTGAGATCAAACTCCGGTATAGGAGACGGAGGGCAAGGAAATGGAGGAAGTGGAGGCCGAGACCAACCAACAGACTCAAATCCAAAACCATCAAATTTCGAAGGAGTGGAAGAAGACGAAGAGGGCGAAGAGATGGCTAACCCAAACCTTGAATGGATGACTCAGGGACCATTGGCTCTCCCGGATGTTCTGCACAAGATGTCGAAGCGAGCGAAGAGAATGAACATCAAGTTTAACCTTGATAGCGCGGTGAAGGCAAAAGACCACTTAGACAACTTCTACCTACAGCTGCAAACCCTTGAGGTACGTTATGACAACGTAGCATGTAGATTGTTTCCATGTACCTTGGACGGTCGGGCAGCTGCTTGGTATCACAGCCTTCCACCCAACTCTATACAGAACTGGGGTTCTTTCAAACGTATGTTCCTTGAAAAGTTTGTTGATGACAAGACCCCAGCCATGCTACTCAAAGAATTGGGAAGCCTCAAGATGGAGGGAAAAGAGAAAGTAAAAGATTTCAATCAGAGGTTTACGCATATCTTGAACAAGTTTGCAGCAGACACCAAACCTCATGACTCCATCACTGTCGACTATTACACATCTGCACTGCCAACCACCATTGCGCAGTTCGTCAAGCGAGTTGCGAAGCCAACACTGTTAGAAAGTTGCGAAGAGGCTATTGTTGTTGAGAAATACTTGCGCACCATTGGAGTCATCAAGGATGACGAATCAACGAAAGACTCCAAGGATGCAAGCAGAAATCCCCAAGCAACTAACATTGAAAACCTCACTCACCTTGTCAAGAACTTGACCACCAAAATGTCTGAACTCAAGCAACGGAAGATGGACACATTCGCGAATAGTCATCCGCCCAGACAAAGACAGGCAAGCAGTTCATCAACCGGCTCATCAAGCAATAGCCGGTTCGGCTCCAAATCTGCGCAGAAGCCTATGTTCCAACTCGATCAATGCGCTGATCCTAAGTATTATTCCTTCCATGAAGAATTTCATCCCAAGAACTCTTGTTCAGATTGGAAGCGAGTTGTTACCTCTGTCTGTACTCATACACTCGATGCGGATGGCGACATACAGGAGCAACTGGAAGACACTGATGATAACGAAGAGGTTGCACCGGATGAAGCACCAAGTTCTGGGCATGTGGTGAACGCATATCAGTGCTCGCAAGTAGTCTCGAAGACGAACACCGAGAAGCAACCCCAAAAGCAAAATGATCGCTACAATCTTAAGAGTAAAGGGGATCCCCCAACACTTGAGGAGATGCAAGAGAAAGTGAGACGGTTGATAAAGAAGGTCAATCCACCATCTGCCTCAAAGCAACAAACACAAAGCAAGTCCGGGAAGACAACGGCGGATAAGAACACATCCGTGAGCAGCAAGTTGCAGAACAGTCCGCCAGACAGCACAAGCATCTGTTCCACCCCAGACACCTCGGTGAGTCTACCACCTCTACTTTACAACATAGTCGATGACATGAAGAAAACTCGAGCAAACATCAGTTTGTTCGAGTTAGCCAAAGTCCAGAGCCAAGATATCCTGTTGCGCGCATTAGGACAAACGGAAACAAACAGCGCAGCCTCTACCAGCAAGGGAGCATGCACACCTCCTGGATCACTATCCACTGTGCTCAATACACTCTGAATGGAAGAAGCAAACTCAGGTTGCCCCCCATTCTTGCTTTCATTCGAAGTTTTCAACTACAATGTCCACAACTGTTTGGTTGATTTTGGCGCGGCAGCCAATGTCATGCTGCTCTCCATTGCTAAGAAGATCAATGCACAATGGAGCGAAACATCCACGAGAATCATCCAACTTGATAGAACATCAGTACCAGCCATTGGTGAACTACGAGATGTGATCATCCGACTATCCCATGATAGTTGAGTCCACCAATGCATCAACATAATTGTTGTGGACATACCAGAAGCATATGGTCTGCTGCTCAGCAGAGACTGGTCCAGCAAGCTAGATGGATACTTTGCTACAGACTAGTCTCACCTGTGGCTTTCGTACAAGGGAAAATGCAACCAAATCTAGGTGTTATCCGAGAGGTATATGAAACACAATGTCACTCCCCTTGACAGCGAGAATGAACCATTGGCCTTCGCAGAACTCATGTTTGGCAACTGCTTCCTGGAAAAGACATTGGAGTGTTATCTCACACGGCCAACCCCAACCTCATTAGACAAGCAGTTGGGACTCCTTCCTCGCCCAACTGATGATAATGAAACTTGTACAGCTTGTTTTTCTGTTAGTAGCAGTAGTAGCAACAGTGGTAGTAGCAGCAATACCAACACGCCAAACAGTCCATGTACAGACAAGTTGTGGACCATGAGTCTTGATAAATCAGGAATGCATGATGACTCAAGGATCGAGTGCACCTCAGTCATCCAAAACAATGAACTATGCACGATTTCGAGTTGTTTGAAGTTCAGAGTCACAAACAATGATGTTGAAGCACTCATGCTGAACACACGAAAGACCAACACTATGAACAAACAGAGCAACTTGGGGATCCACCATGATTCGAAGATGGCTAATCTCAGTACAAGTTACGCACTGTAGCAGCAACCAATCGTCGACCGCTTGATCGAACAATACCAGGATGGGCCTGCACGAGTAGATGATGACCTAAGTACCCACTACATGCGAACAATCCAACATGAAATCCCAGGTAAAGGAGAAGACATGCCATTACAGCAAAGAAAAGGTAACATATGTATGTTGTTTGTACTCCTTTCACCGAATAGATTGATTAACATTTTTAGTGTTTGGATTACTTGCAAAATTCGTCATCAAACTTGGTTTTCTGACTTAAATCCTCCACATAAGAAATCCGGGAAGATCTGCTTATGCATTGACTTTAGAGTCTTGAACCCTTCCCGGAGTAAAAACAATTACCCCGTGCCATCATCCGAGCCCATGTTGCACAGAGTACCCGAGACAGCAATGTTGTCTTCACTTGAAGGTTTTCTGGAATGCCACTAGGTTCTAGTAGCGGAGCCCGGTGGACCGACACTGGTCCACGAGAAACTTGGCTCATGCACCTATCATTTTCAATCACTCGATGGGAGGATTGGTAATCTTCCTGTCAAATGGCCAAGTCCTCAAACATTGGTTCAGTAGGTTGGGCCGCGCCCGTGCCTTGTACATAGTCTGCTTGTTGCTTGTTGTTTCATTTGGTTTGTTTTGCTTATTATCTTTGCTTTTGCTTTCCTTTATACTGATTACTATTTTTGTTGACATGCATTCTCTTTGTTTGATATATTACTATTTTTATTTCCGGAAATAAGTGTTGCCAACTACTACGTTTTGGCTTTTGAATAGAGTATATGGCTGAAATTCGAAGAGACTTGGGACACTGTAGCACTTGGCTAGTCTTGTGTCCCTTTTCTCTGTGCTTGGTTACAACCTTCGGTCAATGAAGTCCTGACGAAAAATACGAACCATCCGTAAGGGAAGCTTTGGTCCAACCGTGAACCTGTGTCCACACTGGGAAACCCCATGCATGTACTCAGCCCTCTGCAAGGGGAAAAATCTAAACAAGCAAACCTATGTCAGAGGTCTTACATGCTTCTCTGAAGGAACAACCTCTTCTGCTCTCAATAAGTCAGGATCCCTCTTTTGCCCCAAAATAAATAAGTGCCTATGCACAGTTCTCTTAAAAAATACAAAGGCGAAAAAAGAGAAAGGCTTCCTGCGCAGAGAGGTGAAGCATGCAACTCCACCAGGGTACTGACCTGGCTCGCTGGCAGTCGAGCAATGTGTGTGTTCCTACGTGACTCCGTCCGGGTACTATTCAGGCCTGCTAGAAGTGGAGTAACACCACAGATGAAAACTTATACTCTGAAAATCTTCAACTCGCGAATTAAACTACCCTTCCCGGATTCGAAACACTGAGATCTAAGCTGAACTATTGTTTGTGTTTGACTGAGTTGGCAAAGGGTGAACCATGTATGTCCATAGGGTAAGTAGGGAAAGTGAAGTAACCCGCAAAGCGATTCAATACTTCCTGAAGGACCAAGGCCCTGTGCTAGCAATGAACCGAAACAGAGAAGCTGGAGTTCTACCAGTGTGTTGCCAAGTGTTGTAGTGGCTACAACCACCCTCCAAAATTTTGGCCTGCACCAATTTCGGAGCCTCCCTTAGAGAGTTTCACTTGATGACTGCACACACTCGGGTTCACTCCATGAGCTCGTGTGAGTCTTTACATTCGCCTTGCTTGTTTATTGCACTCAAGTCTCTGCATGTTGATGTCTAAGTCATGCTTGCGACCATTTTCTGGTTATGCTCAAAGTCTTTGCTTCGTATGTGTTTGATGTGTTCGCCATGAAAGCATCTGTCGCACTCACACACGGAGTCACATTCACTGTCGTGCAAGCGTCATCTTGATCATGAACGATCAATCACGAGTGTCGCGCTTGTTGCTTGCACCATCGGTCAGTCATGTTTAACATATGTATCCAGATGGTTTGGTCGTTTCGTCATCAAGTCATGCGAGTGTGTGTCTGTATGATCACCTATGCATCTTTCGACTGTTCACACACTTAGTCATTTTTGTTGAAGTTCTGACGACCAAACTCTTCACTGACAGCCAGACCATCACCCTGCTTTCGACTCGATCGACTGTCAACTAGAATAGCGCAGAAGCACCAAGCTAGTTCTTTCAAGCTGTGTTGCCCGCAAGCATTTTAATCAGCACTCATGCTGGCCACCCGAACAATCGACCGGCTATTCATCTCAGAAATTGCGCAGTGTTCATGAGCAAGCCTCCCGCTGCTCATCATTCAGCTCAGCTCAGAAATTGCGCAAAGATGATCAACAGGCCAGCCTCCCGGCCTTAATGCAAGTTTCCTAACCAACAACTCCCAGCAGCAGACTGCTTGTTCCCTCCAAGAATTGCGCAGTTTCTGTTGCCAGTGACTGAGCAGCCAACTGGCAGCTCCCTCTGGGAATTGTGCAAGTCTAGCTTCTAGTGACCCCAGCAGCCAACTGGCAGTTCCCTCTAGGAATTGCGCAGATCTGGCTGCCGGGGTCTGCCAGTGACCCCAGCAGCCAACTGGCAGTTCCCTCTGGGAATTGCGCAGATCTAGCTGCCAGTCTCCCGGGCAGTTCCCCAGGAAAAATGCACAATCCCTGCCTGCTGACCCCTCATGTAGCCCAGCCCGTTCCTCTGGAAAATTGCGCAAATTTGGTTGTCTAGCCCCTACTGACTGTTCGTTCCGAAAAATGCGTAGAGCATGCCTGCCTTGCCTTCTAGCAACCCAAACTATTCCTCCCAAAATTTGCGCAATTTTGCCTCCCAACCAAGCTAGACCTTGCAATCAGTCACTGTCGACTCAAGTCGCCTATCTCCATCTCTCAGTGACTCTTGCGAGTTTTCATCAGCAGTTGCCCAAAGCCATCATCCGGCATCACAACCCTGCTACTTCTCCCGGTCAATTGCATTCGAATAATCATGTGTCATTGTAGACTAGGAGGTTTTGGATTTGATGTCGTCTTGTCATGAGTGACTGCAGGTACAGGTACACCAACAAACATGTCAAGGCGACGAACGGGATGAACGAAGGGAGCACATGCAGATGGACAGGTTCACCAACGGACGAACGAGCGAAGCATGCGAAGTAGACGAACGCGACGAACATGCACCTTCATGAACAAGTGAGTCTATCAAGCCTTCCAACATGAAAGTAAGGAACAACATGCTAAAGCTTCATCAAGCGAACCAAGGACCATCGAAGACTCCGCACACTTCGCCATGCGGAGGTGAAGTTATGGTACACCATGAAGACATCCATCACTCAGCAGCACTCTAGCTCGACATGCACTCCAGCAGCAGCACGAATGTACCAACAATGTCATGTCAAGTCATGTCGAGTCAAGTCATGAGTCATGTTGCCCACATCTCTACTATGGGCTTGTTGTGAATCAATGTGATGTAACGTGGAAGTCCAAAAGAACCACTTGTTGAACATAAAGTCATGTAAGTCGGAAAGTCATGAAGTCGAATGGTCATGAGGGTAGTCGAACAGCCACAAGGGTCAGTTTCACCCTTGGCTATAAATAACCCCTCATTTGTACATGAAAGAACTTTTCACCTCAGCTCCTCCCACATGGCCAAGAGAGTTTGTAATCTTTTCTTTGAGGAGTAAGTAGTGGCTCCAACGCCCCGCTGACGGGGTTAGTGATGTATGGTGTAATGATGTGTCTTGGAACTTTTGCTTAATTCAAAAGCATATCAACAGGCCAACACGTTTTCACACATGTATTGTATTTGTTGTAAGACTAATCTTTAACACTTGTAATGCATGTTTCTTTTAACCATGTGTTCTACATCTGAACTGATTCGTTTGTTGTAATGCATAATCTATTAGTGGAAGTGTGTTGTATATACTGTTAATGTTGTCCCGTCCATGTCGACTGCTCTGCCGGACATCAGACAGACCTTTCACATGAACCTTGTAACAACCATTGCACTCATCTCAGACTGATCCGTGAGTGTTGTACATGTTATCTTACCTTGTATGTTGTGACTACCGCATCCGAGTGGACTACTCCACCAAAACCTGTGTATGTCCTTTGTGTTGTGTGTTCCTAGCCGAGTTAGTACTGATCCGTTTCAACCTGGAACTCACCTTCACCTTTTCCCCTCATAGTGAAAGAACCATTGACACAAGTACACTTACACTCACCAGGCACGCGAACCTCACTTCTCAAAGACAAAGCGAACCACTCTCCTGTGCTGACAAGCAAGAGTTGAGGCAAATTCTTAAAACAATGGCAACCAGGCCATCATACCAGATGGGACTCTCACATCAAACGGTGTGAGGTCTAGCTGGGACTTCATACCAGGGTGATCCCCTGAATGTTGGCGGGTCCAGCACCGTCAACACAATACTAACGAAGTTGTTGCTTATGGTGCTATGATTCAAGCTGCAATTCTCAGTGGAGAAGGAAATGAAAAGGTGCAAGACCTTTTTGGTGCCAGCATTGATGAGATCATGGAAGCAGCAAATTTTGGATTAGGCCGCAAGGGGTGTAGAATAGAGTACAAGAAGAGGAGTCATAGAAAGGGGAATGGGCCAAAGTTAAGTCCTAAAGTGACAAAGAAACTAGGTTATGCTAATCTTCTTTATGCCACAAGTCGTTATGATGAGGCTATAGAACTGTTAAAAGAAGTTATACGCCTTGCACCTAATGTCCCAGATGCCTACCATACACTTGGACTTGTTTACGATACATGTCATGATAAGACAAAGTCACAAAAGCAATCAATTTTTACATGATAGGTGCTCATCTTACGCCTAAAGATGCCTACCTTTGGAAGTGTCTTACCACATGGTCCATGGAGCAAGGAAATACCGACCAGATCATTCACTGTCTAACTAAAGCAATGGAAGCAGATTCGAAGGATGCAAGGGTAAAGTGGGATCGTGCTTCTTCGTTTGTTGAACTTAAGGATTATCAATAGGCAACTTAAGTATTTGATCAAATTGTAGTTTCTCACCCATTTGATGTTGAAGCACGAAAAATGGTTGCAAAGATGCACCACAAAATTGGTCAAGGTCAACTTGCTATAGAGGGTTTGGAAAAGTTTATTGCGAAGCATCCATCAAAGGTTGATTTGACAGTTATTAACTTGTTGGCTGCACTACACATGGAATACAAAGCGTATTCTAAAGCAATCGAGCAGATTGAACATGCACACATGATTCATTGTTTAGGACAAGGTTTGCCACTAGACCTTGCTGTCAAAACTAGTATTTGTCGAGCACTTATTGGAAATGTGGAAGAACCTGCCAATGGTACAAGCTCTACTGAAGGATGTCCATGGTGGTTGAATGGAAAAATTAAAACAAAGTTGGCACAGCTTTATAACGCAAAGAGGAAGGTTGAATCTTTTGTAGAGGCCATTGCACCATTAATCAGCGAGACATTATTTTATGAGACATTAAATCAGAAAGTTAGAATCAAGAAGAAGCTATCAAAGTTATGTCCAAGGGCAACAGCTTCTTTAGAATTTGCGGCACCTAACGATCCTCATCGAAGTCAATCTGTTGTGACAATTGATAGGAATGACTGGTATCAATTTGCAGAAATGCAGAAATGCAGGTTCTTGAGGTTGTTGTGCATTTTCTCGGTTAACTCGTTTTCTCAAATTGTTTCAGAAGGTATCAGAGAGTATTTTCTGTACAATTTTCCTAGTGGATCGATAGTAGAAACTGCTTGTTAGGAAGAGAGGACAACAGAGAAGAAGCATACGCAGATCATGGGATCAAAAGACGAAGAGGATGAGGTAGCACAGCGATCTCTCATTGAAACTCTCGCAGCGAGGCCTCTCAAGGACCGTCTCTGTCTAGGAGTGATTATAATTGCCAAAGCCAAAGCCCAAAAGCATGGGATGAACGTTTCGCAACTTGTAATGGCCTCCCTGGCAAACTTAACATTCAAGTTCACGGAGCAATTGGTGTGTGCCAATTTGCCCCCGTCGACTTCTAACCTTCTCAGCCACAGATCGTGTCATTGGCAGTTCATGCCTCCCACGGAGTGTGCCCATTGTTCGGACAAAACCGACAATGGCAAGAGCAGAAATCATTTAGACATGACTTTGAAGGAATTGATCAGCACCAACAAAACATGTTCTTTCAACAGCGACCAACCAGGGGACGACCACTGCGAAAATACAGTGGAGGACGACGAAACCAAAGCACCCATGTTCAGACAAAACTGACAGGAAGCCACGCAGAAGCTATTAAAATGAGTAGTTGCCCCCACCATCAAACGGTGTGTCCCGGTCAACAATCAAAGGCGTGAGTCTGGGGTCGATTCATACTTGACTAGGTATATCAGTAAATATATATATATATATATAGAGAGAGAGAGAGAGATATAAGGGGTTGAATAGTCCATCGTATAATCATATTATAAAATAAATTAACATAAATTAATTAATTTAATTCATTAAAATTATTTAATTTAATATTATATATATATACAATAATATTATCATTATATAGAAAAATGGAATAATAATAATAATAAATGGATAAACCCTAATTCCATGGGAGACAATACAACCAACGCCAATGAACAAAGCTTTTGAAGGAAGGGGCAATGTTACGAATATAAATTATATAAAAATAAATAACTACAAATAAATGTAAATACTAAATAATCAAGTAATGATTATGTTAAGTAGTCATTAGTTAAGTGAAAAGGCATGTCTAAAAGACATGCCCAATCATGAAAGGACACCTGCCTAAGTATATAAGCAGGGCCTCATTGTAACATTCAAAATCACTAGTACATTTTATATATAATAAATTATTATTACAAATACCCCTTGTGTATTTTTACATTTAAAGTCATCAAGCTATAAGTCTCTTTGCTTCACACGACCATATTGTCATGTTATAGACATTGTCTTGTCAAAATTACTGCCATGTATGCATATTGAGTTTTCTGCTATCTAACAAGGTTATAACGATCATGTCACATCATTGTCAAAGTCATGCATCATTGTTTGCCATAACAAGAGATTACTGGCGTACTGAGTTATGTCAAGGTTACATCAATGCATGGTTACTGCTACTCAAAATCATTGCTATATTTTCAGCAAGGTCATTGTTCATCAAGTAAGAGTAAGGATCACTGCCATCCAAAATTGTCATCTATACCAAGCATTCTACTTATATATAGGCTGTGATAAATTCATTGTAGCTTATATAGCCATGTAGCACATCATCCTAAGGTCCTTGTCATACTAAATGAAAGTATATAGGTCACCATCATATTTTTAGGTCAATATAGATTACCGAAACGACCGAGAAGGAGAATGCAGGCCTACGAGTCACTATAAGTATGCAAGCCAGAACATCGAGCCACACGTAAGTATATATCAGCCAATGTTTTTAAAACTGGAACCGGTGACCGGACCGGTCCACCTAATGAACCGGTTTACCGACCGGAACGGTCTAACCGGCACTGGTTTGGTCTAAACAAACCGGTTTTAAAAAAATACATTAAATAATTAATTTTTAATGAAACAAAACTATTTTTAAGATGTAAAACCATGATTCCAAGCCAATAGAGACAAAATATGCAAAGTTTGCTCATTTATATACCATGTAAAGGTGAATACATCAAAATGGCAACGAGTGCAATACATATCATCAACAAAATAGCAAAATACATAACAAATGAGGCTCTAAATGGCCTATAAAGTCCAAAAATATTGCTGCAAGCTATGAGGCCATTGGCCTACTACAAGTCTACAGTATACACATGATCAATCATCAAGTTCATTACCACTACTAGTAGTAGACACAAGATCATCATCAGGAGCTACATAGACATCATCTGGTTCAGAGTCTGAGGATGCCTCAGCCTGATCTACAACCTCAGTATCAATGCCACCAATGACAATAGAAGTGGACCTAATGGAAGCACGAGTTTGTCGACCTGCATGACTAGTGCCTTCCATTGGTTCCTTGCCTTTCCTTGATGCCGCTATTGATCCTGGTTCTGATGCCACCACATAATCTGCTTCATCCCCCGCCAAAGCCATGTCGATATCAAAATCAGCCTCAAACACAGGTTCTTCAGTCTCCTCCACCCATTCTGATGTTGGATCAATATCGTCCAACACAATGGGATCTAGATCAGGAGTTTTTCTTATCATTTGGAGCTCTAATTGCATTTATTGTTTACCCCCAAACCATGAAATCCTGAAAACCATTAAGTCTGCTGAATTTTGAGTGAAATCTAAAATTCTAGTTTCTCCATATGAAATCCAATGAGGTCGAAACCACTCTCAAACATCCTGAGTCATTTCATGGTAATGTTAAAAATTTAAGTAAAAGGATGAAAATGAAAATTAAAGGAAATGTCACTTTTACTTTAAGAATTTAACATTACCATTAATTGCCAACATTGTTAGGGTTGAAACACCCTTAGTCCCCCCCCAAAACCCCTCAAACACAGTCAAAAACATGTTTTTTTAACTTTATGGTGGTTGTGCCTAAAACCGGCCGGTTTAGGACAAAACCGGCCGGTTTTCACCGGTTAGGGCCAAAAATCGGGCAAATGAAGGGTCTGACCGGGTTTTTAGGCCGGTTCGGACCGGCCAGCTAGCTAACCGGCCGGTTTGACCGGTTACCGGTTTTTCTTAGCAGTTTTTAAAACTATGATATCAGCCATATCAAGGAGACATAGATAATATTTGTGAGTCAATGAAGTTCCAAATGCAACCCTTTGAGCATTGTGCAAGCAGTAGAAAATCAAAAGTGAATCATAGAATCACAAACAAAGTGGGCCATCCATCAAATAGTGCAAAGTACATAAGCAAAGAAAACCACAAGAAGGTCATAGAAGATTGTAATATTCCTAGTGGAAATTTATAATGATAAACAAAGTAAACATGGCAGCAAAACACATAAAATTTACACACATCAAACACCGCATATTGAGTCTCCAGCTCGTTGCTACCTCCCCAACTCTCCTAGTGACTCTGTACGGCCCATAGAAGTGGGGCTTGAGCTTCTCGGCCCCCTTCTGTTTGAGTGTCGATTGTCTGTACGGCTGAAGTCTCAGGAAGACCAAATCCCCAACCTCAAACTGCCTCTCTACTCGGCCCCTGTCTGCATAGAGTTTTTGTTGGTTCTGTGCAGTCTGCAGGTTATCTTTGAGAGCCCGCAAGATATCTTGGCTCTCCTGTATCCAATCCTTGGCCCTAGGGACCTTGTTGTCTCCAAACATCACGTCAACAAAAGATAATGCATCATAACCGTACAAAGCTCTGAATGGGGACATACCTATGGACATGTGGTACGTGGTGTTGTAGCAGTACTTGCCCAAATGCAACCACCATATCCATGCACGTTGATGGCCTGTCACATAGTTGCGTAGGTAGCCCTCCAGCCATTTGTTGACTATCTTCGTCTTCCCATCAATCTGGGGGTGGTAACTAGTACTTGGAGTGAGCTCTGTGCCCACCAGACGGAACAACTCCTACCAAAATCCCCCCATGAACCTGTTGTCCCGATCACTGACAATGGTCTTCAGAAGACCATGAAGCCGAAATACCTCCCTGAAAAACAGTTCAGCCACCTGTGAGGCTGAAGACCGTGCTGAGATAGCAAAGAAGTGGGCAAACTTTGTCAATCTATCTACCACCACGTATATGCAATCCTTGCCTTGGACTATTGGCAACCCAGTAATGAAATCCATCGATATGCTCTCCCATTTTCCCTCAGGGATAGTAAGAGGTTGTAGCAACCCAGCCGGGTGTGTCTACTCAACCTTGTTCCTTTGGCACGTATCACACTCCCGGACATGCCTCAGAAAATCATCCTTAAGGCCCCTCCATGCAAAGCACTCCCTGATGGCCCTGTATGTCTTGGTAAACCCATGATGCCCTGCCAATGGTGAGTCATGGGCAGCGTGCATGATCTTCTCCCTCAATTGGCAGGTGGGCACTAAATAAATATGGTCCTAAAAGTCAATCACCTCGTTCATCACCCTATATCGATCATTTGTCACTACACCATCAAGGACCTCACATGCAAATAGGTCCTTGGAATACTCCAATCTAGTGCAATGCTCGTCAGTGAAATGGTTGTCGGCCTCCTAGACAATGCATCAGCTACCACGTTGTGCTTCCCTTTGACATAATGTCAAAGTCATATGCCTGGAGCTTGCTCACCCACTTTTGTTGCCTCTCCTGCAACTGCTTCTGCTCCAAGAAAAATGTAAAGACTGTAACAAGATGAACAGATTTCTTGTAAAATTCTATCAGATTAGTTCTATCAAATTAAATGCATTTGCGTACCTGATTCTCCCATCTGGTGTCGATCACATTGCTCCAAGTTTTCTGGTCCCGTTACCAAACCAACTGATTCCTCCCTGCCTATCTGGGATCAACCTCTGCGGTTCCCAGATCTAGAGAACTTCGAAATGGAAGTCCACTAGCCCTCGTGCCCAAAACTCCAAGAACAATTGAAGATTTTCCAATTTTCAGTTCCAAAATCTAGCCCTGGCTCATCCCTCAAATAGATTTATTTTTTCCCCCTTTCTCTGTATCTTTTCCCCCCCTTTTTATGCTCCTCTTCCGTCTATGTATAACATTTCTTAGCGGTCACCGCTTCCTACATGGTGACACCTTTCCCCCTTTGTAACGTGTAACTCCATCTATTCAAAGTTACAGGGATATTGACGTGTATTAGTTTTCTTCAAATGCCCATAGTTTATAATATTTATTTTATTTTGATTTAAATTTCATATTTTAATAATTATTTAATATAATTTATTAATATTATGGGATATATAAATATATAACCATATTTATAATTAACTTTAAATTTTACATTTATTTCTTTATAACCAAATTTACTTTATACTTTTAAATTTATATTATTGAAATTATTTAGGGTATTTTCTCCTTAATTATGACGCATTTAAGCAATATGCTTGGTGATGGGTGAGGGTGTAACTTCTATCTGAAGCAGTGTCGATTTTCAACATTTATAGTTAATTTAGAATATATATATAATAGTGCAATACATGCAATACATGCATATGTAGCTATCATATGCATGCATTGTATGCATGCTAATACTCTTGTGCTCTCTATATTAAAGATGGGTCATTACAAAAAATTTGAGGTTGTTATGGTCTATCTTTACCCGAAACTTGTTTCCCACCAAGTACTGCCTGAACTTGGCTAGCGCATGCATGACGGCTAGCATCTCTTTTTCGTAAATGAAGTACAACCTATCGTGGGGCAGTAGCTTCTGGCTCTCGAAAGCTATCGGGTGTCCCCCTTGCATCAAGACTGCTCCTACGCCCTCCTCTGTTGCATCGCACTCAAGTATAAAGGGTAGTGTGAAATCTGGGAGTGCCAAAACTGGGCAACTGCTCATAACCTGTTTGAGGCATTCAAAAGCCTACTATGCCCCATCTGTCCACTCAAACACCCCCTTCTCCGTCAAATCGGTGAGGGGAGCTGCTAACTGAGAGAAGCCCTTCACGAACTTCCTGTAGTAGGTACAAATACCCACAAAACCCCTCAACTCTTTCACATTCCGAGGCTCTGGCCAATCCCAGATGGCCCTAATATTCTCCTCATGGACTGTCATGTCGTCCTCCACAATAATATGCCCCAAGTAGAGCATCTCTATCAATTTGAACTCACGCTTGGACAGCTTAGAATAGAACTGTTGCTCCTCCAAAATACACAACACTTTCTCCAGGTGCTGCAAGTGTTCCTACTAGGGTTGGCTATAGATTAAAATATCATCAAACAATACCAACACGAATTTCCACATCTACCCACAAAACACGTTGTTCATGCAGGACTGGAAAGTGGCAGGTGCATTGGTTAGCCTGAAGGGCATAACCAAGAACTCGAAATGGCCATAGTGACACCTGAAGGTTGCCATAGGGACGTCTTGATCCCTCTCTCTAATCTGATGGTACCCCAAATGTAAGTCAATCTTGGAGAAGAACTTAGCCCCCCTCAGCTCATCCATCGGTTCATGAATGGGGTAACGGTTCCTTAGGGTCTTTTTGTTGAGGGCATGATAGTCTATGTACTGCGTAGGGTCTCGTCCTTCTTCATCAAGACAACCGATGAAGCAAAAGGCCTGGAGCTAGGCCTAATATGCCCCAGTCCCAACAACTCATGAATGGCCCTCTCAATCTCATCCTTGTATGCCTTGGGATGTTTGTATGGGGTGGTAATCACGACCTGTACCCCAGCCTCCAGCTCAATCGTATGCTAAAAATCCCGTTCAAGTGGTTGCTCGAGCGGTATGTCTCCAAACACTACCGGGTACCTATCCAAAATAGCTTGTATGTCCAGGTGTGGTGGCTTGGGTTAAACCCCAGCCTCAGAAACTCTCAGCTCCACGGCCCACTCAATGTCACAAAGCCTCAAATCAACCTCCATCCTATGGGCCAAAACAGTCTGAGGAGGGTAAGAATGCATACCCCGCAGCAAAACTAATTTTCCATCTGGCCCTATAAACTCCATCTCCAACTTCCTCCAATCAGTAGTGACTCGACCAAGCGAATAGAGCCACTGGACACCAATCACCACATTGGTGTCTGGCACATCCACCACGAAAAAGTGATATGTCACTAAATAGTTCCCCATTGTCACTTTCAAGGCGGGAACAGTGTGTGCACTGCATGGTTATGTCTCTCGACACAAGAACCAAAAATCCCTCAAACTCCTCGGTTGTGATGCCCCTCCTCTGAACCATCTAAGCATCAATAAAATTGTGGGTAGCCCCACTGTCCACCAAAACTGAGACACGCTGCCCCTGTGCAGTGCCCCTGATCCTCAAGGTCAAAAACTTGGGTACCCCACGTAGAGATGTAAGGACCCATCCTACTGGTGCGAAGGGAGCTCCCCCTGGTGGTGGTAGTGGTGGTGGTCCCCTCTCCACGCGTATCACATTGTCATCTCCACCCATCTCCAACTCTACATCGTCCTCCAGGACACTGTCAAAAAAGACCTCAATATAATGGGCCTTGCCTATTGTGCATCTGTGGCTCGGTGCCCATGGTTCCTGACAGGTTAAACATAGCTTCCTCCTCCGAAGGTCTCTCCGGGTCTCCTCATCCAGTTGCCCACATCTTTGATTAGCACTTGGTGGTGGAGACCTGATGTCTCTTCCCCTCTATTGGAAACCCTGTCTAGGAGGTAATAGTGCTCTTGCCCTAGGTAGAGCATCCTGCAAATCTCGGGCTCTCCCTAAAACGTCTTGCAAGGTGGTGGGCCTATTGGACCTCACCAAACCCTTCAATGGCTCTGTTAGTCCCTCTACAAACATGAATACCCTCCTGACCTCTGATAGATCAGGCACCATCACTGACAACCTCAGAAACTCTGAGATGTAAGTCTCAACGCTCCCCATCTTCTTGAGCCTTGTCAACTCCCCAAAATACTCCACTGGGTCTCTCCTCTCAAAGTGCTCCAGCACCCTCCTAGTGAAATCCTCGTAGGTTGTACTCTAGTATGTCTCATCGTGGTTAGCACATGGAACCAATAGTCATGGGCTACCCCTTCTAAATGCAATGTGGCAATTTTAATTGCCTCTCCTTTCGTCATCTGATTGAGTTAAAAGTAGACATCCAGCGTCTCAACCCATTCTTTCGCTGAGCCCTTGGATGAACCATTGAAAATTGGGAGGAACAATCTCCCCATGGTGTGCTGCAAATCGGTACCATACGCGTAGCCTCCTCCGACTTTCCATTTTCCCCTGTTATTACCTTTCAGCGAAAAAAAGTCCCTGAAGGTAATGGCCTCTCTAAAGTTAGGCCCATAAGACTGATACTCCACAAAATAGTCCCCCATGGGTATCTCCTCTTGCCCTTGTGGTCCTCCAGCACCGGATGCTATAAATATGGGAATAGTGGACCTGTGTGGTGTGTTGGGAATGAAGGGTGTGTTAGGGCCATGACCCCCTTGGTGATATGAAGTACCGAAGCCTTCGCCAATTTGGAATTCCCCTTGAATCCCTTTGCCCCTGTTGTTACTGCAATTTTCTTGCCTCAGCTCCTCAATACCCTTAGAAAAATCCTGCATTGAGAAGATGTTGGGCAAACTCCTTCTCTTTACTCCTTTTGTCTCCCTCGTTATCCCCCATGTTTGGCCTTTCAACCTCTGGTTCAACTATCATTAGATCTGGGGTAATTTGTAGCCACCTCTCTCTACTCTTGTACCTCTACCTCCGGTAAGTCACATTTTGTTGGTCTTTTCATGTCATAGACTCATGCTGCTCCCACAGGCTGAGCCAAGACTATGAGCTCTAATACCACTGTAATATTCCTGTGGAAATTTACAATTATAAACAAAGCAAATATAGCAGCAAAACACATAAAATTTACACACACATCAGAGACCACATATTGAGCCAAAAAATGTGTTGTTCTGAGCCATTTTATTATAAAATCACAGGCTACAATCAAGTGTTTGGAAAGTGTGCACCTGGGCTTGCCAAGGCAAGCTAGCAAAACCCAAGTGATGAAATCCAGTCCCCCAAGTATTGTTGGTTGATCCCACAATAACTTTGTGTTGTTCTCCCCAAAAACTGCACTGTTGCTACAAGTACTGGCTGCTAGGGCCTCCTCCCGTGTTCAAAAAATTCCAGGAAATTAACATTGGGCTCTCCTCCAATAACCCACAAAGACCCACGAAGGAATTGGCCAAACGTTGACCCCGAAAATTCGGCCCAATTTCCCCTAGCACCTCCAACTGCTGGGTAATTCTACCCACCTGTAGATTCTACCGCTGAATGCCCCCAAAATGGTTGAAATCTCCAGCAAAGCTCCTTCCCAAACTCCCCCACAAGTCTCAGCCCAAAATCCCCTCTCCTCAAGTCCCACATGTGGCACAAAACGGGTACTGCGTAGTCCCTACGCAGTCACTACTGAAACTCCTCCACGCTCCTATTGCAATGCTCCCAGATCGATCTAAAAAGAATGGAATTCCCTCCTAGGGATAGCACTCGATGTCCACCATAGCAAGGGGTGAGATCTTCGCCCGAAAATCTCTTGTGCTCAACAGCACATGCAGACTTGGCCTCCAGCTCAAGTGTGCTAGTCAAGGTGAATGCTCAAAATGATCAAGAATGCCCAAAAGTGATTACCTCCTCTTTTGTCAAAGTGCCTCCCAATTGCCCATGTGGGCCAAGCCATCAACTTCCCCACCATTTTTCCCTCCAATGAGTGCATACTTCCTATGGGGCCATATTTCTCCATGAGTGGCCCCCACTTTCCACCAGCAATTTGATTTCCTCCCCTTTATTCTACTGTTGGGCCTTCCCTTAACTCCAAAATTCGAGTGGGACCCCCAAACCCAGCTTTCCTAAGTGCAAATACGAAATAAGACAAAATTGGGCAAGATTGATATTTCCCCTTAGCAATATTGCTAAGTTGGAATATCACAAAGATAATACGCTCCACATCAATTAGAACAAGCCACAAAAGAATAAACAAGTTGCAGAGGTAAACAAGTCACTATAATAGTGTACCATAGAGATGGTGAGCCACTGTAGAGAATGCAAGCCTCTTTCATGAGAGCTACTGAGATTGCAACTTGCCACAGAGATATTGTAAGGCATATGCAAGCTACAGAAGGATAAGTGAGCCACAGAGCTAATGCGAGCTACAGACCCAAGTTTTTCATGCTTCAAATGGAATAGGCCATGGCCAATTTATAGTTATTTCCAAGTGCGAAAGCTCGTGATTGTTGGGGCAAGCCAACATGAATCTTTGAGGATCGACTTGAACATATTCTTGGAGGGAAATTCAAATTCCCTTTTAATAATATTTTTCCCTCTTAAAAATTGGAGCCACTTTAGCATTTTCAATATTTCTTTTGCCTAATCAAATTTCCGGATCAAATGCAGGAAGGGGCTCAATGGGATTTTCTCCATGGCTGCCAATTTCAACATTCTCCTAACAACAGAAGTAGATATAAGATAAGATAGGGTTGACAGTTTAGGGATAAGATTAATTTATTCAAGGAGAGCTATTTTTGACTAGAGGTTTTCTCATCATCAACAACCATTTTTGAAATGATGTTTTCACTATAACTCTGTGCTCATATGCAATACAATATTATCAGAGATTATGGTGAGATATTTGTCTTCTTGTGCATATGCTCCAAAAAAGATAGCGTGGTATGAAAGGAATATGAATGGTTGTGAGCCTATGAATAGGAAATTTGTGTTTGACTGGGGTTTGCAGACCAAAGTGGAGAGCATACAACTATTGTTATTAGAGACAAGAAGATGTGCCCTGGAAACCATTCAAAAAAAAGGAAGAAAAAAGGCGGAAAGACAAAGGGAAATTGTTGCAGCAATGTAGGAAAGAAATATATGCATAAAACATAATGATGCATGGGTACCAAAACACAAGTCTTCTGTTGAATTTTGTAGCTATGGCCAGCCTTCATAATATTCATTTGTATTTGTAATAATGAAATATAAATTATATTTGTGACAAAAGAAAAATAATTTGAAGCATGTTCTTCATGCTTGCAAGAAAAAGAAAATATTTATTTAATATTTTCAAGAAAAGAGAGGTCTTTGAATCATCAAGATTCTTGTTGGGGTGATTAATCATTAGATTGAATCTACCCTTATTATACTATCTCTTGACGTTTGTTCATTTTTGTGAAACTCTAACCTTTAGGGTTCACTGTAAAACCCTAGCCTCTCAATGTTTAGGGTATGCTAATAATGAAACCCTAGCTTAATTAGGGTTTGATGTTAAAGAATAGAACTCGTGATTAAATCGTACTCTCTTAATGTTTACGATCTGTTGATGTTATGAAACCCTAACCTCTTTTTTTAGGGTTTGTTGTTGATAAAACCCTAGATTTTTAGAATTAGGGTTTATGTCAAAACTCTTGCAGTGGTCAATCCTAGGAATGAAAACCCTGGGCAAATGTGCTTCTATATAATTGAAACCCTAGCTTGGTCACAATTTCTTATATATCTAATTTTGGAGTTTGATGTTTGTATCTAGGGTTAATGATAAAACCCTAGTATGACATTGATATGAGTTTCTAGGAAATAATAGTGGAACCCTAGAAATGAAATGTTGGTATGCTAACTTGATTGTTTTTGAAATCTAGTGTTCGTAACAAAACCCTGATAGAGATTGATAATCTAGGGCATGATAATGAAACCCTAGAAGTATAATGTTTTCAATTATTGATATGATCTAGTTTTGATGATGAAATCTAGAGTCTGTGATGGAAACCTAGTAAATGTCGCTACAAAAAGTCTAATGGATGAATCTCTTGATTGATTATAAAACCTAACTAGGTTTCAGTCTTAAATGTCTAAAATTTGATCTATTATGCTCCTATTATAATAACGTATTAATAAAGTTGACTTCAAGCTTTTGTACAAATATATTTGTGTTTGATCGTACTTGTTAAAGGTTTACAAGTACATAGTCTTCAAGATGATGAAGATGCTTACCTTATATTTGATGATAATTTGATGACAATGTGAAGCATGATGGTAAGAGGGAGTTGTGGGAACTTCGATGACATGACCATGTTACCATGTGAAGGAATGATGAAGTTTTGGAAAGTCTAAAGTCTCCGATGAATTGTTGATGGAAAAAGGAAGAGTCAGTGTGACTCGAAGAATAAGATAGTTGATTAACATGTCCTCTAGTTACTTGGATAAAGGAAAGTGTATATCTCCCTAGTTAAGATGGAGCTTGAAGAAAAATGAATGAGGATGTTTGAAATCGAAGAATAGTTGAAGCAATACTAATGGTTATTCGTGATTGATAAAGTTGTGAACAAGACTGGATGTTCTTGGAAGAAGTGTTGAGGCTAAGTTTGGTGTCGCTGGAAAAGTTGAAGTAAAGCTTCCGACTAAATGTGTTTGATATGATAATGATTTAAGCAACATCAGAATGATTAAGAACCCCGAAGGTTTGTGTTAAATATGTATAGTGAAAGTTTATTACTAATTGGGGTTGTGTTTGTGCAGATCTCTCCATAAGAAGGTCAAATGCTTGAAGCATGCTTGGATTGGTAAATATATTTGATTTAATTGATAAAGAGAGATGAAGCATTTTGGGGCGACAAGATGCTTGGGAGGACATCTAGTCAGCATGTGATGATATCTAGATCCCAAAGTAGGGAGGGTGGCATTGATCTTAGAGCTTTGAACATGGATACACACCTAAACCCCTGGGTTGGTGTTAGAGCAGAAGCCTGATGTTACCTACAGAGGCTAAAGCTTAGAACACGCCTTAGTCCCACCCGATTAGAATACCCTGGTCAAGTATCTAATCTGTAGCACTGCATGTGTTGTGACTCTTCATAGAGCATATCATTTTGAGATCTTCCATATACCTTTGTATATATGTAATTATGAATAGCTCCCTAGTTAAGAGGGGGTGTTGAAGAATGTATCTAGTGTCAGTCTCCATAATTGTATTTGAGTCATGATGTAATGTATTTGTCAAAAAGAAAGAAAAAGAAATTATATTATAAAAGAAATTGACTTATTAAAGCATGGGTTTCATGCTTGGGTCAATGGTCAATAGGTCAAAGCACCCATTGAGTGTTCTAGGATTTTTGTTGAGTGAAACTCATTATGTAGCAAACCTTTCTAGGGCTTATTAGGTCAAACAAAGAAAAATATCTTATGTCTTATCCTCCTCCATCAAGTCAGTTACTGCCTCATATCAAGTCAGCTTTGTCTCCTTACAAGTCGACCTATTCAACAAATCAAGTTAGCCTTCGAAACATTAACAAGTTGGCCTAATATTAGAGACGATATAAGTGATCTAAACTTAATATGAAGAAGAAAGTGTGAAGATGCCTAATTGAAGTCTTCAACGTCACAATGGAGGAGTTACTATAGCGAAGGAAGAAAAGATCTATTCTACCTCAAATTTAAAGGGAATGATATGTATTGTAGGAGCCAGTGTTGCGGGGGAGCGCCCCCCCCCCCCCCCTCGAACCCGCTCCCGAATCGCGCTCCGAGCGGGAGCGGCTCGGGAGCGCGCTCCCAAAATCGCTCCCGGACGGGAGCGATTTTCGGGAGCGCGCTCCCTTAAAAAAATTTGCGCTCCCTGGTCTGTTAGGGAGCGACGCAGGGAGCGATCGCTCCGGCGCTCCTGGAGCGATTTTTAATGCCCGGGAGCGATCGAGGAGCGATCGCTCCCGGACATTAAAAATCGCTCCGGGAGCGATTCGAGTCGGGCCGGGAGTGGTTCTGCGGAAAAAAAATCCGCCGGACCGAAAATTAAAAAAAAAATAAAAAAAAATTAGAATTTTTTTTTAGTTTTATAAGCCCAATGGGCCAAAAAATTCATTATAACTTCATTGAGGTTGAGTTTGGTGCTGGAGCAAGAGCAAAGGAGCGAAGAGCAAGTGCTGAGGAGGAGCGAGGAGCAAGTGCCAAGGAGCAAGGAGCAAACCTGCAGAGGTAAGTAACTTAGTAATTTAGTTAGTTTAACTGGTTAGGTAGTTAATTTAGTTAATTTAATTTAGTTGTTTGAGTTTAAAGATCATGTATTTAAATTAAATTAATAAATTAAATTAATTAATCCCAAAAAATTAAATTAATTTGCAGATTCAAGAATCAAAACCCTACAAACATCAAACACCATGGACCTGGCTATATTTATTGGCATTTTCCTCTTCCTGGTCCCTTTTATGGTTATTAAGGTGCTGGAGAGTAGGAAACGTAGGGTGCCCCAAACTGAAGAGGGGGATGAAGAAGCCGAAGAAAGTTAAATGTGTGAAAACCCCAGTGAGGAGGAGCTGGAGGAGAGTGAACATGACCCTCAAAAAACTAAACAAGACCAAACTCCATTGTGGAAATATGTTCACAGGGCTGAAACAGGGAGAGGGGGTGGAACCACTAAATTTCATTGCCCCCATTGCAACACTGATTACACAGGTTCATACACCCGTGCTAGAAGACACCTCTACGGGAAAAGGCCATGGGATGGAGAGAAACAAATAAGAATCAAAACTTGTACAGCGGTGTCAACAGCAGATAGAGCCAAATACATAAAGGAAGAGGAGGACGCCCAATACAGAGCAAAAAAATCAAGGGGTTTCTTTGAACCAAGCTCACAATCATAAAGAACTCCTTCAGCATCCTCCCAAGGCAGTGGATATGGACATGGAGGCACAGGGTCATCATCTTTAAGGCGTAGAACCATATCAGATTTCCTTGATGAGGGGTGTAGGAATGATGTGGATTCAAAAGTTTACAGGTTTCTCTATGCATGTGGGATACCATTCAATGTTCTACGCTCACCTTATTGGCACGAAATGGTTTCTGCCATAAATGATGCCCCTAAAGGATACAAGAGCCCTGGGTATGACAAGGCAAGAACCGTTGGCCTTGATCATGAAAAAGCAAAAATATCACATTCTTTGAATAAAATGACAAGTTCTTGGACTGACCATGGGGTGTCCATTGTATCTGATGGATGGACAAATGTAAAAGGCAAGCCATTGATAAGTGTTCTTGCTGTGTCTGTTTGTGGTCCCATCTTTCTAGCTGCACATGATTACTCAGACAAGTTCAAGACCGCCATCAACATTGCAGAAGCATTACTTGAAACAATTGAGCGTATTGGCCCATACAATGTCATCCAAGTCATCACTGATAATGCTCCTAATTGTAAGGCAGCGGGAGCAATTATTGAGGATAAATACCCGAACATATTTTGGTCTGGATGTTTGGTTCACACATTGAACCTTCTGTTGCATGATATTGTCAAAAACAAAAATGAACAATACCAATGGATTGGTAATTTGTACAAGAAAGGAAAACAAATGATAAAATTTATTACAAATCATAGCAATACCCATGGCCTTTTCCGCAGTCACTCGAGATTGGAGTTGCTGAAGATTGCGAGGACTAGATTTGGTAGCTATTACCTCACCTTCAGGCGCCTTTTGAAGGTAAGAGAGGCATTAGCTAGCATGGTATCAAGTCCACATTGGCAGGTGTTAAAGGAAAGGGCTACAAATGTAGCTGACATGGCAAGTTTTGAAATGGTGGAGGAGGCCGCTCTTGATGGGCAGTTTTGGACAACTGTGAGGCAGGTATTGGATTTCACCAAGCCAATTTATCACATGATTTGGTTTGCAGATACAGACAAACCAGTGATTGGCGAGGTGTATGAGTAAATGGATACCATGTTGGGGGAAATAAAAGACATTGTTCATAATAGAGATCCCAACTTGTACAAACTGATTCATGATTGTGTGTGTGAACGGTGGAATAGGCTTAACCTTCCACTACATTGCTTGGCGTATATCCTTACGCCAAAATACTACTCTACATCTTGGTTGGGCCAACCTGCAGCAGGGGGTGGGGTTAGGACCAAACCCCATTTAGATCAAGAGGTAACTAAAGGATATTTGGAAGCATTAGAAAATTTGGTACCTGACAGGGAGGAATGTGCAGCTGTGCGCCTTGAAATAGGCAGATGCTTCAGTGGCACTGGTTTGTATGGTAACTTCCATGCAATGGACGACAAAGATAAATTTGATTCTCTCACATGGTGGGAAACATATGGCGGCCACGGACTTTTGCCAAAATTGGCAAAAAAAGTTCTTTCACAGGTTGTAAATTCTTCTTCTGCAGAGAGGTGTTGGAGCACCTACAGTTATATACATAATGTGAAAAGAAACAGACTCAATGAAAACCGAGCAGAAAGCTTGGTTTATGTGCACTACAACTTGAGGTTGTTGAGTCATTACTGTGATCGGGCTAATGAGGATCCCACATATAAAATTTGGGACAATCACCCAGAGGATGACAATTTGGAGGATGGCATTGTACATATTGAAGAACTAGAAGAGGAACTTGTAAGGGATGAAAATGAAGCAGCAGCCATGCCACCTCCACCTCCACCTCCACCATCCAGTAGCAGTGCTCGAGGTCCGAGTCTTGTTCCTTTGTTGTCGCCACCTCCATCTACACCCTCGCGTGGAGGTTCTAGTTCTGGTTGTCGGTCTGTGCGGGAGACTCCTAGAAGACCACCACGACCTGCTTATACTCCTGGAGACTCTCGTGGCAAGGGCCACATGTAGATTTACAGTTTACTTGTCTTTTTTAGTTTCTATTGGACTTTAGTTTTCATAACTGTTGAGTTTTGAGTCCTTGACTCTTGACTCTTGACTCTTTCATATCATTATGATATTTTTTGTAAACATTATATCACTGTGACAATGAAAATTTGAAGTTTGAAGTTGGGCCTTGGCAATTATAACTCATTGGTAATGATTGTGAATTATGAATATGATGCTTTGTGAAAGACTAAAGTTGTTTCATTTCATCTCATTATTCATGTTTCATTTTATAAATTTTTAACATTTCATATCATGTTAACAGTTAGAAATTAGGACTTAGAAATATCTTTGATATTACTTCTTGTAATGGTTAAACTTAGCTTACAAGTACAACTTTGGTGATCAATGATGATAAATGTTATTGAATTTTCAATTCTGAAAGCTTGAAGTTGAAACTTTAATATTGAATTTGATGAATCATGATTTATAAGACTCAATATGTTGCAGTTGTAATATGTATTTTACTAACTTGTGGACATGGTTGATGACGATTATAATTTCTAGATGATTGATGTGATATGGTTCAATGATCAATCTATGTTTTTTTATGTTTTTTATGTCTAATTCATCATTCTACATGTTTTTGTTGACATATATGTATCAAAAATTAAAAAATATAAAAAATATATATATTTTTTAAAAATCGCTCCCGGATTCGCTCCCAAACCGGGAGCTTCTGAAAATGGTCGCTCCCGCTCCCGTTTTCGCTCCCGCTCCCAAGCAACATTGGTAGGAGCCCAAAGTGCAAGATGAAGAACTTAGACCAAGGACTGCAAAAGAAGAAGGAAAGGGTCGACTTGATGGTTTGGAGTGAGAAAGGTCTTTTGTCTATAGGGTCTTGGATTGTCTCATCCTGATTAGACTATACTAGTGGAAGAGTTGGATTGGGTTTTGCCCTGGCTGAGTGCCTACATCTTGTGTCCCTTATTGTGATCTTCATTGTTTAGCATTTGTCTTTATGAAAGGAACATAATAAATTGAAAGATGAACTAATAAGAAGAAAAGAGAAATCACAAGAAAATGTTAAAGTCTACAAGAAATCTACCTAAAGAACCTAATCCATATGATGCCCTAGATTTCTCAACAGAAAGTGCAAGCTAAACTTCTGCATCTTAATGTGAATCTACTCCTAAAGTCTAATCACGTGCTGGTTGCTAATACGATTCTTTCTCAAACTCAAATAGAATTGTTCTGAACAAGAAGCAGTTCAAAATGTTGACCCTATTGTTGTAGTTCATGTCACTGAAGTTGGGACTCGATTTCAAGAAACTCAATCATGTCTTGTGCATCTTGCAAGTAGAATCGAACATCGGTGAGAGTGGTTTTTATCAATTTTGGCTATATCATTGATAGTAGAGAGTGTCAGAACATTTAGTATCTCCAATAATTTATTAATTTGACCCATTTTACAACAATTGAAGCTCAAAAAATGAAACGTGTCAACTTCAACTAAAAATGCACAACCTGTATGTTGTATTGACACATGTATTACATACTAAAGATAGAATAAAAGTACTTCTGCTCACTATGAAACTTTGCCACTTTGTATTTCCTAATATAAGAACATTGTCCTTTGTGCATAAATAGCTATAGGCAATCTTTGTTTAGTATTTACGCATCATCTATGCACTACCACCTTCAAGCTCTTGCTGCTCGTCGCCATTTTCCTCTTTGTTTGCAAAGTTTTTGGATTAGAGAAGGCTAGCTTCATTTGTTCATGAGCTTGAGTCCCTCTTCATAGTGAATAGATATCTTAATATGAACAAACAATAGTTCACTTCAAAATCAAGGGAGGAAGGTGGTTTGAAGTTTGAAGATGATTGATTTTGAGATATTAAGAATGTCGTTAAGTCACCACTACAAATGAAACATCCCACTTGAATGTGAAATCATCAATAGCTTGATGTTTCTTGATAGCATTCCACATTATAGAATTGAAATCATAGAAGTTGCTCAACTTATTCTAAGGATTAAATTGTCATTTGATGAAAAGGATATGCTTGTTGTAATAGCCATTTCTTCATCCTTGTACTTATTCTTCATATTCAAATTTTTATCATTGTATTCTACTATGCACGGCCCTTTCATAAGGTTCCCTGTAGCAAATCCATTTATAGACAAAATTCTATGTTGATCTGAGATTATATCGTCAAATACTAATAGGGAATGTTAAAACTACCCTCCATAAACCAACTAATAGTACATCACATGATCCTTCAACTTTATACCTTGAGTCAGCTTGTAGACAGTTTTAATTCTCCTTGTCAGTCCTGTTGACCATTACGTGTCAACTACCCATAGTAGTACACCCCCTTTTTTCTCAAAATGGATAGCGCTTGATCGATCTGTCCGTGACATTCGACTGTCATCATCAGCCCGATCATGTTATGTTGTAAACCCAGTCCGCATGTGTAAATTGTAAATAATCTTAGCAGACCTGTGTCATGTATGTAAATTGCCTAGGCAAACCTAATTTTCTAATGATAATCTATGTTCCGGAAGGTTTTTTGTCTCACCGATCCATGATCGGCAGAATCTTAGGGGAATCCTAGTGTGCTAGGTCGAGTCTATGTAAAAGTAATTTGGAAATAATCCTAATTATTTGGTTAGGTTATTACAAACTGCTTGATCTGCTAGATTATATTTGTGTCGCAGAACTGGGTGGTCTATGAGGGTCTATGTCAAATGGGTTTTCCCCCTTGAGATGTAAAATTGTAAAAGTCATGATGTAAAGTGTCTTGAGGGTTAGAAAATGTTTTATCCCCTCATAAGTTCTAGGTCCTAGGTTTTTTTTTCCAAAGGTTAAGTTCGAGGGTCCAAAAAAAAATAATAATAATAATAATAAATAATAAAATTAAAATTAAATTAAAATAAAATGAAATAAAAAATAAATAAAATAAAAGTTTTGAGGAAATAAATGCAAGATTTTAATTTTTTAATATATTAAAATGCATTTAAAATTTTGACAGATGAGTTTAAAAGAGATTTTGATCCTCATCGACAGTTGAGATCATTTTGACATGGATCACTCAAACTAGTCGTTGGGAATTTTTTCCTTTAAATAGGGTGTCTGGGGTCATTTGAGATCATCCGATCTTAGAGTCGTGTACTAAAGAAAGCTCTCTTGTAGTCATTTTTTGTGCAATAAAGAAAGACTTTGGGGTTGAAAATCTTGTTGATGTTACTCTTCTGGAAACGCTATAAGATGTTTTATTTTTCTACATAAATTTAGTTTCAGCCATTGATGATAGCTTGATGAAGATTGATTTAGGCACAGGTATCTTGTCTGATCTCTGGGGTTTCAATGATAGTTTAATTTCTGAATAAAATGGCAGGTATCTCCATTTGATTTGAATTTCACTGTTGTTTTCTCCCTCTATGTTAATGGTTGATTTAAGCTGTGCAGGATATCCTTAATTTTGAGTTTACCAGGTGTTAGGGTAAGTTCTCGGCTGAACCAGCCAACTCCCAGATTGCGTTTTCTGAAAGAGCCAAGCCAGTTTTAATCCTGGGCTTCTCATTAGAATATTTGTTGCAGATGCATGAAGGGTTTTCTTAAGCACCTCACATTAAGTTTAAAATTCTGAAAATATTTCTGTGGCATAACGATAAATCTGGCTATCTAGAGCCTTCAGTTTGTAAATACTGTAATTATTTAGCTGGTTCTTAGGGTTTTTAGGGTTTCATTTATTTTTTGCATTTTCAGGTTCTGGCTGTTTGTTTTCATTGTTTTCAGGTTGCAGGTTACAGGTTGCAGATCTGAAGGTGAGCTTCAATCTTGAAGCTAGATCTAGGCCCTGGAGGGTAAGATCTGGCCTCAGAGCCAGTTCAGTTTTTACAGGTGTACTGTTTTGCTATCTAAGGGTTTCAATTTCAGTCGCTTTCAGATCTGGAAGTATTGGAGAGGGTTTCCAATCCATTTGCCTGTTGTATGGAGTTTCATTATTCGCAGGAAATTCTTTTCAAAAAAAATTTCATGTGTTGCCCTGGGCCTGCAAAAAACCCTCAGTCTTCACGCTACTATCTTTCTGCTCAGCTCCTTCAGAATTGATGCCTCTCTTCTCGCCGTCACCGGATCTGTAAAGCTACCTATCCTCGCTCCTTTCTCACGCAGTCATAAAGAACCCAGCTTCTCTCTTTGTCCGCACGCAGTGCCTCATTCTCACGCAGTCTTCATTTCATCATCATTGTTCCTCCGTAAATCTTCATCCATTTGCCAGACCTGCGTACTTCCCTTTCTCCATCTACGAAATTTTCCATTCTTCCCATAGCCGCCTACGTCCTTTGCGTTCTTTCCGCTATTCATATGCTACCTGCGTTTTCTATTTGCGACCAGCTCCAATCTCCACGTTGGCCATTCACCCTTCAACTCTCCTCAGCAAATCTGCCATCCGCGTTTCTCCACGCTGCCGTCAAGCTTTCTCGCACCTACACGTTGTTGTCATTGCAGCTCCACGCTGCCTCAAACCTGCAAAACATGCGTGAGACCTTTCCTCCATCCACGTGTTTTCCTTGCAGTCCGTTCCTGCAATCTTCTCTGCGTCCAACCGGCGTGCTGCCCCTGCCATACCTGCGTTCCTCCATCGGCCATCAACCTACACAACAACAATCAAAAATAAAAATAAAAATAAAATTCGATTTTCTTTATATGCATGTTGGTAGGTTAGCGTAGGTATTTCTTTTTTTTTTATTTACTATGAGTTTCATTTATTTTAGGTTTTAGATTAGTTTAATATTTAGATTTTGAATTAAAGTTTAGTTTTAGTTTTAGATTTATTTGATTTTAGTTTTGTCTTAGTTAAATTTTAAATCTAGAATTTTATATCTTTTAAAATATATATATATATATATATATATATATATATATATATATCAAAAGAATAAAAATGGTTTTGATTTGTTATTTTTCATTTTCTTTCAGCTTAACTTTTAATTTTTTAAGTTTTAGTTTAGTTTAGGACTTTGATTTTTTTTAGATTTTCATTTTGTTATATACTTAGATTTTGTTTTATTAGATTTTGGTCCTAGTTTAGTTTAGGATTTGATTTTAGAATTAGATTTTAATAATTTTAAGTTTTATTTACTTTAGTTTTTGCTTAGTTTAGTTTTGTTTTATTTAAAAATATAAAAATACAAAAAAAAAAAAAATTTAAAAGGCATCTAAAATTTCCTTTTAGATTTTAGATTAGACTTCAGTTTAGATTTAAATTTTATTTATTCAGACTTTAGTTTTGTTTTATTTTAATCCTAAAATTTTATAAAAACATAAAAAATATAAAAATATTTAAAAAATTAAAAATTTTGAAAAAACTGAACAAAAAATTGAAAATTCATTTTTTGGCGTCTTTCGTGGTATCTATGTTCCACTTTTCTATAGTTATATGCATTTAAATGTTTACTTAAAGTTAGTTATATGAAAGTGGTAACTGGTTAGCATTTAAATTGTATGGTTGTTTAAAGCATTCAATCTTTAGAAATTTAATTGTTGGATCATTATTAAAGCATTGTGAATTTACTGAATAGCTTGTATTGCTTGGGATATTTGATGATAAATGATTGTTTTACAAGGTTCATATTTCTGCAACATTTAATAAATAATCATTTAATCATTGACTCCATAAGGCACTGGTACATTAATTTCTAAAATCAATCAAGTGCTAAATTGCCTTGCTATGTCTCCCAACCCAACTGGTCCACAGTTGGTCTTCCTTTATCCCATAGGGTCTACCCCCCTAGCCTCGGGAGACGGCTTAAACGAAGAGATTGGGGATCAGGATGACAACCCCCAGTCTGAGCGTTGTCGCGCTGCCTGGACAGTCTATGCGACAACAATTTTTTGGCGCCGTTGCCGGGGACATTTTATTCTCGGCATTTCAACGACATTTCCTCATTCATCCCTCTCATTTCTCATCTTTTCGTTTGGCCCGGCAACGACAACATTTTTTGGTGTCGTTGCCAGGGAAAAGAGTTTTTTATGTCCCTAGCATTTTAACGACATTTCATCTTCATTCTTCTCTCTCATCTGGAATCTGGAATCTTTTCATTTGAGCCAGCAAAATCAACATTTTTTGGCATCATCTCATCTTTTCCGCCATTCATTAGCCTGTCAAACGGCCAACATTCTTTGGCGTCATTTGATCTTTTTATCACCTTATCTTTCGTCATATCAGCACCTACTCTTCAGTTCGTTTCTTGTTTGGGTGGCGACTCCATTTCTTTTATTTTTTCCCAGACAAGAAGCCTCCCTCATATCTGCTTGTTGGTTGCTTTTTGGATCCTAGAATTAGATTCATTGTTCAAGTGGCGACTTCACTTCTTTCATCTCTTGATTTTCTTGAACCAGGATCTCTCTCTATCATCCTTTTGGTCCCTCGTTATTCATCATGGATTATTCGTTTAAACCATGTCATTTTACTAATGATCTCCATGATTTTCCGGAAGTGGCCATTTCTAAATTACCTTTGTTCTCGGGTGGTGATTCAGTCGCTGTTAGAAGGCATTTATGGAGTTTTTATCGTATAAAGTTCATATACTGTAGATCTCCTCAGTATGATCATGAAGATGTCAAAATGCATCTATTTGTCCTTTCTTTAAAGGGTGATGCTTTGAATTGGTTTAATAATTGTCCTGAAGACTCTTTCACTTCTTTACAAGACATTTTCAATGCTTTTAAAGATAGATATGGTTATCCAAATAGCTCGCCTTGTGCCCCTAAAATTGTGCAACAGAATGAAGGTAATCTTATGAAAGGTCCAGCTATCGATGAAAGATTTCAAGACAATTCTTCATATCAGAGTGTGCCATCCACCTGTACCATTGCAAATCAAATCCAAGATAGTGGAAAAGCAGGGACAAATTGTGAAATCAATGAAAAGGAAAATCAGAAGCAAATTATAGAAGAACTAATGCGGCTGGTAAAAAATATGGAGATCAATCAAACTAATTACGCCAATGATGTAAGAACTTTATGCACCCACCTGGAAAAACGTAATAAGGAGATGGAGATCATGAAAATTAAACACTCTGACCACGTAGCCGACATGCAAAGTCAGCATGCTAAGGAAATTGAGACCATGAAAGCTAATCACGACAGGGAATTAATTTTATACAAAGCAAGTTATCAGGCTTAGAGGAAAATATGACGATCATGGAATTCGATTATAATAATCAGTTGGCTACCATGCAAGAAAATTATAAGAAAGAGATAAACTCTATGCAGCATTGTTGGATGACCATAAAGGCAAAGGATGATAAAGTAATAAAATATATGGAAGCTAATCAGATATGTCTTCAGAATAAGTTACTGACCATGGAAGAAGACCATGCTAGGGAAATCAGTGCTATGAAGATTGAATACTCTTATCTGATGGATGCCATTAAAATACAGGTTCAGAAATTTCAACAGCGATCAGAGGAGGAAAGAAACCAGGAAACGTCAATAGATCAGGAGTCTCCTTATCTGTTGCAACAAGCTCCATCTTACTATGAGGTCCTTTGTTCCATTGAAAAGTGGATAATTGAAGGTGACTTGGATAAAAGGGAAATTATTAATCAGGTTGATGTTCACACGGTTCATCCACCAGTCATTGAAGATCAAGTTATAACTCATGGCACCTGTGAGATTGATCCATCATCCTTGACAGAGCAGATGCAGAATGAAGAAAGACATGTCACTCATATCTTACATACTTCATCTGAGAGCTTTGAAGCAGAAAATTCCACGTCATCAATAATACAACCTGCCACAAAGAAAAAACGCAAAAGAAAGAGAACAAGAAGAAGATTTGATGCATCAGATGGTCGCGAGCAGCTTGATTTTCGGATAGGAAAAAGTCCTACCGTATGCAAAATTGGACATGGCACATTCGACAAGCAGCCAACAGATTTGCCTGAAAGCAGGCAAATGCTCAGTATACACTATATTGAACACATCTGATGCCATGGGGCATCCTCTGTATTTCTAACCCTACTCCTTGTTTTTTCATCATTTTCATTTCTATTTTAGGATTAGATTTACTTTTCATGTTACTAGATAGGTAATAATGAAGAGCTTATACATTTCATGTGCTTAATGTTATATGATGATTTTTTGGATGGACGCTACTTATGTTTTGTTGTGTGACGCGTGGATGCAGATTCTGGGTTCTCACATTCCTACAGTGCAGCAACGTGTCCCCAAGTAGAGCCAGATGTTGACCATTACGTGTCAACTACCCATAGCAGTACACCCCATTTTTTCTCAAAAGGGATAGCGCTTGATCGATTTGTCCGTGCCATTCGACTGTCATCATTAGCCCGATCATGTTATGTTGTAAACCCAGTCCGCATGTGTAAATTGTAAATAATCTTAGCAGATTTGTGTCATGTATGTAAATTGCCTAGGCAAACCTAATTTTCTAATGATAATCTACGTTCTGGAAAACTTTTTGTCTCACCAATCCATGATCGGCAGAGTTTTCCTTCAGCCTAACCCCAAAGCTGGAATGGATTTTGTCATTAGAATCTTAGGGAATCCTAGTGTGCTAGGTCAAGTCTATGTAAAAGTAATTTGGAAATAATCCTAATTATTTGGTTAGGTTATTACAAATTGCTTGATCTGCTAGATTATATTTGTGTCGCAGAACTGGGTGGTCTATGAGGGTCTATGTCAAATGGGTTTTCCCCCTTGAGATGTAAAATTGTAAAGGTCATGATGTAAAGTGTCTTGAGGGTTAGAAAATGTTTTATCCCCTCATAAGTCCTAGGTCCTAGGTGTTTTTTCCCAAAGGCTAAGTTTGAGGGTCCAAAAAAAAAAAAATTAATAATAATAAAATTAAAAATTAAAATAAAATGAAATAAGTAAATAAATTTTTAAAAAAATAACTAAAATAAAAGTTTTGAGGAAATAAATGCAAGATTTTAATTTTTTAATATATTAAAATGCATTTAAAATTTCGACGGATGAGATTAAAAGAGATTTTGATCCTCATCGACGATCGAGATCATTTTGACATGGATCACTCGAACTAGTCGTTGGGAAATTTTTCCTTTAAATAGGGTGTCAGGGGTCATTTGAGATCATTCGATCTTAGAGTCGTGTGCTAAAGAAAGCTCTCTTCTAGTCAGTTTTTGTGCAATAAAGAAAGACTTTGGGGTTGAAAATCTTGTTGGTGTTACTCTTCTGGAAATGTTGTAAGATGTTTTATTTTTCTGCATAAATTTAGTTTCAGCCATTAATGATAGCTTGATGAAGATTGATTTAGGCATAAGTATCTTGTCTGATCTCTGGGGTTTGAATGATAGTTTAATTTCTGAATAAAATGGCAGGTATCTCCATTTGATCTGAATTTCACTGTTGTTTTCTTCCTCTATGTTAATGGTTGATTTAAGCTATGCGGGATATCCTTAATTTTGAGTTTACCGGGCGTTAGGGGAAGTTCTCGGCTGAACCAGCCAATTCCCGGATTGCATTTTCTTAAAGAGCCCAGCCAGTTTTAATCCTGGGCTTCTCATTAGAATTTTTGTTGCAGATGCATGAAGGGTTTTCTTAAGCACCTCACATTAAGTTTAAAATTCTGAAAATATTTCTGTGGCATAACGATAAATCTGGCTATCTAGAGCCTTCAGTTTGTAAATACTGTAATTATTTAGCTGGTTCTTGGGGTTTTTAGGGTTTTATTTATTTTTTGCATTTTCAGGTTCTGGTTGTTTGTTTTCATTGTTTTCAGGTTGCAGGTCACAGGTTGCAGATCTGAAGGTGAGCTTCAAACTTGAAGCTAGATCTAGGCCCTGGAGGGTAAGATCTGGCCTCAGAGCCAGTTCAGTTTTTACAGGTGTACTGTTTTGCTATCTAAGGGTTTCAATTTCAGTCGCTTTCAGATCTGGAAGTATTGGAGAGGGTTTCCAATCCATTTGTCTGCTGTATGGAGTTTCATTATTCGCAGGAAATTCTTTGCGAATAAAAAAATTATGTTTTGCCCTGGGCCTGCAAAAAACCCTCAATCTTCATGCTGCTATATTTCTTCTCAGCTCCTTCAGAATTGTTGCCTCTCTTCTCACCGTCACCGGATCTGCAACGCTACCTATCCTCGCTCCTTTCTCACGCAGTCCTAAAGCGCCCAGCTTCTCTCTCTGTCTGCACGCAGCTCCTCATTCTCACACAGTCTTCATTTCATCATCGTTGTTCCTCCGTAAATCTTCATCCATTTGCTAGACCTGCGTACTTCCCTTTCTCCATCTACGAAATTTTCCATTCTTCCCATAGCCGCCTGCGTCCTCTGCATTCCATCCGCTCTTCATATGCTACCTGCATTTTCTATTTGCGACCAGCTCCAATCTCCACGCTGGTCATTCACCCTTTAGCTCTCCTCAGCAATTCTGCCATCTGCGTTTCTCCACGTTGCCGTCAAGCTTTCTCGCACCTGCACGTTGTTGTCATTGCAGCTCCATGCTACCTCAAACCTGCAAAACCTACGTGAGACCTTTCCTCCATCCTTGCGTTTTCCTTGCAGTCCATTCCTGCAATCTTCTCTGCGTCCAACCAGCGTGCTGCCCCTGCCATACCGGCGTTCCTCCGTCGGCCATCAACCTACACAACAGCAATCAAAAAAAAAAAAAATCGATTTTCTTTATATGCGTGTTGGTAGGTTAGCATAGGTATTTCTTTTTTTTATTTACTATGAGTTTCATTTAGTTTAGGTTTTATATTAATTTAATACTTAGATTTTGAATTAAAGTTTAGTTTTAGTTTTAGATTTATTTGATTTTAGTTTTGTCTTAGTTAAATTTTAAATCTAGAATTTTATATCTTTTAAATATATATATATATATATATATATCAAAAGAATAAAAAGGGTTTTGATTTGTTCTTTTTCATTTTCTTTCAGCTTAACTTTTAATTTTTTAAGTTTTAGTTTAGTTTAGGACTCTGATTTTTTTTAGATTTTCATTTTGTTATATACTTAGATTTTGTTTTATTAGATTTTTGTCCTAGTTTAGTTTAGGATTTGATTTTAGAATTAGATTTTAATAATTTTAAGTTTTATTTACTTTAGTTTTTGCTTAGTTTAGTTTTGTTTTATTTAAAAATATAAAATACAGATAAAATTAAAAAAGGCATCTAAAAGTTCCGTTTAGATTTTAGATTAGACTTCAGTTTAGATTTAAATTTTATTTATTCAAACTTTAGTTTTGTTTTATTTTAATCCTAAAATTTTATAAAAACATAAAAAAATATAAAAATATTTAAAAATTAAAAATTTTGAAAAAGTTTAACAAAAAATTGAAAATTCATTTTTTGGCGTCTTTCGTGGTATCTATGTTCCACTTTTCTATTGTTAAATGCATTTAAATGTTTATTTAAAGTTAGCTATATGAAAGTGGTAACTGGTTAGCATTTAAATTGTATGGTTGTTTAAAGCATTCAATCTTTAGAAATTTAATTGTTGGACCATTATTAAAGCATTGTGAGTTTATTGAATAGCTTGTATTGCTTGGGATATTTGATGAGAAATGATTGTTTTACAAGGTTCATATTTCTGCAACATTTAATAAATAATCATTTAATCATTGACTCCATAAGGTACTGGTACATTAATTTCTAAAATCAATCAAGTGCTAAATTGCCTTGTTGTGTCTCCCAACCCAACTGGTCCACAGTTGGTCTTCCTTTATCCCATAGGGTCTACCCCCCTTAACCTCGGGAGACGGCTTAAACGGAGAGATCGGGGATCAAGGTGACAGCCCCCGGTTTGAGCGTTGTCGCGCTACCTAGACAGTCTGTGCGACAACAAGGTCTTAACATCAGTAAGCAACTTGAACTAAAGTTATTATGTGAGATCAAGAGTATTGCAATCGTCATGATCATATAAAACCAATATATGCTTGATCACAAAGCCTAATTGCAAGGATTGGATCTCGTCATCGCCACTACTTTGAAACGAGTCTCTAATCTTCACAATCCTGCCAAAAACCTTGCCAGAAATTTATCGCATTGACCTCGACTTTGTTGTTGACTATCTAAGAACACATTACTAAGTATAGACACCAACGAATATAGAACTATGATTATAGATGATTCATTTAAATGTCTAGTCTCTTCATATACTACATCGAATCATCCTTGTTGGTTGGTCAGCTCCTCATCCATCCCTAGATATATAGCGCCATATCATTGAACTTGCTAGTTTCCGCTTGTGTTAGGGAAACAATTTCTATCATTTCCTTTCTCCCAACGGGTCATTCCTCATTGACTCCAACATATCATCTGGGGAATGATTTAGAGGCTAGAGCACCTTGATGGTCATTAGCATCATTGGCGACCATCTCACATCCACTAAGACTGATCTTCCTCAAGTCTTGATTAGATCAGTTTTATCAATGTTCGACTTCATATCATTATTCACAGTGATGAGTTGTGCTCCTATCTTGTAGCACATTAGCCTCATTGGCGGGTTTCTTTGCGCCTAGCAGGTGTTTTCACCATTGGCATCTAATCAAGTGGCTTTCTCCCATTTTTTGACTTCGGCTCATCATTCCAATGGAAGAAGTGTACATGATTAACGGACTACAGGTTGTAGATTAAGATAGGCATGTGTTGTTGTGTCCTCATTCCAATGATCAGCCAAGGCACCATGCATTTGTCTCCACTACCGAGTTGACAAGTACTATGATTAACAAGCTAGGTTTCAAGGAATCACTTTTTTGAAGTTGCAGAGGATAAAGATCCTGGTGTTCTCCACATCCCACTCGTTGAAAAATGGTAGCTTCGGTCAGTACTTCCATCATGCAAATCAAAGAAGGAAAATTGAATTTATATTTTGGTTTATGACCCCACAAATGCTCAAGTTGGCCCCTCCAAGATCAAGTCATCCTACCCAAGAGACACGTCTTTTCACATGGACGAATCACTATATATTGAGCCTATTTCCTCTCCTCCAAGACAGGCTTCGGATCAACCTTTTGCTCTGTGGAACCTTGCAGAACTGAGGCTCATTTGCTCTGTGGAACCTTGCGGACCTATGGCACTAATCTTCTATGGAACCTTGCAAACCTGTGGCACTAATATTTTGTGGAACAGTGCAACCTATGGCACTAATCTTCTATGGAACAGTGCAGCACTGTGGCATTAAAAATTCTATGGAAACTTGCCGACCTATGGCACTAAACTTCTCTGGAACCTTGCGAGTCTAAGGCACTGGTTATTTGTGGCTTATGCGAGTTCTAAGACTGAGGAAGATGCTGAAATTCTGCCCTCTGTTGCAAGATTAATTGTGGACCAGCTTTGACTATTTCTCTCTCCTTTGACTGGTTTTGACTTGGAAAATATTGAGGTCAGAGATTGATGTTTTGATTGGAATATTCTGATATACACTTTGATGAATTGAACTCTCTCTCATAAAGAATGATTTGTTGGGTTTTCCCCTTGTGGGTTTTGCCTTGGCCGCTGGCCTAATTTCTTATGTCTCTTGTCTCATTATTTATTGTGATCTCTATTGCTCTATTGATAATGGTTGAAATTTTTCATGTATAACTGCTTAATGATTGAAAAGTGCTAAAGAAGTCTAATTATATCATTGGAAATAGTTATCAATTGGAAAATATGTACTAGTCTTGATTGCACTAGAAAATCAACACCACTGTGGGGTGCCATCACATTGAGTCATCATTGTTAACCCCCAAATTACCTGTGGAGCTAGCAGGTTAAGATCTAGCAAGACTCCATCAAGTTGGTTACATTTACACGTGCATCGAAGTTTTTATGGTGATGAGAACTTGCTATGTAGTTAATTTTGTTAGATTCCAAGAAACTACTATTCATAGTAATTCTCTTATTTGATAAGAGCCAAAGTTTCGAGGTCCACATGTCAAGGTTAGTTACATGTTATTGGTCCTTGCAAGCTCACAATGTCAATGAGCTTATTTCAAGTTCACATAGTTTGATGACATTGATGTAGCAGTTAGGTTTCCAATGCTTGCATACTGATTCTTAGCATATATTTGGGTTCATTACAGAAAAGCGAGTCTAATTAGACTGTTATCATGGACATACGAGACGCGACAATTTTTGGCAATGTTTATCTTTAGGCATGCTATAATTAGCAATCATCTCATTGCAGTTTCCTTCATTTTCAGTATTTCCTACCATTTTGGAATCAGACTGCTATTTTTAGAATTTCTATCTTTAGTGGTTCTATTATGGCAAGCATAGGGTGTGATGTCATGGTTCCAGTGTGTATTGGCGGAGTGGTTTCCAGGATTTTAATGGGTGAAGGATAATAAGTCAGTGCCAAATTGAGAAGGTGAATGATTCTTAGTGTGACATGTGCCACCCATTTTAAGGGTTTTCATTTATGTGAAGTGTTGCTAAATTTCCTTGTGATAAAATCTATATTAATGTTCCAACTTCCAAACCTTAAGTGTTTTAGTAAAAGTCCAAACCCTAATTCCAATTGCTACTATGGGTAAAACAAATTACATTTGAAAACCCTAATCCATTGTGCTAATCTTATCCACTCCAAACCTTAGATCAAATTCTTGCTAATTTCATCAAGCTAAAGACCTGACGCACCTTGCTAAATTTGACAAGGCCAAGCCTTAATTCTCCTTGCCGATGTTATCCAATCCAAGCCTAGGCTGCATTTCTGTAGCTAAATTTATCCAAGCAAAACCCTAACTCGACTGCTTTCGTATTATTAGTATTTTTGTTAAGTATTTACATGGGAGATATCTTTGGAAGTGATATTTATCAAGGGGAAATTCGATGAATTGGTTTATTTCTGGCAAGGATCTGTGTTAAGAGTGAGTTACCCTTTCAAATATGCATGCAGCTTCAACTCTCAAAGGAAAATTGTGGTGCAGGAGGATTGCATATTCATCACAGGGAATTTTCTAAGGCTGTAATTTAAAGACAGCAGATTAAAATACAGGCTTTCCTAGAAACAGCGCTAGGGTCATTTAATCCTGGAAGGTTAATTTTTTTGTGCATTTAATAAACAGTGAGTTACCACAGGATTAACATTTAGATTGGTCATATCGTTGTGTCTATTATCGGAATTCACAACCAATAGTTACAGCAGGCAAGATAGGTGTGAATTGAGGATTTTCCCATCAGTTTGACAGCCATAAAATAGCATTTTGCTCATCATTTTGCATGCTATAGCCAGTGGGTATATGCCTTAGGGTTATTTCCAGGTAGTATCTGATTATTTTCCGCAGCCACAGCCAACATTATTTTGGACTTTTGAAGAAAGGAGCATGCAGATGACCCATCTTGGAGAGTGAAGTTGAGGTTCAGTTGGCTTACAATGCAGGACTGATCAGTCCTGGTTAACGCTCTCTCTCACACCAACCAGGGTGTATCAGTTTATGATTTCTTCTAAGTTTCCATATATGAAGATAGAGAGGACAGTGAAGTCAGGAGACAAACTTTTCAGAGTAGGTTACAGCACAGATTCCATTATCCTTCCCTCTCCATCAAGATTAAATGCTGCCATCACTTTGTACCTTTTCAACTACTGCAGCCAATCTTAAGTTTATAATCTTGATGCAAACAATCTTCTGAGTAATATACGAACAGGGTTCAATTATGCCATTTTTTGGAGCTCTTTGAATCTCATGGTTGAATAATTGTTAATGGTGTTGCAGTCGTTTGGTTGGCCTCAGTACACATATTTTGCTTTTGGGTTCACTTAAGGTGTACATTCATTTTCTTTATTTTGTTCACAGCTGTAAGTGGTGAATGAACTTAATCTCCATCATCTCGTACTTAATTGAACAGTTTACCCCTGTTTTGGTTGCTCGCAAGTATCTCAAGGAAAAGTATCTTGTGTGCTGATAACTCATGTTACTTATGCAGAATTATTAGGTTATTGGCAGTATAAGATCACTAGGGACATGTCACTGTGACTGGAAAAACACCAGTTCAAACAGAGAAGTAATTGCAAGTGACAATAGGCTAATTGCTTACACTTATTCCATGGATTTGTTAGTGCAGATTGGCGCGAATCTTTTAGAAGGATACTAAATGATGTTTGACACCAGAGTTGGCATATAAGACAACACAATATTCATGCAGTCCAAGTCCTTACAGTAATGCTCCAAAAAATGCTTTGCAAGTTTGCAGCGGAACTCCTAGTTTAATGGGAGGGATCCAAGACTGCCCTTTCATATGACTAAAAATATTCTACCTTAAGAGATAAGAATGAAAAATTCCATTGGAACCTATCTATGTCTATTAGGCAGTTAGATTCGAAGGCAACAAAGGTATCCCTGGGCAAGTACAAGTTTCTGAATTGGTGTCAGATGTTTCTAATGTAAACTTTCAGATACTGTTAAGTATAAATGCTCCCCTGTTGACATGATATTAGCCACTGCTATACAGAAGGAAGAAAAGTTTCAAACAATAATTTTATACCTTCCTAAAGTACAAATAAAAGGTTTTGGTATATATACCATCAAGAAATACCAGATTTGATTAACCAATAGAATAAACAAAGATAAAATTATATAGTAACAAATCAAACACTTACCGCAAAGAGTGCTGTGAAGGGAAGCAATGCAATAGAGCCATACATATATCTTCTGTGATAAATGGCACCACTGCAACCCAATGATGCAAAGAGCTCATTAACATTTCAAAAACTTGCATGAAATACGAATTTGATATTAGTTTCAATTTCATATAATGCTTTAAAACAGCATTGTATCCCATTTCTATAGTCCAGTGTGCTCAATCTTCATACAACAAAGTCTATAACTCAAGTCATATAAGATGATGCTTTTAACAGGTTAGAGGACTATAAACAAATACAACCAAACTGACCATAATGATGCATGTATTTGGCGGCCAGAAGACCCATATCCCATTTTAACAGCACACTTTAGGACATACTCCACAATTTACTAGTAAGACACTTGTGAAAGATATTTGCCTGTTATATATATTAAATTAATCCAAATATCAGATGCCTGGACCTCTCCCCTTATCTTAAAACATAAAATCCATTAAAAGCAAACCATTTCTCTACTGATGATCCATTTCAACTCAAATATGAACTCAAGAGGACATCTCAGGGCCAAGACCCTAAAGGGGCGCACTCCAAGTGACTTGGATGTATTGTTTGTAGATATCCTCTCCAATGATTTGGTTCGAGTCTTCCTTAGACAATAGGAAGTGACCCAGAATGCCTAATGAGTACCTGAATAAGAGTAATCATGAGTTCTCTTAAAACCAAGATGACTACAGAAAAGAGTAATCATGAGTTCTGTTAAAACCGAGAGCAAACTTGTCGTAAGGGATTTCTTGAGGTGATGGCCTCAAAAGAACATAATGCAAGATAAGGATATTGATCTCCACTTGAGGTAAAATCCCCAAAAATCTAAAACCTGTGGAGGAAAGATACTGGTATAAAATAGGCATCAAGTTAAAAGGGATGGACCCCGAACTTTGCTAGAACTATGGGTTGGGAAATCATCCATTTGCACTAGATGATGTGTCAGGAGAAGGATTTGCACCCTCTTTATCCTGGCCTCATCGGTCTGAAGCAAAATATGCCCGCAAACATCGAAACCATACAAGTTCATAGATTTAATAATCGTTTCCAAGAGTTCAACTGCACAAAATATCCTAAAAATTATTCCTAAAACACTCTCTCTTCAACAAGGCTAGGGAGCCAAACCCCTTCTTGAGCCAAACCTGAATAAGCATGCCTCATACTAAAGTGTGGTCCTTAGAACTAGAATCCTAAATAGGTATAGGTCAACGTTAATCTGAATTTCTTCCCCATAAAAGTAGAAATGGTAGTGGAAGAGACTATGGTCCAACAAGTAGAAGATCATAACCTTAGTTTTACCTAAGTTGACCTTTAACTTTTGAAGATCACAAAAGATGGATAAGAAATCAAGATATCTTTATACTTTCTCAAGTGAGGAGATCAGAATGATCACATCATAAAAAAAAATAAGCAAAGATATCAACGCATGATGTAGAAGACAACCACCCCACTCCTAAATATGCTGCCTAAGAAAAACTCCAACTCATCGATGTTAATCATAAAGAGGGGCAATGATAGAGGGAACCCTTGTTTAACCCCTATGGTACTCAAGATAAAGTCTAAAAGGTCATAGGCCATGCAAAGGTGACCAAGAACCAACTCATAATGTCGCGTGATGGAAATTAAGAGGGTCTCTAAAATGCAAAGTCATGAAGGATTTCAAACAAGGCCTCTCGCATGACCAAGACAAGCACCTTTTAAAATCCCACAAAACAACAAAAGACTTTCAACGAGCAATGACGGACCTCCTCAATAATAGCCCAAAGCATGAAGATATAATATATGATTTCGGATTCGAGACAAAAGCCTACTCATCGTCTAGCCTTGAGGTGCCTCCTCTTAAGCTCATCAGAGGGCCATAAATGAAGGACTATAGCACAAAGCTCAAAGAAGGTGTGTCCAATCATAATAGGCTTATCGTTGTTCAAATCCAAATTGGCACTTGACTTGAGAATCAAAAGAATGATCGATGGGACCATGCCTAAGGAAAACCTTAACACAATATGGTTAAACAAATTAGTGATGTGGGCATCAAGAGAGTCAATACTATGTTTGAGGACCTCTTTCTAGAAGTATTCCTCATTTGTGACCCTGCTAGTGCTAATGACCGTGACTACTTGCCTAATGTCGTCATAGGAAAATAGATGACATGATGAGGACAAAAAAGTGATTTAGACTAGAAGTTGCCTGAGAGCATCAAAACATGGCCTAAGGATCTAAAGTCTAGTAGAGTCCTTTGCTATAGGAAATCCATGTCAATTCAAGTCAGGTTAGAGCCACTAATCTTCTAACTGGAATTCTTAAAGATGAGAAAGTGAAGAAAGGAACAATCTTATTATTGAAAATAGTACTAAGTTCTAAAAAGGGGGTTGAGGATGATGATGACAAAATTGACGATAATGATTTCCTATTTTGAGGTTGGATCTTGAAGACAAAAGGTACCAAATGTGAAATTTTGGCTACCCAGAAGGTGTTATTAACCGATTAATTATTGCATCACTTATTTATGGCAAATTAATTGATTTATTGGAAGCAACAAATAACCCCATTATGGGGAAAACCAATTTTAAGATCTTAGGGCTTTTATTATTATCTTTAGCAAATAAATTGCTATTGAGAAATACAACTACTTGATTCTCATTAGCAAAGCTCCAGAAAAGTATTCCTATACTTCTACTAATCTAGAAAACCCCACAAGCTTCCATTTTTTGCAATTTTCACTACCTCTAGCAACATGCACTAGCCTTTGGCAATTTTCACTAGCTCCTTTTGGCAATTCGCACTGGCTTCTGGTAAACTTGATCTGCCTTCTGGAAGACTCAAATGGCCTCTAGCAAATTTGCACTGGCTTCTGGTGAACTCGCACTGGCACTGGAAAACTTGATCTGACCTCTGGAAGACTCACACTAGCTTCTGACAAATAATCTCGGCCTCCTCCTACGATTACACTAAGTAATCTAGCCTCCTCCTGAAACTCACTACCTCACTGGGAAAAACTCGGCCTCCTGCAGAAAATACTGATAGCAACAATCTTCGAAAAATATTTCCTTAGTCACTATTGTTGAAACCCTCTGGTGTCTTCTGAAAATCACCCACTCTAATACCTGTATGTATTGAATATATCTCCAATGTTGCCCATCGATCTCCCTTTATAATCTCTCATTCACAAATGAATGGCCATGATTAGAAGTTCAATTGATCCAATCGATGGCTAAGATCATCTTAGCAACTTTCTACAAGCTTCTAAAGGAAAATCGGTCTTATCCCAACTAATGTCAATCAATTATTCACTTTTCCTAAGTTGGACTTGGGAAATATTTAAAAAATCACTAATCGACTTAATTAAGATATTTTTCCTAGATAAAACTTACGAAAAATTACATGGGCTTGGAGATAATCAACTCCTTTGTGTCTCTAGTCTCAATGACACATCTCAAGACAAGAACACATGTCTGAGCTACAAAAGCTAACACCAAAGAAGGCTCGCTCATCATGGATGATTGTGTAGGCAAATTCAAGAATTTGGAAGCTAAAGGAAATCAAGCATTTATGAATTCCATGCTTGTGAGGGTGATGACAGCTTGATGGAGCACCTACAAAATTTCCATATCTATGGATGAGAATAGTGCTATAAATCAGAATTTTTCAAGTCATTATCATGTTTTTGTAAACATATTTTTGAATAATTATGTCAACAAAATTTAACTTTGTATCAAGGGCGATCAAAATAAAAGTGGTATTTTGTGTTGGGGGGTTGGGTGTAAGTGTTGACAGTCAATAATATGCCATGAATACTTGTGTCAAATTATATGTTGTGTATGTGATCAATGTAATGTTACATGCTAAGGTTAAGTGCTAGGTGGTTCAGGCACCTAAACCACTTTGTGATGTTATAAATATGTAATGCCAAATGTGATATGGTGTGTGAGAAACGAATCATTACAACATTCATAAGTACTCCTATACATTTGATGCTATTCATCCATTGTTACATATATAAAATGCATGTACCCTAACTTTCCTTCAAAAATTAGGGTCAATTTATACATGAACAACAAAAATTATGGTGACTACTCTTTTTATTACTCAAAAATATAGTGGTCCATGTAATTGAATGATAGTTTGTTTGTCTTCTATATGAGGCAATTCATCTTAGAAGGCCAACTATGATTCAATTCTACTATTGGAATGGTTAACCACTATGCAATATTGAGCCATGAACATGAGGTTGTCAGGATTGTTGTTTAACTTATGTTTGAGGCACTTATTCCTTACAACTTGAACATTCTTCAACTGGGAAGAAATGTTGCCAATCCATTGTGCAAGGTGTGGTCATCCACCATTGCCTCTTCACGGTGTGTCAATTGATTAAGTTGTCTCACTATGAATTTTTGGCCACAATAGTTGCTTATGACTACTAGAATGTTGAACGTTTATGGTAAGTTTTGTCGCACAAAGTGTCTATGCACCGCGACAACGCTTAGAGTAAGAGTTGTCACTCTTGATCCGTATTCACTCCGTTTAGACTCTCTCCTAGGGAAGTCAAGGGGGGTAGTCCCTAAGGTAAATGGGTGATGATATCATGTGAAACACAGACTCTAGGAGATTTTAATGATGAATAACTTGATGAATTTAGAGCAAGTCTCGGTCAATTACGATAGATGGATTAAGATAAGACACAATTACCAGATATAAATGACTATAAACCAGTGCCTTTATGTTGAATTAACCATAGACTAAGTAACAACAAGTCATCCAGAGAAAACTTATAGATGTGACAAAGCGACGATCATGAACAATTAATGTAAATACCCAAAACTTTAACATGCAAGAGATCCCAGATTTAAAATGATCTTCATTTAATGGCTCAAATCTAGAACATTTAACTTTCTCCTACAGCCAATATAATTTAAAACACTTATAGCATCTTGACCATAGAGAAATATAAAAAATGCTTAATCACCGAATAATACTAAGGAACTTTAGGTTTAAATTTTAATTATTCCTTGGGCAATAACTTCAATGTGATAAGTAAATAAATCAAAGTGAATCAAAGGATTAAACAAATTAAAATTTTAATGGGCCATAGGCCACATAACTTTTTTTTAATGTGAAAACAAATCCCTTTAAACTTTTTCTTTTCATTCAATTCCTAAGAATTCTTTTTTTTAGATTTTTTAAATTTTATGATTTTTTATTATTGTTTTTTAATGAAATTTTTAAATGAAAACAAAAATAAATAAATAAAATTGAAATCATAAATCAAAGATAAAAAGTAAGGAAATCAAAACAAATCAAAACAATAAAAAATAAAAGTCAAGACAACCAATCGAAATAAAACAAAATGAGAGAAATAAAATCAAATTTAAAAAATAAAAACCTAAGTTGAAAATCAAGTTGAAATAAATAAGAATGTGCATACGCTAAACCTAACTATATACAAACCAAATAATAATAATAAAATCGAATGAAAAATAAAAAAGATAAAATGGAACCGAATAAAAGAAATACCTAAGCAAACCCATATATCACAAAAAAAGTCAAATAGCTTGAGCTTGTGTGTATGCAGGCTCAGACGGCGGTGAAGGTTGCTATGCTCAGGCAACTGCTAGGCGGACAGTGTGGAAGAGAAAGCAAGCAGAGGAATGGAGTTATGGAAAGTTGAGTTTGGATGCAGGCAACGACGGGAGGACTGTGTGCAGATGATGAAGACTTCGGGAGAAGGAAAGAGAAGTTGCATGTTGAGGGAGACTCGAAGAGGCAACAACGCAGGGAGGCAGTGGTTGCGGTAATGGACGCGGATCTTGGAGCAGCGGAGCTGTTTGTTTTGCAGGTATGCCAAATGGAGAAAAGGGCCGAATGAGCAATGGTATGGGCACAGATGTAGACAGAGCAGAGGAGAGGGACAAAATAGCAAGGTTAAGGAGTTGGGCAGCAAAATGAAAAGAAGGGTTTTGTTCGTTGTGCAGGTGGGGCAAAGGGAAATGAGCGATGGGAGCCAGATGAGGCAACGGCAGAGGGATCTTGAAGGCAACAACAACAATGAGAGAATGCAGACAGAGGCTTGAGGGCTAAAAAAATGAATTTTGCAGCAAACCCAAAAACCTAGGCAGCAGATTAAAAACAATTGGACAAATGATAACCAGAAAACCGCAGCAATCCTGAATAAAATGTCAAATTCTTTTACAAATTTATTGATGAAACCCTTAAAAAAATCTTCAGATTTAAAAAAATTATGGAATCCACCTGCCTTAGATTTGTTAATGAAACCCTCACAAAGTTTCCCGATCCGACAATAAAAAATAAATAAATTTAAACCTATGTTGCACGGGTTCCCGAACCCAGGGGTGGGGTTCTCGAACCCGTCCCCACGTTCCGGGTGCTAGAACGGGTACCTCTGAGAAGAACCCGGTTCTTCTTGAAAGAACCCGAGAGTTTGAAATCATAAACCGGGTTCTTTTGATACATCGGAAAGGATTGGAAAGTGTTGATGTATTCCCAACTCAAATATACTCAATTTTCTCTTAAAATTTCTGAGTTTTTAATTGAGTTTCAATGAGTCTTAATTGAGGTATTTTATCAAATAGTTGAAGGACAACTGTTGTACATGTTGGTTTTATATTTTCTCTCACGTGACATGGACAGGAGTCATTGCAGCAATGGGAAAATGCTTCAAATAACTAGACAACTTATTTATAAACTCAGAATTAGACTTTCACTGCTGTTACAGCTTAAAATGATGAAAATTTCTGAGCATAAACAGCCATGCAATTAATTAGACACCAATAGATGTAGTGAAGGTCAAAACGATGGAACCTGGTAGCATTACAGCAGTATATAAATGGAATATCAGCCTTTAAATAATAGATCTTCAGCCATTAAAATCAGTCTTCTACAGCAGAGATGGATCAGCAATAAACATAGCTTGTTCTCTGAAAAATCGTAGTTTAATAAGGCAAAGTCTGATATTGTTTAAGAGCAAATTTCCCAAATTTTACAATGCCATTGCGAAGGACACACCTGGAACATGCTCCATCTCATAAGAACTTAAACTTGCTGATTGTCAGAGCTTTTGCAATTAACTTGATTTCTTGAGTAGGCAAGCTGCTACAGGGTTTGGCAAAAATCTTGAAATCTGGACAGTGAATAAGGATACATAAATTGGGCTCTATTATCTCTTGAAAGAGGATATTCGATTAGCCTTTAACCTCTGAAATCAATACCGTTAAATCATAAATATTTTAGTTTTCTTGTTTAAAGTTGAAAAATATACAAATTCATATATATTATAATTTATAAAATATAATATTTATATATTATATATATAAATTATAATATACCCCCGACGAACCCGCGCACCCTGTTTCAAAAAATGACGTCCCCGTCCCTGTTCCCGTACCCGTCCCCGTCCCCGAACCCACGTTCCCTGGCAACATAGATTTAAACCCTTAGGCCGCAAAATATCTGAATAATATCCTTGGAAAATGATTTTGACGAACCCCAAAGATCCAGATTTTACCCTCCAGGGCCTAGATCTGGACTCTACACAGTTTTCTTCTTCAGATCTGTAGCTACAAGACAACAAGAAATACCCAAACGATATATACAATAACCCAAAAAACTAAAACCCAGAAAACCCAAGTCAGAAAAATGAAAATAATCGCAGATTTCTGTACATGAATGGCAAATCTATCAGATCTAGGGAGTGTGAGTCCAACTCCGCTCCCAGATCTGATAATCTGAGACTCTCAACAGCCAGATTTATCAATTTAGCACAGAATAAAGATAAATAAATAAATTTTAAAGTTTAAAGGAGGTGTTGAGCTCAAAACCCTTCATGCATCACCCATAAAAAATATATTATGGTAAGCCTGGGATCAAATTAAGTTGGGCTCTTCAGAAAACACGAATTGGGAGTTGGCTGGTCCAACTGAAAACTTCCCCGAACACCCGATCAAATAATCAAGAATTTCCTGCAAAACTCATCTCAACCATCAACATAGAGCGAGAAAACGATAATAAAATTCAGATAAATAGAGATACCTGCTATTATATTCAAAACTTAAATTATCATTCAAACCCCAGCGACTAAACAAGATCATTGTACTCAAATCACTCTTCAGAAAGCTATCATCAATGGCTAAAAAGAAATCTATGCATGAAAATGACACATCTTACAGTGTTTCAACGAAGAGTAACACCAGCAGAAATTAACCCCAAAGTCTTTCTTTATTGCTCATAAAAATATTACAAGAGAGTTTTTCGCTTAACACACGATCAAAAGATCGGATGCACTTACTGACAAATGACCTCCTATTTAAAGATAAATCCTCCAACGGCTAGTTCGAGTGATCCTCGTCAAAGCAATCTCGACTATTGATGAGGATCAAAATTTCTTTTAATCTTATCCTTCATTATTTTAAATTCTTGGGGAAATTCAAATTTTTCAATTTAATGCATTTAATTAATTCAAAAGTTAAATTTTTGAATTAATTTCCTCAAAATTTTGACTTTGACTTAACCCCAAGGACCAAAAGCTTAAAATTTAGCAAAATAATCAATTTACCTTAGTCTCGGGACCTCCTAAAATTTACCTTTGAAGGAACAACGAATTTTGCCTTCAGAGAATTTAAATTTACCTAGGACCCAGAATTAATTAAATTTTTGGTTTAGGATTTTAATTAATTTTTGACCAGAAAATTTAATTAATTAACCTATGAGGGGATAAATTATTTTTCCAACCCTCAAGACACTTTACATCATGATTTTCACATTTTTTACATCTCAAGGGGGAAAACCCATTTGCAAAAGACCCTCACAGACTACCCAGTTCTGCGACACAAATATAATCTAGCAGACCAAGCAATTTGTAATAAAATAACCTAACCAAATAGTTAGGATTATTCCCAAATCACTTTTACATAAACTCGATCTAGAACACTAGGACTCCCCTAAGATCCCAGTGACAAAATCCATTCTGTCTTTGGGGTAAGGCTGAAGGAAAACTCTGTCGACCATCCGGGAATGGATCAGTGAGACAAAAAACCTCTCGGAATATAGATCGTCACCAGAAAAGTAGATTTACCTAGGTAATTACATGACACGAATCTGCTGAAATTATTTACATTATACACATGCAAACTGGGTTTACATTATAAGATGATGATGATAGTTGGACGGCAGGAACACATCGATCAGGCCCTATCCCTTTTGCGAGACAAGGGGGTGTATCGCTATGGGTCGTTGACACGTAGTGCTCAATAGTAGGATTTCTCAATCTGGATATGAGATCAAGAGTAGGGTGGCACCCATGGTCTACAATAAAATACAAGTGAATTGCTCATAAAACCACATGACGGCATTTGCATTAACTTTCACCTTCCATTTACATAAAATCACAATTACACATGTCATTGTGAAGACCTAATCTAGTTACATTTCAATAGCCCTGTTGACCACTAGAGTGGCACTTGATGATTATATGAAGACTCCATGCCCAAGGATGATCCAGAGGACACTTGTACGATCAGAGATCATCAGTCAACAGAGTTTAACTCTACTTCTACCTTCTCATCATCTTTCTTGTACCCAAATTCCACACCCTGCGAGGAATTGTAATAAGTAATACTAGTAATGATGAGTTTTTGAGTCTGTAATAGGCCTAGGATGTTGGGACTCGATCAGCAAATGAGTACACTTTCGAGTGGTTTTTTCATCTGGTTAATTATCCCTCTTTTTCAGAGGCAGATAATTTTTTGGGTTTTTTCACTCACTTTTTACCCCAAAGTCGGGGTGACGGTTTGAAGGTTGAGCCCCTAACACATCTTAGTGTCTAGAGTCGATGTATATTACCATACTAGATCACACAAAAATATTCGTGGAATTGGCTAGGTCTAACTAGGATTTTTTAATAATTAAAAGTTTCCCGTAAAACGGGATTTTTTAATTTTTTTCTATGTAATGTTATAAATAAGTGGTCTTAAGAAATGTCTGGGGCATGTGACTACTCGAAATTCATCCTCAGAGGCCCATCATTATCCTAGGACCCACTTTGGGGGTCGAAAAATGATTTATAGTCCCTCAAAAGCCGATTTTTCAAATGACAGTAGCAAAAAAAATAATAATAATAATAATAATAATTGTTAAATTTTATAAATTTTTCCAAAGTCAAAATAAGTCAAATTTTGACATGGAAATTGAGGGGAAGTCAAAGGTGATGTGGCAGTTACATGGGGCCCACCAAAAAGGCGCTAGCTCAATTACAACTCAAGTCAAAGTCAAACTGGGCCCACGTTGAGTTCATACATATGGCCAAAAGTTCACCTTGATATAATTCAAATGTTATGGATTAAATGTGATGAAGTATAAGTCTAAAGTTTAAACTTTAATAAAGTGGGTGGGGATTGGACCCCACCTCAATCATATAGTCTGTGTAGGAGGCAATCAAAACAGATTTATGCACATGCCACTAATGATTCAACACAAAGGGAAAAGAAAGTTCCACGCAGCAAAGGAAACTCCAACGCAGCAACATGATATTACACAGCAAAGTTTTGAAGAGATATTTATGCTGCCAATCAAGGAGACAACTCCACGTATGGGCAGATTAGGTACACATTGGTAGTCAAATATCAGCGCTACACCAAGGGAAATCAACACATGGTTCAGATTTTCTAATAGCAGGTCTGATTGATATTATTTTAGGAGTATATCTCCACACAACTTCACATTCTTTACACTTGTACGCACAGTACCTACCTTAGCCTCTACGTAACAGCTAGTTCAAACTACACGCAGATTTGGAAGGGGCTGTGTTATTTCAGTTAGTGGGGGACATGTGTCAGAGTTTGTCCCCCCACAAAATCAGTCAAGAGATACATGTTGCTAAGTTCATACGCAGAGGCAGCTTGACATCGTATTTTGTGGGGATTGCATTGGAGTTTAAAGCAGTTAACTAAGGAGTTGTCTCCCCATTCCACCAGCATTTATACACATGGCAGCAATGAGGATGTACGCACAGGCCAGCAAAGGATATTCGATGGACAATCAAGGTTGCCACCTTCAGCCAGTCATCTTGCCACTTGTGATTTGATTTTCTACATTGGGATTGTCAATCCATCTCCACTTATCACTTGGTTTCTCCATTGGGATCATCTCCCATTTTCTTATTTATGAGTCTTGAGCTCTCATTTTTGTATCATAGAATGAGTTGTTGGGCTTGCAGAGACTCTGCTGGATTTTGTATTCATCTTTCATATAATAAAATAGACTTTCGGATACTATTATGTTGGTGTTCTCCTTCCATTTCTTGAGGTGATGTTATTTCAATTGTTGTGCTTTACATTCTATGTTGAATTATGCTAGTTATCATTTTGCCACCTGTTTGGATTAACATATGCAAGCCATCTTGTATGGTTTTTGGGTAAGAGAACTACTCTAGGAAGAGAAGCACTAAAAGATTTTTGGTGAAATCTCTAGCCTTCTCCTCCATTGTATAATCTAATCCCTTATGATTGCTGACATTTTTTTTCAAGTGTGTAGAGATCTTTAGATTTGGTTGAAGGATTTACTTGGGCATGGGGTAGCTCTCCAATAGACGAACTAACTCCCAAGATCAAGAATAGAAGGACCCAATCGGTTTGCCTCAAGGATCTCATCAAACGATTTTGAAAGAGGGAGTTTCCTTTCCTCTAGCCTACTAAGATCACATAAATTTAAATTAAATATTTTTCTTGATCAATATCTTGTGCTTTCAAGGATTTTATTTGCTACCTAGAGCATTGTTTTAACTAGACAAGTATGGAGTTCTACTTGCATGTCTTGATCTAGTTCTTGTACACTAATTGTAGATTATCATTTTGACTCTTTCATGTCATCTTTGTCTCCATTTCAGGATTGCTTTGCTTTCAATTTTTGAAGCATTCTACTTTTGTTTTAAGCAAAATACAATTTCATTTCTTAAAGAGCAAATACTTGGAAGGCACTGGTTGTTTATGTATTTCATGCTTATCTTATGATGGTTATTGCTCATATCAGTTTTTGCTTATAAATCTTAAATAAATAATCTATTTAACTCTAACAATTCTCCTAGAAACTCACATCTCTTTTTAACTTAACTTTTCATTAGGGACCCCCCTACCCCCGCCCTTAGCTAACCTAGGAGATAGCTTAGACGGAGAGAGAAGGGATTTATTGTAACAGCCCCTTCTCTGAGTTCCCTGCCACCAACCACACCTTGTGGGGTTGAAGGCTTTTCTCACTCACTGGTAGGTAGGTGTAGGCGACAGGGTCAACAAGCCCCAATGTGACTAGACCATGATACCACCAATCATATGCGTCTCCTTCTAGATGTAGTGTAGCAAATTGGATAACGTATGCTTCTAACATAGGGTTGAGCCTGGAGTACGTATCCAATTTTTGCACCCAAACTCCTGTTCAACATTTAGATGATCCATCAAATGAAAGGAGGGAATACTTACCTTGCGCATTAGATCAGAATTTCGTTGTTCCTTGGGGCTATTCTAGTATTTGATGTTGTTGTATTCCCAAAAAGTCATGGTTGATTGAGAGTTTTCTTCTAATGTTGCATACTCCCAAAAGTATCTATCAAAGAGTCTATTGGTCTTTGTTGCTTCTTGGGTTGCTGCTTGTTGATGGTTCAAAAAGTGACAAAGTAGTGGTCTATAGCTCCTTCCATTAGTTGTTCAGTGGTTTGTTTGAGAAATAGTATTAGAAGAGTCAGGATTATGGCTATCGCTTGTTGAAAATGGTAGCGAGGGTCTTCTTGACTTGTGCCTTAGTTAAGAAAGACCACGAGGTGTCTTCCTTTTGTCAAGTACGAGTTCGTGGAGATGAACAGGTTAGTAGATTCATGCATGGAGTTGGAGGGTCAATTAACTGGGTCTCAAGTGGCAATTCAAATTTGGGATAAGACAAGTTGGGAGCTTTAGTTTAGATTGAGGCAAGGACGAGTTATAAACTTCAAGTTATGATTGGAGAGAGTTCAATTCGAACTCAGTTAACCAAGTTAATCACAACTGCAGTTCCAAATTTGTAATTGTCTAATTATAATTTTCTAATTATAGCATGAGTCGAATTGATAAAAGGAGGGCGAAGGCAATGATTTAATCATTCTTGTATGCACAAGTTTGCGTGTGTGAGAGCATCATGTTGAGACAGCGTATCAAGTTGGAGCCTATACACAGAATTGAGAGGGGGACTTCCTTGCAGACCAGTGCCAGGATTTAGGAGGAATTTCTAAATAATAGAAGCCATTATTGGGCTAGGAAATAGGGGCTAGATTGCGCAAGGAAGTAGGAGTTAGGTCGAGAGGATTGCAGGGAGTTTCAAGCTTAGTCCAAGCAGTGAGAACAAGTGTGTTCTCGAGTGAAACAATATTGCCTTGTAAGAGATTCATATGCTCAAACTCTTTCAATAAAATCAGCAAGAAGAGAGTTTTCCCAGTTAGGTTTCCCTAGAAATTTTGTTGTGTTTATTGTGTGACTGTGTTTCTTCATCTTTGTTTCTATTCTATTGCTTATTTAGAGTAGAGAAAATCTATGTCTTGGTGAATCAAAGTTAGTTTCAGATTGTTCATTCAAGCAGTTGCAAAATTTCGTGGAAAGTCTACATGATTTCAGAGCTAGGAGATGACGGTATGTATGCAGCTAGAGGAGTTGGTATTGTTGGTTTTCAAAGGGAATCAAGTAATCCTCTTCATCTCATAGATATTCACCATGTTCCATGACACAAGCAGAATCTTATTTCGGTAGCTACCCTCGATGACAAGGGTTATCATGTCATCTTCAGGAGAGGTAAGGCTTACCTCCAACACTTAGCTTCTGGATGTAAGAAGTATATAGGTGTAAGGAAGAAAATTTGTACTTAATACAGGTTGAGACAGGTGCAGCCATGAGCAACAAGGTAGGAAGCTCTCAGAGTAGAGAAGTGATGGTTGAACGAGAGCAAGATAGAGCTCTCAAGATGGAGCCTCAGCCAGTATCTCAATTTGAATCTCGACTAGTTGGCAGTTGGGCCGACTAGCAGGATGATGAGGAGTAGTGCCCAAGGCGAGTGGAGGCAACCACTTAGTCAGTGACTCCCAATATAGGGAAAGTTTGAGCCAAGTGGGCAGAAGAGTTGTTTAAGAGAGATCGGGAGAGAGTTGAGTCTTCCAGTATCACCTTCAAGCAGCAAAAGCAGCCACCAAGATACATGGGGTACATGGAACTTATCACTGAAGTGATAGACTCGCAGAGCATGGTTGGAAAGAACAGGCCTTTAGATCAAATTTCGCAAAAAAAAGCAAGGAAGACTTCTAGTTCAAAGGGAGCAGTTGCAGCAGTAGAGAATGTGGTAGTGTTGAAGGCAGATCTAGGTGGACGAAGTTCTTCCGGAAGCACCTTCCTCGCTAAGAGGGAGTGTTGAAAATGGTAGCGAAGGTCTTCTTGACTTGTGCCTTAGTCAAGAAAGACCACAAGGTGTCGTCCTTTTGTCAAGTACGAGTTCGTGGAGATGAACGAGTTAGTAGATTTATGCATGGAGTTGGAGGGTGTTAAGTTTAGGTAGGTTCTATGCTTAGAGCAATTTATTTCAATTTTCACAGTTAGCTCAATATATTTTCCAGATTAGCAATCACATCAGCATTAAAATAAACTGTAGATAGAACATAAACATAAATTGCAGAAGACAAGCCAAGACAAGAGGACACAAGATGTGGCGCTAGCCAGGGACAAACCCCAATGTGAGTAAACCCTTGATGAATTCTTCTGATATGTTCTTCAATAGTTCAGCAGAGAGAGGGAGAGACAGTACATTTACAACAGAAGTCAACACTTTGACTTATCTAGATAAGAGCATAGATCATCTCTAAGAAGATGATACATGAGATCAGTTGAAGACAGGCTGCTTCAACTAATTCTCCAAGGTGACTCCTTCACCTATCATCATGTTGCATCTCGTCATCATGTTGTACCTCACCGTGTTGCACCATGCTGCACCCATCATCACAATGTTGCATCTTAGCATGCTTCATCAATCATGACAGTACCCATCACTGCACTGCATCATGTACCTTCATGTGCCATTGTTGCACCTTGTTTTGCCACCATGTGCTTGTTGCACCTTGCTTACCATACTGCTATCCCAATTGCTATTGCAACACCATGTCTTGCTGCTGTCCCAATTGCGATTACAGCATTATGTCTTGCTGTTGTCCCAATGCTTACTGTTGTCCATGTGCCTTTGCTGCCATGTCACAGCTGTCCCATGTATCTATACAACACTATGTACCTTGCTGTCCCATTTATCTTGACAGCACTATGTACTTTGTTGTGCCATATATCTTAACAGCACTATGTACCTTGTTGTCCCATATAGCTTGACAGCGCTATGTACCTTGTTGTCCCATATATCTTGACAGCACTATCTACCTTGTTGTCCCATATATTAGCACTGTTGTACTAGTTGCCTTGCTGTCCCATGCATCTAACTATCAGCTCACAGAAAGCCCTCAATTCGCTGCATGCTACTGCTGATTTCTGCCTAGGGTTCTGTGCATGTACTTGCCTGGTTAGGGCACACCAACAAGCCTAACGTATAGGGAGAATACCATTGTTTGCCTCGTTGTCCTTAAAGATGATTGCAACATAGTTAGGAGGTCCTTTCTCTCCCAACAGCTGCTGTAATAGTCCCTTACTGCATCCCTATAAATAGGGATATACACCCCAATGTCATGCATAAACAATCATGAAACTCACCACTAGTCTGAGACCTGATCTGCACGGTATGACTGCTCCAATGTGTCACCTCAAGCCATCCTTCTTGCCTCATGCAATAACTAAAAGCTGTAGCTCTTCTTCCCTAAAATCCACGCCAAAACAGTCCACAAACTCGGACCTGCCTCAACATTCCTTGCTCCAAAGTCGCACTATATTTCAAACCTTATGATTGCATTAGGGCATCCAGCGTTAGGACTACTTCAGGTCTTCGTTAGGGCAGCCTCTATGTCTGCGTTAGGGCAACCTTCTATCTGCGTCTAGGGCAGCCTTCCATGTGTGTCTAAGGAAGCCTTCCATGTGTGTCTAGGGAAGCCTTCCATCTGCGTCTAGGGCAGCCTTCCATCTGCGTCTAGGGCAGCCTCTCTTCCTCCAACGTCTAGGGCTTCCACTCCTAGATTTCTCTTCCACTAAAACCCAAGACAAGTGGAGAGAAATCAAGATAGAAGTGTGTGTGAAATGACTCTCAAGTCATCTCCTTTTATACTAAAACGTTGAGCACATGTGGGGTTTATTTGGTTGCTGGCCGACCTTGACAAATTGTCTTATAACACAAATAAATTCATAACTCCACGAATACTTATCAGAACCGGATGATCTTTAGATCAATCCTACACCTCTCGATAAGAGGGATCCAAGAAAAATATCAGCTGCCATAAATAAGATGACCCACATGGAGTTTGGCCCTAGTTGCCAATTTTAACACTCCCTCTCAACTAGGGAGAACTCCATCCACTAATCCATATGTCCAACTATACTATCTCTACCATCAATGCCTTGCATTGCTCTGCTCTGCTGAACCATGAAGAAGAAGAATTGATCGAGAATGTCTCATACCATTCTCTACTGACCCAAAGTCAGTTCCGTATGAAGAGAGTGTGTCATATCACTCTTACTGACCTGAAGTCAGTTTTATTGATCCTAGATCAATATCACAAGAGAGTGTCTCAAACCACTCATACTGATCTCAGAGCAGTTTCATTGATCCCAGATCAATGGAGTTCATCCTAGCATAGGGAGTACAGTAGATACAACGATGCGTCCATCGTTAATACTACTATGGTCCCTAACCCCATTTCCCTGCTCATTGATCAGATGAGAGGTACTTCCCATGAGTCCCAGACTGCATGGGTAGGATGCCTCAACAGGAGAACTAATCATCCTGTCCACAGGAGAACGAATCATCCTACCCCATAGTCGCCACGGGAGAACTAATCATCCCGACCCACAGGAGAACTAATCATCATGTTTCACATTTGCCACAGGAGAACTAATCATCCTGTTCCACAGTCGCCACAGGGTATCACAGGGGAAGGCTGAACCTGTCATCTTGTACATAGCGCACCACCAAGGGAGGGTGAGTCGCCCTGTGGTTTTATGTTGCTCCAGTAAGTAATCCAAGCCCCCCAAAGCTCCCAGAGCTCAATGCATGCAACATGCGGGGCCCTTATAAGGTCTCTCAACAACTCCAAGTCGTTCGGGAAAGTCACAAATTTGATCTTTCCCCGGGGCTTTCACAAAATGTCTGCGACCTGTACATCAGTCTCAATGCGATGGAGCCTCCTCACTCATTGACTTACCATATCCCAGATAAGGCAGTATCTGATGTCTATCTGTTGGAGCAATCATCGAATACGGGATTCCTCAATAATTGAATCCCCCCTCTGGTTGTCACAGAGAATCATAGTGGTATTCATCATGTGTACAAAGTCAAACAGCTCACTTAAGAGCTTCCGCAACCAGGCAACTTCACACGAGATCATACTCGTAGCTATGTATTCGGTCTCGGCGGTGCATATAGAAACCAACTTCTGCTTCTTGCTCATCCATGATATCGAAGCAGAATCCAAAGAGAACCAGCACTGAGAAGTGCTCTAGTGATCCTCCACACTGTCTGCCCAGTCAGCATTCGAATAATCATGAAGTTTCATATTTCCGACAGTGTATCTCAAACCATGAGAGATTGTGCCCCGAAGATATCGCAGAAGATTCTTGGCACCAATCCAGTGAGGCTCAAACAAATATGAGCTCACCATGCTAACTACAAAATATATATCCGGACGGAAGTTCACCAAGAACATCAATGCAAATGAGTTTATGAAACTCAGAGGCATTTCCCAAATCTGGTCCGTCATCACCACCATATAACTTCTGAAAGTTAAGATCCTCGAGGTAGTCACTGGCTTGCAATTTACCATTCCACATCCGGAATCCAACTCCCTCTTACTTCTGCAAGTGAGAGGGTCTGCACCTGTCAGAAATAGGTCATCCTCAGAAGGTGCCGGTATGAGAGGTCTATCATCCACAACCTTCGAGCAATGGTTTTGATCAGTATCACTCCTAGTGAATCTCAGCTTCAGCAAACAACTATCAATCCTCTCATACTATACCCGAGGTGTTTTGCTTCAAGCCATAGAGGGCTTTCTTCCACCTGTATACATGAGATTCCCGATCATGAATCTCAAACTCCTCGGGTTGTTCCAAAGCTGTGGACCTGCAACATGAGGGGAATGGTCCCTTTGTGAGATTTTCCTTCAGTACAACTCAGACATGTACCTCCATGCTCCTTTTGAATTCAGGCATCCCTGTCGTCCTCTTTCCATCAATGAATGCCACCCTGAAACCTTTGACTTCCATTGCCGAAATGGACACCAAGTTCTTCTTGCGATCAGGTACATAAAAGAGATTCTGTAAATGAATCGAGTTACCCTCATTCAATTGAGGAGTAACATCCTACACCCTTTTCGGAATAGGTGGCATCGGCTCCAAGTATAATCCCACGATTGTTTCCATCTCTACCAGATTCGAGAGAGCACCCTTCTATCCAATGAGGTGCCTTGAAGCACTACAATCAATAAGCCAGATTCCCAAAGAATCTGAAGGAGAGGGCCAATACAAGATAACGCTTCTTTATCTTATCAGAAACAACATTTGATTCTTCATACCTGGGGTTCCTTGCTTTCATTGAAGAGTCGGTTGTATCCTTGATGACCTGCATTACCTGTCATTCCTCTGATCATTGAAGATGTCCCTGGAATGATTGTTATCATCATCAAGTGATGTGTCCCTGCCAGTTGGACACTCCTTCGCATAATGGCCAAACTGCCTTTCCTTCCATCCTTAGATCCGGACTTCCCATAGAAGTGATCTTTAGGTAGGCCATCAGAAGCTTCCGTTGCGCCACTCTGATAATATTCTCTGCTCCGACTTCACCCTCGGTGAATTTGAAGAGGGATGAGGAACCCATTGATCCTTTTGTCCTTTCCCAATTGTCTTCGATGATTGCTCTTTCACTCTTGCTTGGGCTTTGTCTTCACCTCAGCTATGATACCATGTTAAGTTTAGGTATGTTCTATGCTTAGAGCAATTTATTTCAATTTTCATAGTTAGCTCAATATCTTTTCCAAATTAGCAATCACATCAGCATTAAAGTAAACTGCAGATAGAACATAAACATAAATCGCAGAAGACAAGCCAAGACAAGAGGACATAAGATGTGGTGCTAGCCAGGGACAAACCCCAATGTGGGGAAACCCTTGATCAATTCTTCTTATATGTTCTTCAATAGTTCAGCAGAGAGAGAGAGAGATAGTACATTTACAACAGAAGTCAACACTTTGACTTATGTAGATAAGAGCATAGATCATCTCTAAGAAGATGATACATGAGATCAGTTGAAGACATGCTGCTTCAACTAATTCTCCAAAGTGACTCCTTCACCTGTCATCATGTTGCATCTCGTCATCATGCTGCACCATGCTGGACCCATCATCACAATGCTGCATCTTATCATGCTTCATCAATCATGACAGTACCCATCACTGTACTGCATCATGTACCCTCATGTGCCATTGTTGCACCTTGTTTTGCCACCATGTGCTTGTTGCACCTTGCTTACCATACTGCTATCCCAATTGCTATTGCAGCACCATGTCTTGCTGCTGTCCCAATTGCTATTGCAGCACTATGTCTTGTTGTTGTCCCAATGCTTACTGTTGTCCATGTGCCTTTGCTGCCATGTCACAGTTGTCCCATGTATCTATACAACACTATGTACCTTGTTGTCCCATATATCTTGACAGCACTATGTACCTTGCTGTCCCATATATCTTGATAGCACTATGTACCTTGCTGTCCCATATATCTTGACAGCACTATGTACCTTGTTGTCCCATATATCTTGACAGCACTATGTACCTTGTTGTCCCATATATTAGCATTGTTGTACTAGTTGCCTTGCTGTCCCATGCATCTAACTATCAGTCCACAAACAACCCTCAATTCATTGCATGCTACTGCTGATTTCTGCCTAGGGTTCTGTGCATGTACTTCACTGGTTAGGGCACACCAACAAGCCTAACGTATAGGGAGAATACCCCTGTTTGCCTCGTCCTTAGAGATGACTGCGGCCTAGTTAGGAGATCCTTTCTCTCCCAATAGTTGTTGTAATAGTCCCTTACTGTGTCCCTATAAACAGAGATGTACACCCCAATATCAAGCACAAAACAATCATGAAACTCACCCCTAGTCTGAGACCTGATTTGCACGGTAAGACTGCTCCAATGTGTCACCTCAAGCCATCCTTCTTGCCTCATGCAATGACTAAGAGCTGCAACTCTTCTTCTCTAAAATCCGCACCCAAAACAGTCCACAAACTTGGACCTGCCTCAGCCTTCCTTGCTCCAACTTCGCACTATATTTCAGACCTTAGGATTGCATTATGGCATCCAACGTTAGGGTTGCTTTAGGTCTGCGTTTGGGCAGCGTTTAAGTCTGCGTTAGGGCAGCCTTCTATTTGCGTCTAGGGTAGCCTTCCATGTGTGTCTAGGGCAGCCTTCCATGTGTGTCTAGCACAGCCTTCCATCTGTGTTTAGGGCAGCCTTCCATGTGTGTCTAGGGCAGCCTTCCATCTGCATCTAGGGCAACCTTCCATGTGTGTCTAGGGCAGCCTTCCATCTGCGTTTAGGGCAGCCTTCCATGTGTGTCTAGGGCAGCCTTCCATTTGCGTCTAAGGCAGCCTTCCATGTGTGTCTAGGGCAGCCTCTCTTACTCCAACGTCTAGGGCTTCCACTCCTAGATTTCTCTTCCACTAAAACCCAAGACAAGTGGAGAGAAATCGAGATAGAAGCATGTGTGAAATGACTCTCAAGTCATCTCCTTTTATACTAAAACGTTGAGCACATGTGGGGTTTACTTGGTTGCTGACCAACCTTGACAAATTGTCTTATAACACAAATAAATTAATAACTCCATGAATACTTATCAGAATCGGATGATCTTTAGATCAATCCTACACCTCTCGATAAGAGGGATCCAAGAAAAATATCAGCGGCAATAAATAAGATGACCCACATGGAGTTTGGCCCTAGTTTCCAATTTTAACAGAGGGTCAGTTAATTGGGTCTCCAAGTGGCAATTTGAATCTGGAATAAGACGAGTTGTGAGCTTCAATTGAGATTGAGGCAAGGAGGTGTTATAAACTCCAAGTAATGCTTGGAGAGAGTTCAGTTCGAACTCAGTTAACCAAGTCAATCACAACTGCAGTTCCAAATTTGTAATTGTCTAATTATAATTTTCTAATTATAGCATGAGTCGAATTGATAAAAGGAGGACAAAGGCATTGATTTAATCATTCTTGTATCCAAAAATTTGTGTGTGTGAAAGCATGTTGTTGAGAGAGTGTATCAAGGAGGAGCCTATACACAGAATTGAGAGGGAGACTTCCTTGCAAACCAACGCTAGGATTTAGGAGGAATTCATAAATAATAGAAGCCACTAGTGCACTAGGAAATAGGAGATTTCCTGTGCTAGGAAATAGGGGTTGGATTGACAAGGAAGTAGGAGCTAGGCCGAGAGGATTGCAGGGAGTTTCAAGCTTAGTCCAAGAAGTGAAGTGTGTTCTCAAGTGAAACATTATTGCCTTGTAAGAGATTCATATGCTCAAACTCTTTCAATAAAATTCTACAGCAAGAAGAGGGCTTTCCCAATTGGGTTTCCCTAGAAAAACTATTGTGTTTATTGTGTGATTGTGTTTCTTTATCTCTATTTCTATTTCGCTGCTAATTTAGAGTAGAGAAATTTTGTGTCTTGGTGAATCGAAGTTAGTTTTAGATTGTTCATTCATGCAGTTGCAAAATTTCATGGAAAATCTACATTGCTTCCTTCAGTACCAGCTCTATTCTCTGCATTCAATCCTCGACTACCCAACTCATTTATGGCTTGGACAATAACTTGAGCCATCTGTTGTTGTCCTTGCATTAGCACATTGGTCATTTGATGTTGTCGTTGTAGTATTGCATTTAGTAGGACACCAGGGTCCTGTTCCTCTTGTCTTGTTCTATACCCCATGGTTGACTAATGAGTGTTCCTCTTTCTTCTTAGTGTGATGTTACTTGTATCTTCTAGACACATATAATTCACAGGCTAGCAATATGCCTTCACTCTGAAACCACTGTAAAATCCTAGGGTAATTTCTTGACCTAGGGTTTCAAGTATTTAGGGCTTCCAATTAAAAAAAATGGCTCATTTAATAACAAAATCATCAACTTATTCAATAACATAGTATGATATGATCCACACTAAGTATCATTACTCATTTGAAAACAACCATGTCATTGGTCATTCAGTAATAATGTGACTATTCATGTAGTGAAATTAAACAAATCAACAAAGAGTGCCAAGTAGCACCAAAAGTAACCAGTGCCTATACACCAATGACATGATTCTACCTGGGCACAGATAGTATTCTTTGTAATTTGAGTAGGAAACTAAATGAAATATCCTAAAGATCTGAATTTTTCTAAGGGAGGCCAGTGTTGAATTCCAAGACCTATGGACACCTTCTAATCACCTTTGCAACCTGCCTTAGGGTTTGCACCAGCGTTTAACCAAACACGCTTCAGGAAATGTAGACTTCTGCTGGAAATCTTCTACTCTATTCCAGGATCTACGAACCGCTATAAGATAATGACTCAACCCAATTTCAGGAGTCTTCTCGCACCAGAATACTTCAAATTATTCAAAGGAATTCGGTGACCCTCCTCAGACTTCGATCTGTGGCTACAGAGTACTTCGACTACCTCAAGAGACCTCACTAATTTGCCTCAAAGAGCTCGAGATGTCTGCCTTAGATGATCTCAAACCTCGACTTGTGTACAGGAGACCTTGGTTTAAGGAAGAACCATTAATCTGCCTCAGACGATTTATCAAGCTTCAAGGAGGCACTTTAGGGGTCTATCCCAATGATTATTGCCTGCCACAGAAGTTTCAACCAGCTGGCCTCAAGAATTTTTGCTCAGAGAAGATTCGGTTTGCTTCAATGGGACCTTGTTTAGCCTCAGATAAGAATCTGTCCAACTCAAAGTAGCTCGATATGCTTGTCACAGTTCTTCCACCAATGTATCTTGTTGCTTCTTGTATAGATAAGATTTGATCCACAATTGATGATGATTCATTTGATCTCAACTCTCCTCTATTTATAGATTTTCCGTGGGCACCAAAATGTGAACAGTTGTGGGTGCAACCCCTAATTTTGGGTTTTTTAGCACCAACCAACCCAACTTTTTCCCTTGCCCCAACATAGGAAAAATTGGGTTTTTACCCTTTTATCAAGACTATAGCCTAAGGGGTCAGAACGAAAAGCTTCAAGGAGCAAGATATCTTCGAATAAGGGTCAAAGTCTTGCAGAAGGATTTGCTTCAGTGACAAAAGAAGAAGCTTATGATGAATATGTTCTAGTATGGGAAACAAAGAGACTTACAAGAAGTACCTCCCTCACTAAGAGGGAGTGTTGAAATTTCGTAACATCGGGAGGTACTCTCATGTGCCCTTGGTGTTGGGTATGTGAGAGGAAAACACTCATAGAAGTGATTGTATGAGTGTATGAGCTAAGTGATGGAGCTTTGTACCCATAGACCCATGGTATAGACCCATAGTATTATGATAATCCATGGTATAGACCCATGGTATTGCACCCCTTAAAAAGGTATAAATTAGAAGCCAATGGAGAGGCTTGAGAAAAATTTTGGAGAGGAGAATAACGGATGTTTCTTCTTGATTGGGGTTCTGATTCACTGATGATATTGTAGACCTACAAAGGAGCAGCAAGGTACTGCTGAAGGATGTGAGTAAATTAGTTCATGGGGCAAATCTGCTAGGACAAATCTTGAAGGAGGTCGTTAGGTTGTTCTCAAGGCAAGGAAGGAAACATTGCAAGGAGGAAATGAGCAGCTAAGGGAATTAAAGGCAGTTTGTGCCCTAGGGAGCGCCAGCCCTGTGAGAATCTACCATCCGCAGCTGAAGCAAGGTTCAAGGGTTAGCTTTGAGGCTTGTGCAAGGAAACCAGGGCTAGGCCGAGGGTTAGTAGGCGGCTGGCTGGGTGACATACAGAATGCTGCAAACAAGGAAGGTTGCAGAGCCTGTGTGCAAGGGTTTAGGGTCAAAGGAAAGGGTCAGTTCTACAGATCAGCAAGGACAGGGTTGTGAGCCCTGTTGTGGCAGATCACAAAGAAAAGGGGGCCTGTAGGTGCATCCGCACGCAAGCAGCAAGGTGTCGGACCTTGTGGAAGGGCCGGCCTGCTAATTTAACATTGGCCAAGGCTTGTGTAGGGATTTTTGGTTAGCCCAAAGGCCTGGTAAAGGAATACAGTCCTGGCCGAGAGTTGGAAGTGTCCTAAGGATACAACAGCAGAGAGTCAAACAGCTGGTATATTTTGTATTGAAGGATTGCCACAGTTGTGGTGTGTTGGGAAGTTGAGCGCCTGAAGGATTTAACCTCGGCCTAAGGATTTTGGACAAGGTTTTGTCTCTTGTATTGAGCATTTTTAAGAGTTGTAAAGGGCCACTTTCCCTGGTAAGGAAGCCCTAGGATTATTATTGAAGGAAAAATAAGAAATTGATTTTTGCAATTAAAATTGTGTTCTTTGTCTGATCTAATTGCCGGTGTATTTTGCATTGTGCAAGTTGTTTTTTAAAGTTAGGCATTTCAATGTGTTTATGTTTTTAGTTGTGTAAAATTGTCAAAAGACCAGACCTGGGGTGCATGAAATTCTAACACATAATAGCAAAAACATGGCAAAATCAGCTTTTGAAGGCAACAACTTGCATACAAAGGAGCATGATCTGGACCAGAAGGCTATTTTGGGGTTATTTTTGTAGTCTTCATCCCATTCTTTCCTTTTATTTGACCTATGATTCATTTTATGGTAAAAATATTTCATGTTATGGTCCAACATAATACATGAGTGTGGATTTTATCCTAAGCCAATAGGAAAATATATCCCAAGTTGATGCTTGTGCTTGGACCATGTTGAGGAGATAATTTGGTCATAATAGGGACAATTCTAGTCTCATGGCACCTAGCTTGTAGAAATAATGCATCTATTTACACCTTTGATTTTTCCCAAGGACAATTAAGCATCGTATTCCTAATTTTATTATTTCATTCCAGAGGCAAATTCAATCCTATTCCTGAACCTTCAAAAATATGTTGTATATAGGATGACAGTTTCAACTTTCAAATTTGAACATGTTTTTAAGCATTAATGACCTATATCTACAACAATTTTGGTATCCACTGCAATGTCATGCATTTTAATAATTCCAATATGAATACTTGATTTGAGATACTCAGATACGTAATAACTGTTGAACATTCCTGAAGCACATGGTATGCAACTTTTTAGTAGGTCAAACCCTAGTAATATAGAATTTCATTCAGTGGCCAAAACACTTAAATAAACATGGATATATATTCTGTCTTACCTAGTTGCCATGCAACGCAGCCTTCTACGTACTAGCCTGGGATTTAGACTGCAAAAGCAAGAAATACAAAAGAAATTGATATTTGATATCAGAAATGAGATAGGAAAAAGGATTGCATAATAAAAATACCACATCTTATTCTTCATATTCCTAGCAACTTACAATTCTGTGGACAACATTATAATTAAAAAAAAAACAAAATGCCAGGAAACAATTGGTTATTGATGTATAAATGTTCACCTAGCTATACAAAAGGAAAATAATCTATGTTGCACTGGTATCCAGGATGGAGGAACAGCAGGGACAGGGGGACGTGTCCCCAGGATGGCTAGAGTGCACCCCAAAAAATTTCAGGGGATGGTGGGTTGCGGACGGCAATTATATAGATTTAGATATATATTTAATTGTTTCCTGGCATTTTGTTTTTTTTTAATTTTTATTAATTTTTTAATACAAAAATAATAGATGGGAAAATCGATCATATTGTCCAATCATCAATGTCCATGATTATAAAAATTGAAGATATATGCTCGGATTATCCCTGAAATCTGCCCAAAAAATCCATGCAATCTGTTCAGAATGTCCCCGAAATCTGCCCAGAACATCTTGGGGGCAGCCAGCAAGTCCCCAAGTCCCTGATGAAGTCCCCAGCAGATTGGGGACATTTTCTAAGGGTCCACAAGTCCCCAGAACATGGGAACACAAGGTACGTGAGTTTTTTTGGGAGGGACCGGTCTCCATGCTGTTGAAGAAAAGGGTAACTAGGTTCAGTATTTGTTGAAGTAATTTTGATCTTTGTACTTGTCAAGAAAAAGAATTATTATTTTTATAAATTATATGATTGAGTGTCTTGCACATTCCATAGGTCTAGGAAAGTCAAAGAGTCGAAAGAAAATTGAAAAGCTCTTCTTGAGCCTATGTGTAATGTATATGGGTCAAACTGAATGTCTAGAACTGCCCTCCAAGACAATCACAATCCTCTGGATGAAGTCGGCCAGCAAATGAACTAAATAAAAGTCATGTTGGCTTGCAAATAGAGACACATCTGTTCACACTGACAGGTCGGCTAAATATGGGGACGAAACCACTATATATACCCAGCTAGGGTATCCGCAAAACAGAGACACAAAACTCGGACTTGTCTAAGATTTTCGGGTCTGTCACAAGGTAAAAAATTTGGATGGGTACAGGAGGTGCAGGATCTCAGATGGCACAACTTTGGATGGGTGCAGGAAGGTTCTCGGATGCCTCTGCAATTTTGTAGGCAATTACAGTGAGGAAAATTGCAGTCTAATACTCCTCGGTGATGGCAATCTCAGCATACCTGCAATCATAATCTCGGTACAAGGATAGCAGTCATTATCTCAGTAAAGCAGTAGTAATGAAGGTCTCAATAATGGTCACAGTCTTGGCCTACTAACACAGTGAAGCAGCCTCACTATCTCGGCATGTGTGAAGAGAAAGATTCTGAAGTGACACTCTGTCTCAGTCCAGAAGCAGTCATAACAGATGTAATAATGATCTCAGTATAACTACAGTCAAGACCTTAATAGAGAATATCACTGTCTCGGTGAATCTAAGTGCAGCTCTACTATATATCTTAGATCTCTTTGTTGTGGAGAAGATCTCGGTGAGGACACAGCAGTAATGAAGATCTCTGTGGTAGTGCAGCAAGGTGCAACAGTAATGGTGGTAGAGATGATCTCAGTGTGCAGCAATGATCTCAGTCAAGATGGATCAATGATGAAGCAGCAGTGACAATGATGTCAGCAGTGATAAAGAAGAGGATTGTTGTCTCGGTCTTGGAGTGGCATGATAGGTCAAGAGTCATGGTCTTGGTATTCGTCAATTGGAATCTCTATAAGAAGAACTTTGTGTGGGTATTCCTCTCCAAGGAAGAGAGGTTTTGGCCCTCGCAGAAAGCCAACATCTTGTGTTCTTGTCTCTTGTATTTTGGTAACTGTTTGATGAAGTAAGAAATACACACACTAATGATATCAAGAGAAGATTGTAAGCAGAAGTTAAAATACCTCACAAATAGTTATCATGCTAAGAAGAATCACATTAACTAAGGTGCTAAAGTCAAATGAAGGGCAGCAAAAGAGACATACAAGGATATGTCTTCAAGGACATCAAAGCAGGTTGAAAGGATTAAAGGAGAAAGTATACAACAAGCAGGTCTACAACAGTCATGGAGTATCAACTTCAGTAATTACAGTCATGCACTCAACTCATGCTCAGTTTGATGGAGTATATCAGTGATCCTCACTTCTTGATCACTGAACTTTCTCCATGCCATAAAAGATAGTCTCGGGTATATATATATATATATATATATATATTGCAGAAGTAATCCAAGGAATACCTCTCACAATCCATGATTACATCACTGTCTCAGTATAGTTATTACATCAAGGCAGTTTCGGTGATGAGACAGTCTATCTATACAGTGCCACCCACAGTTTAGTTATGTTATTCATTGACAAGTTTGGGCTCTCAATACATTGCCTCTCTACACAATGCACATAGACATCACTGTGCAGTATCAATATACTTGTCATAGTCTCGAATTTTGTCTATGATTATGATCTCAATAGCATGGTGCTCGGATCAGAACATAGTATCACTAACATGTCAACAATATGTTGAAGTCAAAAGTACCTTAAAAATGAATTGGGAAGGTCGTGAAGCAGTCTCAGTGATGTCAAGACCACTAATGTCATGGTGCTAGAAGGTCTCCAAGGAAGTCGTGATGAAAGGATACTAATGATGGGCAGCTCAAGCAAAAGAAGCATCAAGGTGAAGATCTCCTCTTCACACACCAAGTAAGTATCTTTCAATTTTATAATCAGATTTGGTTAAATGATTTCATGATTGCAAGGGGATTTATAAATCGGTTAGATAATCAAAAGTCCTTGCATAGAATAAGGAGGATTGTCATAATCCTCATAGAAAAGAGAAATCATTGATATCTATGAAAAGGTCTATGAAGGTCAAGCATTGTTTGAATCCATCAAGAGATTCATAGGATTCATATGATATCACTCAAAAGTCCTCTCATACCTAAATAGCAAAAGAGGAGACATAAAGAGAGATATATGAAATGCTAGATATACTCTCGGAAATTAAAGTAAAGAAGGTCACTTAGACCTACACAATAGTAAAGGTATCAAAGAATGAAGGAATAACTTCATGAAGATCTAGGAAAGATGATAAGAAGGTAGTCATCATTGATGAGCAAGGTAACAAATATCAATGAACAAAGAAGGTTACCTCACCCGGCAATTTGTGGTCTCTATGCTAGATAGAGAAAGACAAGTTGCAGTCTATAGTATTAAAGGATAAAAGAATTCAACCATGTGCAGAAAGGAAAGAGGCAGTATCAAATCTCTCCTATGAGTAAGATAGTATCCCTCACAAAAGGATCCTATCATAAGCTCCTATATCTTGTGTTATAAGATATGATAATGATAATAAGATGCATCATGGCATCATGAAAGCATTAGAAGCAAGAGTTCTTGACATCACCATGGTAATCATGAAAGACAAAATCCATGGCAGTCAAACATGAAGGATATAGCTCTTGGGAATCTCATTGAACATTAAAGGAAAGAAAGATGTCATCCAGGACAAGGCTCATCATACATCAAGAAACATCTGCCAGATGGGGATATGCAAGATCCTCAAGGTTCTCTGATGGAATCCTCATCGGAGGGTTCACTAATCTAGAGAGGAAGCAAGTGTTTCATCAAGAACTCCAACTTATGGAATTCATGGGATAATGATGTGATGACATGAAGCAGATCTCTTCAATCAAGGAAGCTGTTGGAAGAAGCCTAGATGACCTGAAGGTAAAATAAGGTATGTATGCTTGTATTTAATATTATAATGTCATGTCATATGGTTGCAGGTAACAATGGATCATTACTTCTATCTTGAGAAGCATGATCAAGAGAAAAATAATTTCTCCTCTGAAAGAATGCAGGAAGGCATAAGTCACACTAGATGAAATCAACATAATATGTCCTCATATGAAGTATGAGGTAGTTGACTAAGAAACTCTGATTAAAAGCTCCAGGAAATGGAATGTGTAAGGAAGGAAGAGATCATGAGATATGCAACCATGATGAAGGCAATCAACATCCAAAAGACCAAGAAGATTTGACTAGGAAATCTCCTAGAAAGATATAAAGACTCTGATGAAAGTCTAAAAAAGATGAAGACCCTTGACAATTGATCCAGGTGGATGTTGGTGGCCACCCACCTATCCCATTTGGACCCCCACAACTGTCTCTTTCAGTTTTCTGTTTCCTTAATTATAGCACAGTTTACTATTTTTAGCAGTTTTTCGGGTCCTAAACTTCCGGAGCCGTTTTGAGGCCCTAAACGACGTTTTTTGGGAAATCCACCGCAGCGATTTTTCTTTCTAAAAATCGTCTTTTCCGTCGAAGTCCTCAGAGAGATCTTTCCAACGGGCTATCATGCGCGTCAAACGGAGATAGTACGACCAATTCGCGACCCTGGGAAGTTGATGTACCAACTTACCCAAAAACGGGGCCCACAATTTGGCGTTTCATCTTCTAGGGTTAGGTTTTGGAATGTGAAGGGTTTTCCATTGTTTCTCAACAATAAATAGGCCCTCGAGCCTCATTGTAACACAGTTTTTGGAGACCAGTTCAGAGGCATGTAGCCGACACATCTCTTCTCAGAGATAAGCTACCATCGCCCTAGCTGGGTTATTTCCATTTCTATTTGTAAGCATATTTCAGTATTTTACAGTAATGAAATGAAGTATTATTTCCGCTGCATATTTGTCTTTATGGTTATCTCTGTATTTTATTGCGTTCCTGTTTAAATCCGGATCAACAATGGATATCTTTGGGAGATATGTCAATAAGCGTGCAAGATGTTGATACCTACAAGAAGATGTCATGATGAAGAGCCATCTCGTAAGGTATGATTTAATTTAATATGAAGTTTTGATTTCTTGAATAATATATGGATGAGTTCATGTAGGGCTACTAGAACAAGACTTGTAAGTACAAGTACAACCAGCATTCATGCCATGCATGGAAACTCCTGAAAGAAGCATGGAGAGAAAAGTAGTCATATGAAGAAAGTTCCAGATGTATGCCAAGAAGGCAACTTTCCATGAAGAAAGGAATGACATGATGGAATAAGAAGGAACGTGATCGATGGTTGTTGCCATACAAGGAAGAAACTCAACTAAATTTCATGACATCAAGGAGAGAAGTTAATCAAGCAGCTGAAGAACCCACGAAGAAGAAGTTGTTGATGTATAAAAAAGAGTCCCTAAGCTAAGAAGGAGCTCTGACAGGTCCCTGATCAAGAGGGAGTTTGAATTAGATCACCCCTGATTACAAAGGAGTGACAATTGTGTTTTTTGAATTTTCCATTTCATGTGTCATGCACTAGACCAAGACTAACATCCGTAAGTCTACATGAAGGCCATGAATGGAAATGTAGACACATGATAGACACAACATTCTTGTCTTCACTTGGGAAGAAAGAATGGGAAGATTGGGTAATCATCTAGCATCCGATACTCTTTGAGGATGTGTAGGGCATCCAAGATAAGAGTAGGCAAGAGGACCGATATTCTTTGAGGGTTGGGAACCCAAGATAAGAATATTCCTAAAAGGTCATACTCAGTGAACACCCAGGTGGGTATGTACCTTGAAAGAAAATGATGAAGGTGTCTATAAATCATTGGTCTTGCCAGCATTGTAGCTCGTGGTCCCATGGAGAGATGGAGTTCTTACTCAAGGCCTTGCACTATGACAATGTTGATTGATATGATGCTATACAAATGGGATTACCAATCCGATTCTTCTTATGAGAAATTCTTTAGATTGAGAATAACCAAGTACCATTGTAAATACCTCCCTAGTTAAGAGGGAGTGTTGAAGAAAAGGGTAACTAGGTTCGGTATTTGTCAATGTAATTTTGATCTTTGTACTTGTCAAGAAAAAGAATTATTATTTTTATAAATTATAGGAATGAGTTTCTTGCTCATTCCATAGGTCTAGTAAATTCAAAGAGTCAAAATGTAATGTTCTTAAGTAGGAATACAAGTGATATATGAGCATACAATCAGTTCAGCAAATAGAAAAATGAAATAGACATTAAACACCCACGAAAATGCTGGAAATATGGAGTTGCTAAGCCATTTTATTACTTCTGCAAGAGCAAAATACAACAGTAAATAGAATGGTGCACGTGGGCTTGTCTCAAGGGACAATCATGACCAAACCCAGGTGAGCAATAGTTGAATTGAAGGCTGCTACAACTGCGGCACCAATCTGCATTGTGTTGCCCAGAAAACCGCTCTTTCTACTGAATTCGAATGGCTAGAAACACTACTTCTCGTGCTCAGAAAATTATGAGATTCGAGCTCTTGACTCCTTGGCCTAAACCCAAAAAAACCCACGAAGGAATTTAGCTGGTTCAGACTTCTGAAATTCGACCCCCAAGGATCCCAACTTCAACTGCAACTGCAAAACTCGGCGTACTGGATTCTGAATATAAAACCCCCTGGAAAGTGTTCAAAAATGTTGGGCTGATCCCTCCTACAATTCTCCTGACTTCCCAGAGGAGTTTCCGAGTTGTAGCACTTGCCCCCAAGTCCCACGAAATTGCTGGATTGGCCCTCTGCGTTGTCTCCTAGGCTTGGGATTCTAACTATTGGGTTGTTGGCTTCTTTGGCTCCAAAACTCTCAAGAAATGCTAGCCTAATGTTGTCCTTCAGATTCCTTGGCTCTCCCGACAAATGGTTGATCTACCGTGGCTCAATCTCCTTCTGTGTATTCTCTTGGTGGCCTAGAAATATGCATTTCCTGTGTCTGGTTGAATGATGGTGATGTAGCAAACTCCTGAATCTCCTGAAAACGCTGATGAAACTGCCTTCCTAGGGCGGGCACTAAAGGTCCCCCGAAGGTAAGGTTGAATCTCCCGCTTGAGAGATTTGTGGCTGAACAGCCAGTTGACTCGGGTAAGCAGTTGAGCGAACAGGCAAGTAAATTTGATTTGCAAGGTGAATGAATGATACAAATGAGAGCCTCATCCTCCTTTTGTCTTCGTGGGCCTTCCTTGCCTCATGTGGGCCCCTCTATTTAGCCTTTTGAATTCCCTTTTGCAAGGTGAATGAATGATACAAATGAGAGCCTCCTCCTCCTTTTGTCTTCGTGGGCCTTCCTTGCCTCATGTGGGCCCCTCTATTTAGCCTTTTGAATTCCCTCCAAACCATTCAAATGGCCTAGTTCGAATTCCCATATGGATGGCCCCCACCTTCCACTAGCAACCAAATTAGACCGAAATTTCTTCTAAGTCCCTAAGTCGAAACTGCTGGGTCCTTTTCCTTAGTCAAAAATGTGCAAAAATGTGTAGAGATACCCTGTTACAAATGTGTGTGAGAAGGGACATGACACAAAGAAAATTGAAGAGCTCTTCTTGAGCCTATGTGTAATGTATATGGGTCAAACCGAATGTCTAGAACAGCCCTCCAAGACAAGCACAATCCTCTGGATGAAGTCTGCCAGCAAATGAACTAAATAAAAGTCATGTCGGCTTGCAAATAGAGACACATCTGTTCACACTGACAGGTCAGCTAAATATGGAGACGAAACCACTATATATACCCAGCTAGGGTATCCGCAAAACCTCTCTCGGACTTGTCTGAGATTTTCGGGTCTGTCACAGGGTAAAAAATTCAGATGGGTACAGGAGGTGCAGGATCTCGGATGGCACAACTTTGGATGGGTGCAGGAAGGTTCTCGGATGCCTCTGCAATTTCGTAGGCAATTACAGTCAGAAAAATTTCTGTCTAATAGTCCTCGATGATGGCAATCTCAACATACCTGCAATCATAATCTCAGTACAAGGATAGCAGTCATTATCTCAGTAAAGCAGTAGTAATGAAGGTCTCAATAATGGTCACAGTCTTGGCCTACTATCACAGTGAAGCAGCCTCACTATCTTGGCATGTGTGAAGAGAAAGATTCTGAAGTGACACTCTGTTTCAGTCAAGAAGCAGTCATAACAGATGTAATAATGATCTCAGTATAACTACAGTCAAGACCTTAATAGAGAATATCACTGTCTCCATGAATCTAAGTGCAGCTCTACTATATATTGAAGATCTTGGTGAGGACACAGAAGTAATGAAGATCTCTGTGGTAGTGCAGCAAGGTGCAACAGTAATGGTGGTAGAGATGATCTCAGTGTGCAGCAATGATCTCAGTCAAGATGGATCAATGATGAAGCAGCAGTGATGATGATCTCAGCAGTGACAAAGAAGAGGATTGTTGTCTTGGTCTTGGAGTGGCATGATAGGTCAAGAGTCATGGTCTTGGTATTCGTCAATTGGAATCTCTATAAGAAGAATTTTGTGCGGGTTTTCCTCTCCAAGAGGGAGAGGTTTTGGCCCTGGCAGAAAGCCAACATCTTGTGTTCTTGTCTCTTGTATTTTGGTAACTGTTTGATGAAGTAAGAAATACACACACTAATGATATCAAGAGAAGATTGTAAGAAAAAGTTAAAATACCTCACAAATAGTTATCATGCTAAGAAGAATCACATTAACTACATTTGCCCTGGATTCTTCAACACATGCAACATAGAAGAAAAGTATAAGAAATTGACACTTCAAATTAGAGATGAGATATGCAAAAGGCTTGCAAAAGAACAAATAGCACTTGCCCATTCTTGTTATTTCTAGCAACTTATAATTCGGTAGACAACATTTTATAGACAAAAGTCAAAATATTACAGGAAACAATTGGTTATTGATGTATAAGATACAGAGTTCGCCAAGCCAACTGTCAAGGATAGAGTTGGTGGCAAGTTTCTTCATTAAATTTATATCATTCCTTTTATTTTTTGCTCAAAAAGAAAGAAGTATTTGTACATAAAAAAATTGCCCAATGCCATTTCCACAAAAGGAAAAAGAACAACATATCTGAGTACTTGTAGTCAACACCCCATGTTCTTTGCTGCTGGATCATCATCACAAAGCTTACACAAGTCCTTGGCCAACAGCCTCTTGGATAGATCTTGGTCCATGCATGTAGCATCATTTCTGTATCAGTCCACAAGGCCACGTAGCCGTGGATCATGGTCCATGCACGTAGCATCTTTTTCGTATCGGTTCCATTTCCCGAAAGGATCCTCCTATAACCTTGGGTCTTTTAGAGAAATAAGACAAAATGTGTTATGAATGTAGACCAAGTCTTCAGCCTTCCTTGATACCAACCAGTTTCTCTTCACCAAATGGATGAAAGAATAAGTGCTTGAAGTCCTCTAACAAGACAAGGAACTGGCTACCTGGGAGAGTCTTCAGCCTTCTTTAATACCAACCAGTTTCTCTTCACCAAATGGATGAAAGAATAAGTGCTCGAATACCTCTAACAAGACAAGGAACTAGCTACTTGTGAGAGTAACCAACTGAAAAATGTCTACAACTCTAGAACATGACCGCCATGACACAAGCATTAATCAACTGGATCCCTAATCAACTGAATCCTTGGTCTTATGCCTACCTTTCAAAGTTTCAAGTAGTGTAAACTCACCCTCATTCACATGAAAATTGGACAGAACAAACACACATATCAGATGATTCCTCTATAGAAAAATAATTCATCCTAACAACCGTTAAGAATCCTTTCAGCCTCTCGATCTTAGGAAGGAGGCCTCCTATGTGTTCTCTTGGTACCATACCATTTTGGATTAACTGCATAAGTTGCCATAAGAATTTGGGTGATCAAGTTATTTAATGCCAATGTAAAAATGTTTTCAACAATGGGTATAAGGTGGGATCTCTCTTATCTATGATGGATCAAATCCTCTCGCACACAGTCAATGTTCTCATAAATTGCACCTAAACATGGGTTGCTTGTATCAACATAATAAAGCATTACTAAATTTTCATACCATGGTATACAGATTCTGAATTCAGAAACTAAACCCTAAAGCCTTGTACATTAAAGCATTAAACACAGTTCAAAACAATATTTGTGAACTACTTCAATCTGCTAGCACATATTGCTGAAAACTAGGAACAGTCAAAATACTAGACAGAACCACTCAGAACTGCATCTATATTCTATTACTGAAAAGAAGAAATACATAGTACAGAAGCTAAAACCAAAATATTTCCAACCAACCCAATGGTGTAGCACTTCTCCTTTATAGACTGAGTTAGAAAGAAATACAATGAATTTAGATTCTAGACACATGAGGTTTCATTGTGCCAAACCCTAAACCTAACCACATCTGCTAGTGCACCCTCCTTGCATGGATAAGTGTACAAGGATCAGTGCACCCCAGCTACAGAATAGCTACACCTTGGGATATGTTCCATCCTTCATGCAATACAGCACCTCATGTGCCATGCTTCTGAGTTTCAATATGCATGTAAACTGAATTGATAGGGGAAAGTGCAAATAGAAAAATAAAATTCCAAAACCAGAAATTCAAATCTGGGAACAACAATTCCAAATCTGGAGCAGGAAGAGTTAAGCCTGAAGTGAACTGAATTTGGCACATGCATGTGCCTTCTCTATCAACTTCTCTACATAACTATAATGCCCACTTTCAAAGCAACTATTGTTATACCTCAATACTATGCTAAGTTGTTAACAGTGCACAAATCCCAAGGTTGATATTCTGTTGTAGGTACTATAGGGATCTGTTGGCATTGAATCTTGATCACTGTGCTCAGCTGCAAGGCACAAAACTATCCAAGCAACTGGGTAAGTGAACTCCACAAAGCCTAGTCTCTCCCTCAGCTTCTCAAACTTCCCATTTGCCAGGGTCTTTGTCAATGTGTACATTGCAAATTCTGCTCCCTTCTAAACTGTCTCTTAAATAGTATTGAATATCAATTTGCTTGGAGTGGTCACGAAATACTCAAATCTCAGTGAGTTTGATATAACTTTGATTATGACATTGAATCACAGAAGGCTCCAACATCTAATGGGTCAACTCTGCAATAAACTTGAGAAGCCAGATAGTCTCACAATTAGTAGACTTGGCTGCCATGTATTCTGTGTCTACTGAACTGAGTGCCACTGTTACTTCCTAAAGAACAAGGATATCATCATTGAACCCAAACTGAAACATAACCATGAAGTACTCTTCCTGCCGCCTGCATTTCTAGCCCAATTAGAATCAACAAAACCATGCAGCATCAACTCACCATGTCCTAGATAGCTCAAGTCATGATGCACTGTGCCCTTCAAGTGTCAAAACACATGCTTTGCAGCAATCCAGTGAATCTGCATCAGCTCAACCATATATTGGCTCAATGTGTTTGCTGCAAAACAAATATCAGGTACAATATTTACCAGATACATGAGGGAACCTATCAATTGCCTATACAATCTGAATCTAAATCTGTTCATAACTCCATATTACTTATCATGGGAAGCGCTAAGCGTTTGCATTCCATCATCAGAAATATCCTCAGAATCGCCATCGCATATTTATACTGCCACAGGAACACAACACCTAGACTCTGCCAAACCTCTAGACCCAGAAAATTGCATAAGCTCAATGTCCTTCAGTTGAACTCATATGCCAACTCTATCTTGCACCAGCTATGAACTTTTCTGGACTTCCTGTAAGTATAAAATCACCTACATATGGGACTAAAACAAGCCAATCTTATCAAATAAAAAATGAAGATTGGGATCCACCGCAGTTTAAGTGAAGCCCAAACCAAACCAGTACTCATGAATCATTGATTACTAGACATGTGATGCTTACTTCAGCCCATAAGGGGCCACTCCCCAAAAACCTTTTGGTGTGCCCCTTGATCCCATAACATTTCGCCTGACCTTGACCCCCAAACCATGTTCTCCCACACCACTTCCTTTAATGATATCCCTGTACAACCCCCCATCCGTCCCTGGCTTCCCATATCACTGATTTATTTAATCATGTGGTGTGCTCAAGCTTCCCCTCATCATGGGCCAGACACATTATTCATCCAATCCACAAATCAAGGAACATTTATGATCTAAACAACTATCAGATGATCATGGTGGGTTATACATTCTCCAAGCTCAGTGCCAAAGCCTTACACCAATGGCTTTCTGAGGAGCTGGAGAGCCGTCATCTCAAGGCTAGAGGACAAGCAAGTTTCCGCCCCAACTACTAGACGATTGATCACATCTTCACACTTTGAGCCATTGGCCCATCATTGCACTCCGAAGGATTACAGTTGTTTTGTTGAATCATAAACTATCATGGATATTCCACTGGACAGTTAGTCACAACAAATTTGATAAACTATACTTAAAAATCAGAAATCTTTACTATGAGGGTTTATTTCTCTTTAGAATTTTGGATCTGTAAATTATTGTTTATTGTGTATGCATGCAAATTATGGTACATAAGGTCATTACATAACTGTAATGTTTGCAAGTAGATTTTGTATTTGTAAGGTAAATAAGTAAATTGTATTGATATAATATGAATGGTTGTTTACAATTCTTCGTGGCGGTGTGCCTTTATAGGCATTGACTGGCAACGAAGACAAAAGGTCGCAACTATAGACCCATGTCTCTTCACAACTAAAAGAGACATTAATTATATTATTTAATATTTTATTGTAATATTTATTTACTTTAATTTGAAGATATATGAATATTTTTATTCATAACAATGCCACTCCCTTTAGAGATGCTTTGTCCTCAAAGCACCCCCAGGAGGGTCCTCTCTAGTTGAACATTGTTGCGATGGAATGGCATCCTTTCGTTGATTGGTGCTTTCTTCACAAGTACTTGGAAGTGTTAACACCTTTTAATTTATAATGTCGTCCTTGCCAATTAAACTCCATGATTTGTTCTTCAAGGTTTGTAGTATAGCTCCCTAGTTGTATTAACCATTCTGCACCTAGAACTATATCCATTCCTTTGAGTGGTAGGGCAAATAGATTTGTTTGCAGTTCTAGTTCTTGTATTTGGATTGAAACATTATGGCATTCTCTTATTTCTTTGAACTTTTGCCCAGTAGCGACAGATATGGTGAGGTCCTTGATTAGGCATACACAAAGATCAAGTTGTTTAGCAAGATCAATGTTTATACCATTGTGAGTACTACCAGAATCTATAAGTATATCGACATTTCCGCCTTTGATGAGTCCTTTGAGCTTTAGGGTTTTAGGACATAGTCTCTTCCTCATGTTTGTTGGTGGTGTAGTATGCTTAATGTTTCTTCTTAGAGATTGGTTTCTCTTAGTTCGAAAATGTGGTGGAACGTATTTTGCAGTTGCTTGTTGTTCTTGATTTCCGGGAGAGTTACTCTTTTCATCACGAGTTTCCCAGTCACATGAGATTGCTGCTAATGATGGTTCCTCAGAATCTGAATCTTCATTGTGTGTGACAACAAATTCTTCATCTCATTCTTGAACTTCAACTTGCTTCCCATCTACTATTTTATAGTAGCGCAGGGATTTGTCTTCACATTTATGTCCTGGCGTCCAATTTTCTCCACATTTGCAACAATCATTTTTCTTTTCTATCCTTTTTCCTGGATTGTTACTTAAAGTGTCTGATTCCTTCTCAACTGTTGATTTGGGGTAGCATCGGATGTGCTCTAGCCACGAAATTTGGTGGAGAGTTGGGACACATGAGATCTCCAATACCCAGAAAGGGTTTGGGCAGATTCTAAACAGATCGGGAGATATTAAAATAATTAATATTTTTAATGGAGTCCCTAAGTCTAAACTTAGGGAAAACAAAATATTAATGTGTATTAATATGAATCTGTGTTAGAGTGGTCCAAAAGACATGGATCAAGCCAGATCTAATCTTAGCCGTCAATTAGGGACTTAATCTCAACCGTTGAGATGTCAACAGGAAAAGTATAAGAGGAGGCTTAAGAGTCACTTGGAGAACACACCAGAGTGATCAGTCATTCTATTCTCTAGAGCGGGGTTTGCTAAGAGAGATAGAATCAGTGATCGGGAGAGTAGCTAAGGGGCATTGAGTACAGAGAGATAGAGAGGCAGAGATAGTGTCAGGATAGCATCAGAGCAGCCAGAGAGAGAGACGCAGGAGTAGCCAGTGCTTACGCAGGGCCACGCAAAGGCAGCTAAGTGTTGCGCAGAGCACCAGAGGGGCCAGCGTAGCTGACGCAGAAGCTCAGAGAGATGACGCAGGGCCTCCTGGGGCTGACGCAGGCCAAGATAGGTTGACACAGGGCCAGCACTAGGCTAGGAGAGGCTGACGCAGTCCAGATTGGGCAAACGCTGGGGTTTCTAAGGCAAATTGGTGCTGAGTAGCTGCCAAAAGGATTATCCGAGGTTTCAACCAGTAGATTTGTCAGAAACAGAGAGGTATTACTGCTAAGGAAATTCTCTGTTGGGTAGGCCAGTTTCGACACCCAGATTGTACCCTGATATTGCTTAATAAGAAAATCCTCAAATAGCTGCACCGGTTTTCCTGCATTGGGTTTTTCCAGGGACATTAGTCCAAAAATAATGGTGTCATATGGTGTGTTTGTTCTTGTTTCTTTTAGTTGTTGATCTGTAATATGTTGAGCATGCACTGGTGTTTATTTTCAATATTTACTTTGTAAATAACTTGTTAAGGAAAAATAACAAGTAGGTAGGAATAAATCACATAAAGTGCATGAAGGGTTTCTAAACTAAGTAAACTTAGAAACTTCAACATGGTATCAGAGCGTGATTGCAAATCGCAGGAGGACTAAAAGACATCAGCCGAGCGAAGAAATAGCAACAGAAAACAGTTGTCCCAAGGTGACAGAAGTTGTTTCTAGCAACACAAGCCAAGGAGTGTGACGCAGAGCCAGCCAGGGCCACACAGAGGAAGTCGGGAGCTGCGCAGAGCCCCAGAAAGGCCAGCGTTGCTGACGCAGTGGGCCAGAGGGTTGATGCAAGGCATCTCAGGGCTGAAGCAGACCCATCCAGGGTGACGTAGAGCCAGCGTGAGGCAGAGAGGGGTTGACGCAGTTCACAAAAAGGCAATTACTGGGGTCTAGAAGGCTGCAAGAATATTGCAGAGTGGAGCTGGTGAGGTATTGTAGTCAGAACAGTACCTGACAGAGGAGGGCCAGAGGAGTTGTTACCGAGGGTTTCTAGCCAAGGAGCCTGGATCAGCAGTGCAGTTGCACAAGACGATCAAAGTAGGGGGCATCACGACAAGCGGCAGAAGGATTTCCAGGAGGGAAACCAGGACTCAGAAGGAGTCCAAAAGGGAACTTCCAGACGGGAAGTAGAGACTCACAGGAGTCGAACAGAGAACTTCCAGGAGAAGTAGAGGAGCATCATGGCACTACACGGGGTAAGAGACTAAGATAGACTGGACGGAGCATCGAACTTCTCAGTCTGGAAGGCCGGAATCTTATCAGTGCTTAAGAGGAATCGTGTCAAGAACTTCGCCTTGAAGGTAATAGTTGTCCCAGTCGACCCCAGTGACAATCACAGGTACGAGGAGGCGATGGCGAGGGCCAAGTGCATTATCCTTGATGGAGTCAAGGATCATGTGGTACCACATATAGCCGAGAAGGAAACGACATTTTTGAGATGTGGGAGGCACTCAAGAAGTTGTATCAGCATACTTTTGTGTAGAGAAGAGTGCTGCTCGAGAATCAGATGAGGTCGTATCAGATGAAGAAGGGACAATTGATTGACACCTTCCTCGGAGGACTGAATGAGATCCGAGACCAGTTAACTGCTATAGGAGCGACACCGGATCAGGAGCTGATGGTGAGGACAGCCCTAAATGCTATCTCAAAAAACTGGGAAGTGTTTGTCCATAGTATACTGGGCAGAGGGACACTTCCACTGTGGGATGAGATGTGGGTAGCTCTTCGCCAGGAAGAGATCAGACGGCAGTCGAAGACAGGTAGCAGCAGCAAGGGGATCAAAGTCAAGCAGGAGGAGGAAGATGTGGCCCTAGCATCTGAGGGGACGCAGGAAAAGCGGAAGAAGAAATATCTCTTCAAGATCAAGTGCTTCCACTATGGAGAGCTGGGTCATTATGCGGCCCAATCCAAGGAAGAAGAGTAAGGGAGAGTCTTCCGAGACTAAGGCAGCGCCAGCATGGGCAAAGAAGGAAGTTTTGACAGACGATGATTGTGCCATGAGTGCACACGCGCCACTTGAGCGAAAGTGGGGAGACATCAAGATGTAGTCAGATGGACTACAGGCGATGAGGGGCAGGATCCTTGAGGTACCCAGCATCTTGGATTAGACCTTGCTACGAGAGCCCCAAAGAGGAGTAGCAGGACTTGCTAGGTAGGTAGAGACGGATGCGGATGGAGCGATGGAGAGAGCTACAATGCAGGAGTCCCAAGACAACGTAGAGCTAGCAGGCTGCAGCAGTGCGAGAGGCACATGAGTGTTGCACCAATGCAGGAAGATACAGAGAAGTGTGCAACGGTGCGAGATGCGGGGAGTTGTTGCAGCAGCGCAGAGGTTAGAGAGAGGGAGCACTTGTCAGCGGCAAAGGGAGCTTCAGCATCAGTGAGTGTTTCTAGCCCAACAGGGAGATTAGTTGGGAGATCAATTATTTACTTCTCAGTAATTGAGTTGCAGTGTAGCAGTGGGCAACACGATGCAACATGATGAGAAGAGGTGCAATGCAGATGCAGTGCTAGGAGGAAGGACTAGCAGCAGCACAGATGCAAAGGGAGCTGTCGTACAGATGCAGCAGTGGCAGTGGTAGAACCATGGGCAACAGTACAGGATGCAGCAGTGCAGAGGATGTTGGGCAGGAAGGCCTAGCATCAGCACAGGTACCGATGCCAGATGATCAGAGTAATACTCAGTGAGGAGTATTGCTAGAGCACAGTCCTCGCTAAGAGAGAGTGTTGATTTGGGGTAGCATCGGATGTGCTCTAGCCACGAAATTTGGTGGAGAGGTTGGGGCACATGAGATCTCCAATACCCAGAAAGGGTTTGGGCAGATTCTAAACAGATCAAGAGATATTAAAATAATTAATATTTTTAATGGAGTCCCTAAGTCTAAACTTAGGGAAAATAAAATATTAATGTGTATTAATATGAATCTGTGTTAGAGTGGTCCAAAAGACATGGATCAAGCCAGATCTAATCTTAGCCGTTGATTAGGGACTTAATCTTGGCCGTTGAGATGTCAACAGGAAAAGTATAAGAGGAGGCTTGAGGGTCACTAGGAGAAAACATCAGAGTGATCAGTCATTCAATTCTCTAGAGCAAGGTTTGCTAAGAGAAATAGAATCAATAGTCGGGAGAGCAGCTGAGGGGCATTGAGTACAGAGAGACAGAGAGGCAGAGATAGTGTCGGGATAGCAGCAGAGCAGCCAGAGAGAGAGACGCAGGAGCAGCCAGTGCTCACACAGGGCCACGCAGAGGCAGCTAAGTGTTGCGCAAAGCACCAGAGGGGCCAGCGTAGCTGACACAGAGGCTCAGAGAGCTGATGCAAGGCCTCCTGGGGCTGACGTAGGCCAAGATAGGCTGACACAGGGCCAGCGCTGGGCTAGGAGAGGCTAACGCAATCCAGATTGGGCAGACATTGGGGTTTCTAGGGCAGATTGGTACTGAGTAGCTACCGAAAGGATTATCCGAGGTTTCAACCAGTATATTTGTCAGAAACGGAGAGGTATTACTGCTAAGGAAATTCTCTGTTGGGTAGGCCAGTTTCAGCACCCAGATTGTACTCTGATATTGCTTAATAAGAAAACCCTCAAATAGCTGCACCGGTTTTCCCGCATTGGGTTTTTTCGGGGACATTAGTCCAAAAATAATGGTGTCATATGGTGTGTTCGTTCTTGTTTCTTTTAGTTGCTAATCTGTAATATGTTGAACATGCACTGGTGTTTATTTTAAGTATTTACTTTGTAAATAACTTGTTAAGGAAAAATAACAAGCAAGTAGGAGTAAATCAGATAAAGTGCATGAAGGGTTTCTAAACTAAGTAAACTTAGAAACTTCAACATCAGATAAAGTGCATGAAGGGTTTCTAAACTAAGTAAATCAGATCAAGTGTAGGAGTAAATCAGATAAAGTGCATGAAGGGTTTCTAAACTAAGTAAACTTAGAAACTTCAACATCAACTTCATAAGTATACAGTTTCTTGTTAAGGCATTTGTGTCCTGATGTCCATTTGTCTCCACAATACCTACATTTGTTAGTTTCTTTTCTTCCCGAGTGTTGTTGTTGGTCTTCGTCTTCCCTGAATGATGACATTCTAAACTTATATTTTCTCTCAATAATTATGGTTGCGTGTCTGGCATCTTCAATGGTTTGGGGTTTACATAATTTTAATTCTTCCCAAATGTAATCTTTAAGGCCAATACGATACGTTTTTAATAACTCTTCGTCTGAGAATTCCCTTTGCCTTATCGCTAACAACTCTCATTCATGAGTATATTCACTTACCAATCCTTTCTGTTTGAGGTGAACGAATCTCTTGTATACATCATCCTCTTCTTCGTCATGAAACCTTTTTAGCAAGGCGTTTTTTAAATTTTGCCAATTGAATGAGCGAGTTGCACACTTAGTAGACCACCATAGGAACCAATCATATGCTTATGCTTCCAAGTAGTTAGATGCGGTCATGACCTTCTCTTGTTCACCTATTGGCAGATTTGCTCCAAAAATGGCGTCCATCTTGTTTACCCATACAATTGTGCCTTTATGGTCCTTACCATCATATTTTGGTAATTCTCTTTTAATTTTAAGGTGGTCTCTTTCAGGAAACTTCGTATAGTACTGACTTCCTTCGAAGTGTAGTTGCGGTATTTGCGGCCTCTCGTGTATCAGGAAATCATGATTTGGAGAATTTCCGTCTTCCGGAGTTTTGGGACTTTGTGTGGCTGAGGGTGGATTGTCCTTTCCCATAAACTTGCTCATCATGCTTTTTAATTCTGTGATATCATCGGCCATTTGGTCCTGTTTACTAACTGATTTCTCGACATTATCAAGGCGCTTATTTATCTTATTGAGTTCCTCCTGAATTTTTTTTACATCGTCACTATTATTCCCCATTTTGTTCTTTTTCTCCCTGGTAGACCCAATTTTTAATTTGTTTTAAATTATAAAATTGATTTAAATATATTATTGTTAATAATATATCAAACCAACTATAGTAATATGTATTATGCCAATGAATACAAGTGCGCTGTCACGGGGAGTGTGGACGTAACGCTTGACTTGGCGTAGACAGCAGCGGGGCATGTTATATGACTAATCTACGGGGAGTGATGAGTGTCGAGAGACAGCAGCAATGTGAAAGTGCAGAGCAGGGGACCGACGTTTCTTTTGAACAATCGTTATAACCTTCGGTGGAGTGCAGACAACAAGATTTGTCAGCGAGCAGACAGTGACGCAACGGTGATTGGTTGCCACCCACAATCGGAGCATAGGCTACGAACGATGACGATCAAGTTGCGGACGAGGACGATCATGCTGGTGGTTAACAGCGGGAAGCGAAACGACATGGCACAGATGTCATGTCCCCTTTTTATTCTTCTTCATAGTACAGCCAAGGTGGATTTCCAAGGCAGAGGATGGCAATGGAGCAGGTTTATGTCATCAAGGGTCTCGATGGAGTTTTAAGGAGTTTTTATGGGACTTGATGGCATTCGCTTGGAATATTCCATCATCCGCATAGTTTTCCATTCATTCCATCACATTCCAACAACTTTCAAAAATCAGCATTATTATTGGGCATAACTTAATTGATGGAACACCTCAGTGTAATAGCTCGTTGGAACCAGAACGAGAATATCTACAGGATGTGATGTTGAAAAGAGACTTCCAGTGGCCGAAGAGAGTATGGTGGGCGATTTGTCATTTTCTTTAGTTAAAAATGACTTTAATTAAGGAAAAATAATTAATTGGAGAAAAGGGGCCAAAAGTCACTTAAGTGAAATAAAATAAAATTAAAATGTCACTTGATAAAGTCAATGGAGAAGCTTCTAGAATAATAATAAAATAAGATGCTTCTAGAGGCTTGGAGATCTATGGAGATCTATCCATCAGACCTGTAAAAAGAGGAGGAGAAGATCATTTGGGACATCTTGAATCTTGGTTTTGATATTGTTTCTTGTATGTGAGGTTGAGAACCCGGTTCTCTACTCCAACAGTAGCCCCAGGACGGAAACCCTCGAGTGATTCTGTGAGAGTGGGCGAGCACCCACCTCTTCCTTTGGTGAATCTATTCAGGGTTCACAGGTTGCAGTGTATTGATTTTTCAAATTGTTTGGAGGCCGATTTATGGTAATATTGTAGATCTATTTGAGGCTAGCTTTTCATCTCAGCCCTTTGAGGTTGTGTGTGCATTTAAAACCCCAGTTTATCTAATATAATAAAGCTGAGGATTTTTCTAATTCAGTGTGTTATGGATTGCAGCTATCTATTCGTTTTATTTTACATGGAAATCTTTTGTTTATGTATAGAATTTTTTATCTGAAGAAAATTTGAGTTAGAATTTGAAGAAAAGTTTTACTTGTTCCAAATTTATTTCATTTGGGATATTACAATGGATTAGCGGGGTGACTTATTCAAAGTGGAACAACACAGTGGTTGTCGGCAATGAGGAATGGACCTACTGGTCAACGCAGTGGGGAAAGCCGACAGAAGTCACGAATGGCGCGTGGACAGATGCAAGCAAGGAACAGCGGGGGAAAACGGAAAGGGTTTTGACGCCGAGCAAAAACGGGGAATGATGGAAAACAGAAGGCCTGCAAGGTCGACCCCGCCGGCCCACAGGGTGGCGTGGTGTTTGCCAGGCGAGAAGATCATTGCTCCGATACCACTGGTACATAAGGTCATTACATAACTGTAATGTTTGTAAGTAGATTTTGTATTTGTAAGGTAAGTAAATTGTATTGATATAATATGAATGGTTGTTTATAATTCTTCGTGGTGGTGTGCCTTTATAGGCATTGACTAGCCACGAAGACAGAAGGTCGCAACTGTTGACCCATGTCTCTTCACAACTAGAAGAGACATTAATTAATTTAATTATTTAATTATTTAATATTTTATTGTAACATTTGTTTTCTTTTAATTTGAAGATATATGAATATTTTTATTCATAACAAATTATAATTATGCAAAAAATAAAGAACAACAAAATAAAAACTCATAAAGCACTATTTTACACAAGATATAACCTGGGAAACCCTTTCGGAGGAAAACCCAACTAGAAGGTGAGGTCACTCTGCTCTTTTTCTTTGAATAGCAAATGGCTACGAGTACAAAAAAGTAAGGCTTGTTGCCCGTGGGCTACTACAGTGCACAAATCCTCTCTATGTGCTCTCTCCCTATCCCCTCTCAGCGACTCTACATGTCTATGGAACAAATTCATTCAAAAAGAATGGAACCCCTTTTCCTCCTAGTGGCCCAGTTTTAATACAGCCTGATAGCCTACTAGTGGTTAGGTTTGACTCCCTCAACTCTTAACCAGATTTACAATATGGACACTTTTAGAGTCTTCTTCATAATGATCACGTGGCTAGCCCCTTATCCTTGAGTAATGGGGACTAATGTGGCATCCTTTCAAATTATGGTGAACACAATATGAAGGCCAACTTCTGAGTGGCATAACTTTTGCATACACACTCCAATTGAGGTGATTCTTGCACTATTGGAAAGGTTTTTGTGTGTAGAATAGAAAAAAAAAGGTGTCGCACGAAAGCAGCAAGGTTTACCCTTAAAAAAACGTCGTTTGATGCCTCAAAATACTCTCAAAACTTAGAAGGTTTCAAACCCCAATTTGCCAAACTGGGCCCCATCAATAAAAATGGTGCTATGAGCTAATTCCTCTCATTTTTCTACACTAAAGGGATTAATATGGATGGCAAACAATACCATAATCCAATCTGGATCACATCTCCCCATTTTGGGAGGATTTCGGTCCCCATAAACTTCGACTAAATGAGGTGAGGAAATTTTTCCTCCACCTTTTCACGAGTGTACCATTTAGCCTTGCTTGGATGTCCTTTCAACCTAATCTGCTAAAGGTCATGTTGCCCCTATCTTGTAGTTTTGGACCTCTTCTACAAAACTATATTTTTTGTCAACTTTGTCTGAGCATCTAGTGCCAAATCCTCCGCAGAAGGCTCATACAATTTCAGAGTCTCTACATTCACAACAGAGTAATGCACATGTATGGGGGTAGAATGAGTCTATAAGCATTATCTCTCACTTCTTTCAGTATCTCAAGGGGACCATATCGCAGAGCCTTGATTTTCTTACCAAGACCCTGTAACCTCTCATTTTTCAACTATAACCATACTCTATCTCCCACCTTGAACGACTTTTATGTTTTGTGTTGATCATGCATGGACTTGTATTTTTCTTGTAACTTTTGCAAGGTCTCTTGTATCTGTATATGAATTTTCTTGATCTTTTCTAGAAATTTTTCAGCCCTCAAGGCATCCCCTGTAAGATCCTCCCTTACTCCATGTTGCCCATATGCAATATCAAAATATGAAGGTGGAAAATATCCAAAACAGGTTTCAAATGGGGACTTACCAGTAGAAGTGTGGACTACTCTGTTATAAGAGTGTTGTATATACACCATATTTTCATCCCAAGTCTTCAAATGCTTCTAATTGTAACCCCTCAAAAGCTACACCAAAGTCATGTTGACTACTTCTCTCTGCCCATCTATCTGAGGATGGAATGTTGTAGACCTCTTTAACTTTGTGTCCATCTTCTCCCATAATGTAGTCTAAAAAGCACTGAGAAATCTTGTGCCCTTATCTGAAACAATGTTCCTTGGTATCCCAAAGTGCACCTAACAAGTTCGCTACTTCTTGCTTGCTAATGTTCTTTTTACAGGGCATCAAAACACACATCTTGTTGAACCTGTCAACTACCACAAACAAGTATTCATGTCCCTCCTAGTCATTGGTAAAGCTCCCACAAAATCCATGGAAATTCTTTCCCAGGGATGAGTAGGTATAGGTAAGGGATGATATAGAACCTGTTTCCTGTTACGAGGCTTATTAGTACAACAAAGCATGTATCATCTTATGAGTCTAGATACTTGTTCTTGCATCTTGGGCCAATACACATACCTCTATAAGTTGACCATTGTCTTCCCTACACCAAAGTGCTCCGCAACCTTATAGGTGTGAGCCTCTCTGATCAGTTGCAATCACTCACCTTTAGAAACACATAACTTATCCATCCTGTAGAGTGGTGGGTTGGTTGCAGGTGTTAAGGATAATCGTTGGAAACCAAAAACGATTTCTGCAAGCTCAGGTGGAACTTCTTCTCGGGTTTCCTTTGGAGTATCAGTCATCAACCTCCAATTTTAGTTATTCTGCTTAAATAGCAGAACTGGTTAATTTACCCGGAATATGGCAAACTTCCACTTTTCCCACGGAATCAAAAGGAAGTAAAACTACAGTTCATATCCTTATCACGTCTGAAATTCCACAAACCTTTAGCGCATTAAATCTTCGTCGTTGATCTCATTCCTCAATCCGACGGTTGCCGCGTCACCTGCTCGCCAAGTAGCTTGGCCGATCCCCACCATTGATCAATCCTGCTTGATCAAACGGTTGTTGCGTAATCTCGCGTGGAATCTTGCACGATGTATAACAAGCTGAGAGCACACAAGGAAAGTGGTTTTCTCGTGCTACGTGTAGGCCGTTAAGGCTAATCGCGTGAATTTTCAAAATACCACTTACCACCTTAAAACCGCGCGAAATACTGCTTACACCTGCGGAGACCGCTCTTCTATTCTGATTAACGTCTGCGCTTGTTGGCACGCGATGACCGTTAGATCTATTGGATCTGTTGATCGGACGGTTCAGATCTTCGCCTGGGTTTCTCGCGAATTTGTCAGGTTTCTCCACCAGACTTAGCACTTCCACTAAGTTTAGTTCAATATACAACGAGTGAAGATTTAAACGCGACAACGCAAGATTATATAAAACTCTATTTCTAAAGGTTTTTAACTGGAATTCAACAAGACTCAGAAATATTTTGAAGGAAATTAAACCCTCTGGGATTGACATTCATGCACAGAATACACAGAGACACAGAGAGATTTCAAATTTTGCAATCCAATCCTCCACAGCCAAAATCCCATTACACTAATTCAAAACTTACATAAATACTTGTACATACAACAATCAGATCCTAAATCAATGGATCGAATCTGCCTAATCCTAGATAACATCTAATCTGCATGATACTCTCCTCGAGAATCTCAAAATAAGCCTAATTACTTGAATTGATTACAAGATAATTCAAATCCCTGAATTCTAGCCCAAATCCTATCTAGAAAGCTTTGTAAAGTGACAGCTAAAGGATCCCACTCCTTTGCTTGTAAACTTTTTTTGTATTTTTGGAATAAAATTCAAAGTCTTTTGTCTTCAAGCCTCATGCTCCTACATCATACTCTTGAAGACAAAATTCTTCATGGGCTCCTGTCCATGAGCTCTTCTACAGAACTGCCCAACTTCTGTAGCATAGCATCTATCATCCAGGTAGCATCAGCAAGTGGTTGATCTTTCCACTTGACCAAACACTGAAAATACTCTTGTCCTCTTGTCTTTTTAAACAATCTCTTATCTAAAATCCTTTCTGGCTGCAATGCCTTTGCTGTAGGTAACTGTTTTACCCAATCAACCTCTTGTTCTTCCTTGTCTTCTGTTGTATCATCTGCATTTCCACTTTCATACTTGTACAAATCAGCAACATTGAAAATTGGAGATATTCCAATGTCAGGGGGTAATTCAATTTCATATGCATTTGCAGAAAATTTCCTCAAGACTCAACATGGTCCAATTTTCTTAAGTTTTAACTTGTTATACTCCCTTTTTGGAAATCTTTCCTTCCTTAGGTGTCCTAAAACCAAATCTCCAACCTCAAAATTAACTTCTCTCTTCTTCAAGTCTGCTATGCTCTTGTACTTTATGTTGCTATCCTGTAACTGTTGTTTTACTTGTTCATGTATTGCTTGAATCTCTGAAGCAAAATCTTCTCCTTTAGCACTTCTCATTTCAGCTTTTCCCAAGTATCTCAATTCAAACACTCCTCTTGGGTGCATTCCATAAACTATATGGAATGGACTCTTCCCTGTACTCCTGTTAGGAGAATCATTATAAGCATATTCAGCCTGTGCCAAAATTTGATCCCACTATTTTGGATGTTCACCTACAAGACTCCTCAGAAGATTTCCCAAGCTTTTGTTTACAACTTCAATCTGTCCATTAGTCTGAGGATGATAAGTTGAATTGAAACTCAATTTAGTACCAACTTTCTTCCACAAGATCCTCCAGAAATGTCCAACAAATCTAGTGTCTCTGTTTGAAACAATGCTCTTAGGTAATCCATGCAACCTTACAATCTCCTTAAAAAACAGAGTAGCAATGTGAGTAGCATCACTGGTTTTATAACATGGAATAAAACAAGGTTGCACGAAATGGGGAAACGGGTACTAGTTTCCGAAACGGGAACGGGTACAAAACGCGACCTCCCGAAATTTTGGAAATAGGGAAACGCGAATATATATATATATATATATATATATATATATATACATATATACATATACATATACATACATAGATATGTGCAATCATAAAGCATAAAAGATACATTATAATTTATTACATTTAAACATTATGATTAAATTTACATCATATTTACTCATGAATGATCACATAATGAAAATAAAAATATCGGAATATCCAAAAGCAACCTTTATTATATATCCAAATCTCAAAATCACCCTTTATTTATATTAATATATGAGGCTGCAAGTACAATAAAGACTATAAGGCTGCAAGAACTATAGAGACAAAAGACTAATTCTCATCATAACAATCCTCATCAAAAATAGAAGCAGCACAATGCTCAACAATGGATGGTGGTGTTGAAGAAGATGATGCACCAATTCCACTTCCAGACTCGGCCTCAATATTCAAGGCAGCAAGAGAGAGCTCCAAATCAGGATTTTCTGCATCCACATCTCATTCTTTAGAAGGAGCACTGTTGTATTCTGGACCCCTACGAGATGCAAGGCGAAGGTTGGAGTGCACATAAACAAGATCCTCTGCCTTCTGTGAGCCTAACCTATTGCGCTTCACAGAATGAATAAAACCATAAGTGCCCCAATTCCTTTCTGCTGATGAAGAGCTTGCCACTTGTGAAAGAATACGAATGGCAAGGTTTTGCAAATGTACACCATTTTCTCCATGACAAAGCCACCACCTAACTGGATTCATGGTGCTTCTCTCCTCCAAAGCTGATATATCTGCATAATCATCTATTCCTGCAGCAAAACTGGCAAATTCCTCGTTTGCCTCCCTGTGTAGATGAGAAGAAAACATTCTCATAAGGGATTTTTTCACCCCATTAGCCACCTCTCTATCATTATGGGGTGCCTTCCTCTTCCCATTGCTTTGAGCAATAAGCTCCTCATCATAAAATTTGGGGTTCAAAGCATGTGCTAAAGTGTGCAATGGAGTGTTGAAATTGTTCCACCTATCAACAATGATTTTCTTGACCAAACCAGCAAAATGATCATCAACAAACAAAAGTTGTGGAGACTCCTGCGAAATGATTTCCATAGTTTTCTCAACCATGGAATCCATGCCATCATATACCTCTCCTAAGAAAGGTTGGTCAGCGTGAGCACTCCAGAGAAGCTCAAATGCAGGGGTTGTGAACTTCAGCAAGAAATCTACCTTGCTCCACCAATCCTCATCAAGGCACAATCTACGCACCATAGATCCCCGCTCTGAATCTGCTTGTCTCCACTCAATCCAAAGTTGACTCACCACCATAGAAACTAAGGCATGCTTAACCTCAACAAGGCGCACAACATCAAGAAGTTTGAGGCATATCTTGTCTCAGCAACTTTTAACAACTCCAATTTGGAGTACTCTCGAAATATGGCCTGAGATTGGTGGTGGTTGGTGATGATTTTGATAATCTCCCTTGCTTCCCCTATGAGTTCCTTTATTCAGGAAACTTTGTTGTCGATCTCCTCTAAGATCGGATTCAGATTATGGACAATGCATGGTGTCCAAAAGATGTGGTCATACCTCCCCTCAATAATTAAACTGGCAGCTTTGCAAACTGGTGCATTATCCGTGATAACTTGCACCACCTTGTTAGGACCTATTTGTTCAATAGCTTTTATAATAACATCAGCAATGAACTGTGCATCTTTCACCTCTCCTGAGCAGTCTTCTACCTTGATAAACATTGCTCCTTTGGGGGAAGTGGCAATGATATTTATCAATGGTCTGTGCCTTGTATCTGTCCATCCATCTGAGACTATAGTAACCCCAGAGCTACTCCAGGAAGAACGAACTGGAGATAAAATATCCTCCACAAGGTCCTCATTTTTTAGAAGCTAGGTTCTGACTTTCTCATAGTTGGGCCCCTTGTACCCTTGAGGAGCTTTGTTAATTGCCCTTATCACATCTTGCCAGTAAGGAGAGCAAACAACATTGAATGGGATACCACATGCATAAATGCACCTAGCCACTCTGGAATCAGTTTCTTCTCTTGCTTGCACATTCACCAATTTAGCAATTCTGCTATCCTGAACTAAAGGGGATGCCGCTCTGGTATTTTTGGGTGCTGGTTGTTCATGTTGTTGAGTGGCACTGGCTCTCCTCTTTCTTGCTTAAATTACAGCCTTGGCTCAGTGTTAGATGGAGCTTGAGGAGTAGCTTGAGTAAGGTCATCATGCCTTCTCTTAGTACCATCCGCCTCATCTTGCTCTCTTTGATATGCCCTCCTTGCTAATGGATCTATTGTTTTTGGGCAACCTGCAATCCCCTATCCTCCTCCATGTAAAAGATGTGCCTTCACTCTTGGGTAGGAGCCCTTGTACAAATTATTGCAAAGATTGCATCGCCATTCCCATGAGCCACCACCTGCACATTTTTTAAGCTTCGTCACATGCCTCCAAAGAGGATAATATTCAGCCCTTGGGTTGGCCCTAAGGCTTGAACTTGCAGCTGCACTTTGGTTGGAAGCCATTGCTGCAAAAATAAATTAAAAAAACAAATCTGTAAATAAAAAACGTTTTTCATATTTTTGGCAGCATAAACCCTAGAAAAATTGAAGAAATAATAGGAAAAAACTAACAAAATGAATGTTGCTTACCCAAATTAATTTTTTGTAGCTGAAGCTACCCCAAAATGCCAGAAAAGAGAAGAGAAATATGGTTGTAGCTGAGCCAAAAAGCCAAGAATGTCGTAGCCGGAAACTCTGCACTCCAAATCTGCTGCTGAAATCTCTTGCTCTTGCTGCTGAAATCTCTTTCTCTTGCTGCTGAAATCTCTTGCTCTTGCTGCTGAAATCTACTTTGCTCACTGCACAAAACACCCTAGTTGAAACAACTGCTCTCCTTCTCTCTTCTCCTTTGCTAAAATCACCAGTCTCCAAGAGAAACGACTTGCTGAATTGTGTGATGAGAGAATGAGACAAAGTTCACTTTTATAACTTTAGAAAGGCATCTAGAAGCAACTAGAATGCATTAGAAACCCTAACTAAAAATTAGAAGACGAAATTTATAAAAAAAAAGTTAACGTTTCCGTCTCGAGAAACGTGCCAGTACGGCCGGAAACGCGTTTCTCGGTCGTACCATACCGTACGCGTTTCTTGGTTTCTTTTCTGTTTCCGTACGGAAACGCCCTCTATACATGCGTTTCCTGCAACATAGGAATAAAAGTGCCATTTTAGAAAATCTGTCAACCACAACATAAATTGAATCATTTCCTCTTTGAGTTTTTGGTAAACCCAAAACAAAGTACATACTTACCATATCCCAAGGTCTATCTGGAATAGGTAATGGAACATACAAACCTGTGTTTTGGCTCCTTCCCTTTGCATACTGACAAACTTTACAATTTTTAACATACTTCTCCACTTCATATCTCATATTCGGCCAGAGATAAAACCAATTCAACTGCTCATAAGTCTTGTCTGCACCAAAATGTCCTCCAAGTCCACCACTATGTTTCTCCTTGATTAAGTTTTCTCTCATACAACAATTTGGTATGCACCGCTGATTTGTTTTAAACAACAATCCTTCTTGCAAGAAAAAATCCAGCGACTTACTTTTGTCTAACAAAATAGGATTTTACAAGCTTCAAATACCTCTTTAAAATCTAAATCTTTCTCATACAATTCTTTAAGAAAATCAAAACCCAACACTTGAATTTGACTTTCCTGAACTAAAATGCTTTTTTTGCTCAAGGCATCTGCTACTTTGTTTGATTGGCCATTTATATGCTTCAATAAAAAATTAAAACTTTGAAGATATTCTACCCATTTTGCATGCTTATGATGAAGCTTTGGCTGTTGCATAATGTACTGTAATGCATGATTGTCTGAATAAAGTATAAACTCCTTAGACATTAAGTAAAGTCTCCATTTCTTCAATGATTGTACAACTGCATAAAATTCCTTATCATAAGAAGAATATTTCTTCTTTGATTCATTCAGTTTCTCACTGAAATAAGCTATAGGTCTATCCTCCTGACTTAAAACAGCACCAATAGCTTCTCCACTAGCATCACATTTCACTTGAAAAGGTTTATTAAAATCAGGCAAAATTAAAATAGGTTTTTCAGTGATATTTCTTTTCAACAGTTGGAAGTTATTTTCTGCTTCAACAGTCCATTTAAATGGTTGTTTATCCTTCTTTATAGTGTCAATAATAGAAGCATTGATCTTACTAAAATTCCTTATGAATTTTCTATAAAAACTATCAAGACCATGAAAACTTCTTACCTCAAAAACACTTTTTAGTGAAGGCCACTCTATGATTGCCTTTATCTTCTCTGGATCCATCTTTAATCCATCAGCAGAAACAACAAAGCCCAAATATACCAACTCTTCCTTCATGAATGAACATTTATTTAAATTTAACAATAACTTTTCTTGTTGCAGCTTCTGTAAGACATAATTCAGATGTCTCATATGTTCCTCTTTAGATCTGCTATAAATTAATATATCATCCAGATATACTATTACAAATTTACCAATAAATTCTTTCAGCACTTCATTCATAAGCCTCATAAATGTACTAAGAGCATTTGATAACCCAAAAGGCATTACCATCCATTCATACAGTCCTTCATTTGTTTTAAAAGCAGTTTTCCACTCATCTCCTTCTCTAATCCTTATTTGATGATAACCACTTTTTAAATCCAACTTTGTAAAATATCTTGCTCCACTTAAACAATCCATCAAATCTTCAATTCTAGGTAAAGGAAATATGTACTTGATTGTTATTTTGTTGATTGCTCTTGAATCAGTGCACATTCTCCAGCCTCCATCTTTCTTTGGACTCAACATTGTTGGCACTGCACAAGGACTCAAACTCTCTCTAATCAGTCCTTTATCTAACAATTCTTGAACCTGTTTTCTGATTTCTTCATTTTCTGTGGGAGTCATCCTGTAAGCTGCTTTATTTGGCAGATTTGCCCCTGGAATCAAATCTATATGATGACTGATTTTTCTAATGGGTGGTAACTCATTAGGCAAATCATCTACAATGATATCACAATAATTTTCCAGCATCTCTTGAATTTCAATTGGCAAATCAGAAATTTTAGTGGAAGTAATTATTACCTTGGGTTTGCAAATCAATGCAAAATTTACCTCATTCTCTTCAATCTGCTGCAAGTATTCTTTTCCACTCGGCAATAGAGTCTTTGGATCAGATTTTCTTGATGCATCCTCTTCTTCCATAGGCAACAATGTATGATTAATACCATCTTTACCAAATTTGTATGTGTTCTTTTTCCCATCATGCATAGCGCCTCTGTCATACTGCCAAGGTCCTCCTAGCAATATGTGACACACATCCATAGGCATCACATCACACAAAATTTTGTCTTTGTATTTTCCCAACTACAACTCCACTTCACACTGTTCCTTCACTAATAACTGATGTCCTTTTTGAAGCCATGACACCTTGTAAGGTGCTGGATGTTTCTTTTCTTTAATTTCAACTTTTCCACCACTTCTGTAGAGACCAAATTATCAGTGCTACCACTATCAATTACCATTTGACAGCATTTTCCTTGAACCTTGCACACAGTCCTGAACAAATTCCTGCTTTGTGCTGGTTCAACAACTTCCTTTGCTGGCTTTAACATAACTTTGTTAACTACCAAAGATTCCCCTTTCTCTGGTACATTTTCTTCTTCTGACACCTTTTCTGCTTCCTCTTTATTCTGAGCAACAATTACATTTCTCTGATTTGTCCCTGCATTTTCTGGGCACTCATAGGCTCTGTGTCCCAGCTTGTTACATCTTATTTCTCTTCCTCTGCCTCCTCTTCCTCTGAAAAAACTCCTTCTGCCACTTGCATCACCTTCTGTGGGTGTATGCTAATTCGAGCTGTTGCTAGCTCCATCTCTAGGTGTTGTAGATCTTCCTCTACCACCTTGACTTCCTCTTCTTTGGAAAGTACCTCTACTTCTGGCAGATTGCTTCCTCATGAGTTTTTCTTCAGCCTTCAATACCATCTGATAAGCCTCTTCTATTGTTTTAGGAGACAGCACACTTATCTCATCTTGGATCTCCATTCTGAGACCATTTATATATCTTGCAACCTTCTCGTCTGTATCTTGAATTTGTCCAGCTCTTATGCTCACTTTGTAAAATTCCTCTGTGTATTCTTTCACTGTCAAAGACCTCTGTCTAAGATTTTGCATCTGTCTAAATAATGACTGTTGATAATCACTTGGCAAAAACTTACCTCTCAACTTTGCCACCATCCTATTCCAATTTTTAATTGGCTGCTTACCAAGTCTTTTTCTTTCTGCTTGCACTCCATCCCACCAAAGTGTTGCATGTCCTTTCAATTTTGTGACAGCGAATTTCACTCTCTTTCCTTCTTCCATTTTGTTAAGTTATGGTATGTTCTATGCTTAGAGCAGTTTACTTATTTTCTTATTATTATCCACAAATTAGCAATCACATGTACATTAAGTAAAGTGCAGATAGAACATTAAACGATCAACAGAAAACAAGCCAAGACAAGAGACACAAGATGTGGCGACTAGCCAGGGACAAACCCCAATATGGGGAAACCCTTTGATCAAATTTTCTTTTATCTTCAATAATTCAGCAGAGAGAAATAGTACAAAAATCTGATTTATATCAACAACAGCAAACCCTAGATCAGCCCTAAACTAGGGCAGTCAATATTTGTTGAACCGGACGACGGATCACCTTGATTCCTCTGCCAAAAAATGTGGCCTTCCAAAGAGAGTCAGCTTCACCTACTGCGCAGTCCAGAGAGAGAGAATGTCGGTCAACGCTGGTCAAAGTTCCGATCTGCAGTTTGTAAACCCTAGAAAATTGCGTCCTTCCTTCCCACGTGTGAGAGAGAGACCTTTCTGCGCAGAAGAGAGAGAGAGACTCTTTTCTGCGCAGAAGAGAGAGAGAGATAGATGAAAAGTGTGTGTCCAAATGAGGAGGAGACATCCTATATTTATATGCAAACGTTGATGATGAATAGATGCGTCTGTTGGGCTTCTAAGCCTACATAAGTTGTTGGCTGACTTTGACAATTAGTCCATAATCAAAATAAATTCATATCTCCATAAATACTTATCGGAATCAGATGATCTTTAGATCAATCCTACACCTCTCGATGAGAGGAATCTAGGAAAAATATTATTAGCCATGAATAAGGTGACCCACATGAAGTTTGGCCCTAGTTGCCAATTTTAACACTCCCTCTCAACTAGGGAGAACTTCATCTGCAATCTGTCGGACTGTCACTGCTGTCCATCCATCAAATGCACTGTCCTGTATGGCTTGACCCTACTTGCTCTGCTCTGCTTTGCTTTGCTCTGCTCGGTTCTGCTCTGCTTTGCTCTGCTCTGCTTTGCTCGAATTATGAAGAAGAAGAAATGATCGAGGATGTATCATACCATCCTCCACTGACCCGAAGTCAGTCTCAGAGTGTGTACCACTCTCACTGGTCCCAGACCAGTATCATTGATCCCAGATCAATGAAGGTCATCCTAGCATAGGGAGTACGATAGATACAACGATGCGTCCATCGGTACTACTATGGTCCCTATCCTCATTTCCCTGCTCATTGATCAGATGAGAGGTACTTCCCATGAGTCCCAGACTGCATGGGTAGGATGCCTCGACAGGAGAACTAATCATCCTTTCCACAGGAGAGCGATCATCCTGTCCAGTGGATGCCACGAAGAACTAATCATCATGGCCTATAGGAGAACGAATCATCCTGTTCCACAATCACCATGGAGAACAAATCATCCAAGCCCACAGGAGAACTAATCATCATGTTCCATAGTCGCCACGGAGAACGAATCATCCGGCCCACAAAAGAACTAATCATCCTATTCCATAGTCGCCATGGGGTGTCACAGGGGAAGGTTGAACCTTTTACACTGTACAAAGTGCACCAACAAGGGATGGTGAGTCACGCTGTGGTCATATGTCGCTCCAAGAAGTACCCTGCGCCCCCTGGAGCTCCCAGAGCTCAGTACATCATACTTGACCCTCATCAGAGGGTCTCTGAACGACACCAAGTCGTTCTTGGAAAGTCAGGAATTTGACCTTTCCTAGGGGCTTTGTCAAAATGTCGACAACCTGTTCATCTATACCGATATGTTGGAGCCTTATTGCTCCTCACTACATATCTCGAATATAGTGGTACTTGATATTGATATTCTTGGAGCGATCATGAAATACGGGATTTTCTGATAAACGGATCCCGCTCTGGTTGTCACATAGAATCACGGTGGTATCCAATGTAAATCCAAACAGCTCACTGAAGAGCTTTCGCAACTAGACTGCCTCACAGGAGGCCATGCTAGCAGCAATGTATTCTGCCTCGACGGTGCTTAGAGCCACTGACTTCTGCTTCCTGCTCATCCAGGATATCGAGGCAGATCCCAAAGAGAAACAGCACCCGGATGTGCTCTTCCAGTCCTCCACATTGCCTACCCAATCAGCATCAGTATACCCAAGTAGTCTCACATTTCCGGCAGTGTATCTTAATCCATGAGTGATTGTGCCACGAAGATATCTCAGCAGATTCTTGGCACCAATCCAATGTGAGTGGCGAGGCTCAACCATATGTTGACTCAAAGTGTTGACTGCAAAGCATATATCCGGATGGGAGTTCACCAAGAACATTAATGCTCCAACGAGTTGACGATACTCGGTAGCGTTTTGTAAAATAGGTACGGCGGCACTACCGCTCAACTTCTTAAAGTTAAGCTCCATCGAGGTAGTTACAGGCTTGCAGTCCACCATGCCGAATCTTTCCAATATCTTCACCACATACTTTCCTTGGGATAGGAAAATCTCTCCTGGTTTCTGCCAGACTTCAAGTCCTAGATAGTGCATGAGTCCTAGATCTTTCATCTCAAATTCAGAAGCCAACTCCCTCTTACATTTGTGAATGAGAGGGTCTGCACTTGTTAGAAAGAGGTTGTCAACATACAACACCAGTATGAGAAGTTTTTCATCTTCAACCTTAAAGTAAAGGTTAGGATCGGCTTCACTCGTAGTGAATCCCAACTTCATCAAGTAGCTATCGATCCTCTCATACCATGCTCGGGGTGCTTGCTTCAGCCCATAGAGGGCCTTTTTCAACCTGCACACATGAGATTTTCGATCATAAATCTCAAATCCTTCAAGTTGCTCCACGTAGACCTCTTCTTTGATCGAACCATGCAAGAACGCGGTCTTAACATCCATCTGATGTAGGTTCCATCCTTGTGAAGCCGCAAGGACTATGATGGAGCGGATGGTGGTATATCTGGCAACATGTGCAAATATCTCGTCATAGTCTATACCTTCCTTCTGGGAGAAGCCACAAGCGACAAAACGAGCCTTATACTTTTCCGTACTTCCATCAGTGGCATGCTTTATCTTGTAAAGCCATTTAGAAGTGATAATTGTCTGGTCCAGGGGTCTGGGAACCACTTCCCAAACATCATTCTTCATAATAGACTCATATTCTTCGGTCATAACATCCTTCCATACTTGATGCTTGACGGCATCTGAGAATGATGAAGGCTCATTTTGAATGATCGTGCTCATGATGGCCAAGTATCCCTAATACCTGTTTGGTTTCTTACTTTCACGGAAGGTTCCTCAGGGTGCAGTGTGTCCTTCAGCATCATCAAGTGTCCCCCTAAGCCATGAAGGCATTTTCCTAGAAGAGGAAGGCTCAGGTGGAGGAGGATCAATAGGATCCATGGGTTCTTCCACATCGGGCATTGTTTCATCATCTTTTTCTTTCGGTTCCCTGGTGTCAGCTTCTTGAGAGCTCCTCACAGTAGGAAGATTGTTCACCTTGTTGAGAGCCATATCTTCGTCAAAGGTGACATCATGACTAATCACGACTTCCCTTTGACCGGCTACATAGATTCTATAGCCCTTAGTATTTTCACTATAGCCCACAAAGATTCCTTTCTTTCTAGATGCACCCAATTTATTCCTTTTCTCTTTCGGCACATGAAAATATACAGGGCTTCCAAAAATTCTAAAATGAGATACATCAGGTTTCTTACCGATGAACATTTCTTCAGGAGTTTTGGAACCCAATGCTTGATGGGGGCATCAGTTTTGTACATATACGGCGGTGTTTGCAGCTTTGGCCCATAGAAACTTCGGAAGTCTTTGATCATGGAGCATAGCACGGACAGCTTCCACAATCGTACGGTTCTTCCTTTCCGCCACACCATTCTGCTCAGGAGTATAGGGTGTAGTGGTCTCCCTCTTAATGCCAGCCTCTTTGCAAAAGTCATGAAACTCATTAGATTCATATTCAGTCCCATTATCAGTCCTTAGGATCTTGATCTTCTTTTCGGTTTGATTCTTGATCAAGGCTTTGAAGTGTCGAAACCAGGAGAACACTTCATCCTTCTTTTTTAAGAAATATATCCAAGTCTTGCGAGAATAATCATCTGTAAAAGTGAGGTAATATAAATATCATCCCAAGGAGTTCACAGGGATCATACCGAATATGTCTAAGTGAACTAACTGCAATATATCAGAGGTCTTGCTTTGGCTTGAGGGGAATGGTCCCCTTTTTAGTTTTCCTTTGGCACATCCGGGACATACACCTTCTTGCTCTAATCTGAACTCGGGCATCCCGGTCACCATTTTTCTTACATCAGGTAGAGCTTTATAATGAATGTGAGCAAACCTCCAATGCCATAGTTCGGACTGAAGAGATGTGCCACAAGTCATGACACCTAATGGACTTCCTCTGACCTGATATAATGAATCAACTCGAAACCCAAGAGTAAAAGCATCTTTAAAGTCCTTTTTCCATACATGTACCTTGCCATCGTTGAAAGCCACCTTGTAGCCTTTGTCTTCCATTGTCGAAATGGACACCAGGTTCTTTTTGAGATCAGGTACATATAATACATCTTGTAAGTGGATGGTATTACCCTGATTCAATTGAAGAGTGACATTTCCTACGCCTTTCACGGGATATTTTGAATTGTCTCCAAGAACAATTTCCAGGTTGGTTTCTTTCTCTACCAGATTATAGAGAGCTTCTTTGTAACCAGTGAAGTGCCTTGAGGCACCACTATCAATAAGCCAATTTCCCAGCGAGTCTGGGGGAGCAATGGTAGATAGAGCGGCAGGTAGATAATACTCATCTTGCTTATTGTCAACAGTGTTAGATTCATACCTGGAATTTCTTGCCTTCTTGAATGGTTGTCCTCTTCCTTGATTTCCAGCACTCCTTTTACCTCGGCCATTTGACCTGCCATTTCTTTGATTGCCTTGAGAGGGATTTTGATCATCATCCCGGTGTGAGTTCCTTTTATCAGGACACTCCCTTGCATAATGACCTGGTTTATTGCAATGGTAACATCGTCCTTTTCTTCCACCCTTTGGTCCAGCCTTTCCTTTGGATTTAGCCTCGAAATTGTTTCTTCTTTTAGCATGAGAAGAAAAGGCAGCGAGATGACCTTTAAGTGTGGGCATTTCCTGTTCTTCCATCCTTGCTTCTTCTTGAATGCATCTTGCCATTAATTCCTCAAATCCAGGAATTACATTATTGTTGAGGAGAGTAGTCCTGAATATATACCATTCAGATGGTAGTCCTCCAAGAGTTGTGAATGCCATTTCCCTGTCAGGAATTACTTCCCCAACATATAGGAGATTGTTCTTGATCTCAGTGATCCTTAAGAAATATGCTTGCATATTTTCATCTTTGCCCTTCTTAATTTCCTTCAGCTTATTTCTAAGAAACAGAACTAGATTTGCATCATTAACTTTAAATAAACTTACCAGTCTATCGTAGATTTCCTTGGAGGTGTTCAGATCAGAAACATAGGCCACCAAGCGCTTGTCGATAGAGTCCCGGATGATCCTCTTTGCTTTGACTTCTCCCTTGGTCCATTTGTTCCTGGCAGCAACAGATGCATTTGATGGAGGCTCAACAACTCCGCCTCTCACATGGTCCAGCACTTCTTGTTCTTCTAATTTTAGATCGAGAGACATCTTCCATCCGTGGTAGTCAGACTTTTCACGGAGTTTGTCTTCAGCAGGGAAGTGTGTTGAGAACCCCATAGTTCTTTTTAGATAGCCTTGCCAACCTTCTCTTCGGTGATTGCTCTTGCTTTGTCTTCACCTCAGCTCTGATACCATGTTAAGTTATGGTATGTTCTATGCTTAGAGCAGTTTACTTATTTTCCTTACTATTATCCACAAATTAGCAAGCACATGTACATTAAGTAAAGTGCAGATAGAACATTAAACGATCGACAGAAAACAAGCCAAGACAAGAGACACAAGATGTGGTGGCTAGCCAGTGACAAACCCCAATATGGGGAAACCCTTTGATCAAATCTTCTTTTATCTTCAATAATTCAGCAGAGATAAATAGTACAAAAATCTGATTTATATCAGCAGCAGCAAACCCTAGATCAGCCCTAAACTAGGGCAGTCAATATCTGTCAAACCAGAGGTCGGATCACCTTGATTCCTGTGCCAAAAAATGCAGCCTTCCAAAGAGAGTCAGCTTCACCTACTGCACAGTCCAGAGAGAGAATGTTGGTCAACGCTAGTCAAAGTTCCGATCTGCAGTTTGTAAACCCTAGAAAACTGTGTCCTTCCTGCCCACGTGTGAGAGAGAGACCTTTCTGCGCAGGAGAGAGAGAGAGATTCTTTTCTGCACAGAAGAGAGAGAGAGATAGATGAAAAGTGTGTGTCCAAATGAGGAGGAGACATCCTATATTTATATGCAAACGTTGATGATGAATAGATGCGTCTGTTGGGCTTCTAAGCCTACATAAGTTGCTAGCCGACTTTGACAATTAGTCCATAATCAAAATAAATTCATATCTCCATAAATACTTATCAGAATCAGATGATCTTTAGATCAATCCTACACCTCTCGACGAGAGGAATCTAGGAAAAATATTATCAGCCATGAATAAGGTGACCCACATGAAGTTTGGCCCTAGTTGCCAATTTTAACACATTTCTTCATAATCAAAGAATTTATCCATGTCATTAATCCAGTCTATCAACTCCTCAGGGTTTAAACCTCATGTATAAATTGTACCCTCAAGTCTGGGTTAGATGTGTATCCCAACACTAATTTAAAGAATCTCATTTCAGGAGTAACTTCTACAGGTTCCTCTTCTTCTGCAGCTTCAACTTCAGGCTCACTGACATCTCCAACACCTGCATCTCCTTGATTTCCCATTTCCACTACTTCTAATCTAGCTTGCATCTGTTGCATAGCTTCCAACACTTCAACATTTGCAATTGGTCTTCCTCTTCTTCGACCACCACCACGTCTTCCTCCAACTCTGAAAGCCATGTTGGATTTCTTTTTCTGATCTTTGAGATCCTGCTCAGTGTCAGTAGGCTGCTCTGATACCACTAATGGTGGGCTGGTTGCAGGTGTTAAGGATAATCGTTCAAAACCAAAAACGATTTCTTCAAGCTCAGGTGGAACTTCTTCTCGGGTTTCCTTTGGAGTATCAGTCATCAACCTCCAATTTTAGTTATTCTGCTTAAATAGCAGAACTGGTTAATTTATCCGGAATATGGCAAACTTCCACTTTTCCCACGGAATCAAAAGGAAGTAAAACTACAGTTCATATCCTTATCGCGTCCAAAATTCCACAAACCTTTAGTGCATTAAATCTCCGTCGTCGATCTCATTCCTCAATCCAACGGTTGTCGCGTCACCCGCTCGCCAAGTAGCTTGGTCGATCCCCATTGTTGAACAATCCCGCTTGATCCAACGGCTGTCGCGTAATCTCGCGTGGAATCTTGCACGATGTATAACAAGCCAAGAGCATGCGAGAAAAGTGGTTTTCTCGTGCTACGTGTCGGTCGTTAAGGCTAATTGCGTGAATTTTCAAAATACCACTTACCACCTTAAGACCGCGTGAGATACTGCCTACACCTATGGAGACTGCTCTTTTATTATGATTAACGTCTGCGCTTGTTGGCACGCGATGATCGTTAGATCTATTGGATCTGTCCATCGAACGGTTCAGATCTTCTCCTAGGTTTCTCGCGAATTTGTCAAGTTTCCCCGCCAGACTTAGCACATCCGCTAAGTTTAGTTCAATATACAATGAGTGAAGATTTAAACGCGACAACGCAAGATTATATAAAACTCTAATTCTAAAGGTTTTAAACTGGAATTCAACGAAACTCAAAAATATTTCGAAGGAAATTAAACCCTCCGGGATTGACCATTCATGCACAGAATACACAGACACACAGAGAGATTTCAAATTTTGCAATCTAATCCTCCACAGCCAAAATCCCATTACACTAATTCAAAACTTACATAAATACCTGTACATACAACAATCAGATCCTGAATTAATGGATCGAATCTGCCTAATCCTAGATAACATTTAATTTGCATGATATTCTCCTCAAGAATCTCAAATAAGCCTAATTACTTGAATTTATTACAAGATAATTCAAATCCCTGAATTCTAGCTCAAATCCTATCTAGAAAGCCTTGTAAAGTGACAGCTAAAGGATCCCACTCCTTTGCTTGTAGACTTTTTTTGTACTTATGGAATAAAATTCGAAGTCTTTTGTCTTCAAGCCTCATGCTCCTGCATCATAGAGTAACCCGTCCTAGAGATGGTAGTCAATTGTGTTGTCACCATCGTGCACATGACTATGGCTCTGCAACTGCTAAAACACCTCCTTGAAGTCCTCATCCTCTGAATATGCCTCTCTGTATGCATCATGGGTGAATGGCTCCATGTGCATCAAAGTTCCCAAAGTTGTGATCTTTGATGTGGGTGGCCTTGAAAGCATGCCGGCAAACTTGTTTGTGTTGCCCTTCTTATACTTGATCACTAAATGAAACTACTGTAGAAACCCCATCCACTTGTAATGTTTGGTTTGTTGTAGCTTACTCTAGGCTTGCAAGTACTATAGTGGTTGGTGATATGTGTGGATAATTGTTTCCTCCCCATCAAATAGTGCTTCCACTTCCTCACAGCTTGCACTAGGGCATAGAACTCCTTGTCGTAGGTAGGTTAGTTAACAATTGTCCCATGAAATACTTCAGAATGGTAGCATACAGGGGTTCCTCCCTACATCAAAACCGCTCCCATAGAATACCCACTTGCATTTGTCTCCACTTCGAAGGGTTGTCGCAAGTTCAGTAATGCCAAAATTGGTGCTTGACCGATCTTCTTCTTTAGCTGCTCAAAGGCCCTCTGCTGACCCTTTCCCCACTAGAAACTCTTGCCACTAGTTGTTATGGCGTGCGGTGGTGCTGCCACCACTAAAACCGAGGCCACCACTAAAACCGAGGTTATGAATTTCCATCAGGTATTTTGTTGCCCCAACAAAACTCCTAACCTCAGAAACATTAGTAGGCAACGGCCATTTCATGATGACCTCCATCTTGGCAGGATCTATTTTTCGCTCCCCTCCACCTATCACATACCCCAGATACACCAAAGACTATTGTGCAAATTCACAATTCTTGAGATTTGCTAGCAATTGGTGCTTTATTAATTTCTCTAACACCTTCATCAAATGTGAAATGTGCTCCTCCCAAGTAGGCTCTATATACCAATATATCATCCAAATAAGCAATAACAAATAAATCGATAAAAGGGTGCAATATATCATTCATTAACCTCATAAATGTAGTTGGTGCATTGCATAGGCCAACTAGCATGACTAACCATTCATACAAACCTTGCATGGTTTTGATGGTGGTCTTCCAGGTATCTTTTTCTCTAACTCGAACCTGGTGATATCTAGACTTTAAGTCCAACTTGGTGAAGTATTTCGCTTGTTGCAACTGATCCAACAAATCATCTATTTTGGGTAGGGGGTACATGTTCTTGAGCGTAATTTTGTTCAACACCCTGTAATATATACACATTCGCCAAGTCCCATCCTCCTTTGGCAAAATTATGATGGCTGACCCACATGATGATGTACTCGGTCAAGTGACACCATATTCCATTAGTTGTTGCAATTATTTCTTTACCTCATTTCTATAACAAACTGCCTATACATCCCAATGTTTAGCAATGGGGAGTTCAGCAATAGTTAGATCTCATTCTCCAATTCCCTCTTGGGTGGCAAACATCCCTATATTCCTATAGCAACTCTTCTAGTTGTTTGTGTTTCTTAGTACACCCCTCCAGTGATGCCTTTGCTCTTACTAACTCTTCTACAGACTAATTCACTCTTAAAACCAATAGAACAAACTAGAACTAATCAGTTTCTTGGCTTGGTTGGCACTTACGAGCGAAACTTTTGACTTACCTTTGTGCGCATTGATGGTTAACAATTTTCCATCCTTGATGAGCCAATACTAGTTAGCTCGTTGCATGAATATTGCATCTTGCATGTACATGTAGGGACTTCCAAACACCACTCCACATACATCTAGGGGAACTAAATATAGTTCTACTTCATCAATAAAATCAACATTGATAGCAAATCTAATTTTGCATTGTTTTATTACCTTTAACTCTACATTTGTATTTACCCATCCCAATGGATATGGGCTTAGATGATCATGAACTTCCAATTCCACATTGTTGACTAGCTCTGCTGCAATGAGATTCCCCTACGATCCCGACCCAAACAGAGCATCAATCTTTGTCTTCTTGACCTGTATCCTTCTATGGAAGAGTTTGGTCATTTCTTTATCTTCCTATTGGTGAAGGCTACTCAAATTCACCTCCTTCTACACTAATGTACAAACAATCTTCTCATCCACATTCGACTTGCTTTCAATCTGGTTGCTTGAATCAATGACCATGAGATTCTTCTTCTTATTATCTTTGGTTTTGCTCTTCAGGTTAAGCTTTGGATGCAACTTCCAACACTTATCCTTTGTATGACCATCAATATTACAGTGGTTGCACTAGTTGTTGGGATCTTAGCACTGCGTGTTGTGGCTATCGTATTTTTATCTTTTCCCCCTTTCCACTTCTTCCCCTCCTTAGAAGCATCCTGGTTCTCCTTCTGCTTCGATCTACTTGATTGCCCTTTCTTTTGGCCTATGTTCTCTAGATATTGTGCCTATACACAAGCCTCGTCCATCAATCTCGGCTTAAACAACATCACTTGTGTAATATCCCCAATTTTCCTAAGCCACTTAGGAAATATTACACTTTTTTACAATTTTGAAATTAACAACATTTTTTGGTATTTTGACCTACGAGAAGGCGAAAATCAAATTTTTGGTGGGTTGTGGGGGGCACACACAAAAGGAATTCGCACTCCCTTAGGAAAACGTACTTTGTGGAGAGAGAAGGAAGGAGAGGGAAGGCGTACCAGTGGAGAATGAGGCCCAAGAGGAGAGGAAGAGGGCAGCAAGCATAAATAGAAGATGAGGGCCATCATTTGGGGGCTTTTTTCAATCTGATCATTGAACAACAGTTTGCTTGTGCTGTTTAGCCAAGTCAACATTGTGTTGTTTAGCACCCGAGCTTTCTGGGCGGGAATCTCACCTCTTCTTCGGTGGACTTCAAGTGCCACCCTAGGAGGTCATACATTACACTTTCAGAGCCATTCTAGAGCTAAGTATAGGAGTCATTCCACCTGTCTAGCGTGTGGGAGGATGCAGTTTCAGAACTCGCACCACTTGGGGAGATCACTATAGTGATTGGGAGATTTCAGATCTTTCAGGAGTGTTTGGCCTTGTCACTTGCTGGAGTTTTGGAGTATTTTGCAGGGCAGAGATTGAGGCTAGAGTTTGGGCTGAATTCCCTAGATTTACTGGCTAAAGTTTGCACAGGTACAAGACGTGGCTTGTTTTCCAAGGAGTTTGGGCTGGAGAAATTAGGCATTCTCCAGAGGGAAATTTTGTAGAAGTTTGGGAGGCATTTCAGTGGTGAATTTTGGAGGATTTAGCAGAGTTTTCATTTGTTGTGCACAAAACTTGCCAGACAGAGGGATCCGAACTTTTTGGGGTCATCTGGGCCAAACCCTTTCTAGGTTTTCGTGGGTTTGGTGAGGGGAGTCCAGGGTTAATTTCGTAGAATTTTCTAGGCAATATTTCTGGAAGAAATCAACGTTCCAGTCAACAATCAGCAACATAAATTACTGGAGGAGGGCATAGTTCACTCTAGGACCATTTCCAGTTGGAGCTGGTGTGGAGAGTCTACATTTAATTTTGCTGAATTTTTGAAGTAGATTTGAAGACCGAAAACTCAGTGCACCTACAGCAACAATGGCAGTAATTTTCTGGGTCAACGCAGAGGTTTTTGGTGGAGTCATTCCAGCACTTGGGCATCACAATTCCAACCTGGGTTTTGCCTAGCTTGTTGTAGCAAGCCCAAGTTCCTCTTTCCATACTCATTGTACTCCATTTTGCTCGGAATAAATAAAATGGCTTAGAGTTTTGGTGCATTTCCTCTTGTGTTTTGACTTTCTATGCATGTGTTGAATTTCCTTGTTATAGTGCATGTTTTTGTTATTCACTTAATATTTCTGTTAAGAATTTTACAATGGTGTCAAAGCCATGATCTTGGCCAGTTGTGGGGGAGCCAGTAAGAACATGGAAGACTTGGGCATGTATGCACAGTGACGGGGTAAACCATAGACAACCCATGGCTCAAGGAAGATTCGGCATGCAGGAATTTTGGGGTGGAATCCGCTGGAACGATGAGAGGTTTGCCCAGTTGAGGAAGGTGATAGACTAGATCCATCCTCATCCTTACAGTTGAGTCACTAGGGGTGCGCAGGCCATGGGGGTACAACCATCTACACCATGTGGGGAAAGTCAACAGAATCAAGGCACCAGATCTCCTCAAAAGGAGCACGCAGCACAGGGACAGTTAGAGGGTGAGACCAGGGGGCACTTTTGTTGGTGGAGACCTGGATTTAGATATCAGGAGCCTGGGGAGGAGGTTGAGCATGATGTTAAGGGCACACATGATGGTGACGAGCACATCAATATACCCAGTATAGCGCAGGAGTCACCATTGTTGGAGACCTCTTTGATAGCAACAGTGGACACCTTGGTGGAGAGAATAGAGCCTACACACATAGAGCCACCTACTGTGTTGCCTAAATGAGGTGCTAGGAGACACAGATATACCCGGAACCATGACCGAAGCCCCAAATGACAACCACCTATAGCAACATGGAGAACTTAGAGGGACGTGAGCTAGTCATGGAGGGGCAGTCTGTGACTCATGTTGAGCCCATGGTGGAGGAGGACAAGCAGTCATCTTTTGGGCCAGCCACCAATTTAGAGCAGACAGATGCACAGACCGTCAGCAGATCTGTAGTACCTCCAGACAGTAGCTCTCTTTGGGCCTATATAGATGCGGCTGGCAGCATTGCTAGGCTAGCTGTGCACAGTGGACCGAGAGATGCCAAATTTACCCTGATAGATTTTATGTGTCAACCAGATTAGTGAGAGGAGGCAACATGAGCTACATAGGGGAGTAGCATTCACAGGATAGGGGGCTAGTTTCGTGTACGAGAGTTTGGGCTTTCGATCCTTCCCCAAGGGTTGGATGGAGAGAGATTTTGAGTTGGTACCCGGTGGAGTGGGCTAGGCATATGGAGCTGGTCATAGACCGGAGTGAGAGTCAATAGGCGTGTTCAGGCATCAAGGATATTAAAGGCCCAGGTTGGCATTGGGATCCATTTGGGACTACCTACCATTTACTAGATACGCAAAATTGACTATGGTTTTGGTGGTATAGTTGACCCAGTGGTCAAGGGCATGCATTTGCAAGGGAAGTTTCAGTTGGCACTAGTGGCCCGTCAGTTTGTGAGGGGCTCCATGGGTCATCTGGGAATGTTCGTTGTGCGTGGGGTCACAGGATGATCAGCACACTCTCACAGGAGATTGTTGGAGAAGGTGGCATTGGCAGGCCACCAGACAGTGCCTTGTATGGGGCTGGGGATTCTCCATAGTTATGTCAAGCACAGAGGACATGGAGGAGCAGAGCAATGGTGGCATTGCTATTGGTACCGACGAAGATTCACTTCTCAGGTACCTCAGAAAGAATTTGGAGGGGAAATTCATTCATCAGAGGGTATGGTGATGCGACGGTGGAGGTGATGATGTCGATCAAGTGTGAGCCGACATATACAGTCACAGCTTTAGTCCATGACATCCAGGGGTGTGTAGGAGCATCCAGTGTTGAGCAATGGTTTGCAGGTGGGCATGTTGCTGGTCATAGACCTGAGTGAGAGTCAGCGGGCACGTTCAGGCATCAAGGGTACTGAAGGCCAATGTTGGCATTGGGATCCATCTAGGACTACCTACCATTTACTAGATACACAAATTGACTATGGCATTGGTGGTATAGTTGACCCAACAATCGAGCGCACGCATTTGCTAAGGAAGTTTCAGTGGGCACCAATGGCCAGTCAGTTTGTGAGGGGACTCCATGGGTCATCTGGGTATGTTGGTTGTGTGTGGGGTCACAAGATGATTAGCACACTCTCGTAGGAGATTGTCGGAGAAGCTGGCATTGGCAGACCACCAAACAGTGCCTTGTATGGGGTTGGGGATTCTCCACAGTTATGTCAAGCAGAGAGGACATGGAGGAGCAAAGCAGTGGTGGCATTGCTACTAGTAACTAGGGAGATTCACTTCTCAGGTCCCTTAGGGAGGATTTGGAGGGGAAATCCATTCATTCGAGGTTATAGTGATGCGACGATGGAGGTGATGATGTTGATCGGGTGCAAGCCGACATATATTGTCATAGCTTTAGGCCATGACATCCAGGGGTGTGTAGGAGCATCTAGCGTTGAGTAGTGGTTTGCAAGTGGGCACGGAGATGCATCGTGGTGTGTCATAGTGTGGTGGATTGTGTTGTGCAGTAGGAGGAGCAACTTGCATCGCATTGAATACCTACAGAGAGTGTCAGGTACACTGACACAAGTAGGACACGAGACGATACATGATGGTTCAACAGTAGCAAGGGGTATCCAATGGTGTACAGGGGTAGGCCATTGCGTATAATGGCATGTCGAGGAGTGCAGGGATGCCCAGTGGTATGCAAGGGCATATGGTGTTGCACAGTAGGGTCTTGGAGTGTTACCTCCAAGGAGACTTATGGACGGAGACAACAGGCATCCCTTTGGGTGTAGTTCACCCAGGATCGACGGGGACACAAATGAGCGACACTTGATGGTATCCATGGGGACTCACACGCTTGTCCCTCTTCTACATTGTTAACAGGCATAGATGATTTGGCTATTGTCCTTTGACACTTTGGGCACAAGCAACAAGGGACAGGGAGCTCACCTGAGATATTTGAATGGCACTCAGCACACTAGGGGATAGACTTCTCAGCAGTGGCATGGGGTCGGTACGCGAGTTGACAACGATATATTGGGAAATGAAGTGATCTTCTGTAGGGGTGGCATATCGTTCATCACTGAGCCAACGTCTGGGGAGCTGGTAACGAGAGAGACATGTGCCACTCTTTCCGCAGGGCATGTCGGGACCCTGCATGAGCAGAGGATAACGTGTGCGGCTAAGGCAGTTTCCCAGTATGCGTCTCGGCTCCAGACATTGTATTGGCATATTATCGAGAGGACGGATGGTAAACTTAGTGGTGATGGTTAGCAGTAGGATGGATCTGCATACGCTGAGTCGATTGCGAGTATCGAATACCCATCTATTGACTTCATTCAAGGGGTAGCTATTTGGCACATGTGGCTTCCAGCAGTCATCAGTACTACACAGTGGTAGGCACAGGGCAGTTTAGCATGCATCCGATTAGTTCATGATATATGGAGCCTATATATTGATTGCATGCAGGGATTAGGGACGAGGCACTGATAGATTCCAGCAGTTGTCAGAGCTATGCCACAACAGGTCTCGCTATGGAATCCATGGATTTAGTTGGCTAAAATGCCACTCCATTTCGTGAGTAGGACCATCGCAAAGGGTGATCTATCTCATGTTGGTGTTGACACATGGGGGATCGTTGAGGCCTCCATTGTTTGGCGAGGCAGGTTTTTCCAGTTGAAGCTCAGGATTGAGATTAGCGATGGATGGGTAGATATCGACATCATAGAGATACCAGGACATGATGAGCTTGGCCTTCGTTGAAATTTCGCCGCTAGGTTTCAGGGGAGGAGGATACAATGTGCACACGATGGGCAGCCTGTTAGAGTCAGAGTAGCGCAGTGATAGCATGGTGGCACCTTTATGAGACAAGCATGGGACCCCGAGCATCGCAGTACTAGACAACTCAACGACCTTTAGGGAGGATCTTGCTACTACAAGGGGAGATCATTCAGATCTTCCAATGGGCTTTTCTGACCCGCTAATGACATGGGGGACTTCATTAGCATGTTAGTTTGGTAACCAAGAGGATATCAAGGGAAGCTCAAGTGGGAGATACTTCCTCCACACAAGGGTTGGGTTGTATCTTCAGGAGTTTACTCTTGGAGTGCATGAGGTGGACGACTCGGTAGGGCAGCTTCATGGGGAGTTGGACAGAATCCTGCATTATCATGATGCTCTACTTATTGATAATTTGTAGAGGGCTTTTGGTACCTATACCTGGCTGGATAGTGAGGGGAGCAAGGGGTGCTCCACATTGATTAGGGTGGCTTGGGATCTTGGTATCGAGGGATTCCTTTGTGACAGGATAGTGCATGGAACATGGATGACTCAGTGGAACATTTGGGACCCTGGTATTGTTTGCAATGATTGTTGAGGCCATCAAATAGTGAGAACGCTTGTTCAAGCATTGCTTGAGGACATCATTTTTTGGCAGGGAGGATTGTAATATCCCCAATTTTCCTAAGCCACTTGGGAAATATTACACTTTTTGACAATTTTGAGGTTAGCAACAATTTTTAGTATTTTGACTTCGGAAAAGGAGAAAATCTAATTTTTGGTGGGTTGTGGGGACCACACACAAAGGGAATTCGCAATCCCTTAGGAAAAACGAACTTGTGGAGAGAGAAGGAAGAAGAGGGAAGGCATACTAGTGGAAAATGGGTCCCACGAGGAGAGGAAGAGAGCAGTAAGCATAAATAGTAGATGAGGGCCATCATTTGGGGTTTTTTTTCAATTTGATCATTAAACAATAGTTTGCTTGTGTTGTTTAGCCAAGTCAACATTGTGTTGTTTAGCACCCGAGATTTACGGGTAAGAATCTCACCTCTTCTTTGGTGGACTTCGAGTGCCACACTAGGAGGGCCATACAATACACTTTCAAAGCCATTATGGAGTTGATTGCAAGAGTCATTCCACCTATCCAGGGTGTGGGAGAACGCAGTTGCAGAAATCACACCACTTGGGGAGATAACTGTAGTGATTGGGAGATTCTGGATCTTTCAAGCGTGTCTGGCCTTGTCATTCGATGGAGTTTTGGAGTATTTTGCAGGGCACAATTGAGGCTAGAGTTTGGGCCAAATTCCGTTCAATTTGGCATAGCGCAGGATTTACTGGCTGAAGTTTGTAGAGGTGCAGGAAGTGGCTTTTTTTTTCGAGCGTTTGCGCTGGAGAAATTAGGCATTCTCCAAAGGGAAATTTCGTAGAAGTTTAGGAGGCATTTCAGCGGTGGATTTTAGAGGATTTAGCAGGGTATTCATTTGTTGTGTGCAAAGCTAGCTAGAGAGAGGGATTCCCACTTTTTGGGGTCATCCGAGCAAGCCGAAACTAGGCCAAACCCTTTCTAGATTTTTGTGGGTTTGGTGAGGGGAGTCTGGGGTTAATTTCACATAATTTTCTGGGTAGTATTTCTAGCAAAAATCGGCGTTCCAGTCAACAATCAGCAGCATAAATTACTAGTTGAGCACAGTTAACTCTAAGAGCATTTCCACCACTTGGGTCTGTGAGATATTTCTGGGTTTTGTTGGAGCTGGTGTCGAGAGCCTACATGAAATTTTGCAAAATTTTTGGAGTAGATTTGAGGACCAAAAACTCAGTGTACCTACAACAGCAATGGCTATAATTTTCTGGGTCAACACAGAGGTTTTTGGTGGAGTCATTCCAGCACTAGGGCATCACAATTCCAAACTGGGTTTTGCCTAGCTTGTTGTAGCAAGCCCGGGTTCCTCTTTCCATACTCATTGTACTCCATTTCGCTCAGAATAACTAAAATGGCTCAAAGTTTTGGTGCATTTCCTCTTGTGTTTTGATGTTTTGTGTATGTATTGAATTTCCTAATTGTTGTTATAGTTCATGTTTCTATTATTCACTTAATATTTCCATTAGGAATATTACAACTTGCTTCCGCAGATGGCCATGTAGAATCCCCCCGTGTAGAACTCTGTGGTGTACTCCTGTACACTTGTTAGAATTTGCAACTAGGGCGAAACTCCATGTGGGTCATCTTATTTATGGCAGTTGATATTTTTCTTGGATCCCTCTCATCGAGAGGTGTAGGATTGATCTAAAGATCATCCGATTTTGATAAGTATTCATGGAGTTATGAGTTTAATTGTGTTATAAGACAATTCGTCAAGGTCGGCCATCAACCAAATAAACCCCACATGTGCTCAACGTTTTAGTATAAAAGGAGATGACTTGAGAGTCATTTCTCACACACACTTCTTGTGTTCTCTTCCTCTCCACTTGTCTTTGGGTTTTTGGTGGGAGGAAGAGATCCTAAGAATCTACGCAGCCCTAAGGAGAGGATGCCCTAGCTCAACGTTGTCATAGAGAAGGCATGCCCTAGATCTAGATGCAGGCAATGAAGAGAAGGCTCTACGTCCTAATGTGGTAGCTTACATGGAGGGAAACTCTTATGGTGGACACAAGGCTATACGTTGTCCAAATCGAAGCTGCCCTAAACGTTGTTCAACCACCCTAAACATTCTTTGTTTTAGCCGCAGCAAAAAGAGGATAGAACAGCGTGGGTTTTGGAGGCTGTTAAGAAGGCCGAGGAGATTTTGGATAGCGTGATGAGGAGGAGATGAAGGAGGTCGAGCAATGGATGTATTTGAGGATTGTTCTTTGTAACAGGCCGAGTAAAGGGATGACTAGGCCACAACTAAGGCATCATTCAAGCAAAAGTTTGAAGGGTTATCTTAGGCCATCTCAGGTGACCAAATTATTGCAAGGAAGGGCAGTCGCATTAACTGTTTAGAGGACGGGCAAACCCTTAACCAATTTGCTGCAAATCTATGGAAGCTTGCTATGAAGGCTAGAACCGCCCAGGATTATTGTGAAGGGTCTCATCCCCACAAGGAAGGGCAGTCGCATCACCTTGGAGCAAATCTAGGCGAAAAAGAAGGCTAGTAAAGAGACTGTGATATGCCCTAACCAAACCTAAGTTGCAGCAAACAAATCAGACCTCAAAACAGTGAGCTAAGGTATGTTGTCCATGACATTTCTTGTAGGTGTTGAGGATCAGATTGGACCAGATTGTTGGGCAGTGTGTGGGAGCCAAATTGGTGACTGTACATAGTGGTATGGTACATGGGACAACTAGTACAACAGTGCTAATATATATATGGGACAGCTAGGCTACATGGTGTTGCTAACATGCATGGGACAGCAAGGACATTGTGCTGCTAACATGCATGGGACAGCAAGGTGACATGGTGCTGCTAAGACACATGGACAGCAGCCAGGTATGCTAAGACATATGGGACAGCTGCAAGGTATGGCAAGGCAAAGTGGGACAGCAGCTGTGACATGGCAGAAGGCACATGGTACAACAGCAAGCATGGACAACATGGCTATCATGGACAGAATGGATAGCAGTGGCAAGCATGGTGCTGCAAGCACATGAGACATGCAGTATGACAACATGGTTCAACCATGGCACATGGGACAGCAGTGCAGTATAAGGTGCAGCAGTCATGAGGTCCAACATTGTGATGATGGGTGCAGCATGGTACAGCACGGTGAGGTGCAGCGTGATGACGAGATGCAGCACAATGAGAGGTGAAGGAGTCACCTTGGAGAATTAGTTGAAGCAGCATGTCTTCAACTGATCTCATGTATCATCTTCTTAGAGATTATCTCTGCTCTTATATAGATAAGTCAAAGTGTTGACTACTGTTCTAAATGTACTATCTCTCTCTCTCTCTCTGCTGAACTATTGAAGAACATAAAAGAAGAATTGATCAAGGGTTTCCCCACATTGGGGTTTGTCCTTGGCTAGCGCCACATCTGGTGTCCTCTTGTCTTGGCTTGTCTTCTGCGATTTATGTTTATGTTCTATCTACAGTTTACTTTAATGCTAATGTGATTGCTAATCTGGAAAAGGTATTGAGGTAACAGTGAAAAATGAAATAAATTGCTCTAAGCATAGAACATACCTAAAATTAACATGGTATCAGAGCTGAGGTGAAGACAAAGCCCAAGCAAGAGTGAAAGAGCAATCACCAAAGACAGTTGGGAAAGGACAAAAGGATCAATGGATTCCTCATCCCTCTTCAAATTCACCAAGGGTGAAGTCGAAGCAAAGTATATTATCAAAATGGCACAATGGAAGCTTCTGATGGCCTACCTAAAAGGTCACTTCATTGGGAAGTCCAGATCTAAGGGTGGAAGGAAAGGCAGATGCCTTGGTTGCAATAAGTTCGGCCATTATGCGAAGGAGTGTCCGAATGGCAGGGACACATCTCTTGACGAAGATCACAATCATTCCAGGGACATCCTCAATGATCGAAGGAATGACAGGTAATGCAAGTCATCAAGGAAATGGCCGACGCTTCAAAGAAAGCAAGGAACCCCGGGTATGAAGAATCAAATGTTGATTCTAATAAGATAAAGAAGCGTTATCTTGTATTGTCCCTCTCCTTCAAATTCTTTGGGAATCTGGCTTATTGAATGTAGTGCTTCAAGGCACTCCATCGAATAGAAGAGTGCTCTCTCTAATTTGGCAGAGATGGAAACAATCGTGGGATTATACTTGGAGTCGATGCCACCTATCCCAGAAACGGTGTAGGGATGTTACTCCTCAATTGAATGAGGGTAACTTGATTCATTTACGAGAATCTCTTTATGTACCTGATCGCAAGAAGAACCTGGTGTCCATTCAGACAATGGAAGTCGAAGGTTTCATGGTGGCATTCATCGATGGAAAGGTACGTGATTGAAAATAGAATTTCCAAAGATGCTTTTACTCATGGGTTCAGGGTTGGCAATTTGTATCAAATTGCAGGATGGTCCATTGGGGATCATGTCAATTGACACATCTCATCTATAGCACCGGAGGTCTACATATTATGGGGCCCTACCCGATGGTGACTCCGATACCTGGATTCAAGAAGAGCATGAAGGTACATGTCTAAGATGTACCAAAGGAAAATCTTACAAGGGGACCATTCCCCTCATGTAGCAGGTCCACAGGTTTGGAACAACCCAAGGGGTTTGAGATTCATAATCAGGAATCTCATGTATGCAGGTGGAAGAAAGCCCTCTATGGCTTGAAGCAAAACACCCCGGGCATAGTATGAGAGGATTGATAGCTGTCTAATGAAACTGAGATTCACTAGGAGTGAAGCCAATCCAAACCATTACTTGAAGGTTGTGGATGATAGACCTCTCATACTGACACCTTCTGAGGACGACCTCTGATAGGTGCAAACCCTCTCATTTGTAGATGTAAGAGGGAGTTGGATTCCAGATTTGGAATGGTGAACTGCAAGCCCGTGACTACCTCAATGGAGCTTAACTTTCAAGTTAAGTGGTAGTGATGTCGAACCAGATTTGGGAAATGTCTCTGAGTTTCATGAACTCATTCGCATTGACGTTCTTGGTGAACTTCCATCCAGATATATGTTTTGCAATTAGCAAGATGAGCTCATATATGGTTGAGCCTCACTGGATTGGTGCCAAGAATCTTCTGAGATATCTTCGGGGCCTTATCTCTCATAAATTGAGATACACTGCCAGAAATAAAAAGCTGCATGATTATTCGAATACTGACTCGGCAAGCAGTGTGGAGGATCGCAAGAGCACGTCTGAGTGTTGGTTCTCTTTGGGTTCTGCTCGATATCCTGGATGAGCAGGAAGCAGAAGTCGGTTGCTATAAGCATCACTATGAGTATGATCTCATGTGAAGCTACCTAGTTGTGGAAGCTCTTCAGCGAGTTGTTTGTACACATGATGGATACCACCGTGATCCTCTGTGACAACCAGGGGGGATTCGATTGTTGAGGAATCTCGTATTCTATGATTGCTCCAGCAGATAGACATCAAATACTACCTTATCTGGGATATGGTACGTCGATGAGCGAGGAGGCTCCATCGCATTGAGACTGATGTACAGGTTGCAGACATTTTGTCAAAGCCCCAGGGAAAGGTCAAATTTGTGACTTTCCCAAACGACTTGGAGTCGTTGAGAGACCCTCTTATGAGGGTCCTGCATGTTGCATGCATTGAGCTCTGGGAGCTCTGGGGGGCTTGGGGTACTTATTGGAGCAACACGCGACCATAGGGCGACTCACCCTCCCCTAATGGTGCATTGTGTACAAGGTGAATGGCTCAGCCTTCCCCTATGATACCTCGTAGAGACTTAGGGACAGGATGAGTGGTTCTCCTGTCGAGGCATCCTACCCATGCAGTCTGGGACTCATGGGAAGTACCTCTCATCTGGCCAATGAGTAGAGAAATGGGGTTAGGGACCATAGTAGTATTATCGATGGACGCATCGTTGTATCTCCTATACTCCCTATGCTAGGATGACCTCCATTGATTTGGGATCAATGAAACTGATCTAGGATCAGTATGAGTGGTTTGAGACACTCTCTCCTGATATTGATCTGGGATCAATAAAACTGACTTCGGGTTAGTAGAGAACGGTATGAGACATTCCCGATCAATTCTTCTTCTTCATGGTTCAGCAAAGCTTAGCAGAGCAAAGCAGAGCAGTGCAGGGCACTGATGGCAGAGACAGTACAATCAGACATATGGATCAGCGGATGGAGTTCTCCCTAGTTGAGAGGGAGTGTTAGAATTGGCAACTAGGGCCAAACTCCATGTGGGTCATCTTATTTATGGCAGCTAATATTTTTCTTGGATCCCTCTCATCGAGAGGTGTGGGATTGATCTAAATATCATCCGATTCCGATAAGTATTCATGGAGTTATGAGTTTAATTGTGTTATAAGACAATTCGTCAAGGTTGGTCAGCAACCAATTAAACCCCACATGTGCTCAATGTTTTAGTATAAAAGGAGATGACTTGAGAGTCATTTCTCACACACACTTCTTGTTTTCTCTTCCTCTCCACTTGTCTTTGGGTTTTTGGTGGGAGGAAGAGATCCTAAGAATCTACACAGCCCTAAGGAGAGGATACCCTAGCTCAACGTTGTCATAGAGAAGGCATGCCCTAGATCTAGATGCAGGCAATGAAGAGAAGGCTCTACGTCCTAATGTGGTAGCTTACATGGAGGGCAACTCTTATGGTGGACACAAGGCTATACGCTGTCCAGATCGAAGCTGCCCTAAATGTTGTTCAGCCACCCTAAACATTCTCTGTTTTAGCCGCAGCAAAAAGAGGATAGAACAGTGTGGGTTTTGGAGGCTGTTAAGAAGGCCGAGGAGATTCTGGACAGCGTGATGAGGAGGAGATGAAGGAGGTCGAGCAATGGATGTATTTGAGGACTGTTCTTTGTAACAGGCCGAGTAAAGGGATGACTAGGCCGCAGCTAAGGCAACATTCCAGCGAAGGTTTGAAGGGTTGTCTTAGGCCATCTCAGGTGACCAAATTATTGCAAGGAAGGGCAGCCGCATTAACTGTTTAGAGGACGGGCAAACCCTTAACCAGTTTGTTGCAAATCTATGGAAGCTTGTTGTGAGGGCAGGTCGTGGACCTTGTAAAGGCTAGAATCGCCCAGGATTATTGTGAAGGGTCTCATCCCCAAAGCATTGATCTCACCTTGGTATGACTTGATATCGACCTTCGCTTCCATTTTGAACAAGAATTGTGAAAAGGTTCACAGCACTAGAACTAGGTTGATCTCTTTCAGGTCCTTTCTTCGGCTCGTTCTTTGTTTCATCCCAATCTCTTAATCTCCCCTCTGATTGGTCCTCTGCATTAGAACCCCCATCTTCTCTGAATAGCCCAAGGTTATTGCTCAGGGCCAACATGAGGAGATTCACATAACAACTTATATTTGCAACTTGTGCTTCCAGCCACGAAAACGTCTCATTTGTAGGATCACAATGGTTATTCATGGATTAGTCGACCATGACTAGGGTTTTATGACTTTGGACTTAGCCAATCTAAATTCCCTGCAAATCTCCACAATATACCGAAATAAACTTGCTTTGATACCAATATGATCCACAAACTGACGTGGATATTCCACTAGATGATCCACAACAAATCTAATAAATTATACTTAAAAATCCAAAATCTACACTATGAGGGTTTATTTCTCTTTAGATTTATGGATCTGTAAATTATTGTTTATTGCATATGCATGCAAATTATAATTATGCATAAAAATAGAAAACAGCAAAACAAAAACTCACAAACCACAATTTGACACAAGATATAACCTGGGAAGCACTTTCAAGAGAAAATCCAGCTAAAAGGTGAGATCACTTTGCTCTCTTTCTCGGAATAGAAAATGGTTGTGAGTACAAAGAAGTAAGGCCTATGGCCCGTGGGCTACTACAGTGCAAAAATCCTCTCTATGTGCTCTCTCCATATCCTTCTTGGTTCCTCTACTCGTCTATGGAACAAATTCACCTGAAAAGAATGGAACCCCTTTTCCTCCTAGTGGCTCAATTATAACACAACCCGATAGACTACTAGTGATTAGGTTTGATTCCTTCAACTCTTAACAAGAGTTACAATATGAACCTTTCTAGAGTCTTCTTCATCATTATCACGTGGCTAGCCCCATTTCCTTGATTAATGTGTTGATGTGGCATACTCTCGAATTATGGTGGACAAAATAAGAAGGTCAACTTCCGAGTGACATAACTCTTGCGTCGTTGAGAAGGCCTGTGTGTGTAGAATAGGAAAAAAAAGGTGCAATGCTAAAGCGGCAAAGTCTATAGTGATACTATGAGATCAAAGGCATTATCACTACCTCTATAGGGACTCAATAGGCTCCCTAACTACCTTTTTCCAGTACTAGGATGAAAGATGCTTAACCTCTTCATCAAGGATATTTTCAGCCACATATCTTAACTATTGCACATCGTGCCCCACCCTAGAATGACCAGACCAATTACATCATATTTCCCTGTCAATCTATCATATTGAAGAATAAACGACAAGTAGGGTTCCAAACTGCACCAAACAATGGGATGGTGAGATCCTGGGTTTCTCCTTAGCCTCCCCCTCTAAGAGAAGAGTCAACACTATTGAGACCAGTTTAGAGGTGTCAGTCCATACATCAAGGAACATGTACTTAGAGCATTAGAGATATCAAATCTAGAAGGATCTAGAGTGGAGCATGCCCTAGCCGTCAAACTACCTCCCAGATCTAGAGGAGTAATGAAAGATCCATTCAAAGTTTCCTTCTCTCGACCTTGAATATTAGTAGTATCCCTAGCTTATACACCCCCCCCAAAACATGCAACCAAACTCCTCAATGGTTTCAGAAGACTTCAACAATGAGTCAATGCCCAATTTCCCCCCCTCACCCTCAACCATCAAACTCAGTAGACCTTCACAACATAAGCCCCATTATCCAAAATCTCTCTCTCACTCTCTATCTAGATAGGTTCTTCGGTTGGGTTGCCACCTCTCCAATCTTGGACAAACTCATTTAGTGTTTTGTATCACCATTCCTTTGTCATGGTTTTATACCTAAGTTGCACAATACAAGGAAACGAGTACGAGTTTCTGAAACGGGAATGGGTACGAAACGTGGTCCTCCAAAATTTTGGCAATGGGGAAACGCAATATATATATATATATATATAGAGAGAGAGAGAGAGAGAGATATTAGGACATTTAAGAAATATGTGCAATCATAAAGCATACATGATACATTCTAATTTATTACATTATGATTAAATTGTCAATTGTCAATGTATAAACTATAAAGTCTCTAAATTTACATCACATTTACTCATGAATGATCACATAATGAAAATAGCAATATCCAAAATCAGCCACCTGAAATTTCTAATTATCGGGAGTCTCCTCCTACATAGTCGAACAATCTTAGTGCTCTTGATTAAATACAAGTTCCACACCCTAGTACCCTAGGTGCTTTTGATTATTGGGATTCTCCCCTGCATAGAGGGTTTGGTTCTCTTGATTAAAACAAGTTCCATACCCTAGTACATGACAAAAGCCAATGGAAACATTGCAATCCCCCCAATCCTGAAATCCTGAAAAATAGATAAGCCTGTAGGATTTTGAGTGAGATCTAAAATTCTACTTTCTCCATATGAAATCCAATGAGGGCGAAACCACTCTCAAACATCCTGAGTCATTTCATGGTAATGTTAAAAATTTAAGTAAAGGGATGAAAATGAAAAAATGATTAAAGTAAAAATTTAAGTATTAATGAAAATGAAAATTTAAGTAAAAGAATTAAAGTGACATTCTCCTTTATCTTTCATTTTCATCCTTTTACTTTAAGAATTTAGCATTACCATGAACTGCATATCAACACTAGGGCCATAGGCTTGATTAGGCTGCCCCACTCAAAAAAATCCTCTTTTTTATAACTTGGGAGAGGCATCTAGAAGCATCCAGAAGATATTTTAGTCGCCGAATAAAATATTAGAAGTGAAAAAATTAAAAAATTAAAAATTAAAAATTAAAAGAAAACATCAAGTGTTAACTGGAAACTCCATTGTACGGCCTGGAAACTCATTTCCAGCCATAGTGGCCATGTTTCCCCAACGTGAAACAGACCTGCAACTTAGTTTTATACATATGTTTTAATGGTATATTTATGTAGGTTTCTTTCTTTTTATTATTTTTGGCTTTTTCTAGGAGATTGCGCTAGCGCTCCCACATTATATTCATACTGATTGTACTCTTCAGTCCCACTGACCTACCTTTGTGGTCATTCGTTGGACATTGATAGAATTATCTTATTCATTGACGAATTAAGGCTTTTCTTTGAGTTTTTTGACCCAATTTAAAATATTTGCATTAACCAAGTTTGAATACTCTAATGTAGATTTTACCCCATCTTTAATACCATTGTTGCTTACTAAGTGACCGGACATATTTTGCTAAAGTTTGACAATGAACTGCAAATGGAGATTAGAATTTCATCCTACCCTTGTGCTTCCTTCTGGCAAGAGATGGCTTCTTAACAAAGATGAACTCCTCTTCAACAATGAATGAGGCTTGATGACCTTAACCATTTGAGCAAATTCAACGCCCCGACAGGTCAACCAAATAAAAATATATCAAACCCATGTCTAACTAATGGATACTTTGTTTATCGATGAGCATTGATTTACCTTGATCCACTTAAAAGTGGATGATGTCAAATTTAAATTAAATACAGAGTTGGACTCTTTACAGCCTTTAAAATTTGCATTTAATGGATATTTATTGTTCTACTGAATCTATTTCAAAATAATACAATTACTATAAATTATGATGTTCACATCACAATGGAGATATCAAGAAATGAGGAAAACTGTAGAAGACATCAGCGACGGAAAGCCAACAAAGAGATGGTAAGCATTAAAAACTAGATCGCCTGCTTCAAGGAAAGAAACTCGCCTTCCAGGGTTATGAAGTACAAAAACAAATTTCAAATGTAACTAACCTTAGAGGGAAAACAACTTCCACCTTGGTGGTGTCTTTAGGAATGGACTTCAGGAACATCTCAGATGGCTTCACGCGATCAAGCAGCCAGTGCCCTAAACTGCAAAAATTCCAATGAGACTCTATAAATAGAGATCCTGAATGTTGATAGCTTACAAAAGAGGGGTCTTTGCAAAACCTACCTATAGATTCTGTACCGAATGCTTCCAACTGGAGCCTTCTCAAGTGCATGCCACTTCTGCTGCATCTGCAAAAAAAAGGATACAGCCTTAATTACCTTTTTACACCAGCAAAGACAGTTTAGTTTTTCTTCCCAATCAGTTTTTCTCACAACCTACAGATAGATGAAATAATAATGTGAAGCCTCTGCAGAACACAATTCGTTTTTTAGTAGGTTAGTGGTTGGCTTTCAATGCTATCTAATGCAAGGGATGGATATTAACTATGAAAACTAATTGGGATGGAATGAATGATCAAGCATGTCTGCTAGATGTGACATACGTTATGAAGCAGTTGTTCATAAAATAAGAAATGATAAAGAAGGCACCAACTTTTGCTCAAACGGTAAGAAAAATCACGGAGCCAATAAGAGAAAATTCACAAAAACAAATTCTGGAGCAAACTTAGACAAAATTGACTCAATTTATGGAATGCGTCAACGATCTACTCCTTCCGTAAGAGATTGAAAGCCTGCTGTCTTCATAGATAACAAAGTTTTAATGTTCAATTGCTTGTGACTAAACTACATAAAATATAGTTTAAAAAAGAAGCCCATTTTGCGATATGTGAAGCCTCGGTTAGAGTTCGGATGGAGCAAAGATTCAAATGCATTCTCAATCGCTTATCCTGATGAAATTTAAATTTTAAGCACAGTGGACATGTCCAAATAATGCACAACCAAATAGAGATTCGATGATTGCGGGCAGGTTATAAAACTAGAAGAGTCTCTACTAGTTAACACCAAATTGTGGAAATGGACAATGGGAACCTCGAGATACCAGAGGAAAGGAACAACCAGGCAATAGTTCTCTTTTTTTTCTTTCTTTTTGTCTCCTTTTTTGGGTGTGTGTTTGAGTGTGTGTAGAGTTAGCAGCATCTATTTATCACTTGACACCAGAAGGTGCCATTACAACAGTAACAATATCTAAGAACATAGCTGAAAGTAGGTGCCCAGGCACAAGAGAATCCCAGAGATAGCTAGCCTGGATGATAACTACCGCCTTCTGAGCATGAGATTCAAATGATAGCCAACCTGGTTATTGGCTACCTCCAGAGTCACTGTCGGCAGCGAGGATGAAATTTGAGACTTGTACTGCGAATTCTCCGCTTTTGCTCATGTCCAACAATGACGCGGGCAAGCAATCTGAAAGTCAAGGCCATCGACCATGACCTGGCCTCGTTTGCTGTTTGCAAAATACCCCAACAAAACGTGCATATTTACTCATAATTTTATGATGTTTCTTAGTAGAAATCAGGATTATTGGCATTGAAATGCCTAAGATAAGGACAAGAAGAAGTAGATCTTATCTTTCGGTCTGTCATATTTCAGTCGGAATCATATTCAAGAACAGCGTTGCGTAATTGCAATGCCACTAATGTGAATTTGATCTACATTTTGATGGCTACCATTCGCCGATTCTAGTTGCAGGTCACCGATTCAAATCACATTAGTTCAACAAACAACAACAATAGAGGCATTCTACAGCGTGAGGTAAAAACACCAACCAACCAACCTTGTGAGACACACAATCTGTAATCAGCTCTGCCTTCCTTGAGAGACCTTGATCAGCAGAGGGGGTATTGAAAATGCTCCTCCAGAGCTCTTTAAAAGTGGGATCATTTGCCTGACCTGTACCTGTGCCTGTGGAGGGGCGTGTACAAGTACCAGTAGTGAAGGACCATCGCCTGCCCTCCACAGGGAACACTACGAACCGACTGGTCTTCATGTGCCTCGCCTTGGAATCCCCTCTTTTATTTCCCTTCTATTCACACCACAAAACTCTCTGTAAGTCTCCTGATATTGTTATCAATCTCCCTTGTAAACCCGAATTCTTCACACTACAGAACTCTCTGTAAGTCTCCCGATATTGTTATCAATCTCCCTTGTAAACCCAAATACAAACACCGCGATTCCACTATTTCTAAAGCAATTGCTCCCAACATCCAATTTCTCACCTCCGCGCTGTTGCACTTCATTTGAACGTCGGCTTGCTCTGGTGATACAAACGTCCCATTATCGATCCGATTTCTAAACCATCGATAGTTTGCAGGGAAATGAATAAGACAATGCCGAAGAACGTAATAACAAACGACAAACAGTTACATTTGGGGCATTATGGTGAATTGGGAAATGCATTGCTTTTGCTTAAAAGAAATTTTAGGCTTAAATATTTTCCTATCATATTAAAATGGGTGTGTAGTTAGTGTTTTTAGATGGAATGAATGTATCTTCTTAGGAAAGAAAGATGGTTGAAGGAAATAGAATCAAAATTATTTTTTAATAAAATATTCGATTGTAGAAGTGATAATGGAGAGGTTATTTTCAATTTTAATGGAAATTTTGAAATTGAATAAAGTTGGGGTTAGGTAATTGTGCAAATAATGTGGCAGAGTCATATGAATTACTATAAAGGCTTTTTCTCACTAAATAAGCAAACATTGAAAATTTGGTGGTGTTGGGAGATTTGCAATTGGTTATCCATCGCCTTGTTCATGCATCTTTCCCTAAGGATTTCAAGTTGTGAAGCATTATAGATCGAATCAGGAATCTGAAACTAGCCTTCTCTACTTTTAGCTTCTTTCATATGTTGAGAAGGAAAAATTATGGTGCAAATTATCTCGCCAATAAAGGTATAAACTTGGACGCAAGAGTCCTAATAAGAAATGGTATTCCTTCCCTCGCAACTATTCCTTAACAATGGGTTGTTATGCAGTGTAATTTTCCTCTGTGTTTATGGGTCTTTTGGTGAATTTACACCTCCAAAGACCCTATGTCTTTAGGATAGTAAAATGGCTAATAGATATTGAGAATAAAGACTATCATGAGGCTACAAGTATAGCTACCTCGAAAGACTTTCATTGTACTCACCTATTGTATAGGTTGTGATCCATGCATGGATTTTGATTTAATACAATATTCTCATCACGATATATATATATATATATATATAGAAGAAGGCATTGTTGTATTGTTGTAGCAACTACAACCACCCTCCAAAATTTTGGCCTACACCCAATTTCGGAGCCTCCCTTGAGACTTTCACTTGATGACTGCACACACTTGGGTTCACCCTGTGAGCTCGTGTGAGTCTTGCACCCACCTTGCTTGATCATTTCACAAAGTTTTTGCATGTTGATGTCAAAGTCATGCTTGCGACCATGTTCTGGTTATACGCAAAGTCTTTGTTTCATGTGTACTTGTTGTGTTCACTGTGAAAACATTTGATACACTCACACACAAAGTCAAATTCACTGTCGCGCAAGCATCGTCACGTCGACCAACGATCAATCACAAGTGTCGCACTTGTTGCTTACACATCGTTCAGTCAAGTTGAGTATGTGTGTCTGGATGGTTTGAGTCATCTCGTCTTCAATTCACGTAAGTGTGTGTTTGCAAGATCACGTATGAATCTTTTGCTCATTCACACACTTAGTTGCTTTGTTAAAGTTTTGGAAAATGGATTCCCCTTTGACAATCGGACCATCACCCCGCCATCGACTTGATCAACTCTCACCCAGAACAGCGCAAAAGCACCAAGCAATCCATTTCAAGTTGTGTTGCCCGTAAGCAAATCGATCAACCTTCATGCTGGTCAACCAGAAAGTTCGACCCGGTAGCCACCTTGGGACTGACTCCCATAAAAAATTGTGCAAATGCTACAGAGCTTGCCCACTCCGCTGACTAAGAAAGTTGCACAGACAGGCAGAATAGACACCAAGTGCCCGTCCCTGTCTCCCTCAGAAAATTACACAGTTTTTCCAACCAACTGTCCCGACATTCAACCAGCTGCTCACCAAGAAATTGTGCATTTTTCATGAGCAAGTCCACTGCTGCCCAGCAATCTGCTCATCTCAGAAACGGCGCAGAGGTGACCAGCAGGCCAGCCTCCCAGGAATTGTGCAGTTTTTGCTGCCAAGCTCCCGACAGCTGACTACCAATTCCCCTCAGGAATTGCATAGTTTTTGTTGCCAGTGACCTAGCAGCTGACTACCAACTCCCCTCAGGAATTGCGCAATTTTTGCTGTCAAGCTCTCGGTTGCCCACTCGTTCTGGAAACTACGCAAATTTTGCCTGCTCAGCCTTCCCACAGCCCGGACTGTTCCTCCCAAAAAATGTGAATTTTTGTCCTCCAATTGAGCCAGACCCTGTAGACAGTCACTATCGATCCAGATCGCCCATCTTCATCACCAGTGACTCCTACACAGTTTTCATCAATAGTGCTCAGAGCCTCCATCCCGCTTCGCAACCTTGTCACCTCTCCCGGTCACCTGCATTCGAAATGATCATGCATCATGGTAGACTAGGAGGTTTATGGATTTGATGTCGTCTCATCATGAGTGACTACAGACACAGGTACGCAAACAAACATGGCATGGCAACGGATGGGATGAACAAAGGGAGCACATGCAGAAGGACATGGTCACCAATGGACGAACAGACGATGTATGTAAAGAGATGTGCTCACGAACAGATGATCATGCAAAGATGTGTTCGCAGATAGACGGACAAGCAAACATGCAAAATGTGTTCACGAACGGACGGACAGACGAACATGCACTTTTCGTGAATGGACGAACCTGTCAAGCTTACCAACATACAGACAAGGAGCAATGTGTGAATGCAACATCAAGTGAACCAACGACCATCGAAGACTCCGTGCACTTTGCCATGCAGAGGTGAAGATGTGACACACCATGAGGACATCCATCACCTAGTAGCACTACAGCTCGACATGCACACCAGCAGCAGCACGAATGTACCAACACTGTCATGTCAAGTCATGTCATCCACATCTCTACTGTGTGATCTGATAATCACCCTATGAGTGATCTCAGTTAAGAATTATTAATTGAAGGTATTACATACTCGTGCTGGTGTATGTCCATGTTATTTTAGGCAACGGATCGATCAGATTGCAAAATACACAGACACTGGAAAATGGAAAATAGCAGAGAAACACAGTAAGCAAATACAAGAACACAACAAATTAATAAGGAGTTCACCCTATCCTCCAGGGCTACATCTCCAGTCCAGCTCTCAGTGGTGGCCTTCTTTTATTGTGTCTTCAAATCAGAGAATTACAATGGGGAGCTCAATCTGAGTCTCCTAAAACAAAATTGCTTAGCAAGGTGGTTCTTGGATTCCCCAAGCCACTAGAGTGCATAGACTCTTTTCCTTACCAACTCTTTGACCTCTCTGGCCTTAAGGGGAGGAGCCCAATGTGGTGCTCAGTTCTCGACAGATCCTCTCAGGGATTGTTCGATGCTGCCTTATGCTGCACGTCAGCTCGGCTATCTGTCTTTCTGCTTCTTGCTTTACTGTCTTCTTCACTTTTGTTTTCTCTGTCTTTGTTTCCTTATTTTTCTCTGTATATGTTATGTTCTGTCTATTCATGGCTTTAAATCTAATCGGCCTCACGACTGTTCAATTTCCTTTTTGCCTCCATCGGATCACCTGCTGTTGTTCGCTTAGAATCCCCTGTCTCTGCGTCATAGTCATCTGCTCACGGCAAGTGGCCACTTGTCTTCCAACGAATTGCGCCAGCTTTTTCCTCGTCGGTTCGATTCTTCAGTTACGTCGGGAAATGACTCATCCGCCACCTCCGCGTCAAATCGGACCTCAAATTCTTACATATCGCGACTTAATCCCCCGTCAATTCTGATTTCTCAATTGGGCGCGTTCTCAGCCGTTAAATCTGGAGCCCCCAGATCCGACGTCATTCGCTCGTTTCGCGCAGTTGACTTGCTCGACTGTTAGCGTGCGATGAGCGGCGGTTTTCTCTCTCCTCCGCCTGCCACGCGTCAGGCGCTGAGTGGAATCGCTCCTTTTTCGCCAAATCTGCTTATTGCCCAAGGGTGCCCCCGATAAATACCGCTGGTTTTGGAGCGCGGGTCCCGCCTTTAGCCTTTAATCTTTTCCCAACGGTTTTCCTGACTCCCATGCGACCGAGCGCTCGGGACTTCTCCTTCTCGAGGGGTTTTGCCCAGCAATGCGCACTAATCGCGCATCAGAAACTGCCTCATTTTCCCGATCTGGGATTCCCAGGGGCTAGTTTCGCCTCCTGCGCAGTCTCCATGGGCCTCGGTCAGCGTGCTTTGACTGAGGTCCTCGTCGTTCCACACTGGCTGCCCACTTCCGCTGTTCATAAGTTTTTCTGATCGCTCCATGCTCTTTGAATTCGAAGTTTTGTCCTGATTTGATACAGTCATGGTTCTCTGATTTTTCTTCATGGATCCAATTGGGATCACTGCCTTCCCACTTAAAATCTTTTGGACCATCAAAAGTTGGTTTTCAAGCATCGACTAAGTGAGAGTACTGTTGTCTCACTTGTCCAATTTCAATCCACTTTGCGCTGCTTGGCTTTGAACCCTTGAGCCGAATCTTGAGGTACTCAACATCTCCCATGCGCGTTGTCCTCACCTTCCTGTCCAACATTTTGTCTTCATGTAATTCATTAAGATATTCAGGTAGCATGTCATCAATAGAAGGCAATTGACTATGCTCTTCAGGATCCTCAATCATTGAAGGTTCAAACAATCTCAAGCAATCTGCATTTACGACTGAGTAGATGTGCATGTAAGCTAGTAGTTCAAGGCGAAAAGCATTTTCACCAATCTTCTCAAGTATCTTGAAGGGTCCATACCTAATAGGCTTTAGCTTCTTACCTTCTCCTTGCATCCTGTCCTTGCTGATATACAGCCAGACCTGGTCACCAACTTGAAAACTATGCTCCATCCGATGCTTGTCATGCCTAGCCTTGTATTTGGCTTGGCTCTTTTCCAGTTGTTCCTGTACTTCCTGGCGGATCTCCTAAATTTGTTCAATGAACCTAGTTGCCTTGTCCACATCGCTGTGTCCCTCAACTATGGTATCTTTACCAAAGACAAAATCCAAAGGAGACCTTGGTGTGAAACCAAAACAGGTCTCAAAAGGAGATCTCTGTGTAGAAGAATGTTTGGCTCTGTTGTAAACATGCTACACATAACACAAATGTTCATCCCAAAGCTTAGGATGTTTGCTGCAATATCCTCTGAGTAATTGGATCATTGTCCTGTTAACTACTTCTATCTGGCCATCAGTTTGTGAATGAAAAGTTGTGCTTTTCTTTAGTTTGGTGTCCATCAGTTCCCACAAACTTGACCAAAACTTCCCCACAAATCGGGTGTCTCGATCAGATACAATAGAAGTGGGTAATCCAAAATGAATCCATACATGTTCAAAGAACAGTTTTGCAGTTTTTTCAGCTGTAATCTGTTTATTACAAGGTATCAAAATACACATTTTGCTGAACCTATCCACAACAACGTATAGATAATCATGACCTTTTTAGATTTAGGCAGTCCCCCGACGAAATCCATGGAAACACTTTCCCAAGGGTGAGAAGGTACTCGTAATGGAGTGTACAAGCCTAGTTTTATGTTGTTGGGCTTGCTTTTAGCACACATATTACACCCTCTTACATATCTAGAAACTGTCTCATTCATTTTTGGCTAGTAACAAAATCTTTGCAGCTGTGCAACTGTTTTACTTACCCCAAAGTGACCTGATATCAGAGAAGTGTGTGCTTCCCTAATTATCTTTATTCTCTTAGTTTGTGGAATGCAGAGTTTCTCACAATGGTATGAGAGTCGGTCCTTTACATGATAATCCAATTCTTCTATTCTTTTTCCTTGACTCAAAGTTGCATATACATCTCTAAAGTCTATATCTTGAGCATATTGTTCAATGTAGCTTTCATGTAGCACAGAATTATGCTTAAGTATAGTAGATGCATTTATAATCGGTCTAGATAACATGTCTACAACTTTGTTATGTATGCCCTTTTTATATCTGATGACTAAATGAAACTGTTGTAGAAAACCCATCCATCTGTAATGTCTTGATTGCTGCAACTTAGTTTGGGAGTGTAGATATTGAAGTGGTTGATGATCAGTATGTATTGTTGTCTCTTTGCCCATTAAGTAATGTTTCCACTTTTTCACACTTTGAACTAATGCATACAATTCTTTATCATATGTAGGATAGTTAACTACTGCAGGATTAAAAGTCTCAGAATGATAACATATGGGTTTACTGTGCTGGGTCAACACTGCTCCCATGGCATAGTCACTGGCATCTATTTGGATCTCAAATGGTCTTTGCAGATCAGGCAGTGCTAGTACAGGTGTTGTACTAATATTTTCTTTCAAGGTGTCGAAGGCTTTCTGATGTTTGCCTCCCCACTGAAACACCTTGTTCAATCTCGTTAAAGCATTTAAGGGAGCTACAATTGTGGAAAAGTTAGAAATGAACTTCCTCCAATAATGTGCTACTCCTAAGAAGCTTCTAACTTCTGTAGCAGATTTGGGTATAGGCCAGTTTACAATGACTGCCACCTTAGAGGGATCTATCTTCAATTCACCACCCCCTATTATATGACCCAAATAATTCATAGATGTTTTTCCAAATTCACATTTTGAGAGTTTAACATAAATTTTTTCTCTTTTCAAAACATCTAGTGTCTGCTTAACATGCTTTAAGTGTTCTTCCCACGTTTTACTAAAAATCAGAATGTCATCTAGATACATCATTCATTAATCCCATGAAAGTAGCAGGAGCATTAGTTAAGCCAAAAGGCATAACCAACCACTCATACAATCCCTGCTTTGTTTTGAAAGCAATCTTCCATGCATCTTGTTCCGCAACTCTGACCTGATGGTATCCACTGTGCAAGTCTAGCTTGGTGAAATAAACAGCTTCCTTCAATTGATCTAAAAGATCATCTATGCGAGGAAGGGGATAACGATTTTTTATTGTTATCTTATTTAGTGCTTGGTAGTCAATGCACATTCTCCACGAGCCATCTTTCTTTCTCACCAAAACGATTGGTGACCCACATGGTGATGTGCTAGGCCTAATGAACCCATTCTCGAGCAACTCCTACACTTGCTTCTTGATTTCAGCATTCTCTAAAGCAAACAACCTGTACATTCCAATGTTAGGCAATGGCGCATCTTGCTGCAAAATAATATCATGTACTATTTCCTTTTTGGGTGGCAGACCTTTAGGTTCTTGAAACAAGATATCATACTCTAAAACAACCTTTTCTATATCAGCTTGTTGTTTAGCATTACAACCCTCAAATACATTGGTTTTATCAGGTTTCTTTTCCTTTACAACCATCAGTAAGAATTGTTTGCATGAATTTATCATTCTTTTCATCTGCCTGAGTTTATGGGAGTATAATTATTCTTGAGCTTATGAGCTCTTACAAAGTATTCGATTCCATCTTTAACAAGTAGATACTTGTTCTCAGCTCTATAGAAAATAGCTTTTCTATCATACAAGTAAGGACTTCCTAAAACAATTCCACATATATCCAAAGGAATTATGTCTAACTCAACCTCATCTACAAATGCTTACCCAAAAGAAAACTTGAGTTTGCACTGTCTAGTCACTTGTAGTTGTGCTTTATCATTCAACCATCCTAATGGGTATGGTTTATTGTGAGGTGTAGTTGCTAATCCCAATTTCTTTACAATTGCTTCAGAAATTAAATTTACTTGTGAGCCACTATCAAACAAAGTATCAATCTTTTGATATTTGGAAACAACTCAAATATGGAAAAGCTCATGTCTTTTTCTCTATTTTTCTTCATTAATAACAGATTGAGTAGAATTACTAGTAGATGCCTCAGAATCCTTACCTTTTATACCTGTGGCTGCAATGGTTGTTTCATCTCCCGAGTCTGACCCCAAATCTTTCTGAATAACTGCAACAGTCTTCTTCTTCTTGCCCTCGAACTTCTTAGTCCTCATCTCTGGATGCAGAATCCAACTATGCTCATCATCATGTCCATCCTTTTTACAGTGAGTGCATGAAGCTTTGCTTTTCTGTGCAGTGTTAGCCTTCCTTGCTTTCCACTTCTGCTTTCTTTTCTCCTTGCTCTTGCTTATAGTGGGTTGGAATGGTCCCCCAACTTCTGGATTTCCATTCTTTCCTCTAGCTTCTAGATGAGTAGCTTGTACAGATACCTCATCTATACTAGTGGGATTAAACATGAGGATGGTATGCCTCATGTAGCTGTGTAGACCACCAATATACTTCAACAGAGTCTTTGGTGAGTCTAATGAGATTCATAGAATCAATGCTCTCTTTCTAAATGCTTGAGTGTACCCTTGCACACTTTGCCCTTTCAACTACCGAAGAGTTGGCCAACTCATCATGGCTTGTTGCAAGTAGGCCAATGGATAGAACTGCTTTTTGATTGCAGAAACAAATTCACTCCAGACAGAGATGGTCTTACCATGTCTTTTCATGTCAACTTGGGTTTTGCCTTCCCACCAAACCAAGGTAGTGCCTCCTAGGCGTAGGCTTGCCAGCTGAATCTTGCTCTTGTCTAAGTTGATGTTCTGTACTTTGTAATAAACATCAATTTGTCTAATCCAATTGTCCAACTTCTCAGCATTTAACTCTCCATCATATATAGGCAAATCAAATTTAACATCTAGCTTGATTAAAGATGCCTTCTTGTTATGCACAGGGCTATTAGGAGGGGTGAGGAAGCTTTTCTCTTTCCCTTTTCCTTTGGAGTGGTCATGGAAGTGAGACTCATCTTCTTCTTTGTCTTGTTTAGAGCCTGATGAATCTTCATCCTTATGTTTCCTAAAGTCCCTATACATTTATTCTACCATGGACTTTATAGCTAGGAAAATTTCTATGAATTGAGGGTCTGGCCCCACATAACCTTCCTCTGAAATTGTCTTCCAAGGATAGACTCTCCCAATTCCAGGATTAGTTTCGACCAACTCTCGTTCTCCTAATTTGAGCTTTGATACCACTTGATCTAATAATCACCCTATGAGTGATCACAGTTAAGAATTATTAATTGAAGGTATTATAGACTCATGTGCTAGTGTATGTCCATGTTCTTTTAGGCAACGGATCGATCAGATTGTAAAATACACAAACATTGGAAAATGGAAAACTGCAGAGAAACACAGTAAGCAAATACAAGAACACAACAAATTAATAAGGAGTTCACCCTATCCTCCAGGGCTACATCTTCGGTCCATCTCTCAGTGGTGGCCTTCTTTTATTGTGTCTTCAAAGCCGAGAATTACAATGGGGAGCTCAATCTGAGTCTCCTGAAACAGAATTGCTTGGTAGGGTGGTTCTTGGATTCCCCAAGCCACTAGAGTGCACAGACTCTTTTCCTTACTAGCTCTTTGACCTCTTTGGCCTTAAGGGGAGGAGCCCAATGTGGTGCTCAATTCCCGACAGATCCTCTCAGGGATTGTTCGATGCTGCCTTATGCTACAGGTCAGCTCGGCTCTCTGTCTTTCTGCTTCTTGCTTTACTGTCTTCTTCACTTTTGCTTTCTCTGTCTTTGTTTCCTTCTTTTTCTCTGTATATGTTCTGTTCTATCTATTCATGGCTTTAAAGCCAATCGGCCTCATGACTGTTCAATTTCCTTTCTACCTCCGTCGGATCACCTGCTGCTGTTCGCTTGGAATCCCCTGTCTCTGCGTCATGGTCATCGGCTCACAGCGAGTGGCCACTTGTCTTCCAACGAACTGCGCCAACTTTTTCCTCGTCAGTTCGATTCTTCGGTTACGTCGGGAAATGACTCGTCTGCCACCTCCGCGTCAAATCGGACCTCAAATTCTTACATATCACGGCTTAATCCCCCATTAATTCTGGTTTCTCCATCGGGCGCGTTCTCAGCTGTTAGATCTGGAGCCCCCAGATCCGACGCCATTCGCTTATTTCGCGCGGTTGACTTGCTTGACTGTTAGCGTGCGATGAGCAGCAGTTTTCTCTCTCCTCTGCCTGCCACGCGTCGGGCGCTGAGTGGAATCGCTCCTTTTTCGCCAAATCTGCTTACCGCCCAAGGGTGCCCCCGATAAATACCGCTGGTTTTGGAGCGCGGGTCCCGCCTTTAGCCTTTAACCTTTTCCCCATGGTTTTCCTAGCTCCCATGCGACCGAGCACTCGGGGCCTCTCCTTCTCGAGGGGTTTTGCCCAGTGATGCGTGCTAATCGCGCATCAGAAACTACCTCCTTTTCCCAATCCGGGCTTCCCATGGGCTAGTTTCACCTCCTACGTAGTCTCCATGGGCCTCGGTCAGTGCGCTTTGCCCGAGGTCCTCGTCGTTCCACACTAGCTACCAACTGCCACTGTTCAGAGGTTTTTCTGATCACTCCATGCTCTTTGAATTCAAAGTTTTGTCTTGATTTGATATAGTCATGGTTCTCTAATTTTTCTTCATGGATCCAATTCGGATCACTGTGGGCCATACTGTCAATCAATGTAATGTAACGTGGAAGTCCAAGAGACCCACTTGTTGTATGAAGAGTCATGTAAAGTCGAAAAGTCATGGAAGTCAAATAGTCATGAGGGTAGTCGAAGAACCACAAGGGTCTGTTTCACCCTTGGTTATAAATACCCCCTCATTTGTACATGCAATGGAATTTTTGACCTCAGCTCCTCCCACATAGCCTCAAGAGTCTGTAATCTTATCTTTGAGGAGTAAGTAGTGGCTCCAACGCCCTGCCCACGGGGTTAGTGATGTATGGTGTAACAATGTGTCTTGGAATTTTCACTTAATTAAGAAACCTACTAACAGGCCAACACGTTTTCACACATGTATTGTAATTGTTGTAAGACTAACCTTAAACACTTGTAATGCATGTTGCTTTAACCTGTTTTTAACACTTGAACTCATTCACTTGTTGTAATACATATATGATAATGAAAATGTGTTGTATATGTTGTTAATGTTGTCTCGCCTGTGTTGGCTACCCTCCCGGACATCAGACAAACCTTTCACATAAAACTTGCTATAACAACCGTTGCACTCACGAGGACTCATCCGCTGAGTGTTGTACGTGTTATCTTCCCTTGTGCGTTGTGACTGTCGCATTCGTGTGGACTGTTCTTCTGAAAGTTGTGCACGTCCTGTTGTGTTGTGTGTTCCTACTAGAGTTGGGGCTTCCTCCCAACCAACTTGGGACTCACTCCCACCCTCTCCCTCTACAGTGAAATAACCACTGACACAAGAGACACTTACAATCACCAGGCACGTGAACCTCACTTCTCGCAAGACAAAGCAAAACACTCTCCTGTGCTGACAAGCAAGAGTTGACACAAATCTTTAAGATAATGGCAACCGGGCCATTGTACCTGATGGGACTCCGACACCAAATGGTGTGAAGTCTAGTTGGGACTTCATACCACGGTGATCCCCTGATGTTGGCAAGTCTAGCACCGTCAACAAGTACTATGATGAGGATTGCAGGGAAATGAATAAAAGAATGAATAATAATATAATAAGTTACACTTGCAACGGGGAATTATGATGAATTGGGAAATGCAATGTTTTTGTTTAAAAGAAATTATAGTAGTGAATTGTAGTAATAAATGGCCTCAAGTAGTTTTGATTTCTCTGCTGATATGAAAACTTAAAAGAAAACTAGTTGGATTGGAAGGATATTAAATAAATCTGAGCCCTTGTATGATACCAGGGTAGTAATTCAAGAATTTACCCCTACTCCTAATTGGCAGCTTCCTCATATATCTCCTAACAAGATTTATGACCTTCCAATGTTTAAGTTTCGTGCAGCCAATCTTATTCAATATGCCTTTGTAAATGTGCCTATCAATCTTACCCAGCCTATGTATGAGATACCTCTCATAAAACCGAAAGATGTCCAATGGGGACTAGAACAAGGTTATAAGTATGTGCATCTTGGACTAATACAATTTGGCATTAACCCTCTTGTCAGACCTGGTTTGAATGTATCTTGCTTAGCTTGTGTGATTGATTCATGCCATAATCAATTTATTGATGCCCTGCTAGGTGGTTTTGAGGCCCCTTTGCACAATGGTCCAGTTTGGTCATCCATCATCCCACGATACCAAGTTTCGTAACCGATCCCCATATTAATGAACTACTCCAAGCTTACATCCATTTTTTTGGCTTTAATATGACTGAGTAGTCTGATATTTCCCAATTACATTCCACTGTTTGTTTACGATTTGTCTCGACAACTCTGCCAGCACTCAATCCTCAGCTTACTTAGAGAGCCACAACAGAAGGAGTCGTGGTTGGACCTGGTAATGTCACTCCTATCACAATAGGGTTTTCTCAATTAAAAATCCCTGATGAATGGATTGTAGAATACCATCCATTGTCTCAAAGGTATTTTCCGACTCCAAAACCTAAAAGATTGTCTATTTCTGAGTCGAGTAGAGGACCAGTCATTAGACTAAGGAATGAAACCACATTACCCAAAAGCCCTGTTAGAATTCACTCTCTCAGAAGCCATGATACTTCAGACCTCAGTAGGCATCTGGCAAAACACAAGTATGGATCATCCTCTCAATGCAAGTTCTGTATTGCCTCTAGAAGTCCAAGTTCAGATAAAAAAATTCAAGTCTTTCACAGACCTCAGTCCACCTTGAAAGAGGAACATTTGGGCCAACATACAAAATGTCAGGAATGTTTACAGATTGCCTCTCCGAGAGATATTAAGTTCATGAGATACACACTGCCTAGAGAAAAGGCAGGGGAAGATTTAGAAAAGCTTCTACTCCCATAAAGGAGGCTTGCTCCTGGAAATTTTGTACAAAAATTCAAAGATTGGAATGTTGTAGCTGATGTGGATTTCCTACATTATAGGAAAGTGATATATGAGAAGCCCCAAGAGATTATAAGGCTTCAGAACTACAACAATTATCAGTTAACATGTGTGGCACATAATTTACATGACCTATCACAAGAAGTGTTGAAAGTACAGTCCCATGTGTGAGGACTCCATTCTAGTTTAGGTTATTTGAGTCAAAAGGCTTCTAAGCATTTTGATATGTTAAAAGGTGTAAATATGAAGTTAGAGAAAATTATGGAAGTAGTAGTAGATTTAAAGTTGAGTCTAGAGAAAGAAAATCCAGAGTTAGAAGAAGCTTACTGCAGCAGAAGTTTATAGCGAGACATTTCAACTATAAGAAAAGAAACCTAAAAATAAAAATACTCCATTGTTGCTCAAACAGTTCTTTGTACATAATCCCATAATTTTTCAATTTGAAAATGTTATTTCATTTGCTAGAGAAAAATTGGCTCTAGTCCAATCACAAATCCCAACCTTTGATATGCCACCATAGAACAAATCATAAATAAAAATGGTAAAAGATGAGGGAGAAGGATCCAGTAAAAGACACAGAAGTAGAGATAGCGATAGACCAAAACAACCTTTTGAATCTGCATAGGAAAAGTGGTGTAGTGCTAAGTATGGTTCTCATGGGAAAACTCCATATAATCCTTCAAACATTGATGAGTTCCCTACTCTTAGTCAAGCTAACATAGATCAAGCTCCAATGACAAATATGAACTGCAAATCTAAAAATGAAATCCTCATGGCAATCTATGCTTGGAGTACATGGGAAAGTACTCAAAAGTCCATTCACAGAAACAGAGTCTCATGGTCAGAATTAGCTTTAAGGATAACTTGGGGTTTCCAAGGTAACTTAGAATTATGGTGGTCTAGAATGCATGAATTTGACAAGCTCAATATTATGAATAGTGATAAGCTAGTCGTTGAACTTTTCAAGGCAGTTCTCCATGAATTTTATGGAGAAATTAAGGTTGATGGCCATCATTATGCAGATATGTTCATGAGCCAAAGACTTTGTGATATAAAAGAACTTCCTGAGTTCTTTTGTACAATGCAGGATCTTCTTTATAAGGCAAGAGACCCACATAATACAACTTATTTGAGAAAATATTTGTCTGCAATGCCTGGCAGGATCCCAGACCTTGTCAGGGCCAGATTTGAAGCTGAAAATATAGATATTGAAAATATTTCTCTTGCAGGACTCCATGAACAAATTGTATTTACTCTACAGAAAGAATGCCTCCAAAAGAAGACAGCCAAATCAGTGAAGAAACAACTTGGCTTCAATGCAAGTGTTTGTGATATCTATGCAGAAACCTATCATTTTGGCTGCAAAAGCAAAAAGAAGAACACTAGCAAAGGACAATGTGGAAGTGATTGCCAATGTCGAAAATGCATGAAGAAAAGCTAGCCTAGAAGGTTTTACCCTAGAAGACAAAGGTTTCAGAGACCGAGAAAAGGATATTTCAAGAAAAGGCAAGAAGGCGCCCAAAGAGAACAATTAGGAACGTGTTTCTTTTTTAAGAAGTCGGGCCACTGGGAAAGAAAATGTCCTTTGAAGGGTAAAAATCGTTTCCAAAATAATTTTTTTGACATTTTTTCTAATATTTATGATCCGACTGAATGGGAGCAAGTAGATCAGCCCCCACAAAATGAAGAATATTTTTCAATCACAGATTTAGATGAGTCCAACCCTCCATCTCCACATCCTAAAGACTCATTTTGCTCTGAATCCACCTTAGATCTTGACTTCATTTTTGATGTCAAGATGTTTCATTTAGAAAATCTTGCAGACCTCCGCTTTGAAATTGCATCTATACAATCTCGTATTTCTTCTCTCACACTAGGAGATTTCGCCATCCGACACTGACTCATGGAACGTCTCTCAACCCTCCAGCACCAACTTGCCAAAATCACGCAACCAAGCATGGTAAATCTTGGTGCCTACTATCCAAGTGACACACCTACCACATCTGCATAGATTTCCTTTACACCCTCATCCAACATTCCACCAAAGAAGCAGTTTCCCCACAGGTCTAATGTAAGCAGAGAAGAAGTAATCTTTCTTCATCAGAGAAAATCCTATGGGTTTAAGAAAGCTACTCCCATCATTGAGAATCTCTCAGATGAAGAAGAAGAATCAAACCAGGTTAGTAAACTGCAAGGAGAAATATTGCATCTAGAAACCACCATTGAAGAGAAAAGAGGTTTGGTTAAAGAAATTCTAACCAGTATGAGAGTTGACCAAAAGGAATTGGCCGAAAAACAAAAACAACTTGCATAACTGAAAGATTCAATGATGATAGAAGAATTTGAAGATATGCTTAGAGAAGAAGAAGATCATAACCAGGAGCAGCAAGCATTACAATGCATACCAGAAGACCACCAGCCAGAACCAGGTACATCTATTCTCCAGATGAAGGGTTTTGAAGATAGGATTTTTATTAGAGTAGATGTCAAAGTAACTGGTTATAAACAATATTCTCTCGATGCACAACTAGACACAGGAGCTATGAATTCCTGTGCAAAACATAGTGCCATTCCTGAATACTATTGGCAACCCACAAACTTGCAGTTTAGAGCTGTAAATAAGACGTTAATGACTATCAGAGCTATGGCTCCTGATTTCTCGATTATTCTTAATGGAATTCCTACTTCTGTAAATTTGTACAATTTTGATACAAGTAGTGATATTTTGTTGGGACAATATTTTGTAAGGAGACATCTTCCTCTTGTTGTAGAAGCAAGCCATATTTGCCTCAACATCCAAGGAAGAAATGTAAAAATCCAGAGTAAGTTGAGCTATGTAAATAGAATTGTAGACCCTATCCCAGATATAGTTGAATGTTCTCTTGACAAGCTAGTAAAAATCAACAAAGTAATCAGAAATGTTGAGATCCAAGGGCGAGAATATGTCAAAGAAATAAAAGAGAAAATTGAAGGAGAATGTACAGCAGATGCACCTAATGCATTTTGGCAAATAGAGCAATGCTTTGTGGATCTTCCTTATAAAGAAACTTATTCTGGGACACCTCAGAAATCATCAGCAAACTAGATGTCCCCACCATAGCTTGAATTTTGTCAAAAGGAGATTGCTGAACTATTAGAAAGAAAGTTGATCGAACCAAGCAAGAGCCCTTAGGGTTGCCCAACATTCTATGTCAACAAGCATTCAGAGCAAAATAGAGGTAAACCTCGGATGGTGATTAACTATAGACAATTAAATGATGCTTTGTTGCCTATCAGGTATCCTCTACCATCTAAAGAAGCTTTATTTCAGAAAATCAGTAATAATAATGTGTTTAGCAAATTTGACCTTAAGAGCGGATTCTGGTAGATAGGGATCAAACCATCTGACAGATACAAGACTAGTTTTGTGGTACCACACGGGCAGTTCCAATGGCAAGTAATGCCCTTTGGATTGAAGAATGCACCCTCTAAATTCCAGAAAAGAATGGAAGATATTTTTGGGGACTTGAAATTTGTTATTATTTATATTGATGACTTATTAATCTGTTCTTTTGATTTAAAGGAACATAGAAAGCACTTGGAGATAGTTCACCACAGGATTTTTAAGCATGGGTTAGTCCTCAACAAGCCTAAGCTTGAGTTTGCAAAAACTAGAATTGAATATCTAGGACTAATCCTATTCCAAGGAAAATTTGAATTACAAGAACATGTGTTGAAAGCTTTAACAAAATTTCCAGATGCCATTTATGATCGTAGACAATTGAAAAGGTTCTTAGGAAGCCTCAATTACATTAAGCAGTTTTATGAAAATGAAGTCAAAGATGTCAAGGTCCTACAGAGGAATAGAATGGACCCCATATATGACCATTGTAGTTCAAATTATTAAACAAAAGGTTCAAAATCTTCCAAGTTTAGTTCTTCCAAGACATGAATTGCCCTATATTTTAGAAACAAATGCATCCAATGAAGTATGGGCAAGAATTTTGATGCAAAAGCATGAAAAAAGGGAAGAAGTTTGCTCATATGCATCAGGATGTTTTAATGACATTGAACTCAAGTATCCATCTTCTCATAAAGAAATCCTTGCCGTAAAAAATGGAATCAAGAGATTCAAGTTGTTCCTGAAGCCAGTAAGATTCATTGTAAGAACAAACCTCAAACATATGGTTGGGATGCTTAGAAACAAAAGATTGTTAGAACAAGGAAATAATAGGATACTAAGATGGAGATTATGGTTGGATGGATTCAACTTTGAGATTGAGTATAAAAAGGGAAAAGATAGATGTTTAGCATATTTGCTTACAAGAGAAGCTGCTCCGAAAGAAATCAAGATGTTAAGTTATTCATCAACTTCAACTTCATCAGTACCTCCCTCTGCTCCAGAGAGTTTTCAATGGGTTCTAATATGTAAATATTGTCATATGTCATTTTGTTTTCAATGTCTCATAGATAGGGTCAAGGAGAGTCCTACATATGAATACATCCTTGAAAAATGGGTTAATAGTAGCCATAGTAATGTAAGTAATATCATGTATTTTATAGAGTCGCCCATAATGTTTCAAGGGGCCATTAGATTTGCACCTTTTGCAGGACAAAGATATATTTGTCTGTATGAGCCATGGTTGAGCTATGCAGACTATTGTAATATCTTGTTGTACACCAAATATGCCAAGAAAGTTTGGTTGATGTTCGAATGTAGTTCTATGTGTAATCCCTATAATAATTAGTCACCCTGATTCAAAACACTGATACATGACTGGTGCCCAAGAGAAGGAATATTCTGGACCATCAGAAGACATGAATTTATTGATTATCTTCGAGAAGATATCAGAATAGCAGCACAGTCCGAGGCATGGTTTTGCTTCCAAAAAGAGCATTTGTTCAGGACACTTAAAGTACATACTAAGCCACCAGAGAAACCCGTATATAAGGAAATATCTCAGTTCTTTGGATCGATCTGTAGTCCAATAGATGAGAGGGTACCTAGTATGTATGGATATCCTTTCTTTCTATTTTATAATATCATGCCACCTCATGCAGAAGCTCATTTGTCACCTAGCCCACAACATCTATATTACTCAAGTGACAGTGATAATTATGGATATCCAAGTGACTGACAAAATATTTGTAAGGAAGCATGGTGGGTTGTATTTCATTGTATTTCATGTCTAGTCACCTGACAGTGAGTGTGACCGGTATCGTGGGATTCCGATAAAATCTCCACTGTGTAAATCTTAGAAGATATTTTTTTGACAGTTTAAATGACTAAGTGGAGGGGTCTGTCCTCCAAAGTAAAATCTTAGGTTAACTTTCTGGACGAATATCTGAAACTCGGAGCACTTCTCCGAATTTTGGTGGGACTTGACCCACATTTCAGAGAATCTACAGAAAAGTTTAGATTTGAGATCTATAGTTTGTACACTTTATGTAGACAGAGGTCAGATTTCGAGAAGAGACTGGATGCTCTCTTGAAATCCTATAAATAAAGAAAATGTATTTCCATTTGGGCATTCGAGTCGTGAGAGTTCGACAATCCTGCGCATGTGCACTTTGATGCATATGTGAACCTAAAGTGGCGGGACTCTTAGGAAGCATTGAGTCTGGGACTTTGCTAAGGTCGATCCGCGCTCTCCGCGTTATGCTACACAGTCTGTAACAGTATATATATATATATATATATATATATATATCAAAAAAGGAAAGGATTACATTGCTAGCATGTCCATGCCCACATCAACATAGAGCAAACTCATAAAACCAATGTGCCACAAAGCTACAAGAAATTACAAATCATCTATAACATGAAAGCATGGAACCACAAAGGTCAGAAAACCAAGAGAACTAAAACCACCCAAGACCTGAGCAGTGGAGAGGAAATATGACAAAAGAACTTGAAAAAGTGTTGTGTTGTCCAATGTCCGGTATTGACCCCCAACTTTTGATCCCCTTTCAAAAAAAAATAACAACAATCAGAGAAGCCACCATAGTGGATACATAAAAAAAGAGGAAATTGCATGCAATAAGAACATTGAAAGCAAGAGAGTTGCAGTGCCAAGAGGAAGAGACACACAACATCAGGCTACAAAAAACATGAAAGCAACCTTCAATAGATAGGACTATAACCCATGATTTATAACTACGTCAAACAGATGAAGGCCATACGCAATTTTGAAATGTACCATAATACTCATGAATGCGAATTGAGGGGTGACGTGTTGTCTCACCAAAAAGAACTAAAGCCATTTCATCAAAAATATGAACTATAAACACTAGCATATCAAAAGACATTGGAACCCCACGACCCACTTCGCCTCAATAAGATGACAATGAACTAAATATCCCTAGGCAATATACTCCACTCTAATAATAAGAAAGAGACCACCCATAAATAACTAGACTTGAATAACACTTGCAAAATTGATGACAAATATACCTAAGATCATCGTTCTAGTCGTGGTCAGAGGAAATTAGGATAGGTGTTTGGACACTATTAGCCGAAGGATTAGTATGTTCACCAGAGTCAGAGTCACTTAAGAAGAAGATTTCCACCTAAGCCAAATGAGAGTCAACATTATCAAGACATAACCTTTGGTTGTGGAGCATGTGTTTAATATTCTTGAATGAAGAGAAAACATTATAATTTCCCACATGTTTATCCTTAAATATGAGATGTAGCAAAGTATCTATTTGTTGATGTAAAGCTAGAGAACTCATGAAATGAAGCCTCCTTTTCCTGAATCTACCAGGATTAGGAACCCATTTTACATCCTCCTCCACCAATTCATAGTTAGAGTAATAAGGAGGATCCCCTGCCTCCTTATTTTCTAGCAATAGAATTTCCTTCCTCACTTCTAGAGGAATAACATAAAAGAAGGTAGCAAAAAAATCACAGGTAAAAGGGCGAACTCTTTTGTGTCCTATGTTACCTCCACCACCCCTCCTATTGTTCATCCTTTGTCTAAGAGGCATGAACACAACTACAAATGAACACTAAGGACAATGACTGATAGAACTTCTACCTATAAAACAAGAAGAAGGATGATATAGAAAACCCTGAATGATCCAGGTGGATATCGGTGGCCACTCGTCTATTCCACTTAGACCCCCACCATTGTATTTTTCAATTTTTCAGTTTCCTTATTTGTAGCACTATTTACTATTTTTGGCAGTTTTTCGGGTCTTGAACTTCCGGAGCCGTTTTGAGGCCCTACACAACATTTTTGGGAAAAAGAGGGCTAATATGGGTCTACTCGAAATTTGTAGTGCTCGGATAGATCTTTCTAGCGAGGTATTGTATGCTTAAAACGGAGATCGTATGCCAAAGTTACGACCCTGAGAAGTTGATGTACCAATTTACCCAAACGAGGCCCATAGTTTGACGCTTCATCTCCTAGGGTTAGTTTTTTGGATGTTTATGGTTTTCCATTGTTTCTCAATAATAAATAGGCCTTTGAGCCTCATTGTAACACAGTTAAGAGGCATGTAGCCGCCACGTCTCTTCTGAGAGATAAGCTACCATCGCTTGAGCTAGTCTTATTTCCATTCTATTGTAAGCATACTTCAGTATTTGATATTAATGACATGAATTGTTATTTATGTTGCATCTCTGTATTTATGGTTTTATCTGTATTTTGTTGCATTCTTGTTTAAATTCAGATCAGTGGTATCAGAGCGGTCTGTTCTTTCTCTGTTTTTCTTTGCATGTCCCTAACAAGGTCGAGATATAAGGAGTTCGGGCTTGAACTGGTCAAACCTTTGCAACTCCAGCCTCGCAAATCTCGACGGCCTCCAATGGGGGAAGAAAAGAAAGACAAGGGAGCAGGAGATCCTATCAAAATATTTCTCAAGGAGGCCCTTGAGAAACAAAGGAATGCGATGATGGATAACTTTGCCAAGGTCCTTCAATGGTTGCCACTGGCAGCACATCCACATCCAGCAGCCACTCTAGAGGCGCCACTCCTTTTAAGGTACAAGTAAACTTTGACATTCCCATATTTAAGGTCCAAATAGATGCAGACGTCGTAGATAAATGGTTAAATCTTCTATAAGGATATTTTTCTGTTCATGATTTTTCCAACCGGGAAAAGATTACTTTTGCTCTTCTCAAAGTCACCCCCCACGTCAAGGACTAGTGGGAAACCTACTGTGAGCAGAAGGATGAAAGTACGCCCTCACTATTTTCAGCCACACCCACTTGGAATTTATTCCGGGATGCCATCAAGGAGCAGTATTATCGTGTCCGGAGCTATGAGGATAAATACATAAAGTGGGCCACACTGTGGCAGGGAAGGGACCAAGATGTGTCGGAGTTTACCAATTTTTTTCATACCCTTCACACGAAGTTGGGTATTAAGGATTCCGAGAAACATTTGGTACTCAAGTATCACGACTGCCTACATAGGTACATCTAGGATGATATGGAGTTCTTGGACATCTCCTCACTCGGCACAACGTACCGATAAACTGTTAAGATCGAGTAGAAGCTTAAACAGAAGAAGTGAAACTTTGGATATGTGAATCCGAAGTAGGGGAAAGGTGCTCCCAAACCACAGAACAAAGGATAGATCCAAGGCGGGGTGGCCCAGGACAACCCACCAAAGCCGCAAGCAAATAACAGCATCGTGAAGTCGAAGAAGGAAACAAGAAAGTGGTGTGAGTTCCATAAGAGCTCCACTCACAACACAAGTGAGCGTCGAGCCAAGTAGTCATTGGTGGCCAAGCTGAAGGCTTTCGAATTTGAGTTAAAACCCAACAAGGGGAATGAAAAAGGGAAGCAGATTATTGATGTAGAGCCCAATGCCACCATTGCCACCACGAAGATCCAGATGAGGAGTAGCGCCTCTTCCACTCCCATATGTGGGTAAAAGGTTCCCCGCTACAGTTCATTGTTGACAGCGGGAGCCAAAAAAACCTCATTTCAGTAGAGGTTGTGAAGCGACTGGGCTTACCGACCACAACACACCCACAATTGTACACCATCAGGTGGCTTCACTAAGGACAAGATCTTCACGTCAGGCAACAATGTCGCCTTCCATACAGCATCAAGCCCTTCACGGATGAGGTATTATATGACGTTGCTCCCATTGATGTTTAGGATGTATTATTAAGCCAACCATACTTGTGGAAGTGACATGATGTATATGAGTCAAGGCCTTGCACTGCTATCGTTACATTGGGAAATAAGTTGTATAGGATATCGAAGGTAGCACAACCTACTACCATCTCTTTGGTTACTGCAAAACAATGCAGTAAACTCGTTTCCAAAATCAGGAAATTTGTTTTCCTGATGATACGCCCTCAGGGAAAGAAGAAAATGATGGCCATGACCTCCACACAGGGTCCCTAAGTACGACAACAACAGATGGACAAGGTAGTGGAGGAGTATGAGGACATCTTCACCTCCCCCGTAGGGGTGCCTCTGCACTGTTAGGTCAAGCACTCCATCGATCTGACCCTAGGTGCATCATTACCCAATGAACCAATCTATCAACGCTCTGTTATGGAGAACGACGAAATCAAGAGGTAGATTCAGGAGTTTTTGCAGAAAGGTCACATCCAACCGAGTTGATCTCCCTGTGGGAGCCTGATTGTGTTGATACAGAATAAGGATGGGACATGGAGACTCTGTATTGACTATCGGGCGCTGAACAACATCACTGTCCAGAATAGGTACCCAATCCCACAAATTGATGACCTTCTGGACCAAATCAAGGGGGGGAATATTTCAGCAAGATCGACTTGAATTTTGGATATCACCAGGTACCAATCGAACCCTCCGATGTGTGGAAGACTACCTTCAAAGCCAAGGAGGGCCTTTTCAAATGGCTCGTTATGCCTTTTGGGTTGACGAATGCTCCTGCAACCTTCATGAGGCTTATGGATGACATCTTGCGGTCATTCACCAACTCATTCGTAGTGGTATACTTGGATGACATCTTGATCTTCAGCCAGAGTTGGGAAGAGCACCTCCACCACATCCGACAGGTTCTCCAAACACTACGGCAACTCAAGTTATGTGCCAATTTGGAGAAATGCACTTTCGGCATGACCCAGGTTTAGTATCTGGGATACATTATTGATGAACGAGGATGCATGTGGATCTGGCCAAGATCCAAGTCATTTGGGATTGGCCAACCCCAACCACTCTGACAAAGTTCTGAAACTTTCTGGGTCTTGCCAATTTCTATCGCAGGTTCATGTTGGGGTTCTCTCATATCACTTGGCCCTTGAATCAAGTCACCAAGGGAGGAGCGAAAGAAAAATTCTTTGGTCTGAATATCAACAAAAGGCATTCATAGAGTTGAAACATTGCCTTTGCTCTGCACTAGTGCTCACATTACTAGAGTTGCAACAACCATTTAAGATCGAGACAGATGCCTCTGACTATGTTATTGGGGCAGTCCTTACTCAACGAGGGCATCCAGTGGCATATCACAGTGAGACACTTTCAGATACAGTCCAGAAGTATCCCACTTATGACAAAGAGATGTATTCCATTGTGCAGGCCTACCAACAATGGAAGCATTACATTTTCGGGAAGGAAACGATCATCCACATAGACCACCGACCCATGTAGTTCATACAGACGCAAGGGAAGTTGCAGAATGATCGCCATCAAAAGTGGTACACATACCTGCAATAGTTCCATTTGAATATCAAGTACAAGAAGGGAAGCACCAATAATGTTGTAGACTGCCTCAGACGACCACTGATCATGGAATTAACCACCGTGCTCAACTCTTGTGGGCACGAGACTTCTGATTGGCCACTTCTCTAGAAAAGTGACCCAAAATTTGGCCACACATACCAAACACTCTTGGAGGATCAACAAGTTCCATATTTTCACCTCTAGGATGCATTATTATGCCACTTGGGACACCTTTGTGTTCCTTCAAGCAAGCATGCCAAGATGATTTGGCAAGCGCACTAAAATCGGGTCGTTGGGCATTTTGGGGTCGAGAAAATGGTCGCAGTAGTGCAGAAGTATTTCTATTAGTCGAATCTTTGACAAGATGTTAGCAAGTACATCACATCCTGTAGTACCTGCACCATTGCCAAACCTACCATCAAGAAGCAAGGCCTTTATACTCTGTTACCTACCCCTATTTGACCTTGGGAATCCATCTCCGTGGATTACATGTCAAGCATTCCTTCTACTAAGCATGGCAATGACTGTGTTTTTGTGGTCGTCGATAGATTCTCGAAAATGGCCATTATGACAGCCTGCAAGAAGAATATCACAACAGAAGCCACTGCTAAACTCTTCTTTGAACAAGTGTGGTTACTATTAGCTCTGCTACGAACTTTAGCATTTGGAGGACCAAATATCAGCTCGGCCATGTGTTTATGCAAAAAAGGGGGCTCGCAGCAATCTGTTTCCTTCTTCCCCTTCATTTTCCTTATACTCTGTTGACTCTCACTGTCCTTGTTTTCCTCCAAAATCCTTTGTAAACTTATATTCCCCATTTAAACCCTCCGAAACCCAACAAAGTCCTTTTAGCCCCTTTTAATTAGCCCCGGGCGCTTAACCTACGAACCCGCGCCCATATAACCCTCCACCTTAATCCCCACCGTTGATCGTGCTACTAGATCTAATGGTCTCCGTGCTTTTTCCACTCGTTAATGTGTTAGCTCTTTCCACCGTCCGATCATTCTTGCCGCACGATCCGACGACGTTCGCACCCCCCCGATCCTGTAAACTGCTCGCGATTTAACCCGCAGGGAAAGCGGTTTCCCTGCCATCACATCCAACACGCGTTGCGCGTTCAATGGTATCGCGACCCCTCTGTACGAATACCATTGTCCCCCTAAAGCGGTGCGGGGAATACCTCTTACTGCCCTCTCGTACGTTCCCCGCTCATTAACAATCGCACGTCTCTGTCGCCCGATGGCTATCGGATCTGCCCGACCGAGATCCGATGGCCCACGTTTCTCCATCCACATTTTCTCTCGATACCCCCTGTAAGTCGATCTTAGCCGTTCATCCGCGCGATCCGACGACTGATATTTGTCCCGGTCTTGCCCATGCCTCCGACATGAAGACTACGCCACCTTTGAATGAGTCGTTCTTCCGGAGGACAATGGCAGCCATGTACCTGTACCCTGTGCAGTTATTCTTCAACAACTGAATTCAAGAGCATTATGGCCAAAAAGCAAGAAGGATGTGCCTCAAGCGTTTAAACACACTTATCAGTAATGGAGCTTGTGTTATATTATACTCCACCAGTGTAGGAAGGACAACCAAGCAACAGAGAATGTCAAATTAATTTATTGAAGCAGCAGATTGTATCAGAGACCCATTTTAGAGAGTTAAGGTGGTTGGTGGTCCATTATGACCCCTCCACGCATAGGATAATAGAGCAATTTTGTAATCAAACTCTATATATACCAAAAAGACAATGTAATGAGGGTTGATGGTTGTAGTTTTGATGTAAGGTTCAACTTCTGGAGACTCTAACTACTGTGATACCTGCAGCGTCTGGTCTTCATTTTCAGCTAATACAAGCTTCTTTTATTGTTAATTGTTCACTTTCCACTTCTATTCTGTTCCAGGCTGTGCCTATTATGCATTTGTTCATGTGCTCTTGATGTTTAGCATTAGAGGGGCTGTCATCGTACCTCTGTGTTAGAATCTAGTATGTATCATTGAATATGTATGCAGGTTTCTGTTATCTTGGTGCCAGAGAGCTGTCATCCTGTCTGTGCATTAGGAAATAGATTTACAGACCTTTCTACTGGTTGCAGCCGACCATCACATGGTCTTGTGCATCTGCTGGAGTGGTCAGTTTTCTCCATGTTCGCCTAATCTTCAAACTATGAGTAATTGGTGGTCTAAATCCTTGTAGTTTGGGGGTGTTCACCCATGTCTGGGGTTAAGCATAGTAGAAGTGGTTATCTGGCTTGAATATGCATCATTCCTTCCATTCATCCATTTCCAACTTTTTGTTGAGTTTGTAATGTTCCCGAGCATCTCTGAGATACAACCCAGGAGAGTTTCTTGGGGTGATAACATTAATTGGCGCCATTGCCGGGGAGAGGAGATTGAAGCTCAACTTCCTTGGGAGAACAACACAGTTCCAAATTTTGATGATAGACAAGGTCTGGGCACATTTCTGGTTGTAATCATCTATCTGGTGACTCCACTGGAGGAATACCAACCTTTGGCGACTCCAGAGTATAGTCCTGGCTCAGTTTGTGAGACATACTCAAAGAAATCCTCAGAAATCACCAGCTGAATCAGTGCCTGACCCTGAGAAGATTGTCAAGTCGAAGAAAACATCTTATAAAGGAGCATCTGAATCAGGTAAGCCCAAGAAATCTTATTTGTCTCTGCATGAGGAGTTTCTAGTTGAGAATACACAATTTGAAGACTTAGAGCCTAGTGTTGCTAATGAGCAAACCCCTGCAGAGATTCATAAAGCTCCTTGTCCATCTAGTTCCCCTTTGAATCTCAGTCCAAAGAAAATTTCCCATACAGTCCAGAACATCCCATTGTCTCTGTCATCCTTTACATTGTTTCCAACTACCCAATCTTCCAACGTCTTTCCACAAACCCCAGTCATGGCAGGCCAACAAGCACCTACGAAGATAGAAAGAATTGTAGCTACCAGGTATGTGCCCTTGGTCTTGCCTATTCCTTTGAACGCTATGCCTGTAGGAGAATATCAGAAATATATGCCCAAGTTCACTAGCACAGAGGGAGTAACAGCTGAAGAGCACCTTGAGGCTTTCTATAGTTATGCTGATAACTTAGACATAAGTGAAAATGATGTGCGGATGAGAGTTTTTGTACAAAGCCTTGATGGAGAGGCCAAAAAGTGGTTCAGAGAACTAGCCCCTAGATCTATTGTTGATATTGAAGCCTTAGATGAAGCATTTTTGAAGCACTGGGGAGATAAAAAGGACTTGCTGTATTACCATACTGAGTTTGGTAACCTGAAGAGAGAAAATGGGGAACCATTGCCTGATTTTAATAAAAGATTAAATCGTATGTATAGTAAGATACCAGCTGAAGTAAAGCCTACCCCCACCTCTGCGAAACTCACTTATGCCAATGCTTTTGACTCAGATTTCTGCCTGTTATTGAGAGAAAGAAGATGTGCCACTCTAGCTGACATGCAGGATGCAACCCTAGAAGTAGAATCTAATATCATGGTTGCAGAAAAGCTAAAAAGTCAAGCTGACAGAAGGAGGCAGAGAGGTCAGGCTTCTACTTCCTCTGCTTCATCTTCAGAACCCAAATTAGACAAAATGACTAAGATGATAGAGTCATTGGCTGCTGAAATATCTAAGCTAAAGGTTGAGCAGAATTCAGGAAAGACAAGGCAGCATAACACATTTGTTCCAAGAAATCCAAATCCATTCAGAAGAGCAAATGAACAGTTGCAAATCATTCAGAGGGGTAAAGAAACAAATGAAGAGTAACAGGTAAAAGCTCCTTTTCAGAATGTAGTCATGGAGGAGGAACAATTTGAAGATGAGGATGAAATTTATTGCATGGAAGATAAAGGCAGTGCTGCCTTTTTGACATTAGCTTCTTATGAAGAATCACTGCTACAGGACCAAATAAGTCAAGAGTGGGACAGAGAGGCTGTTCTACAAATTGAGGAGCAGCGAAGATATAATCTGAGGTCAAATGCAAAAAATGTCAAAGAGAATCCTGCCCAAAGAGCTGTTGTCCAAACAAAGTCACAAAATATCAGACAGAGAAGACCAACAACTGATCTAGTCATCCTCAAAGCACCAGTTCAAGAGGTAAGAGGTTCTGATAAGTTACCTTCCTCTTTCAGCTTTGAGTCGGAAGTCCAAAAATTAAAAATATTTGTGCCTCTGGTAGAGTTGGTGAAGAGTGAAATATCTATAAAGCCTATCCTTGAAGTTCTTGAGCTAGAAACCACACAAACCTCCACTGACTCTGTCAATTTGCAAGATGATAAGCATGTTGTTGTGCTTAGCCCTATGGTTGAACTTGCTGATAATAATTCTCCATCTTTTTATGTCTCCTTGACTATTCATGACAAAATCCTCCACAATTGCCTGCTAGACACAGAGGCCAACCACAATTTGATGCCTAAAGCTGTCATGGAAGAGTTAGGCCTTGATATCACCAGACCATACAATGATTTATTCTCTTTTGATTCAAGGAAAGTGAAATGCCTAGGATTGATTAAAGATTTGACCATTACCCTAACTCAGCTACCCATGAAGAGTATGATGATGGATATTGTGGTAGTGGATGTCCCTCCTAAGTTTGGCATGCTGCTGTATAGAGAATGGATTAAGAGATTAGGTGGGACATTACAGAATGATCTATCTTATGCCACTGTCCCAGTTTTTGGAGGAGAAAGCAGAGATTGTACAGAGAAGCACAGTTGGCATACATCATCAGTGATGAGAAGAATCCTACTAATCATCCCATATATGTTGTGGACACCGATTTTAGAGCATGTATTATACAAATAGAAGAATCCCAGAAGGCCGCAATACAGATCAGGAAACCAACAGTTCAGGTCGAAGAAGAGCAAGAAAGTCAGGTTTGGGAGATGTTCTTTGATGGAGCATGTTCCAGGGAAACTGCAGGAGCAGGGGTGGTGCTCGTATCTCCAGAACAAAAAAGCACACAACTGTCTTTCAAACTGGATTTTCAAGTCACAAACAATATAGCAGAGTATGAGGCTCTGCTATTGGGCCTTAACGCAACAAAAGACAGAGGAATCAAGAACATAAAGGTGTTTGGAGATGCTGATTTGATCATTCAACAAGTAAATAAAACATTTCAGGCAAAGCACCCAAGGCTAAAAGCATACAGAGATGAGGTATGGAGAATTAGAGATTCTTTTGATAATTTCTGTATTTCATATATCCTAGAGCCAATAATCAGCTTGCTGATTCCCTTGCTGTGTCTGCTAGCATGTTTATCCCTCCCATGCCTCCCAGACTAGTTTATGAAATTCAAATGAAATACAGACCATCCTTGCCTGACAATGTCCACCATTGGAAAGTTTTTGAAGATGATGATGAATTAAATAGGTTTCTACAAGTCATTAATGAGTTTTTTGAAATGCAAATTGACCAAGAGAATTGAGCTTTAGAATAAAACCCCAAATCCCAGCTTAGAAATAAAATTGGCAAAGATAGCATTGTCCAGTGTCCCAACAATCATATACCTAAGGGTTTAATTCCTTTAGAAAGACTGTTTGACCAAAATGATGTGCCTTACAAGGCTGCCCAGAAAGAAGATCAATCTGCAATCTGTAAGCATGACATAGGGAGTCCAGGTCAGCCTAGATACATAAATCTGTCTTCCCATCTGTCGGCTGACCAAAGTTCTGAATATTGCAATTTAATGAAGCAATTTGCTGACGTGTTTTCCTGGGAATATAGTGACCTGAAACCTATGATAAAAAGATTATTCAACATAAAATCCGTCTGGAGAAAGACACTATACCTTTCAAACAGAAGTTGAGACCGATAAATCCTATGCTTCTTCCTCTGATTGAAAAAGAAATTAAAAAGTTGTTAGCTGCCAAAATCATAGCCCCTCTCAGATATTCAAAATGGGTAGCCAACCTGGTGGTAGTGAGGAAGAAAAATGGAGAAATTAGACTCTGTCTTGATTTCAGAAACTTAAACAAATGCTCTAAGAAAGACAACTATCCTCTATCCAAGATGGAGCATTTGCTGCAAAAAGTCTCAGGATCCAAAGTAATGTCTTTCTTGGACGGATTTTCAGGCTTCAATCAGATTGTTGTACATCCAGATGACCAAGAGAAGACTGCATTCACCACTCCTTGGGGCACTTTTATGTATGCCAAGATGCCTTTTGGGTTAATGAATGTTGGAGCTACCTTTCAGAGAGCTATGGATATAACATTTGTGGGAGAGAAGGATAAATTTGTCCTCATATACCTAGATGACATAACAGTATACTCCAGCAGCCATCAAGATCATTTGCAACATTTGAAGAAAGTGTTTCTGAAGTGCAGAAGGTTTGGGATTTCAGTCAATCCTAAAAAATCACAATTTGCTTTAGAAGAAGGCAAGCTGTTAGGACATATTGTTTCTGCTGCAGGTGTTCGAATTGACCCAGAAAGAGTAAAAGCAATACAGACCCTGTCTATCCTGAGATCAAAGAAGGATATCCAGTCCTTTCTGGGCAAGATTAATTTTGTGAGGAGGTTTATTCCAAATTTTGCAGAACTGGTGAAGCATGTTACCTCCATGTTGAAGAAAGGGTCAGAGGTCAGATGGACCGATGTAGCAAGGAAATCCTTTGAGTCCATTAAGAAGGCTATTATGGAGGCTCCCACTTTAATAAGTCCGGATTATAGCAAGGAGTTCCATATATTTTCATTTGCCTCTGAAGACACCCTTGCAGCAGTTTTATTGCAGGCAGATGAAGAAGGTTCAGAACATCCAGTGGCATTTTTCAGCAAAAACTTAAGGGATGCTGAACTAAGGTATGACATGATTGAAAAATAAGCATATGCTCTTACCAAATCCTTGAAAGCTTTCAGAGTTTAGATTCTGCATTCCAAGATAATTGCATATGTACCCTCTGCTGCAATAAAATATGTCTTGACACAACTTTATGCTGATGGAAGAAGGGCTAATGGATTGCAAAGATGATTGAATTCAATATAGAACTGAAGCCCACCAAGCTGGTCAGAGGTCAGGGTCTTCCCAAGTTATTGGTTGAAGAAAATTGCAGATCATTGGATATTGATTTCCATTACACAATTGCAGAAATTGGTTAGGTAGATAAAGAAGAAAAAGCAGCTGAACCAGAGAGAAAGTAGTCAGTGACAGAAAAATCTAGCTTCTTGTGATTGACATTCTGCAATAATTAATTTCTTGCTGAAGCTAGAAATCCCTTCAAGATTTACTCAGAGTCAAGGTAGAACCATCAAGCTTAGAGCAGCCAAATATTGCTTTAATGAAAATCTGCTCTATTGGAGGGATCCATCTGGAATGCTTTTGAGGTGTCTGGACAAAGAGCAGTCAATAGAAGTCATGCAACAGTTTCATTCCAACATGTGTGGAGGGCATCACTATTAGAAAACCACTGCCCATAAGATCCTCAGAGCTAGATATTAATGGCCCTCTTTATTTTCTGATGTATTTTCATATTTAAAATCTTGTGATAGGTGCCAAAGATTTGAAGCAAAGCAACAATTGAAATCCCTGCCCTTGAAACCAATACATGCAAAGGGCCCCTTTCAGCAGTGGGGCTTGGATTTCATTGGAGACATCAATCCACATTCCAGTGGCCATCACAGGTGGATATTAGTAGCCACTGATTATTTCACCAAGTGGATTGAAGCAATCCCTACCAAGAAGGTTGATCATAATGTGGTCATGAAGTTTTTGACAGAGAATACCTTCACCAGGTTTGATTGCCCACATAAATTAGTCACAGACAATGCAGCAGCCTTCAGGGAAAAAGTGTTGGGTCCCTATAATACTAGTGATTACCCCATTAATATTGTAGTTATACCCCTTATTTATATTGTTGTGCCCCTATTACCCCCCATATTGTTATTTCTGTGCCCCATAGAAGCCCCCTATTGTTATTTGTGTGGCTTTATATTATTATTGTTAGGTCGGCTGGATTATATTGTGACTCCTTAGACTCCTATATATAGAAAGGAGGTTTTGTCATTTGTATCATCCAAGAATTGTTCATTTATGTAATGTAAAGGAGGTTGCCCCCTCGAAGAGGCTGAATTCTAAGGCGTGGATCTCTCTTTTCTATCTTTTTGTGAGCTGGTTTCATAACATTTGGTATCAGAGCTTTGGATTCTAGGGTTTCGCTGCTCCAAACAGGTCATCGTGGAATTTTCGCTATAACTTTTTTTTTGTGACGTTTCAGAAGTCGTAAAAAAAACCCATTTGAGAAGAATTGGCGCTGAACCTTGGGTCCAAATTTCAGAGCTTTTCACGCGATATTTTCGGAGATATGATCTGAGGAAGTTGGCCTTTCTGCAGACTCCTGAATTACATTCAAAACAGGTGACCTGGGGAAAATCGTCATAACTCTCTCTCTGAGGATCGGATTGAAATTTCATAAGAAGGTACAGAAAGAGGACGGACTTTAGTTTCTTGTATGTGTGTTTTAGATTCAAAGGTTGAAACAGTGACTCGTGGCACGTCGTACAAGTTAGCTTTACTAAACCAGTCTAAAAGCAAGTCACTGTGGGAGATTTCACATAACTCTTACTTGGAGAATCCAATTTGGCTCAGACTTGTGGCATTGGAAAGAGGACGCAGAAGGCTACTACAGGTAGCAATTTCAAAACTGGATGATCCGAAATTACAGAGATACATCAGATTCAATATCAGGCTTCTATAAAGTGAAAAAAGGTGTGTAGTTTTTTTTTTAAATTTTTATGTAAGCTTGGTTTAACGGAATTCAAAGGGAATAGTAAAGCATTATTATCGGTAACTGATGCCCCGAGGAAAGAAAATGCAAACACCTAGTAAGGAACCTGAAAGCTCTAGCATGACTCATGAAGAAGAGGAAGAAATGCTACATGATATATCAAAATTACAAGAACAAGTGCAACAAATGTCACGCTCACAAAAGCTAACAGAAGCTAAGATAAGTGGCGTGGAATCTAAGATAAATGGCGTGGAATCTAAGATAAATGGCGTGGAATCTAAGATAAAGGGCATGGAAACTAAGGTGGAGGATTCGATGGTAAATTTGAAGATAGATTTGAAGACAGACATGGAAGAATTGAAGAACTTGCTACAAGAAAGGGTCACTAATGGTGAAAAGGTAGTAAAGGAAACTCATGATGAGAACAAAAGAAATGCTAATCATGATTCCATAGACTCTAATGTTGGATCGAAGACTCACCATGTTCCAAAAATCGATATGAGGAAGTTTGATGGCAAGGATCACGCCACATGGATATTACAGATGGAGCAATTCTTCGATCTCAATAATGTGCAAAACACACAAAAGGTACGTATGGCAACTTTATATTTGGAACCAAATCAGTTTGTATGGTATCAATGGCTTTGTTCTCGTAAACAATTTATCACTTGGGCAATTTTTACGGAAGAATTGATAGCACATTATGAGGATACAAAAAGCAACACTTTTTTTAGCCAATTGATAAGTCTCAAACAAAAGGGTTCAATAATGGAGCACATTGAGGAGTTCCAAAAATTGAACATAAGGGTGAAAGATATTCCAGAGGAGCATAGGATTGATGTGTTCATAGGGTCTTTAAAGGATAATATCCAACATGATGTGCGCCTTTGGGAACCTGCTTCATTAGAGAAGGCATTCAGGTTAGCAAGAAAAATGGAAAGCAAAATTATGGCAACTAGGAAGCATACCACTCACAACTATAAAGATGGAAGTGTTGTTGCCCATAGTCTTCCACAACCTACAAGGTTGACACCACAACAATTGGAAGAAAAAAGAGCAAAAGGGCTTTGTTACAATTGTGATAGCAAATATACAAAAGGTCATAAGTGTGCTGAGAAGAAATTATTCTACATAGATTGTGAAGAGGAAGAAGAAAAGGAGCAAGAAAGGTCAAAAGGAGAGGATATATTCCAGGAACAAAGCCTAGATGAAGAACAAATAAATCCGACCATATCTTGTAATGCATTGGCGGGAATTACCACTCCTCAAACCATCAAGATAGAAGGACAAATCAAGAAGAAAAAGGTAATAGTGTTGATTGATTCAGGAAGCACCCACAATTTTATTCATTGTAGGGTAGCAAAAGAATTGAATTGCTTCCTATATCCAGCACCAGAGTGTCAAGTGATGATTGCAAATGGAGGAACAATAAATTGCTCTGGAAAGTGCCATAATATCAAGCTATCCATGGGAGAATATGTATTGACTAGCCCAATGCTTTCCATTCCAATGGGAGGTGCGGATGTTGTACTTGGAGTCCAATGGCTACAATCCTTGGGTACAATAGCTTTTAATTTTCAAGAACTTTTCATCAAATTTTATTCGGAAGGAAAGGAAGTTGAATTACGGGGTATTGCAGGGAAACCAGGAAAGATAATCAGCTCTCATGGTATGACAAAGCTTCTAAGAAAGGAGCAAAGAGGTGTAATTGCACAATTATGCTCGCTAGATGTTTCAACATTGGAATCATCTATTTCTCCAGATCTCCAAAAAGTCTTGGACAATCATTCCAAGGTATTTGAGACTCCCAAGGGTCTCCCACCTATGCGTGATCATGATCATGTTATTCATCTGATTCCAGGAAGTGTTCCTCCAAACATCAGGCCGTACAGATATCCCTATGTCCAAAAAAGTGAAATTGAACGTATGGTTGCAGAAATGCTAGAGGCTGGTATAATTCAACCGAGTCAAAGTTCTTTCTCAGCTCCAGTAGTATTGGTGCACAAGAAGGATGGATCATGGCGCATGTGTCCAGATTATAGGGAGCTCAACAAGCTCACTATTAAAGATAAGTTCCCCATTCCTGTTATTGATGAATTACTAGATGAATTGGATGGATCAATTTACTTCACCAAGTTGGATCTTCGTTCGGGATATCATCAAATCAGAATGAAGATTGAAGACATTCCAAAAACAGCATTTAGAACTCATGAGGGTCATTATGAATTTTTGGCCATGCCTTTTGGCCTTACCAATGCACCTTCAACATTTCAAGGTTTGATGAATTCAATTTTCAAACCATTCCTTAGAAAATTTGTGTTAGTATTTCTTGATGATATACTAATCTACAGCAAGTCTTGGAAGGATCATGTTGAACATGTTGACAGGGTGCTACAACTATTGGAGGAGAAACAATTATATGCAAAAAGATCCAAATGTTTCTTTTGAGTCCAGGAGGTGGAATATTTGGGTCATATTGTATCTCATGAAGGAGTTAAGGTAGACCCTAGCAAAATTAAAGCCATTAAGGAATGGAAAATCCCCACATCCATAAAGCATCTGCGAGGATTTCTTGGGTTGACAGGGTATTATCGCAAGTTTGTTAAGAATTATGGGAGAATAACAGCACCTCTAACAACATTATTAAAGAAAGATTCATTTTCATGGACTTCGGAAGCAACAAAGGCCTTTGAACATCTTAAAGAGGCAATGTGCCAAGCACCGGTCTTAGCTACACCGGACTTCACAAAAACCTTTATTGTGGAATGTGATGCTTCAGGAAATGGAATTGGTGCTATTCTAATGCAAGATGAAAGACCCATTGCTTTTGAAAGTCGTCCAATCAAGGGAAAGTTTTTAAGCAAAGCTATTTATGAGAAGGAAATGTTGGCAATACTCCATGCACTTAAGAAATGGCGACCCTACCTAATGGGAAGACACTTCAAGGTAAAAACGGATCATGATAGCCTTAAATACTTTTTAGAACAAAGATTATCCTCTGAAGAGCAACAAAAGTGGGTCACAAAGATGTTGGGTTATGACTTTGAAATCATCTACAAAAAAGGGAAGCAAAATGTGGTGGCAGATGCACTCTCAAGAAAGGATGAGGATGTGGAAGCATTGTTGTGTGCCATTTCTATTATCCAACCAGATTGGATTAGCGAAGCAAGGGAGGAATGGAAGAATGACGAAGAAGTGTGGGCACTTATTCGAAAGCTACAACAAGATTCCAGTACTTCTGATACATTTAGCTGGAAAAATGATTCGTTATGGTACAAAGATCGCTTATACCTCTGTAAGAATTCCCAGCTAAAACAAAAGATTCTTATGGAATTGCACACCTCTCCCTTAGGAGGGCACTCAGGATTTTTAAAAACTTACCACAGGGTTAAGAAGGAATTTTTTTGGGATGGCCTTAAATCAGATATTCAAAAGTTTGTGGCGGAATGTTTGGTTTGCCAGCAAAATAAAGTTGAAACAATTAAGACGCCGGGTCTATTACAACCTTTATCCATTCCAAGCCAACGTTGGGAGGAGGTTTCAATGGATTTTATCACAGGTTTACCCAAGTCTGAGGGAAAGAGTGTCATCATGGTGGTAGTTGACAGACTTACCAAGTATGCACACTTTTGTGCATTATCACATCCATTTAAAGCCAGTACAGTTTCTACTGCATTTATGGAAACAGTTCAAAAGCTACATGGAAACCCAAAGATTATTGTAAGTGACAGAGATCCCATTTTCACTGGAAATTTTTGGACAGAATTATTTTCTTGTCTTGGTACTCAGTTAGCTCATAGCTCATCTTATCATCCTCGATCTGATGGGCAAACTGAGATAGTAAACAAATGTTTGGAAGGATATCTTCGTTGCTTTGTATCTGATAAGCAGACACAATGGGTCAAATGGTTGCCTCTGGCTGAATGGTGGTATAACACTTCCTTCCATACAGCAACAAAAATGACCCCATTTATGGCACTTTATGGGTATCAACCACCATCCATCACATCATATTTAAGAGAAAATTCTAAGGTTCAGGCAGTGGAACATCACATCGAACATCAACAACAAGTCCTCCAACTCTTAAAGGATAACCTCGTGTTGGCACAAAATAGAATGAAACAACAGGCAGATCAACATCGCAGTGAAAGAAGTTTTGATGTAGGTGATTGGGTATTCCTACGGCTACAACCATATAAGCAAATGTCCCTAAAGCAAGCTAAGAAGGATAATAAATTATCACCAAAGTATTATGGTCCGTACAAAGTGTTGCAAAAGATTGGTACTATGGCATACAAATTGGAGCTTCCTGCAGCTTCTCGATTGCACCCAGTCTTCCATGTTTCATGTTTAAAGAAGGTTATAGGTGACAAGCTCCCAATTCAAACAATATTGCCAGAACTTGATGAGGAAGGAAAAATTATATTGGAACCGGAAGCAGTCATAGAAACAAGAACTCGACAGCTACGAAATCGATCAATTTCAGAGTATCTTATCAAGTGGAAGAACTTATCCGCTGAAGATTCCACATGGGAGGATGAGAATTTTATGCAGAAGTATCCAGAACTACTCAAGCGTTGAGGACAACACTTTTTTGAAGGAGAGGGGCATGTTGGGTCCCTATAATACTAGTGATTACCCCATTAATATTGTAGTTATACCCCTTATTTATATTGTTGTGCCCCTATTACCCCCCATATTGTTATTTCTGTGCCCCATAGAAGCCCCCTATTGTTATTTGTGTGGCTTTACATTATTATTGTTAGGTCGGCTGGATTATATTGTGACTCCTTAGACTCCTATATATAGAAAGGAGGTTTTGTCATTTGTATCATCCAAGAATTGTTCATTTATGTAATGTAAAGGAGGTTGCCCCCTCGAAGAGGCTGAATTCTAAGGCGTGGATCTCTCTTTTCTATCTTTTTGTGACCTGGTTTCATAACAAAAAGAATTGGTGGAAATGTGTGATTCAACGGGTATTAAACTGGTTCATTCCACCTCATATTATCCTCAAGGAAATGGTCTAGCAGAATCTTCAAATAAAAGTTTGATAAGGATAATCAAGAAGCTGTTAGAGGATAACAAAAAGAATTGGGATTCCAAACTCAAGTATGCACTATGGGTTGACAGAGTGACCATTAAGAAATCCACAGGGAATTCTCCATTCAGACTGGTATATGGCACTGAGGTAGTGTTTCCAATTCAGTTAATTCTCCCTGTGGCAAAATTCCTTCAAACAGAACAGAATGAAGAAGAAGACCTTGCAAAAAGGATCACTGATTTAGCAGAGGTACATCAGATTAGAGAATAGCTGGTTGAAAAGGCTGCAGCACATCAGAAAAAGATCAAAGATGCTTTTGACAGTGTTGTGACCACCAACAACCCCCATCCTTATTTAGTATTAGCAATAACACTATGTAAGTGGGGACCCTTAGTCAAAAAAATTCAAAAAATCAATTAGTGCTCATATATGTTACTCCTTAAGAAACATCGCATCGCGCGAAGAATGATAGGATGTTTTCTTATGAGTCAAAATGATGAAATAAGAGATTGCGACGTGAACTCCATCACATTGCATGCATTAAGAAAAACTCACGTCGGAAAACCTTAAAAATCGCCGATATGCGATATCGCATATCGCATCTCGCAAAATTGCATGAAAGACACATAGTGATTTAACGATTAAGTGATCTGCGATCTTGCGATAACGTGATCAAGCAACCTTGCGATAGCACAACACGATGAAATTGCGGTAATGCGATACAGCGAAATGCGATACTGCTGTTAGCGCTTGAAATTTCACCTCAGGCTGAGAAAGGCAAACTCCAAGGCAACATCAAACCACTTAGCCTCGTAGAGGGCTCTCTCCGGTATATCTCGGCAAAGATCTTCAAAGGGCGGAGATAACCAATAAAGAACACTGATTTTAGGCTAGTAAACTGATAAAAGGTTTGATTTGAGATTTTTAGGATTTTGGTGGAAAATCGGGGAAAGGCAATTTTGGGTGCGGGGATTGGACACAGTTTTCGCAGGGGGCTCTTTGGGGAAAGATATGAGACTGTATTGATGCCTTTGAAAGAGTTGGATGGATGAGAATGACTGGTGAGGAGCTAAGGAGAGCAAGCAATCACCTTGAATTCCCCTTAAACAGATGAAAACATTGATATTAAGCAAACTTAAAAGCAGAGCATGGTAATCATGAAGTCTACTTTAACACTTCATTTGCCTAATTTGCAGAAGGAAAAGTAAGAAGATGATTCACATAACAAACTTACAAGTACAAAGAGAAACACACCATCAATACATGTAACCACAGGAATCCCAAAAAAGGATTGCAAAACCCTGGTCTTTCTTCCTTTGCCAAAATTGCAGAGATACAATGAGTAATACAATAGAAAGCTTTCTCCCTCAAGAGTCCATCCATGAAAATGACCAAGAAAGTACATAATATAGGCAATCTAACATCTTTCCTTGCCTCTAGGGGTCGAGCTCACTATCCTAGGAGCTGTTTCAACCAATTCCAAACTGAGCACTAAAATCTAGGCAGTCAAAACAACTTGCCTCTATAAGCTAGGAAACCAATTCATTCATTAAATTTTTGCCTATTTCATGAATGAATCTTCTAGAAGAGATAAATAAGTGTCAAAGTATCATAAAATTACATCATTTACATCAAGGAGGATCAAAATCCACTCCAAAAAGTCAAACCTAGTCAAAACTGCGTTTTGCTGAGCTGTAGGTGCATTTATGTGAAAATAGCCTGATGCGTAGCGCCCTGAATCTCAACGCGTAGCGTGCCTTTGGGACTGCTTTTGAGGCGCTTCCCGGAGTCCAAATGAGGCAAACGTGGGCTTGTTGTAAAGGTCTGGATGTCTACTTTCCAACCCAAGTGGAATTTCTGAATTTGGTGACCATTTGCCCCTCCAAAATTGCAATCTCCCAAGACTGCTTCCTGTGTGTCAAAAAGGTGGCAGAAAGTCATTTTTTGCTTGTTTTTTGACCTTCTGGAGGCTCAAAACTTGATGGGATCTCTTGGAAATTGTTGAGAAAGTGTATTTTTGCATGACAAATCCAAAAATGCTGAGTTTTCATGAAATGGAGTTGCCCATCTTCAGGGTAGCGCGCGGCGCGCTACGCATTGGGGAGGAAAACCTGTTTTTTGCCCAAAAAAAATCACAAATGACCAAAAATGCTCATTTTTTTTTTGAAATTGGTGTTGGAGGTAAGTCATTTAGCACCATGCTCCTTCAAGGAAGCCTCAGCCAAGATGTGGAGGGGATCGGGCCTTTTTCTTCGTTTTAGTGCCTTGGTCAACCGTCCTTTGAGCACCTTCATTTTTGCTTTACATACGTGCATCCGAGCCCAATAATGATTCTTCATGTTCCGGAGCATGTCCTTATCTTTGTTAGCCTTGGCCAACAACCTCTCCAAATGAGCATTGACCCGGAGAAGCATAGCCTCTCGCTCAATGGGTACCAAATCACCGGGTCTCTTGCGAGCCAAGTTGCGGTCTTCATGGATCCTCCGCAACTCATCGAGAGCGTGTTCATCCTCTAATTGCTTGTTGCGCTGCTCTAAATATGTGATTGTCCAATTTTTCATCTCCAATTTTTGCTGCAACAAGTCATTTTCAGCCTCCCATTGCTGAATGATCTTCTTAAGCTCCGAGCTAGGAGAATGGGTGTCAAGATCAATGATGTCAATATCTGGATCACCTGACAATCCCTCCTCAATCATGGGCTGCTTGCCCCTCTCTGATACCTGTGCTGCTGTTGGAAACGAGGCCCCTTCCACCTGGTGTGGAGATAACACTCGCGGTGCTGATGAAGAAGGCGAGACCCCTTCCACCTGATGTGGAGAAAATACTCGTCGAGCTGATGCAAATAAGGCCCTGTGGCCTCTCTGATATGTGATCAATGAAGGGGAGCTGACATGTCTGGGCTCAGGGATGTCATACTGCTGTGAAGGTCCTCCCTCCTCATGAACAACCTCAGGGGGTGGTGGTGGCGCTGTGAAGAAATCTCAAGAGATGAAATCCTCCCATGGAATACCTTGCTGGGCCAACTGATGCATGACCACAATCTTGATCAAAGCATAATGGTAGATGCTCCTGTGTTTCTATGTTGGGCTCTTTCTCTGCACCAAGGGCACCATCCTCTCAATATTCCGGCACATGAAGAAAGGAATGTTCATTATCCGTACCCGTGTGAAATGCATCAACAAGCGGATATGATACAAATACAAACGTGAAAATCTGCCCTCACAGGTGAAATAGCAAATGATGAGCCTCATCAAGGGCGCATACTCATCCCTAAAGAATCTGAAAGGAAACACACCAGTTAGGTGCCTCATATATACAGGTTTAATGTAGGGCTCATAATGGAATCTATCCAACAGCTGGCGCTTGTTCCACTCTTCTCCAACATTGGGTATCCATGTTGCTTGAGCAACAACCTCAGGTGACAATGTAAAATCCACCCCTGCAATATTCACATGCCCGTTGTGCAAATTCAAAACAAACAAGCGGACCAATTCCTTGTGGTGTTGAATTTGGGAAATTCTCTCACAATATCCGTAGCATGATTGATGACGGAAACATGTGACTGCAAGTGGACAAGCTTGCAAATAGGCCAAAGAGGTGGGCTCCTCTATCACATGCTGACCACCCTTACCACCCCTGTGAAGCATCCTTGGCACCTCAACCTCCGGTGTTGACTCACGGTCATCACTTTGCTCATAATCTGTTTCGGTTTCTGACATGGTTTCAAGAGCAAAATGGATGAAATGTACTGCTGCTTCTGCACAAATGACCTGCTGTTTTGACTGTTTGAATGCTGCTCCAAGGGGACAAAAAACACAAGGGAGATGTTAGGGAGGGGGACTTTTGAGGGGATTTAGGGAAAATATATAAGAAAGGGAATTTAGGGAAAGAGTTACGACACATACATCATCACATAATCATAATTTGTAGGGGTTTGATAGGAGGTAGGATTTAGGGAGATTTTATTGAATTTTAGGGATAGGGGTAGGGTTTTAGGGCTTTTGATATTTTTTTTTATAGGGAGATTAGGTGAAAATGACAAGGGAGGGGATAATGGGAATGTGGGGAAATGAGGGAGTGAAAAAGGATGACCTTGGGCAGCAAATGTAAAACCCTAGCTCACATGCATTCGAATTTTTTTTTAAAACATAATACATATGAATTTTCCATTTCAACTTGATGGCATTTGACACATTTTCACGCTCATTTTATCTTTACAAAGCAAGAATTTCAATTATTTGAGGCCTACCTGAAGAAATTGAGGAGGAAGAAGTCGATCTGTGGCTCACTGGCAAATTTCTGAAGGTGGAAACCCAACGCGTAGCGCGCGGGCTCTGGAGTGTAGCGCGCACCCAACGCGTAGCGCCCGACCAATTTTTGCACTGCAGAGATTGCCCTGACGCGTAGCGCGCGCCCAACGCGTAGCGCGCAGGTCCTGATGCGTAGCGCGCAGGTGCAGCCACCAAATTCGCCCAGTTTCACACTAAATCGCCTTTCACACTTGCTCTTGGAGTCTTGGAGGCAAAAGAATTACAAAATGAGGAGAGAAGGGCTTTTATAAGCTTGATTTAAATTTATTTCCCCTCAAACCCACTTTATAATGTTTATGCAATGACATTTTTTAAAACTAATTGCTGCTGACTTGTGGTTTCCTTTTGTCATGAAATTGGTTGAAATGATGCTTTTTCTTGAAAATTTTGCAGGAATAGCTTCTGAGGAGTCTTGGCAAAGGAGACCAAGGCCGCATGCTGACTTCTGAAGAATTTGAATTTTTTACAAATTTTTACAAAAATGAGAAAATGACCTTGCCTTCAAAAACAGGGTTTTTGAACTCAAGGTAGAAATTAGCTATACAATATGAAATCCTTTGAAATGATGCTTTGATGAACATCCCTCTAGCCTGCTAGGCATTTATTGACCTCAAAAGACAAAATTGGACTAAACCCTAGACCTAGGACCTTGATTTCAAGACAAGACCAATGACCCTCTAAGGAATTTATTGACTGAAACAAACTTGATCCAGCAATGCCAAGAGGGGAATAAATGACACAAGCTCCTCCATCAGGGTTATGGCATGCCTAATGGAATGCAATAAGATGATACTGATGAGACACCTACTTATGCAAATGCAAAGAGCTTTGATCGCTGATGGAGGGCTACTAGATCGAATCTAACAACTGCAATGCAGATCGCAGAAACATTCCATCGCATATTTTCCTGGCTCAATATTCAAGAAAAAGTTTTCCATAAACCAAGAACTGGATATGTGCTTTAATGATAATTAATGAATTATATGCCAGTTGTTAATAAAATATGGTTTTGTGTTGTTCAAAGAGCCAGTTCACGTCAGGTGGCATGTTTTTTCATATTCATAGCATTTAAAACTTTCCTGTCGTTATTTATTATCATTACTCTCTCCTCATTTGTGAACTGCAGGAACGAAAAACAAAAGTTACACAAAGCAATGTGCAGGAAGCTATGAGGAAAAGGGTAAAGCTCCAATGTTCAAAGACAGAGAAAAGATGCCCTCATAAATAGATATCGCATGCAACAGAGCCACAGATTCACTGAATGCTGCTGAGCCATCCATTACAGATCTTTCATATACAACCATGGTTGAATGAGTACTGAACGATGCTGATATCAACAGGCAGTTTAATGCTCAGGGTAAAGAGCTCATGAGGTCATTATTTTTACAAATTTTGAAGCTTTATACCCGATAAAGATGAAGAGGCACAAAAGGCGAAAAACGCATCAGAGAAGCCCGAATCAAAGAACGGAGGCAGTTTCTGATGCGTGATTAGCGCTAATCGTGCATCGCTGAGAAAATTGCTCAAGAAGGAAAACCTCTAACTGCTTAGTCACCTGTAAGCCCGAAAAATGCAAGAAAGCAATGGTAAAAAACAAACTGGAAACATAAATCTAAAGAAAAGGCAGAAGCAATCCAAAGGGTTAACCAAGTTGAACTGAGATTATTACTAGGCATACGCGGTAAAGCCACATAGTCAGAGGATGACTCTCGAGTATATCATCGACTTTGCTGAGAAGATGGTGCCAGCTCTTACCATTTCTGTTTGCTTAGATCAACCAAAAGTGGAAGACAGTCAACCGACTCTAGGCAAATACTGAATGCTTGCAACATTAAGGAGCAAATGCATAAATAGTTAGATATTAGATTTAATTTTTAGAAATAGTTTTGTTTTATTTTTGCTTAGAAAAAGGGTGGTCATTTAAACCGTATCCTGAATCTGTGTAATTAAGTTATTGAGTTCGTAGTATTTAAACCCTTCTCATGCATTTAGAGAAGGGTCCAGAAATTTATCAAAAACTTGTCCTCAGAACATGCACTTTTGCACCCTGAGAGGAGGTTTTGGTGAATGAATGGAACAGGATTTGTTGATGTTTGCATTTGATATCTGCTACTGATGTTGCACTTCTGTACTCTTAGTGGATGTTAGAGGAAGGAGAGATAAATCATTGTCGCTTGAAGCTCATGAATAGGACTAGTCATAAATGGTACTTTTATCTCTTGACCATTGCTGCTTATGTGTTAAAGTGATATACAATTTTTAGTTGTTTATTTATTATTGCATGAATGCCTGAGTTATCATTTGGCACTTTTGTATGGTGATAGCTATTTATTTATGCTTAATGTATGAATAGCTCATTATGCGATATGTTTTTCACAACTGTTTCGTCTAACTTTTTATGCGAAGTGGTTCATCTTTATTGATTTCCTTTCTCATAATAGCTTAATGATCTTTATTACCAGTTGTTATTTGAAATCTTTTTAGATCGCATAACAGAAGAATTACATCCCGGGTTAGTATAGACTTAGATGTTGCTGCTTATTAGATTACAATAGCACAGAATTAGATTAAAATTAGAATTAGAATATCTTAATTAGGAACTGTTAAATCAGGAACATCAAATTCTACACACACACACTCATAGATTGGGAAACTGGTCCCATATCCCCAGTCAGACCCGCTATACCAAACGGATAAGGAGCTGCCAACCATGGTCCGGACTGGGCGGGTATCCCCCTTGTTGTAGACCCGATTTTTGGGGCTTCAACATATTTGGCGCTAGAACGAGGGCCTGAACTATGAATGGCAAGTAAATCTAAATCTGAATACCATTTTGAGAGTAAATCGCCCTCACCATCTCCCCCGACTTCTCCATTACACTTAAATCTAGAGTTAGAAGTCGCTTGAGTATCAACCGCTGCTACAAACCCTGACATTTCAGAACAATCTACCGTTGAACTTCCTGAAGTCGAAACTCTAATTCACAAACTTCAACAATTTTCCATTTCTCCTCAAAGGTTTGATAAATCTCAAGGCAGCATGACTTCGCAATATAACCCTGCTCATCCCCTGACCAGGCTAAAGAGTGAAAAATTTGGCGTTCAACCAATCGAATTACCTCTTCCCACCAGGAAAAGAGCAAGGAAATCACCTAAAGAGTCCGACAGCGAGACTCTTTCGTTAGCATCATCCATCTCAACTTCTTCACCGCGAAGTCAACCAACCACTCCACCACTTCAGGTCATCGTCCATTTGACTTCGTCAAATACTGGCCCATTCTGAGAAATGGCTGCCTAAATTTAATCCCGAGGCAGGCATGCTAGTAGAAGAGCACATAAACAACTCAATGGGGTTACTAATGAAGATGTTGTTGTTCGACTCTTTCCTTATACTCTGCAAGGAACAACCGGATCATGGTATTTTTCATTACCCTCCGGATCTATCAGTAGTTGCGATATCTTCCAGGAGCAATTCCTAACCAAGTTTGGTGATGACAGGTCTACGACAACGTTAGTCAACAACCTATCCAACCTTAGGGCCGAATCTAGAGAGCCTATCAAAGATTTCAATTTACGTTTCAATAAAATCCTAAACAAAATTCATACTGCTTCCTAGCCCAGCGAAGAAGTACAATGTGAATGGTATATCACCGCTCTACCATCAAACATAGCAATCTTCGTGGACAGGGCTAATAAAACAACCTTAGCCGAAAACATGAAAGAAGCAATAGCAGTAGAGAAACGTATAATAGCCCTGGAAAAGAAATCCGCGATAGAGGAACGTAAATCCAAGAAAGTCACCTTCAAGGAAGACTCCAAGAAGAAACAAGCAAAAGATCCATTCGATTTGGAAGGATTGCAGAAAGTTCTAAAGACCATGTCCAATGAAATGGTCAACATCAAAAAGCAAGTAGCAGAAACTTCTTCAAAAAATGCCTATAGAGCTTTTAAAAGAGGCCCTTCAACAGATTCAAAGCCACCCAATGCTATTTCAAATGCTGAATCTGAAGAAGAGGAAGAGGAAATTGCCACTGAAGGGAAAACTGATGAAGAAGAGGTTGTGGAATTACAAGGAATGTGGGATTTCATCCTCCCACAAGAAGAAGATCAAGAAGTATTCCCAGTTAGCACACGAAGCAAAAATAAGCTTGATCCTCCCCAAACTATCCCTAAGCCAAAGAGCGCAAGCTCTGCAATAAAGGATAAAGTCGCAACAAAGAAAATGACATCTAAAGTGACTCAAACCAGCCCAGTCCAAATAGATGAATCAACTCCATCTAAAACACTGATCGTGTCGGATGAAATGGAGTACAATACTATAGAAGATATGAAAAAGACTAGGGCCAGCATCACCCTTTATGAACTAAGCAAGTTAACGCATCAACAGAAGATAATGATGAAAGAATTACATGCTGTGCCAGTTGCACCTTTGCCTGCCGCTGTACTTTCTCAAGCTTCTCATAACATGGGAAGACCTCCAACTAACGCAATCAATAAGATTGATCCAAATGACATCGCTCTAATTGGAGGAAGATCGAGATCTCATACTCCCCCGTTTCTCCTTACTTATGAAATTTTCAATAAAAATGTGCACAATTGTTTGGTAGATTCTGGTGCTTCATCCAATATTTTACCAAAGTCCATATGTGCCAAGTTAAACGTTCAGCTGCAGAAATCCTCTGTGCGCATAGTTCAGCTAGATTGATCTCAAGTCGAAGTGATTGGCGAACTAAATCAAGTAACCATAATGTTGTCATCCAACCCAAAGGTATGTCAAGTTATTGACATTTTAGTTGCTGATATTCCAGAATTCTATGGCTTAATTCTTAGCAGGGATTGGTCAGAAAAACTTCATGGATACTTCGCAACTGACTGGTCGCACATGTGGCTAACCTACAACGGTAAACAGAATCAAATAAAAGTTGAACGAGAATTACACCAAAAATACATAGTAACGGAGCTAGAGGGGAAAAATGAACCAGTAGCATATAACAGTAGCATTATTGGCAATTACTCGGTAGAATCTTTCCTCGGCAATTTCAATGCTGATGCGTCACCCTATTTAGAACACTCTGTTTTGTCCCAAGTCGAAAAATTTTCTCGAACTGATAGTTCGAAATGTATCAATTTTTTAGATAGTCCTGTAAATAAATCTTTGTTTTGGAAATTATTTTTTGATGGTTCTAGATCTAACGAAGGAGCAGGAGCAGGATGCGTTTTGATTAGTCCAGAAGGAGATAAAATCATGCTAACATGTAGACTCGAATTTGATTGCACCAACAATACAGCAGAATATGAGGCTTTGGTCCAAGGGTTGTACAAAGCAATCGGGTTAGACGTCAAGTACCTTCAAGTTTTCAGAGACTCTGAGATTGTGGTTAGGCAGGTACGTAACACTATACATTGCTTATAAGGTCATTTAAAACATTATCAATCCTTAGTTCAAGATCTGACTGAGCATTTCATAGCGTTTAATATCTCTTCAATCCCCAGACTCCGAAAACGTAAGTGCAAACCTTTTGGCTAACGTAGCGTCTAAGCTTATTCCTTCAGAAGATTTTAGTCCAGATAGATTCTCAATAGAATTAATCTTTAGACCATCCATTCCTGATAACATCACAAATTTGAGAGTATTCAATGACGATCCTGATATTGTAAATTTCCTCACATCTGAAGGATCTTACTCCAATCAAATAATTGACGAAGACCAACATGATCGACAATTGCAACAAGATAGCATTAACAATGCTATACCTAAGTCGGTAGTCAAGTTAGAAGACTTGTACGATTTGAAGGATCGGTTTAAAAGGTCTACCAATTCAAAACTCCAAAGTTCAACTTTGAACTACGAATTAGTAAACCTAGGAACCGATGCCAAACCACAAAACATTAATCTAGGTCTCGGCCTAGCCCTTGAAGAAAAATTAGCGTATATTCGTCTTTTGAGACAATATAAAAATGTTTTTGCTTGGAATTATGATGAACTGAAAACATACGACACTTCCATCATCCAACATACTATTCCCATGATCGATAATGAAAAACCCTTCCAACAAAAACTGAGAAAGATCCATCCCAATTTAGAAAATTAGATAAAAACTGAGCTCAATAAGTTATTGAAAGCCAGAATAATCTTTCCCGTCAAACATTCCAAATGGGTCTCCAATATGGTACCTGTTAGAAAGAAAAATGGAGATATTAGGATTTGCATTGGCTTTCGAAACCTTAACAAGGCCTGTCAAAAAGATAATTTTCCTTTACCACCTATGGAACAGATATTGCAGGCAGTGGCGGGCTCATAATTAATGTCTTTCTTGGATGGATTTTCAGGATACAATCAAGTGTTGGTACATCCTGATGATTAGTTGAAAACCACATTCAGAACTAAATGGGGCACATACGCATATCGAAAGATGCCATTTGGTTTGATTAATGCTGGTGCCACATTTCAGAGAGCCATGGACATCGCATTCAAAGCTTTAGTCAATAAATCTGTAGTAAATTATTTGGATGATATAACAGTGTATTCCAAGAAACGAAGCGAACATCTTAAAGATTTGAAACAAATCTTCTAACGGTGTTTAAGGTATGGAATTTCACTTAACCCAAAGAAATATTTTTTCGCATTAAGTGAAGGGAAACTTCTAGGATTCATAGTGTCAAAATCTGGTATTCACATCGATTCTGACAGAATCAAAGAAATTTATGAAATATCCCTGCCTCACAACAAAAAAGCCATGCAATCTTTCCTTGGTCAGATCAACTTTGTAAAGAGATTTGTTCCAGATTTTTCACGAATCGTGTCTCCTTTGCAAGCCATGATTAAAAAGAACTCAAATTTTAAATGGGGCCAGGATGAACACGAAGCATTCAACCTGATCAAACAAGCTATTATTAATGCTCCATATTTAGCAACTCCGAATTTTTCAGAGCCTTTTATTTTATATACATTTGCCTCAGATAGGTCATATGCTGCGATTCTCACTCAAGCAAATCAAGAAAAAGTAGAAGCCCCAATTGCGTTTTTTAGTTCAAATTTACAAGGCGTTGAATTAAATTATTCAGACATGGAGAAATAGGCTTATGCTGTTTTCAAAGCGGTCAAATACTTCAGACCTTTCTTACTCATGACCCATACTAAAATTATAGTACCGTTTCCAGTGGTAAGGAATCTTCTAGTACAGAAGGATGTGGGTGAGAAAAGGGCCAATTGGGTTACTGCCTTACAGGAATATGACATTGAGATTAAACCAACAAACATTGTAAGAGGTCAAGGCTTTTGCAAAATGCTGGCTGGAGCGTCGCAAATTTCTGAAATTCCATGTGCAGAGGTACAAATGTGCGAGGTAAGCCTAAACGATGCAGAGTCATTATACACTGATATCATTTATTATCTTAAGAACAGGTATTCTCCTTCACACCTCGACCATACTAAGAGAAGAGCTCTAAGGTTGAAAGCCAAACAATATCAGCTCATAAATGATATTCTTTTTAGAATAAATTATGATTCTGTTCTTCTTAGGTGTCTTGAGAAATCTGAAGCTGAAAAAGTTTTGCAGGAACTCCACGATGGGCTGGCGGGCGGACACTATGCTGGAGATGCTACTGCACATAAAATCTTGCGCACAGGATATTATTGGCCCACGTTATTTAAAGACTCGCACAGTTACGTGAGGAAATGTCAAGTCTGCCAAACTACTACTGGAAGACAAAAGAAGCCATCCTTGCCACTACAGTCGGTTAACATTGAGCAACCTTTCAGTCAGTGCGGATTGGACATAATAGGTGAGATCATTCCTCACTCTTCTAAGCAGCATAGATACATCCTCACAACAACAGATTATTTTACTAAGTGGGTAGAAGTAGTTCCACTCAAGGCGGCTAATGCTGAAAATATCATTGAGTTCATAGATCAATTTATAATCACCAGGTTTGGATTGCCTTCCGCTTTAATGTTTGATAATGCATCATACTTTTCTGCAAATTCAATGACTGAATTTGCACTTAAAAGAGGATTCGAACTTAAATATTCGGCCAATTATTACCCACAAGGAAATGGGTTAGCTGAGTCCACAAATAAAAACCTAATCAGGATTATCAAAAGAACAATTGACCAAAATCATAAAAATTGGCATAAGGCTTTGATATATTCTTTATGGGCAGACCGAATAATGCAAAAATCTACTATCGGCACTTCTCCCGACTCATTTAGCAATTCCCTCTTTGTCTCTAGTTCAATACATTGATGAAGTACCCACTTCCTCCTTACAGCTAAGACAAACGGAAATAATCAAGTTAGAAGAACAACGAGAACAGGTTAGGAAAATGCATGCTCATCATCAAGCACTAGTAAAATCCTCTTTTGATTCAAGCATAATGACCAGAAAAGATTTTCAAATGGGAGACTTAGTTTTAAAATGGGACAAGGCTCATGAAGAGAAAGGCAAACATACAAAATTTCAAAGAATGTGGCTTGGTCCTTTTCAAATTGTAGAAGTCATAGGTCCATCAACGTTTGTGTTACATGATTTAGCAGGTAAAAGAGACTCTTTGCCTATTAACGGACAAATTCTCAAGAAATATTTTCCATAGAAGATTATTCTTCTATTTTTTGTAGAGTAGTGGTTTTTCTTTTCATAATAAAACCAGTTGTGAGTAGTTACATTAGGCATTTACGAAAAAGACACCAATTCTCTTTCAGATTTTGAACTTTTCGCTTGTATAAATAGCAAATCTTTTGGAAAATTGATCTTTATTACTGGTAGATACAATTAAAGACTCTAGCCTGGATATGATACTAGTTCCAACTTCAAAAAGTTTGATGAAAACAACCTTTAGTGAAGAAATTGTTTTATCTCAGTACAATGAAAGGTATCAATAACAAAATAAAGATTCTCTGTAGAACAACTGTTTCCAAAAACTCTATTATTGTCGTCTAGAGCTATCTTAAGGAAACAATGACTTCCTCCCTGCTAAGGAAATCACGACTTTCAGGGGAACAACCCAAGGATACACTTTATCTTGAAGAATAAGAGGTCTCATCACGAGCCGGCTTATCATAATCACAGATATTATAACTTGCTGACAATACTGTACACCACAACAGGGCAATGACTCAAGATTGTTGCAATCAAAAGACAAGGGGTCTCATCACGAGCCAACCTGTTCAGCAAAGTTATAAATCAAGTGAACGACTGTGTCATAATTTGGCTACCAAACCAAGACATTGTTCTTTAAGAGTAAAAAAGAAAATCAAAGCAATAAGTGTGAATATGGATTTTTCTTTGAAAGTTATAGGCTGCCTTAAGTAGGATAAAGGATCATTGCTGGGTAACAGGTAACCCTGTCGAGGCTATAAACGCCTGCTGGCAGCAGAGGCTCTACCTACAACAAATGAGCATATTTAAAACTGTTTACAGAGAAGACTTTGTTTTATCTTTACAAGACCAAGTAATGAATGATGTAAATACAAGGAATAGCCTGAGGAAGCAAATAATCAAAGTGGAAAATAGTTGAAACAAAATATCAATGACAGGTTAGAGCATAATGTATTTTATCTTTCCATAATAAAGTTTAATTTTCTGAAAAATTTTCTGTTTTGGAAGTTTAGAAAATTCAATAGAAAAATAGAGATAACTGTCTTCCAAGTGAATCGCCAATTGTTGTGGCCAACATCAACCCCCGTCCTTATTTAGTATTACCAATAACACTATGTAAGTGGGGAACCTTAGTCAAAAAAATTTCAAAAAATCAATTAGTGCTCATATATGTTACTCCTTAAGAAACATCGCATCATGCGAAGAATGATAGGAAATTTTCTTATGAGTCAAAATGATGAAATGCTAAATTGCGACGTGAACTCCATCGCATCGCATGCATTAAGAAAAACTCACGTTGGAAAACCTTAAAAATCGCCGATATGCGATATCGCATATCGCATCTTGCAAAATTGCATGAAAGACACATAACGATTTAACGATTAAGCGATCTGTGATCTTGCGATACTGTGATCTGCGATCTTGTGATAGCGCGTTCAAGCAACCTTGCGATAACACAACACGATGAGATTGCGGTAATGTGATACAGCGACATGCGATATTGCGATGCAGATCGTAGAAACATTCCATCGTAGATTTTCCTGGCTCAATATTCAAGAAATTTTTTTCCATAAACCAAGAACTGGATACGTGCTTTAATGATAATTAATGAATTATATGCCAGTTGTTAATAAAATATGGTTTTGTGTTGTTCAAAGAGCCAGTTCACGTCAGGTGGCGTGTTTTTGCATATCCGTAGCATTTAAAACTTTCCTGTCGTTATTTATTATCATTACTCTCTCCTCATCTGTGAACTGCAGGAACGAAAAAAAAAAAAAGTTACACAAAGCAATGTGTAGGAAGCTATGAGGAAAAAGGGTAAAGCTCCAATGTTCAAAGACAGAGAAAAGATGCCCTCATAAACAGATACCGCATGCAACAGAGCCGCAGATTCACAGAATGCTACTGAGCCATCCATTACAGATCTTTCATATACAACCATGGTTGAATGAGTACTGAACGCTGTTGATATCAACAGGCAGTTTAATGCTCAGGGTCAAGAGCTCACGAGGTCATTATTTTTACAAATTTTGAAGCTTTATACCCGATAAAGATGAAGAGGCACAAAAGGCGAAAAACGCATCAGAGAAGCCCGGATCAAAGAACGGAGGCAGTTTCCGATGCGCGATTAGCGCTAATCGCGCATCGCTGAGAAAATTGCTCAAGAAGGAAAGCCTCTAACTGCTCAGTCACCTGTAAGCCCGAAAAATGCAAGAAAGCAATGGTAAAAAGAAAACTGGAAACATAAAGCTAAAGAAAAGGCAGAAGCAATCCAAAGGGTTAACCAAGTTGAACTGAGATTATTACTAGGCATACGCGGTAAAGCCACATAGTCAGAGGATGACTCTCGAGTATATCATTGACTTTGCTGAGAAGATGGTGCCAACTCTTACCATTTCTGTTTGCTTAGCTCAACCAAAAGCGGAAGACAGTCAGCCGACTCTAGGCAAATACTGAATGCTTGCAACATTAAGGAGCAAATGAAGAAATAGTTAGATATTAGATTTAATTTTTAGAAATAGTTTTGTTTTATTTTTGCTTAGAAAAAGGGCGGTCATTTAAACCGTATCCTGAATCTGTGTAATCAAGTTATTTAGTTAGTAGTATTTAAACCCTTCTCATGCATTTAGAGAAGGGTCCAGAAATTTATCAAAAACTTGTCCTCAGAACATGCACTTTTGCACCCTCAGAGGAGGTTTTGGTGAATGAATGGAACAAGATTTGTTGATGTTTGCATTAGACATCTGCTATTGATGTTTCACTTCTGTACTCTTAGTGAATGTTAGAGCAAGGAGAGATAAATCATTGTCGCTTGAAGCTCATGAGTAGGACTAGTCATAAATGGTACTTTTATCTCTTGACTATTGCTGCTTATGTGTTAAAGTGATATACAGTTTTTAGTTGTTTATTTATTATTGCATGAATGCCTGAGTTATCATTTGGCACTTTTGTACGGTGATAACTATTTATTTATGCTTAATGTATGAATGGCTCATTATGCGATATGTTTTTCACAACTCTTTCGTCTAACTTTTTATGCGAAGTGGTTCATCTTTATTGATTTCCTTTCTTATAATAGCTTAATGATCTTTATTACCAGTTGTTATTTGAAATCTTTTTAGATTGCATAACAGAAGAATTACATCCCGGGTTAGTATAGACTTAGATGTTGGTGCTTATTAGATTACAATAGCATAGAATTAGATTAAAAATAGAATTAGAATATCTTAATTAGGAACTGTTAAATCAGGAACATCAAATTCTACACACACACACTCATAGATTGGGAAACTGGTCCCATATCCCCAGTCAGACCCGCTATACCAAACAGATAAGGAGCTGCCAACCAAGGTCCGGACCGGGCGGATATCCCCCTTGTTGTAGACCCGATTTTCGAGGCTTCAACGGACAGGAAGGCAAAAGCAGATAATTTTCAGGTTGGTGACTTGGCGCTGAAGTGGGATGCATTGAAAGAAAAGAAAGGCAATCATGGGAAGTTTGATGCTTTCTGGACAGGCCCTTCTATTATTTCACATATTCAAGGGAACAACACCTTCATACTGAAAAGTATGGGAGGAGAGGCATTTTTTGATGGCCCAGTTAATGGGCGTTTTGAAAGTTTATGTTGTTTAAGGTCTTTTGGCCTTAAAATTGTAAATGTTTGATTTTATCAGTCTTAGTGTAGGTTCAGTCAGACTCCATGCCCAAGGGAACATTAGGAATTTTGCTAATATGTTTTCATCGGAAAGGCATTGATCTGCAGGTTCTTGAGACCTCGCAGGGAAGGTCTCATCCCCAGAAGGAGCCAGTGTTAGCTCTGCTACAAACTTCAGCATTTGGAGGACCAAATATCAGCTCGGCCATGTGTTTATGCAGAAAAAGGGGCTCACAACATTCAATTTCCTTCTTCCCCTTCATTTTCCTTATACTCTCTTGACTCTTGCTGTCCCTGTTTTCCTCCAAAATCCTTTGTAAACTTATATTCCCCGTTTAAACCCTCCGAAACCCAACAAAGTCCTTTTAGCCCCTTTTCCTTAGCCCCGGGTGCTTAACCTATGAACCCGCACCCATATAACCCTCTGCCTTAATCCCCACCATCGATCACGCTACCAGATCTAACGGTCTCCATGCTTTTCTTGCTCGTTAACGTGTTAGCTCTTTCCACCGTCCGATCGTTCATGCCGCAAGATCCGACGACATTTGCACCCCCTGATCCCGTAAACTGCTTGCGATTTCACTTGCGGGGAAAGAGGTTTCCTCGTCGTCACATCCGACACACGTCCCGCGTTCAATGGTATCGCTACCCCTTTGTACGAATACCACTGTCCCCTGTAAGCGGTGCGGGGAATACCACTTACTGCCCTCTCGTACGTTCCCCACTCATTAACAATCGTACATATCTGTCGCCCGATGGTCATCGGATCTGCCTGACCAAGATCCGACGACGCACATTTCTCCATCCACATTTTCTCCTGATACCCCCTGTAAGCCGATCTTAGCCATTCATATGCGCAATTCGATGGCTGATATTTGTCCCGTTATTGCCCATGCCTCCGCCATGAAGACTATGCCACCTTTGGCTGAGTCGTGCTTCCGAAGGACAATGGCGGCCATCTACCTGTACCCTGTGCAGTTATTCTTCAACAACTGAATTCAAGAGAATTATGGCCAAAAAGCAAGAAGGACGTGCCTCTAGCGTTTAAACACACTTATCAGTAATGGAGCCTGTGTCATACTATACTCCACCAGTGCAGGAAGGACAACCGAGCAACAGAGAATGTCAGATTAATTTATTGAAGTAGCAGATTGTATCAGAGACCCATTTCAGAGAGTTAAGGTGGTTGGTGGTCCATTATGACCTCTCCATGCATAGGATAGCATAGCAATTTTGTAATCAAACTCTATATATACCCAAAAAGACAATGTAATGAGGGTTGATGGTTGTAGTTTTGATGTAAGGTTCAACTTCTGGAGACTGTAACTACTATGATACCTGCAGCGTTTGGTCTTCATTTTAAGCTATTACAAGCTTCTTTTGCTGTTAATTGCTCACTTTCCACTTCTATTCTGTTCCATGTTGTGCCTATTATGCATTTGTTCATGTGCTCTTGATGTTTAGAATTAGAGGGGCTGTCATCCCACCTCTCTGTTAGAATCTAGTATGTATCATTGAATATGTATGCAGGTTTCTATTATCTTGGTGCCAGAGAGCTGTCATCCTGTCTGTGCATTAGGAAATAGATTTACAGACCTTTCTACTGGTTGCAGCCGGCCATCACATGGTCTTGTGCATCTGCTGGTGTTGTCAATTTTCTCCATGTTCACCTAATCTTGAAACGGTGAGTAATTGGTGGTCTAAAGCCTTGTAGTCTGGGGGTGTTCACCCATGTCTGGGGTTAAGCATAGTAGAAGTGGTTATCTGGCTTGAATATGCATCATTCCTTCCATTCATCCATTTCCAACTTTTTGTTGAGTTTGTAATGTTCCAAAGCATCTCTGAGATACAACCTAGGAGAGTTTCTTGGGGTGATAATAGGTACACTTTGGGATCCCACAGTCTATCATCTAAGATCAGGACAACAGGTTCCTTAGTACATTTTGGTCAATTCTGGATACCAAGCTCACTAAGTCCACAACTTTCCATCCCCAAACTGATGGCCAGACAGAGGTCGTCAACAAGATGATCGTACACATTTTGCGCATGTACAACTCAAAGCATCCATGCACATGGGATGAGAGCCTACTTTATGTCCAATCCAACTATAACCAGGCTCTTCACAGCTCGAGTGGCCACAACCCTTCTCAGGTGGCCTTGGGATTCCAACCACTATGTCCCAATAATGTGTCCATACCATTTGCAGCCACTCAGGCAGATTCGGCTCATTTCCAGTCCGAAGTAGACAAGGCAAACAACTTCATTGTGCACATCCAACAAATCCACTCGCAGGTCCACGACATTATGGAGAAATCAAATGCCAAGTACAAGCAACGACATGATCAACATCAGTACCACAAAAGTTTTAGGTGGGCGACAAAGTCTGGTTGCATTTGCAGAAGGAAGGCCTTACCGGAACCTATCAGAAACTCAGACCACTCTGAGATGGTCCTTACACCATTACCAAAGTTGTGGGAGACAATTAATTTGAGCTCAACATTCCCCCATTCCTTGGCCTGCACCTAGTGTTCAATGTGGACCGCCTTCAACCATACTTCCCACCATTTATGGACACATCAGACATTGTAGAGCAACTCACACCTACAAAATTAAATCTAGACTGCATGGAACAAGCCACAAATGATCAGATCATGGTCATGCAAATCTAGAACACCTGACAACAAAGGATCCAACTATATCAAGTTTTCAAAGCGGGCCAACTCCTTCACCAGGGCAAGTGGCTCTCCAGGTACCAAGTTCAGTAGAAGTTTCCTCATCTCATGGAGGAACTCACGCCATGGGAACCATTGCTTCCTAAGGGGGGAGGAATGATCCAGGTGGATATTGGTGGCCACCCGCCTATTCCACTTGGATCCCCACCATTGTTTCTTTCAAATTTTTAGTTTCCTTATTTGTAGCACAATTTACTATTTTTGGCATCTTTTTGGGTCCTGAACTTCCGGAGTTGTTTTGAGGCCCTAAACGACATTTTTTGGGAAAATAGGGAACTCTAAAGTTGTAGTCCTTGGATAGATCTTTCTAATGAGGTATTTTATGCGTCAAACAGAGATCGATGCCAAAGTTACGTGTTATGAAACCAGCTCACAAAAAGATAGAAAAGATAGATCAATGACTTCAAAATCAACCTCTTTGAGGGGGAAACCTCCTTTACATTACACAAATGAACAATTCTTGGATGATACAAATGACAAGACCTCCTTCCTATATATATAGGAGTCTAAGGGGTCCCAAAACAATCAGAGCCTACATAACAATAATATTGTAGGGGCACAACAATAACAATAGTGGGCTTTAGGGGGCATAATAATAACAACATGGGGACTATATGGGCACAATAATACAATAAGGGGGGTGCACTAATAAAAATAAGGGGTTACACTAGTAGTATAGGAACCTAACATGCCCCTATCCTTCAAAAAGTGTTGCCCTCAATGCTTGAGTAGTTATGGATGCTTTTGTATAAAATTCTCATCCTCCCATGTGGAATCTTCAGCAGGAAAGTTCTTCCACTTGTTGAGATACTATGAAATTGATCGATTTCGTAGCTGTCGATTTTATGTTTTTGTGACTGCTTCACTTTCCAATACGATTTTTCGTTCTTCGTCAAGTTCTGGCCATATTGTTTGAACTGGGATCTTCTCACTTATAGCCTTCTTTAAGCATGAAACATGGAAAACTGGGTGCACTTGGGAAGATGCAGGAAGCTCTAATTTGTATGCCATAGTACCAATATTTTGTAACACCTTGTACAGACCATAATACTTTGGTGATAATTTATTATCCTTCTTAGCTTTCTTGAGGGACATTTGTTTGTATGGTTGTAGTCATATCAATACCCGGTCACCTACATCAAAACTTCTGTCATTGCGATGTTGATATGCCTATTGTTTCATTATATTCTGTGCCAAAGTGAGGTTATCCTTTAAGAGTTTGAGAACTTGTTGTTGATGCTCGATGTGATCCTCCACTGCTTGAACCTTATAATTTTCCTTTGAAGATGATGTGATGGACGGTGGATGATATCCATAAAGTGCCAAAAATGGGGTCATTTTTGCTGTAGTACGGAAGGAAGTATTATACCACCATTCAACAAGAGGAAACCACTTGACCCATTATGTTTGCTTACCAGATACAAAGCAACATAGATATCCTTCTAAACATTTGTTCACTATCGTAGTTTCCCCATCAGATTCATGATGATAAGATGAGCTATGAGCTAACTGAGTACCCAAATATTCCACCTCTTGTACTCCAAAGAAACAATTGGAGATTTTTGCATATAATTGTTTCTCCTCCAATAGTCTGAGCACCCTGTCAACATGTTGAACATGATCCTTCCAAGACTTGATGTAGATTAGTATATCATCAAAAAATACTAACACAAATTTTCTATGTAAGGTTTGAAAATGGAATTCATCAAACCTTGAAATGTAGAAGGTGCATTGGTAAGGCGAAAAGGCATGACCAAAAATTCATAATGACCCTCATGAGTTCTAAATGTTTTTTTTGGAATGTCTTCAATCTTCATTCTGATTTGATGATATCCTGAACGAAGATCCAACTTGGCGAAGTAAATTGCTCTATGTAATTCATCCAATAATTCATCAATGACAGGAATGAGAAATTTATCTTTAATAGTAAGCTTGTTGAGCTCCTTATAATCCGGACACATGCGCCATGATCCATCCCTCTTGTGTACCAATACCACCGGAGTAGAGAAAGAACTTTGACAAGGTTGAATTATACCAACCTCTAACATTTCTGCAACCATACGCTTAATTTCACTCTTTTGGGCATATGGATATCTGTAAGGCCTGATGTTTGGGGGAACACTTCCTACAGTCAAATGAATAGAATTATCATGATCAGGAATAGGTGGGAGGCCTTTAGGAGTCTCAAATACCTTTGAATGACTGTCCAAAACTTTTTGGAGATCTGGAGAAATAAATGATTTCGATGTGGGTACCTCTAGTGAACATAATTGTGCAATTTCGCCTGGTTGTTCTTTCTTTAGAAGCTTTGATATGTTGTTAGAGCTGATTATCTTTCCTAGTTTCCCTACGATACCCCTTAATTGAACCTCCTTTCCTTCCTAAAAATTTTTCAAGAAAAGTTCTTGAAAATTAAAAGTTATCGTACCCAAAGATTGTAGCCATTGAACTCCTAGTACAACATCCGCACCACCCGTTGGAATGGAAAGAATTGGACTATTCAAGACATATTCTCCCATGGATAGCTTGATATTATGACACTTCCAAAGAAATTTATTGTTCCTCCATTTGCAACCATTACTGGACACTCTGGTGTTGGATATAGGAAGCAATTCAATTGCTTGGCTATCTTACAATGAATAAAATTACGGGTACTACCCGAATCAATCAACACTGTTACCTTTTTCTTCTTGATATGCTCTTCTATATTGAGAGTATGAGGAGTGGTAATTTCTGTCAATGCATTACAAGATATGGTCAGTTTCCTTTCTTCTTTCTCTAGGATTGGTTCCTGGTGTATATCCTCTTCTTTTGATGTTTCTTGTTCCTTTTGTTGCTCCTCTTCCCCATCTATGTAAATTAGTTTCTTCTCAGCACACTTTTGACGTTTAGTGTATTTTCTATCACAATTGTAACAAATCCATTTTGCTCTTTTTTCTTCCAATTGTTGTGGTCTCAACCTTGTAGGTGGTGAACGGCTAGGAGCAACAACACTTCCATCTTTATAGTTACGAGTGGTAGGCTTCCTTGTTGCCATAATTTTGCTTTCAATTTTTCTTGCCAACCTGTATGCCTTCTCCAATGAATTAGGTTCCCAAAGGTGAACCTCATGTTGAATGTTATTCTTTAAAGTACCTACATAGACATAAATCCTTTGCTTCTCTGGAATATCATTTAACCTTATATTCAATTTTTTGGAAGTCCTCAATGTGCTCTGCCATTGAACCCTTTTGTTTGAGATTTATCAATTGGCTAAAGAAGGCGTTACACTTTGTATCCTCATAATGTGCTATCATTTCCTCCGTGAAAATTGATCAGGTGACAAGTGGTTTATGAGAGCAAATCCCTTTATATCATAAAAATTGTTTTGGTTCTAAATATAAAGATGCAATACGTACCTTTTGTAACAGTTGCACATCATGTAGATCAAAATATTTCTCCATCTGTAGTATCCATGTTATGGGATCCTTGCCATCAAACTTCCTCATATCAATCTTTGGAATATGGTGGGTCTTCAATCCAATGTTAGATTCTATGAAATCATGATTAACATTTATTTTTTTTCTCATCGTGAGTTTCCTCTACTACCATTTCGTCATTAGGAGGCCTTTCTTGTAGCAACTTTGTCCCACCTTCCTTCAAACCTTCCATGTCTTTCTTCAAATCTTCCATGCCTTTCTTCAAATCTACTTCCCTACCATCGATATTAGCTTCCATGGCACATATAAAACTATTTATCTTAGCTTCGATCACATTATTCAAATCATCCATCCAATTTTGCTTACTAGGTGTTTCTATTTTCTTGATTCGAGTCATTCTTTTTCTTGCTTTTAGCAGCTCGATCTTGAATCTGTTGTATCTCTGAAATTTCGGATCTCCAAGGTCTGAAATTGTGACCTACAGTAGCCCTCTGTGTCCTATTTCCAATGCCACCAGTCTGATCGAAATTGGATTTTCCAAAAAAGAGTTATGCGCAATCTCCCAAGATGACCTGATTATATACTTTTTCAGTAGAGCGACTTGTACGAAGTACCATGTGTCACTGTTTCGACCTTCAGACCTGAAAAAAATACACAAACAATTAAAGTCCATAGTCTTTCTGTAACTTCTTACAAAATTTCAATTTGATGCTTAGAGAGAAAGTTATGAGGATTTTCCCAAGGTTACCTGTTTGGGATGTAATTCGGGAGCCTGCACAAACCTTAAATGTCTTGGACCGTATCTCTAAAAATAAAGTGAAACAAGATCTAAAATTTAGGCCTAAGCTTCACCACGATTGCAGATCAAATGGGTTTTAATTTCAGAGTCTGAACCTTCGTAGAAACAAAATTATAGAGAAAATTCCACGATGACCTGTTTGAGATGGAATTATGGAGCTTGCAAAAACCCTAACTTCCTCAGATCATATCTCTGAAAATATAGTGAGACAAGATCTGAAATTTGGACCCGAGGTTCACAAAAAAAATCGGATCAAATGGGTTTTTTTTTTTTTTTAACTTCTGAAACTTCATAGAGAAAACGTTATAGCGAAAATTCCATGATGACCTGTTTGGAGCAGCGAAACCCTAGAATCCAAAGCTCTTATACTAAATGTTATGAAACCAGCTCACAAAAAGATAAAAAAATATAGATCAACGACTTCAAAATCAGCCTCTTCAAGCAGGCAACCTCCTTTACATTACACAAATAAAAAATTCTTGGATGATACAAATGACAAGACCTCCTTTCTATATATAGGAGTCTAAGGGGCCCCAATACAATCAAAGCCTACATAACAATAATATTGTAGGGGCAAAACAATAACAATAGTGGGCTTCTATGGGGCATAATAATAACAACATGGGGACTATATGGGCACAATAATACAATAAGGGGGTTGCATTAATAACAATAAGGGGTTACACTAGTAGTATAGGGACCTAACATTACGACCCAGGGAAGTTGATGTACCAATTTACCCAAACGGGGCCCATAATTTGGCGCTTCATCTCCTAGGTTTAGGTTTTTGGATGTTTAGGGTTTTCCATTGTTTCTCAATAATAAATAGGCCTTTGAGCCTCGTTGTAACACAATTCAAAGGCATGTAACCGCCACATCTCTTCTCAGAGATAAGCTACCATTGCTTGAGCTAGTCTTATTTCCATTTTGTTTGTAAGTATACTTCAGTATTTGATATTAATGACATGAAGTGTTATTTCTGTTGCATCTTTGTATTTATGGTTATATCTGTATTTTGTTGCATTACTGTTTAAATTCGGATCACTGAACTCTCAACTTGAATACAATTAAGTCATCACCTAATGACCACACTACTAGAGAAAAACTCAAAATATTTTCAAACTCTCCACATTTCAGGTTCATGACACAACCCTTGAAACTCTCTGTTACAAAGATTTAACACTAAGAAACTATAACAATGCCCAAAACCTTGAATATTCCCAGTAAACAAAGAAATTAAGACACCTCCATAAAACTACATTTGACGAAATAAATTGAAATCTAGAGCTACATACATCAATGTTAAAGTATTTAGAGTTAGAGAGCATGGGAACCTCACCCAAATAACAACAATGACCCATAGAGACAGAGGATATTTTCTTAGAGACTCACTTAAGCAAGAAAACTGAGAAATTACCCCTAAAGACCGAGACGAAGAAATGAATAGAGCAGACATACCAAATTCTTATCCTAAAATGAGTAATAGAAAGTGAAATTTCATAATAGACAATCTAAAATTTACCAGAACAAAGTGGAGCTCGGTGCATACCAGAAGAGATACTATCCAGAAATGAAACAATAGAAAGTGAAGAATGAAATGAAAATCCACCAAGAGGAAACATATAATGGAGGTCAAGGAATTGTCCTCACCTCCTCTCCCATTAAGCTTGTACCACGGCATGTCCATCACCTTAACTGGCGCTTTAAAACAATGAGTCCCCCGTTTGCTTGCATGTGCTTATTAACTGCCTCCTGCTACGCCATCCTAAGGAGGAGCCAAGTGCAAGGATGGCACACTCGTTAATGTAGCTCTGACAACCTGAATCCTTCGCCTCAATGGGTAAAATTTACTTTTAAATGTGCATCAAAATATTGCCAAAGGGAATGGAATCCTCCCCTGAAGGGTGGATAAAATTTAACTTTGATGTCACATTAAATGAAATACCAAAAGTAGCGAAATCCTCCAAGTGGAGGATGGTTAGAATTAAACTTTAATGCAACAAACTAAAATATGAAGAATAACAAATAATCATGAAGAAATTGTGACCTTATCAAAGCTTTAACATATGGATTTCAAAAATAATCTTTAAAGGCAATTCTAAAATTGTTACTAAACATCTGAGAAACAAAGTCAACAAAGAGTAATTAGTTTTTAATGTTGTAAAATTATGTTTGTCAAAAGATCAATCAATCAACGGGGAAATTAGTTCGCAAATCAAGCCATGTTTGTAAGCCTTGTGAATCACTAATTATTTGTGAAGAAGATGGAGAGAGGAAAGTTATTCTACCTTAGTGCATAGACTAAGGGACTACCTCCCCCTTATTGAATCTCATCACCTCCTTGCACTATATTGAAAGGTAGAGCTTTGAGTAACCATATAATGGTTGTTACCTCGTACCACTGCTCTGAAGGGGGGAATACCGAGTTAGATACCCATTAGAGAATGGTATATGGCACATGCCACCTAAGTTATTATCAAAGTGCAATAAATTCTCACATGCTTCTTAATGAGAGAATTGGGAAGGGTTCACCACCTTTGTTGTATATCCTTCCTTCCTCCCACTACCCTTTCAATGTGTAATCAGTTCCCCGTGGAGGAGTTGCAAAAATAAATGAGGAATCACCAACCAAGGTTGGGAAGCAATTACAATGCAACCCCTTTTTTACTTGTAAATAGTTTAAAACTCCACAACCTAATAAGGAATGGACCAAAGGGGTCAAGGTTAAAGTTCCTCTAACTTGGCTCTCCAAATCATAATTAAGTTTAAAAATAGAAGATTCATTATGCTTTGGTATAATTTGGTTAGTGTGTAAAAGACCAAAAGGAGAAAAGAATTTGTCAATCACATATTTTGAACAAAAATATATTAGTTTGCTAGAATTTGTATCTTTTGTAACATGATTTCCATTACTTCATGGAAGACCTTCATGATAAGTTTCCTATTAATGAAAGTTATGGTGTTTTTTTATAAAAATCAAAACACACTCACTTTGCAAGTATTTTGTCTATATCCATATAAATTATTGGAGGAATGAAGCATCATGCAAGCATGCCATCCACGAATTCAAAGGATCACCCATTCACTATATCCACCTTGCAACTTGAAAGCAATTTTTTAACCTTGCTTTAGATGGTGGTATTTACAAATTTAGTGAACTACACTATGCCCCAATCACACTATATAATGTATAGCACCTTTTGGAAAAAACTTGTAGATTCCACTGTTGGTTCACCGTCTCCAACTTACTATTTCCATTTTATAGGGAAGTATTAAAATCCCGTTTTTGGTAGGGCACCTATCAATGCACCCTTTCAAAGGGGAAAGTCCCGCTTTTCGAGAAATATTCCATAGTGCATCTATATATTTCCCCTTCAAACAAGTAGGAAAGTTTAAACAACATACATGAGCCCATTATTGAGGTTTGGGTTAATGAATATCAGGGAGCCACATGGATGGCATTGTTGGAGTAGTGTCACTACTTGACAAAAGGTTATTTGATATCATTTAAAGATGATATGCATTATGTTGTTGTTATTTCTTTAAGATCTTGTTTTTGCGGTAACACCTTAGTGGTCTTATGTCTATGGGTTGAAAACTTCTTAGTTGAGCAATCTACCGAACTTTATTGCCCCATCCAAATGGAATTCTTATGCTTATCTATGCAATGTTGGGAATTAAAGGGGTATATCTCAATGTCTATTAGGGGATATATTATCCGTAACTTAGTTTGTCAAAGTATGTCCCAAGATTAATCTATTGAAATATTTGAAAGAATTTTTTATATCAAGGTCAGGGACAAAATGCTAAAACAACTTATGAGGTATTTTAACCTCCAAAACATATGATTTGGATGTCAAAGACTCAATCACGTAATTTGTGACTACACTATCATTGTTAAACCTAAGATGTGTGTTCCTTGATCAAACTCTAGTTGTTGGTACAAGTGGTGAAAAATTCCTCACGAAGTAAGAAAATGGTGACAACCAAGAAAAACCATTATGCCAAATCTACCATTGAAATAAGGTCAACCCAAAATAATCCCACAACCTTCGTTGTTGGGGAGGATATTATGTGCCATTCATGTGCCTCCACTTCTCATAGAGGAGGAAAAAACACACTCCTTGCCTTTGTTGATATATATATTTCCGTGCATATTCCACTAGACAATTTGTAACAACAAATCTATGAAAATAAACCAAAATCTATACTATGAAGGCTTAATTCCTTTTAGATTATAAGTTTGTTATTATTTTTTTGTTGTTTATGCATGCAAAATATAATACACAAAAGCTAGAGAACAAATCAATATAATCACTCATAAACCATAATGAACATGAAGATATGATATGGGAAACTCTTTTGGGGGAAAACCCAATTGGAAGATGAGGTTTCTCTACTCTCTTTTGTCTATAATGGAAATGATGAAAGTACAGAGGGGAAGACACTCTTTATGGAGCTTCCTAAGACCTTTTCCCTATGGGTTGTTACAAAACATGAACCCCCTCTATTATGATCTCTCTCTATCCACACTTAGCTACTTTTATCTACCATGGAACAAAATACAAGCAAATAGAATGGAAACCATTTTCCTCCTAGTGGCTCAGTTACAACACAACCCGATAGCCAACTAGGGGTTAAATTTGACCCATTGAACCCTTAAACATGAGTTACAAATCAACACTTCTAGAGCCTTCTTCATAGTCCCCACATGGCTAGCCCATTTTCCATGAGTAATGGGGTTTGCTGTGGCATCCTCTTGAATTATGGTGGTCAATCATGATAGGTCAACTTTCGGGAGGGATAACTTTTGCATCAAAACTTTGATTGACGAAATCATTGCACTGTTGGAAATGCATTCAAGTGTATAATAGCTCACAATCTCCATCATTTTCACATGAATGTTTTACCCCCAAAAAGCTTCATTTAAGGCCTCAAACTGGCCCAAAAAGGTTTCAGATCCCAATTCACCAAACTGGGTATTGCCAATAAAATTGTTATTGTAAGTTGATTCCTTTAATTTTTCCACTTTGAAAGCATAGAGATGGATGAATAATTATGTAGTGATCCAATTTGCATCGTACCTCCATTTTTTGAGGCTTTTGGTCCCCAAAAACTTTACTACATAAGGTGAGGGAAATTTTCCTCTACTTCTCCCTAAAGTAGTATTTAACCTTGCTTATAAGTTGTCCTTTCAACCCAATCTACCAAAGGTCATGTTATCCCTATATTGTAGTTATGAACTTGTTCTCTAAAATTGTATCCTTTATCAACTTTGCTTGAGCATCTGGTGTTAAATTGTCTATGGAACGTAGGACCTACTCCTCTTCTTGGTCCAATATGGAAGGCTCATAGAGTTTCAGATTTTCCACATTCACTACTGAGTAAATGTCATGTATGGTGGTAGATTGGCTCTGTAGCCATTATCTCCCACCTTTTCTAGTATCTTGAAAGGATCATATCGTAGTTCCTTGATTTCTTACCAGAACCTTGTATCCTCTCCTTGTTCAACTGTAACTGTACTATGTCTCTCACTCTAAATGACCTCTCTATCTTGTATTGATCATCTCTGGCATTGTATTTTTCCTTTGACTCCTTCGGCACCTCATATACCTACAAATAGATATGCTTAATATTCTTGGAAAATTTTCATACTCTTAAGAATCCCCTATGAGATACTCCCTCACTCCTCCTTGTTCCCCAAATATAACATCTGAAGGTGAAGATGGCAAATATCCAAAAACAAGTTCAAATAATGACTTACTAGTTGAAGTGTGGACTACTCTGTTGTATGAGTGTTATAGATAAACTAGATTTTCATCCTAGGTTTACAAATGCTTTTGATTATAACCCCTCAAAAGTTGTACCAAAGTCCTATTGAATACTTATGTTTTCCTATCTATCTATGGATAGGATGTTTTTTACCTCTTCAATTTTGTGTCCATATTCTCCCACAATGTCGTCCAAAATGCATTGGAAAATTTGGTATCCCTGTGTAAAATGATGTTCCTTGGTATCCCAAAATGAACCCAAACTTGTTCAAAGAAAAATTTTGTATTTGTTTCCCCCAATGGTCTTTTTATGAGGCATGAGAATGCACATCTTGTTGAACTTGTTAACTACCATGGACAGGTAGTCATGTCCATTCTTGGTTGTTGGTAAACCTCCCACAAAGTCCATGGAAATGCCTTCTCAAAGATGAGTGGGTAGAAGTAAGGGATGGTATAGACCTTATTTCCTATTACTTGGTTTGTTGGCACAACAAATTTTACGTCCTCTAATGAACCTAGCTACATATTCTTATATATTAGGCTAGTACCATAACTTTAAAAATTTGAAATTGTCTTCCCAACACAAAAATGCCCTGCAAACTTGGAGGTGTGAGCCTCTCTAATTAGTTGCAATCACTCAGTTTTAGGAACACATAGCTTATCCAGCTTGTAGAATAAGCCATTATGAAGATGGTAGTTAATTCCGTTGTCACCATCATCCACATGAATCTATCCCTATAGTTGTTGGCACACCTCCCTAAATCCATCATCCTCTCTATATGCATCATGGGTAAAAGATTCCATGTGCATCAGAGTTCCCAAAACTGTGATTTTTGATGTGGTCGCCCTTGAAATCATGTTGGACAACTTGTTTGTGCTACCCTATTGTACTTGACATCTAAATGGGACTACAATAAAAATCACATCCACTTGTAATGAATTGTATGTTTTAAGTTACTTTGGGTTTACAAGTATTATAGTGGCTAGTGATTTGTGTGAATGATTGTCTCCTTTCTCATCAAATAGTACTTCCACTTTTTGATAGCTTGTACCAAGGCATAATGCTCCTTGTTGTAGCTAAGGTATTTGAGAACCACCCTATGAAACACTTAAGAATGGTAGCATATAGGCCTTCCTCCTTACATCAAGACTGCTCCCATAACATACTCACTCTTATTTGTCTCCACTTCGACGGTTGTTACAAGTTTGGTAATAATAGAAACTATGTTTGACTAATTTTCTTCTTCAACTCTTCAAAGGCCTTATGCTGGCCCTTCCTCCACTAGAAGATCTTTCCACCCATTGTTATGGCATGGAGTGATGTGGCTACTACTAAGAATGAAGCTATTAATTTTCTCAGGTACTATGATACCCCAACAAAAATCCTAACCTCTAAAACTTTCATAGGCATCGACCACTTCATGATGGCCTCCATCTTCATAGGATCTATCTTAAGATCCCCTCTAGCAATCACATAGCCTAAATACTGTTGGAAATAATACTGAGAGGGGGGGGGGGTGAATCAATATTATCTAGCAATTTAACAATTCTTCTTTATTTGATCTTTGAATTATTCTTGCATATCAGTACCATAAAATAATGAGCATGATCAAAGAAAACAGATAGTCACACCAAAGAACACAAGATGTAAGGTGGAAACCCAATGTGGGTGAAAACCACCTGCTGCAATATGTCTCTATCTTCTTTCAAATTAGAAACTCCTTTTACAATGATTTTGTACTGGTGCAGTCATTTACCAGTACGCAGGCTGCAACCTGCAGAGAGCTACAACTCTCTACTTCTTTTCATAAAGCATCAAATGATCATCAAGTACATAACAGTTACTGTCTACTACAGTTATCAGATCAGTAATAACAGAATTAACCCAGAACACCTTATCAACAGAGAAATACAATCAACAGAACAGAGACGCAGTTTTCCCTTCTGTGGCCTGCGTATAGACGCAGTTCACCTTCTGCTTTCCTGCGACCACCCGCAGAGATCCTTCTGATGCACTGCGTGCCCACGCACCGTTCCTTCAACTGCTCTGCGTCCTTTTGCTGCAGGGACGCACCCAAAAACACTATCGCGCCGCGTCCAGTTGCTCAAAAGACGCACCCAGAGATACTATCGCGCCGCGTCTTTTTACCTCAGGGACGCACCTGAACCTGGTCTGTCCTGTGTCCCCACGCAGATCTCCCGTTACTGAACTACGTCCCGGACGCACCTGAGCCACGTCTGCCCTGCGTCCCCACGCAGGTCTCTCTCTGCTGCGCTGCGTCCCGGCGCACTTTCCCTTCACTGTACCTGCGTGCCTTCGGGTATGAATGATTTCAAGACTTTAAGAGAAACCCAAACACACAAATCTACAGATCTGATCATGCGCCAAAGAGATCTTAGTCCTTCAGTAGATTCGCCTTCTTTAGATTTAGACTAGATCTCACCCAATAAGATATTCAACCAAAGACATACTCAAACCAAATGATCTCCTTTGCTTTATATAGGCAAGCTCCTCCTCAAATCAAGGAACAATACCACGAGCCGACACCTTAAAAACACAATACCGTCGGCTAGATACCAGGAGTAAATCACAAGAAACCCCCACGTGTGCTTTTCTCTGCCTTAAAAAGTGTGCACTGGGTGGACGCACCTTCTGAATGGCTGGACTGCGTCCCTGGATGCGGCTTCTGCATGGTGTACCTGCGGGTACGCATTTTCTGTAAGGTATACCTGCGTCCTCCTTATTTCCTTCAATATTTGGTAGCTGATCATCAACTTCTGCTGCTGACTTGAAGTACAGTGACCTGTCACCTGAATGGGTTGCCATCAAGGACAACACTTTAGCCATAATGCCAACAATCTCCCCCTTTGGACTTGATGGCAACCTCACAACCTTCAGCTTCATTTTCCCCCTTTGACATCAAGGGCAAAGGGGTATGCTCCCCCTAAGGACATGCTCCCCCTGAATATGAACCAGATCTGCAACAAAGAACCATAATCCACCATGAAAGAGATAGAGACATATTGCAGCTATTTCCAAGACCTCCTTCTGACCATCCTCCATAATGCCAACAATGCATTATATGCTCCCCCTGAACCTGTACCATCAATCAGAAAAGATTCAACAAGATGATGCATCAACAACCCCCAGCTTTTGCCTGAGGTATTCAAAAGTGTCCCTGGGCAATGGTTTGGCGAGAATATCAACAACTTGTTCCTTAGAAGGAACATACTCCAACTTGACCTTCTGTTCAAGCACTTGTTCCCGGAGAAAATGATACTTGATTGGTATGTGCTTGGTTTTTGAATGCATAACCGGATTCTTTGAGATGCTGATTGCACTTGTGTTATCACATAAGATGGGGATAGGTGGTGTACAAGTGATTTGAAAATCCTGCAAAGTCTGCATCATCCAAAGAAGTTGGGTGCAACAAGATGCAGCAGCAACATATTCCGCTTCAGCTGTAGACAAGGCAATCGAACTCTGTTTCTTGCTGAACCAAGATACCAGTCTGGAACCCATAAAGAACGCACCACCACTTGTGCTTTTCCTGTCATCCACGCTTCCGGCCCAATCTGCATCTGTATAAGCATGAAGAGTAAGATCTGTATCTCTAGGATACCATAAGCCATAATTTTGAGTCCCTTGAAGATATTTGAAAATTCTCTTCACTGCCTGAAGATGAGTCTCCTTCGGATTTGACTGAAATCTTCCAACTATTCCAACTGCATGCATGATGTCCGGTCGGGTACCTGTCAAATATAGTAAACTTCCAATCATAGATCTGTAGGTTGGTTGATGTACTGCTGCAGATTCATCATTTGCACTGAGACTACATCCTGTGACCATGGGTGTACATACTGGTTTTGCATCTTCCATGCCATATTTCTTCAAAATCTGTTTGAGATACTTGGTTTGAGATAAAAAGATTCCTCCTTCTTTTTGTTGGATTTGCAAACCAAGGAAATATGTCAGTTCTCCTAGCAAGGACATTTCAAATTCTTTCTGCATGACCGAGGCAAAGCTTTGACTCATAGCTTCTTCATTGCTGCCAAAAATAATGTCATCTACATACACAACAAGTATTAGCAATTTGTCATTTTCAACTTTTATATACAGATTGCTATCTGCTGAACCTTTTGAAAAACCTTGTTGATGAAGATATTTGTCCAACCAGTAGTACCAAGCCCTTGGTGCTTGTTTAAGACCATAGAGAGCCTTTTTCAATCTGCATACAAGATTTGGATCATTTCCAAGAATGAACCCATCTGGCTGTTCAATGTACACTTCTTCTTCCAAGTCTCCATTCAGAAAGGCTGATTTCACGTCCATTTGAAATACTTTGAATTTTTGAAAACTTGAGAGAGAAAGGAACATTCGGATGGCCTCAAGTCTTGCAACAGGAGCAAAAGTTTCTTCAAAGTCTATTCCTTCTTGCTGTGCGTACCCTTTACAAACAAGTCTGGCTTTGTTTCTAATTACTTCTCCATTTTCATTCAATTTGTTTTTGAAGACCCATTTTGTCCCGATAACATTCTTATCTTTTGGTCTAGGAACCAGCTCCCAAGTGTTGTTCTTTTCGATCTGCTCAAGTTCTTCATCCATTGCTTTCACCCAACATTCATCTTTGCATGCTTCCTTCACATTTTGTGGTTCAGTCGAGGAGAGTAATGCCAAATAGCTTGAGGCTTCTGCAACTGTTCTTCTAGTTTGTACACCTGCTTCTTTCTGTCCCATAATCTGAGATTCTGGATGGTTTTTCTGAACATATCTGGATGGAGTCTTTTCTTCTATTCTTGTTTGCTCCTCTGGTTCTTCTTGAGGTTCTTCTTCTTCATCATTTTGTCTTTGAGGGTAGCCTTCATCTTCTTCGATATCTTCCCGATGTACTTGCCTAGGAATGTATCCCTTCTCATCAACCACCACATCAATGCTGTCAACAATTCTGCCAAGTCTTTTATTGTAGCACTTGTATGCTTTGCTATGTGGAGAGTAACCAAGAAGAATGCCTTCATCTGCTCTAGGTTCAAGTTTGCCAAGCTGCTCATCAGTATTCTTGATATAGCATTTGCTCCCAAAGATTTTGAAGTGCTTTACCGAAGGAGTCCTGCCACTCCAAAGCTCATGAGGAGTTTGAGTGCTGTTCACCCGGACATTTGTTTTGTTGAGAATAACGACCGCAGCATGTGCAGCTTCACCCCAGAAAGTTGCGGGAGTTCCTGATTCATCAAGCATAGCACAAGCCATTTGTTGGATTGTTCTGTTCATTCTTTCAACAACTCCATTTTGCTGAGGAGTTCTAGCTGTAGAAAATTCTCTCCTTATCCCATGTTCATCACAGAAATCGAAAAATTCATTTGAAGTAAATTCCCCACCTTTGTCGGATCTGAGGCACTTAATTTTGTGACCTGATTCATTTTCAACCAAGGCTTTGAAGGATTTGAATTTTTCGAATGCTTCATCTTTGTGCTTCATAAGTCCCAACCAGACAAACCTGGAGAAATCGTCAATAAATAATATCAAGTATTCCTCTCCTCTAGGTGTTCTTTTCCTGAATGGACCACATGTATCTATATGTACTAGCTCAAGAGGCATGCTAGCTGATCCTTCTTTCTCTGGAAAGTTAGTTCTGGTTTGTTTTCCAAACTGACATGATCTGCATATGGTGTTGTCAGGAATTTTGATATCTGGAAGATCGCGAACTGCCTGATATTTGCATGCTTTCCTTATTTGTGAGAAGCTTAGATGTCCCAACCTTCGATGCCATAACCAGTGCTCTTCATCCTTGCTCAGATAGCATTGTTGTTGTCCTTCTTCAAATATGTACAGATTATTTGGAGTTCTTTTGCCTTTGAGTACTGTCTTACCTGTATCAAGATCACGAACAAGACATCCATTTGATCTGAATATAACCTCGGTTCTTTGATCACACATCTGGCTGACACTTAGTAGATTATGCTTCAATCCATCAACATACAAAACATTTCCAGCCTTGACATTTTCTTTTAAAGGAGCAATACCTTTTCCTTTTATAGTTGCAGGAGTATCATTTCCAAAAGAGACTTTCTTTCCCTTTTCTAAAGTAGAATAAGACTCAAGTTTTTCTTTATCACCTGTCATATGCTTCGGACATCCACTGTCAATATACCATAGATTTTCCTGTCCCTCTGCATAGAATGCTATCCCACATCTTTCTGTTTGAGGTTCCTTTATTCTCCATGTTTTGGTGCTTGAGGCTTGTTCCTTTTTCCGCTCTTGTTCCTTTCTCTCCTGAAACCTGCTCCTGCATTCAGAGTCTTCATGACCAAAATTATTGCAAATGGAACATTCAACTTCATTTTCAAGAGCCGAAAAGTTGTTATAGGTCCTTTTTGTAATCCCTGTCATGCTTCTTTGTTTTTGAGCTTCCCTAGTCATGATTGTTTTATATGCAACACATTGAGCTGCTTTGTGACCAAAATTATGGCAAGAAAAGCATTGTCCATTGAAGAAGCTTCTGCGGTTATTGAATCTACCTGCCAACTTATTGTAATTTCTATTTTCATCTATTCTTGAACCAAACTGAGAAGATTTTACCTGTGGCTGGTTGTAGCTTTTGTTCACCCTTAAGATGGATTGCCCTTGATAGTTTCTGTTTGTATTTCGTCCCTGCTTCACCTGATTATCTTCATTGTTCTTCTGCTCATTTCTTCTTGCCGCATCAAGATAACTTTTTGAGGTGGATGCTTGAGAGGTTTCTCCATTATAACCCAAACCTGTCTTGTTTAGAGGAGACCGCTGCACATTGATAATCTCATCCAAAGTTTCAGATCCTTTGACAAACTTAAGATTAATAGCTTTTGTTTTCTCAATTTCTTTTCTGAGACCAACAATTTCACCTTCTAGTTTTTCAAGATGTTTTTCCTTTTCATCAATCTGAAATTGTAGAGTATCAATGATCACATTCTTTTCTTCTATACATCTCTTGAGTCTAGTAATTTCATCATAGAGGTTATTCACATCTACAACATCCTCATAATCATCATCTTCAAATGCCATTAACAACTTATATTTATTACCTTGTTCATCTTCATCACTGTTTGATAAACCATCACTGTCTTCATGGGTGTAGTAGCTTTTCTTATTTGTACTTTGTTTCTTGTTCCATCTAGTAGGTTCCTTACCTTTATCCTTATAGGGACATTTTGCAGCATAATGACCTACTCTTCCACAAGCAAAGCATTTGAAAGGTAGCTTACCTCTGAACCTTCCAGAACCCCTTTGAAGATTTCTGACAAAATTTGATTCTTCTTCCTCTTCTTCTGGAACATGTCTTGCTTCATAGTAATCTTCTTTGCCTGATGCCTTGAAAGCAGCTTCCCTTCTGTCTGATGGACCTCCCTTTCTCATTTCATAAGCAGTTAGAATTCCATGTAGCTGAGACATAGTGAGAATTCGGAGATTTTCCTTTTCTTCTATTGCAGATACTTTAGATTCAAACTTGGGGGATAATGATCTTAGAATCTTTTCAACTACTATAGCCTCTTTTATTTCTTCACCCAGATTTTTCATGCAATTAACAATCTCATCTACCCGAAGAAAATAATTAGCCACACTTTCATCATTATACATTTTGAGAGTCTCATACTGAATCCTGAGAGTTTGAAGTTTAGCTCGCTTTACCTGTTCATCTCCTTCATAGCTCGTGACCATTTTGTCCCATATCTCTTTTGCTGATTTGAAGTGCATTACCTTCATGAATTCCGTTTGGGATATACTTCCTAATAGAGTACTGACTGCTTTTGCATTTGTTTCATACTTCTTTTTCTCAGCTGGATCTATAGGAGTAGTTGAAGGAAAAGCATAGCCTGTTTCTACAATGTCCCAAACTTCTGTACCAAGAGATTGAAGATATGCAGTAACTCTTACCTTCCAATAATTGAAGTTTGTCCCATCGAAAACCGGTGGCCTGATTGATGCTTCTCTCTCGTAATTGCTCATGATGAACGATCTACCTTCAAGCGATCAAGCTTCTCTGAAGGACCTGCTCCGATACCAATTGTTGGAAATAATACTGAGAGGGGGGGGGTGAATCAGTATTATCTAGCAATTTAACAATTCTTCTTTATTTGATCTTTGAATTATTCTTGCATATCAGTACCATAAAATAATGAGCATGATCAAAGAAAACAGATAGTCACACCAAAGAACACAAGATGTAAGGTGGAAACCCAATGTGGGTGAAAACCACCTGCTGCAATATGTCTCTATCTTCTTTCAAATTAGAAACTCCTTTTACAATGATTTTGTACTGGTGCAGTCATTTACCAGTACGCAGGCTGCAACCTGCAGAGAGCTACAACTCTCTACTTCTTTTCATAAAGCATCAAATGATCATCAAGTACATAACAGTTACTGTCTACTACAGTTATCAGATCAGTAATAACAGAATTAACCCAGAACACCTTATCAACAGAGAAATACAATCAACAGAACAGAGACACAGTTTTCCCTTCTGTGGCCTGCGTATAGACGTAGTTCACCTTCTGCTTTCTTGCGACCACCCGCAGAGATCCTTCTGCTGCACTGCGTGCCCACGCACCGTTCCTTCAACTGCTCTGCGTCCTTTTGCTGCAGGGACGCACCCAAAAACACTATCGCGCCGCGTCCAGTTGCTCAAAAGACACACCCAGAGATACTATCGCGCCGCGTCTTTTTACCTCAGGGACGCACCTGAACCTGGTCTGTCCTGCGTCCCCACGCAGATCTCCCGTTACTGAACTGCGTCCCGGACGCACCTGAGCCACGTCTGCCCTGCGTCCCCACGCAGGTCTCTCTCTGCTGCGCTGCGTCCCGGTGCACTTTCCCTTCACTGTACCTGCGTGCCTTCGGGTATGAATGATTTCAAGACTTTAAGAGAAACCCAAACACACAGATCTATAGATCTGATCATGCGCCAAAGAGATCTTAGTCCTTCAGTAGATTCGCCTTCTTTAGATTTAGACTAGATCTCACCCAATAAGATATTCAACCAAAGACATACTCAAACCAAATGATCTCCTTTGCTTTATATAGGCAAGCTCCTCCTCAAATCAAGGAACAATACCACGAGCCGACACCTTAAAAACACAATACCGTCGGCTAGATACCAGGAGTAAATCACAAGAAACCCCCACGTGTGCTTTTCTCTGCCTTAAAAAGTGTGCACTGGGTGGACGCACCTTCTGAACGGCTGGACTGCGTCCCTGGACGCGGCTTCTGCATGGTGTACCTGCGGGTACGCATTTTCTGTAAGGTATACCTGCGTCCTCCTTATTTCCTTCAATATTTGGTAGCTGATCATCAACTTCTGCTGCTGACTTGAAGTACAGTGACCTGTCCCCTGAATGGGTTGCCATCAAGGACAACACTTTAGCCATAATGCCAACAAATACACCAAGAATTGTTATGCAAACTCACACTTATTTATATTCAACAACAGCTAGTGCTTCTTCAATGTCTCTATCACCTACATAAAATGTGAGATATGCTCTTCCCAAGTGGCACTATATACCAATATATCATCTAAATAAATAGTAACAAATGAATCGAGATATGGGTGCAATATATGATTTATTAATCTCATGAATATGTCTAGTGAATTACATGGACCAAATGGAATTACCAACTACTCATATAAACCTTATTTTGAAGGCAGTCTTCTAGGTATCTTCTTGTTTGACTTGAACCTAATGATGCCTTGAGTTTAAATCTAGCTTGGTGAAGTATTTTGTTTGTTGCAACTTGTCCAACATGTTGTCCATCCCGAGAAAGGTGATCTATTCTTGAGTGTATTTTTTTTAATACCCTGTAAGTAATGCACATTCACCAAGTCCCATCCTTCTTTGGCACAATTATGGTGGGTGACCCACATGGTGAGGTGGTTGGTCAAATAACACCCTACTCTAGCAATTGCTACAAATACTTCTTCACCTTGTTTTCTCCTATAACAAATTACCTATATAGACAATTGTTTGGCAATGGAGAGTCCAACAACAATTTTAGCTTGTGCTCCACTTCCCTCTTGGTTGGTAGCCTATAACAAATTTTCCAATTTCTATATATGTTCATTAGTGCACCCCTCCAAGGATTCCTTTGCTCTCATTAACTCTTCTATATATTGTTTTTCTCTCATTAACTATTTTTAACGTGGTTGGGGCTTATCATTAAAATCTTTAACTTTCCCTTGTGCATGATGACGATGAAGGATTTTCCATCCTTGATGAGGTAATATTGGTTGGCTCTCCACATGAAATTACATCCCACATTTACATATAGGGACTCCCGAACACAACTTCACTTTCATCAAGTGGAGCTACATCCAATTCTACTTCATTAATCAAATCAACATAGATAACAAATTTTAATTTTACATTGTTTGGTTACCTTAATATTTACTTCCTTGTTGACCCATACCAATGAATATGTACTAGGATGGTCATGAACCTCTAGCCCAATATTTTTGACTAGATCCATTTCTATGAGATTAAACCATGATCTTACTTTGAACAAAGCATCATTTTTTGTCTTCTTGACTAGTATCTATAATATGAAAGAGTTTGGCCATTTCCTTCTTTTCCTATTGTTAATGGCTACTAAAATTCAAACCCTTATGCATTGATGTGCAAACAATATTCCCATCCATGTCCGAGTTACTTTCCATGTGATTACTTGAATCTGTGGTTATGATATTTTTCTTCTTCATGTCCTTCTTTTAGTTATTCAAGTTGAGCTTTGGATGTAATTTCCATTACTTCTCCTTTGTATGACCATCAATGTTGCAATGGTTGTAGTGGCTGCTATGATCTTTACACTAGTGTGTTATGGTTGTTCTATTCTTTTCCTCCCCCACTTTCCATTTCTTCTTCCCCACTTTGGAATCTTCATGGTGTTCCTTTTTCTTTTAAACACTTGACTACCCATTCTTTTGGTCTATGTTGTCCAGCTATTGTGACTATACACAAGCCTCATCCACCGTTATGGGTTTGAACAACATCACTTGCTTTCGTGGATGACTATGTAGACCCCCTAGATACTTGAGGAGTACATCTAAGTTTTCGGGAGAGAGACATGTCATTATTACCATCTTCTTGGATTTTGTGGTGTACTCATGTACACTCTGCCCCTGTCTCTACCAAACTAATGCCATCAAATCTATTGGTCCTTTACATACTTGATACAGTATAATTGGGATTTGATGAGAGTTTTAAATCCGGCGTCTTACTTACTAGAAGATTCCCCTCCATCATAAGGCCTTTTGTGTGGATTTCCCACCAGGTCAGGGAATTTCCCTCTAATTTCAAATGAGAAAATGAAATTTTGTATTCCTCCACTATATATTGAACACTAAAATATACCTCTAAATGCTAAAATGAATGATTTAATTTGAAAACATTTATCTCACCTTGATACAACTTGATATCCACCTCCACTTCCATCTTGAAGAGAGATTGTGAATGGTTCATGGAACTTGAACTAGGCTACTCTTTTTCGGGTTTCCTAGACTCCTCTAGTTCTTCCCAATCCACTGATATCCCTTTTGATGTGACCTCTAAGATAGAACCTCCATATTCTTTGAACAACCCAATTTTATTAGTTAGGGATGTCGTGAAGAGGCTTACATTACCATCTATATCTATGACTTTCATTTCAAGCTATGCAAATCTCTCCTCTCCTATATTTCGAGGAATATCATAAATTGTTTTTTGGCCATCGCCGGGGTTTTATGACTTCTTTCTTAAATTTATATGATCCCTTAAAACTTCCCACAAAACACCCAAAAAACTGCTTTGATACCAATGTGGTCGTTAAACTATTGTGGCTATTCCACTATACAATTCATCATAGTAAATATGTGAAAATAAACCAAAATATATACTATGAAGGCTCAATTCCTTTAGATTCCAGCTATTGTTATTTCACTATTTACGCATGCAACAGATAATATGAAAAAAATAAATAACATGTAAATAAAATCACTCAAACCATAATGAGCACCAATATATGCTATGGGGAACTCTTTCAAAAGAATACCTAGTTGGAAGGTTAGGTCGCCCCACTCTCTTTTGTCTGGAATGGAAATGATGCAAGTACAAAGGATAAGGCACTCTATATGGATTTTACTCAGAATTTTGGCCCATGGGTTGTTATAGAACATAAACCCCCTTTTATTATGCTCTCTCTCTATCCACACTTAACTACTTTGCTCTAATATGGAAAAAAATGCAAGCAAATTTGACCCATTCAATCCTCTGTTAGGCCCCTATACTACTAGTGTAACCCCTTATTGTTATTAGTGCAACCCCCTTATTATATTGTTTTACCCTGTAGTTCCCATATTGTTACTAGTGTACCCCATAGAAGCCCACTATTGTTATTATTGTTCCCTTACATTATTATTGTTATGTCAGCTCTGATTATATTATGACCCCTTAGACTCCTATATATAGAAAGGAGGTCTTGTCATTTGTATCATCCAAGAATTGTTCATTTGTGTAATGTAAAGGAGGTTGCCCCCTCAAAGAGGCTAAATTCTAAGGCGTTGATCTATCTTTTCTATCTTTTTGTGAGCTGGTTTCATAACATTTGGTATCAGAGCTTTGGATTCTAGGGTTTCGCTGCTCCAAATAGGTCGTTGTGGCATTTTCACTATAATGTTTTTTCTGTGATGTTTCAGAAGCGAAAAAAAATAAATCCATTTGAGACAAAATCGTGCTAAACCTCGGGTCCGAATTTCAGAGCTTTTCATGCTATATTTGCGGAGATATGATCTGAGGAAGTTGGTCTTCTTGCAGACTCCTGAATTACATTCCAAACAGGTGACCTTGGGAAAATCGTCATAAATTTTGTTTTGAGAATCAGATTGCAATTTCGTAAGAAGTTACAGAAAGAGGATGCACTGTAGTTTCATGTGTATATTGTTTAGACCCGAAGGTCAAAACAATGACACCTGGCACTTCATACAAGTTCGCTCTTCTTAAAAGGTATATAATCAGGTCATCTTGGGAGATTGTGCATAACTCTTTCTTGGAGAATCTAAATTCGATTAGACTGGTGGCATTGGAAATAGGACGCAGAAGGCTACCGCAGATCGCAATTTCAGAACTTAAAGATCTGAAAGTATACAATTACAGTCGTTTCAAGATCGAGCTCCTAAAATCAAGAAAAAGAGAGACGAGGAAGTTTGATGGCAAGGATCCGGTAAATTGGATACTACAGATGGAGAAATGTTTTGATCTACATGGTGTACCACTATGACAAAAGGTATGTATTGCATCTTCATATTTAGAACAAGATCAATTTTTATGGTATAAAGGGCTTTGTTCTCGTAAACAACTTGTTACGTGGTCAATTTTCATGGAGGAAATTATAGCACATTATGAGAATACAAAGAGAAACACCACAACAATTGGAAGAAAAAAGAGAAATAGGGCTTTGTTACAAAGTGGAAAGAAAAATTATGGAAACAAGGAATTCTACCCCTCACAACTATAAAGATGGAAGTGTTGTTTCTCCTAGCCTTCCACAACCTACAAGGATTACACCACAACAATTGGAAGAAAAAAGAGAAAAAGGGCTTTGTTACAATTGTGATAGCAAATGCACTAAAGGTCATAAGTGTGCTAAGAATAAATTATTTTACATAGAGTATGAAGAGGAGGAAGAAAAGGATCAAGAAACATCAAAAGAAGAGGATATACGCCAGGACCCAACCACAGAGAAAGAAGAAATTAATCTGACCATATCTTGTAAAGCATTGGAAAGAATTACCACTCCTTAAACTCTCAAGATAGAAGGACATATCAAGAAGAAAAAGGTTCAAGAAGTGAAAGATCACATCAAGAAAGAAGAAATGAATCCAACCATATCTTGTAATGAATTGGCTGGAATTACCACTCCTCAAACTATCCAGATAGAAGGACATATCAAGAAAAAAAATGTTCAAGAAGTGAAATATCACATCGAGCATCAAGAAATGAATCCAACCATATCTTCTAAAGCATTGGAAGAAATTACCACTCCTCAAACTCTCAAGATAGAAGGACATATCAAGAAGAAAAAGGTTCAAGAAGTGAAATATCACATCGAGCATCAACAACAAGTTCTCCAACTTTTAAAGGATAACGCCACATTGGTGCAAAATTGAATGAAACAATAGGTAGATCAACATCGTAGTGAAAAATGCTTTGATGTAGGTGATTGGGTATTTTTACTACTACATCTCAAGCAAGCTATTTATGAGAAGGAAATGTTGGCAATACTACATGCACTTAAGAAATGGTGACCTTACGAATGGGAAGACACTTCAAGGTAAAAATGGATCATGATAGTCTTAAATACTTTTTAGAACAACTATTATCTTTAGAAGAACAGAAAAATGGGTCACAAATATGTTGGGATATGACTTTGACATCATCTATAGAAAATGAAAGCAAAATTTTGTTGCAGATGCACTCTTAAGAAAGGATGAGGATGTGGAAGCATTGTTTTGTGCTATTTCTATTATCCAACCAGATTGGATAAACGAAGCAAGGGATGAATGGAAGAAGGACGAAGAAGTATGGCCACTCATTCAAAAGTTGCAGAAGATCCCAATTCAAACAATATTGCCATAACTTGAAGAGGAAGGAAAAATCATATTGGAACCTGGAGCAGTCACAGAAACAAGAACCTGATAGCTACTAAATCAATCAATTTCAGAGTATCTCATCAAGTGGAAGAACTTACCCGCTGAAGATTCCACATGGGAGGACAAGAATTTTATACATAAGCATCACGAACTACTCAAGCGTTGAGGACAACACTTTTTGAAGGAGAGGGGCATGTTAGGCCCCTATACTACTAGTGTAACCCCTTATTGTTATTAGTAAAACCCCCTTATTATATTGTTGTACCCATGTAGTCCCCATATTGTTACTATTGCGCCCCATAGAAGCCCACTATTGTTATTATTGTGCCCTTACATTATTATTGTTATGTCGTCTCTGATTATGTTATGACCCCTTAGACTCCTATATATAGAAAGGAAGTCTTTTCATTTGTATCCTCCAAGAATTGTTCATTTATGTAATGTAAAGGAGGTTGCCCCCTCGAAGAGGCTGAATTCTAAGGCGTTCAACTATCTTTTCTATCTTTTTGTGAGTTGGTTCCCTAACATCCTCAACATGAGATACAACTTGACCCTTCTAGAGTCTTCTTTATAGTCCCCATGTGGCTATCCCCTTTTCCATGAATAATGGGGGCTGACATGGGATCCTCTGAAATTATGGTGGTAAATAACAATACGTCCACTTCCGAGAGGCATAAATTTGCATCCAAACTCTAATTGATGTGATTCTTGCACCGTTGGAAAGGTCTTTAAGTGTAGAATATTGTCACAAGGCTCAGAGCTTGCTTAAAAAAAATTACCCCCAAAATTTACATTTTAAGTTCTGAAACTAGACTAAATGGTTTCAAACCCTAACTCTCCATACTAAGTCCCACCAATAAAATTGCTCCTATAAGTCGATTCCTTCAATTTTTCAAACCTGAAAGCATCAAGATGGATGAAAAATCATATAGTGATATAATTGGGTTCATACCTCCTCATTTTTGGATACTTTTTCGCATTACAAGCTTCATTGAATGAGGTGAGGAAGTTTTTCTCTACCTTCTCCCTCAAGTACCATTTAGCCTTACCTGGAAGTTGTCCTAGTTCAACCTAATATGCCAAAGTTCATGTTTCCTTTGTCTTATAGTTTTGGAGCTCTTATGAAAAATTGTGTCCTCTGACAACTCTACCTGAGCGTTTGGTGCTAAATCCTTTAGGGAAATGTTGGACCTATTCCTCTTTTTGGTCCAACATGTAAGGTTCATAGAGTTCCAGATTTTCCACATTCACCATTGAGTAAATACACATGTATGGGGATAGACTGAGTCTATAGGCATTATCTCCAACCTTTCTAGTATCTTGAAAGCACTATAATCCATAACCTTTTTTTTTTGAAAAACCTTGTACCCTCCTCTTATTCAACTACAACCACAGTTTGTCTCCCATTTTGAATGAACCCTTTGTCCTATGTTGATCATGCCTATCGTTGTATTTTTCCCATGACTTCTTCAACACCTCCTATACCGATAGGTGGACCTGACTAATCTTCTCAATAATTTTTCTACTCTTAAAGCGTCCTCTATGAGATCCTCCTTCACACCTCCTTATTTCCCATATAAAACATCCAAAGGTGAAGGTGAAAAATATCCAAAACAAGTCTCAAGTGTGAGATCTACCAGTTGAAGTGTGAATTGCTTTATTGTAGGAGTGTTGTATATAAACCATATTTTCATCCTAAATCTTTAGATGCTTCTAATTATAACCATTTAAAAGTTGTACCAAAATTCTATTGACTAATTTTGTTTGCCCATATGTATGTGGATGGAATGTTGTAGACCTCCCCAATGTTGTGTCCATCTACTCCCACATTGTAGTTCAAAATTCACTAGGAAATCTGGTGTCCCTGTTTGAAATGATGTTTCTTGGTATCCCAAAATGGACCCAAACCTGTTTAAAGAACAATTTTTCTACTTCTTGCTCCCTAATGGTCTTTTTATAAGGAAAGAAAATGCACATCTTGTTGAACCTTTCAACTATTTTGAATAGGTAGTCATCTACCTTCCTAGTTGTTGGTAAACTTCCCATAAAGACCATAGAAATTATTTCCCAAGGAAAAGCGAGTATATGTAAGGGATGGTATAGACCCTGTTTCATGTTATTTTCTTTGTCAGTACAACAAACTACACATATTCTAATGAACCTAGTACATCATATTGCACCTTAGGCCAATACACATACCTTTGCAAATTGTAAGTTATATTCCCAACACCAAAATGCCATGCAACATTAGAGGTGTGAGACACTCTAATGAGTTGTAGTTACTAACCTTTAGGAACACATAGTTTGTCCAACATGTAGAGTAAGTCATTTTGGAGATAGTAGTCAACTATGTTTCACCATTGTTGCATGAATTTAGTCCTTTAGATATTGATACACTTCTCTAAAGTCCTCATCCTTTGTATATGCCTCTCTTTATGCATTATGTGTGAAAGGCTCCATGTGCATTAGAGTTCCCAAGGCTATTAAATTTTTATGTGGCTATCCTTTAAAGCATCTCAGTCAACTTGTTTGTGTTGTCATTCTTATATTTTATTACTAAATGGAATTGTTATAAAAACCCCATCCACTTGTAATTCTTAGTCTATTATAACTTGCCCTAGGCTTGTAGGTATTGTAGTGGTTGGTGATCTGTGTGGATGGCTGTCTCATTTCCTATTAGATAGTGTTTCTAATTTTTGATAGCTTCAAATAGGGCATAGATATCGTTGTTGTAGCTAGGGTAGTTGAGAACCTCCTCATGAAACACTTTAGAATGGTAGCATATAGGCCTTTCTCCTTGCATCAAGACCACTGCCATATCATACCCACTCACATTTGTCTTCACTTTAAAGGTCTATTGCAAGTTTGGTAATGCAAGAATTGGTGCTTGACTAATTTTCTTCTTCAACTCTTCAAAAGGATTTTGTTGGCCCTTCCCCCATTGGAAATTCTATCCACTCAATATTATGGTGTGGAGTGGAGCAGCTATTGAAAATGAAGATATCAATTTTCTCTAATACTATGTTTCCCTGTTAAAACTCCTAACCTCTAAAACATTTGTTGGCACAAGCCACTTCATGATGGCCTCCATATTTACAAGATATATCTTATGCTCCTATCCACCAATCACATAGCCTAAATACACCAAACATTGCCGTACAAACCTACACTTCTTGAGATTTTCTAATAGTTGGTGCTTCTTAAATGTACACTTGCATTAGATGTGATATTTCCTCCTGCCAAGTAGCATTGTATACCACTACATCATCTGAATAAACAATAACAAATGAATCTAGATATGGGTACAATATATTATTTACTAATTTCGTGAATGTAGATAGTGCATTGAATAGACCAAATGGAATGACTAACAAATTGTTTAAACTTTGTCTTGTTTTGAAGGTAGTCGTCCATGCATCTTCTTCCTTAACTTGAACATGGTAATACCCTAGTTTTAAATCCAACTTGGTGAAATATTTTGCTTCTTTCAACTCAACTAACATGTCATCAATCTTAGGCAGGGGTACATGTTCTTAAGCATGACTTTGTTTAACACCCTGTGATCAATGCATATTTGCCAAGTCCCATCCTTCTTTAGAACAATTATGATGGGTGACCCACATGGTGAGGTAATCAGTTGAATAACACCTTGCTCCAATAGTTGTTGCAATTACTTCTTCATCTCATTTGATCCTAAAATGGACTGTTGGTACAACCCAATGTTTGGGAATGAAGAGTCTCACAACAATTGGATCTCGTTGGTGCTTCTTGAGATTTTGCAATAGTTGGTTCTTCTTGATGTATCTTACACTTACATTAGATGTGATATTTTCTCCTGACAAATAACATTGTATACCACTATATCATCTAAATAAATGATAGCAATTGAATCTAGATATGGGCACAATATATTATTTATTATTTTCATGAACGTAGCTAGTCCATTGAATAAACCAAATGGAATTAACCACATGTATAAACCTTGTCTTGTTTTAAAGGCAACCTTCCATCTATCTTCTTCATTAACTTGAACATGGTAATACCCTAATTGTAAATCCAACTTGGTGAAATATTTTTCTTCCTGCAACTCAACCGACAAGTCACCAATATCAAGAAGGGGGTACCTATTCTTGAGCATGAATTTGTTTAATGCCTTGTAAATAATGCATATTTTCCAAGTCCCATCCTTCTTTGGTACAATTATGATGGGTGACCCACACGATGTGGTCATTGGTTGAATAACACCCTACTCCAATAGTTCTTGCAACTACTTCTTCACTTCAATTGATCCTAAAATGAACTGCTTATATAAGCCAATGTTTGGCAATGGAGGGGCTCACAACAATTGGATGTGTGCTCCACTTCCTTCTTGGGTGGTAGCCCTTTAGGATCCTAGAACACTCCCCTATATGCATGTAGAAACTCTTCTAGTTTCTATATATGTTACTTGGTGCACCCCTCTACGGTTTCCTTTTCTCTCATTAACACTTTCACAAAATGGTTTTCTCTTAAGAATAATAAAACATACTTCTTGCTAGAATTGATCAATTTCTTAACTTGGTTGGTGCTTACTAGTGAAAACCTTGACTTTCCCTTGTGTGCATTAATGATGAAGGATTTTTTGTCATTGATAAGGTGATATCACTTATCTCTCCACATGAAGATTTCATCCTACATGTACATATAAGGGCTCCCAAATGTAACTCCATATAAATCAAGTGGAATTACATCTAATTTTTCTTCATCAATAAAATCATAATTGATAACAAATTTAATTTTACACTATTTGGTTACTTTTGTCTCTACCTTCTTGTCGACCCATCCCAATGGCTATGGGTTGGATTATCATGAACCTACAATCTAAGTTTGTTGACCAAATCCATTACTATGAGATTCGCCTGTCATCCTGAGTTGAAGAGAGCATCAAGTTTTGTCTTCTTGACTTGTATCTTTATATGGAAGAGTTTGGGAGTCTCCTTCTCTTCCTATTGCTGATGGATACTTAGATTCACCCATTTCCGTAGTAACGTGCAAACAATCTTCTCATTCACGTCCAAGTTGTTCTCCACTTGATTACTAAAATATATAGATATGAGAATTTTCTTCATGTTCTTTTTTGGTTCTTCAGGTTGAGCTTTGGATATGAGTTCTAGCACATCTCCTTTGTGTGACCATATAATATGCAGTGGTTGTTATGATACTTGCATTAGTGTGTTATGAATGTTGTCTTCTTATCCTTCCTCACTTTCCATTTCTTCTTCGCCTCCTTGTAATCTTCCTGGTGTTCCTTCTACTTTGCACCACTTAACTGCCCTTTCATCTAGCCTATGTTTTCATGTATTATTTTGCCTATAGAAAATCCTTATCCACCATTTTAGGTTTGAACAACATCACTTGGTTTTGTATATGGTTGTGTAGAGCCCCCAGATACTTGAAGAGTATGTATGAATTCTTTGGAGATATGGGCAACATCATTGTCATCTTTCTGAATTCTACGGTGTACTCTTGTACACACACTGCCCATGTCTTTGCTTGAAGTGATGCCACTAGATCCACTAGCCCTCTACATACTTCAAGGGTAGAATTGGTACTCAATTAGAATTTTAAATACTCCAACTTAGTTATTAGAGGATTCCCCTCCTCCCTAAGCTTTTCCATGTGGCTTTCCCACCAGGTCAAGACATGGCCCTCCAATTTCAAACAAGAAAATGATATTTTATATTCCTCCTGTATATGGTTAACATTAAAATAAACCTCTAATTATTGTCGCCCGTGATTTAATTTTAAAGCATCTATCTCATCTTAATATGGCTTGATTTCCACTCTCACTTCCATATTGAAGAGAGGTTGTGAATGGTTCATGATGCTTGAAGTTGGTTTCTCTTTTTTGGGTTTCTTGGACATCTCTGGTTCTTCCCAATCCCCCAATTTCTCCTTCTATCTAATCTTTCATTTGGAACCTCTATATTCTTCGAAAAGCTTGATATTATTGGCTAGGGCCACAACGAGGAAGCTCACATTACAATTTATATCTGCAACCTATGTTTCTAGTTGCAAAAACCTCTCCCCTACTAGATCTTAAGGGATATAATAAATTGATTCATCAGCCATGGTTAGGCTTTTACGATTTTTACTCAAAATTATCTGATCCCCTTTAAATTCCCACAAAATACCCAAATAAACCTTCTCTAATATTAATATGATATGTAAACTACCATGGATATTCCACTGTATAGTTCATGACAACATATCTGTGAAAGTAAATCATAATCTAAAATATGAAGGATTACTTCCTTTTAGATTCCATATTTGTTATTATTGATTTGTTTTTTATGCACACAATAGATAATATGTGGAAAATAGAGAATGGGAAATATAATCACTACAAACCAAAATGAATACCAAGATAAGCTCTAGGAAACCCTTTCAGAAGAACACATAAATCGAAGGTGAGATTGGCCTGCCCTATTTTGTCTATAATGGAAATGATGCAAGTACAAAGAAGAAGACACTCTATATGGAGTTGCTTGAGACCTGTGGCCCATGGGTTGCTACAGAACACAAAATCCCTATGTTATTCCCTTTCTCTTTCCACACTCAACTACTTTGTTATACTGTGGAACAAAATGCAAGCAAATAGACTGGAATCTCGCTTCCTCCTAGTGGCTCGATTTTAACACAACCTAGTAGCAAGCTGGAGGTTAAATTTTATGCATCCCAAACATGAGTTACAACTAGACCCTTATAGAGTCTTCTTCATAATCACCATGTGACCATCTCCTTTTCCATGAGTAACAAGGGTTGATGTAGCAACCTCTTGAATTATGGTGGTGAATCACAATAGATCTATTGAAGAATGTAACTACATTCATTCTTCATAATGACCTTTGCAAACATGACATTGTATATTTCGTATGTAAAAAGGAAAAAGAAATAATATTTGTAAAAGCATGAGTTTTATGCTCAAGTCTAGGTCAAAGCATGTTCTTCATGCTTCTAGGACTTTATAGGTCAAAGAACAAATTTTGTCATGTATTATAGTCCCATCTGGACTCATTGTCACAAATGAAAATATTTATTTTTAAGCCAATAAAGCAAATTTATCCTCCAAGACCAAGTTGGCCCCATCAAGGATAAGTAGGCATAAAGAGGCCTATTCGACCCCTCCAAAAGGCTATAAATAAGAAGGAATTCAACTCATTTGGAACACACTCTCAAGAAATTTCGATCTCTAATAACAAAGAAGAAGGAAGAGTGACACAGGCAAGAAGAAGAGGAAGAAATCAAAGTAGGAAGATCTCTTGAATAAGCTCTCTTTTTTGTCCACATGTGCAAAGTTGTCTATGTTTTTTTGGGCTAGTTGCAGGGGTCGAAATCGTAGGTTGAAGTTGCAGAAAATTGTTGTGGGTCCGAAAATCTCAGGTGAAGCTACTTTGATTTTCACTGTCTTTGGAAGGACCTAGTTTGTTTGAACAGATCTTGTTGTTGGGATAGCTTGGTGCTTGGGAAGAATTTTGGCTTTGGGTCTTGGGACTTGGAAGTCTCATTTTGAATAGATTCTGTAAGATTGTGTACTTTGTCTCTTTGTGATCTTCATTGCTTTTGGTAATTGCTTGATGAACAAGAAACAAAAGTAATAAAATTCGAAACAACATCACAAGTAATTATGAAGGAAAGTCAAACATAATATACAATATTCTTGACTTTCCAACATGGTTTCAGAGCTAAGGTGTAAGAAGGATACTGAATATCACATCTTAGTTGGAACTCTCTCAATGGCAAGGATTATGAAGAAGGGTTTCAAGTTTCTTGGCAACCTCTTTGTGAATATCAAATAAAGCATCTTTAATATAATCTCCAAGCTAGCAAAATAAGTAATGGATGGAATTTCCTTCTCCGCTCTCTAAGGCCCTTTCAAGGATGATAATCTAAGAGTTATAGATAATGGAGCTTCCAAACATATGACAGGTGAATGCAGTCAACTCCAGACTCTATCAAAAGAAACCACTTCTCATTCAGTTGAACTTGGAGACAAGAAGAGCTATCGAGTGAAGGGAATTAGATCCACCTCGTTGGAGCTAGAGACTGATGGGAGCATTCATCTCAATAATATTCTATAAGTTCCAGGTTTGAAGAAAAAATGTCTTTCTATTTCTTGTCTAGAAGATAAAGGCGAAAGAATTTCTTTTGTTGATAGAAATGTTTTGGTTTGGGGAAAGGAATCTAATATTGATCATGCAATGATAATTGGGATTCGTGAGGGAAATTTGTATAGGTTACTTACTTCTCTCCCTCAAGCCCTAATTCACTTAGATGTGAACCCTTCTGAACTATGGCATAGAATGTCTTCACCACAAAGTTTTTCCATCTCCAAATCAATTTGTTAATGGAATACCTGATTTGAAGGAAGAACATGAAGGAATCTATAAGTGATGTGCTCTAGGAAAGAATGTAAAGAATCCCTTTGAAAGAAGTGATACAAGGTCAAAGGAAATCTTATATATAATACACTATGATGTGTGTGGTCCCATGGTAGTAAATTCTCTTGGAGGTTATCAATATTATGTGACATTCATCGATGATTTCTTAAGGAAAACATGGTTATACCTCCTCAAGAAAAAATATGAGGTATTCAAGAAGTTTCTAGAATTCAAGAATGAAGTAGAAAACCCGATATAAAGGAAGATCAAGACCCTAAGGTATGAGAATAGTGGAGAATATATGTCCAAAGAGGTCATAGCATTTTGCAAGGAAGAGGGGATTAAGAGGGAGCTAATTATTCCTTATAATTTTAACAAAATGGTGTGGTTGAAAGAAAAAACAGAACAATTGAAGAATGCGTCAAGGCCATGCTACATGATTAACATATCACTCAATTTTTATGTGGAGAATAATTTGTAAAAAATATCTACTTGCAAAATTGAAGTCCTCATAAGATTCCCAACAATATTACTCTAGAAGAAGGGTTTACTGGAAATAAGCCTGGTGTGGATCAAATATTTGGATGTCTTGTTTATATAACATTCCAAAGGACAAGAGGAAAAGTTGGATCCTACAAGTATGAAAGGCATCTTTGTTATCTATAATGCTTCATCAAAGGCATACATAATCTACATTAAGAGGATCATTGTATTGAAGTAAGCAAGGATGTAATCTTTGATGAAAATGTGGCTTACAAGAGATCCAAAGATATTCAAATCGATTATGATAAAGAAAAGATACCCATTTTGAGGATATCTTGAGGAACAACAATAGTCAATAACCTACATCAACTTAAGAAGATGTTGAAGGTCCTAGTGAGCCTGTGCAACAAGTAATTGTTCCTGAAATTCGTAAAAATCTTTCTTGGTTGAGGAAAACTCTACAAGAAGTAAAAGGACACACAACAAAAGGAACCTTTAGAGAAAGTAAAATACCGAAGAGGTATCCTGGTTATGTAGGTTATATGACTAAGCTTATTGAAGCTGAACCCTCCTACTATGAAGATGCAGCTAAACATCAAGAGTGGACGAATGCAATGCAAGAAGAATACCAATCAATTATTAAGAATGATGTCTGGGAAATTGTTTCTAGACCAAGTGACAAATCTATAGTCACTTCAAAACAGAGATATAAGATAAATAATGTTGTGGATGGGAGCATTGATAAGTACGAAGCTAGATTTGTAGCTAGAGGCTTCTCACAGAAATAAGGCATTGATTATGAACAAAACCTTTTCTCCTACAACTATATATACAATGATTAGATCGCTTGTCTCTTTGGATGCTACTATGGGGTGGAACATCCATCAAATTGATGTTAAAAAAACTTTTTTAAATGGGACCATTTATGAAGAGGTTTACATCTAACAACATCAAGGATTTGAGGTCAATCAGAAGGAGACACGCGCCTGTAGATTTAAGAAGGCTATATATGTCTTAAATCAAGCACCCACAACATAGTATGCTAGGATGGATGCATACCTTTTGAGACTTGTATTTTCCAAGAGTTTTGCAAATCATAACCTCTACATTAAAGTATTCAAGGAGGAACCAATTATCATTCTTTTATATGTGGATGATCTACTTGTTACAGGTGTGGAACATCAAATTCGAGAATGTAAGAAGTAGTTAGTATCTGAATTTGACATGAAGGATCTTGGGATTATGCATTGCTATTTGGGACTAGAAGTTTGGTAGAAATTAGGTGAAATATATCTTGGTCACAACGAAATATGCTATCAATATTCTACAGAAATTTGGCATGATGGATAGCAAGCCAATGAAATCTCCCATGATTACTAATTTAAATAAGTTGAGGAGTTCAGATTCTAGTCTAGTGGATCCTTCTTGCTATAGAGAATTAATTAAATCCTTGATGTATCCGATAAATACTAGACCCGATCCTCAGTCAATTTATATGGAGCCAAAGCATGACCATTGGATGATAGCCAAAAACTTCCTAATATATCTACATGGGGCCATATATCATTGTCTTCGATATGTTGTTCATGAAATACAACTTGTAGGATATACAAATTTGGATTGGGGTGGTAGTGAGACAGATAGAAGAAGCACTATAGGTGGATGATTTAGTTTGGGATCTTTGATGCTCTCATGGATGAGTAAGAAGCATGATACCGTTGCTTTGAGAAGTGTTGAATCCGAGTACGTTGATGCAAGTGAAGTTTTGAGAGAAGTTATTTGGCTCAGGAAGTTGTTATCAAATTTATTTAAAGGACCACTTAGCCCTACATGTATTAATTGTGATAAAGAAAGCTACATAAAGTTGACAGAGGAACCAATGTTTTAGGCCTTGACAAAACATATAAATAATACGTACAACTACAACATAAGTATGGTATGAGATGGGGTCTTAAAGCTACACTATATTCCTACAGATGAATAGGTAGTTGATATTCTTACAAAAGCATTACCAAACACAAAGCTTGAGTACCTAAGAGCTAAGCTTGGTTTGGTGGATATCTCTTCTCTGATTGAGAGGGAGGGATGATGGACAATATATTATTCTCTTTATGTGTCATGAACTAGACTAGGACTAACAACCGTAAGTCTTAGTGAAGGCCATAAAGAAAGAATGGGGTCTGAAGGATTGAATAAGCATCTGAGATTCGAACTTCTTGAAGATCATAAAATACAAGATAGAAATGAACTTATTGAGCAATACTCTTTGAGGATGAGGTAGGGAATCTAAGATAAGAGTAGTCTAAGAGGACTAGTATTATTTGAGGATTGGAAGTACAAGATAAGAATAGTCCTAAAATGACATACCTGGTGAAAATCCGAATGGGGTATGTGACTTTAAAGGTAGCATGGTATCTCACGTAAAGCCTCCCAACATGATGTTCTCATATAAATTAAGCTTGCCAAGTTAATGCCTTGCCGATAATGTTGGTTGTAATATAGATATTTAAAGGATGGCTTATCAATCCCACTCTACTTATGAGAATACTTCAAGTTTGAGATTCCTTGTACTTCATGATGGGATTGTGAATACCTCCCTAGTTAAGAGGGAGTGTTGAAGAATGCAACTAGTTTCGGTCTTCATAATGACCTTTGTAAACATGACATTGTATATTTTGTATATAAAAAGGAAAAAGAAATATTATTTGTAAAAGGATGGGTTTTATGCTCAAGTCTAGGTCAAATCATGTTCTTCATGCTTCTAGGAATTTCTAGGTCAAAGAAGAATGTGTGTAATGTATTATAGTCCCATTTGGACTCATTGTAACAAAAGGAAAATATTTTTTTTAGAGTCAAGAAAGCAGAATTATCCTCCAAGACCAAGTTGGCCCCATCAAGGACAAGTCGGCCTAAAGAGGCATATTCAACCCCTCGAAAAGGCTACAAATATGAAGGACTTTGACTCATTTGGAACACACTCTCAAGCAAGTTTGATCTGCAATTGAAAAGAAGAAGGAAGAGCGAGAAAGGTAAGAAAAAGAGGAAGAAGTCAAAGTAGGAAGATATCTTCAATAAATTTTCTTTTATGTCCACACGTGAGATGCTATCTAGGGTTTCTGTGTGAGTTGCAGGGTCCAAAATTTTAGGTTGAAGTTGTAGACCTTGTTGCAGGGTCGAAACTCTGAGGTGAAGTTGCTTTGATTTTTGTTGTCTTTGGAAGGGCCTGGTTTGTTTGAAGAGATCTTGTTAGTGGGATGGCTTAGTGCTTGGGAGGAATTTTGGATTTGGTTTTGGGTCTTGGAAGTATCATTTTGAACACATTCTATAAGAAGAGAAGTATTATTTCTGGGTTTTCCCCTTGGAGGAGATTTTCCTTGGCTTGGAGCTTATATCTTGTGTACTTTGTCTTTTTGTGATCTTCATTGTTTTTCGTAATTGCTTGATGAACAAGAAATAAAAGTATTAAAAGGGCAAATAACATCACAAGTAATTATCAAGTAAGGAAATTCAAACATAATATACAAGATTCTTGATTGGGCCAACATGGTTTCAGAGCTAAGGTGCAGGAACGATAGTGAATATCACATCTTAGTTGGCACTTTCTCAATGGCAATGATTATGAAGAAGGGTTTCAAGTTTCTTGGGAACTTCTTTGTGAATAAAAAAGAAAGAATCTTGAAGATCATCTCCAATGTATAAAAATTAGTAATGGATGGAAGTTTCTTCTTCGTTCTCTCAGGCACTTTAAAGGATGATAATGTATGAGTTATAGATAATGGAGCTTCCAAACATATGGCAGGTGAATGAAGTCAACTCCAGACTCTATCAAAAGGAACCTCTTCTCATTCAGTTGAACTTGGAGACAAGAAGAGTTATCTAGTGAAGGAATTGGATCTACCTTGTTGGAGCTAGAGACCGGTGGGAGCATTCATCTCAATAATATTCTATATGTTCCAGGTTTGAAGAAAAAATTGCTTTCTATTTCTTGTCTAGAAGAGAAAGGTTATAAAATTAATTTTGTTGATGGAAATGTTTTGGTTTGGGGAAAGGACTCTAGTATTGATCATGCAAAGATAATTGGGATTCATGAGGGAACTATGTATAGGTTACTTACTCCTCTCACTCAAGCCCTAGATCACTTAGATGTGAGCCCTTCTGAACTATGGCATAGAATGTATGGACACCTTCACTGCAAAGCTTTTCCATGTCTAAATAAAATGGCAATGGAATCCTTGAATTGAAGGAAGAACATGAAGGAATCTGTAAGGGATGTGCTCTAGGAAAGAATGTAAAGAAACCATTTGTAAGAAGTGATATCATATCAAAGGAAATCTTAGATCTCACTCTGATGTGTGTGGTCATATGGCAGTAAAGTCTATTCGAGGTTTTCAATATTATGTGACATTCATTGATGATTTCATAAGGAAAACATGGTTATACCTCCTAAAGAACAAATATGAGGTAATCAAGAAGTTTCAAGAATTTAAGAATGAAGTTGAAAATATAATAGAAAGGAAGATCAAGACCCTAAGGTATGATAATGGTGGAGAATATACCTCCAAAGGGATCATAGCATTTTGCAAGGAATCAAGGATTAAGAGGGAGCTAATTATTCCTTATAACCTTGAACAAAATGGTGTGGCTGAAAGAAAGAAAAAAACAATTGAAGAATGTGTCAAGGCCATGCTACATGATTAAGATATCATTCAACTCTTATGGGGAGAATCACGTGTAACAACTATCTACTTGCAGAATCAAATTCCTCATAATATTCTCAACAATATGACTCGAGAAGAAGGGTTTACAGGAAAGAAGCCTAGTGTTGATCATCTTCAAATATTTGGATGTCTTGTTTATGTACAAATTCCAAAAGATAAGAGGAAGAAGTTGGATCATACTAGTATGAAATGCATCCTTGTTCTCTATAATGATTAATCAAAGGCATAAAAAATCTACATTAAAGAGGATCATTGTATTGAAGTAAGCGAGGATGTAATATTTGATGAAAATGTGGCTTACAAGAGATCCAAAGATATTCCAGTCGATTCTGATAAAGAAGAGATTCCCATTTTTTAGGATATCTCGAGGAACAACAATGGTCAAGATCCTACATCAACTCAAGAAGATGTTGAGGGTATTAGTGAACCTATGCAAAAAGTAATTGTTCCTAAAATTTGTAAGAAGCCTTCTTGGTTAAGGAAAAATCTACAAGAAGCAGAAGGACACACTGCAAAAGGGACCTTTAGAGAAAGTAAAAGACTAAAGAGGTATTCTGGTTATGTAGGTTATATTACTAAGATTATTGAAGTTGAACCCTCCTCCTATGAAGATGTAGCTAAACATCAAGAGTGGACGAATGCAATGCAAGAAGAATACCAATCAATTATGAAGAATGATGCCTAGGAAATTGTTCTTAGACCAAGTGACAAATATACAGTCACTTCAAAATGGATATATAAGATAAAGCATGTTGTGGATGGGAGCATTGATAAGTACAAAGCTAGAGGCTTCTCATAGAAATAAGGCATCGATTATGAAGAAACCTTTGCTCCTACAACTAGATATACAACGATTAGATTGTTTGTCTCTTTGGCTACTACTATGGGATAGAACATCCATCAAATGGATGTTAAAACAACTTTTTTGAATGGAACCATTGATGAAGAGGTTTACATCGAATAAACTTAAGGATTTTAAGTAAATCAGAGGGAAACACACGTCTGCAGATTGAAGAAGGCTCTATATGGCTTAAAGCAAGCACCTAGAGCATGGTATGCAACCAACCATACCTTTTGAGATTTTGATTTTCCAAGAGTTTTGCAGAACCTAACCTCTACATTAAAGTAGTTAAGGGTGAATCAATTATCGTTCTTTTATATGTGGATGATGTACTTGTTAGAGGCATTGAACATCAAATTCAGGAATGTAAGCAGTAGTTAGTATTTGAATTTGAAATGAATGATATTGGGATTATGCATTACTTTTTGGGACTAGCAGTTTGGCAAAAAGCAGGTGAAATATATCTTGGTTAAGGAAAATATGTGATCAAGATTCTACAAAAATTTGGCATGATGGATAGAAAGCCAATGAAAAATCCCATAATTACTAATTTAAAGAAGTTGAGGAGTTCAGATTCTAGTATCGTGGATCCTTCTTGCTATAAATAGTTAATTGGATCCTTGATGTATTTGGTAAATACTAGTTCTGGTCCTTAATCAATTCATATGGAGCCAAAGCATGACCATTGGATAGCAGGAAAACACATCCTAAGATATCTACGTGGGACAATACAACACTGCCTTCGATAGGCTGGTAATGAAATCCAATTTGTAGGATATACATATTCTGATTGGGGTGGTAGTGAGACAGATCGAAGAAGCACTACAAGACGATGCTTTAGTTTGGGATCTTCCATGATCTGATGGATGAGCAAGTAGCAAGATATTTTTGCTTTGAGAAGTGTTGAATGTGAGTACGTTGTTGCAAGTGAAGTTTGCAAAGAAGCTATTTGGCTCAGGAAGTTGCTATCATGTTTATTTAAAGGACCACTTAGCCTTACATGTATACATTGTGACAACAAAATATGCATAAAGTTGACAGAGGACCCAATGTTTCATTCGAGGACAAAGCATATAAATAATAAGTACCACTACATTATAAGTATGGTACGAGATGGGGTCGTAAACTACACTATATTCCTACAAATGAATAGGTAGCTAATATTTGGACAAAATCATTACCAAACACAAAGCTTGAGTACCTAAGAGGTAAGTTTGGTTTGGTGGATATCTCTTCTCTGATTGAGAGGGAGGGATGATGGACAATAAATTCTTCTCTTTATGTGCCATGCATTAGACTAGGACTAATAATCATAAGTCTTAGTGAAATTTGTAAAGAAAGAATGGGGTCCGAAGGATTTGATAAGCATCTTAGATTGGAACTTCTCGAGGATCATAAAATCCAAGATGGAAGTGAACCTAAAGACTGATACTCTTTGAGGATAAGGTAGGGAATATAAGATAAAAGTAGTCGAAGAGGACCAATATTCTTTGAGGATTGAAAATCCAAGATAAGAATAGTCCTAAAAGGACATACCTAGTGAACATCCAGGTTGGGTATGTGCCTTTAGAGGTAGAGTGGTATCTCACGTAAAGCCTCCCAACATGATGTTCTCATATAAGTTGAGCTTGTCAAGTTCAGGCCTTGTTGATAATGTTGGTTGTAATATAGATGTTTAAAAGACAACTTAGAAATCCGCCTCTTCTTATGAGAATACTTCAAGTTTGAGATTCCTTGTACTTCATGATGGGATTATGAATACCTCCCTAGTTAAGAGGGAGTTTTGAGAATGCAACTAGTTTCGGTCTTCATAATGACCGTTGTAAACATGGCATTGTATATTTTGTATATAAAAAGGAAAAAACAAATATTATTTGTAAAAGCATGGATTTTATGCTCAAGTCTAGGTCAAAGCATATTCTTCACGATTCTAGGACTTTCTAGGCCAAATAAGAAATTATGTCATGTATTATAGTCCCATTTGGACTCATTGTAACAAAATAAAAATATTTATTTATGAGTCAAGAAAGAAAAATTATCCTCCAAGGCCAAGTCGACCCCATCAAGGACTAGTAGACCTATTCAACCTCTCCAAAAGGCTATAAATAAGAAGGAATTCGACTAATTTGGAACACACTCTGAAGCAAGTTTGATATGAAATTGCAGAGAAGAAGGAAGAGCGAGAAAGGTAAGAAGAATAGGAAGAATTCAAAGTAGGAAGATCTATTGAATAAACTCTCATTTTTGTCCACATGTGTGATGCTATATAGGGTTTGTGTGAAATTTTCAAGGGCCAAAGTTGTAGGTTGAAGTTTTAGACTTTGTTGGAGGGCCAAAATTTGAGGTGAAGCTACTTTGATTTTTGTTGTCATTGGAAGGACCTGGTTTGTTTGAAGAGATCTTGTTGGTGGGATGGCTTGGTGCTTGGGAGGAATTTTGGCTTTGGTCTTGGGTCTTGGAAGTCTCATTTTGAACAAATTATATAAGAAGAGAAGTATTATTTCTGGGTTTTCCCCTTGGAAGAGTTTTTCCTTGGCTTGGAGCCTATATCTTGTGTACTTTGTCTCTTTTTTATCTTCATTGTTTTTGGGAATTACTTGATGAACAAGACATAAAAGTAATAATAGGCCAACTAACATCACAAGTAATTATCAAGTAAGGAAAGTCAAACATAATATACAAGGTTCTTGATTTTCCAACATGGTTTCAGAGCTAAGGTGCAAGAAGGATACTGGATATCACATCTTAGTTGGAACTCTTTCAATGGAAAGGATTATGAAGAAGGATTTCGAGTTTCCTAGGAACCTCTTTGTGAATTTCAAAGAAAGCATCTTGAATATCATATCCAAGCTAGCAAAATAAGTAATGGATGGAAGTTTCTTCTCTGCTCTCTCAGGCACTTTCAAGGATGATAATATATGAGTTATAGATAATGGAGCTTCCAAACATATGACAAGTGAACACAGTCAACTCCGAACTCTATCAAAAGGAACCTCTTCTCATTTAGTTGATATTGGAGACAAGAAGAGATATCCAGTGAAGGGAATTGGATATACCTCGTTGGAGCTCGAGACCGGTGGGAGAATTCATATTAATAATATTTTATATGTTCCAGGTTTGAAGAAAAATTTCTTTATATTTCTTGTCTAGAATATAAAGGTGATAGTATTGCTTTTGTTTATGGAATGCTTTTGTTTGGGGACACGACTCTAGTATTGATCATGAAAAAGTAATTGAGATTCGTGAGGGAACTATGTATAGATTACATACTCCTCTCCCTCAAGCCCTAGTTCACTTAGATGTGAGCCCTTCTGAACTATGGCATAGAATGTATGGACACCTTCACTACAAAGTTTTTCCATCTCTAAGTCAAATGGTTAATGGAATCCTTGAATTGAGAAAGAACATGAAGGAACCTGTGAGGGATGTGCTCTAGGAAAGAATTCAAAGAATCCCTTTGCAAGAAGTGATACCATATCAAAGGAAATAATAGATCTCATACACTCTGATGTGTGTGGTCTTATGGCAGTAAAGTATCTTGGAGGTCATCAATATTATGTGACATTCATTGATGATTTCTTAAGGAAAACATGGTTATACCTCCTCAAGAACAAATATGAGGTATTCAAGAAGTTTCAAGAATTCAAGAATGAAGTAGAAAACCTGACAGAAAGGGAGATCAAGATCCTAAGGTATGAGAATGGTGGAGAATATACCTCCAAAGAGCTCATAACATTTTGCAAGGAAGCAAGGTTTAATAGGGAGCTAATTATTCCTTATAATCTTGAACAAAATGGTGTGGATGAAAGAAAAAACAAAAAAATTGACTCAATGAGTCAAGCCCATGCTACATGATTAAGATCTCCTTCAATTCTTATGGGGAGAATCATGTGTAACACCCATCTACTTGCATAATTGAATTCCTCATAAGATTCTCAACAATATGCCTCCAGAAGAAGGGTTTACTAGAAAGAAGCCTGGTGTGGATCATCTTCAAATATTTGGATGCCTTGTTTATATAAACATTCCAAAGGACAAGGGGAAGAAGTTGGATCTTGCTAGTATGAAAGGCATCTTTGTTCTCTATAATGCTTCATCAAAGGCATACATAATCTACCTTAAAGAGGATCGTTGTATTGAAGTAAGCAAGGATGTAATCTTTGATGAAAATGTGGCTTACAAGAGATCCAAATATATTCCAGTCGATTCTGATAAAGAAGAGATACTCATTTTTTAGGATATCTCGAGGAACAACAATGGTCAAGATCCTACATCAACTCAAGAAGATGTTGAAGGTCTTAGTGAGCCTATGCAACAAGTAATCGTTCTCGAAATTTGTAAGAATCCTTCTTGGTTGAGGACAAATCTACAAGAAGTAGAAGGACACACAACAAAAAGGACCTTTAGAGATAGTAAAATTCTGAAGAGGTATTCTAGTTATGTAGGTTATATGACTAAGCTTATTGAAGTTGAACCCTCCTCCTATGAAGATGAAACTAAACATCAACAGTGGACGAATGCAATGTAAGAAGAATACTAGTCAATTGTGAAGAACGATGCCTAGGAAATTGTTCCTAGACCAAGTGAAAAATCTATAGTGCCTTCAAAATGTATATATAAGATACAACATGTTGTGGATGGGAGCATTGATAAGTACGAAGCTAGATTTGTAGCTAGAGGCTTCTCACATAATGAAGCCATCAATTATGAAGAAATCTTCGCTGCTACAACTAGATATACGACGATTAGATCACGTGTCCCTTCGGCTGCTACTATGGTATGGAACATCCATCAAATGGATGTTAAAACAACTTTTCTAAATGGGACTATTAATGAAGAGGTTTACATCGAAAAACCTCAAGGATTTGAAGTCAATAAGAGGGGTCCACACATATACAGGTTGAAGAAGGCTCTATAAGTCTTATGGTAAGCACCTAGAGCATGGTATGCTAGGATGGTTTCATACCTTTTGAGACTTGGATTTGCCAAGAGTTTTGTAGATCCTAACCTCTACATTAAAGTAGTCAAGGATGAATCAATTATCATCCTTTTATATGTGGACGATATACTCATTACAAATGTGGAACATCAAATTCAGGAATGTAAGGAGTAGTTAGTAGCTGAATTTGACATGAAGGATCTTGCGATTATGCATTACTATTTGGGACTAGCAGTTTGGAAGAAACCAGGTGAAATATATCTTGGTCAAGGAAAATATGTGATCAAGATTTTACAAAAAAATTTGCATGATGGATAACAAGACAATGACAACTCCCATGATTACTAATTTAAAGAAGTTAAGGAATGCAGATTCTAGTTTGGTAGATCCTTGTTGTTACAGATAGTTATTTTTCTCCTTGATGTACCTGGTAAATACTAGACCTGGTCCTTAGGCAATTCAAAAGGATCCAAAGCATGACCATTGGATAGTAGGAAAACACATCCTAAGATATCTACGTTGGACCATATATCACTACCTTCGATATGTTGATAATGAAATCCAACTCGTAGGATATAAAGATTATGATCGGGGTTGCGGTGAGACATATGGAAGAAGCACTAGAAATGGATGCTTTAGTTTGGGATCTTCCATGATCTCATGGATGAGAAAGAAGCAATATACTCTTTCTTTGAGATGTATTGAATTTGAGTACGTTGTTGCAAGTGAAGTTTGTTGAGAAGCTATTTGGCTCAAGAAGTTGCTATCAAATTTATTTAAAGGACCACTTAACCCTATATGTATACATTGTGACAACGAAAGTTGCATAAAGTTGACAGAGGAGCTAATGTTTCATGGGAGGACAAAGCATATAAATAATAAGTACCACTACATCAGAAGTATGGTATGAGATGGGGTTGTAAAGCTACACTATATCCCTACAGATGAATAAGTAGTTGATATTATGACAAAAGCATTACCAAACACAAAGCTTGATTACCTAAGAGGTAAGATTGGTTTGGTGGATATCTCTTCTCTGATTGAGAGGGAGGGATGATGGAAAATATATTCTTCTCTTTATGTGTCATCCAATAGATCAGGACTAACAACTGTAAGTCTTAGTGAATGCCATAAATAAAGAATGGGGTCCGAAGGATTGGATAAGCATATGAGATTGGAACTTCTTGAAGATCATAAAATCCAAGATAGAAGTGAACTTATAGACCGATATTCTTTGAGGATGAGGTAGGGAATCTAAGATAAGAGTAATCGAAGAGGACCAATATTCTTTGAGGATTGGAAATCTAAGATAATAAAATTCCTAAAAGGACATACCTGGTGAACATTTGAATGGGGTTTGTGCCTTTAGAGGTAGTGTGGTATCTCACGTAAAGCCTCCCACTATCATTTTCTCATATAAGTTGAGCCTATCAAGTTAAGGCCTTGTTAATAATGTTGGTTGTAATATAGATGTTTAAATTATGGCTTATCAATCCAACTCTTCTTCTCAGAATACTCAAGTTTGAGATTCCTTGTACTTCATGATGGGATTATGAATACCTCCCTAGTTAAGAGGTAGTGTTGAAGAATGCAACTAGTTTCAGTCTTCATAATGACCTTTGTAAACATGACATTGTATATTTTCTATATAAAAAGGAAAAATAAAAATTATTTGTAAAAACATGGGTTTTATGCTCAAGTCTAGGTCAAAGCATGTTCTTCATGCTTTTAGGAATTTCTATGTCAAAAAAGAATTTGTGTCATGTATTATTGTCCCATTTGGACTCATTGTAACAAAATAAAAATATTTATTTTTGAGTCAAGAAAGAAAAAGTATCCTCCAAGACTAAGTCGGCCCCATCAAGGACAAGTCATCCTAAAGAGGCCTATTCAACCCCTACAAAAGGCTATAAATAAGAAGGAATGTGACTCATTTAGAACACACTTGCAAGCAAGTTCGTTCAACAATTGCAAAGAAGAAGGAAGAGTGAGAAAGGTAAGAAGAGGAAGAAGAAATCGAAGTAGGAACATATCTTAAATAAACTCTCTTTTCTGTCCACACGTGCGGTGCTATCTAGGGTTTTTGTGCGAGTTGTAAGCGCTAAAATTGCAGGTTGAAGTTGTTGACCTTGTTGCAAGGCCAAAACTTTGAGGTGAAGCTATTTTATTTTTTGCTGTCTTTGGAAGGACATGGTTTGTTTGAAGAGATCTTGTCGGTGGGATGGCTTGGTGCTTGGGAGGAATTTCAGCTTTCGTCTTGGGTCTTGGAAGTCTTATTTTGAATAGATTCTATAAGAAGAGAAGTATTGTTTCTAGGTTTTCCCCTTGGAGGAGTTTTGCCTTGGCTTGGAGCCTATATCTTGTGTACTTTGTCTCTTTGTAATCTTGATTTTTTTTGGTAATTGCTTGAACAAGAAATAAAAGTAATAAAAGGCCAACTAGCATTACAAGTAAGGAAAGTCAAACATAATATACAAGATTCTTGATTTTCCAACAAGATCAACTTTTGTGAAGCATAATTTTTGTATCCAAATTTTAATTGATCCAATTATTTCACCATTGTAATGGTATTCAAGTTTAGAATAATGTCAAAATATATGATAAGTAAGGAAGTTTTACCCCTCAAAATGATTCCATAAAGTTTTAAACCCCGATTCTCCATAATGGGTCCCACCGGTAAAACTGCGCATGTAAGGGGTTCCTTCAATTTTTATACTATGAAAGCATCGAGATGGATGACAAATTATATAGTGATCTAGTCTAGCTTATTTTTTGTTTAGGGTGAGAAACACTTGAAATATCTTAAGGTTTGTATTCAAGTTGTTAATTAACATTTGTGGTCTTGTTCCCCAATGCGGGTGTATGTCGGAATTGATATGTTTGTAGGTGAACGGGACAGCAAGTGGCCTTGCCACATGGCCCTCTGTAATCCCAACACAAAGCCATAAAACGAATAAACAACAACAGTAAATGGCATTTAAGTTGGCACTCTATTCAACTTGGCCGCGTCTACCCGCCTCGGCTCTGCATAATGGCGCCCTCTGGTAATTTCAATTCCACCTCCTTTGTCTCTAATCCTACGCCTCTGCACTGCCATTGTCCACTGGTTGCAGCGGAACCAAGCTCACGCACTACTACGGGCAGGCGCTGCAGCATTCTATGCTGCATTGAATTTGGTCCGGGCAATCATTATTCGCAGAGCTTTATCTGCAACCTTATTCTCCATTCTGCATCTGCTGATCTTTCTACCTCTGAGCCGACCTCTGAACCCGCTGCGCCTTCTCAATTCTCAGCACCGCCTCCTCGCAGACATTCTCTCCATCCCCGCGTCAGCATGCCTAGGCTTCGCCACAGAATGCGAAGCAGAAGAGGGAGTAGCAGAGGCAGACTGCCTCACTCTCCACCATCTCCTGCCTCAGACTCCTCCTCCCCCTTGGCTCAATATGTATCTAGCCACCATCCAAACACTCGTAGCGGCAGAGGCCGCTCATGAGCCCTCCACTCCCAACCGTCGCAATCCGCCTCTCCAACCATTGACATCCCCTCCAGCTCACAACAACCCCTTCGCTCAGCCCAGTTCATGTATCGCTGCTCCCTGAACCAACCACTCATAAAAGCCACCATATCAATTACCTTCCACGAGGAGCCAGCCGACGAAGATGGATGCCCAACCTGCGAGGAGCCAGCCAAGGACGATGGACGACCACACTGCACAAGGGAGAAGAAGGACAATCCTTAGGACAAGAACACTGCGAAGGAGAAGAACCGCGACCCTTCGGAGAAAGACAACATGGGTGCGCTGCAGCAGGAAGAGGACGACATTGATGCATACAGGTGTTTCGTCATTGAGGAACACCCATCACCACCGCATAACACTTGACTCGCCAGCACAACATGCCACATGACTCGCCACGCGTCATCGAGTCTCAGGTTTCCGGAATTACATCAATAGGTTTTTTTTGTGTGCATTTTTGAGAATCATGTTAGCTACTGTTCTTGTTTGCTGGTTTCCCCTGCGCGGGCAGCAAGTTCATTTTTGCAATTTCATTTTTGGACTAGACTAGTTTCCCATTCTGGGCAGTCTCAATCTTGTTTTGCTGTTATATGCCTTGAACCATGGCACTGACCTGCAAAGGCCAAAGCCTCAGTGTATCACTATGTTTCAGTAATAGAATTTAGAACTATTTAGAAGAAAAAAAAAACAACAACATTTGTGGTCTTGTTAAATTCATTTATGGTATTTGTTGAGTTAGGAGTTAAAGAAGTGGAAAGAGAATACCTAACTATACCTATTATACCTAGAATTATGGAAAGTTACTAGAATCATTAACACTTATAAAACATACATGGTTGAAAGGATTAAAAAGTTAATTCTTTATTGAATATTTTTTGTTTACCACAAGTTGATTTTCCTAGATTTTGTTTAAATTGACCCGAATCTTGTATTTCCAAAAACTTTTATATTGTGTTTTAACATTTAGAGGTAAAGGGAGGCCTCAACCCTTATTTCACCAAACCTATCATTATTTGTTATGTGTTTTGATATTAACCCTCAATTATTGGTGTCAACATTCTTGAATATAGATGGCTTGATTTTAGGGCTAATAAATGCATAGTTTTTAGCCCTAAGGCTTACTTGAAGTGGTCTAAAACCAAACATTAGATTCTTTGATATTGTTGCTAGTTGTTGTTGATCATGGATTTGGCTCCCTTCGATTCCCTTGGAGCGAGCTCCTGTAATTAAGGTTGATGTTTTACATGGTTTATCATCCACGAGATGTGGCAAAGTACTCTGGGTTTCCTGTGATTTCATTCCATGTAAAAAATAAAATGGATATTCTTTGAATGACATTAAGGAAAGTGTTTCCTTTTGGAACTAATTTGTCAAACTAGATGAAGCCCACTATCTAGTATGTGGTGTCTTTAACACGGTGGATAATTAAGATGATAAGGATGGGTTGTTCCCCATTAGAGACCTAGCCACCTAGAATAGTCTTAAAGACATGCTTAGCTTATGATCTCAATACCTCTAGATACATGCTTCTTCAAATTCTTGGTTTACTTGGTCAAGGTTCAAAAAGACAATGAGGGAGTTTACAAAATACTTAATAGAGCAGGGCTTTTGAAGAAAAAATTACCTAAGATATTAACTTATTTACCAAGAGAAAAAATAATATAGCAACAGTAATAAACATACAAATAATGCACAAAATATTTTCCTTGGGAAAACCCCAGCTCCGGCTCCCGGGAAAAACCCATCCCAATGAAATTTCATAAGCCTTGGCCAAAACCTAACCCGACCCGACGAAGTGAGCTTTCACCGCCCACTTCCCTGGCCCTGCCTTACAATGAAGTCTTCTTAGCCTTTTATAGGCTTTATTACATGAAATGCCATGGGAAAAAACCATGGGTACATAATACCATGTGCCCCAAAACTGCCACTGTTTAACTTGGTCAAATTTGACTCTAACCCCCAGTGAATTTATCTAACAATCCCCCTAAAATTGACTTGGGATTCATTACCTAAATCCAACCAACCTTTCCAAATAAGTCAACCCAACCCTGCTCACTTTGACCCTTACCCCGCTCAAAGTTTAAAGTTTAATACTAACCGGACATCCCCTATCACATAAGTGTAACCCATACTTTACATGCACACTAAAAAAAAATTCACTCTATTATATATATATATATATTAGTATATGCCTTATTGCTATTCTTTTATATAACCATTATTTGATTCTCCTTTATCTCGATTCTCTCGTTTCCAAAGCCAAACTTCGGTAGCAATATATCACCAACCAATCTACAATACTCAAATTCCCATCAAACATCGTTGTAGAATTATCGTCTACCACGCTGGACATACACGCAGTCACTACCTCAAGTGGAACCCTCAAAGGTATTTCAGAATAAACTGGTAAAAAGACAAACACTTGTTGTCCCAATTTAAATGAAAAGGTCTCAGAATTCGGCGACAAATCCAACTTAAACTTCTCGAGTTTGACTCGTCGAAGAGAACCATAACCCTTCTTCATGGCAGGCACTGTCAATGAATTATTTATCCACATAGTGCTAGTTTCCTTCGCACAACCTCCTGTTAACTCTGGGAATTTCTGGATCTCCTGCGGAACGTTGCACCATTTCACTATGGACCACATACCGCAGTCCTCCTTCCTGCACCTTACCCGAGTGCCCGACATACTTTTGATCAATGACCTGGCCTTCCTCGTGGAGTCTACGCTGTGGACACATTGAACAGTTTGGGAAACTTCAAATACCCAATTTTCACCGCCACCGGGACTGCTATCGTTGCCATTAATGCACTCAGGGACTGCGCCTTCCTACTCTGGTCGCAAGCCCAATTTTCTTTCACGTCCACCAATTACCTGATGGTTCATATGGTGCTTATGTCCTATCCATGTGACTCCGACTTGTAGAACAATCGGTTGGCCTCATCTTAACTGCATAATGTTGCAACAGATTGTTCAACTCTGCCTTCTCGTACTCCCGCACCAGCTCATCAGTTTCGTCAACGGTGTGATTGCAAGCATAGCCCAGGTGTATGTCAACGCACTTTGTCACCACGACTAAAGTTCATTCACCATGATCATACACAAACGTGGACTTTCTAATAAAATCGCATGTGGAGAAATCTATGGTTTTGATGTCCAGTGGTTCCTTTATTACCAGATGCAAGTGCTCCACCGGTGCTAATAGTTCCCTATATAGGTTCGTATTAACCATGTTGTAGATTGTGAAAACCTTTCCAGGATCTCAGATATTTGTACTCACGCTTACCTCACGATGGATATGCTCACCAACTACTTGCGTCCGTGAGCAGTTGCAACTTGACAACTAGCCTCAAATATCGAAAAATAAATTTTATAGCGATCACTTCATTAACGAGGCCAAAGAACCCTTGGCACCACTAGCCACATAGCACTCTCACAACCATGCTACCTCAAATATCGAAAAATAAATTTTATAGCGATCGCTTCATTAACTAGGCCAAATAACCCTTGGCAACAAAATTGTCCTTTTGAAGCCAAAACACAATCTTCCGCTCTGATAATGGATCAAGAAAAAATCACAACCATGCTACCTCAAATATCGAAAAGTAAATTTTATAGCGATCACTTCATTAACCAGGCCAAATAACCCTTGGCAACAAAATTGTCCTTTTGAATCCAAAACACAATCTTCCGCTCTGATAATGGATCAAGAAAAAATTATCCGAGATATTAACTTATTTACCAAGTGAGCCTTCCCTGCTTCTTAGCATTTTATAGGCTTTATTACATGCAATATTATCAGCGAAAAAACCATGGGTACATAATACCATGTGCCTAAGATTGCCCTCGCCCCGCCTTACAATGAAGTCTTCTGAGCCTTTTATAGGCTTTAATACATGCAATACCATCAACAAAAACCATGGGTACATAATACCATGTGCCCCAAGACTACCACTGTTTAACCTAACAAATTTTATAGCAAATTTTTTTGTTTTATTATTATTATTATTGTAGCACATGCAAGGTGTCCAAGTATTGGGATATTTACTATGTTATACCACTATTTCATTATATTCTTTATTTCACCTGGGACTAAGAAAAAAAGCATTCAAACATGTAATATTCCTAATGGAAATATATAATGTTAAACAAAGCAAACATAGAAGAAACACATACAAAAATTTACAACACATTTAGCAACCAAAAATCTCCATGAACTACGCTGATTTGAGCCATTTTATTAATAAATAAGAGGGTACAATAGTGGTGTTGGAAACATTGCACCTGGGCTTGCTCAAGACAAGTTAGATAAGCCCCAAATGAACAAGAAAAAATCCCTCTAAAATATGTTGTTGCTCATTCCTAGCTCTGAGCTAAAAGTACCAAAAAAATATGTTGCTAGCTACAAAGAACCGTTGCTAAGGCCTCCTCGGATGCTTATAAAATTTCGGGAAATTAACCCCGGGCTCTGCACCAATAACCCACAAAAACCCACAAAGGAATTGGCCAAACATTGACCTTGGAATTTCGGCCCTATTTTCTCGTGGCTCCTCTATCTGCTAGTTGAGTTGGGGCCCCTGTTTGACCCCTCAAATCTTCCCAGAAAATTCTGCCAAATTAATCTTGACCTCTCCTCAATAAACCTAGAAAAACCCAGAAAGAGTTTGTCCTAGTTTTGACGCTCCAAAATTGACCCCCAAATGCTTGACCCTCCTCCACAAGCAAAGGATGTAATGTGTAGCAAATGTTGCGTTTTTTGCTCCGCCAAAATGTTGGAAAAGCCCCCCAACACTTCCCCGGACTCCACCTCAAGTTTCAACCTCTAACTCCCTTCACTCATCAACCTCCAAGCATGCCTCCTCCAAGAACTGCACAATGCTTGTGTTGTTTCTGCCACTCCTCTCCACAAACTCGCACTCCCTGCTGCTAGTACGAACTGGAATAGGTAGGAATCCCTCCTTGGGCTGGTACTCAAATTCCACCAAAGCAAGGGTTGAGATCTCAGCTTGGAGACACTCATGTGTTAAACAACACTACAGACTTGGCTTCAGCTCAAGCGTGTTATGTCAAAGACACAATTTATGAATAGATGAATGAATGACCAAAATGAGTGCCTCTTGCTCTATTTATCAAAGAGTGTCCAAATTCCCATGTGGGCCCAACTTGACTTTCCCCACCAACTTCTCTCCAATGAGAGTGTCTTCCACATGTAGGTCGTAATTCTCCATGGGGTGGCCCCCATGCTCTACTAGAGCCACAATATTTCCCTTCGTTCCTAATGTTTGGGCCCCCACTTAATCCCAAAATTCATGTGGGACCTCTGAACCCACATCTCCTAAGTGAAAACATGAAATAAGACAAAATTGGGAAAGATCTATATTTCCCTTAAAAATATTGCTAAGTGGGAATATCACAGTCGTCCCCGCCAAAACGTATCTTGTCCTCAAGCAATTGCCAAACAATGCTCTCTCTAGTTGTTGCTCCCCATTGTAACTGCAAAAAATGTGTCAGGTCCTCGATGCGCCACTGATTCGTCTCTGACCTCTGTACTATCTTGTCATGAAAGAATCCCTCAATACTAGGATCCCAAGCCATCCAGTCCCACTTGAAGCTGTCCTCTCTCCACTCACTATCCTTCCTGGTATAAGTACCAGATGTCCCCTGTATACCATCAATGAGTAGGGGGTCATGATAATATGGCACTATGCCCAACTCCTCCTGAAGTTGTCACACCACGTAATCCATCCCATCCATTCCAAGAGTATACTGTCGAAGATGCCACCCAATCCCTGTAGAGATAACATCTCACTCACATGAGCTTCTCATGATATCATCTTCTTGGCCCACCTGCCATGCTAATGAAGTCTCCCATGCCATCGGTGAGTCACTAAAGTCCAATGGAAGATCTGAATGATATCCCCCTATTGAAATCAGCTCATCTCGAAGGGTAGATGTACTGCCAAGTCTTATGATGCCCGGATCCAAAGCTAGTCTAAAAAGGGTTCCACTATTGTGTCACTGCGCAACTCTAATCATGACAGTATGCCCCTCATGCTCAAGTTGTATCCACTTCTCCTGGGAACTGATGGCAAAACATCTATGGAGTTCCAACGCATCTAGACCAAGCACCTCCATGATGTCACCTCCTACCCATCCAACACTCACCCTGATCCGTAGCGACAATAAGGAAAACCAACCTTGTTGTGTGATCAATGCCTCAAAGCTCCCCCATATGTCAAACCAAGGGTGAGTTGGGTCATCCTCCATCCTGATCCCACTCACCATGAAGCAGAGTGTCCAAGCGACCAACCAAACCCCTAAATCCCACAGCTAGAACGACTTTGACTCCTAACAAGTGATGGAACCAACTTGTACCACATCTTAGGTTGTTGCGTGCAATCAATATAAGAATTCCATACATCACAAACCAATTTGGTGCATGCGACACAACCCTATTCCAACCATACAACACAGTGGGATTTGTCGTCACCTACCTCCTAAAAGTGCTCCCCAACATTGTCCGTATTCTAAACATCCACTTGTAAGCAAGGTCCACCAACCATTGTAAATGCTCCAGAGACACCTCAAAATGTCTCACCAAAACATGATCATGTATCACCCTGAGTGTGGGCTTAGGTGTGGTGCAAGTGCTACCTCTACAGGAGATCAGACTAACCCCAAGCCTGCATCCACCAAATCACGTCCTGACCATATGCCACAACTGGAAAGCCTCTCTCCCAATGCATTGTGTCCCATCCAACTATCTCAGATGAACCTCATGGTTCCTGTTGCTCATGATGAGAGCATCAAGAGATGATATCCAAGTCCCCTGTGTGAGTGTGTAATGTTGGAGAGTGATAAACGAAATCTCATGGTTGGCCTTGTGATAAACTCGCTCTCCAAATCTTAGTGTTCCCAACACAATGGTGTACTTGTGCCCTCGTCAAATATCTCTCTCGCGACAACACTCTGACAACCTAGTGTGCATCATCTTGCTCGGTTTCACACAAGTATGTACCCCTACGCTCCTCTACATAACACTGAACTTCATGACACAACTCCATGCACCTTGGGATACCAACGCTCAATGCCATGCCCCCATGTACAATAGGGAATCCCATATGTGCCCATGCAACCACCACGCTACTAGTACACCTGCCACAAAGTGATCTACACCTCCTCATCTTCCATGGTAGACCTAAGCGACCTAACTCCACACCTACTAGAGGGGATATCTATGATGTGTCGATCCTCGATGACTCTTGTTCCCAATACCCCAACGAGAGAACATTGTCTCCATAAAATTCTCGATCTGGTGGCCTACCCATGCAAACTCCTCCCACCAGCTGCTGCCAGAGAATGCTAATAATCTTGTGACCACATGCGCAACCAACATGCCAATACAATCCATGGAGCATGCTCACAAACTACATGTCCACTAACGCCTACTAGAATTCCCCTAGGGAATGTATGTGCTTAGTCACTGGGTCGACTACCTCATCAATGCCATAGCCATCCTGCATGTCTGATATCGGATAGGGAGCTCCACCTAGATCCCAATGCCAACCTGGGCCTCCAGTTCCCTTCGTGTCTAATAGCTCCCATTGAGCTTTACTCCAAACTATGACCATATCCATGAGTCCAGTCCAGTCCACTGGGTACCAACTCAAAATATCTCGCCATCCAACCCCAAGATAGGGATCGAATGCACGAACTCTCGCACATAGAACAACCCTAACATGCGGATGTTGCACCTTGTGCAACTCCAATCGTCTCATCCCGCTATCCAGGTCAACACATGATATCTGACAAGGTAGCTCTGTAGCTCTCTCTCTAATGGGTAAAGGTGATGCAATAGTGCTACTAACATGGTCATCCCCTATGGTATGTCTAGATAACTTCGCCTCTCTCAATCCAATGCGTAGGGGTGGGATGATAACGTTGTAGATCCTGTCACTGCACCTCTGAAGCGAACTATGCTGGAATCCCAACGCGTGGTCTCCATGCTGCCCCTCATCAACGACTAGCCCAAGGGATGGTTGTGTTAAAATTATGAAACTATGGTAAAAATCCACTTTGGACAATGCATATGATGAATATAATAATTGCAATAGGCTCCTCTTTTTGAGAGGACCAAAATCGACCTAAAGATAACCTTATTTGGACAAGTAGAAGTTGGTTTTTGAATTATTTTATTCATTAACGTATAATGGAATGGGTTGGCCCTAAGCACATGTGAAATTGGTTAGGTCGGCCACAACCCCAAGTGGACTCTCATGAAAGCCTATAAATAGAAGTGACCTCAAGCTCATTTCTACACATTGATCAAGCCATCTTCTACTATTCTCTTTTGTCTTGGTTCACACAAGTCTAACAGATGAAGTTTGTGAAAAGGTCCGAAATCACAGGGGTGAAGCTCGCATGTGTCTAGGGTTTCTAAGTCTTGGACGCTCGCACGTAACTAAGGTTTTTCGTCCCTAGAAGTTGGCATAATATGGTCATGGGAGTGGTCAAGAAGTCTTAGAGGCACGCACAAAATTGTATAGGGACCATCCGGGTTGCCATAGACGCTCGCACATAAGCCTAATAAGAGCATCCAGGGTTTGAGGCAGATCTGTGTATGTTTGGACCCCGAACGCCCTCATCTAGTTCTCTAGAGAGCGTCCAGATCTATCCTAGACGCACTCATCCAGTTCTGCAGAGAGCGTCTAGTTCTGTCTTAGACTCTCGCACATAGTATCTCCACATGTGTCCGGGACCTAAATATGAGTTATCACTATACAATGGTGTTCGACATAGTGACAACAATATCCAACAATTAACTACAGTCAGTGACAATGCATTACAGTCCTCAAAATCAAGATCTTTGAGTATAAGTATGTTTAAGGTCATGTTATGGATGTTCTAGTTGTTTTTGTTGCATTGATGAAGATATGGATTAGTGCACTCTCTTTCGCTGAATCATTTGATGCCGATCTAAGAAGAAGAAGAAGAAGAAGAAGAATTTACAAGGGTTTTCCCCATAGTGGGTTTTGCCCAGGTCTCCGACCAATCCTGGTGTCTCTACGTGTGCATGCTTTTCTTCTATTGTTCCTTTATGTTCCGTTGCATTGATGATGATGATATTGTTCTTTCTACATATTTTCATACGTTGATGAATAATAATGTAAATCTGAATAATGTTATAATGTTATTGGGTGAACTTAATGTGTTAATGAAGAAATGCAATTATCAAAGCAAAGAACAATGCAACCGTATGAGAAATTAACATGGTAGTTGAATTGAGGCTTCTGTGATCCACAATAGTTGAAAGAATAACTTCGGTGTAAATCACATGTAGACAAACATTTGTCGACGCGTTTCGAACCAACTAGTGTGGTTCATCGTCAGGACAAGTTGAAGAAACAGATCCAGCTTAGCATGATAAATAGTCCGAGCAGAGTCTCCAACGGCTAAATTGACTAACGGCTAATTTTGACCTTAGGGCCCAGGTCTAATTATTTTAATATTATTATTATTATTATTTATTTATTTTTTATATTATTTATGGAAATAAGTTAAATTAGGTAAAAATATTAACATTAATGGTTGGTTTAAAAAGAAATTTAGTTATTTATTTAAATTAATTATTAATATATATATATATATATATATATATATATATATATATATATATATATATTAAAGTTATAATATTAGGTTAATAAGATAAAGGTTAGGATTAATAAGAAAAATAATATCAATGGTTAGTTTATTTTTAATTATTATTATTTATGGAAATTAGTTAAAAATATATAAAATAATTTTAATGGTTGGTTAAAGAAGTAATATATATATATATATATATATTATAATAATAGGATGAGAATTTTCATTTATTAATTTAACAATAATTTATAATGGTTATTTTAAAAAAGTAATTTAATAGTTATTTATTAATAATCAAATATATGTATATATAATTTATAATAAAAATTATAAAGTTAGGATAAAATATTATATAAATAAATAGAATAATTCAAAGGTTAGCTTTAAAAAGGTAATTTATTTATTTAATTCAATTATTTATTAAATATTGTTAATGTTGCATATATACATATATATTCTAAAAAAAAAAAAAAGGAGGGGGCAGAAAAACCGACTAAGAAGAGAGCGCTGGAATCCAGCACCTACTGATTTTCCAGCCATCATCTCTATTGAGATTGCTCGGCTTCTTTTCAATCTCAATAGCTTCCCTCAATTTACGATGGTGGAACTGAGCGACTTTGGCAACAACCTTGGCCTCCTCAATACACACCTGATGCTTGGTCTTTTCCATATGCTCAGCTAATGCTGAAGACTTGGATCTCCCATGTCTCAGGTCAGCCGCATGTTCGCAGATCCTTTGATGGATGGAGCGCCCTGTTTCCCCAATATAGGGGGTCCCACAAGAACAAGGGATCAAGTAGACACTCTTCATGTCATTATGGTTAACGGGATCTTTCACCGATTGGAGGGATTTGCGAATGGTGTTGAGGGGCTAAAGGAAGAGGGAATATCATACCTTTTAAGGATCCGAGCAATCTTGTCTGTGGTTCCTTGAACATAGGGAAGATGGAAACCTGGATGACGCTCTTTTGGCTCTTTCTTAATCAACGTGTTTTTAGAGGCTTTATGGAAAGCCTTCTGACCCAGGCATCTACTATATCCATTCTCCACAAAGACATTAAGGAGATGGGATCTCTCCTTATCAAAGCTCTCACAATCAGAGATCCTAAGGGCACGAGTAGCGAGGGTGTTAAGAACACCAAACTTTTGAGCAGGGAAGTGATGGGAATCGGCATGAAGATACTGCTCAGTATACATATATTTGATTATTAATAAATAACAATTTAAATTACTTTTTTAAAATAACCATTATAAATTATTGTTAAATTAATAAATGAAAATTCTCATCCTATTATTATAATATATATATATATATTACTTCTTTAACCAACCATTAAAATTATTTTATATATTTTTAACTAATTTCCATAAATAATAATAATTAAAAATAAACTAACCATTGATATTATTTTTCTTATTAATCCTAACCTTTATCTTATTAACCTAATATTATAACTTTAATATATATATATATATATATATATATATATATATATAATAATTAATTTAAATAAATAACTAAATTTCTTTTTAAACCAACCATTAATGTTAATATTTTTACCTAATTTAACTTATTTCCATAAATAATATAAAAAATAAATAAATAATAATAATAATAATAATAAAATAATTAGACCTGGGCCCTAAGGTCAAAATTAGCCGTTAGTCAATTTAGCCGTTGGAGACTCTGCTCGGACTATTTATCATGCTAAGCTGGATCTGTTTCTTCAACTTGTCCTGACGATGAACCACACTAGTTGGTTCGAAACGCGTCGACAAATGTTTGTCTACATGTGATTTACGCCGAAGTTAAATTAACATGGTATCAGAGGTGGGCTGAAGAAAAGCCATGGATATCACCCCGAGGATGACACCATTGATGGAAGCAAGAAGAGGATGGCGGATACCTAAAAGAATTCTAGGATTTGAAAAAAAACCCTAGGTAACTTGATTATTCGTATTAGGGTTTGAGAGAAACCTTGGTTTATGGAAAAGACATGATATAGCATGGTCAAAGGAGGCTCAAGCACTTGAGAGAGGCTTGATGAAGCCATAGATGGGATAATCCCTAGTAGGTTGGTTTGTTGATTAAAGGTAGCAGTTTTATGCATACAATGGATGGTGATGGATGGGTCTAGAGGGAGAGGATCACCTCTCATTAAAGATAAGTATTTCTTGACTTATGATGCCTCTTACTTTTGTTTAGACTTATGGATATGATTATTATGTTTATTGTTTGTACTTCCTGCATATGTATTTGAGTATATGGATGCTTCTAACCTCCTTGATGAGATGTGATGGGTGAATCCTTCTTGAGGATCATTTGAAATGCAGGAAGGATGGCTAGAGCTAGAAAAGGTAAAGAGGCACTATATGAAAATATGAAAAAGTACTTCAAGTTGCCTATGTCTAATGAAAAGGTGCATAGGTATTTGAATACCACAAGGTATGCATGGTATGTTGTATTTCAATAGTAACATTGATGGCTAGGTAAGCCTTAGGGTATGATGATAATGTCTCTTTAATGGCTCATACATGCATATGAAAGTGACTTGGATCTATGTCTCCTATGATGAAATGATGCACCTGGTGTTGAACATTTTGATCTTCTTGAAGTCTATGAGGCTATCTAATGTTGATACATTGATATACTTGATGTTTGGCTAACATCTATCTATTGGATATCTTGATCCTATAAAGAAGGCTAGCACCTTGAGTCTAGTAGATGATACTCTTGATACTTGTCGTGCATAAGACATGATGGATTTCACATAAAAGGTTAGCTCATTAATTCTTATACATGATACTATTGATAATGCTTATGATAAGCATGCTGAAAGCTAATGGAAAGAGAGATTGTCACTCTTGTTGTTTTGGTAAAGTTTTATTGAATGACCTAAATTGATCCCATTGATCATGATAACCATGGTAACCTTGATGTTAGAGGTATAATTATGAGATTGATATTCTAGATCTCTTACGTACCCACGGTCATGTCTTGATGGTATATGGATGCCCTAAGTTGATGGATTGTCTTGATCAGAAAGTGTTATTGTGTTCATAATCCTTGAGATTTGATGTCACATCTATCTACTGCCCTAATATTTCAAGTCCAACCCTTGATGAAAGATTGACGACCACGATAGATATATGTTTATGATCTAACAGATATGCTGCTGCATGACACTAGTAGAGACAAGTTGGTGACATGAATGAAGATGAATGAAGTAGATTCCCAGTCAGAGGGAGAATCTCTTCTCAAAATTCTTACTCACATCACTATTTTCATTATGTATTGTTGAAGGATGATTTATGTGCATCTGACATTATTGAACTGCAACAAAGTCTCAGATTAGAAGCTTGTACAAAAATTAGGGTTTATGCTCCTGACGCAGACACAAAACTGGGAGATTTCGTCCCTGAACGCGCACATGCTAAAGCCTAGGTATTATCCAGGAAGCTAAAGACGCTCCCTTGCTAACCTGAAGGGAGCGTCCAGGGGTTTGACTTCAGTTGACCATCATCCAAAGTTTTTTGAAGCTACCTGACTCTGAATCAAGGTGCCTATGACATATTCTGCCACTGTAAATTGATTTTTGAAGTTGTTGGGTTAAATTGCTGATAACATAAAATGAAGTACTATGCATGAAATTATATATTCACCTAGAAGATGTCAATACTACATATGTGTTGTAGATAACCATAAGATCTACAAGCAGGAAAATCTTGAATGTTTTCCATAATATGAACATGAAGACCAAACTTGTGTTCGCAGGTGACTAGGACATACATATAGATGTGTCATTTTGTTTGAGGTTTTTGCTACAAGAATTTGGCATGATTTGGCTGATTGATATAGATGAGTTATGTTTGTAGCTTTGATATGATGCTTGACAATGCCTTATAACTTTGAATTGATGATTGAGATATGTTTTGGACTATAGATCTCTATACGATAACATATTTAGACTTGACCTGATGACTAATGATTTGATTTGACAATTGTTGATTTGCCCTGATATCAATGCTATGTGGGAATAACTTATATGAGTATTTAGAAAAATGGTTTTGTATTGGCCTCCATGTTCCTAGCACAATGGTTGAAGTATTTATAGTTGTGATTCAATATGAAGATGGAACCTGCAAGACTTATCCTTGGTGTATGCATTTGCATCTATTGACAGAAAGAACTTGTATTATGGTTATGAGAATGACTTGATGGAATTTTGTATTAATATTACATGGTTGATGACAACTTTTTGTCATGATAATAGATGAAATCAAGACTTGATATGCACACTTCTTGTCACTTGATTGAAAGAATTGATACTGTAATATTGATGACTTTGACAATAGATTTCATCTGAATTCTGAACTTTGATGAGCTGCCTTTATTGATACAACATTGATTTACGTAAGGATGATTATGTTGGCTTAATAAGGCATTATGCTTGTAGAGAGAATTGCATGAAGCAAACTCCCTGATCCAGATATGTCCATATTTGATAGTTATCTGATGAAGTTAGGATGCTGAGTTCCAAGGTATGGCTTTGATTTTGATTATGGTTTTGGTTTTGGTTTTATACATTGATGGTCTACTCTTGACAGGTGATGAGCCTCTCATGAAATAAGGAAGATGGATATGGCTTCTAAAGCTCTAAATGATGTATCATGGCATGATGAATCGATTTCTAAAATTTTGGAAAGAAATTCTATATTGCAAGGCTATTGAAAAATGTTTTTGAATAATGGAATGCAAAAACCTTGGATACTCTGATTCAATGACAAGATGTTGTGAAGAGATATTGTTAAACTTGACTTGGAAACCGTCAATTGATTAAAGCATTGATGTTCTACTTTTGAACATTTGTCCACATATATGATGTGCATAGAACCTGAATAAATCCATCATTGAGCTGCTTCATTCACATAGAGTTGCCACCAAACATCCTTTGAAATATTTGCAAGAGATGTTCAATTTTTTGAGGCTGAGATATTTATCCTATGATGTGTGACTGCATGGATGTATTGTTGTTAATAGATATTATTGTTGATGAGCACATATGAGTGCTGACTTAATATGAGATATGCCATGATATTATTAATGAAAGGTCCATAGCTTTACACTCAACCGAGATTGAGTATGATGTTACTAGCATCACTAGCTGTGAGGTAGGATGTAGAAGCTCCTTAGAGATCCGTCTGATCAGGATATGAATATTACATGGATACATTGTGATGATAGAGAATCCGATATATAGTTGGTACTGAGATGCTTCCATATATTGAGACAGTGTAGTTGTTCGAGAAAAACTTATACCTGTGATTGACACCTCCTTGAAAGGGAGGATGATTGTGGCATCCTTTTGTGATTTATATGATTATTTGTGATCTAACATGATATTTGATTTAATGTCTTGTATGAGAAACAAATGATATTGAGACAAGAAGATACCAGATTTGAGTATTATGACAGTAGCATTGATCGAGGACACTAAGCCAACTCTTCCTCCCTGTCTGAGCTCCTAGGGTGAGGAATTGAGATAAAGGGTTCCTAGGGTTGAGGGAACTATGGACAATAGGGTATGACCCCTATATGTTACCATAGGGTTAGAGATGCTACTCCACTATCTTCATAGGGTTAGAGAATGTTGCTCCCATGTTTGGTCTTTGTAGAGTATACCCTAGTTGGCATCATACCCACAAGTAAGGCTCGTTGGGAATACCACTCCTCATTTTGCCAATGATTTGAGAGTGTACTTAAGGTGTACAACCCAAGTCGATTATGATACAGATGTTCTACAACATGACTATTCATGGTCATTGATGGAAATATTAATAAGCACTAGGATGGGTTGAGATATCCCTATGTGGTTCTAGGTTGAGATTGAGCTCCCTGATGTGATCCGAGGGTCGAGACGCTCTTCGCTATGTGTTTGGATATCCTATTGATCGATATGGGGTCATAGATGTATAGCTCCCCCATGAGATTAGGGGTTGAGATGTGCTCTCCGATGTGCTTACAAGTTGAGATTTGATCCTTGATGATATGCTCTCTAATGATGATTGATGATGCGATCCTGGGTAGTAGTTCGATGGACAAAGGGTGGTAGATTGAGCTCCCCTCCGATGTTAAAAATATTCTTCTTTTAGATTCGAGAATGTTCAGCATACGAGAAAAAAAATCAAGTGATAAGCATGAATAAGCAAAGGATAGATCAAGATGTACATTGATGATTTGTGATGATGAGATACTTGACATGGCCATGGCATGATGAATACATTAAAGATATGATTAGTGATGATACATGATGACACTTGAAGATACCAGAATGGCATATTGATCGTTGGACATATATTGGTAGGTGGAATTCTCCCTAGTTGAGAGGGAGTGTTAAAATTATGCAATTGCAGTCAAATTCCACTTTGGACAACGCATATGATGAAGATAATAATTGCAATAGATTCCTCTTTTTGAGAGGACCAAAATCAACCTAAATATCACCTTATTTGGATAAGCAAAAGTTTGTTTATGAATTATTTTATTCATTCATGTATAATGGAATGGGTCAGCTCTAAGCGCATGTGAAATTGGTTAGATCGGCCTCTACTCCAATTGGACCCTCATGAAAGCCTATAAATAGAAGCAGCCTTAAGCTCATTTGTACACAATGATCAAGCCATCCTCTACTCTTCTCTTTTGTCTTGGTTCGCATAGGTTTGATGGATGAAGTTCGTGCAAGGGTCTTAAAATCACAGGGGTGAAGCTCGCACGTGTCTAGGGTTTCTGAGTCTCGGATGATCACTCATAACTATGGTTTTTCGTCCCTAGAAGATGGCATAGTATGGTCATGGAAGCATTCGGGAAGTTTCAGATGCACACACAGAATGGTCTAAGGAGCATCTGAGAAGTTTCAGACACACACATAATGGTCTAGGGAGCGTCCGAGCTGCCATAGATGCTCACACATAATCCTAATGGGAGTGTCCAAGGTTCAAGGCAAATCTGTGTATGCTTGGACCCCAGACGCCCTCATCTAGTTCTCCAGAGAGCATCCAGGTCTGTCCCAGACGCATTGATACAGTTTTGTAGAGAGCGTCCAAATTTGTCTTAGACGCTCGAACACAATATCTATGCATGCGTATGGGACCTAAATATGAGTTATCAGTATACAACAATGTTCAACAGTGTTCAAAACAGTGACAATAGTATCCAATAGTTAAGTACAGTCATTACAATCCTCAAAATCAAGATCTTTGAGTATAAGTATTTTTAAGGTCATGTTATGGATGTTCTAGTTGTTTTTGTTGCTTTGATGAAGATATGGATCATTTATCTCTTTTGCTGAATCATTTGATGACGACCTAAGAAGACGAAGAAGAAGAAGAAGAAGAAGATGAAGAAGAGGAATTTACAAGGGTTTTCCCCATAATGGGTTTTGCCCTGGTCTCTGACCAATCCTAGTGTCTCTATGTGTGCATGCTTTTCTTGTATTGTTCCTTTATGTTTTGCTGCATTGATGATGATGATATTGTTCTTTCTACATAGTTGCATATGATGATGTATAATAATGTAAATCTGAATAATGTTATAACGTTATGGGGTGAACTTAATGTGTTAATGGAGAAATGAAATTATCAAAGAAAAGAACAATGTAGCCCTATGAAAAATTAACAGGGTGCACATCCTCCTCCATCATGGGCTTGACATGAGCCTCCAATTTCCCCTCCAAAGACAACCCAACATGCAAGACGTGCTCATCAATCAGCTATAGGTGGTTTCTATTCTGAAGCTCTGTCATAGACCGAGATGCCTCATCAATGGATACCTCATCAATGGATGTGTGCTCAATTTCCTCCTCTAATCTGTCTACTGGGTCTACTAAAGGTAGCTCCAATAGGGGTGACTCCTATGTCACAGTAGGTGTATCCTCATGCTCCTCCTGCGTGCCATTAGCCTCATGATCAAACGGTTGGAACGTATCTATATGAACTCCCTCCTCTAGGGGTATGTTCTCTCTCATCTCGTCACTACCTCCACCTCCCATCTTCGTCTTTGCAATATTGCAACTAATGTTTCATTCAACAATCATGCTCCTCTTATTTTCTTCATTTGCGGGTCAACAACTACTGCTCCTTCTTGCTGCCCTTGATGAAAACCAGTCTTCGAGAAGCCCCACCAGTCTCTTGATGCTCCTAGTAACATTTTCAAATTTATCCTGCTAAGACATTTTTGGGCATAAGTTCAATCTAGAGAATAATGTGGGACTAGTGTTTTAGCCTTTGAAATTCTAGTCCACAATAACACTTGAGCATTTGTATGATTTAGACCCAAAGATGGCCAAAATCATGCTTTGATACCACTGTAATATTCCTAATGGAAATATACAATGCTAAACAAAGCAAACACAACAAAAACACATGGAAAAATTTACAGCACATTTAGAACCCAAAAATCTCCATGAACTACGTTGATCTTAGTCTTTTTATTAGTAATTAAGAGGGTACAATGTGGTGCTGGAAAGAGTGCACTTAGGCTTTCCCAAGGTAAGCTAGCTAGGACCCAAATGAATAAGAAGAATTCCCTCTCAAATTTGTTGTTTCTCTCTCTTGGCTCTGCGCTAAAATTACCCAAAAAATATGTTGTTGGCTGCAAAGAACTGCTGCTAGGGCCTCCTCAAATGCTTAGAAAATTCCGGGAAATTAACCCCGGGCTCTCCACGAATAACCCACAAAAACCCACAAAGGAATGAGCCAAATGTTGACATTGGAATTTAGGCCCAATTCCTAGCTCCTCTAGTTGTTGGCTGAGTTGGGGCCCCTGTTTGACCCTTTAAATATGGCCAGAAAATTATGCCAAATTAATCTTGGCCTCTCCTCAATAAACCTAGAAAAACCCTTTCTGTTTGTCCTAGTTTTGACACTCCAAAATTGACTCCCAAATGCTTGGCCCTCCTCCACAAGCATAAGATGTAAACTGTAGCAAATGTTGCATTTGCTGCTCTACCAAAATGCTGGAAAATCTCCCACAACACTTCCCCGGACTCCACCTCAAGTTTCAGCTCCTAACTCCCTTCACTCCTCAACCTCCAAGCGTGCCTCCAAGAACTGCATTGTCCCTGTGTTGTTGTTGCCAATCCTCTCCACAAACTCACACTCCCTACTAATGGTACGAACTGGTATAGGTAGGACTCCCTCCTTGGGTTGGCACTTGAATTCCATCAAAGCAAGGGTTTAGATATCTGCTGAGAGACACTTGTGTGCTAAACAACACTACAAACTTGGCTTCATCTCAAGCATGATATGCCAAAGACACAATTTATGAATATATGAATGAATGACCAAAATCAGTGCCTCTTGCACTATTTATCAAAGAGTCTCCAAATGCCCATGTGGGCCCAACTCGACTTTCCACACCAACTTTGCTCCAATGAGAGTGTCTTCCACATGTGGGCCGTAATTCTCCATGGGGTGGCCCCCACACTCCACTAGAGCGGCAATATTTCCCTTTGTTCATAATTTTTGGGCCCCCACTTAATCCCAAAATTCACGTACGACCTTTGAACCCACATCTCCTAAGTGTAAACATGAAATAAGACAAATTCGACAAAGATTGATATTAGTCACAAGCATCACAAATTCATCAAAGATTGTAGCACATGCGAGGAGTTAAAATATTGGGATATAACTATGTTAGATCCATATCCCATTATATTCTCTACTTCATGTGGGGCTGTAATGTTCCTAAATAGGAATGTAACTAATATTAAGCAAATAAATTGTGCAAAAACATATAAAAAAATTAAACACACATCAAACATCCATGAAAACGTTGCCAATAAGGAATTGCTGAGCCATATTATTAAAAATCTACAGGCTAGATACAATATGAAATGGAATGGTGCACTTGGGCTTGTCCCAATGAACAAGAAAGACCAACCCCAGGTGGGAAAATAACTAAGCTGAAGGCTTCCCAATTGCTGCACCACTCTGCACTGCGCTGCTATAGTAAACTGCTGCCTTGTTGAAATTTGACTAGCTAGAAGGTGCTCAAAACTGCCCAGAAAATTTTGCACTTTTAACCTCGGACTCCTTGGACAAAACCCAGCAAAACCTAGAAGGGAATTTATCTGGTTTAAACTTTGAATTTTCGGCCCTCTTGGAGCCTCTCCCAAGCTTCGCCTGCCAATTTCAAATTGCAAGAAACAACCCACAAATCCTACTACAAACTCCTCCAAAATGTTGGTTTTTCCTGTGCTATTCAACTCCTAGCTCCTAGATGGTCTTGGCGAGGATCAACTGCTCCCCAAGTCCCACAAATTTGCTGCTGGATGGCCTCTGCGCATTACCTCTGTCCAGAACTTTGATTGACTGCTACATTGTTCTAGCTGGCTGCTACTCCAGTGATAAAGCCTTTTCTATGTTGCCTCCTCAACTCCCAGATCTCTCAACAAGCTATGAATCTCCTTGTTGATCTACTCCTAGCTCTCCCAGCAAGCTGTGAATCCCTTGCTGATCTCCAACTCCTCTTGCGTGTTTTATGGCTGCCCAGGAATATGCAGTCCCCTCTCTGCACTGATGGATGAAGTGTGTGAATGTACCAGACTCCCTGAAACTCCTGTGGAACGGCCTCCCTAGGCCGGGCAAAAATGGTCCCCCGAAGAAGAGGTTGAATCTCCCACGTGAGAGATTCGTGGCTAAACAACTGATGGACTCGCTAAGCAAAAGAGCGTACAAAAGAGTGTTTGTTTTGAAATTTTCAAGATGGTTGAAAATGAGAGATGATCCTCCTTTTATTACCTTGGGGCTCCTTAGCCTCATGTGGGTAGCCCCCATATTCCACTGGCTTCTAAATAAAGTCGAAATTGCCCCATAGTTCCTAAGTATAAGTGTGGGGTCCTCCTCCTACGTCAAAATTGTGCCAAAAATGTGTAGCAGCACCTTGTGATTCATATTTTTGAGAAGGGACATGACAATCCTTCCCTCCCAATTGTTGCTTTCCCACAAGCAACCTCAAAGCTGGGTGCTCCAATATGTTCTCACCTTCCTTGTTGGCATCCTTATCCAAAAAGTTCTTCCAGCGTACCAAGAACTCCCTGATGGTTTTTCTCCTTAGTCTTCTTTCCCTGCTCTCTAGAATGGCCTCTGGTTCTAACACCAAGTGGCCCTCATCATCCAGCGGGGGTAGATCAGCCGTTGTCATCACTTGTTGTCCCAACACCTTCTTTAGGCATGAGACATGAAACACATTATGAATTATACTCCTTGTAGGTAGCTCCAACTCATAATCCACCTCCCCAACTCGCCTAGTCACCCAGTAGGGCCTATAGAAGCGTGGATGTAGCTTCTCGTCCCCCTTTTATTTCAGCGCAAACTGCCTGTAAGGTTGCATCCGAAGGTATACTAAGTCCCCCTCCTCAAAGTGCCTCTCTGTCCTGTGCTGGTTTGCATAAAGTTTTTGCTGATTTTGGACTGTCACCAAATTATCCTTGAGAGCCTTGAGGATATCTTGGCTCTCTTAGACCCAGTCTTTGGCCTTTGGGGCCCGAATGTCTCCAAAAACAATATCAGCAAAAGTCAGTGCATCATATCCATAAAGGGCACGAAAAGGAGTCATATCGATAGATATGTGGTGCATAGTGTTGTATAAGTACTTGCCTAGGTGCAACCACTGAATCCACGTCCTCTGCTGACCTGTCACATAGTTCATTAGGTACCCCTCCAACCACTGATTAACTCTCTCTGTCTAGCCGTCTGTCTGAGGGTGATAACTGGTGCTAGGAGTGAGCTTCGTCCCAACCAACCTGAAGATTTCCTGCCAAAAGCCATCAATGAATATGCTCTCTCGGTCGCTCACTATTTTCTTGGGGAGCCCATGCAGCCTAAAAACATCTCGGAAGAACAACTCGACAACCTGTGCAGCCATGTACCGAGGGAGGAAGGCGAAGAAGTGGGCAAGTTTGGTCAACCTGTCGACCACTAAGTATATGCAATCCTTTCCCTGTAATGTGGGGAGCCTAGTGATGAAATCCATTGAAATACTTTCCCATTTCCCCTTCGGAATGGGAAGTGGTTGTAGTAGTCCTGCAGGGTGAGTCAGCTCCCCCTTGTTTCGCCGACAGGCCTCACACTCCCGTACGTGCTGTAACACGTCATCCTTGAGGCCCTTCCATGTGAACCTCTCCCAAACAGCCATATAAGTCTTCTAGAACCCCTGGTGTTTGGAAAATGGTGAATCATGAGCTGCCTGGATTATCCTCTTCCTTAACTACGAGTTGGGCACTAATTAAATGCGCCCCTTGTAATAGATGACCTCATCCATCATACGGTAATGCTCATCTGCATGTGTCCCCTCCAATACCTCGCATGCCCTCCTGTCCTTAGAGTACTCCACCAACAACTGAGCCCTCCAATCCTAGCAAATGCTCATGAGAGATAACCCAGGTGGTCTTCGAGATAGAGCATTAGACACCACATTGTGCTTCCCTCGCACATACTCGATGTCAAAATCATAGGCCTGCACCTTCTTGACCCATCTTTGTTTCCTGTTATTGAGGCCCTACTGCCCAATGAAATGTCGAAGACTGTTGTGATGAGTCTTCACTCGGAACCGGTTTCCCACCAAGTACTGGCGAAACTTGGCCAATGCATGCATAATGGCCAGCATCTCCTTGTCATATATGGAATATGACAGCTCATGCGGTAGGAGCTTTCGACTCTCAAAAGCTATGGGATGCCCCTCCTGTGACAATACTACTCCAACTCCTACCCCAGATGCATCACACTCCATAGTGAATGGCTGGGAAAAGTTCGGAAGTGCCAAAATAGGGCAACTTCTCATCACCTCCTTGAGGTGATCAAAGGAGCCTGTGCTCCATCAATCCATGCGAAGGCCTCCTTCTTGGTCAAGTCGGTCAAAGGTGCTACCAGCTGCGAGAAACCTTTGATAAACTTCTTGTAATAGGTGCAAATACCTAAGAATCCCCTCAACGTAGTCACATATCGGGGTACTGGCCAATCTTATATGGCCCGATTCTTCTCCTCGTGAACTTTCACTCCATCTGCTCCAATGATATGCCCTATGTAAAGCATCTATGTTAATCCAAACTCGCACTTGGATAGCTTGGCATAAAACTACTGCTCCTCTAGAATGCACAACACCTCCTCCAAGTGTTGGAGGTGCTCCTCCCACGTTCGGCTATAGATTAGGATGTCATCGAAGAATGCTAGCACAAACCTCCTCAAATTTCCCTGAAAAACATGGTTCATGCAAGAATGGAATGTGGCTGGAGCGTTGGTTAGCCCATATGGCATGACCAGAAACTCAAAGTGCCGATAGTGGCACCAAAAAGCTGTCTTCGGGATGTCCTAATCCCTCACTCTGATCTGGTGGTACCCTGAACGTAGATCAATCTTAGAGAAGTACTTGGCTCCTCTAATCTCATCCATTAGCTCGTCAATATGGGGAATAGGGTACCAGTTCTTAAGAGTCTTCTGGTTGAGGGCCCGATAGTCAATACACATCCGGAGGGTTCCATCCTTCTTCACAAGCACTACTGAAGAAGCAAAAGGACTGGAACTTGGCCTGATATGGCCCAATGCAAGCAACTCCTGAATGGCCTTCTCTATATCGTCCTTATAGGCTTTTGGGTGTCTCTAAGGAGTAGTGATAACTGCCTGTACACCCGACGCCAACTTAATGGTGTGCTCAAATCCTCTATCTGGTGGTTGTCATGGTTGAATGCCCCCAAACACTACCGCATACCTGTCCAGTAAAGACTGTATGTTTGTTGGTGGTGGTTGCACCTGTCCCCCAACCTCTGAGATCCTTAACACGACTGCCCATGTAATGTCCCCATGCCGTAGATCTGCCTCCATCCTGTGGGCTGAAATTGTCTGAGGCGGATAAAACTGAATGCCTCTCAAGGCCACTAGTTTTCCATCTGGCCCAATGAACTCTATCTCTGGTTTCCTCCAATCCGTCGTGACTTGCCCAGGAGAATACAACCACCAGACAACCATCACCACGTTGGTGTTTGGCACATCGACCATAAATAAGTGGCCCGTCATCGAGTAGTTACCCATAACTACTGTCAAGGAGGGCACATATCTGGTGCACTGGATAGTACAGTCACTTGGAACTGTGAGTGAGAAACCCTCAAACTCTACTGTGGTGAGGCCCCTCCTGGACTAGTTGTGCATCTATGAAATTGTGGGTAACCCCACTGTCCACTAGCACTAACGCCCTCTGTCCTTGCATAATGCCCCTGATCCTGAGTGTCAAAAACTTAGAAATCCCGCATAAAGAAGCAAGGACTCCTCCTGTTGGGGCAAGAGATGCCCCTCCCTGTGGAGGTGGTGGTGGTGGCCCTCTGTCTGCCAGACTCTCTCCATCTGTCCCACCACAATCCTGCTCCACCTCATCCTCCTGGTCACTGTCAGAAAAGACCTCAATGTAATGTGCTCTACCTGCAGTGCACCTATGGCTAGGTGCCCAAGGCTCTCTGCATGTGAAGCACAACTTCCTCCTCTGGAGGTCCTTCTGTGTCTCCTCATCTAACTTCCCCCTCCCCTGTGTGGTCCTTGGTGGTGGGGGTCTAGTCTCATGCCCCTTCTGTGGGAAAGGGGTCCGTGTAGGAAATGGTGCTCTAGTCTTGGGGATGCCCCCTTGTAGATCTCTAGCACACAAGACCGCTTCCTGTAGCGTGGAGGGTCTGTGTGACTTCACCAGTCCATGCAGGGGCTCAAGCAATCCCTCAATGAAGGTGTTCACCCTCCTTGTCTCAGATAGATCTGGGACCATCATTGACACACATAGAAAATCTGAAAAGTACTGCTCTGGGTTGCCTGTTTGGCGTAGTTGTGTCATCTCCCTGAAAGAAGCATCCAGATCTCTCTGATCAAATCGCTCCACCACCCTCCAGGTGAAGTCCTCATAGGAAACTATCTGGGCATGCCCCAAGGTGGTCAGATCGTGAAACCACCAATTATGGCCTTCCCCCTCCAGGTGTAGCGAGACCATCTTAATGGCTTCCTTCTACGTCATCTGGTTGAGTTGAAAGTATGTGTCCATCTTTTCAACCCAAGCCCTGGCCGTGCACTTGGAAGTGCCATCAAAGGTAGGGAAATACATCCTCTCTATGGTTCTCTGCAGCTCATAGTTCTGAGTCCCTTGTCCTCCGTACCCGTTGTTCTTCTTACTCTGCTTGAGCTTGTAGTAATATTTGAAGGAGAGGGCTTCTTTGAAGTCTTCATCCATAGTCTACCACTCTTTGAAGTAATCCCTCATCTGAGGAGTGTATTCCTCCCTTGCTGGCTCGATTTGTGCCACTGGCACGAAAGAAGGTAGTGTAGCCTGAGTCGGCACACTGAATGAAGGGTGCGGTGCTGCTGGTGAGGGGTGATTGAAAGGTTGATAGGCCCAAAAATTTTCTCCACATAGAAACCCTCTAGGCGTGGTCCTATCTCTGTTCTGCGACTTGATCTCCTCCAGCATGTCTTTCTGCCCATTGGCCAAGTCACTCAAGGCCCTTAGGAGGATGTCGAAAGCTATCTCCTCCCTTCTCTTGGGCTCTGTCATTTCCTCCTCTCTAGCCACTGCTTTCCCTCTTTCCTCCGTATATGGCGTAATTTCTAACTCCCTTTCTCTGCTCATGTACCTCTGCCTACAATAGGTGACGTTCTCCTGGTCCCCTTCTCTCATAGGAAACAATCCCCACAACTGAGCCAAGAATTAGGATCTGATACCGCTGTAATGTTCCTAAATAGGAATGTAAGTGATATTAAGCAAATAAACTATGAAGCAACATATAAAAAAATTAAACACACATCAAACATCCCAGAAAACGCTGCCAATAAGGAACTGCTGAGCCATATTATTAAAAATCTGCAGGCTAGATACAATATGAAATGGAATGGTGCACCTAGGCTTGTCCCAATGAAAAAGTAAGACCAACCCCAAGTGGGAAAATAACTGAGCTTAAGGTTGCCCAATTGCTGCACCACTTCACACTACGCTGCTAGAGTAAACTATTGCCCAGCTGAACTTCGACTAGCTGGAAGGTGCTAAAAAAATGCCCAGAAAATTATGTGCTTTTAACCCCAGACTCCTTAGACATAGCCCAGAAAAACCCAGAAGGGAATTTATCTGGTTTTTACTTTGGATTTTTGGCCCTCTTGGAGCCTCTCCCCAACTTCGACAACCAATTTCGACTTGCAGGAAACAACCTGCAAATCCTACTGCAAACTCCTCCAAAACGTTGGTTTTTCTTGTGCTATTTAACTCCTAGCTCCTGGATGGATCTTGGCTAGGATCAACTACTCCCCAAGTCCCATGAATTTGCTGTTGGATGGCCTCTTTGCAGTACCTGTGTCCAAAACTTCGACTGACTGCTACACTGGTCTAGCTGGCTGCTACTCCAGCAATAAAGCCTTTTCTATGTTGCCTCCCCAACTCCCATCTCTCCCAACAAGCCGTGATTCCCCTTGCTGATCTCCAACTCCTCTTGCGTGTTTTCTGGCTGCCCAGGAATACGCAATCCCCTCTCTGCATTGATGGCTGAAGTGTGTGACTGTACCAGACTCCCTAAAACTCCTGTGGAATGGCCTCCCTAGGGCGGGCACGAATGCTCCCCCGAAGAAGAGGTTGAATCTCCCGTGTGAGAGGTTCGTGGCTAAGCAACCGATAGACTCGCTAAGCAGGAAAGCATACGAAAGAGTGTTTGTTTGCAAATGTTCAAGATGGTCGAAAATGAGAGTTGATCCTCCTTTTATTACCTTGGTCCTCCTTATCCTCAGGTGGGCCCCTCCATCCATCCATTCTATTTCCCTCTAAGCACATCGAATGACCAAGTTCAAATTCCTCGTGTGGGTGGCCCCCACATTCCACTAGTTGCTAAATAAATTTGAAATTGCCCCATAGTTTCTAAGTCTAAGTGTGGGGTCCTCCTCCTAAGTCAAAATTGTGCCAAAAATGTGTAGCAACACCTGTGACTAATGTTTTTGAGAAGGGACATGACAGGGGCTATAAAAATTTTCATTCACAAGACTCAATTTTTTATGATTAATCCATTTACTAAGGAATTTAGACTTCTGTGATCCATAACATTGTTAGATAATCTTCGGCAAAATCACATAACCAATCTTTTGTCGACGCGTTTCGAACCAACCAGTGTGGTTCATCGTCAGGACAAGTTGAAGACCAATCTGGCTTAGCTTGATTAAATAGAGTGTGCAGAGATTCCAACGGCTATACTACCAACGGCTAATTTTGACCAATGAACCTGGTCAAACCACTAAATTAGTTAATTAATATTCCTAGAAATAGGTAAAAAAGAATCAATTGTTAATTTAAAAATAGGTAAAAAAGAAATCCAACTGTTAATTTAAAAATATATTATCTCAAATCTTAAGAAAATACATACCCATATCTAATATTTTAATTATAATGGTCATTCATATTTATTAAAATAATCTATATTTATTTCAATATTGTTTTAAAAGGTAATGAATCTCTATTAATCTTAGACTTTAGTTACAATAGGTAATCTTGTAATAATTATTTAATGGTCCTTTGGTAAGGTAGATAATTTTTATTTATTATTTAAATATAATAAGTTGTATAAAATAATATATGTTTAATAATTGATCTAAATTTATAATTCCACACAAATTGTTAAATCATTATTATTCCTAGAATTTCGCTACATTAGGTAAATACCATACTTTAGGGATGTTAAAGTCCATAATAGTATAGCTATATTAATGGTATATCATAATTACTCCTTTAACCTAAGGTCAAATAATCCATATAATTCAATATTTATTTAATCCAATAAAAATATTAAAGTTAACTAGGTCATTGGGTAAATATACTATTACTTATCTGGTAAATACCAAAAGTTAGGGTTGATAAGTATATTAATAATAGTGTAACTAATATCATTGGTAAAACATAATATTTCTTTAAACCTAATGGCCAATTAATCTATATTCCTAAATAATATTTATTCAATATTTATTTATTCCAAAAAATATTAAAGTTAACTGTATCATTAGGAAATATATTATTATTCATTAGTTCAAAAAGGGTTTTCCTTTAAACTTAATGGCTAAATAATATTTATTCAATATTTATTTATTCCAAAAAATATTAAAGTTAACTATATCATTAGGAAATATATTATTATTTATAAGTTTAAAAAAGGGTTTTTTATCATAAATAGGTTTAGGTTAATACAATAAACAGCCCAAAACTAATTCAAAACTTAATCCATTTACTGTTAGGATATTTCGACACATAGGAAATAGTTAAGTACAACTTGGTCTAGTATAGAGTTAGGTAAAGTGTGTTTCTTTACTTTGTACATTTTGTAACTTACAATCCGACGGTCACGATATGTAGTGATCTGACGGTTCATTCTCTCCTCAGTATCACCGACACTTAATCCATGGCTTGACACCCGATTGGTCCATGATTTCTATTTAAAGCACATAGAGGGTCATTTGTAGGGTAATCCGTGCATGAGAGAAGCATATGTAAATTTTCATTCTTTTATTAATAAATTGCCTGAAGTGGCCGTGTTGGCTCAGGCCGTGGACTATTTCCCTCTTTGAGGGTTTTAACCACGTCAAAAATATTGGTGTATTGATCTGCGATCTGGTTGTGAGCGGTGCCCTTTGGTGTTCTGTCTGAGGAACTTACCCTGTAAATTCCTACATGGTATCAGAGCTATTTGAGGGCCGCGTCCATTGGTGATCCAAATCTGAAGCCGGTAGAACTGCATCCGACTGCCGTTTCCTAGATCTATTGTTTCTGACTGCTTCCAGGCCGAGAGGACTGCTCTGTTGTGTCGGGAGCATCTGTTCCAGTGAGGAACCCCTTTCGTTTCACGCGAAAAGGTTTCCGGTAGCCCTAGCTGCGTCATTTTTAAGATCTGGAGGTATACAGTGTTTATTTGTAGTTTACAGTTATTTTCTCTCTGTTTATTTTGGTTTCGGTTTATTTAGCCTTTTTTATTACCGGATCTATACCTTTCATTTCTGCGTATGCTCTTTGCCCTGCGACTATGTGCAATCTGTTCAAATCAGAAACAGAAAGGAAGGATTTTTCTCATGCGTATGCTCTTTTCCCTGCGCCTTAGTGTGATCTCAGAAAATCAGAAACATTGAGAAAAATATTTAGTTTCCGGCTAAAGCTAACTTTGAGCCGCAAGGTTCATTTTTGAAAATATTTAGTTTTTCGGCTAAAGCTAACTTCGAGCCGTAAGGTCCGTTTGCTTTGCATGTCCGTGTTGGGTTTTGTGTTTTTTGTTTTGTAGGGAAAACGAGCTTTCTCAAAGCAAGCACGCAACCTAAAGCACCCCCCCCCCCTCCTCCTCTCTCTCTCTCTCTCTCTCAAATTTTTTGTATAGCTCAATTGGTTCAAAGCTATTTTAAGAGAGTAGAGGTCTTGGGTTCAAGTCTCCATTTTGTGGGGGCGGACTTTTTCATTTCCGCACATTCCCGCACTTCGTCGGCAACTTCATCAACTTTTTTTTCAAAAAGCCATAACTTCTTCATCCGGAAGTTGTTTTCAGATCCCTTTTTTTTAAACCAGCCTAATTTTTCGAGATCTTTCCATTGGAACACTTAGTTTTAGCATCTTTAGCTTTAGTTTCCGTTGAAATGGAAAGTTAATACCAAGTTAACCTTGACAACACCAACTACTTCCAATGGTTGTCCTACATTGAGGATTTACTTAGAAGTAAAGGTCTCTACAGAATAGCCTCAGGCCAAGAAAAGAAACCGAAGGATGAAGATAAGGCTGCTAAATGGGAAAATAGGCAAGATCAAGCACGTGGATTGATAGGGATGTCTATTTCTCCAGATCTTAGATTCCATATTGCAGAACTTGATACTCCTGATGAAGCAATGAAACAAATCAATAAAGTTTTTGGGATTAAAAATGAACTTAGAGCCCATCAACTTGAAAATGAGTTGCTTACATTGGACCCTAATAATTTTTCTTGCATTGAAGATTTCTTGTCCAAGTTCAAGACCCTTAGATATCTCTTGGAAGGTGTTAAAGTTAAGAAAGAAGATAGTAACCTTATCTATTCCATTCTTACTAAGTTGGGACCAGCCTACTCTGTGTTTGTTTCCACCTTCCATTCTACAAGAGAAGCCTTCATTTCTCAAGGAACAGACTACAAGTCCCCATCCTTTGACTCTTTTTGTGATTCTTTAATAAGAGAACAAGAAAAAATCTTACACCTTGGTCTTCTTAATCTTGGAAACTCTTCCAAGAAAGCGTTAGCTGCCCAGCAGCAACCAAATTCAAAGAATCCTAAGAAGTCATATCCTAAAAAGAATGGTCCTAAACCAAACAAGGGTCCTAAGCAACCTCAGCCTCAAAATGAAAAAACATTTCAACAAAATGATAAGAAAAATAAAAACAAATGGAAGAAGACTGATAGACATTGCAACTTTTGTAATCGAGATGGCCACTTAGAATCCAAATGCTTTAAGAAGATGGAAGCCTTGGAAGCAGCGATGAAGAAACATAACATCCATTTGGAGCAATCTTCAACTTCAACTTCATCTTCAGGAATGGCACTTTCTGCATGTGGTTGTCAAGCATCTCGGTCTGGCTATGCACTAAATGTATCTTCTTCTTCTCATTCTCATGAGTGGCTCATTGATTCTGGAGCTTCTTATCACATGGCCAAAAACAAAGCCATGTTTTCTTCTTTAAATGATTGTAACACCAAAAATATATATGTTGGTGATGATAGATCTCTTAGTGTTGTAGGGACTGGAACTGTTCATCTAGACAATGGTTAGTTTAATGATGTATTATGTGTTCCAACCTTATCCTGCAACCTTCTATCTGTATATCAGAGAACTCATTCAGGTGAAGGTAAAATCGTTGAATTTTCACCTCATGATGTTGTAATCAAGGACCTAAGAGATCCTAAAAAGATTTTAGCTACTGGCATTGCTGATGATTCTACAAGGTTTTATAAGTTTCACAACTTTGGGTCATCAAATCTTTCCTCAGTATTTGTTGCTCATAACGATGAAGTGAGCAAACTTTGGCATGAGCGATTTGGTCACTTAAACTATCTCTCCCTTCAGCATCTATGTAAAGAAAATATGGTGACAGGTCTTCCTATGGTATCTTGCAGAGATGGTGTTTGTTCCGGATGTGTACTCAGAAAACATCATCAGGACAGTTTTGGAAAACGTGCCTCTTGGCACGCCTCAGCCCCTTTACAGCTTGTGCATAGTGATTTATGTGGTCCACTTCCAGTTGTGTCATTCTCTGGCTGCAAGTATTTCTTAACTTTCATTGATGATTTTTCCAGACGCACTTGGGTATACTTCTTAAAACTCAAGAGTGAAGTATTTAACACATTTTTGGCCTTCAAGGCCTTTGTTGAAAAACAATATGGACATCAAATTCTTAAGCTAATATCTGATAATGGCGGAGAATATGTTAAAAACACATTCATCAACTTTTGCATTGAGAATGGAATTCAAATGCAACATACTATTCCATATACTCCACAACAAAATGGTGTAGCTGAAAGGAAGAATCGCACCTTAAAGGAAATGGCTAATTGTATGCTACAATCTAAAGGACTTGGTCTTAGTTTTTGGGCAGAAGTAATTAATTGCGCAAATTACATAATAAATCGCACTCCTACTAAGGCTTTAAAGAATATCACTCCAGAAGAAGCATGGAGCTCAATCAAACCAGATGTAAGTCACTTTCTTGTTTTTGGAAGTGAAGCGTGGGCCCATATTCCAGATGAAAAGCATAAAGCTTTAGAACCTAAGAGTAAAAAATGTACTTTTGTTGGATATTCTGAAGATGTCAAAGGCTATAGACTTATTCCATTTAAGTCCAAAAATGTTATCATTAGAAGAGATGTAAAATTTGATGAAAATATATCGGCTTGCGAGCCTAGTCCGACGGATGTGCCACCTCTCCCTATCGCTTCTACTTTTGAAAACATTATCTTCTTCAGATGATGAAAGTGAGTATGACAATCCTCCCCCACCATCTCAGGATCCTCCTTCAGCTCCTTAGCTTCCAAAATGGGTTCGTGCTACTCGAGATGCAGCAGGTGATCTTGCCGGTGATCCTACAGATCAACGACATACACGTTCTCAGTTCGAGAGAGCCTCTTCTTTACTGGCTCAAGCTCCAGTAAATTATGATCCTGACACCTTTGTAGAAGCTTCAGGCCATCCAGATTGGGAAGCAGCTATGAATGAAGAATATCATTCATTATTGGAAAATGATACATGGGATCTTGTTCCTCTACCAAAGGGATGAAAACTTGTTAGATGCAAATGGGTTTACAGAACCAAGTATGGACCAGATGGGAAAGTTGATAAACATAAAGCTCGTCTTGTTGCTAAAGGTTTTTCACGGGTTGAAGGCATTGACTACACTGAAACCTTCTCCCCTGTTTCCAAAATGAACTCTATCCACCTTGTTCTTTCCCTTGCTGCCTCGTTCAAATGGGAAGTCCATCAGATGGATGTTAAATCTGCCTTCTTGCATGGGGACTTACATGAAGAAATCTACATGGAACAACCTATTGGCTTTATACAAACAGACTCCAGCCTTGTATGTCGGCTTAAGAAATCCCTTTATGGTCTCAAACAAGCTCCTCGAGCTTGGTATGCCAAAATGGATAACTTTCTTTTAGAATCTGGCTTTTCTAGGTATCATTCTGACAATACTGTCTACACCAAGAAAGTGGGAAAGTCGCTTATCATTCTTGTTCTTTATGTTGATGATCTTATCCTGACTGGTAGTGATCCCAACCTTATCAACCATGTGAAGTCTAGCCTTAAAAGGAAGTTTGGAATGACAGACTTAGGACACTTACATTAGTTTCTCGGTCTTCAAGTCTTGCAATCCAAGGAAGGTATTTCCGTTTCTCAGTCCAAGTATGCATGTGATATTCTACACCACTTTCACATGGAAGACTGTAAGCCAACCCCTTCTCCCTTTCAGTCTAGAGTCAAACTTTCAGTCACTTGTACTTCTCCTGAAGTTGATGCTACCTTATACCGTCAACTTGTAGGAAAACTTTTGTATCTAACCCATACTCGTCCTGACCTTTCATTTGTTGTTGGCCTTGTTGCTCGGTTCATGCAAAACCCCCGTGAAAGTCATTGGAAAGCAGCTAAAAGAATACTTCGTTATGTTCGAGGTACAGTTCAGTTTGGGATTCATTACAGTGCAGAAGCATCTCCTCTATTGGTTGGTTTCACTGATTCCGATTGGGCTGGTGACCCTGATGATCGGAAGTCTACTGCCGGTTATGTGTTCACTCTTGGTTCAGGACCTATTACATGGGCTTGCAAGAAACAAGGTGCTATTTCTCTTTCATCAGCAGAAGCAGAGTATCATGGTGCCGTAGAAGCTAGTAAGGAAGCCTTGTGGCTTCGTCAGATCCTGTCAGAGTTTGGCTTTCAGCAGCAGCATCTGACTACACTTTGGTGTGATAATCAAAGTGTTATTCAACTATTCAAAGATCCAGTCCAACATCAGCGCAGCAAACACATTGAACTGCACATGCACTTCATTAGAAAGCTCATTCACGACCATGTTCTTGAAGTGCAATATTGTTCAACAGATGATCAAGTTGCAAACATCTTCACAAAGGCTCTCACAGAGGCGAAGTTCACTAAACTTTGATTTATGGTTGGAGTTCAGGAAGTTGTCATTAAGGGGGGATAGGCTCTAGTGCCTCCTTCCTTCTCCTATTGTGTCATATTTGTAAATCCTTCAATCCTATCCCAAGTTGTTCTTAAGGGGGGATGTTAGGATATTTCGACACATAGGAAATAGTTAAGTACAACTTGGTCTAGTATAGAGTTAGGTAAAGTGTGTTTCTTTACCTTGTACATTTTGTAACTTACAATCCGACGGTCACGATATGTAGTGATCTGACGGTTCATTCTCTCCTCGGTATCACCGACACTTGATCCGTGGCTTGACACCCGATTGGTCCATGATTTCTATTTAAAGCGCATAGAGGGTCATTTGTAGGGTAATCCGTGCATGAGAGAAGCATATGTAAATTTTCATTCTTTTATTAATAAATTGCCTGAAGTGGCCGTGTTGGCTCAGGCCGTGGACTGTTTCCCTCTTTGAGTGTTTTAACCACGTCAAAAATACTGGTGTATTGATCTGCGATCTGGTTGTGAGCGGTGCCCTTTGGTGTTCTGTTTGAGGAACTTACCCTGTAAATTCCTAATTTACAACACTCAAGTTGCATGAACTCCATAAAAAGGGCTTGGAATCTATCATTGGGTCTGAGAGAGAAAGAATTTTTGACACCCCTTCAAGGAGATGTATCAATTGGGTTACTACATTGCTACATAGCTATGGGAGAAAAATTGTAGTTATTGGTCACAAACATCACATGTTCATCAAAGATTAATTGGACGAGTTGAAATAAAAGCTTCAATTTAGTCCATATGTTGAAGAGCTCAAGACTTTGACAAACAAACTCAATCATTTCATAAAAGTTAATGGAAATTTCCAAGTTTAAGGAGCCCAACTATAAGATGCATTGCATTGTATTGAATTGGGGGATAGTTAGACATGATAATTTTTTAAAGCACTAGCCTCTAAATAAGCCATTAAGAAGATCATTGTCAAAAAATGTATTAAGGGATGTATAACCAATGAACAAATGCTAAAGAATAGTTCATTGGTCACTATAATATTATTTTGCAAATGCAATTACTTTCAAAAGAACGTAAAGTGGCCAAGCAAACTTGGATCTAATTCCACACTGTCTCATACCTAAACATAAACAGATGCATAATCATTTATTGTCTTTAGCTGAGATGATAAATACGATGGTAATGGTTGATGAAAAATCTCTAGGACTTGACCTTCCCATATGAATTCTATGAGGTCAAATGGGATTTTATTAGGCTTTGTCCACTGAGGTGTACAAAGAAGCTATATGAGATCCATCAATAGGGAATCACATCAATAAAGGATTGATCACATTTATGCACAAAGTTGGTGACCTTGAGCTTATCACAAGTTAGGGACGTACAATACTACTCAACATCTCCTATAAACTTTGCTCAAAACCCTAGCCTTGCACATGAAACATGTACTAGCTAAGATAATTCGACCAAATTATAAAGAAAAACCATTAAGAATAAATGAAAACCTCACAAATTAAAAAAAAAACAATAAGCTTAATCTTAGCTAATTTTGAACCCTTGTCATCACCTTCACCTATAGCTAGTTATCCAACCATTCTTGGTTTTGGTTCTTCTCTTATGCCCCTAACATTAAGATATTTAGACACTTGGGAGTTATTTAATTTCCACTTGGTGCAATGTATCCCATAGGTAAAATGTGTTTCCTTAGCATCATTTGTAATTATCGAATTTGTTGGTCACGATTATATTCTAGACGTAAAGTGATTTGATCATTCATATTGTCCTTAATACTAGTAGTTATGATCCATGGCTTAGAAATTAACTAGTCATAATATTTATTTAAAGAATGTGGATGATCATTTGTTGATAATTATCCATGAGAAATTCATATTTAAAAGATTTCCCTTTGTATTAATATATTGCCTCGAGTTGTTGTGTTGACTAGGGTCATGGAATATTTCCTGCTTTGAGGGTTTTAACCACATAGTACGTTGGTCAACTAATAATTGATCCATTTGTGTGAGCAATTGTCTCAAGGCAATCAACCTGTGTGAATATGCTTTGTTTATGAAACATGCTGTCATGGAGGTTATGAAGGCCTACTCCTATTTTGGTTGAAATATTGAACCTATATCAGTGCATGTATCAAAAGAATTTATAATTTGTGAAAATTTATAGTCAAATAGAAATATTCCAACAGATTTAAAGAATTGTTTTTAATTGGAAACCATTTTCATTGATCCAAAAAGTATTTCGTTCACCTAGGATATGACCATTTATAGTAGATTTCATTTTAACCATGTAATACACTAGTTAACTAATCATTGATCCATTTGTGTGAGCAATTGTCTCAAGATTATCAACCCATGTGAATATAATTTATTTATTAAACATGGTATCAGGGAGGTTATGAAGGTCTTCTCCTATTTTTGTCGAGATCTTGAACCTATATTAGTGCATGTATTTAAGGACTTTGTTATTTATAAGCATTTTATAGTCAGAGAAAAATATTCCAGTGCATTTGAAACATTGTTTCTAGTTGGAAACCCTTTCCATTTGATCCAAAAAGTATTTTATTTACCCACGATATGACCATTTTATATAAGTTCCAGAGGTACAGTTTCAATGTGTTTAAAATATCTTTCTCTCTCTCTCTCTCTCTCACACACACTCTCTCTTTTCTTATACTTAGTTTGCTCCCTTTACAATCTATGTATGCTATTTTCCTTGTTTCTTTTGTATTCTAAGTAAATAGTAGAAGAAAAAATACCCCTTTCCTCCTTTCACACATTCATTACACCTTTTGTAATAATACCCTCTATTGAAAACCACTTTATTATATTAAATGCATGTTCAAGTTTTTCTTTTCATTATGTTTTGAAAAAAATCATATATCTTTAAGTTATAACATAACTTTATTGTAGCTCACAGGGGACAACTCAATTAGCGATTTTCATGTTGTGAAGTATTATGTAAACCATGATATTCAAGGTTCAAATCCCTCGTGGGTCAAGTCAAGTCAAGTCAAGTAAAAAAACATAACTTTATTGTGAAATGCATCTCATTTAAATTACAAAAATTAATAACTAGTAAAATAACAATGTTTTTTTTTTAGTTGCTTGTTGTGGAACTTTAAATTATAAATTAATTCGAATGTAAAAGTGAGATTATAGGTGAAGTTAGATGAGGAGGGATTCTTTTTGAAATCTTTTGAACTCAACATCCTCATTGTGTACCTACCACCAGATTCATCAACCTCCACTTGCCACTTGGTACCTTGGTTAATTTTTATTCCTTTATTCAAGAGGGCATAACTTTGACATTTGAAGCCTTTTTTTTTTTAGAGAGAGAGAGAGAGAGTTAGTTTTCACTTTTTAGGCCAACTTAACTACATGTTGTAATATGACTAGTCCAAGTGATCTCATGCTTACGAGTTCAAACAACTTCTCATGGAAATCATGTATGGAGGATTTACTATGAAGTAGGGCACTCTACCAAGTTACTTTGGTAACAAAAATTGCCTCTATCACTACTCTAAAGCTGATAATAAAAAAGTTAAAGCATGTGGTTTAATTGAAATGTCTCTCTCTAGTGATCTTACATTTTGCCTTCAAGGAATTGAAACCCCCAAGTACAACATGTCAAAACTTAGGAATCATGTTTAGTAAACAAATTGAGATTCAAGCCAACCAACTTGAGAACCAACTGATTACTTTAGATCTCAATGTTTTCTTTTTCATTGAAGACTTTCTATATAAGTCCAAAACACTTTGACTATTAGTTGTAGAATTTAAGATAATTAAGATAGATAACCAACACATATATGTTATTCTTATTGAGTTTGGCATTGCCTATTTATTTTCTTATATGCTTTTCATTCCACTATAAAAGATTTATTTATTTTTCTTATATGATTTTCACTCCACTATAAAGGCTTTTATTAGTCAAGAGGCTACTTGCAAAATGCCATCGTTTGAAGCTTTTTTTGATTCTTTTATGAGAGAACAAGATAAGCTCTTGCATTGTGGAATGCTCAGTATTATAGGTACATCACACAAAGCCTTAGAGGAAAAACAAAAGGACAAAGATAAGCATATAAAAAGTTAACATCCTCACAAAATAAAATAATAATAATAAAACAAAATGTAAGGGTCTCAAACTCTCTTAGCTAGCTCCTACTCCCAACAGTTTTATAGGAAATAAATCAAAAGTCAATAAGTCTAAGATACATTGTAATTTTTTTGGGTGAGGTACTCATTTGGAGTGTAACATTTCAAGAATATGGAAGCCTTGGAAGTAACAATGAAGAAGCACAACATCAATCTCGACTCTGCTTCTTCTAACTCCTCTTCTCATGGACATGCATGTTTTGCTTTTGGTTTTTCGTTCTATGCAAATCTACTTGCTCTCCTAACGAGTGGCTCATTAATTGTAGATCATCTCATCATATGGCTTAGGATAAAGCCATCTATTATTATATTAATGAATATAATGCTAGACATATATATGTTGGTGATGATATATCTCTTAGTGGTGCACGGTCTCAAATAATTCAATTAATTGATGGCCATTTTAATGATATATTGTGTGTTCCAACTAGTCTTTCCTACAACCTTCTTGTAAGATATCCCCTTGGAATATCTTAGAATCTCCCTTCAAATTTCTAAGTGTGTTTAGTATTTGTCATTGTGACATTTCGTCAAACAATTTTCACATGTATGGTTGTAGGTGTACTTTTTATGCATTTTACTGAAAATAAAGATACAAAGTATCAACCAATTGCAAAAAGACACTTCCAAACATCATTATACAATTTATTGTGTACTAAAAAATGGTACATTATACTATTAGAGGCTTCTTGTATTATATTAGGAAGATATAGCAATAAGTATCAACAATATGTTCACTTTCTTTTCACTAAAAATAGCTCAGAAGCATCCATAGTAAATCTAAAGACACTATGCATTTTCATTAACAATATAACATATATCACAATGCATAGTAAATAACAAAAAATTGGTATTATTTTCAGTTGTCAACTCCACACAAAGAAAGGGATCTCAACCTTCTATAATGGTTGTAACTCATCTTCATTAAAATATAGATATGGCCAACAATATAATGATGGCTCGACCCCCTCTTTAACAATGCAACTCGACCCCAAATCTAAAGTAGAACTCAACCATCTAACTAGTGTAAACTCAAAAAATAGTTACAGTCCCTTTCAATACGATATTTCAGCCCCACAAACAATCAATTTAGCATGGCCATTAATGAAAATATAGAGGTGAACTAGACCAGTATAGGTGTGGGTATCTCTTTCCATTTTATCACAAACTCAGCCAACAATAATAGTAGGGAACTCAATCCTCTTAGCTATGAAACTCGATTTCCTAGATCTATGCTAGAACTCATCCCTTGGAAAAGATGCGACTTGACCTCTATAGCAATGGGTAACTTGCCCCATGGACAACATAACTTAGCCAACAACTTAGAAATTAACTCAACCTCTTGAAGGGTAGAACTCAATCCACAAATGCTACAACAAACTTGGTAACTTGGCCCACCAAACATGGCTCAAGAACTTGACTTCTTAATGGGTGTGATCAACCTATATAAGAGATAGAATAGAAAAAATAAATCTATAAAATCAATTGATAACACCAATAACTTACTCTTTTCTACAAATATCTTCTTCTCCTTGAAGTCCAATGTTGAAATCTGAGCGATCTCGCTCCAATATGAACTAGGGTGTATAGTTTAAACACTGAAACCAATAACCAACAATGAGGGTTTCCAAAAACCCTAGAATCTTTCTCGAGAGTTCTCAAAAATTCTAATTTTCAAGTGAGAAAATGCAAGAACAAGGAGAGACTCCTCATTTTACCTTTTAATAACTCACTTGACTCATTTTCCACCCTTTTTCCTTTTTCTCCAAAAGCAATTTTCACCTCTTTAAATAAAGTGGCTTTTTTAATTTACTAATTAAAGTCACTTTTAGCTCTAGAAAATGCTTAATTCGCCACCATGATCACCTCGGCTGTTCAAAGCCACTTTTTACCATCTTGCCTTATATATATTTCCACCCAATTTCCAATGAGATATTACTCTAAGGTGTTCCCCCAAGTAATCATCCAAAAATCACACCTAAAGCGTAAATAATTAAAATATGCCTGATAATAACTTTGTTTTATGGAAATCATTAGAATGCAATAGAACCAATATCAAACTGTGCAGAATTGGTCCTGATGATGAAATATGGAAAGTGATCCCAATTGGGCCCCATAACACTCCTCCAAAACCCTATGGGCCCACCAATGGAGTAATCTTGCTCCTGTGATCGGGTTGACACAAGCTTTGGAAATAGCTCCTAACCACATCACAAGGTAATCCAAAATTGGGGACATTCCACTTCTATCAATATCAAATCACTATTTTAGGTGAAGAACAATAAATTTTCAACTCATCAAGTTATAATCAAGGACTTTACAGATCATATGCATGTCCTACCAACTAGAATTGTAAATGATACTACTAGGTTGTATAAATTAGACAACTTTGGGTCATCATATCTTTCATTAGTCTTTATTGCTCATACAAACTTTGGCATGAATAATTCAGTCATCTAAACTACGCTCATTGTAGCATCTATGTAATTTTAGTATGGTGACCAGTCTTCCTTTTATTTCTTATAGATTTGATGGTTGTCAAAATTGTATTCTTGACAAACATCACTGGAACAATTTTGGAAAATGTGGATTTTGGCATACCTTGACCCCCTTATAGCTTGTTCACAGTGATTTTTTTGGTATGCTTCCTTATTTGGGTTGAAGTGCTTCTTGTATTTCATTAATTTTTCTCCATACACTTTCAAGTTTATTTATAACAACTTAAAAGTGATGTTTTTGACATGGTTTTTGACCTATATGGCACTTGTGGAAGAACAATATAGACATTGAATTCAGAGGTTGAGAATAAATAATAGAAGTGAATATGTTAACAACAAATTTACAACTTACTACACTGCATAGAACCTTCATATGCACATATTGTTCCATATAACCACTGTGAAATGGTGTTGCTAAGAGAAAGAATCACATATTGAAAGGAATGACAAATTGTATGATCCAATCTAAGGGATTAAATTCTCATTTTTTGGTGGAAGCAATTAATTGTGTCAATTACATAGTTAATTACACTTTAACAAAGGATTTAAAATATATAACATCGAAAGAAGTGTGGAGTAAAATTAAACCATATTTAATCCACTTTTATGTGTTTGATAGTTAATCATGGGCTCACATTCCCAATGAGAAAATGAAAGCAGTATAGCTTAAAATTCAAAAGTGCATTTTTGTTGGATATTTTGAAGTTAGAAAAGGTAATAGACTTCTTCAACTTTATTCTAATGAAATTATTAAGGAAATATGTTAATTTTGATGAAGGAATATGAACCTACAAATATAATTCAACATTTGTGCCATCTTCAATCTACTAACCATCTTTGGTGATTGTGACTTTTTCTGTTCCCAACTTTTCTGTTAGTGCTCGTATTATGGTTTCTTCTTCAAATAATGACAATGAGGATCAAAACACACCTTCTCCTTTTCACCTTCCTCTAATTGGGCATGTTGAACATGAACCTACACTAGCACCACAAATTATTAGATGTGTTCACAAGAAACAAGAAGAAGTTAGTGATCCTTCATACCAATGTCATACATGTTCAGGATTTAATTATCCTTCTGTCTTTTAGCTCATGTTTCATAAACTTGTGATCTAGAAATATTTGTAGAAGCTTCTAGCCATCCAAAATGATATGCAACAATGAATGAAGAATATCATTCCTAAATGGTGAACAATAATCCAGATCTTGTAACTCTTCTAAGAAGAATAAATCTTCGAAGGTGAAAATGCATGTATAGAACTAAGTATGCATTAGACGGAAGTGTTAAAAGATATAAGGATTGATTAGTTGTCAAATAATTTTCTCAAGGGAATTCACTATAGTAAAACCTTTTCCCTTGTAGTCAAAATGAATTCTATATACCTTGTTCTAACCTTAGTAATTCCATATAAATAGGAGTTCCATTAAACAAGCATTAAATATTCCTTCTTGCAAGGGGATTTGCAAGAGGAAATTTGTATGGAACAACTTCCTGAATATATTTGAAATGACTCCACCCTTGTTTATTGCCTTACGAATATTTTTATGGTCTTAAATAAGCTCCTTAAGCTTAGTATGCAAACATGGATAACTTTCTCTTGACACAAACTTTTATATATGTCATTCTAACCCAGTGTCTATACGAGGAAAATAGGAAGCCATCTCATCATACTTGTGATATATGTTTATGACCTTATAGTAACTATAAATGACTGTAAACATTTAACCCATGTGCAATCCAATCTTTAGAAGAAATTTAAAATGATATACTTAGGACATTTGCATAATTTTCTTGGCCTACAAATATTATTATCCAAGGAAGGGATTTCCCTTTCCTAGTCTAATTATGGATGTGACCTTCTTCCTCAACTTCACACGGAATATTGTAAACTAGTCCCATCTCCCTTTGAGTTTTAGATTCAAACTTGCTACTACAAAATGAGCTAGATCACTAAACGAGGAAAGCCTAGAATGGGTTCGATTGTAGAACTAAGCTCAAAGGAAGATACTCATGATAACACTACATATTTTTATCAATGATTTATTACAATGGAGTTTACCTACTTATACATCATTATCGATTGAGCAAGTCATTTCTACTTATGAATGTGGGATGGACCGCTTTACACAAAAAATGAGTATGAACATAACATAAAGTTATTAAGTGACATTATTATAAATGTACGCCTTAAATTATGACACCCCCTCTCAAGGCTTGCAAAAATAAAATAAAAGAATAATAACTAAAGTTAAAACATGCCATCTAAAAAATAAAACATTATAACCAAACAATATTTAGAAGCTTCTTCTTTGGAAAACAGTTTTTGGATCAGGTAGAGATCCATCAAACTAGCTGATAACCCTTGTAAAGGTGTAGCTCCTCAGTTGAATTCTTGAGTTTGAGATTCAACTTTCAAGAACTCCTGAATTAAAAATCTCCCAAATTGTTGGATAACCAACCATGTTGTGTTATGTCCATAATGCTCTATCAAGTTGTCTCATGACCCTAGTAAGGGTATAATTCACAATATTCTCAAACTCCCAAACTATCTCAGCAACCATCCATGTTAGGTTGTATCTACACTAGATACCTTCCCTTATTCAAAGTGAAAGCTTCTTAAAATGTATTAAGTTTCATTTTTTTAGTAAGATATTTACCATTATTGACATCTAGTGGATCTTCAATAATGGCTATATTTGTTACATGTGGATTTCCTATGCCTTTTCCCTTGAGAATTTCATTAACTTGAAATCTATAATTCCATGTTCTGTGAACCATTTTCTTACAATAACAACGTACCATCTCCCCCCTGCCTTTGGCTAATTTGCTATAGTTGTTTTTAGGTACAATGGCATCTTAGGTCAAGAATCGCCTTCGGTCTCTCCTGCAATGGTTCTCCTTTTTTTAACTAGCAGAGCTAAATCACACGTTCTAGAGTTTGAGAAGACACGTTGGTGGTTCTTCAATATATCTTTATTGACAACAATCCTTAGGTATTCATGCTCACATAGACTTTGTGGCTATTAGATTGTTGAAGTCACAAGAGTGGAACTTTGTCTTCCAAAGGCCCAAGAATCTCAACATTGATTCCCACTCTAATACCATGTTGCAAAATAAGCTCAATCACTAAATGAGGAAAGTCTAGATAACGTTTAGATAACTAAGCTCAAATAATGATACCCATAATACCATCATATGATATTATCAATGAATAATCGATGCATTTATTATAGTGGAGTTTACTTTCTTATATATCATTATTGATTGAGCAAATAATTCCACTTATGAATGTGGGATAAACCTATTTACACAAATTTGAACATTAACATCTCCTAAAGCCATAAATGGTGACTCTATTACGAATGTGAGATTTATATCCTAACTCTTGCTACAACTTGTATTACACCTAAAGTAGATTGCACTTTATATGGTTAGTTAGTTGGTATCCTTTTACATTTGACCCATACCCATCTTGAAATTTCCTTTGTATTTGGTCTTGTAGCATAATATATGCAAACTTATCATGAGATCCATTATAAAGTAGAAAAAAAATACTTTGGTGTATACAAGGTATAGTTCAGTTTGTGTCATGTCCCCATTTTTATTTTCCTTTATAGTACAACCAAGGTGGATTTCAGGGCACGGGATGGCCAGGTCAGGGGAGCATAATTATGTCATCAGGAGTCTCGGGTGAGTTTTGAGGAATTTTTATGGGGTCCGATAGCATTCAATTGGCATATTCCATCATCCGCACAACTTACCTTTCACTCTGTTGCATTCTGACAACTTTCAAAAAATGGTTTTATTACTAGGCCTAACCTAATTAATTACATTTGGGGTGCCGTTCCAAGAGGAATACTTGGAAAAATACCTTAGTGTAGTAGCTCATTGGAATTAGAACGAGAATATATACATGGTGAGATGGTGGGAAGTGACTTTCAGTGGCATGAGGGGTGATAGTGGTTGATTTACCATTTTCTGTTGAGAATTTAGGGAGGGCATGTTTTATTTCAAAATTCTCTTACTTGATTACTACTTGTGTACATCTTATTATCTTAGTTCCTTATTACAGTGTGTGTTCCATACATCAAATAGCAACCAAATCAATAAGACAGTGACACAATATTTAGGCTTTCAAGCTAGGGCTAAAACCTCTCCTCTTGAGAGGAAAACCCTTCAATCTCTTCTTATAGATGTTTAGTTGATGAATACCAAGACCCTTGACAAAATTACTTAACTCAAGATTACCTCCAAGATGCTTGTCACTATCCCCTGCACTGTTCGGCCTTCAAACCACAGTCTTTGATCTTCGCACTTGTCTTTATGTCACTGTACACCTTCAGATTTCGATCTCCTTATACCTTAGTTGCCTTGTTATAGTCCTCGTCTTTTCTTCCTCGGCTACCACAGTTATTCGCTCCACCATGATAGTACTTTTCTTTTGTTGTGCTACCTTGTGACAATCCTTTTCTTCTTCGCTATGATGATCACAAGAGACAAACTTCAACGAGAGCTATATGTCACCTTTGTTCACTGTATTGCGTTTTCACTTCTTCTCTTTGTACTCAGAGGTGATCTGAAGAATTGTTTCTTGTAATGCAAAGCTACTTCTTATGTATAGAGACCAGCGTTGGTATGGTAGGCTGACATGAGAACCTTTGAGCTGAGCCGTCGTTTCATATAAGGAGATTATTATCTTATTTTAGCTGACTTGCAAGGGGAATAGTGACATTCATTTTGGAGCGTAGATATTTGACAACATGGCTTATATAATACTTATGTTAAGATAATAAATCCTAAATACATCAAGAAGAAGCCTTTGACCTATGGTAAACACATCTAGCTCATGAAACTCATGATGTAAGGAATAATAATTCAATTTTTCATCTCTTACATAATATTATAATTACAAGTCATAATGAAACTGAACTTAGTTGCATTTCCTTTAACACTCCATCTTAACTAGAGAGGTATTCATTAAATGGTACATGGCTATTCTCAATACTAAAGAGATCTCATAAGAAGAGTCGGACTAGTAATCCATCTGTATAACATCATTATAACCAACATTATAACATAGAAAGGCCTTGACTAACAACTCTATCTCTCTATAGATCAAAGCACAATGTTGGTGAGACCAATGATTATAAACACCTTCATCATTGTCTCTCAAGGTACATACCCACCCAGGTGTTCATCGAGTATGACCTTCTAGGACTATTCTTATCTTGGGTCCCCTGCCCTCAAATAATATCGGTCCTCTTGCCTACTCTTATTTTGGATGCCCATACACATCCTCAAAGAGCATCGGATGCCAAATGATTACCCAATGATGATGGAAGACAAGAATGTTGTGTCTATCTCTCCCTCTCAACTAAGGAGGATATCATGCGTTTACATTTTTCTTCATGGCCTTCATCTAGACTTATGATTGTTAGTCCAGGTCTAGTGCATGACACATGAAATAGAAAAAATACAACGGTCATTCCTCTTTAATCAGGGGTGATCCAATCCAAGCTCCCTCTTGATCAGGGATTTGTCAGAGCTCCCTCTTAGCTAGGGAATCTTCTATACATCAACAACTTCTTCTTCATGGGTCCTTCAGCTGCTTGATCAACTTCTCTCCTTGATGTCATGAAAATCAATTGAGCTTCTTCCTTGTAGGGCAACAACCATCGATCACTTTTCTCCTTAGTTCATCATGTAATTTCTTTCTTCATGGAAAGTGACCTTCTTCATATCTGGAACCTTCGTTATATGACTACTTCTTTCTCATCATGCTTCTTCCATACACCACATGAATGCTAGTTGTACTTGTATTTACAACTCTTGTTCAAGTAGTCCTACATTACCCATATATTATTTAAGAAATCAAAACATAATATTAAATCAAATCATACCTTTCGAGATGGTTCTTCATCATGACATATTTTTGTAGGTATCAACATCCTTCATACATGTTGACACATCTCCCCAGGTTATTCATCATCAAGGGTCTCTATCTCTTTTTCATCAGAGACTTCATATCTTTCCAGGAGATCTTACTAGTCAACTCTTCTTGGTTTTTCTTGGATGTTGATTGCTTCTTCATGGTTGCATATCTTCGTGATCTCTTCCTTTCATCACACATATCCTTCCAATAACTTCCAATCAGAGTTCCTTGATTATAGTCAACCATCTCATACTTCATATGAGAACCTATTATGTTGATTTCATCTAGTGTGACTTATGCTTTCCTGCATTCTTACCAAGGAGGAGATCCTATTTCCTTGATCATGCTTCTTAGTGATCCATGTTACCTTTAGATCATCCAGGCTTCTTTCAACAAATTTCTTGATTGAAAGATCTTCAACTCCTTGAACTGCTCTTACGTCATCATATCATCATCCATGAACTCCATAAGTTGGAGTTCCTATTAAAACACTTGCTTCATTCCTGAATCAGTGAATCTTCTAGTGAAGATTCCATCAAAGAATCTTGAGGATCTTAAAGATCCCTATCCAACAGATGTTTCCCTTTTGTTGCATGATGAGTCTTCTTCAAATGTTTGAGTTTTGTAAATTTGTTGCCTACAACTTGCCTTCTTTCATAGAAACCCTAAGTTGTTGACAAAGGTATCTTACTTATCCTTGTGAATCTAGTCACCCTCGTGATGATGTCATGAGATCTTGTTTCTAATACTTCCATGATGTCACACCACATCCTATAATATTTTGTAGTCACATTCTATGCAGGATCTAGGAGCCCAAAAAGAGACTTATAGAGAGAGGCTAACTTAAAGAATTCTACTCCCTCTTACCATGGGCTTCATTCAGCTCCTTCCATCCTATCCAATGACATGAATTTTCTTTTCCTCTTATCAATGTCCTTTTAAGAACCATACTTTTCTTATAATGTTCGTAATTCCTTTACTAGCTTCCCTAATGTCTACCTTATGAATTCAAAGGAGACCTTATTCAACGACTTCGCTCATTTATGAGGACTAATACTATCCTCCTCATTTTATGCAAGGACCTTTTCATGAGGACTATGACTATCCTCCAGTATTTATATTTCCTTGCAAAACAAAGTCATTAAACCAAAAATTGATTAAACATGAAAGATACTCACTTGGCATGTGAAGAGGAGATATTTACCTTGATGCTTCCTTTGCTTGAGCTTCCCATCATGAACCACTAGTATCCTTTTATCAAGACTTTCTTGGAGACCTTCTAGCACCATAGCATGACATTTGTGATCTTGACATCACCGAAACTGCTTCGTGACCTTGAGATCATCTTGACTCCTAATTCATCTTCAAGGTACTTTTGACTCCTATATTTGAACACATTGTTGACATGCTAGAGATATTGCTATCCCACAAGTGGACTTTATCACACTCAATATTCCTAGGAGTGCATCAACAAACACCTATATCGAGCATTATCCAAACTATGGTAGTGATATAGAGAGACTTATGTTCTGATCCGAGCACCATGCTATTGAGATCATGTTCATAAACAAGATCCGAGACTGTGACAAGTATATTGTTATGACACTGTACCGAGACAGTGATGTCTATGAGCACTATACATACGAGTTGTGTAGAGAGGCACTGTGTTGTGAGCCCGAACTTGTCACCGAATAACATAGATAACTAAGTTGTGGGTAGCACTGTATAGAGAGATTGTCTTATCATCGAAACTGCCTTGTTGCAGCAACTAGATTGAGACAGTGGTATAACATGGATTGTGAGAGGTACTCCTTGGATCAATTCTGCAAGATATATATCCCTGAGACTATAATTTATGCTGAGACTATCTTTTATTGCATAGAAGAGGTTCAGTGATCAAGAAGTGAGGATCCCAGGAATGACACTGATATACTCTATTGAACTGAACATGAGTTGATAACTAAAGTTGAGTGCATGACTGTAATTACCGAAGTTGATACTTCAAGTTGACACTTCACATAATGTAATTTGGCACCGAGATGAAAAGGATAACTAAACCTTATTACTGTGATTTCAAGTGGACATTGAGACTTCCGAAGTCTTGGAATTAAGTATATATTCTTGAGACAGTAAGGGAGGTGATTGTGAACATAGACCTCCTTGTTTATGATCATTGAGAACATAAAGATGACTGAATCCCAAACAAATTATTATTGTGATGACTTCGAGACTTCACTGAGACATATTGTTATGACACTGTACTGAGACAATGATGTTTATGAGCACTATACATACGAGTTGTGTAGAGAGGCACTGTGTTTTGAGCCTGAACTTGTCACCGAATAACATATATAACTAAGTTGCAGGTAGCACTGTATAGATAGATTGTCTTATCATCGAAACTACCCTGTTGCAACAACTAGATTGAGACAGTGGTATAACATGGATTGTGAGAGGTACTCCTTAGATCAATTCTGCAATATATATATATATATATATATATATATATTTCCTGAGACTATAATTTATGCTGAGACTATCTTTTATTGCATAGAAGAGGTTCAGTGATCAAGAAGTGAGGATCCCAGGAATGACACTGATATACTCTATTGAACTGAACATGAGTTGATAACTGAAGTTGAGTGCATGACTGTAATTACCGAAGTTGATACTTCAAGTTGACACTTCATATAATGTAATTTGGCACCGAGATGAAAAGGAGAACTGAACCTTCTTACTGTGATTTCAAGTGGACATTGAGACTTCCGAAGTCTTGGACTTAAGTATATATTCTTGAGACAGTAAGGGAGGTGATTGTGAACATAGACCTCCTTGTTTAGGATCACTGAGAACATAGAGATGACTGAATCCCAAACAACTTGTTACTGTGATGACTTCGAGACTTCACTGAGACTGCTCATTGTGATTTCATAAGTTCACTGAGATTTTTTCTGAGCTCCCTGAGGCAGAGATAGTGGGAGGAATCCAATATGGAGATGATAATTCAGTGCTTGAGGTACCAACACTGTGACACCATGATGTAGCACTGTAACCTTTCTCTGAACTGTGATCTTATGATGAGACAATGAAAAGATGTTTGAGATAGTGTTAAGTAATTGATCCTTTTTGAGATAGCCTTCATAAGTGACACTTAGATGCCCTTGACTGAACCATAGCTCTGATACCATGTTGAGAATTTAGGGAGGGCATGTTTTATTTCAAAATTCTCTTACTTGATTACTACTTGTGTACATCTTATTATCTTAGTTCCTTATTACAGTGTGTGTTCCATACATCAAATAGCAACCAAATCAATAAGATAGTGACATAATGTTTATGCTTTCAAGCCAGGGCTAAAACTTCTCCTCTTGAGAGGAAAACCCTTCAATTTCTTCTTATAGATGTTTAGTTGATGAATACCAAGACCCTTGACAAAATTACTTAACTGAAGGTCACCTCCAAGATGCTTGTCACTATCCCCTGCACTGTTCGGCCTTCAAACCATAGTCTTCGATCTTCACACTTGTCTTTATGTCACTATACACCTTCAGATTTTGGTCTCCTTATACCTTTGTTGTCTTGTTACAGTCCTCGACTTCTCTTCCTCAGCTACCACAGTTCTTCGCTCCACCATGATAGTCCTTTTCTTTTGTTGCACTATCTTGTGACAATCCTTTTCTTCTTCACTATGATGATCATGAGACAAACTTCCACCAAGATCATTTAGATATATATGTAGACTTCACCGAGAGCGTTGATATATATATATATATATATATGAGACAAACTTCACTGAGAGTTATATGTCACCTTTGTTCACTGTATTGCATTCTCACTTCTTCGCTGTATACTCAGAGATGATCTGAAGACTTGTTTCTTGTAATGCGAAGTCACTTCTTATATATAGAGACCAACGTTGGTATGGTAGGCCGACATGAGAACCTTTGAGCTGAGCCGTCATTTCATATAAGGAGATCACTGTCTTATTTTAGCCGACTTGCAAGGGGAATAGTGACATTCATTTTGGAGCGTAGATCTTTGACATCATGACTTCTATAATACTTATGTTAAGATAATAAATCCTAAAGACATCAAGAAGAAGTCTTTGACCTATGGTAAACACATCTTGCTCATGAAACCCATGATGCAAGGAATAATAATTCATTTGTTTCATCTCTTACATAATATTATAATTACAAGTCATAATGAAAACCGAACCTAGTTACATTTCCTTCAACATTTTCCTGAATTAAAAGGATATTTTAATTAATTAAAATGAGAGAAAATGTACTAAGTGGTTAAAATAATAATTAAGTAAAGCCTTCTAGAGGGTCCCTGAGATCTATAAAAGAGGAGGAAAAGACCATTTGAAGACATCTTGGAGTTGAGTTTTCTTTCTTGTGGAGAGGTTTGGAGAGCCGGGAGTTCCCAGCTTCAGGGGTAGCCCTAGGACAGAAACCCTCGGGTGATTTAGTGAGAGTAGGTGAGCACCCAACTCTTCCCTTGGTGAATTCATCTAGAATTCACAAGAGAGCTTAGCAGTTGCATTTCAGTTCAATTTAATAGGGCCAATGCAACATTGGTGCAGATTCTTGAAACTAATTTTTCATCTCAATTATATTGATTGTGTCTGCATGTAACCCTAGTTTATCCATTATAATAACGCTGAGATTATTTCCATCCATCATATTATTGAGTTGCAACACTTTATTTGTTATATTGTACATGGAAATCTTATGTTGGATGAATGGAATTTCTTTGTGAAGAATTTTATTGAAAAATTTACAAAATTTCCTGTTTGGGGTATTTCTTCTTGCCACCCTGAGGGTTTTATTGTCGATCAAAATAAGAGGAAGTTTGAGGGTTTATTATTTTCATCAAAATTGCATAGGGAGTGTTTGACGAAACCCCTCCAAAAAATATCTGTAATTATTTTATTCAAAAGTTTGTCTTTGTCTTTGTGGAGCGAATATTTTTGGTGTGGGGGGAAATTATTTGGTCATATATAAATTATAAAAGGCCAAAATAATGTTGAGCTATTTTTTCATTGTTGGCCAAATTAATTGTTAAAAGGGCCGAGAGAATTAAAATTCACTTTGTAAAAATGGGCCAAATTATTTGTTGGGCAGGTAAATATTATTTGAGACTCGAATTATTTTATAAGGCCAAGAGCGAATCATTATAGAAAGGAGTCAAATAATCCTGGGCAGAAGAAATTGTGACCCAATATTTATTTGCGAAGGTCGTGAGTGTTGGTCGCTAGAAAGTTAATCTCAAACAGATTGAAATTGTCCATTTTTGGGATTGTTGAGACCATCGGCGAGAGGAATAAATCCAATCGGGCTCACCCTGAGATTACCTATTTATCTGCTGGGCTCAAGTGCTTATCTATTATTGAGGCCAAGTATCCACATGTTTTCCATACCTAGAGACCGAATCCAATTACTGCCTTGAAGATCGATTACTCTTGTATGAAGCTACTGCCTTATGTGTGTTGTTGGGTGCTCTTTGAAGGGAGACTAAACCAAAGCCTGCATAGAACTGAGTCTATTAATCCTCTGCTGACTATGTATCCATTCCAGTAGCTAAAGTTTGAGTTCCAAAAGAGAATGGAATCATTTGGTTAATTTTGCATCCACACCTATAGTCAAGCTTATATCTGTGGCCTTGCTGTAGCTGTGACAAAGGCTGAAAGATCGAGGAATAAGAGGTCGACTTCCAAAGGATTTTAATTGCAGAAGTGTAGGAAGCCTGAGCATTGTATTGAAGCAACAATGGTGCATGAGGGCCAAAACTTATCTTTGTCCTGAAAAAGGATGAATTCTATGTCTGATCTACAGGGTATAAAAGACAAAATTTGTGTGCTAAAAGGGAGACGAAATTGTCATTTAAGCAGGCTGTGGGAAGAGTAGTTTATTTCCTGAACCAATAGAAACCAATTGGATCACATTTCAGTCACCATTCATACATAAATTTATGTCCAAAATTTGTGAAAATTCCTAGAAGCCGAGTTGGGCATTTTCTCTACTATTTGCTCAGCTAGGGGAGTGGGGTATTGCGAAATTTTTTCAGATCCAACTGACAATGAATAAGCAGGTTAAATCCACCTCTGTATAGTTTTGTTGTTGAGGTTATCTATAGAGCAAAGTTAAATGTATTCCAAAGGGGTAAGAGAGTAGTATGCCAACAAGTGTTTGACATAAACTCTCACTGAGTTTTCCTTCCTTCTCAGTCGATCATGACTTCTATTGCTGGAGCATGAACCAGTGTCGAATTAAGGGTGAAAATTTTGTAGCAAAGTGAAAAGCTTATCACTCTTGGTGTATTTATTAGACCATTGGTCACACAACTCTAGGATGATGTTATGTCGTTGTTCCAGGTTCCACTACTGCTTTGTATTTCTTAAATATCAGATTGTGTTTGTGCATCATATCATGAACTAGTTGAAAGTTTGGTTTTTGTGCCATCATATGTTTTAAAGAATGCACCTACAACAGACCATGTACCCACTTATTATGAGAACTGAAACTCAATGCAACAGTGTAATTCTTGTTTGAATATTGTGAAAATACGGAAGGAACACCTTATTAATACCATAGCAGATCTTCTACAGTCATTATGCAGACCCGGGCAGAGAATTGACAATATGTATTTCTGGGAAAAAATATAAACTAGAGGTGGTAAATATGATAGTAAACAGTAAACATATATATTCCAAACTCAGGTCTAAGTAGAAGAACAATGAAATTCCAAGAGGGGAGATTTCAGTGCTTAGGGTGTGTATCATTCATATTTGAAGGCACTTTATTAAGTGTTTTGGCACAAATAGATATTTGTACTGAGTTGTCCAAGTAAAGTTGCTTACAGTAATCTACATAGAGCCTCTCTTTTATACAATGCTTCCTATTGGAATATGATCCTATTAGCAATGGTCTGTTTATAGCAATAATTTACATTTGCTCCTTGAAATCAAGTTTAAGGGTGTCCACTTGGTTCTTCATTATTAAACGGTCCATGTCTTGTATCCCACTTCTGGTGATGCATCATAAGAGGTCTATAATATTTCTGTTATCAAGTCTTGAATGAGTTAGAGTCTTGAGTTTTCATGATTATCCCTAATCATTGTATTGTTATGTTGTAAGTTGGGAGAGTGATAGTCAAAACAACTTGATGTAAAACATGGATGAAACATTCATCAACTCCCTTAATAAACTAGCAACAACAATCAATAGATCCCTTTCCAAGGGAATACTTTCTATGCTACAACAAGAGCAACCACAAGAAGAACATGAGTTGGGACCCAAATTTTTTTCACTTGGGACAGATTTGAGATACATGAGAGTTATAGTAAAGTCCCTTCTCAAATTGGAAGAACTTGCTTCACTCCAATCCATGGTGCATCAGTTAGATGGGAAGAGTTTGATTTGGGCTTTAAAACTAGACATGCTTGCCTTAGTACAACACAAGTATTTGAAGCACCCTTGTATAGGATTCAAACTTCTAGTTTCCTCTTGTCTCAGTAGTATCATGATGTTGATTGCACCTATACCCCCTTACAGTGATGACATTATGAGGAGAGTCTTCATATTGATAGTGGAGACCTTTCAGGATTTGGATAATAGGGAGGGACCTACCTTTGGGAAGAGGCTAGAGATTCTAAAAGTCATGGCCTTGGTTAGATCTTATGACCTCATGTTTGATCTGGCGTGTGACGACTTGATCATGCAGATGTTCTAATGTTTCTTCAGCATTAGGAAACATCATCCCGACATAGTCATAACACACATGCAGTGCATTTTGTCCTCATGTATGGGAGGCCATGATGCCATTTGCAGGAGGTTCCAGTTCAAATTGTTGGCCATTTGGAGGGGAAAACAATTTGACTCACTTATTGCTTATGAATTCACCGAAAGGTTGGTTAAACAGAACATCAATCTGCTTAGGATATGATTGACCCAAGGGGACTTGCGAGGGATTGGTGGTGACCAACCATGTAACAAGAATGAGTTGAGGAGGAAGGGTCTTTGCTTCATTTGCAAGGAACCATGGAGACCTGACCACTCATGTTTGAGTGATGCAGAGGAGATGGGAGAGGTGGAGCAGGAGGAGGTTCCTTCTGACTTACAAGATGCTCATTCTTTATTGGATGAGTCCATGGGTTCATACAAGGATTCCTTTGAGGACCATGAGAAGTCATGGGGAGTTGTTGACAACATGCCAGATATATATTCTGGTGTGTGTGGTGAGCAGTTAGTGGACCCTATGGGAGACATTCAGGGAGATGAGTCACCAGTGACTATTCAACATGAGCAACAGATGGTGGGGCATGATTCAGATCAGGAGAATGATATGTGCAATATGCATGATTGGCCAATTTTGGAGAGCCACTTTGTGACCCATGATGAGCCCATGATGGTGGAGCATGAGCAACAGTCCTTTGGGATAGACATTGGCGAGGAGCAAACAGGTGTACAAACAACTAGCAGGGTGGTAGTATTTGCAGACACTCGTCATCAGGAGGTGTTGGAGCCTGACATGATAGTTTTGTAGGAGGTTAGTAGATTGGAGGAGAGTGGAGTGTCGAGTCAGATAAGGGAGGATATTTTGGAGATGGTGGTGCATAGATCTTTGGGCCTACACTCTGATGAGGTGAAGAGAAAATTTTAAGAAACCCCCCCTGGAAATTATATGTATAATAAATGGGTGAAACCTCATTGTAGATATAAAAATGTACATGCTATTTTTTCAATTATATAATATGTATATATAATTTTTTGGCAAATCTTTTAATTATAAAAATAATTAAATATGTGCAGATAATTTTTTTAACTGTTGATATAATACAAAGAAAATTAGACAAGTCAATTTAGAAGATGACATTGAAACATATTTGGATATATAATTTATTTATTTATCTGAAAAATCAATAAATTTTTTTAGATTGTTTAATTAATATCTTAAAAAGATAGCTTATCCTACTAGGTGTTTTTAAATTTATAAAATTATTAATTTTAAATGATAAAATTATCAAACACTTCTTTGCTCAAGTATCGTAGATGATGATGATGATAATAATAATAATAATAATAATAATACAAAAATTAGTAAAATAAATCACTAATATTTTGGTTAGATAGGGTTTCCTGTTTACCTGCAGTATTCTGTGACTGCGCGACCCTTTGGACATCTGCATCCACCGGGCGCCCCTTCCACCACACGTTTTGTTGGCCGTCTCTGTTCTTCTGTGCGATAGGCTCCTGGTAACCAGACAAGGGTTTTTCAAGCAGTCACCTTCCGGTTACTAGCTGTCACGATTGTATCTTCGCGGCCCGATTCTTTTTGGTAACTGCATTCCGAAGTAACTGGCTGTTCCGAGAATTCTGCTGACAATATGGAGGACCATGAAGCTGTCGACTACTCAGAAGACCCATTGGAAGGGGTTTCTATCTGGCGCACCCTCATTTCCGCATCACAAGGTAAGTATAACACTGGTCACTCCAATAATCTGGCTTCTTTCTCCATCGGGGAGCTGTCGCGGCTATGTCCTGTGACTCTTCCAGATTTTCCCCCCTCCTGGCCAGCTCTTTCCTCGCCTCCTCTCTCTCCGGCTACCCTCGGATCTGCGGCGGATTGTATTAACCCTATCCCCCATTCTGCCCCCCTTTCTGCTTCTGGTTCGTGGATATCTACAACTGCTCCGACTACCATTAACCCTGCCGCCGATTCTTTGTTTACTAGTACTCCATTGGGCAGTTTCTCTCATAATCCTCCACACTCTGGTCCATTGAACTTCCCCGGAGGCTGCGATTTACCCTCATCACCAAACCCTATCCCTCCTCCCGATTTTGGTACCTCCCCGATTTCGAATCGAGCTCGGAACCCTTCTTCGACCCCTGGCCCTAAGAAGAAATACAGATGCTTCAAGACCAAAGCTGAAGACATCTTTCTCAGACTTGAGGAGGACATCCAGTGGGGCGAAATCATGGATCATGCAGACAGGGTCCTGGTGGGTCGCATCAGGGGACGGAAATACTCGGCTACACGTTTGAAGACCTGGGCCTCTGAAGTTTGGGGACATCATCTGGTGGACGCCCCCTTCGTACAAAATTTAGTGAGAGGATGGTTCGCTTTAAGGTTCGCTCGTGCCGACCATACAAACTGGGTCTTGTCCTCTCATTGGCATTTTGAACATGCTCCAGTTTTCCTTAAGCGCTGGACTCCTATGTTTGACCCCGAAACTGAGCAGATTGGTATAGGGCCTATATGGGTTCGGCTTCCAGGTCTCCCATTACAGTATTGGTCTGAAGACATCTTCAGAAGAATTGGGAATGCAATGGGTACTTTCTTGGATTATGACAAATCCTTTCTTCAAACCGGTTCGATGGCTTATGCTCGCCTTCTCATCAACCTGGACACCAGGGGTGGACTACAAGAATATATTACTATACATTGGCGGGACTCAGCACGCAAGTAGATTATTGACTATGAAGGGATCCCGTTTAGATGCCGAAGATGTCACAAAGTAGGACATCTATACAGAGATTGTCCATTTCTCCGCAAGGGTAAGGAGACTGATCAGGAAGGGGCTAGAGAGCACCCCTCGCACCTTCCATCTCGGCCACCGGCGGAGAAGACTCAGGCAAAGCAAAATATGGACGAAGGAGTACCACACAATCCTCCGGGCACCTCAGTCGAGAACACTATCCACTCATCGCCAGCCCCCGCACAAGAAGACACTGTTCTGAAGGGCGATGTATCTACGGTTTCGACTGTCTCTTCCCCTTATATTCCTCCGAAATCATTTAACTTTGTAGGCTCTGCTCCTCATCAGAGCACATGCCCGCCATGCTGCTCGTATGATAATCTCTTGGTGGCACCCCACGACTTCTCTGTCCCCCTTCCCTCTCCCTCTCTTATCTGCTCCATTCCGACTCCTTCTCCTGCCTTATCCTCGATTTTACCCTCTCTGATCACCTCCTCCATCTCCGCCCTCCCTGCCCCATCCCCCCCTGCATCCCCTCGATACTCCCTCCGTTCCAGATCAAAAGATAGAGGATTCGATGCTATTGGTCTTGATACCGAATCTGCTCCTGTCCCCCATAAGCATTCTCGGGGTCGTCCCTCTCGCATAACAAAAGCCAGACACACTGCTGATGCTGAAGTCGCCATTGGGCGACAACAAACCATCCTCAGGGCCCTTAGGGTGAAGAATGGCCCAGCCCCCCATCCTACATGAAGGTTCTCTCATATAATTGCAAGGGTTTTGCTAGTTCCCCCAAAAAACTAGCTCTCAGGAGATTGCTTACCTTATCACAATCTGACATCATATTTCTACAAGAGACCCTCTGTCCTGCAGACCCCCTAGTCCAGTCTCTCAACTCCTGGATGCCTAACTGGACATTTCATGCTTTAGATGCAACAGGGAGATCGCTATTGGAATCCATAACAGAGCAATTAAGATCCGAAACATTTGGGGCGGCAGAGGTTTCATCGGCTTGGACGTTTATGTTCTCTCCATGGAAATGGACATACGGGTCATCAACGTTTATGGCCCATGTACAAATAGGGCCACTTCTTGGAGTGCCTTACTGGAATCTGAACTATTAAAGGAGGACAACATTATACTCGGTGGCGACTTAAATTTCACCATGGGCTTTTGCGAATCGTGGGGGCACTCTGCCCAGGTTGACATTTTTTCGGATACTATATCCAATCTGTTGGAGGAGCACCATTGGGTAGACATACCCACTGCCAGGTTACAACATACTTGGACTAACAATCGAAGCGGAGTACAGAGCTTGGCCAGAAGATTAGATAGATTTTTGATTAAGGAATCTCTATATAACAGACTTCCGCGCATAAGGCAATGGGTCGGATCCGGGGGCATCTCGGACCATCGCCCTATTTTCTTGGAGACGGCCGACATCAATAACAAGATCAAGAGCCCCTTCAAATTTAATTCCTCATGGTTAAAGGACCCCTCCTACATTCAGCTGGTTACTCATTATTGGCAGAACAATCCTATTAGGGATCATGAAAACCTTACTGAAGGTTTTATTAGGAAACTAACCGAGCTCAAGAGAATCTCCAAGCACTGGGCACACCAGAAGCGCATCCGTGATGACCAAACTCTGAAGGAAGCTGAGAGGATCATAGCATCATATGAGGACTCTTCTGATGGTATCTTCCCTAACCAGGAAAGCAAAGAACATTACACCTACCTCGTTGCCAACCGATCACAGATTCTGAAGGAAAGAGAAGAAAGCTGGAGGCTTCGGAGCAGGGCTATATGGCTCACCGAGGGAGATGACAACACAAATTTCTACCACAAATTTGCCAACGGACGTAAAGCTATCAACACTATATGGGAATTAAGGGATGAACAGAATCAGATTATTTCATCACAGAGGAACCTTGCCAGATTAGCCACCGATCACTTCAAAGGCATCTATAGAGCTCCCAGAGAGGCCAATATTCTGGAGATTATGAGAGTGGCTGAAAAATTCCCCAGATTTGTTCTACAAGAAGATTCAGATGAACTCACAAAGGAAGTGACCATGGAAGAACTAGAAGCCACCATTAAATGGTTTAAGAAAGATAGAAGCCTTGGCCCAGACGGATGGACCATCGAATTTTACATTGCTTTCCTTGATTTACTGGGCAATGATCTTCTCAATATTATTGAGCATTGCAGAAGAAATGGCAGAATATCATCCGCTATTAAATCCACTTTCATTGCTCTTATCCCAAAAGCCAACCATCCGATCTCTTTCAATGACTACCGACCCATTTCCCTCTGCAATTGCCTATATAAAATTATTGCCAAGATAATTGCCAATCGTCTGAAGCCTATATTATCTCGCCACATATCCCCTGAACAATTCGCTTTCCTTAATCACAGGCAAATACATGAAGCCATCGCTACCACTCAAGAGCTCCTCCACTCTCTTCATATCAAAAAACAAAAGGGTATGATATTAAAGGTGGACCTTTCCAAAGCTTTCGATAGAGCCAACTGGCTCTACATCAGGCTGCTTCTGACTCACCTTGGCTTTCCTTATAGCTACATCAAATGGATAATGAGCTGCATTACTGACGTATCCTACAACGTTCTTCTTAATGGTGAAGCCACATCTTTCTTTACCTCAGAAAGGGGGCTCAGGCAAGGATGCCCCTTATCACCACTACTATTCCTTCTCATTATGGAAGGCTTAAGTAGACTCATTTCATCTGCCCGGGCTAGAAACCAGATCATCGGCATCAATATCTCTGATAATTTTTATCTTACTCACCTTTTATTTGTGGATGATATTCTCATATTTCTTAATGGATGCATAGGTGACACCACTACTCTCCAGAATATATTTGCACTCTTCCAACAGGCTACAGGCATGATGATAAATGAAAGCAAATCTACAATCACGGCTGTTGGCTGCTCACAACATGAATCTACATATGCATCCCATCGATTCCCCTTCATCTCATTAAATCTAGCTGACGTCATCAAATATCTGGGATATAGACTAAAACCCCTCGGCTACAGGATTGCAGATTGGACTTGGTTAATAGCAAAGGTGGAGAAAAGATTGCAGGTATGGTATCACAGATATCTTTCAAGAGCTGGTAGATTGATCCTCATAAAAGCTGTTATTGAAGCCACACCAGTTTACTGGATGACTTTGGCTTGGATACCTCGAGGCATCCTGTACAGACTACAAAACATTTGTGCTAGATTTTTATGGAAAGGTCACCACACAGGGAAGCAATTTGCCTGGGTTAAATGGGATACCATTGCTAGATCCAAACGCTGGGGCGGTTGGGGCATTAAGAATCTTAATTTCTTTGCCAAAGCTTTGGCAGCCAAACTCGGTTGGAATCTCTTGACCACAGACAGCCTATGGTCTCGTGTCGCTCAAGTCAAATACATCAAGCCATCACATCTTATGGACTCGTTCCGTCAACAGCATGACCCTGGACGCAATATATCAAATATTTGGAAAGCTGTTCTCCAATCACTACCTCTATTGCGGGAAGGCATTACTTGGCGCATTAAAGAAGGAAACAACGTAAGGATTGGGGTGGATCCATGGGTGGGGTGCGGCAATTTACACAGATTATCTGATGGACTGTTAAGGCACCTTCACAACAGAGGAATTATGCATATAAAACACATTGGAGACAGCGCAAATTCTACCTTTCTACAACAGGCTTGGGCAACTCCTCGCACTTTAGAGATCCCTGATCAGTGGCATCAAGAATGGAGGGACTTTACAGATGCTCTCACGCAGGCTCATATCAGACTCACTGAAGGCCCCGATGAAATTATCTGGGCCATTGCAAATCACGACATATACTCACCTAGATTGGGATACATAAAGCTTATGGAATCATTCAAGCCCCCGGATATCCTCCCCATCTGGAAAGATCTCTGGAAGCTTGGCGCTGCCCCACGCACTCGTCTTTTAATGTGGAATATACTCTTCGACAAAATCCCTACCGGAACCAATCTTATGAAGCGATCATTTCATGGTCCATTCAGATGCCATCTCTGCTGTTTAGAAGAGGAAAGCACAGAACATCTGTTTTTAAAATGTCATGTTACTAAAGATTTTTGGCAAAACATTTCTACTCTCTATCCCTCCCTCAAAGACTGGCAGGGTCCGAATATTATGGAGGCTTGGAGCGGTTGGTGCCGTGAACATTCAGGAAAATCCATCAACATGCCTTTACTGGTTTGCTGGGCAATATGGATTGCTCGGAACCAGATTACATTTCAAAACAAGGCGCCTCATTGGCCTGTAATTCTGAGTCACACTATCGCAGACTATGATTTACTACCTGAGGTAGTTCTTAAAAATCCCATCCGCACAATCAAGCCTATAAGTCTGGACAAATCGAAGCCTTGGGCGTTTTTCGACGGCTCTGCCCAAGAAACAGGCTGCGGTGGAGGAGCGTTACTATACCTCAGCGATGATCATTATTATAAAATCCAGATTAAGCTTGGCAGAGGCACCAATAATTTTGCTGAATTAAGCACAACGAAACATATCATTCACTTTGCGATACAGAAACAGTGCAACCACCTTCAATTATTTGGGGATTCACAAATTGTTTGCAACTGGCTGAACGATGCATCTCATTGCCATGCTTTCTCTCTGAGACATATTCTTGAAGAGGCAAAAAGACTGATCACATCATTTGAATCCTTTATCTGCAGCCATATATACAGGGAACAGAACACTGATGCGGACCAACTATCCAAAGAAGCAGCGCAAAATCAACGGGACGACTGGCAGATCCAGGAGGTGATTGATGGAACTTCCCATCAGCACTATCACAGACCATTTCATGATATTTGCTAGGAATGGGTCACAGACCCACATATAATCAGTTTCCATTTTGTGTGGTTTTTCATATTTGTTATTACATGTATAAACATCTATGTATCCGAATCAGTTTCAGCAGTGCTCTCTGCGTAGAGCTGGAATGTAATGTATTATACATCTTGTTTCTTCTAGTTTTGGGCATATCCGGCCTCAGATACTAGGACTCCCTGCGAGGAGTCATGACAAATGGGGCTTATTAAGGCAGGCCTCTGGACCACAATATGAATGCAACAGCATCTGCAAAATGTAATTTCTCCATATTAATAGAAATTATGACTTTTTCCTTATGGGAAAAAAAATCACTAATATTATTACTATGAGCAATAATTAGTTTTTTTTTCCCAACTACAATGCAATAAAATGAAATGGAACAAGTGAATTGATTAAGAAAATGCAAACTCAAGTGTTACTATAATTTTGCATCAAAACCCATTTAAAATTTTTACATCTACAACATATATATATATATATATGACATATTTATATAATTGTAGGTGAGAAAACTTGGTCTTGAATTCTAAATGAATTGATCTAAATTGTACCAGAAAACATAGCCAATCTACCTTTACAAATAGAAGGCAAGGAAAATTTTAAGACCGCCCCCCCCCCCAATTTATATATATAATAAATGGGCGAATCCACATGATACATAGGAAAAATGGAAGGCGATTTTATCAATAATATAATATGTATATATATTTTTTTGGCGAATCTCTCACCAAATTATATTATCTTGTAAAATCATGGCGAATTTTTCATTGGATTATAAAATCTTGTAAGATCTTGGCGAATATTTCACTGAATAATAAAGGCTTTGTAAAGGGCTAACAAAGTTCATAATGAGTATTTCTTGTAATGGCTTGAAGCCTTGCTAATCAATCCATCAAGAACCAAAACAAGTATATTCCTTATAAGTATATTCCTTATATGGAATATAAAGATATTTCTCATGGAAAGTCAATTAGGTTTAGCGCAGGTGGTAGGGAGAAATCCTACATGTGACAATGTGTTGGACTCATAACGAGTATTTCTTGTAATGACTATGAGCCTTGTTTTGTAAGCAATCCCTCAAGGACTGAAATATGTATATTACTCATATGGAATATAAATATATTTCTCATGTATTGGAATATAAATATATGAGTGAGAAGTGGGAAATGAGCCACAATAAGTCCTTAGAAAATTGACATGAAGAAGATAAGTGCAAAAAATAAAAAAGGTGAAAATGGAAAAATTGAGAAGAAATACAAGGGAAAAATGGTGAAACAACAAATTAATAATCCATGGGAGGAACAATGATTAGAGATAGTGAGGGAAGATGTTCCCTCAGCCTAGGGGTAACAAAGGTAGACATTAGAACTCTCACTTATGCAAGTGTAGCTAAACAAACATTAAGCTCTATGCCAGTCATGAGAGGGAGGAAATCTGGGAAAGAAATGTGAGAACAAGAATTTAATTGGAACAAAGCATTAGGATTACAATCCTTGCTCATTGAGTTTGGATTAACATCTAATGTATTGATTTGTACATCAAAATCTATCTGGGAATCACCATTAGCATCAACATCATCAAAAGCATTAGATTCCATAACGAGATCCCAAATGCAAGGTTTATACACTTCTTAGATAATGGGGCTTGAAAATTTGATCCACTAAATAAGTGGGCTTTAGCCACTCATTATTTGAAGATTTATCTACTCAATGCCCAAAATTTCACCTTTTCTCATATGGAGTCACCTTTTCTTTTAGATATACTTCTTTTCCAAAAAAGCTTATTACACAGATAATCTTTATAATCTTTCCTCTTTGAAGGCTTTGTCTATGGATAGAGACTATAGTTTCAGGATTCTAACAAAATGTTAGAAAGAGCAAAGGTAAACCATTTGTTTTTAGTAAAAGGAGAAAACCTGTCAGATACTCAAGAAAGAGGGGGAACTTGGTCAAGATAACCAATTCTAGGACATGTTGGCATATTCCATATATTTCATTAGAGAAGAGTGCCTTCAAAAGGCTTGGGGATTGATTAACAGAGGGAAAAAACTTGTCGTGTTGGCATATTCAATATATTTCATCAGAGAAGAGTGCCTTCAAAAGGCTTGGGGATTGATTAACAGAGGGAAAAAACTTGTCGGATACTCCGCAAAGAGGGGGAATGGCTTGGGGATTGATTAACAGAGGGAAAAGACTTGTCGGATACTCCACAAAGAGGGGGAACTTGGTCAGGGTCACCAAGTTCGCCTGCCTTAAAACAACTGAATTGTCAAAAACTAGGGATTATGTACCTAAGCATTAGTTGTAGTAGCTTACACAATAACTCAGCCAAATGAGACCACAATTCAAGGCAGGGACCATTGACAACAAAATGTTAGAGCACTAATGCATTTTGCTAAATCATTAAACTGCCAGCAATAAATAATTGGCAATTTGGAGTTTCTAGGATTCTGGAGTATATGTTTACTGCAGCTTCTTGGTTTTTGTGGTAGATGGCACAGAAACCAAATATTCATGTGTTCATACAGGCTCATGTGAGCTGGTAAATGGGCCTTTGTTTATGTGCATTCAAATATCATTATTGTGCAGGTCTTTGCAAATTTGCAAAAAAAAATAATTGAACACCTGGACCCTGCTGCTTATTGCCTATTTCCAATTTTCAGTGCAGCTTAGATAGAAATCTAATGTAAAGAAGTGGTCCACTCTATTAGTATGCTGACTAATAGTTGGCAGTTTTAAGTGATGATTTTGGACAAATGTATGATCTACTAAATTAATATGCTTGTTGCAAATTTTCTTAATCACAAATTGCTGTACATGCAAGATAGTTGTCGCATGGCCAGGATGACTACGTCCATTGTGCTTCTTACTCACCAAGCTAGCATTTCGAACTTGAAGCTGCAAGTTGTCTCCTTACCTAAGTAGGGCTGTGAAGATCAGTGGTTGTAATTCAGTTACTAGGGTGACTGCAAGAATATGCACCTGACCCTTAATTGATTGCTTGCATCAAGATGATTGGGCTCATGTTCTCTTGATCCATCCACACATACTGATACGTTTATAACGAGTCATGACATGGGTTTTGTTGTATTCACTTTTTATCTGGATTATATTTGTACCTCATCTGATGCTAACTTGACTCCAGGATATCATATGTCATACATACCTCTTGTGGGCTGGAATTGTAAATATCTCTAGATAACTCCAGGCCATGATCAAGTCTCTTACCCACTCTATCAAATTAATATTTTTCTTTTACACTAAAGACAAACTAAGTTCAGGACACAGATTTACAAATATTAATACTTGCTACCTCAATTTACATCTAATCCTTTTGTGGTTTAAAGGAAAACAGAATGCATGGTGTTCTCTGGTGCATAGTTCTATAAAGGAAATCATCTAGGATTTTTAGTGTTCAGAATATTTCACTTAAATTCCTAGTATAATTTTATAATCAACCATAGCCCTTTGAAAACATCCTACAGACCACAGGTTGCTAACGTAATCTTTGATAAATTTAGGTTCCTTGAAAAATCAAGAAGCCAAAATAGTGTAGTTGACAAATTCACAACTTAAAATCCACAAGGGAAGTAAAATCAGTTACCACACCCATTTACATTGTAAAACATAAGCAAGCAAGCATGTGAGCACTCAAAACTAATTGCATATAAATTGCAAAAAAAACATCCATTGCTATACAATTGTAGTTCTCTATGACTCTCTAGAGCTAAGAAATATATCCTCTCACCATATCCCGTTCAAATGTAATTATTTACAGTCGTTCGACATGTAGTAAAATCAGTTACAATTTGCATTGTACAATATAAGAAGCCATCAAATGAGCACTTAAAACTTAGGTAGCATATAAATTGCAAAAACATCCATTGCTATTAAATTGTAGTTCTTTATAGTTCATATTTCTCTATAGATAAGAAATATATCCTCTCACCATATCCCTCGAAAATGTTAAGAGCAACCACTTTTAAAAATAAACACAAAATATTCTCTTTGTAATCTATTCCCATAACAGAATACCCTCCTCCATTGAGGGTGTGCATATTTACTTGGAAATTCCAAAAGTAAATATCACTTGAGGTAAATATCTGATTCCTGTTACATTACTGTTAATGTTTGCCATCTATGTGTTGGGATCATAATTGCCGTTAGACCAAAACCTGCAGGCATTAATCTCCGCTACAATCGCCGGAGATAGGATCCATGAGAGGTGGGTAGTCCATGTCGCGAAACACACGCGGAGTGCTGATCCCAATGTCCAACAATCTCCCTCCAGCACGAGCTAGGTGAGTTTCGAACTCGAGATCTGTCACTTTAATACCACTTGTTGGGATCATGATTGTCATTTTTCTCCTAGAGGTCACAAGTTCAAATCCAGAAAGGCGTATAGTGTGTACACCTCCATAGACTCTAGCAATAAAATCATTGCGAGGAAGGTTCCTTGTCCCACAAATAAAGGTGGGGGTCTCATACACCAGAGTGTTGTCATGTCTAGACAAGAATTTAAAATCGGATTATTATTATTATTTTATTATTAACAAACACTTGTCCTAATAAGGTTGGTTGTCAAAACACCTTCTAGAATCAATAATGGAAAGGCTAATAACAATGCATGAAACTGATGGTCTCTGACATGGTAGAAAAACTAAACAGCAAAATCTTGCAGATATGACAACCAACAACCTTCAAAGGGTGAGACAACATTTACACAAGTCACACAGTTGCAGGTATGATTAGAAATAGACCAATGGTATGCCATTTAAAGGGATTTGCTAGAATATTGTGTAAATTCAAGGCCAACAGTGATTTGTAAGAGATAATCCTTTCTACACTGGCTCGAAGAAGTACCTTGCATGAAAAATGCTCTGGACATATCAATGTCCTTATGTCTCAGAACAACTGACCACTGAGGGTAAAAATTGGGGCTATCTATGTAACTCAGATATTCTTAGTAGTTTACATGGTAGTTGGGCTTGTTGTTATTACATAAAACTTGGGGTTGATTGCTTCCCCGTTAGGTTGTGAAGGCCCTTGGTAATTTAAAAGCCCTCCAATGTGGTCAGCATAGTCCCAGGGCATTCTGCCAAGTTAATGAAATGAAGGAAATGAAACAATAATGAAGAAATTCCTCCCGTCATCCAATATTATTTAGGCACATCAATCTATAGTTAGACTCCCTATATATCGCCTAGCATGAAACATCATGCAGATATGGAGAAGCAAAGGAAATGGCAAAAAACGCTGGAGTCATGGCGGACACGGCTGGAAGGGGAGAAATCAGAAAGCATTAAACCAAATCCTCCGCAGAAGGCTTTTTAGCAGATATTGAGTTACATTGACCTAAGTATGCATGAAAATGTATAGACCAACAAGGAACCAAAGCTTTGGTCTCAGGAACAAAAGACACTGCTACATCAATACAAATCAATGAATCACTTCTAAGTGATGCTGGGTATATTAAACATATTGCAATTGAAATGAATGCCTCGAAAAGCTATGGCACTGATTGATTTAGTTAGAATACCTGTCAAATGCTCCAAATCAATGAAAGAGAACTAGGTCAGAAGTAGAACCAATAAGTTCAGATCTTAAATTACAATGCATCTAAATAATTCAAGTTAAAGATGGTGTAGGTGGAATTTGGACCATATGTATCAACTTCTGGAAACATCTAAAAGTCCAACATAAACGAAACTCGGAAACACTTTTAAAAGCAATGCCAGTAAAAATTTTTGTTGCATTGATGGATTTCGTTTCAATAAAAAGCGTCAAACTACTAGCAATTTAGTCATTAACAAAATGGTTGTACGCTGCCAAGAAGCATCAAACTACCAACAATTTAGTCATTAACAAAATGGTTGTACGCTGCGAAGCAATAAACGCTACATTCCTTAGAATTCTCCTTACAACAAATGTGCATACTACACAGGTGGAGGGTGAAGCATTAAATGCCTTATCTAACTTACATATATGGACATGCAACACAATAGCATAACAATGCGACCAAATAATATTCCTAATTGACTTGTAAATGATAACTCGGGATATTAGAAGAACGTTTGGTAAAAAAATTATCCATAACCGGCGACTTATCTAAATCCAATGGATCTTCAATCGAAAAATTGTCTAAAGCTAAAATAGTGGGTTTAAAACTAAAATAGTCGACCTTTCACCAAAAGTTATCAAGAGTTACAGATCTCTGCAAGATTAGAAAGTCTTGACTCAATACCATTTTAAAAATCTTGGTTCCATCTACCTTTTAGCTCTGATACCATGAAACACTGCAATGCAGATACAATTTACATATACTCAACAAGCATTGGTGGCAAAACAGATGGCACCTTGTATCAGTGTAACTAGTAAGCCAAGCCATTTGATCTTTTTCATATAATCTGTGGAGCTAATGTCTTTAATATTTGAGGACTTCAAATCCATTGGGCCAAATTATTTTTCCAGTCCATAATGTTTTGTTGGATAAAATGATTTGAAATAACTATTAACATTGATCAACTTCGAACGAATCATGCAAAATTTGGGCCATGTCCATATATTTTGCCAGATTTGGCTTATTTCATTTTATCCTAACATGTAGGTCAAGAAAAGCTTCATTCAGAAGATGCCTTACATTCACATGATAAGAAATATCTTGAAAAATCATGTAGCCCAAAATTCCAACGTTCTTAAACTCATAAATGGTCTTACTTTCGTAAAATAATATCTAGCATTGACATTTTCAAATATACCAACTGATCAATATTCTCGCGAACCAGTTCAAAATGACTGCAAACCATGACATAGAAAAATGACGCCGGCACTGAAAGTAACAATCTATAACAGAATCTTCAGTAAAACTCAAGACAGACATAACACAATCCATACAAATTTTAAGGGTTTACAAAACACTGTCCACTAACACCCAAAAAATTAACAGATATAAAAATTCTGAAAGCAACAATCTATAACAGAATCTTCAGTAAAACTCAAGACAGACATAACACAATCCATACAAATTTTAAGGGTTTACAAAACACTGTCCACTAACACCCAAAAAATTAACAGATATAAAAATTCTGAAAGCTAAGGTTAAAAGCCTGAATCTCCTTAAAACACTAAAACCCAAAAAATAGTAAAACTCCACTCAGGCGGTCAACATGACTGCCCCTCCAGCCTCCTTGATATTTTTCTCGGCCAACATAGAAATAAGTTTGGCCTTGACTACGATAGGCTGCGAGGGCAGCTCACCCTTTCCCAAGACATTAAAATACTCGAAGTAGGTAACGTCTATGAGCGGGACATTGTCGACAGTGGCCTTGGTCTTGACATCCTCCGTAACCAGAGACCATAACTTGTCAATATTAATAATGGGGCAGTGATAGTGATTCCTGAGCTTGTGGAAATGCCTCATACCAACCTTGTCGAAGTAGCCGGGATGGTACTTGTCGAAGAGAGTACGGTGGTGATGCATACCCCCAACATTACCTCGACCACCCGGGTGCTTCCTGTGCTTGCCTATACGCCCATGGCCTGCGCTCGTGCCCTCTCTTCTTCTCGTTCTTCTTCAACCTGGTCATCATCCTGCCAACCTCTGCTCCTTTTGGCAGAGCTAACCAGCCTCATAGGGCATTAAATGTCCGGTTATATGCAGGCTGGATAACCCGATAACACGTGGGAGACTAGATAAATAAGAAATGCGAGACTAGATAAATAAGAAATGAACGCGAGACTAGATAAATAAGAAATAGGCACTCGCGTGTTATCGGGTTATCCAACCTGCATATAACCGGGCATTTAATGCCCTATTGCAAGATAGGGACTCGCGTGTTATCGGGTTATCCAGCGTGCATATAACCAAACATTTAATGCCCTATTGCAAGCTGATTAACCAAACATTTAATGCCCTATTGCAAGCTGATTAGCCGCTGATGCTCCATTTTACCGTGCCTTACCGTCCTGTCCTCTTGCCCTGTCTTCCTCAATAGAATGAGGCTCCCTTCGAACACGTATGGGGTTTTACGATATTAAAATGAAACCCTAATTTGGTTTGCACTAATGGAAAGGCAAAAAGCTTACACGATGAATTTGAAATTCGTGAAAATAGGGATCCGCCTTCCATTTGAAAACAAATTAACTTCCATTCTCCATTTCAAAACAAATCTAACCTCTCGGGACCAAATCGACCCTCACAAACCACTCCCAAACCAGAAAAACCAAATTGTAAATCAGAAATATGGCGATTTTAATCTCCCAAAGCAGGGGCAAATATCAAAATTCGGCGATTTTAAGGGAATACGATTTCCCAAAACCAGCGAATCCGGCCAAATGAAGGTTCAGTAGTTAATTTATCTGCGCATTTTTTATTTTGGGCTAAAATAAAAAAATTAATTACTTTTTAAATAAAATTGGGGCTAACTATATGAAAAGGGCTTTTAATAAAAAATTCGCTCTCTTAAAATGTAAAAACACTCAAATTTCGTCTTTGGGCTATAATTCGCCCCTAAAATTTACCATGAAGGAAGAGAAGGAATCAGCCCACTTCGTCTCCACCAGCAAATCGTCTAATAAATAATTATATTTTTTTTATTCCATGCACATCTCCACCAGCAAATCATCTATATAAATAATTATATTTTTTTTATTCCATGCACAAACTTAATATCTCTTTCATCTATATAAGTAATTATATTTTTTTATTCCATGCACAAACTTACTATCTCTTTCATCTATATAAGTAATTATATTTTTTTATTCCATGCACAAACTTAGTATCTCTGATAATGTTTTGTAAAAAATGTTTAATTATTATTCTTTTTATCTATGTATGTTTGCTGATTATATTTTTTAATTCTATACACAAACTTTTACTAAAAAACTACATGTAAGCAATAGAATGTTTCTAAGTAGTGAGGAAAACTAATATCCACAACCTGTTGTGCAAAACTTCTTAAGATCTCAGATTTATACCTTAAACATGAATAAGCTCTTAACTAAACATATAAAAATGTTGTACTCAAGCAAAAGCACAAAGGGGGATGTAAAATCAAAGGAATTTAGACATTATTATTTTTGAAGGTGATTTCAAACCTTTAGAGCTACATGAAAATGAGTTAATTAACGTGTAAAACTAACTATTTTGTAACCTTTATAAAAATGCCATGTAAGTAAAAGGGAGACATTACAAGTTATTAGTTTTTATATCTACATTAGAATATAGCTCCACCACCCTCACTGCCATCATTTATAGATAATTGAATTAGAAAGTTATGAGAACAATCACCCTTTCATGATACATGGTGGATCAAGCCCATTGAATGTCCTAGAGTGTCCATGTTAAAGGAATTTGTGAACTCCCACAACAATCATTGCACAATTTTGACAGCTTCAATGGTGGATGCAATGATGTCTACAATTAACTCTATCTTACAACCAGCGTATTTTAGGTTTATAAAATTGGCTCTCTTTTATATATAGGGTTAAATGATTTAGTAAATGAAACAAATTTTCAATCTAGACATATAAAAATATAAAAAGATGGTACATCCTCTATTATTTATATAGAGCTTTATTGATAGTCTCTGTTATTACAATAAGAAAAATTTATAATAGTTTATCTAGGTAAAAAATAAAATTTTAATAATCATTTTCATATTTTTATGTCAGATAGTTTCTTCATTTGAACATTTAAAGAACACAAATGTGGGTGAATGCTTAACAAATTAAAACGCATATAGTGGAATATCTATGTCCCCTAGATGTCAAATCAACAGAGAAGAAGTTTCTTCATTTGAACATTTAAAGAACACAAATGTGGGTGAATGTTGAACAAATTAAAACACATTTAGAGAACACAAATGTGGGTGAATGCTTAACAGATTAAAACGCAGATAGTGGAATCAACAAAGAAGAATTGACAACTGATCTCTCCATTGCAATGGTTGTTTAAATAGTGATGGAATAACTTTCATATAAACCCCCAATTCCTGTAAATACATGATTCCATATTCCATGACGTGTGAGATACATTTTAGTGGAAAAAAAACAAATTCCAACAATTTTGTGTTAATAGAAAAATATAAATAGAGCGAAAATAAATTCCAAGAGGAGAAACAAATCCAAAGAATTGGGATTACCATAAAAATAGGGTGAAATATATCTTGATTCTTGCGATTAAAAAAAAACAAAAAACAATTTTGGGCTAATAGAAAAATATAATAGAGTGAAAATAAAAATAATTTCCACGAGGAGAAACGAATCCAAATAATTGGTATTCCCATAAAAATAGGGTGAAATATGTTTGGATACTTGCGGTTATGATAAATATAGGGCGAATGGGAGAATATGGTTTGAATTTTGCAAGGCAAAATAATTTTTTAAAATCTCCCCATGAAATTCCCATGGGCTAATGCTTTACAACTATTTGTTTTTTCAAAATAATATTGGGTGATGCATATTCAAATCCCTATTTATAAAAAATTCACCCAACCGAAAAAAATAACTCCCTAATTTTTCCCCTATTTTTTTTTATCATGAGGTGCTGGTAGACACATGTAGCTGGAAAAGCTGTAGTTATTTCATGGAGCAAGCCTCTCTAGGATTACATAAATAGGCTTGCAACGTAACTTGCCCACTTAGGCCCATTATAGGGAGAGGGGTAGGATTTCTTAGACAAATATTGTTGAGGGACCAAATAGAGAAACACGAGTTGAGCATGGACCAATGACAACATAATAGACTTGTTCCATATATAGGTGTCCATGCATTTGATTCTTTCCATGGGATAGATTGGTAGGAGATCATGAATTGGTATCCTATTGTTCGAGTGTCACTTTTAGTCAAGATCATAATACTGCAGGAGCCCTTAGATGTGAGGGATACTACATGTTCCAGTTAGAAGCAGGGTGTAGGCTAGACACTCATCATTATTTCAACATAGTATCAACATAATGGGATTGACCTTGGTTTATGCCAAGGTTTGGGTTGGAGAGAGGTGATGAGTTGGTATTCTTTTGGTGGAGTAGCGTTTATGCCCAGAGACAGGGCATAGATAGAGCCATGGGGTATGGGTGATGGCAATTGGTCATGCTGGCTTTGAAATCTAGGTGGATCCATGGACGACAAATTAAGTCAACGACTTGTTTGGAATCCAGGTATTGAGGAATCCATTCATGTTTTGTTAGCGTGGAGGCATGACATGCCACAGTGGTTCATATGGGATCTTGGTATCAGTTTGCAGATGTCTCTGTAGTGGACAGATATGGATTGCTTGAGGGCAAGCAATCTTGGGGCTGGAGGATTTGTCATGTCCCCATTTTTATTTTCCTCTATAGTACAACCGGGGTGGATTTCTAGGGGACGGAATGGCCAAGTCAAGGGAGCAATATTATGTCATCAGGGGTCTCAGAGGAGTTTTTATGGGATTTGATGGCATTTGCTTGGCATATTCCATCATATGTACAACTTGCCTTTTGTTCCGTTGCATTCCGACGACTTTCAAAAAATGGTTTTATTACTAGGCCTGACTTAATTAATTACGCTTGGGGTGGTATTCCGAGATGAATACTTGACAGAACACCTTAGTGTAATAGCTTGTTGGAATCAGAACGAGAAGATCTACAAGATGAGATGGCGGGAAGTGACTTTTAGTGGCCTAAGGGGTGATGGTGGTTAATTTACGATTTTCCTGAATTAAAAGGGTATTTTAATTAATTAAAATGAGGGAAAATGCGCTAAGTGATTAAAATAATAATCAAATAAAGGCTTCTAGAGGGGTCCATGAGATTTATAAAAGAGGAGGATGAGAACATTTGAGGGCATCTTGGAATTGGGTTTTCTTTCTTGTGGAGAGGTTTGGAATATGAGGAGTTCTGAGCTTCAACAGTAGCCCTAGGACGGAAATCCTCATGTGATTCAGTGAGAGTAGGCGAGCACCCAACTCTTCCCTTGACAAATTCATCCAGAAGTCACAAGAGAGCTCAGCAGTTGCAGTTCAGTTCAGTTTTGGAGGGCTAGTGTAGCATTGGAGCAAATTCTTAAGGCCAGTTTTTCATATTAGCTATATTGGTTATATTTACATGTAACCCTAGTTTATCTATTATAATGAAGATGAGATTATTTTTGTCCATCATATTATTGAGTTGCAACACTTTATTTGTTATATTTTACATGACAATCTTATGTTGGATGAATGAAATTTCTTTCTGAATAATTTTGTTGAAAAAATTGCAAAATTTTCTATTTGGGATATTACAATTTGGATTACATTGCAATTCAAGGGGGGATCCTTTGTTGGTTTATTTCACTTATTATAATTGAGTTGGCAACCCAAATGATCAAAATTTTATTGCAGGTTACATTTTCAATATTGGTTCCAGACCTATTACTTGAGTTTGTAAAAAGCAACTTGGCATTACTCACATAGTGAAGAGTTGCAATTAGTTCAAGCCAAAGAACCTTGTGGTGTTGAAAAATTCTTTCAAAGTTTGGATTCCAACAGTAGAATCCTACCACAATCTGGAATAATAATTAGAGAACCATTTAGCTCGACAAAGATTGGTTAAGAATTATTGCAGTACAATATTGTGTTGCACATGTACTCCATTTTTTTTGTAAGCTTGGTAGAACTACATCTTCATCATGTCCAACTTCTCACCCCAATCGGGGGGGGGGTGTGGGAGGAGGTGATAACACAAGATTTGAACCCAAGACTTTCAGTTCAGTGAGACTTCATTTCCATAGCCATTGCCAATTGAGCTACCCCAAGCGGACTTTAAAACTTTAATTATTAATATTATTATCTGAGTCTACGAAGGCATACATACTCTAACCCCCCCCCCCCAGTTTTGAACTTGTGAACTCTTAGGAGGAAACACATGCTCTTAACCAATAGGCCCACTCAACCTGTATATCACATGTACTCCATTAGAAATATTCTTCAGGATTGCATTTTCCAAGTTATATGCTGTCCTATAGATGATGTTGCATGCATTTTCATAAAGTCTCTTACATAAGAGAAACTTTCCAAACTTCAACCTATGTAAGGAGTTTAGTAAGTTGCCATTAAGGAGAGATAGGCTCTAATTCCTCTTTTCTTCTCCTATTGGATCACGTTTATAAAGCCTTCAATACTATCCCATGCTATTCAAATGGGGGGATGTTAGGATATGTAGACATTTAGGAATCAATTAAAATCAACTCACTCTAATGCGTCTTTAGGTCAATTGTATTTCTTTAGTGCACATTTGTAATTAATGTAATTATATAGCCATGGTTATGCTTACACATACATTGATTTGAGTGTTCATCTTCTCCTTAATATTAACAACCTTCGATCAATGGCTTGGCACTTGATTGGTCCATTATCTCCATTTAAAGAGCATGAAGGATTATTTGTTGATGGTTGATGATGAGATACTCATATATAAAATATTTTCCTTTTTTGTTGATATATTGTTTCAAGTGGTTACACTAGTTGGGGCTGTAGATTATTTCCCTCTTTGAGGGTGTAACCACATAATACATTGGTATATTAATGTTTTATTTAGTTACTTCCTTAAGGCATTCAACTTTCGTAGATATACCCTATTTATCAAACACGTCAATCTTATTTACTCACTGCTCCTACCTCTTCTTTCTTTTTTTCTTTTAACTTATTTTCAACATATTTCCGTTTCCTTGTAAACTCTTTCCATATTTTCTCATCTCTCATTTATATGCTTTTGTTTCATCATTTATATCCATCCCTCTTTCTTTTACTTTTGTGTTTATTATATCTATTTCTGCGATTTCTTTTTCCTGTATATTTATTAAGTTTATTTTTTTACATGAATATTTATTCATATTTCTTACTTAATTAGTTATTATATTTCTTTACTTTATTAATTTTATATTTGATCTCTAATATTAATATTTTCATCCATATTTAATAATAATCATCTTCATATTTTTATGATTTCCTATTAGCTATTTTCTTCACTTATCTTTAAAACAACTCTTTTAGATGACATAGTCAAAATCCTAACATTTCATTACTTTATACTTCATTTTTCTCCTCAATAATGGATAGATACTAAATCTAAAATGTGTTGGACACTTAAAAATCAGAACAATAATACAAGTTCAATTTATAGGAAATTAGATCCATTAAATGTCATTTTGTATCTGGATAGTGTGTGGTTGTAACAACCGTGATTCTATAAGTGGGTGTCTTTTCATAAAAAAGAACTTAAATAAAGTTCTCGACTGAAGGCCTATTGTAATTTCACAAATCTCAAGCTAAATACAATTAAGTCAAACACGAACACAAATACTGCTCTAACTGAATGTTCTCTCTAAATGTCAAGCTTGAAAACAAGAGAGACCAATACAAGTTAAGTTAGCTTTGGGAAGATGCTAATAGTCATGTTGTTAATTTACATAGAATATGACTTTTTTTAATAATATTTTTCATTTATTTATATTTTTTTAATAAATATTTTCATTTAATATATATATATATATATTTTCACAATTCTGATATAGTAATATTTTATTTATACCACACATTTAGATATTTATAAAAATATAATATAAGTGTAATTTTTCAATAAAATATAAAGTTAAATATATAAAAGAAACATATCTAAATAAAAAAATATTTTAATCTTCAAATATTGTTGTCATTTATTATTTTTGAGTAGTGTGTCTGTATTAATTTTCTATTTAAATTATACACACTTAAATTATATAAATTTATATATCTATAAACAATTATAATTGAGGTGTAATATTTCAATAAAATATAAAATTATATATTTTTTCTAAAGAAAAAATTGTGACTTTATTTATAAAGAAACAAAATTACATTTTTTTTTAAAATGAAACGGGTATGGATTTTTATTAATAAAGAGCTCCAAATGGTCGAAGCCTTACAATCTTCAGTGTAGGACTTTTACATTTTCCTGTTACAAACTGATGTCTTTTTCATGGGATGCAAATTTTTTCTGGTTCTCCCTCGTTTATGTTGAGGTCTCCTTGGCTCAAAAGACATCCTTTATTGGCATAATAGTTCGCTTCTTTATTTGATTCTCTGAGAATATGGTAGCATTTAAAGGAAGTGAAGTCTTGTAGGATATATCTCAACCTTTGCAGATTATTATTTAAGTCGACATCATTAAATTGACCTTTCAAATGTATCATTTTGATCAGGATTTCTGAATCGCCGAATGCTTGCAGCTCCCGTGTCCTCTTTCTTTAGCTATTTGACATGCTTTTGTCAAGCTCAGGATTTCTGCTTAGTTGTTAGATCGCTGTCCTAGTCCCCAACAGAAGGTTTCTTTGGTGCTTCCGTCATAAGAGTATACGAGTCCTCCAGCTCCCGCTGTCCCAGGGTTCCCTTTTGAGGCACCATCAAAGAAGACTGTAGTTATTCCTTGTTGCCTCCACCAACTCTGAAATATTTCGTCCTTATCTCTTAGCCTCCACTCAGGATTGAGTTGGGGTTTTCCAATACTGTGGATCCATTGGGTTAATGCAAGGGTTCCAAGCCAGCTCTTTTCCTCTTGCTGCACCGAAGAGTCATCTTTGAGTTTTTGGGAGTTTAAAGTTTCCAGGAGAAGGCCTTTTGCTTTTGCTGCTACCGTGTTGGGTGTCCAGACTACAATGTTGAATCTCTGCTCATTTCTCGCTAACCATAGCTCCCAACACACAAATTTGGGGATGGTGATCCAGATTTTGGCCCATGAGGAGTTGAGGGAGGACAAAGGATAGAGATCTTTCCATGATAAAAATAAGTTCACTACTGAAATTTTAGTGGGGAGTGCCGCCTTGAGTCCTTGGAGTATGAGTGTCCAAACTTTCTTTGCAAATGAGCAGTCTGCAAACAGGTGATCCATGGTTTCCATGGCCTCTTTGCATAGTGAGCATCTATGCAGACCTGCTATTTTCCTTTTTAATAAGTTTTCACCAGTCAAAATCTTTTTGTACATTAATATCCAGAAGAAGAAGTTAACCTTGGGCAGCGCCAATGGATCCCATACCTCCATCCAAAACCTTGCAGGGAGAGATCTATCTCTGTGTGATTGCAACAACTCGTAACCTTTGGCTAAGGAGTATACTCCTGTAGGTCCCCAAGCCCATTTATCTTTTTTCTGTCTTGTGCACCGGAGCTGCTTCACGAAGTTCTTCTTTTAGCGTTTCTGTTTGCTGTGATAAATGATCTAGTATGTTACTAAAGTTCCAATCAATCCAGAACCCGAATTCGTCCCATTTTGAGATATCATATATTGTCTTATCTCCTCTGCTTTCAAGAAGCTCGCAGATTTCTTGCAGGCTATCATTTGATGCTAAGGGAGACTGCTCGATTATGCAATCTATTCTCAACTTGACACGCTTACCATTCCCAGGGATACGATATAGATTTTGGGAGAAGAATCGCAATCCTTTGATACATAGTTGCCATAACAACATGCTCCTTTTGCTGTTTGCATTTTGTAGGTTTCTGAGTTTTGCATTTGGTATATATTTATGCCTCAATGTTTTGCTGATAGGCTGATTGGGGTTGCTGTGGAGCTTCCATAGTATCTTGCATCCCAGAGCTGTATTGGCGAGGTCCAGATCGCGAATTTGAAGGCTGCCTTCTCTCATGGTTCTCTTTGTTGTCTCCCATTTAACCAAATGGAATTTGTTTTGATTTCCTTTGCCTCCAAGCCACAGAAAATCTCTCATGATTTTATTAATTTGCCATGAAATCGACTTTGGTGCCATGAGGTAGGACGCTTGATATATTGGCAGAGATGACAGAACGGATTTTATCAGAGTTAATTTGCCACCATGAGTTAGCCATTGACCTCCCCATGCAGGATTTTGCCTTTGATTTTTGTTATTACTCCTTCCCATAGATTGACTCTGTTTGTGCCTAGTGCTGATGGCAGTCCAAAATAATTGATTTTGTCCCATTTTGAGTATCCGTTGAACCCCAAATTGCGAGCTATGTTTTGAGTTTCTTCCTCTTCTACATTCCAACTATAGACTGTGCTTTTTCTTTCACTGATTAGTGCTCTAGTTCCTTTGCAGTAGGCTTGGAGAGTATTTTTGAGCGCAGATGCCATTCTGTTTGAAGCTTCGCCCAGCATGAGGGAATCATCCGTGAACAGGGCATGACTTATTGCTTTGAGATCCTTAGTTATTTTCAAACCTGGGGCAGCTCCTGCTATCATGTCCTGCTCCAACTTTCTGCTCAATGTATCCACCATTAAAATGTAAAGAAATGGAGAAAGAGGGCATCCTTGCCTCAACCCCCTCGTGGCTTGGAAGAAATCAACTGGCCTCCCATTTAGCAAAGGCGCAATCCAAGGACTTATGGTACAAGATTGGATCAGTTTGATAAATTCTTGGTCGAATTCGAAGGAAAGTAGAACTTGATACAGGAAGGACAACTTTACTCTATCGAATGCATTCGCCATGTCTAACTTGATTAGCATGCCTTTCTCATTTCTAAGGTTGCTGGAGTGCATGGCTTTCTGAACTTGAATTAAGTTATCCAGAATGTGTCTGCCATTGTCGAAGCCTCCTTGCGAATATGATATGAGTTTGTTTAGCAGTGGCTTTATTCTGTTTGCAAGGAGTTTTGCAATTATTTTGTATGAAGCATTGCATAAAGAGATTGGCCTAAACCTATCAAAGGAAGCAAGGTTTGACTCTTTCGGTATTAAAGCAAGGAATGTTGAGTTGGTGCTGCCACCCAGTTTTTCTTTCTGAAGGAATCCTTTTATCATTTGAATAAGATCTGTTTTGATTATGTACCAACATATCCTGTAGAAGTGAATGGTGAGCCCATCTGGCCCAAGGGCTTTATCTGGATTCATGGACCAGATAATTTTGCTGATTTCTTCTTCATTGGTTTGCTTCAACAATGTTGCATTGTCCTCTTTAGTGACCAATGCCGAAATGTTCTTTAGGAATTCTTTGTTGTCTTCTTCACAATCATCATTCTCTTTACTATAAAGATGGTGGAAATGTAACGTAGTAGAAGATTTTATTCGATATATTCCTTTGCATGACCTCCCATCGGAGGTGGTGATCTCTGTGATGTGATTCGTGGAAAGACGGGCTCTACATTGTCGATGGAAATATGCTGTGTTTCTATCTCCGGCTTCCAGCCAAAGGCTCTGGGACTTTAATCTCCAATATTCTTCTTCATTTATGAAGGAGAAAAATGTTTTGCATTGGGCTTCTTGCTCCTTTTCTAGCTCTACTTTAGTTATATCTATTGTTTCCATTTCACTTTGCAGCTTTTCTAGGTGCTGCACTGACTCCATTCTTTGATCTTTGGGAGTATTTGATGGGAGTTTACTCCATTCCTTGAGGGAATTTTTTGTTATTTTTAATTTTTATTCCCATAAATAATTGGGGGAGCCATTGACTGAGGTGGACCATGCTAGTCAAACCGTTTATGCAAAGCCACTCTTTCCATTCCACGATGGGCTGAATCTAAAAGGGATTGGGCCCAAATTTTCTTCCTCCTCTAACATTAGCTGGATGGGTTTGTGATCCGAGGTAAGCTTGGAAAGAATGGCTGATGAGATTAGCCTCCTTTCCATCAACATTGTGCTTTGAACCAAGAAATTGTCCAATCTGGCGGATATGTGGTCTTCCCCTATCCTGTTATTGGTCCAGGTGTAGAGCCCTTTTCTTGGTTTAAAATCCAGTAGGTCCCATTGTTGTATCATGTCTTCTACTACATAGATCATATGATCCTTGCTGGTCCTGCCCCCTCTCTTTTCTTTTTCATTCATCACTAGATTTAGATCTCCAGCTATGATTATGTTGTTTGGGGTATTCAGTTCCAAAAACTCATTTAATGTTTTCTAACATTCTTTCTTTTTAGAATACAATACCAGTACATATAATTTGAATAATGCAATGGTTAAATTACTTGCTATGTGCTTCAGCTCTGTGAAGCTCCAACGTTTTGTGTTGTGGGAGTTGACAAGCCTGAACTGGTCTCCCTTACACAGGGTTGCTATTCCACCGGAAGAGCCTCTTGCGCTTATTGATTTTCCTGCGTTCTTCTGCCATTTTTTTTGCTGATCTCTAGAGGGAAATCCCCTTCTATCTTTGTCTCTTGGAGCATTAGAATGTCTGCTGGTTCCGCTTTTAGTAGATCTTTGACCACTTCAATTTTCATCGGGTTCCCCAGCCCTCTGCAGTTCCAAGAGACGATTTTCATTACTTACTGTTAGGGGTGGTTGGGCCTCCTCCTTTTGGCGGCCTTGTCCTTGTACTTTTGCCGATTGACATTTCTATAGTGGGTTGACTTCCTTGAGTCTTTTGCCTTTCAGCTTCTTCTTCCCTTGCTTCTCTGCAGGACTTTCTTCCTGCTCTTTTGGCAGGGCTTTCTAAGATCTCATCCTCCAATGAGCTTGGTGATTCATGTACTTTCTTTCTTGCTATGTCGGCATAAGAGGGGGAGGGGACTACTTCGGGGGTTCCTGCGTTTTTCCCTTGCTCCTTTGTTCCTTTCCCGTTAGGAGGGGATTTGGGTTGTTCACTGTAGTCCTTATTTACTTCCGGCTCTTCTACGACCTTACTGGGATTTGCATTTTGAGATCCTGATTTCGACATGGGGTTGGATTTCCCATCTTTTTGTTCCTTCCTTGTTGGCCCAGGGTTGTTTTCCTTTGTTATTCCTTTGCTTCTAGGTTTTGTTGTCCCTGCTTTTTTCACTGTGGTCCATTGTTCTGCTTTCTCGCTCTCTTCTGCTTCCTTTTTTTGCAACGTCTTGCGAAATGGCCATAGCCATGACAGTGCCAACATTTGAAGGGTAATTGCTCGTAGTCTAGCTCATGGATGTGCATCCAGTCTGCTACAGTAAGTTTAATTGCCTCTGGCAGCCCTACTTCCAGATCAACCTCCACGCAGATCCGTGCGCATGAGTACTGATCCTTTTGCACTGCTTGATCAATATACCTTCCAAGCGAATTGCCGATAGCTTGTAGTGATTTTTTATTCTAGTAATGTAAAGGAAGATGAAGTAGGCAGACCCAAACTAGAACGCCAGACGACACATCCTGGGCTGGGTCGAAATCAGGGGTCCATTTGTTCAGGTATAAACCCTGAGGCCCCATGAAGTATGGGTCATTTTTGAAGATGACATTTTTATCCTCGGAGCTTTCGAACATGAATACATAGAATCCTTTTCCTACAAAGTGGCTCTTGATTCCTTCTCATATGAGCGACGTCCAATTCCTCTGCACCCAAGCTTCAACGGATTTGGGAGAAGGCCAAAGCCCGGTAAACTGTCCTATGAGCCCTTTGTTTGCAAGATTGACTGTTGATATGCATGTTTCTGAAATTGGCAATTCCACGATTGGGATGCAGTCCAGCTTTTTGACGAATTTCTACTGAGTCTCAGACAGTGGTCTCTTGAGAGATCTGGCAATGAGCTTCTTGAATTCGAGGAGTTCAGGCAAGGGAGGGGAGGGATCGACACCCCCGTCGGCCTCCATTGGAGCTGCAAACCTGTGAAGAGATCTTTGTGGTGGCACTGTCTAGGTCACGGGTTGCGCAACGCATCACAACAAATTTTTTTTAATGAAACAAAATTACATTTTTTATATACACAACTAGGTGTATATTCATGATGGATCTACCCAAATCCATACTATGGCAAAAACATGTGACAATACATCCCAACAAAAAATGTTTTCAACTAATACACAAAAAAAACCTACAGGGGCATGGAGAGTCCATCTGAAAAATATCACTGGCACCATATACAACCAAACAAAAAATAGAGTAGATAGCGATATGAATTATATCATAGTGTCAAGACTATATATCAGGAACATACATAAAATCCAAAAATAAGTGAAAAATTTAGGAAATTAGAATGAGAAAAAACTAGATCCGAGTCTTTGAAGGGTCCATAAAAGGCTGGTGACAAAACTGAAAGTGTGCATCATTTAAAATTTCTTCAATTGACCATAGCCCTGTAGCCAACTGAAGGCCTTCCTTAGAAAGGCAACCTGCCTCGTGGTTTCGTTCCATGTAAATATGAGAGCAAGATAAATTAACATATGAGTGCTTTATCCTTAACAACCCTCCAGAATGTGAATAAGACGTAAATTGCGGCACTATTGGATATAATTGACCCAATTGAAGACCAATAAAGAGCCACCAAAAACTTGTAATTGGTCACAATCCTTTTCCCTTGCAAAAACTATAAGAGAGTGACAAACAAGCTACTCATCCAAATTGTTTGAACCCCTCCAAATACCCATGGAAGCTTTGTAAAAGTGCTACTAAGATAAGAATAAGATAAAACCTCCTACACACATGGATTTTCCTCCATGCGTGGCCCCATAAAAATATCCTGAAGGATGCAAAATATCTAGCTTCTTTGGAATAACAATTCTAGATTAGGGGATAGAAACCATTTGAGAAAGGTTTGACGGGATGGCCATAACATTAGCCATAAATGAATCCAAAGAAGAATACATATCTAGAAAATGCCTTTGTTTCTTGCCAACCACGTGCCTAAACATATGAGAAGAGGTAAGGCTCTATACAATTTTGTATTCCTGTTCGGTACCCAACCCCTCTGTATCTCCTAAAAACATTGTCTAGTCCATGAATAATTACTTCCAAAAAAAGAATGCAAATATTCCATATCTGGAAAATAAATGACTAAACAACAAATAGGTGTTCAATAGATTCACCATCAGCCTTACAAAGTATGCACCATCCTGGAGCAATATTATGACGCCTCTGATTCTTATCCTAGGTAAGAATTTTTTTAGCAAGGATGCACCACATGAAGAGATGGAATTTTGCTGGAAACTTCACTTTCCAAACAGCTCTCCACCACCATTCCCCTTCCACACCAGTAGTGGCCATATTCATATGAAGGTATCCCCCCTTGGGGGTGTAGATTCAAATTGGGGAATGGGCCTAAACCAACTCACCTTCAAAATGTGACAGGCTTATATGGGAAACATATAGAGCCTCCAGGTACCCTTTCTAGACATCATGAAATTCCAAACCTATCTGCAGAGCCCCCAATGATAACCACCATTGACACCATATAATAGTCCTAGTTGGATAATTAATATGAGTGAGATGAGAGTACCCACTATCTCTGAGCTGATCGAATCAGGCTTGAGGCAATTGATAAGAGAGCCCGCCCTGGCCAAGGGTCATGCCCCAAACAGACCTTAGTGCCATTCCCAATCTTCTAAGTAAGACCTGAAGAAATAACGTCATAAGAGTCGAGTGCAACACACCAAATGATAAATATATTAACTCGAGGCTTATCCCTCAACCTAATCCAATCTTCTAGAGAAAAATGATGCATGTACTTCTTGTAAACCACCTACATACATAAATTGTGCATAGATAATAGCCTCCATCAACAGTTAGCTGCTAAAGCATGCAAGAACAAGAAAATGTTTTTTGACCCCAGCCTCCCAACGCTTTGTGAAGAGAAATCCATTCCCAATGAACCCATGGGAATACAAACTGACCCTGAGTACTAACCCATAAAATTTAAAGCATATTCTATGATTTTTTTTTCTAAAATACCATGGGGAATCTAGGTTGTCGACATCTAAAAGGCCAAGGTGGCCTCCAATACTGATTTAAACAGTAAAAGTCATCCTGCTCTAGAAATCCACATATGACTCCAACTCTTAATCATTTTTTGATCTTGGCAATAAACCAAAACTAGTCTTCCTTCTTTTAATAATTGGGTTTTAGATGAAAGCCCTAGTATTTTATACTAGCATCCAACACATGAATTTGAAAAGGAAAAACATTTCTAAGATTCAGATCTTCAATATTAGACAAATTTTTCGTCAAAATAGATGACTTCTTGTCATTTATAACTATGCATGTAGCTATACCAAATAGATTAATAACATCTGATAATCATAGCTACATCTCTACAAGATCCATTGAAAAAAACATTGATATCATCAACAAACAACAAATGAGTGATCACTAATGCATATGAAATAACAATGCCCTGAAAATCATCCCGACAATTTGCATTAGCCAGCAAATGGTTGAGACTTTAAGCAACAAGCACAAGCAATAAAGGATATTATAGAAAACCCCGGTGAATACCTCACTGAGCATGGAAAAAAGGGGATGCCACTCCATTGATCAATAAAACAAAAGAAACTGATCTCAAACATCCCATCACCCAATTTATGAAATCTATCCTAAACCCGAGATAATTCAGAAGTAGTCTAAGATACATTCAACTCACTCAGTCATAAGCTTAGGATAGAACAATTTTTATTACCGCACCCTTTAATTTGTGAGATTTAATACTATGAATACCTCCTTGTGCCACCCCAATGGCCTCATAAATCTTTCTCTCATCAAGAACTGTTCCTTTGAAATAGAGGCCGACAATATCGATTTTAACCTCTTGGTAATCACTTTAGATATGAATTTGTAGGTACAATTGCATAAATAAATAGAGCGAAAATGAGACACTATGTTGCTTGACCTTTTTTTGAGCGTTACACCTTCCTTTTGCTAGTCATGACACACAATTGCATGGATGATGGCTTATGCATGCAACTGGAGCCTTCCAGTCGCTGGAATCATGCCTTATGCATGCGACTGCAGCCTAGTTTTCCTGGTTTTGTGCTCGCGACTGAGGGAAACTTTCTATATATTTGTGGTTCCTAGGAGATCAGTTTTACTCATCACCTATTCGAGCTCGCTAGGACTTATCATTGAGAAGCTTCCATAACTTATTTTCATTCTGAGTGTCTACATTCATCCTCCTATGAACTCTCTTCACTGTATTTATACTGGACCATTTAAGAGGGTTAGGCTAGCTATAGTTTTGGATCTTGAGTTTGATTAATGGCATTAGATTTCTGGAGAGAAATATAGTTTTAGAGTAAATCCTTGAGGATTATGCTGCTAGAGTTCATGCTTTTCATGGATCTTTTCCTATTGTAGTGGGGAGAATCTACTTTGGATTTTTGAGAGGCGACCTGGGTGAAGGTATACTTGTATTTTGATTTTAGATTAATATAAATCTATGTTCCTTCCTTGTATTTACATGTTTTCATTAGTTATATACGTGAATTCTATGATGTTTTGAGCTGAATATCTTCCAAGGAAGATCACTTCTCCTCCTTGAGCATTTGTGGATGTGTGTAGGCGTTGAGATCGAGTGTAGATGATGCAAATCGCTTGAGTGGAGTGTGAGGATTTTTCTACGAATTCAAAACCATTCACTGACCTGCGAGGAGGCCAAGTGCATGATCTTTCCTTTATAACATCTAGAATCATTTATTTGTTGCATGTATGAGCATTGGGTTTGGATTTTATTCTCTATCCATTGGTAATTTTTCTTTTGTTGTATGGTGATATTATTTAGACAAAATATCAAGGAGCAATATCTCCTTGCATGTAAATTTCATTAGTCATCAAATGAAAACATCCTTTGTGTCGCACTTGAACACGATACCTGCCTGCTCGATTATCACACAATTGGGTTTTATCTTGCTTAGGAGCCATACCATACATATGTGTCTGTCTAATCCTCTTGCTGGTTACTCCATATGGAGCGTGCTTCAATGCCTCCTGCGTTGTCACACGATATCACATGGTGCTCATTAGTCATGCTGCTAAGCCACTCTTGTGTTGTGCCATTATGTGTTCAAGGGAATTCTTAGCTTGTTTCGGCCATCTACAGTAGCCTGTTGACCTTTTTTGAGTTGACCATCCCTGTGTCAGTGGTACTTCATCGCTTCATGACTTCATCCATACATCACATCATCCTGGTTTTTTTCATGTTGATTGATGAGGGATACATCAAGGCCCTCCTTCGACATATATTTTCCTGTCGACTTCATCTCATTATCCTGGAGCTTTATCTAGGAACCGACAGTACCTTGGAGCTTGAAGACCTTAGTGGAATGCTTCCTTGTGATCGATAATGGGTTTACAACATTGGCTCTTGATTGATCAAGTTCAATGGTGTTCGACGAAAACTCATTTATTCACACTTGGTGAACTATCCTAGGTACTTTGGGATCCATTTTCCTCATTGGTGGATTCCTTCAAGTTTTTTTATTGGTTTACCTCATTGGCTAGTAATCAGGATGTTTCTACCATGCTCAACCTTAGCTCATCGATTTGTATGATGTAGATTCATACCATAGAGGTTATGTCGAAGATCCTAGGTTAGGGACATCTCACTCTTCTTTGAAATCCTTCCCTAGTTGTGTTGGAGTTATGTATCATTTATGTACTTTGAGGGCTATCTGAGACACTCCTCTATCTGTCATGTGTCCATAGTCCTATTGATGTATATCGTGACATAGATCCACATTATATTTGCTGATGGCTATGCTATATTTATTGAGTCACATTGATCCACTGTGCATATCTTCATGGCCATGTTCTAGCATTTCATGTCATGGATCCGTAGTGTATTTTATGGTAGTAATGTTCAATATATTCTTGTGATCGAGCATGGGTATGTATGCCTCGGGGATTTTATTAGCACAGATGAGACTTCAACTCCAATGTCTTTCGATCTGAGTCCTTGGCTTTGTCTCCTCACTCCTATTTTGATCTTTGAGCTCTTTCGTAATGTATTTCAACCATCATATTCTCTTATGACCTCATAGATTAGGGGGCATTTGTTATCAACTTATTTTTATTCCTAGGGTTAGTATTCCTGAGACACTAAATTTCTTGACCTTTTTTTGAATATCAGAACTTCTTTTTTCCAGTCATGACACCTGATTTCATGGATGTTGGCTTATGCGTGTGGCTGGAGCCTTCCAGCAACCGACAACATGCCTTATACGTGCGACTGGAGCCTTCTAGTCACCGACAACATGCCTTATGCGTGCAACTACAACCTAGTTTTCCCTGTTCTGTTCTGGTGACAGAGGGAATCTTTCTAGAGTTTTGTGGTTCCTAGGAGATTAGTTCGACTCATCACCTATTTGATCTGGACAAGACTTATCATTGAGAAGCTTCCATAACTTCTCATCATCTTGAGTGTCTACATTCATCCTCCTAGGAGCTCTCTTCACCCTATTTATACTGGACCATCTGAGAGGGTCATGCTAGCTACAATTATTGGATCTTGAGTTTGAGTATTGGCATCAAATTTCTAGAGAGAGTCATAGTTTTAGAGTGAATCCTTGAGGTTTATGCTACTATAGTTCATGCTCTTCATGGATCTTTTCCTATTGTATTTGGGAGACTCCGCCAGATTTTGGAGAGGTGACTTGAGTGAAGGTATAATTGTATTTTGATTCTAGATTAATAGAAACCTATGTTCCTTCCCTATATTTATATGTTTGCAGCAATGATATATGTGAATTATATGATGTTTTGATCTGACCATCTTCCGAGGAAGATCACTTTTCATCCTTGAGCGTTTATGGTTATGTGTAGGTGTTGAGATCAAGTTTAAGATGAAGCAGATTGCTTGAGTGGAGTGCGAGGGTTCTGCTATGAATTCTAAACCCTTCATCGACCTACGAGGAGGCTAGGTGCATGATCTTTCATTTATAATATATAGAATTGTTTGTTTGCTGCATGTATGAGCATTGGGTTGGGATTTGATTGTCTATCCATTGGATATTTTTCTTTTGCTATTCGTTGATCTTATTCAGACAAAAGATCACAGAGAAATAACTCCTTGCATTTAAATTTCATTGCAATAATCCACTTTGGGGATGCTAGCAATTAAAGTGGAATTGAAATTCAGTAAAATATTTCCTTCCCTCCGAGATACATTTACAACCCATAACAATTCATTTCCAATGATATCAAAGAAAATTTTAAAGAACTTAATCTGCCAACCATTTGGACTAGGACTTTTATCTTTCTAAAAACTTGAAATAATAGCCTTCAATTCTTCTTCAGAGACTTCCTTCACTAGGGTTCTATTTTCTTCATTGATCACAAATCTAGGAAACAATTGGGTGACCCTAATGACTTCAATATTATATGCTCTCTCGGGCTCCTTAAATAGGTTTTGAAAAGACACTTAAGGAAGTAAGACCTTCAAAATTTGTAATCTCCCCACTCAAACCATATTGAAGATTCTGAATGGTGTTACACATCTTCCGACCCTTAGCGTAGGCTTGAGATAACTTAGTGTTATCATTCCCACTTTCTAACTATATAACTTTGCTCTTCAAGCACTAATTAGTAGCCTCCTGAGTTTCTCGAATGGGCTTCCTATAGGAGGACAAACTAAACATAGCCTCTCTAGAGGTTGCATCCAAAAATCCACCATAACTTAAGTCTCAAAACATCCTAAATATGATTTTCAATATCCACCAGTTCCTACTCCTATCTGCACCACTTTTTATTTTCCCATTCCAAAACACTCTCTTAACACAAATAAGATTCTGTTCAAATTGTTGGGAAATTGACAACCTAGATTGTGGATCAAAAGGGAACCATCCCTCCTTGAATAATTTGATAAATTCATCATCTCTAATCTAAGAGGAATTTAACTTGAAAGAACAACCAGGTTTGGGCCCAAGATTTTTTAATTCCAATAAAATCAGATTCCCCACTAGAGTCGATCCACTTTCGGATGTTAAAGAATTTTTCTACTAAGGATTTAGCCACTAAAAACCAATCAATTCACTTAGCAACGTGGGATTCCCCAATACGTTCATTTCTCTAGGATGGTTTGAGCCTAACATGCTCAACATCCAGAATTTTTTTTTCCAACAAGTTTATTAAGGAGAAAATTCGATAGATTGTTAGCCCTAGACCATGGCCCCCACGATTCTGTATCTCCCATAGAAAATTTTAGATCGCCACCTATCACCATATTCTATGCTTCCACCACTTTCATATCCAGAAAAATGATTCTATAAATTTAGTCGACCATCACATGTCCCATAGATATTATTGCAAATAAGAGGATCCCCTAGCTTTGAAGAAAAGATTTCAAGACCTAACCTAGACTTGATACTCCAAAAGTTCTGAACTTTAATCTTTCGAGACACCCACCCAAAAACTAGGCCTCCATACCGACCTCTAGCATTCAAGGCAACAAAGATCCAACCACTAAATAAATATTCCAGTAGTTTTGTGACAACTTCCCTAGGACCTAGAGTTTCCTTGAGGAAAATAATATATGGCCCCTATACTTGAATCAATCACTTAAGTGCAAGTTTTTTAGAGTGGCTTTCCAACCCTCGACAGTTAAATGATACCAATTTCATGAGAAAACAAACCCTGAGCTGACATAGCTCTAAGCACCCATGTAATGGAAAGTTGTCTTCTAACAACCATCTCTTATCTGGCTTTTTCCTTAGCCCTAACCAAAATAGATTTTCTCCCATGATATTTAATCTAGGGAAAAGAGATATTAATCTAGCCAATACCACACAACTAACCTTTAGTAGATGGGAAATCCTGCTTAGACCAAAGATTATAAAGGATTTCACTGATATTAAGATCCCTAGTGGAGGGATATTGACCTAAATTGATGGAAATTCATGGGGACAAAATGGCCAATGAGAGGAAGGAACAAAGAAAGGGACCCGGGTTGTGCCTATTCTAGAAATAGAAGAAATAACTACAGAATCTAGACCCCCAAGAACAATATCCCCGTCCAAACCTAAAAGAGATAATGATAAAGGTAGGGAAGAGACATAGGAAAAGGATGGAAGAGAACCTAACAACCGCGAAGTCGAAGAGGTTGACCCACCAAGAACCTTAGATGGAACATCATTTCCAGTCACAATATCAAGTGAAAATGTTTTTTAAATAGGCACCACTAGAGAAGACAACCCATCGACATCCAGAGGGGGAGACCCATTGTCACCAACAAAGGCATTTTCTTACTGTTCTTCTTTTGACATTTCCACATTAGGCAAAGCCTGCAAAACTTTAGCCAAATCCATTAAGGCCGCTTCCCTGACCTTCAAACAACCTCCCATAGCCAAATTTAAGCAACCATCATTTTCTTCTTTACCCCTTTCTGCGAGGTACCTCTTTTCAAAGGTTGATTGAAAAAAGTGAACTAGATGACCATATTTGTGGCAACACTTACACCTGAACAAAACTCCCTCATAATCAAGTATTTGTAGCCTTTCGATCCCTATACCAATGTTTATAGTCTCATAAAGGATTTTCCACAAATCCAAATGCATCAGAATATGTGCCATAGACATATCCTTTGTTTTATAAAAGGATTAGTCCACCTTAATATAATCCCACAGGTTGTTCCCAAGGTCCATAATTTTTTTATCATTCCACATATTGGAGGGGAGACTAGGAAACTAGACCCAAAGGGGAACAACATCAAGACGCTCCCAACTCATGTCAAAAAGCGGGTTCCAGTACTTAAAACAAATGGGATTTGAATCGATGGACCATACCGAACAAACTATACATTTTGCATCCTCCTAGGATCCAAATTTTATTTTGATCCATCCTTTGGCAAATAAAAAAATCTATGGGGGAGACCACACCACGTGAGCGATCTCAACGCTAAGCCATTATTGTAAAGTGCCTATGCAAAATTTCCTTCCCTTGGCTCGACCAAACAAATCCATATCCAAAAATGTCCTTGATTGGTCCATTTCTACATCAACCTCGAGACTAAGTTGAAATGGAGAAGATGATTTAACACTTTTGAGAAAGCTATCCTTCATCAAATTTGAATTAGAATAAGATGACCCTTTGATTGGAGAGTGCAAACCCTCCTCTCTCCCAATATCCTTCACTTGATTTTCACCCACTTCATGCACCTCCTAAGCAATCTCACTAACACCTTTCACTTGGAAGTGCTTCTACAAACTGTTAGAGGTTGACAGAAAACCCTTTGAATTTTTATATGCCTCAAAAATAAGCCCCACAGAAGGAAAAGTTGCTCTTTCTACAGAGGAGGGAAAGAAACCCTCACCCAAAGAAAAAGACAGAGAAGAAACTAAAGCAATCGCCTAAAAATGCTCAAATTTTGACTCAAAAACTTAAGGGGTAAAATCCCCACAGGAGGAGGAGACCCAAGGAGTTTCACATAATGACTCCACTAACTCGGAAACACCATTAATTTCCGACAAAGGGGGACAAAACATAGAAACCAAGGAAGATCCACTTAGTTCAGTCCCAAAACCACTTGATACCATACCATAAGAGCAATGCAGCGTGTAACCGGAAAACCTCGTTTTGGTTCATTCAAACCACCTCCAAAACTCCTAGACAGTTGGGAACCAAGAGCCCTATTCATTATAAATTCGTAATAAAACACAAGGATACTCATGTGACTAGGGTATTCAACATTGTCTGGTGAAAAGGGCACTGTCATCCGGCCAAAAAAACTTCGTTCCCTAGCCAGACTGCCAGCTGTCACCAACGAACCTCGAGCTCGACAGTGATCAACCTCTGAAACCCTAACCATATACTTGTAACCGCCATCACCTCTCTCTCCTATAAAAGAAACATATGTAAATTCAAAAATATTTTAATCTTTAAGTTTTGTTGTTATTTATTATTTTTGAATATATATGTGTGTTAACTTTTTATTTATACCATACACACTTAAATTATATAAATTCATAAATTATGAATAATTATAGTATAAATATAATATTTCAATAAAATATAAAAATTAAATATATATAACAAAGATATAGTATCAGCTATATGTTCCTTTAAGCGAGCTTTGAAGGGACGACCAATTTGACCAATATAAGATTTCCTGCATGAGCAGGGAATTTGGTAAACACCAGAACATGACATGGGGTCAGACTTATCTTTGGCTGACCTAAACATCTGCCTTAAAGTTCTATGAGGTTTAAAGGTGGTTTTAATATTATTTTTTGATAAGATTTTAGAAATGAGGTCAATGGTCCCTTTAATATATGGAAGAGAGACCTGACCTAGGGGAGGAGAGGGGGGGAGCAGACCGAGATTTGGGATTGGAGACAACTTGAAAGGCTTTACGAATTTGAGAAGGGGTGTAGCCATTGGCTTTGAAAGCTTGGAAAAGATGGGCCAATGGCTACACCCCTTCTCGAGCCCTTAAAATCTCTGCTCCTCAATTCCTTCGCTCGGAAAAGGCCCACCTTTTCCAAGATTTCAGAGCCAATGGCTACACCCCTTCTCAAATTCATAAAGCCTTTCAGGCTGTCTTCAATCCCAAATCCTAGTCTCCTCCCCCCTTTCCTCCCCTAGGCCAGGTATCTCTTCCATATATTAAAAGGACTGCTGACCTCATTTCTAGAATATTATCAAACAAGAATATTAAAACCACATTTAAACCTCATAGAACTCTAAGGTAGATGTTTAGGTCAGCCAAAGATAAGTCTGACGCCATGTCATGTTTTGGTGTTTACCAAATTCCCTGCTCATGTGAGAAATCTTATATTTGTCAAATTGGTCATCCCATCAAAGTTCGCTTAAAGGAACATATAGCTGATATTAATCATCTCCATTTGTCTAAGTCAGCCATTGTTGAACATTCATTCAATTCCAAACATCTTATTTGCTTTGATCAATCCAAAATCCTAGCTTGTGTTCCTTTTCACAACACTCGCATTATCAGGGAAGCTCTTGAAATAGAGAAGCACCTCGATAATTTCAATAGGGAAGATGGATTCAAATTAAGCCAATCTTGGAAACCTGTTATCCATCATCTTTCTCATTAAAATGTTCCTTTTGTGGATCTTGATTTGTTTATCTAAATTGTTTATTCTCCCTGAATATTTATTTCATTTGTTTAATTTTATATAAATTATTTAATTTTATTAATGCATTTTATTACTTAATTATTATTTATCATTTATTTCCTCCCTTAAAATCCTTCTACCTTTTCTATTTCTTTATTAAGTTTAATTATCGATTATTTGTATTTTGAATTTTTTATTTTTAAATTTAAATTCCTTGTATATTTTTTTTCCAGTGGAAAAATCTGTAACCTTTTATTAAAAAATGAAAAGTTACAATTGCAGATGCATTGAGCATTTCCATAAGCTGCCCATTGGGCTCAAGTGCTTTCGCACCCTTCGCAACGATACACAACTAGCGTGCAAGAAATGAAAAAAATGAAAAAAGAAGAAGAAGAGAAAGAAAGGGAAGAGAGGAGGAGCAAGGAAAACTGAATTTCGGATCTTCAGGTTTTCCTTCCCTTTTTCTTTTCGACCTTGCGCCACTCTCCTTGAGTAGGCTCAATCGAAGCTATGACTAACTGTGTTTCTGCTCTCTGCGGACCTATTTCCTTGTCTGAATCTGAAGTATTTGATTGATGAGTTCGTTTGATCCCTCCCGTGCTCTGGTCCTCGTTTGCCTTCTCTGCCTGATTTGGGTAGAACTGTGGAGTCTTGTTTTCTGATGTATTTTCCTTCTGGGTTCCCATTGCTTGGGGTGCCTCAACATTCTCTGTGGGGGTATCGTCCTCTTCTGCTTCTGATTCTTCATCCTCTGAGATAGGGGGGGAGAATTGCCATCCTTTCCTCTGCTTCCCTTTCTGCTTTCTTTTACTGTTTACTTTCTTGGCTTCTGGACATGTGCTTTGCAAGTGTCCTGTTTGTCTGCAAAGCCTGCATCTGAAAGCAGTATTTTCATAGTCTAGTACTTGCAGCCAATTTTGTTGTTTGTAGATCAGCCTTATGTTGTCTGGCAGCCCTTTACTTAGATCTACTTCCACACAAATACGTGCGAAAGTGAAGATCCTTTCATCAATCCTTTCTAGATCTGTTTTGATCTATTTCCCTATGCTGTTCCCAACTCCCTCCAAGACTCGTTCACTCCAAAAGTGAAGGGGAAGGTTATGTAGACGAACCCAAACCGACACTTTAGATACAGTCATTTTGTTTGGATCAAAATCTTTAAACCATGGGGTCATGAACAGCCCCGCCGTTCCCTAGAACCAAGGCCCAACACTGATGATAGTATCTCTGATCTCCTTGGATGCGAATCTAACTATGAAAAACCCTTTGGAGCATAGATGGATGTCACATTCCATGGTCCAAGTGGTAAAAATCCAATGAAATAGATCCGTTGGTTTTGGCCAGAAGCTGTTGAAGCGACATATTAGAGCTTGTGTTTCATATGATTTAACATATTCATCAAGCCCTGTGGATTCTATTTTAAAGGCTGGAGTTTGTCCTAGCTGGTCTACAATGTAAGGCCGGGGAGTATATCCACCTTGATCTGGGGGGGATCCTGATTCTCTGTTGCCTTGGAGAATGTTTTTATAGGATGAAACTCCCTTAGGTTTATGCTGGGGTGCTGTTTTCCCCTTGTCCCTTCCTGAACTGCTTGGCTGTCCCTGAGATGGGGCCCCTCCTCTCAGCCTGAGGTTCAAAACAATGGTTTCTCCTGGGCTAATCTCATAGCTTCCCAGGGTTCTGTTGTCCTGGAGGGACCACCTGCCACTGACTAAATGTTGGATCTGGCCAGGGTAGCCAGTCATTGCCCAAATTTGCTGCTTTAGCTGTGAAATAGAGCTTTCTGCATGTGCCCATACTAAAACAGATTTCTTCTCAGGGGTTTTAATAAAAATCTGAAATCGATTTTTGGTTACCTGTTGTCTGCGTTTTGGCTGAGCTCTGCCTGAACCGGTGTCGCTGCTGGTTGCCAGATGGTCTGGCTGTGTGCATTCTTCCAGATCTTGCCTCCTATTGGGTCGATCTGCCTTTTGTATGACGGGATCTGCGTACCCTCTGCTCAATCGGTGCCTATTCCCGCCGATCTGCTGCCTGGATTCTGGGTAATCATGAAACTTGCTCAGATCAGTTAGATCCGGCCTGGATCTGTAGAATTTGGGCCATGCAGATGTGAGATGGATTAGATCTGCTACATGCAGTCCCCCATCTTTGCATGCAGAAGGCGGCAGTAGAGAGATTAGCCTGATGAACAGCCGACTGGCATGGCCTGCATCAATCGGGCCAAACCCTGACGATTCTCCGCCCCCGAAATGGGTTCTGAGCCCAAAAACGTAAATTGTCTGCCGATCTCTGTCCTCGTTCAGCTTTCCAGGCTTCTCCTTCCGTTCTGCCTTTGATATGATTAGCCCTTCAATCATGTCTGCTATGCCAGGGACGTCGGGTGCTTCCCTGGCGTTGGGCCACATAAACGCGTCCATACCGATTAAGCGAAGGGGTTCCAGGAGCTCCATCATCACATGCTTGAAGCCGAACCTGTAGAGGCCAGAGGCTATGGCCGTCCCTACCACACCGCCTCCAACGATCGCACAGTCGTGGATTCCATTTTCGGCACAGGAAGAGCTCGCTGCGATGGCCATCTTCAGATCCAATATCTTTCTCCGATATTGAAACCCGCATCCGAACTTCAATTCCTTGTATATTTATTTAAATCATTGATTTTAATTTGGTTACCATTTTAATTTTAAATTACTTTTCATTATAAAAAGTTTCATTATTATTTGATTCAACCGTTTTCTTTATCCCCTTGACTTGGTTCATTGGACTTCTTTGAATTTAATTATTTAAATGTAATTTTTATTTTTAATTATTTTAATCAAAATCTGTGTTAATTATTTATTGTTGTTAATTTCTTTTTTTATAGTTAATTATTTCTCTCTTTGACTTCTCCCCCTTCTTTTTACTTTAGTTATTTATTTAGATAATTGAATTTTATTAGTTGATTATTTTGTTTATTTTAATTTTAATTAATTTTTTTTTTCATTAAACATATCTTCTTTAAACACTACCCTTTTGATATGAGAGAACACTTCCGATAAATCACATTTCAATTGGTTCGAAACATCAATTACAACCTTTATAAATGCGCTGGATCCGAAAACTATACTTCAACAAAATATTGATTGCAAAATTCTGAAATCTGAAATCTTTACTCTATACGGAAGACGGTTCGAAATGTCGATTACAACCTTTATAAATGCCATGGATCCGGAAACTATAGTTCAACAGAATCGCAAAAGTCTAAAATCCGAATTCAATTTTTGTTGTTGACCTGTTTCGAACCCCTAAGTGTCTACACGTTGGATCAGTTCTTTCATCCATGTTCCGATGATGAACCATACTTAGTGGTTTGAAACACGTAGACAACAAAAATTGAAATGTGATTTACTAGAAATATTCTCTCATAACATTATGAATCACAAAAGTTTGCATTCTCAAACCCCCCGGCCTCCCCCCCTTTTGTCTTGATCCTTAACGACTATTTTAATTTATTTTATTTTTATATTTTTTTTCCATTAACTTGACTATCTTAAATTTTATTATTTTTCCCAACTGCTAAATAAGTGAATTATTTTCTATTTAAGGCTTCCAACACTCGCTTGTTTATCATTCAATATTCTCTAGTCTTGATGATGGATAGAGGGTCCACCCAAAACATTAGACATGATATTAATCTTATACACAGTTCCATCGAAATTTTTCTTCATATATAAATTTATATATTTATAAATAGTGATAATATAAATGTAATATTTTAATAAAATATAAAAGTTAAATATATAAAAAAATCTGTAAATTAAAAAAATATTTAATCTTTAAATTTTGTTATCATAATAATTTATGTATTTATAATTTATATAATATTCCAATAAAATATATAAATTAAATAGAAAAAACATATACATACTCATTTATTATTATATATATATATATATATATATATATATATATATTTTTTCCTTTGTAATATACACACTTACATTATACAAATTTGTACATTTGTAAATGATTATAATAGAAGTATTATATTTCAATAATATATACAAGTTAGATATATAAAAGAAACATACTTATATTAAAAAATATTTATTTTTAAATTTAGTTGTCATTTATTATTTTTTAATATATATATATATGTATTCTTCACATTGTATATAAAAAAGAGTTACAACAATTCTTAACATTATATATAGAAGAGTTACAACAATTTTCAACAATCTATACAATGATAATAATATATATATATTTTTAATTTGTGAGTAGGTCGAATTTAATACCGAATTATATTTAAAAAATTTCAATTGTCGAATTTTTGTTGAATTTTAAAGACATCAAACTCGAATATGAACACAAACCAGGTGACTTATATTCGTATTAGAATGAGGTGGTCACTGGCAAAGTTACATGACAATAGAACTTAGGAATTGTCACATAAAGAGAGTTGTAATTGTCGAAATGATATGGAGAGGTGGAAGAAATACCATGAACATTGAGTAATTGGAGACCATGAAGAGTGGGGAAGAAGAATGAGAAGATTCTAAAGCAGAACTCGAGAAAGAGGGTGAAAAAAACAAGCATGAGAAAGATCTAGGGATGCAACTATTCTGAGTTTGTGAAAACAAAGGGACAACATGAGTATAAGTCATTAGCTATGATGTTGATTTAATTGCAAAAACTCTTCTAGAATGGATAGGATATATGGGGCATCACTTGTAATATTAAGGAATCAATGGCCATAAAAATGCAAAGTTTACTTCAACTAGAGTGAAAGGACATTCTACCTTATGGTGTGATTTTGTGCCAAGAGAATGAGTTCAAAATATGAAGAAGAACATATGAGCATGGACCAAACTAGTGAGTGAATTGTGAGAATTGTTTTTATTAGCTAATTATTAACAAGTGTTGTTTGGGAAAATTTAGACCTTGAGGTAGTAGGAGTAGAGTATGTATTAATACACCGAAGATTTTATCAGCTAGTTATTAAAGTCACCATTGAATAATTAAAAAAAGTTAAATAATAACAAGATATATGTTAATGTATTCAAATTTTGTATTTAAGATGAAGTTAATTTGCAGAGATTGTATTTTTGAGAAGAGACTTACCAATTGGCCATAAAAGTAAAAGATAAATTAATCCAAAAAGAGAATAGGAAGAATGTTAAAAGTTGAAGAAGCAGTCATGGAGGTAAATTTTGTAACACTCCCAGTTTTGATTTCCAAATTAGCAATATATATGTGTGTGTGTGTGTGTATGATGAATGGATAAGGGCTAGGTGACGCAAATTATATGTAAATGTACATTGAAAAATAATAAAAACATATACCACAGGGTACAAAGGAAGAATGACAAAAAATATTAGGGGCTATGACTTTGTAAGAGAGGTTTGACAGGAGGCTTAGGGGTTCAAGGGTGACAAAAGACAAATAATATTATTTTATTCCTAAGCCCAAGTCTTTTACTTTATGTGTTCCTAGGTCTCTTAGACTTTGGGATTAATTTCTAAGAGATATACATGGACTTCCTCTCAAGATACTTGGTTTATCATAATCATGCAAAAATATCCCATGAATTTTGGGCATGTAAAGGAGTTTTCACATTTATTCTACCGGGAGTTTGCTTTGGGTCCTATACTACCATACTATGCGTGCAATAAAATTGTGGAAATGGCTATTGTGAAAGCTATGCAAAGATTATACCCATGTGTAAGGGAAATTATTATCCTTAAGTAAACTCCATGGAAACTAAGAATCTTTAGAGTCCCTAGTAGAGACATTTCTTGGTCACTACATATTGGAGCCCTAGAGGGAAGTGGGATAGCCCAAGGGCTTGCATGGTAGAGAAGGGGATCCCATTCCTTGAGTTGTTCATGCTAATGGTGAAAGAGAGATGATGGATTGGGATCGCTGAAGGAGTTTAAAAAGTGTGAAATTCTAGGAAATTGGGCTATGTGAGAGGATTCAAGATAACCATAGGTTATTTCATCCTTGAGGACTCATAGCCATAGCACAAGGGTGACCCTATTGCAAAAATATTGAGGAAAACAAAACTTTATAATTAGGTGAAATATCTTTCTTCTACAACTAGTTGGTGATTAATTTTCATAAACACAAGTGCTATGGTTTAATTATAATTTGTTGATTTAATGCTTTTACTTATGAATTGAGTGCTCTTATACATGCATGTATAAGTCTGCATCTATAGATATGGTTGGCTAGTTTTATTTACGTGAATGCACATTGTAATATTTGACTACATTGATTCATTAACAAGGGAATTTGGTATTAGAATTAAAATAAACGTGAAATTGGTGTAGTATGGATGTCGGGTATGTTACACAGTGGTACCTATGCAAGGAGATGATTGAAATTGAGGTTTCAAAAAGTACCTTGTTGCTTGAATAGAGGAAAAGTTACTAAGCATATCACAATTGCGTATACGAGCAAAAATTTTACCCTAGTGGGAAAAATTTGGAGTATCCCACCACCTCAATAGTGTTATAGGGGTGGTTGGGTATGTTACAAGGCCCATAATCTGGGAAGAGGAGAAGATGAAAGAGGTGAAATGTTAGATAAAAATAGAGATGAAATGTTACAATGGAGACATTGAGGCAAAGTTAGAGCTTATTTTTTTGCATATGAAAAGGCAGATAATAGTTTTAAGCCTCACAATTATGTGTCTAGAGAAGAGGGGCATAAGGCTTGTCAATATTATGGTCATAAACCCCATTAATTATCATTATAGGAATTATAGTTGGGTAGGATTATTATTAAAAATTTCTTATCACCATATTTATCACGTAAATATACATTAAGGAGACTCATTTGAATAATTATCTACTATTGTGCATTTGGATATCATGTAATAGGATGTTGCACCCTTACATATGCTTCTTATTCAATCACTCATTCACTTTATTTAGGCATTGAATTACTAATTGGGAATTTCGTATGTTTATTTTTTATTTGGTACATAAAATTTGGTATCAGAGTAGATGATTGTTGATTTTAGCACCATCCAACAACACCATGCGGAATTTTATTTATAACTTTTGTTAGGGAATTTTAAATGAACTAAGATTTGAAGGGTTGGAAAAATCACATACGAGATATGTTTGAACCAAATTAAATTATCACTACTATCACTTCAATTATTGTGAGGTCTAATTGAAGTGAAAGTAGTGACAAAATAAATGATAAAGCTTATAATTTTATAGGTACAAAAATGTTATTTATTAATGTGGAATTAACGAACTTAACGTCCATACAACCTCACTCTTTAGACAAGGATGAAAATCAACAAGTTTTGGCATAATGATTATAAGTTTTTCTTGATGCGTCCAAATTATAATTAAACCATGAAATTGAAAAGTAGATAAATAATTTGTTACAAGACAAAATTTCAAACTCAATGGTGTTGGCACATGTATCCCTAACTTCTTTGAAGGCTTGCAAATGTTGCAAAACTTTATCCCCATGTGAAATAAGAAACAAAAGAAAGCGGGGTTACCTGAGAAAAGTTTACCAGTTATGCCATAATACTTACTTTTATTATGCAAGATGCTGGTTTGATAGTTTCTTTTGATGCATCACATGTTCTATTGACAATTGATCCTTTGTTCTTCATGCAAACTAGTTCTAGAGATAAGCTCTATATGATATCAAAAGGAGAAAATGAAGTAGTGGTTTGATTTTTTTTGTTACATCATTCTTAAAAAAGTCCTAACATCAAAATCCCATGATGGCCCTACTACAATTTATATGTTTGAGTTGATAAGATATTGAATTCAGGATGATCTTCAAGACATTATAGGTTTTGACCTTGATTCACAATGTGTACATAGAAAAGTGGTGTGAGTTTTCATTAAAAATGTGTATAGGGTCCCATTTTTTTAAGAAATTATTCAGGATTGTAAGCACAAATGATATCATTGTTCTAAGGTAGCATGAAATAACATTATATGGATGCATACACATTATACTATGCCACAATGGTAATGCAAAGGGAAAGTTTTAAAAGAAAATAAGGTGTATGTGAAGTGTTAAACATTGAAATGATATATAGGTTGGCATATGTGATATATAAGATACATTTAAGCCTTGGTAAAATTGTATGCTATAAATTTGATATAAGAGAGGATATGTGCTACATGCTATACCATGCAGCTATTTCATATTCAAAATTTGTATTAATTGTGTGATTGGGTAGCATACCCGAGGCAACATATTATGATGTCAGGGTTAATGTTATAGTTGGAGAATGATATGATATGAGGAATGTGAACAAAATTGGCAATGTTTTGGGCCATGCAACTATTTCATATTCAAAATTTGTATTAATTGTGTGATTGGGTAGCATACCTGAGGCAACTTATTATGATGTCAGGGTTAATGTTATAGTTGGAGAATGATATAATATGAGGAATGTGAACAAAACTGGCAATGTTTTGGGTTGCAGTGGCAACCAAATATCACACATGCATTTATTATGCTGGGATACAACATTAAGAGTGTTGGATTTACAACTGGCATGTTTTGGAGTTAGCTAATAGCCATTTCAAAGGATAGTTTCTTTGTTTCAATTGTCATTTTGAGAGCTCTATTGCTAGAATCTACATGAAAGATTTTTGAACTTGTTCCTAGCAACTGCTCAATAGTTCATAAGGATTTATGAGCTCAAACTCAATGATTTTCCTCATTGGTTGAAGGTTAGTACTATTGTAGTAGTGCACCCAAATTGCTTTTTTTGTTATTGCATGTTAAACATGGCATGGTAATAGTATGAATAATCTAAGTACTTAGTTCCCCTATGTTATTGCTCATTAAATATTTGGTTTGTTTGAAAAGGATGAAATAATGGCACTAGCATTTTTGTTTTAAAGAATGGATATGTGCAAATTTATTCTTCGTTTCTTTGCATACTCTCATACTCTTATTTTCCATGAGCTTATCACTCCCTCATCTCACTCTGTTTATCAAACTACACGGTTTTGTTTAGCTGTAAATGACTTGGGTTAGGAATCATAAATAATATGTCTTTAAATCTACAACAAATGACAGAGTATGGTTGATTTTAGTTTGCTATGGAAGACAATTTGAATATGTGAGGTTCAAATCCTCATTAAACTCTGTTTCAAATATTAGGCATAAAGAATCTAAAATTTGCTTAAGTAGTTCTACTTACAAGTTTAATACAATATGAATGAGAATGACTTCTTTTAGTCATGGAAAACTAAGGTGTTGCATGCCAAACTTTACTATTTGAACTCAATTCAAAATGGTTCCACATAGTAAAGAGATTTATTAAATATTTATGAACAGTTCAGGTCAACATAATACATGAGCATTTGGGTGATACCCTAAACCAGATATGGAACACATAGAACTTATACAGTTACCAAATAAATAATTGACATAAACCATATTGTCATAATTGGCAATAAAATGACAGAATTTCTAAGCTTATATTCAATTTTAAAAAGGGAATAGGAGTTTCTTACCAAAATATGAAGTAACATATAATGAAGTTTTTTAGCGTTTAATTTGACATGGAATATTATTTTTAATTTGTTTTTCACGGAAAATCGAGGTAGGTCCACTCGAAGGGATCACACCCCCCATCCAAACTAATTTGAGCCTAACCCTGAGGGCATTGTCAAGAATTAAGCATATGACCTCCCAATGACAAGGTGCTTTAGCAACGAGACCTCGAGCAATTGAGCTAACCCTTTGGGTTATTTAACATGGAATATGCTAACTGGGCATTAATAGAATTAAGGTTCAAACCTAGTTCATACTCTGATACTAAGATCGCCTACCTAGTAGTCATTGTGCCATTTTGGCACCTGATACATATGTTATTGATGTTAACCATCAAGATGATGTTAAAATATAAGTATTGAAGAAATTCATAAGGTTGATACCAATATATTAAAAGTATTAATTTTAACAATTAACACTTATTGAAGTGAATTATTAAGCTTAACCTTTAGGTTACATATGAATCACTGTTTCAAGTATGGTTATCATGTGAAAGGATATATTTTATTGTGAAAGACCACACGTCTTATGACTCGAAATACCCAAACTCGAACCCACAAATAATTTGACACAATTATTATGCCAACACTAATATACAAGTGATAATAAGACCCAAGGCATAGATCGAAGTTTTGAGACATTTAATGATGTCTACAATCTTTTCATGAAGTCAAGATAAAACATTTCTTCACCCCTATTGGTTCTACATCCAAACCAGTAGCAATTTTTAAGTCACTAATATGAAGGCTTCATAACATTTCATCTTTCCACTTTTCATACATTATTCCATATATAAAGATATGTATTTTTTCCCATATAAAAATAATATCTTAATGCATTCATTTGTTTTCATTTTCTGTTCCAAAATCATGCTTGTTTATTGGTGGCATTACTTATACAAAGAATGAACATGAGGCTAATGTGATTCACTTCTGAGGTAAATATTAGAAGTTAGAGGTTGTTTCTTGATTATTGTCGATACATGGAGTAAAAAAGAGTAACTATGTATGAATAGAATGATTTGCATTGATGTAATTTTTTACGAAATTATCTTATACCATGTCTCTTTAGTGCTTGACATTTATACTATGATATGGACCATATTTAAGTTAGTTAACAAAATTATTGAGGTGTTTACTACATTTAACATCAACTTTTCTGCTTATTGATTCATTGTATGAATGTATAGATGATATTTTTCAGTAGAGGCAGCAAAGAAAATAAAAGAGGTAAAAGAAAAAGGCCAAACATGGTTTGGAAAGAGGGCAGGAACAAGATAATTTGATTTCTATTCTCTTTTATGCAAATTATGAATAATTTAATCTGATTTTGCAAACTAGCTGAATAGATCTTGGTGGCCAAGTTGTTTTTCCTCCTCTGCTTATCCAACCTCATGACTAGTTGTAACCTTACCCGAGTATTATGGACATTCCTGAACCACCTTAGTAGCTTGTGCACTATTGCTAGGATAATACGCTAGTTTAGCTTCCCTTTGGTGTTGTACATTGGCCTACTAGTACAAGAAACAATAATGTTGCACATGTACCTTATCATGTTATTCCTTATTGTTTCCTTTGCTTGTTCTCTTCCCAGGCCTGAAAATCAACCCGTCTATATTTCAAGAAGAAAATAGGAAGAGACCTCTAGGAAAACCAAGTTCAGATAGTTCTGAGTCTACCTTTGTTCAGTTGAAGTTGCACTTAGTTAAGGTTAAAGATGAAGGCAAAAGATAAGTTTCGCTTGATGACATGCATCCTGAGATACTATGCAATTTTATTTTTGCGATGTTTATTTTTTGGATAATTGTTACATTTCATTTTTACATTTCGTAGGTGTGGAAAATTTTTATGACCTTCATGCATATGATGATTTTATTTCTGCCATATATTTATGCTCTTAATTATGTTTATGGCAGTCACAAGGGTGGAATACATATGTTTGGTAAATATTAAGAACAATCATAACCATTTTTCTCAAAACTTGTTTACACTCTCTCTTAAAAAATAGTAAACAAATTCATGATTAAAAGATTGTTCACTTACCAAATTGTTTCCCTGAAGGATAAATCAAGAGGGATCATGGATGGAAGAGGAGGAAAATTCTATGTGAAGATATGCCTAGGTTTTGAAATCTAGCATTCCCATTCATTTCCCTTCTATAGTTTCTATATAACTAAACTATCTTGTTGATAGCAAAGATTTCTTGAAAGGTGGCAAATAAAGATAGATTGGAAAATTATGTGATATTCTTCAAGATTGATTACTTGATTTGAAATATGTTCATATTTTTCAGAAGTTGTAATTTATTCAATGTTGATTAGTTCGATTTTTGTAGAGTTTAATGTTATTTTGGCATTACTTGAAGTGATCCAACATAGACTTTGTGTTTTACTTCTTTCATTGGGCACTTTGCTTCAATTGTATGAGTTTATTTTACTTCTTTGGTTTCTAAGGGTATTCTTTGATCCTTATCATCGTAGGGATCTGAAAAGAGATATTTTAATTGTAATTAATATTGGTAATAATATAGATTATTTGCTGATTACTTTCTTAGTTTTGTCCTATTGAAGCATGGAGTTATTATTTATAGATTGCTTTCCATTTAGAGTCTTTTGAATACATTTTTATCTTCTTTACTTTGAATTTTTCTTTCATTTTGTATTTTATTTGCTAGTTGTTTTAATTAAAAATAAATAAATTAAAATTAAAAATTAGAAAAATAAAACATCATTGAGTAAAAAGAAGATACTAGATTTTAAAGATTTAATTCTTAAAATCAGATTGTATAGTTATAAATTCTATAAACTTTGGGTGATAATCTTGACTATCTCGCTTTCTTGAGTCTACATGGAAGCTATAAATTGAAGCACTTTCATTTCATTATGTTCTAACAGAGAATAATAAGGTAGTGGATAACCATGCGAACAAAGTTTTAAAGTTAAAAGAAGGGGTAATTATAGTTAACAAGGAGGGGGGGTAGCAAACTATACCATAACCAAATCCCATCCAATTAATCTAGAAAGAAAGGACACTTAGACTCCATGTGTGTCACATGATTGAACCTTTCCTATAAGGCAAACTCAATAAATCAACTAGTTTTTCATACCCCTATGTCATGCTTGATCTCATGGCTAAACTTGAAGTTGAAGATGTAGCTAAAGTATTTCTATTTGAACGTGGTATAGGGTGGGATTGGTAGTACATCTTTTCTCTACGAATCTTGGCATCACCATAGGTGCAATGAATAAAATTCACATGGCATCCTAGGCAAAACTAAGTTGCATGTGAAAATTAAGGATAGGTTGGTGTCCAAGGAAGTTTGTCTTCTAGTTCCCGATTTTTTATCATGATATGGTAAGTGAGCTTATAGTCAATTATGAGTTGTTTCATTATTTAGGTTCAATGGTATTTTATCCTAGGACTATATGCAAAGAATTTATATCTCTATATTCTTTTATTTGGAGTTCTCTTTAGTTTACTTTTGAAGCTTTGATGAATTTGGAGTTAGTTTGTTAGGTGCTGAGGGTGAAACTATAATGTTTCATAGAAACACTTGGAGTTCTCTTTAGTTTACTTTTGAAGCTTTGGTGAATTTGGAGTTAGTTTGTTAGGTGCCGAGGGTGAAACTATAATGTTTCATAGAAAACACTTTGAACCTCATAAGGCTAAGGGAGGTAGGCATGATTATTGCTCCTTGTTTTAAGCCTTAGGAAGATAATTAAGATTTCAAATGAATGAAATCCTAGATCTAAATGTACTTTTATTATTATAATTTATAATTTATATTGTTTTGTTTATAATTATACATTAAAAAAAAGAATGTAAAATAAGGTAAGCTAAAGTTGTGCCGAAATTGAAAAATACAAAAGTATATACACAAAACCCTTAAAATCTACAACTAAGTCAATAAGACTTGTAGCAACAATAAATAATGAATGTAATATGAAAGTACAAAGGTTGGAAAAAATAATTTAAATAATGAATTAAGATCCAACCCTAAAAAAATACAACGATCATTTATTGAATCACCAAACATTAGTCTTAGACTAATTGCCTCTACAATTTCCTGCAAAAACTTTGACCAAAAAAGTCTTTAAAATGCTAAGATGTAAACTGATTCATATAAAGGAAACCAAGTGCCATATAAAGAGAGAAATCCTATAATTTGAGATGGACCAACTCAATCTATGTGAAGCACACCATTTATGTTAGCATTAAACACATTCAAAACTTCTAAAGAGTGTAAACAAATACAACAAAATAAACAACCTTAAGGACAAGACCACAAATCAATATCACTTTTATTTTCTTGGTCACTTTTAAAGATATCTCTACCATCAAACATAACTTATATCATATAAATATTCCCCTTGTCACTCCACACTTATCATTGCAAATTATATCATATAACTATATGTAGAGCATTAAGTAAACATAACACAAAGAACCACGAGATTATATAAAACATCTGATCACTTGTTCCTCCATATATATATATATCAAAACTTCGAAGTATTTAGTACTCAGAAACACTCTATATATAAAATGGAACCTTTCAGGAAGTCTATTTATTTCAGCGAAATAGAAGAAAAAAAGTCATCTGTTCTAGAAAATCCCCTTAGGGATATGTTCGCATCTGCATCTAGTCGAGTATTAAATTCTGCTGAGTTAGAGTATGAGGAAACACAACCCTCTGCTAGATGGCAGCTACCCAGAATAAATGCATCTAAAGTTTACTTAGACCTGTCTTCTTTTCATTTAAAAGCCGCAACTAGAATTTCTATTAAGGAATCTATAAGCCAAATTCAAGAAAACTCTGATTGTGTCCAATCCATTCCTATTATAAATTCCAAACAACTCCAGGCCGAGGCAAAAAGACTAAAAACTCAGTATCTGCATCTGGGATGCATACGCATTGGGATTCATGCTTTAACACATCAGGGTCTAAACACATTTGTCTTAGCTACTATTCGAGATTTGACCCATAACAAATACACTGACTCATTGATTGGTGGGATTGTAGCTTCTCTATCCAATGGCCCTGTCTATTTCGATTGTTATCCTCATTTCTTTGTATATGTTTTCGATGAAACAATTGAAAGTATTCTTCAGCTGCAAATCGAGACAAATGATTTGACATGGCCAAAAAGAGACACAATATTGCCATACAAACCAAAGGTTGCTTCCGTCATACAAATACCCTCTATCCCGCAGTCTTACATGCCCCCAGCAAAGAGTCAAAAGAAAGTGTAGTAGTGTTAACAGATTCTCGAAATCAAAAGATTGAACACCAAACTATAAGATAGGAAGATCTTACTTTCGCAGAACACTGGGTGGTATCCAATCCCAAGTCTCCTGCCATAAATAAAATTACTTCTGCTGATGTTAGAGAAGAAATCTCTTCTGCTATTCTTACCTTTCCGCGAAGATCAACTATTGATAGGCAAAGAATAGATCAGATGTGCAGAAGTTCACCATTGTACAGAAATCCTGAGCTTGTAGATACAACTTGCTCTAGCTCCAGTTCAAATTCTTGTAATCATATTTCATTATTTGAGTTTGCACAGATAGTAATTTTTTTTTCACTTGAAGTAAAATGTCTAGAATGCCATTGCTCTGTAAATCTTAGGCATCTTGCCGAAATGGTCATGCATGAGAATCATCATCCTAGGACAGGAGAAGCCCCACCTTCTACTTTTGTAAATCCTTTTCCAAACCCTAAATGTTTAGATATACCATTTCCCCATGAGTCTGAGCATATCTTGATGATGCATGAAATAACCACTTTAGAAAATGAAGATCCAAGATTAACAACAACCTTTAGCACCATGAGGCCAGCAAAGCCTAGATATGGGCTAGGATACTTAAAGCAAGAAAATGGTTTAATTCCAGATTCAAGATTTGGCAAAATACCAAATGACTGTAAAAAGCCTGCAGTCATGGAAATGCAGGAATTTTTTACTTTAATGAATGGCTTTCCAAAGCATAAAAATGGTGCTCAATTGATCCGAATTGGATCCTAAACACTCTCTAAGTTTTCATGACTGTTTCAAATTATGCCAAAAAAGATTCAAGTCTTAGAAAAATCAAAGCTATCAGAAGGAATCCTCGTAGCAATTGTAGTTGTGGCCAGAGTGGAGCAACGAGGACCCTCGGTCGAGCGCGCAGACCATTGGCCCATGGTAACGCGTGCTTGAGCAAACTGGCAAAACCGGAGGCCAAATCAAGAAACAGGAGTGGTTTCTGATATGCGATTAGCGCTAATCGTGTATCGCAGGGCGTCCCCCTCAATGAAAGAAAGCCTTGAAGTGCCCAGACCCGAAATTGCTATGAAATGCGGAAAAGTAATGCATTTGATTCCGTAGCGCGGGATTCCACAAATCGGTAGGATATCAGAAGGCCTTGAGGCGATAAGCAGTTTTGACTAGGTCCCGCACGATGCCACACATCGAGCGACACGCGTCCAGCGGATGAGAGGGAAAATCACACACATCGGACGGGTAAACGTCTTGAACTTGCCCGCCCGATAAAAACGATGATCATAGGATCTGGGGGGCCTAGATCAACGGTGGAGGCGCGTCCCGATAAATGATCGGATTTGACAAGTCAAAAAGCAAGATTACAGGGGATTTGAAGTCCGATGTGGACGATGAGTTGGCAAACGATTCATGTTTCACGGGCGATCTTGAAGTAAATAGAATTAATGGCCATTCAAAAATGATTCAAGGAATCTGACACCCAGTTCGTTAGGAAACAAGTGGCCACCTCCCTGCGAGGCGTTACCTAGTGATGATGACGCAGAGCAAAGGAATTCGAATGGATAGAGGTAAGGAAACCAGAAGGATGGAAGTAGAAACGAACAGTCAAAAGAACAGACTAGCTTTAAAGCCATGACCTGACAGAAGCAGAGAACACACAAGAAGGTAGTGACAAGAGTTAGCTAGACGCAGAAAGCTAAGAGCATAAAACAGAGAGTAGAAGCTGAGCTGACCTGAAGGCAGCATCGAGCCAGACAGAGCCAGAGAGAGTTAGAGAGTCTGTGTACTCCATAGAAGGCTTGAGAGGTTCAAGAAAACTCCTCGGCATAGGCTTGTCATACTACTGTGACCATCAGAGGTCGAATTTCAGTAAGGAGAGTTTGTGCACTCCATTCCTACTGACTTTTATCTATTTAGTGAGACTTGAATTGAGCTCACTGTTGTAAAAACTCTGCTTGAAAACATAATAGAGAGGCCACCACTGAGAGTTGGACCAAGAGACATAGCCCAGGAGCATTGGGTGAACTCCTTATTAAACTTCTTGTCTTACATTTTTTCCTGTTATGTTTTCTCTAACTGCCTCAGTGTCTGTGTATTTTGCAATCTTATCAATCCATTGCATAAAGTAACATAGGCACATCATGCACATGAGTTTGTAATACCTTTAATTCTTTGTCCTGGATAAATTCCAGATCAAGTGGTATCAGAGATTTAGGTTACTAAGGTTAGACAAGCTTGTGCTAGATTTCATTGTTGAATGCTAACTAGATCAAAGCTTAAAGTAGGAGAAGGAGAGTTGGCTGAAACTAACCCAAAAATTGGAAGAGTCTATTCTAAGAGGAAAATGTTGGAAGAAAGTCCCTTGGAATCAGACCCCCAGTTCATGGATAGTTTTATGACCATGAGATCCATGGTGGAGGAAATGTATAGGGAATTTAAGAAAAATAGAGATGAAGATTCATCAAACTCCAAACAAGACAAAGGAGTAGAAGAATCCCTCCTCCATGATCACTCTAAAGGCAAAAGGAAAGAAGAAAAATTTCTCACACCTCCTAATAGCCCTGAAAATAAAAAGAAGACATCTTTGATTAAATTAGATGTTAAATTTGATTTACCAATATATGATGGAGAGTTGAATGTAGAGAAGCTGGATAATTGGATCAGACAGATTGATGTTTATTGCAGAGTACAAAGCATTGATTCAGACAAGAGTAAGATTCAGCTAGCCAGCCTACGCCTTGGAGGCATTGCCTTGGTATGGTGGGAAGGCAGGGCACAAGTTGACATGAAGAAACATGGTAAGATTCTTTGTCTGGAGTGAATTTGTTTCTGCAATTAAAAAGCAATTCTATCCACTAGCCTACATGCAGCAAGCCATGATGAGCTGGAAAACTCTTCGACAACTAAAAGGGCAAAGTGTACAAGGTTACACCCAAGAATTTAGGAAAAGAGCTTTGATTCTAGGAATTTCTTTAGACTCACTTGAGACTCTGTTGAAGTATATAGGTGGTCTACACAGCTACATGAGGCACACTATCCTCATGTTTAATCCCACTAGTATAGATGAGGTATCCGTTCAGGCTATGCATCTAGAAGCTAGAGGTAAGAATGGGAACCCAGAAGTTGGGGGATCATCCAAACCCACTGCAAGCAAAAATAAGGAGAAAAGAAAACAGAAATGGAAAGAGAGGAAGACAAAAACTGTATAGAAAAGCAAGTCTTCATGCACTCACTGTAAGAAGGATGGGCATGATGATGAACACTGCTGGATTCTGCATCTGAAGCTGAAACCTAAGAAGTTCGAGGGCAAGAAGAAGAAGACTGTTGTAGCTATTCAAAAGGATTTAGGGTCAGACTCAGGAGATGAAGCAACAATCGCAGCCACAGGTATAAAAGGTAAAAATTCTGAAGCATCTACTAGTAATTTTGCACAATCTACTGATAATGAAGAAAATGAGAGGAAAAGACATCAGCTTTTTCATATTCGAGTTATTTCCAATCATCAAAAGATTGATACTTTGTTTGATAGTGGCTCACAAGTAAATTTAATTTCTGAAGCAATTGTAAAGAAGTTGGGATTACTAACCACACCTCACAAGAAACCATATCCATTAGGTTGGTTATGTGATAAAGCAAAGCTACAAGTGACTAGACAATGTAAACTTAAGTTTTCTTTTGGGTCAGCATTTGTAGATGAGGTTGAGTTAAATATAGTTCCTTTGGATATATGTGGAATTGTTTTAGGAAGTCCTTACTTGTATGATAGAAAAGCTATTTTCTATAGAGCTGAGAACAAGTATCTACTCGTTAAAGATGGAATCAAATATATTATAAGAGCTCATAAGCTCAAGAATAATTATACTCTCATAAACTCAGGGTAGATGAAACAAATTGTAAATTCATGCAAACAATTTTTACTGATGGTTGAAAAGGAAAAGAAAACTGATAAAACTAATGTATTTGAGGGCTGTGATGCTAAACATCAAGCTGATTTAGAAAAAGTTGTTTCAGAATATGATATATTGTTTCAAGAACCTAAAGGTCTGCCGCCCAAAAAGGAAATAGTGCATGATATTAATTTGCAGCAAGAGGCTCCATCACCTAACATCGGAATATACAGGTTGTCCACTTTATAGAATGCAGAAATCAAGAAGCAGGTACATGATCTGCTTGAGAAGGGGTTCATCAGACCTAGCACATCACCATGTGGGTCTCCAAATGTTTTGGTGAGAAAGAAAGATGGCTCGTGGAGAATGTGCATTGATTACCGAGCACTGAATAAGATAACGATAAAAAATCGTTATCCCCTTCCTCGCATAGATGATCTATTAGATCAGTTGAAAGAATTTGTTTATTTTTCCAAGTTAGACTTGCATAGTGGCTATCATCAGGTCAGAGTTGCAGAGCAAGATGCATGGAAGAATGCTTTCAAAACAAAGCAGGGATTGTATGAGTGGCTGGTTATGCCTTTTGGCTTAACTAATGCTCCTGCTACTTTCATGAGAGTAATGAATGATGTACTCAAACCTTTTTTTGACGATTCGTTATTGTATATCTGGATGACATTCTTATATTCAGCAAAACATGGGAAGAACATTTAAAGCATGTTAAGCAAACTCTAAATGTTTTGAAAAGAGAAAATATTTATGTTAAACTCTCAAAATGTGAATTTGGAAAAACATCTTTGAATTATTTGGGACATATAGTAGGGGGTGGTGAATTGAAGATAGATCCCTCTAAGGTTGTAGTCATTGTAAACTGGCCTAAACCCAAATTTGCTACACAAGTTAGAAGCTTCTTAGGAGTAGCACAATATTGAAGAAAGTTTATTTCTAACTTTTCCTTAATTGCAGCTCCCTTACATGCTTTAAAAAGATTGAACAAGGTGTTTTAGTGGGGAGGCAAATAACAGAAAGCCTTCGACACCTTGAAAGAAAAGATTAGTACAACACCGGTACTAGCACTGCCTGATCTTCAAAGACCATTTGAGATTGAAACAGATGCAAATGACTATGCCATGGGAGCAGTGTTGATGCATCATGGTAAACCCATATGTTATCATTTTGAGACATTTAATTCTGTAGTAGTTAACTATGCCACATATGATAAAGAATTGTATGCATTAGTACAGAGTGTGAAAAAGTGGAAACATTACCTAATGGGAAAAGAGACAGATATACATACTGATCATCAACCACTTCAATATCTACACTCCCAAACTAAGTTGCAGCAATCAAGACACTATAGATGGATGGGTTTTTCTACAACAATTTCATTTAGTCATCAGATATAAAAAGGGCATACACAATAAATTTGCAGATATGTTGTCCAGACCAATTATAAATGCATCTACTATACTCAAGCATAATTCAATATTGCATGAGAGCTACATTGAACAATATGCTCAGGATATAGATTTTAAGGATGTATATGCAACTTTAAGTCAAGGAAAACAAGTAGAAGAATTGGATTACCATGTTAAGGACCAGCTCTTGTATCATTTTGGGAAGTTATGCATTCCACAAACTGAAAGAGTAAAGATAGTTCGAGAAGCACACACTTCTCTAATATCAGGTCACTTTGGGGCAAGTAAAACAATTGCACAGCTGCAAAGATTTTGTTATTGGCCAAAAATGAACGAGACAATTTCTAGATATAAGAGGGTGTACTATGTGTGCTAAAAGCAAACCCAGTAATAGAAAACTAGGCTTGTACACTCCACTACCAGTTCCTTCTCATCCTTGGGAAAGTGTTTCCATGGACTTTGTTGGAGGAGTGCCTAAATCTAGGAAAGGTCATGACTATTTATATGTTGTTGTGGATAGGTTCAGCAAAATGTGTATTTTAATACCTTGTAACAAACAGATTACAACTGAACAAACTGCAAAGTTATTTTTTCAGCATGTATGGGTTCATTTTGGATTACCCACTTCCATTATATCTGATCGAGATACCCGATTTGTTGGGAAATTTTGGTCAATTTTGTGGGAATTGATGGACACCAGGCTAAAGAAAAGCACAGTTTTTCATTCGCAAACAGATGGCCAAACAGAAGTGGTCAATAGGACAGTGATCCAGTTGCTCATAGGCTATTGCAGCAAGCATCCAAAACTTTGGGATAAACATTTATGTTATGTGCATCATGCTTACAACCGAGCTAAACATTCTTCGACACAAAGATCTCCTTTTGAGATCTGTTTTGGTTTCACACCAAGGTCTCCCTTGGATTTTGTCTTTGGTAAAGACATAGCAGTTGATGGACACAGTGATGTGGACAAGGAAACCAAGTTCATTGAACAAATCCAAGAGATTCACCGGGTAATACAGGAATAGCTGGAAAAGAGCCAAGCCAAGTACAAGGTAAGGCATGACAAGCATCGGATGGAGCATAGTTTCCAAGTTTGTGATCAAGTCTGGCTGTATATCAGCAAAGACAAAATGCAAGGTGAAGGTAAGAAGCTAAAGCAAATAAGGTATGGACCTTTCAAGATACTTGAGAAAATTGGTGAGAATGCTTTTTGCCTTGATCTACTAGCTTACATGCACATCTACTCAGTTGTTAATGCTGACAGCTTGAGACCATTTGAACCTTCATTAATTGAAGATCCCGAAGAGCAGAGTCAATTGCCTTCTATTGATGATCTGTTGCCTAAATATCTTAATGAATTGTAGGAAGATACAGTTTTGGACAGGAAGGTAAGAACTACGCGCAGAGGAAACGTTGAGTACCTTAGGATTGGACTCAAAGGTTCAAAACCAAGCAGTGCGAAATGGATAAAAATTGAGAAAGCGAGGAATCAATACCCTCACTTGATTAATGCTTAAAAGAAAACCAACTTTTGGTGGTCCAAAAGCTTTTTCTGTGGGAAGGCCGTGATCCGAATTGGATCCTAAACACTCTCTAAGTTTTCATGATTGTTTCAAATTATGCCAAAAAAGATTCAAGTCTTAGAAAAATCAAAGCTATCAGAAGGAATCCTCGTAACAGTTGCAGTTGTGGCCAGAGCAGAGAAATGAGGACCCTCGGTCGAGCGTGCAAACTGTTGGCCCACGGTAACGAACGCTGGCGCAAACTGGAAAAACCGGAGGCAAAATCAAGAAACGGGGGTGGAATTTGATACACGATTAGTGCTAAAGTGCTAATCACATATCGCAGGGCGTCCCCCTCAGTGAAGGAAAGCCCCGAAGCGCCCAGACACAAAATCACTATGAAATGCGGAAAAGTAATGCATTTGGTTCTGTAGCGTGGGATTCCACAAACCGGCAGGATATCGGAAGGCCTCGAGGCAGTAAGCAGTTTTGACTGAGTCCTGCTCGATGCCACACATCGAGCGACACGCGTCTGACGGATGAGAGAGAAAACCGCTCGCATCGGATGGGTAAATGTCATGAAACTTGCTTGCCCGATATAAATGATGACCGTAGGATCTGGAGGGCCCATATCAACGGCGAAGGCGCGTCCCGATAAATGATCAGATTTGACAAGTCAAAAAGCAAGATTACAGGGGATTTGAAGTCTGATGTGGACGATGAGTGGCAAACGATTCATGTTTTGCGGGCGATCTTGAAGAAAACAGAATAAATGGCCTTCAAAAATCTGACACCCAGTTAGTTAGGAAACAAGTGGCCACCTCCCTACGAGGTGTTACACAGTGATGATGATGTAGAGCAGAGGAATTCGAACGGAGAGAGGTAAGGAAACCAGAAGGCCGGAAGCGGAAATGAAAAGTCAAAAGAACAGACTGGCTTTAAAGCCATGACCTGACAAAAGTAGAGAACACACAAGAAGGCAATGACAAGAGTTAGCTAGACGTAGAAAGCTAAGAGCAGAAAACAGAGAGCAGAAATCGAGCTGACCTGAAGGCAGCGTTGAGCCAGATAGAGCCAGAGAGAGTTAGAGAGTCTGCGTACTCCATAGAAGGCTTGAGAGGTTCAAGCAAACTCCTCGGCATAGGCCTGTCATACTACTGTGACCATCAGAGGTCGAATTTCAGTAAGGAGAGTTTGTGCACTCCATTCCTACTGACTTTTATCTGTTTAGTGAGACTCGAATTGAGCTCATTGTTGTAAAAACTCTACTTGAAAACATAATAGAGAGGCCACCACTGAGAGCTGGACCAGGAGACGTAGCCCAAGAGCATTGGGTGAACTCCTTATTAAACTTGTTGTCTTACATGTTTTCCTATTATGTTTTCTCTAACTGCCTCAGTGTCTGTGTATTTTGCAATCTTATCGATCCATTGCATAAAGTAACATAGGCACATCCATGCACATGAGTCTGTAATACCTTTAATTCTTTGTCCTGGATAAACTCCAGATCATCAATGGATGAAGGCTATGTTAAATTAGGATATCTTTACCCATCCAAAGGTTGAAGAATTTGGTCTAAGTCATTCAATTGGAGAAAAGATTAGACTGTCCCAAGATTGGAAACAGTTCGTGGAAGAAAACAATATCTGGATTTCATTCTACTTATGGATCCAGAAGAAACAATCAGAAACAGTTCTGATGACTGATGCCACTGTATCCACATCATCCAAACACTCCTGGTCAGCATTAGATGATAGCAAAGTTGAAACTCATACCACATTCCCTCCTTACAAAGGAATAGTCTTAGGAGAAGGCTAAAGTTCTGCTAAATCCATTCCACTGGTATTAAAAGATGACAAAGCTTTAGGCATTGATGGCAGAATACAAAAAGACAACGAACAACTAAACTAGACTAACACAGCTGTCACAGGGCTAGAGATGAATGTAGCCAAATATGCAGAAGTGAAGGAACAATTCAAGTTTCTATTAATGATATAAATAAATATTTGAATGATGTACAATATTCCACAACAATGGTCAGAGGTTATGTCAGAGAATCTCTGATGAAACTGGAAAATGTAGTAGAGAAATTTGTAGAACACATTGATTCTACCTTAGGGAAAATAAATGAACTGGCAGGAAAATTTGATAAAATGTCTTTATCAAAAGAAGATAAACCAGTTCCATCCTCTTTTATGTACAACAGGAGTGTAAAAATAAAATATCCTATCAAGCCTGTTGACAGGTTTCCCCATTTATTTCCTAAAGAAGTTGCACTGACACAAAAAGATAGAACAAAAGCTTCTAGTTCAGAAGAATTTATCTCTTTGGCATCTCTATTTCAAGAAGAAGAAAAAGAAGCAGAAGTACTTCCTATATATGAGCCTTTAGAAAGCCAGTACAGTAGATATTCTACTCCAGATCTAAGAGGTAAAGGGAAGCTTCCAGATTCACACACATTTTTTCCCGATTCTCACAAAGACTGGAACATTGACAACCTTAGTGTTGGTCAAATCAGGCAGATGGTGGACATGATGTTCACTGAATATAAGATAATGTGTTTAAAGGGGAAAAATGAAGTAGAAGCCTATAAAAGAATAATCCAATGCTTCACAGGGACATTGCTAAGATGATGGGAGATTGAGTCCTCTCCAGACCTAGTAGCCAAAATGGAGGAACAATTTCTCAAAGATGAGCAAGGAAATATTATACACAATTTTGATGGGACTATTCAGAATAACATGATTGGAACATTAACCTCCATGATTGTAGAGCATTGGTGTGGATCAGAAGCAGAGATGGCTGATAAACATCAAGTCATCCTAATGAAATTAAAATGCAATAAGATGTCCCAATTTGAAGATTTCCATCGGGACTGGATGCAACACATTTATGAAGTAAAAGATTCAAAGAATTTTCTTTGGAAGCAGGTATATCTAGCAACCTTACCTTCAAGGTTTGATGATTACATTCACCTGCAAGAAATTTTTCAAATGCCATTTGAATCTTATACATGGGGACAGATTTTTTCTAATATTACAAAGGCTTTGGTTGGCCTTTGCACTAGCTCAAAAGTTAACAAATCTCTTGAAAAACTATCTAAACTCCCAGATAGTAAATCTATTTATAGTAGATATGGTTTATCCATTGATGACCCATTAGTCAGAAGAAGAAAGATCAAGAGAAGAGCTAAAAAAGAAATGAAGAATACAACCAAACACCATTACAAGAAAAAAAGGCCTATCTTCTAGGCCTAGGAAGCAACAAAGAAAGGGATATTATAGGTATGTCCCTAATACTCACTACTACAAGCCATCAGATATCCATTTGCATAGTGCTAAGCAAGAACAATGGAACAAGTTAACATGCTGGCTTTGTGGTAATACTGGACACACTGCAAATAGATGTCCAGTAGGAGAAGAGTCCAAGAAAAATAGAGGTAAAAAGTCTCAACCTCTATCACAGAAAAAGACTGTAAAAATAGAAAAAACAGACACCGTAGTGTTTTTCATGAGATGCGGGTCTAACGCACATAAAACAGAACACTTTCAAAATGCAGTAATCAGAGATCATCCTCTGATTCAGCAGCAACAATTACTTTATTCCTTTGCTGATCATTCTAGCTCCAGTTTTGTCTATACATCAGAAGAAGAATATCAAGAATTGAATCTTCATGCTCAGGCTTGTAATTGCTCAGATTCTGATGAATGCCAATGTAATTACTCAAACACTGATTCTGACTCTTTTGATGATGAACTAGGAAACAAACAATAGAAAGAAAAAGTTTTGATGGCTCAGATAGAAGAAGAAGAAATCAAGATTCTGTCACAAATAAGAGCAATGGAAGACGGGGATATGAAAAATCATCTTACTGAAGCTTTCATGGACCAGTTCAAATCTTCTAGTCACAGTAAAGGATCTTCAAAGAAGCCCCTATTAATTGATGCCTCCTATGACCGCAATGCAAAATAAAAATATTTTCAAACGCAAAAACAACAAGACGAGGTTCGTGCACTTACCTTGGGAGAGGTAAGTAAAGAAATTCATAACCTTAAATCTGAGATTTCTACATTAAAAATTCAGGTTGAGAGGTTAGAAAAAGGAAAACAAAATATGGCTGTAGATCCATTTGATGAATATGATCCACCATAATTCCAAGAATCAAATATCCATATATTTGAAGGAAAAAAGGATCCTACTGTTGGTTTTCAAGAAATGAGGATACTTGCAATAGAATATCAACAACACCATGTACAGGTTAACATGTGTATTCAGGGTGAAATGTTTAGTCTAATTGCTCTTATAGATTCAAGAGCAGATGTTAATATTTTAAACACCAAAGTGGTTCCTGCTAAATACTGGACATCTGCAGAAAGAAAGGTGATTGGGTAGGGTGATAAAACACTTAAATATGAAGTACCCAAGGGCTCAATCTGTTTTGATAATCATTGTATAAAGTTAAAATTTGCAGTCGGTGATATCCCAGTAGACTATATTCTTGGCAATTTTTTTCTAGCCGCAGTAGAACCACATGGGTCTATCCGATTGAAGAAAAACAGAGGTGGATATTTCATCACACTTCCAACATCTAGTGGCATTCCTAAAAGGATCGAGATGCCTTACATCTCAAATCCCATAGTCTCAACAATGGCACAACCCATGAAGGAGTTGGATAAAGTTGAGTCAATATTGCTAGATCTTAAAGATCTAAAATCCACTATTCAAGTTTCACAACAACTAAAGCAACTAGCCAACCAGAAGAAAATTGTTGAGATTAAACAACAGATTGAAGAAGAATGCTGTGCTGAAGAACCAAATTCTTTCTGGCATCGAAAACAGTATTCAGTAGAACTGCCATACAAGGTAGAATATACAGGAAGGCCTTGCAAAAGCAAAGCCATACCAATGAATAAGGAGTACCGTGATCTCTGTGAGAAGGAAATACATAATCTTTTGGAGAAAAAACTAATCAGAGAATCTGATAGGCCCTGGAATTGTTATGGATTCTATGTAAACAAAAGGGCTGAACAAATCAGAGGAATCCCCAAACTAGTAATCAATTATAAACCTCTGAACTCTGTTTTAGTCGACAAGACCTACCCAATTGCTCATAAAGGGGATCTTTTTTTATTTTTTTGACAGAAATGGTTAGATGATGTATTAATTTCAGGCGGAAAGTGCCTCATTGCAGATTACAAAAAATAGACAGAATTCATATTTCTCTTCAGATAGGGACCAAATGTTTTCCCCCCTAGTGAGTCTGCAAATTCTTTGGGCTATCATACGATTGGTCTTCTCTATCTTTCCTGATTTCCATAAACAGACAAACTGCTCCAATAAGAAACAGTAAAACATATTAAACTAATAGTCAAGGTATGGGATCCCAGCCTTCATCGTCATTTCTTAGCAGGACTCCTGGAGAGAGGGGAGCCGCTTTGTTGGCTTCAACATCGGCTTCTTTATTGTTATCTCTCTTTACATGGAAGAATTCCAGGTTCTGAAAGGAATTTATAAGAGTTCTGATTCTGTTCATCAATCTTGAGAGCCTTAGATCAGTAGGACGGGAGCTGTCGACAATGATCTTGATGATGGATTGGGAGTCCCCAAAAACAATTGCATCTTTGATACCCAAGGATATGAGCTGTTTAAGGCCCTGAAAGAGAGCCAGAGCTTCGGCTTGAATGCTTGTGTTGAAGCCCGCGCCCCAGGCAAACCTTAGATCAGTTTTGTTTTCAGCATTTTTGATTACTCCACCTGCACCGGATCTGCCAGGGTTGCCTTTCGCTGCCCCGTCAAAAAAGAGAATGTATCTTGCCTTCTTGCTGCAAAACTCAGTAAAATCTGCAGCATCCATTCGGATTTGCCAATTTTTGTGGAGAGGAGGGGATCTGATAGTATCAGTGAAATTGAGTTGAAGATGATCGCCCCATGTAGCTTCTTGGTCACTTAAGTCTGCTCTGTCCAGCTGATCGCCCAAACAGTCTCTTAAGTGGCATTTGATTTTTTCCCAAATGATTTTAAAGTCGCTTTTTTTGTCTTTGAAGATACGCTGGTTTCTTTCCAGCCATATATGCCAGCAAATGAGCTTAGGGAGGATGAGCCAGGCGTCTTTTATGTGGGTGTTCTGGAGGGAACCTCCAGGAAACCTTGATTGCCAATTAGCAAACAGGTCAGCGCATCGATTTGGCAAGGCGAGGCCAGCGTTCCATGGTTTTAAGGCCTCGGTCTAGAGATCAGCAGAGAAATTGCAGCGGAGCATAAGGTGGGGGGCATTTTCCTCGTCAGTTCCACATAACGAACAGCGGGAAGGCCCGCTGTAACCTCTTCTGCGTAACCTGTCGTCTGTCAATATCTTTTGATGGCATAAAAGCCAGCTGAAGACATCAATTTTAGGAATTGAGATCCGCGACCAGATCCCTTGCCATGGCTTCGGATCAGGGGGAACGTGAGGTCGAAGGGAGAGAACTTTATAACCAAGCACCACAGTGTATCGACCAGATGAGGGCCCCCATCCCCTGGTGTCGGGTTTCCTGGATTTTAAAGGAGCTTTGCCTGCTAAGAGAGATCGGAGGGAGGCGAAATCGCTGGAGAGGTTGTGGGGTACCTCTATGTCGATCCAGTTCTTCCAGTTGTCGTTTTCCCATTGAGAGATATCCCAAAGCGTTTTTAGGCCCGCTCTGTCCATCCATTCTCTCAGCAACAGCAGTGAGCGGTCTTCAGAGAGGGGCTCACTGTCCATGATTCGGTCATCCCAAATGCTGATACGCTTACCATTTCCAAGAATCCAGTGCGCGTGGAGGTTGATCAAGGGGGCCGCTTTGATGCACAGTTTGTGGACCAGCGTTCTAGTTTTTGGTTTGGGTTTGTCCAAACAGCGGGTTCTCTATCCCCTGAAATATTTCCTCCACATCGCAACCTGAGCCCAACCCGGCTTTGGAGATATAATCCTCCATAGGAGTTTTGCACCCAAGGCAATGTTTTGCTTGCTGAGGTTCTTGAAGTTGAGACCTCCTTCCATTCTGGGTAGTGTGATTGTGTCCCAGTTAATAAGGGGAATTTTTTTCTCGTTATCTTTCCCACCTTTCCAGAAGAAAATCCTGATGTATTCCTCCATTTTTCTCATAATACCTGTAGGTGCCATCATGACTGCAGCTTGGTAGGTAGGAAGGCTGTTCAAGACAGCTTTGACCAGCACTGTCTTTCCAGCCAGATTGAGCCAGTTGAATCCCCAGGAGTGGATTTTGAGCTTGAATTTTTCCAATAACGACATCCAATCTTTGCTGAGGGCCCTTTTTTGGAAAACAGGGAGCCCCAAATATTTGAAGGAATTCCAGGCAGAGGAGGCTGCAAATCCAAAGCAGTTGGAAATAGCTTGGAGGAATCTGGGGGGAGAGTTCCAGCAGTAAATGTGACATTTGCCTTTGTTAATTTTGCTTCCTGAGTCTTCACAGTAAGCATCCAGCACTTCTTTGAAATGATTAGCCGTGGACAAAGAGGCAGTGCCCAGCAGGAGAGAGTCATCCGCAAAAAGGGCGTGGTTTATATTTTTTACACCTCTTGCAATGCTCAGACCAGTTATCTCTTGGTCATTCTGCTTTTTTATTAAAAGGAAGCTTAGGACAGAAGCTTGAAGGACAAAGAGCAAGGGGGAAAGAGGACATCCTTGTCTCAGCCCTCTAGTGGCTTTAAAAAAGTCAGTTGCCCTCCCATTTACCAAAGGGGCAATCCAGGGATCGCTGATACAAGCTTTGATCCAATTGATGAATTTGAGTCCAAAGCCAAATTTGTGGAGGACCTCAAACATGAATCTGTGTCTTACCCTGTCAAAGGCACTTTCCAGGTCTAGTTTAATGACCATACCTTTCTCTTTCCGAGTCAGACTTGAATGAATCGCCTCTTGGACCAGAATAAAATTATCAACAATCTGCCTTCCCTGGATGAAGCCTCCCTGATTCTCGGGGATGATATTAGGAAGAATTGTTTTTAATCTGTTTGCAATAACTTTTGTTATCAACTTGTAGCCTATATTGCAGAGGGAAATAGGGCGAAATCTGGAGAAGGAGCTAGCTCCTTTTTCCTTAGGAATAAGGGCCAAGAAAGCTGAGTTGGTGCTTCCCCCAATTTTCTGGCATGTTTGAGACTTCCTCACCATTCTGCACAAGTCTTTTTCCACTATCTGCCAACAGCTCTGCAAGAATCTAGCTGTGAAGCCATCCGGCCCCGGTGCCTTATCTGGCTCCATTGCGAAGAGAGCTATTTTAATTTCGTTATTGGTGACTTCTGCTTCTAGATACTGCTTCTTATTGGAAGTGATCAACGAGGGAACCTCGTTCACAGTATTTAGTGCAAGCCCCTGTCCCTCTTCTTCATTATACAACTTTTTGAAATGATGATATGCTGCCTTTTTTATACTTTGGATGTCTTTATGGCTTGTATTCTCTTCCTTGATTTCTGAGATGGAGTTGAAACTTTTCCGGGCTTGAACTTGCTTGTGGAAGAAGGAGGAGTTTCTGTCTCCAGCCTTAAGCCAAAGCCTACGGGATTTGACCCTCCAGTACTCTTCCTCAGCCAAACTTGCCTTGAGAAATTTTCCTTGTAGCTCAGCTTCCTTATCTAAAATTTCTTTTGTAATTTCTTCATTTTCCAACTTCATATGATGGATCTCAAGGCATTCTTGGATCTGTTTCCTTTCCACTGCTGGGTTAGGAAGGGATTTGGCCCAGGATTTCAAGGCAGCTTTCACTCTCCTGAGCTTTTCCTCCCATACATAGAAGGCAGAACCATTGACTGATTGCTTCCAAGTATCTTTTACCAGCTGCATGAAGGTCTGTTCTTTAACCCAGAGGGGGCTGAATTTGAAAGGAATGGGGCCTTGATTCATGTGTGCCAGCAGATCGAGCTTGATGGGTCTGTGATCTGAAACACTGCATGGGAGAATATGCATTCTAGAGTCTAATCCAAGGAGAAGAAAAGAACTTTGAACAAAAAAACGATCTAACCTTGCAGCGATGTGCCCCGGGCCGAGTCTTTTGTTGGACCAGGAGTATTTGCCCGACGAGGGTTTTATGTCAATCAGGTCCCAATCCTGAAGCAGGTCCTCAACCCATTCTCGCGCCGGATCTCTTACAATACTTCCTCCACGCTTTTCAGCTAGAGAGAGGGTTAGATTGAGATCCCCTGCGATGATGACATTCTTTAAGTCTTCCGAGTCTGCCATATTTTTGATGGATTCCCAGCAGCTCTTTTTCTCACCTGCACTGGTTGGAACATACACATTGAAGAGGCAGAAGGTCTCATTTAAATCCATGTGCTGTAGTTTGGTGAACAGCCAGTGGGTGTTGGCGACTTCTTTGATTTTTGAAACTTTATTTGCGTTCCAAAGGGTACCCAGTCCTCCTGACGCACCGCGGGCTGAAACAGCTTGCCCTTCACTTCTTTTCCACAGTTTTTTGACTGAGTGGAGGAAGGACTTATCCTCCATTTTAGTCTCCTGGATGAGGAGTATATCAGGAGATTCAGTTCTTATCAGGCTTCTGACGGCTTCTTCTTTTGTTCTGCTCCCCATACCCCTACAGTTCCAGGAGACGATCTTCATCACTTGGTTTTTGAGTGGGGAGCTCCTTTAGAGCTCTGGTGCTGATTTCTAGTCATCTTCGGAGTTTTTGCCAAGAGTTTCTCAAGGGTTGGTTGGCTTCCTTGTAGTTTATCTTTATAAGTCTCCTGTTCTCTTTTCTCGCGAGCTGATTTGCGGCCTCTCAATGATCTTCTAGGCGAGGAGTGTGGATCCCCTATTTCACCTTCCTCTTCTGAATCCTTCGATCCTTGCTCTTCCTCAACATCTTCTGTGTGTATGTCGTTTTGCTTGTCTGGGCTAGGATCAGCTTGCTTTGATCCCGAAGGGGCCTCCAAGTGGGGCGATGCTTCCTTCTGGCTCTCTATTCCTTTAGGATCTTCTGGTGCTGAGCTTATCGGCGTGAATTTGTTACCTTGATCTTCCATGGGGGAACCTTGAGTCACAGGGCCTTGCTGGGGGACCTTGTCGTTCTTGCTTCCTGATCTAGGGTTTTTATGAGCATTTTTGCTCCTTTTGACCTGTGTCCATCCTTCCTCCTTGTTTTTTTCCCCTTCACTAATCTTTGGGCAGTTACGGGCAAAGTGACCATAGACATGGCACTTTCTACACTTAAATGGTAGCTGCTCATAATCCAACTTTTGGAGGTGCACCCAGTTTCCAACCTTTATTTTTATTGCCTCAGGTAGACCAACCTCAAGATCCACTTCGACACAGATACGAGCGCAATCAAATTGATCTTTGTTGTTGGCTCTGTCTATGAACTTTCCCAATGTATTCCCAATGTGCTTGAGAGATTCCCAGTTCCAGCAGTGCATGGGCAGGTTGGGGAGTCTAACCCACACTGGGACGGCTGTGGGGACGTCGACTGATGGATCAAAGTCAGGCGTCCACTTATTGAGATACAGCCCTTGAGGGCCCATGAAATAGGGTCCATTGCAGAATATCAGCTCCTTATCCTCCTTTTCAGCAAATTCGAAGAGGAAGAAGCCCTTCCCTAGGAAGTATGAGGTGACTCTGTGGCTGATCAGCGGTGCCCAATTCCTTGCTACCCAGCTCTCCGTGGTTTTGGGGGAGGGCCAGAGTCTAGTGAACTGCCCGACCAAAGCTCTCTCTGACAATGAGAGTGCAACCTGAATCGGCCCCTCAGGAGGGAGCTCGATCTCAGGGATATCATCTAATCGCTTAACGAATTTTGCAGCTTCAACTGCTTTCTTCTTTGGGAGAGATTCCAGCAGTTTAATGAACGCCTCTGCAGCAGAACCTTGAGGCATTGACAGATCCATATTACCGCCGGCTTAGCTCGGATGGGCGAGCTTGCCCTGGCTTCGACTCACATGGTCCACGATCCAGCCCAGAGAAGGGTGGCACCGCGCAGAGGGGAGTAGCTCGGGGAGGGATCCAGAGGAGAACACCGCGCAGGAGGGTGACCGTGCCAGGAGCCACCAAGGCGGCCAACAGGGCCGAGGCTTGAACAGGCGCGACGGGTGCTAGGTCAAAGCAACAGCTCTCAAAGATCACCGGGAAAACCAAAGGGGATCTTATTATTAGGATTGCAGGCGCGAAAGTATTCTCCAAATTTGATTTAAAGCTAGGATTTTGGCAAGTTGCAATTTCAGAAGGAGATAAATTTAAAATTGCCTTCAGTGTGCCAACAAGGCACTATTAGCGGAATGTGATGCCTTTTGGACTCAAACATGCACCATCTAAATTCCAAAAGGTGATGGATTCCATTTTTAAACCCTTCTTTGACTGGTTAATTGTTTATATTGATGATATTCTTATCTTCTCAAAGAATGTCCAGGACCATTTTAGGCACATACAGATTTTTGTAAATATTGTTAAAAGAAATGGTCTCGTTCTCAGCAAAAAGAAAATTGAAGTCTTTCAAACTTCAATTAAATTTCTTGGTCATACAATTTTTAATGGCCAAATCTCTCTGCAAAAACATGCTCTGGAATTTTCCAGCAAATTTTCAGATGTTATTACAGATAAGACGCAACTCCAAAGGTTCCTTGGATGCTTAAACAATGTTAGCAATTTCTACAAAGATTGTGCTAAAGATAGAAGCTTGTTGAATCAGCATCTTAGAAAGAATCCAGAACCTTGGACTGAAGCACACACCAAAGCAGTGAAAAATATAAAAGCCAAGGTTAAATCCCTTCCTATTTTGCACATCTCTAATGATGAAGCATGTAAGATTGTTGAATCTGATGCTAGTGACATTGGATTGGGGGGAATCCTAAAGCAAAAGAAAAATAATGAAGAGCAAATTATACAATTTGTTTCAAGTACATGGAATCTTGCTAAAAGAAACTACTCTACTGTAGAAAAAGAAGTTAAGGCAGCATGGAACTGTATAAATAAATTTGAAATACATCTTGTCAATAAGCCATTCCTCCTTAGAACAGATGCATCAGATCTAAAAAAATTCTTAACCAAAGACATAAAAAATCCAGGAGAAGCAAAATTCGCAAGATGGCAAGCTCTCTTTGCTAACTTCGATTTTGAAGTTGAGCATATAAAAGGAGTTAAGAATTGTCTACCAGAATTTCTCAGTAGAGAGCATATTCAAAACTAGCATCAAGAACATGTGATGATCAGTGTGACAGAATGGGACCCAGCTTAGCAACAAGAAGTGTTGAGGACAATCAATAAATATTAGAGTTGGGATGAATATAAAAATAATTGGAAACCTACATGGCAGCTCAGAAATACAAAGGTTTTAGATGTAGACTTACAGTCGCACACTGACATCCTACATCTTGTTCCTGAAAGAAGAGTATTTCCGAAAGGAAGATGGTGAATACATGATATGGTATACACCAGCAATGTGGCAGTAGCTCACCAAGCCGAAGAAGCATTACAGTATGCTTTCCATGACATTGCAATGGTGTGGTCAGAAGGAGGAGACAGGAGAAAAATCTTTCATAGATTTTTCTCGATTAATAGAACCAGAAATACAAACTGGCCAATCATGAGAAATAATGCTGCACTCTGGCCAAAAAATGATCCAAATCTCATTTTTCCTGATACCATTTATAATTTTTCTGGATACAAGAAATTATGGTGGGACATTTTAAATGTCGATGGAAAAGATGAAATTCATTATACAAAGCTTAAATTTGGATCCACAGGAAGCAGGCATAGAAATCAACAAGCAGAATGGTTAAGAGACTGGTGGAAAGATTATGGAATAAATAGAATTGCAATTGATCCAGTCTACTATGAAAGCTACTTCCAAATGCAATGTGAAAAACGTTTTGAAAGAAATATTGTAGATTGTTTCCATATACCATGTAAAAAGGTCAGAGATTCATTTCAATATCCTGACCATGCAAATTTACAACAATTCATGGCTAGACATGATGAATGGCTAGTCATGACTAAAATAAAACATCAATATGTACTCAATAAACCCATGATCATCCAACGAATCTATACTAAAGCATGGGATGGTATCATATATCCTAGAATCCGCTTCCTAGGGATTACACCTCTTGGTAGTCCTAATACATAATTAGTTCTCGTGGGATTTTCCAAAAATCATCCACAATGTAATTATGATGTCTAGTCACAGACTAAATGTGACCAGTTTTCTAGTGGGCTTTACTATTCAAAAAGCATCCACTTTGTAAAGTTTATGCTTTCACTATGTAAATATAGTACACAAATTCTTTAGTCATGAGACTTGGAGCACTTCTCCGACTTTTGGTGCGCTTTGAGCCACATCTCATGTACTGACAAAATATTTCGTACTAAGTTTGTCTGCCCGATGGTCGGATGATTGTCCCCTCCTTTTGCTATATAAGAAAGGGGTAAGGCTCATTCTTGGCATTTAGAATTGGAGTGTTTTAGAGATTAGAGAGTCTAGAGATTTTTCTTCCTGCTCTGCAACTGCGGACTACTGTTTGATTTGATTGCATCACGAAAAGATCTCAAAAGTCTTAGGTGATCTGAGAAGCCTGCAAATCTGTGTGTTCGGCACAAGTGAGAACCTAAAGTGGCCAGATCTTTAGAGAGTCTATTGAGTCTGTTTAGATGAGTGTTGGTATTCAAAGAATAAGTCTGTGATCTCGCCAGGTAGCCTCCAGTATGCTATCTCCTTGTTGAGTAGCAAAACTCTGGTAAAAGCGAATACAGTCTATCTCAGGATTGAATAGATTGTAATCCATTTCTGAATTAATATAAAAGAGTGTCATCTTGATTCCACATCTGAGTACTTGTGCATTATAAATGATCTGTTGAGGTAGTATCTACTTGAGTTATTCTGTACTGAGGTTCACTAGAAGTTCGCCAACGCACAGAAGGGATGCCAGACTGAGTAAGGCGAGGAAGCCATGGAAGAAGGTCGACAGAGCGAGAAATGTGCTATGGGTTCATGTATGGGTTCGTGTAAGTCAAAATAAGTGGAAAAAGTAGAGAAGAGACTCGGCAAGGCCTAGCAGCTGTGTTGCTGTTGATAGAGTGTTTCTAAGTACTAATAATCAGAAACAGTTCTAATGACTGATGCCAACATATCCACATCATCCAAACACTCCTGGTCAGCATTAGATGGTAGCAAAGTTGAAACTCCTACCACATTCCCTCCTTACAAAGGAATAGTCCTAGGAGAAGGCCAGAGTTCTGCTAAATCCATTCCACTGGTATTAAAAGATGACAATGGTTTAGGCATTGGTGGCTGAATACAAAAAGCCAACGAACAACTAAATTGGACTAACACAGCGGTCACAGGGCTAGAGATGAATGTAGCGAAATCTGCAGAAGTGAAGGAACAATTCAATACTGTTCAAGTTTCTATTAATGATATAAATAAATCTTTGAATGATATACAATATTCCACAACAATGGTCAGAGGTTATGTCAGAGAATCTCTGATGAAACTAGAAAATGTAGAAGAGAAATTTGTAGAACACATTGATTCTACCTCGGGCAAAAGAAATGAACTGGCAGGAAAAGTTGATAAAATGTATTTATCAAAAGAAGATAAACCAGTTCCATCCTCTTTTATGTACAAGAGGAGTGTAAAAATACAAGATCCTATCAAGCCTGTTGATAGGTTTCCCCATTTATTTCCTAAAGAAGTTGCACTAACACAAAAATATAGAACAAAAGCTTCTAGTTCAGAAGAATTTATCTCTTTGGCATCTCTATTTAAAGAAGAAGAAAAAGAAGCAGAAGTACTTCCTGTATACAAGCCTTTAGAAAGCCAGTACTGTAGATATTCTGCTCCAGATCTAAGAGTCAAAGGGAAGCTTCTAGATTCACACACATTTTTTCTCAATTCTCACAAAGAATGGAACATTGACAACCTTAGTGTTGGTCAAATCAGGCAGATGGTGGACATGATGTTCATTGAATATAAGCTAATGTATTTAAAGGGGAAAAATGAAGTAGAAGCCTGTAAAACAATAATCCAATGCTTCATAGGGACATTGCTAATATGGTGGGAGACTGAGTCCTCTCCAGACCTAGTAGCCAAAATGGAAGAACAATTGCTTAGAGATGAGCAAGGAAATATTATACACAATTCTGATGTGACTGTTCAGAATCACATGATTGAAGCATTAACGTCCATGATTGTAGAGAATTGGTGTGGATCAGAAGCAGAGATGGCTGATAAACATGAAGTCATCCTAATGAACTTAAAACGCAATAAGATGTCCCAATTTGAAGATTTCCATCGGGACATGATGCAATGCATTTATGAAGTAAAAGATTCAAAGAATTTTCTTTGGAAGCAGGTATATCTAGCAGCCTTACCTTCAAGGTTTGTTGATTACATTCGCATGCAAGAAATTTTTCAAATGCCATTTGAATCTTATACATGGGGATAGATTTATTCTAATATTACAAAAGCTTTGGTTGGCCTTTGGACTAGCTCAAAATTTAACAAATCTCTTGAAAAATTGTTTAAACTCCCAGACAGTAAATCTATTTGCAGTAGATATGGTTTATCCATTGATGACCCATTAGTCAGAAGAAGAAAGATCAAGAGAAGAACTAAAAAAGAAATGAATAGTACAACCAAGCACCATTACAAGAAAAAAGGACTATCTTCCAGGCCTAAGAAGCAACAAAGAAAGGGATATTACAGGTATGTCCCTAAGACTCATTACTACAAGCCATCAGATATCCATTTGCATAGTGCTAAGCAAGAACAATGGAACAAGTTAACATGTTGGCTTTGTGGTAATACTGGACACACTGCAAATAGATGTCCAGTAGGAGAAGAGTCCAAGAAAAATAGAGGTAAAAAGTCTCAACCTCTATCACAGAAAAAGATTGTAAAAACAGAAAAACTAGAGACCCCAATGTTTTGCATGAGATGCGGGTCTAACACACATAAAACATAACACTGTCAAAATGTAGTAATCAAAGATCATCCTCTAATTCAACAACAACAATTACTTTATTCCTCTGCTGATCATTCTAGTTCCAGTTCTGTCTATACATCAGAAGAAGAATATGAGGAATTGAATCTTCATGCTCAGGCCTGTAATTGTTCAGATTTTGATGAATGCCAGTGTAATTACTCAAACACTGATTTTGACTCTTTTGATGAATCTTCTGATGATGAACTAGGAAACAAACAATAGAAAGAAAAAGTTTTAACAGCTCAGATAGAAGAAGAACAAATCAAGATTCTGTCACAAATAAGAGCAATGGAAAACGAGGAGATGAAAAATTGTCTTATTGAAGCTTTCATGGACCAGCTCAAATCTTCCAGTCTCAATAAAGGATCTTCAAAGAAGCCCCTATTCATTGATGCCTCCTATGATTGCAATGCAAAATCTTTTCAAAGGCAAAAACAACAAGACAAGGTTCATGCACTTACCTTGGGAGAGGTAAGTAAAGAAATTCATAACCTTAAATCTGATATTTCTACATTAAAAATTCAGGTTGAGAGGTTAGAAAAAGGAAAACAAAATATGGCTGTAGATCCATTTGATGAATATGATCCGCCAGAACTCCAAGAATCAAATATCTAGATATTTGAAGGAAAAAAGGATCCTACTGCTGGTTTTCAAGAAATGAGGATACTTGCAATAGAATATCAACAACACCATGTACAGGTTAACATATGTATTTGGGGTGAAATGTTTAGTCTATCTGCTCTTATAGATTCAGGAGCAGATGTTAATATTTTAAACACCAAAGTGGTTCCTGCTAAATACTGGACGTCTGCAGAAAGAAAGGTGATTGGGTTGGGTGATAAAACACTTAAATATGAAGTACCCAAGGCCTCAATCTGTTTTGATAATCATTGTATAAAGTTAAAATTTGGAGTCGGTGATATCCGAGTAGACTGTATTCTTGGCAATATTTTTCTAGCTGCAATAGAACCACATGGGTCTATCCAATTGAAGAAAAAAAGAGGTGGATATTTCATCACACTTCCAACATCCAGTCGCATTCCTAAAAGGATGGAGATGCCTTACATCTCAAATCCCAGAGTCTCAACAATGGTACAAGCCATGAAGGAGTTGGATAAAGTTGAGTCAAAACTGCTAGATCTTAAAGATATAAAATCCACTATTCAAGTTTCACAACAGCTAAAGCAACCAGCCAACCAGAAGAAAATTGTTGAGATTAAACAGCAGATTGAAGAAGAATGCTGTGTTGAAGAACCAAATGCTTTCTGGCATCGAAAACAGTATTCAGTAGAACTGCCATACAACACAGAATATACATGAAGGCCTTGCAAAAGCAAAGCCATACCATTGAATAAGGAGTATCGTGATCTCTGTGAGAAGGAAATACATAATCTTTTGGAGAAAAAACTAATCAGAGAATCTGATAGCCCCTGGAATTGTTATGGATTCTATGTAAACAAAAGGGCTGAACAAATCAGAGGAATCCCCAGACTAGTAATCAATTATAAACCTTTGAACTCTGTTTTAGCTAACAATACCTACCCAATCCCTCATAAAGGTGATCTTATTAGTAGGATTGCAGGTGCTAAAGTATTCTCCAAATTTGATTTAAAGTCAATATTTTGGCAAGTTTCAATTTCAGAAGGAGATAAATTTAAAACTGCCTTCAGTGTGCCAGCAGGGCACTATGAGTGGAATGTGATGCCTTTTGGACTCAAACATGCACCATCTAAATTCGAAAAGGTGATGGATTCCATTTTTAAACCCTTCTTTGACTGGTTAATTGTTTATATTGATGATATTCTTATCTTCTCAAAGAATGTCTAGGACCATTTTAGGCACATACAGATTTTTTTAAATACCGTTAAAAGAAATGGTCTTGTTCTCAGCAAAAAGAAAATTGAAGTATTTCAAACTTCAATTAAGTTTCTTGGTCATACAATTTTTAATGGCCAAATCTCTCTGCAAAAACATGCTTTGGAATTTTCCAGCAAATTTCCATATGTTATTACAGATAAGATGCAGCTCCAAAGTTTCCTTGGATGCTTAAATTATGTTAGCAATTTCTACAAAGATTGTGCTAAAGATAGAAGCTTGTTGAATCAGTGTCTTAGAAAGAATCCAGAACCTTGGATTGAAGCACACACAAGAGCAGTGCAAAATATAAAAGCTAAGGTTAAATCCCTTCCTATTTTCCACATCTCTGATGATGAAGCATGTAAGATTGTTGAATCCGACGCCAGTGACATCAGATGGGGGGGAATCCTAAAGCAAAAGAAAAATAATGAAGAGAACATTGTACAATTTGTTTCAGGTACATGGAATCCTGCTGAAAGAAACTACTCTACTATAGAAAAATAAATTAAGGCAGCGTGGAACTGTATAAATAAATTTGAAATACATCTTGTCAATAAGCCATTCCTCCTTAGAACAAATGCATCAACTCTAAAAAAAGTCTTAACCAAAGACATCAAAAAGCCAGGAGAAGAAAAATTTGCAAGATGGCAAGCTCTCTTTGCTAACTTCGATTTTGAAGTTGAGCATATAAAAGGAGTTGAGAATTTTCTACCAATCTTTCTTAGTAGAGAACATATTCAAAACCAACATCAAGAACATGTGATGATAATTGTGACAGAATGGGACCCAGCTCAGCAACAAGAAGTGTTGAGGAAAATCAACAAAGATTAGAGTTGGGATGAATATAAAAATAATTGGAAACCTACATGGCAGCTCAGAAATACAAAGGTTTTAGATGCATACTTACAGCCGCACACTGACATCCTACATCTTGTTCCTGAAAGAAGAGTATTTCTGAAAGGGAGTCGGTGGATACATGATATGGTATACACCAACAGTATGGCAGCAGCTCACCAAGCCGAAGAAGCATTATAGTATGCTTTCCATGAAATTGCAATGGTATGGTCAGAAGGAGGAGACAGGAGAAAAATCTTTCATAGATTTTTCTCGATTAATAGAACCAGAAATACAAATTGGCCAATCATGAGAAATAATGCTGTACTCTGGCCAACAAAATGATCCAAATCTCATTTTTCTTGATACCATTTATAATTTTTTTGGATACAAGAAATTATGGTGGGACATTTTAAATGTTGATGGAAAAGATGAAATTAATTATACAAATCTTAAATTTGGATCCACGGGAAGCATGCAGAGAAATCAACAAGCATAATGGTTAAGAGATTGGTGGAAAGATTATAGAATAAATAGAACTGCAATTGATCCAATCTACTATGAAAGCTACTTACAAATGTAGTGTGAAAAATGTTTTGAAAGAAATATTGTAGATTGTTTCCATATACCATGTAAAAATGTCAGAGATTTATTTCAATATCCTGACCATGCAACTTTACAACAATTCGTGGCTAGGCATGATGAATGGCTAGTCACGACTAAAATAAAACATCAATATGTACTCAATAAACTCATGATCGTCCGACGAATCTATACTAAAGCATGGGATGGGATCATATATCCTAGAATCCGCTTCCCAGGGATTACACCTCTTGGTAGTCCTGATACATAATTGGTTCTCGTGGGATTTTCCGAAAAGCATCCACAATGTAATTATGATGTCTAGTCATAGACTAAATGTGACCAGTTTTCTAGTGGGATTTATTGTTCAAAAAGCATCCACTTTGTAAAGTTTATGCTTTCACTATGTAATTATAGTACAAGGATTCTTTATTCATGAGATCTGGAGCACTTCTCCAACTTTTGGTGCGCTTTGAGCCACATCTCATGTACTAACAGAATATTTCGTACTAATTTTGTTTGCCCGATGGTCGGATGATTGTCCCCTCCTTTTTCTATATAAGAAAGGGAAATTTCTAGAAATAAATATCATAAGCTTTGGTACTAATAAAAAATTAAATGTCTTATCTAGTTCAACTTAATAAGCATACTAACATGAAAATAAAATAAAATATTCTTAACAATAACTTAAGATGCATGTCAATAAATTAGATCTCTCATATACCTCCTTTCTCTCATCTATCTCCTTTCTCTTCCTTTTGAAAGTCTACTTTTCAATTTTCAATGGGTAGAGGTGGATTGTGATGTTTTAGTACAAGGAATTTCTTTTAGAGACTTATTTTCCTTTTTGTCACTAGGTAGTATATTTTGTAGGTTTTAACGCTGTACACAAATTACCTGCACATGAATTCTTAAAACAGAAAAATATACAATGGCGAGAACATAAAACAAATATACACATAGATTTTCCCTTGGATCCCATAACCGAGAATACATGATTTATTTTTCATTATATTCCTTTCAATGTTACAATACATATATATACATGCTGAAGCATTCATAAGCCCAATCCAATAACCCTGAATTAGAACATAATCATATTTCCCTTGACTAGATCAACACAATACCATGGGCAGAAAAACATCAAGCCCAAAACCATGCACAAAGCCACCCAGAATTTATTTATTTATTTATTTTTTTTCCGGGCCATTGCCCCGGAACCCAAAAAAAATATTCTGGGGCTAGTCGTTGAAAGGATATAAGACATACCCAACATTCTCCCACTTGTTGTTTTCTTTCCACATAGGGGGCCGCAGGAGTGCATAGTTATTGATCCAAGGCTGTAGTGCCCATTGCTTTTCTACAAGAAAAAATCTCAATGCTCACAAAATCCATCAATGCATCTGCAACATTCTTCAAAGTTTTCACCTTTACCAACCACACCTTTTTGTATTCAACCATATCCCTCACAAAGTTATATTAAACATCAAATTGCTTTGTCTTTGAATGATAAGCAAGGTTCTTTGCCAATAAAATTGCACTTTTGTTGTCACAGTCTATCCTTATAGCTCGTTGTACCAACCCCATACTCGAACACAATCTCTGCAACCAAGCTACTTCCTTGCTTGCATGAGTGGTTGCCATGTATTCAACCTTTGTAGTTGAAAGTGCCACTATAGAATGTCTCTCGCTCATCCAACTGATTACTCCTCAAAATAGGTTAAACAAATATCCACTTGTAAATCTTCTTCAATCCAGATATGCAACCCAATGTACATCAACAAATTCATGAATGTCAAAAACTCTGTCCAATCTTGGTCTTCCTTGGTAGCACAAACCATAATCACTAGTGCCACGCAAATAACTGAAAACCCGCTTCACTGATGTCCAATGCTCCTTCCATGGTTTTGAAATAAACCTACTCAATACTCCCACTGCATGTGTAATGTCTGGTATGGTGAAAACCATTGCATATATCAAGCTACCAACTGCACTCACATATGGAACACATGACACGTCCTCTTCCTCTTCTTGTGTCTTGGGAAATTGTTCAACAAATAACTTTACACCTACAAGAATAGGAACCTTCACTGGTTTACTATCCTGCATATTAAACTTATGCAATATTGTCTTGACATACTTCCCCTAGTTTAGCCAGAGCTTCCTCTTTACCTGATCTCATTTAATTTCCATGCCCATATAGTTTGCAACACTAAGATCCCGCATGGCGAATTTAGAGGACAATTGGGTCCTCAAATCCTAGATAATTTCTTTGTCATTTCGAATCAACAACATATCATCCACATACAAGACCAAATAAATAACACGGTCACTAATTAATTTAAAATACACATAGTGATCTGCTTTTTTCCTAGTGAAGCCAAGTCCCCATATATATGTGTCAAATTTCTTATACCACATCCTTGGTGATTGTTTTAACCCATACAAAGACTTTTTTAACCTGCATACTAGTTCTTTCTTACCCTTCACTGCAAAACCTTTATGTTTCTTCATGTAGATCTCTTCTCCCAGATCCCCGTGAAGAAATGTTGTCTCCACATCCATTTGTTCTACTTCAAAATCAAAAGCAACAACAAGAAATAAAAGTAATATAATAGAAGCTAACTTGGCAACAAGAGAAAATACATCACCCATACCAATTCCTCACACCTAGGAATAACCTTTTTCTACCAATCAAGCTTTGTATTTGTCCACCTGGCCTTATGCATTCATCTTCTTCTTAAACACCCATTCACTGCCAATGGGTTTCCTTCCAGCCAAAAAATCCACCAGACCCCAAGCCTCATTTTTATCCAAAGATTCCATTTCTTCAACCATGGCCTCTTTCCAGAGTTTTCCATCGTCTGAATCAACTACCTCCCTAACAGTTTTTGGATCATCATCAGTAATAGATAAAACAAAATTTGAACATAAAGCATATGGATTATACCTCTCTAGCTACCTTCTCTATTGAACTAATCTCCTCAAAACTAGAGTTTGTGACCCTTCCTCTTTTGATTCTTGTTCTGCCGTAGAGTCTGATTCTTCCTCCTTCAGTTCAATCTCTATCTTTTTAGGTTCATTTGGTAGGAATTCATGTTTAATAACATCCTTAACCTCTCTAAACACTTCATCTTGAATGTACACAACCTTCCTTGTTTCTAGGTTCCAAAGCTTATAACCTTTTAAACCATCCTTATACCCAATGAAGATGCACCTTTTAGATTTACTATCAAACTTGGTTCTTTTCTTCTTTGGAAGATGTACATATGTATCATAGCCAAATACCCTCAGATGTGAAAGAGAGGGTTTCTTACCAGTCCATACCCCATGCAGAGTATTATCCTCCAACACTGATGAAGGTGATTTGTTAAACAGGTAACATGCAATATCCACTACCTTTGCCCAAAATCTCTGTCCTAACCCAACACCATTGAGAATGATTCTTGCCTTTTCCATCAATGTCCTATTCATTCTTTCTACAACTCCATTTTGCTGAGGTGTGTATGGAGTAGTCTTCTACCATGCTATACCACACTTCTTGTTAGAAAATCAGAAATGCAAAAATATTTTCTTATACTTGATAATTACTTGTGAGATTCTTGTGTTCTTATTAACTTTATTATGTTATTATTTTATCTTAGTTCATCAAGAAATTACGAAAACAATAGCACGAAGATCAAGGAAACTAGATGTAGGTGGATAGCTAGGGAAAAAACGCAATCTTGGGGAAAACCCAGTGAACAACTCTTCCTTCAATAGTTTTTCTTGAGATAATCCAAGACTCTTGAATTAGACATAGACTTCCTCCACACAAAGTCAACCCTTTCCTTTTTCAGCAGATAATCTTTTTCCAGTACTATCTTTGACCTAGATGCACCAGTAGCAACATCAACACTTCGATGCAGTAGTATCTTTGACCTAGTAAATTCAATCTTAATGCAACAACCTCGACCTTGAAGCTCTTAGCTCTTCGACCTTGGAGCAACACTTCGACCTTGAACATAGTTACCGATCAAATGAGAACTCTACCAAAAAAACCCAAAAAAACATGAAAAAACTCCTCGAAAACAAAAAGTGTTGATTTTGCATCACCATTTTTTTTCGGAGTAAATTTTCAATATTTTTTTTTTTTAACTATAACAGATATGATTTTTTTTTATATTATTTATAGTAGGAAAAGAGTGGGGCTTTGCCAAAGCAGCCCTGTTTACATCATGCTTGTACTTCTAAATCAGCTGATCTATCTAAGCATTTAGTAAGGAGTTTCTACATATCTGTCCTCATTTATGAACAACAACCCTTTATCCAGAGCAGCCCCTTTGTTGGCCATCAAATTCGCTTCGCTGTTTGAGCTTCTAAGTATATGGAAGAATTTGTAGGAAGCGAAGGAGGAGAGCACTCTTTTCAATCTTTCCAGAGATCTATTAAGGTCTGCATTTCTGAATAGTTCTCCAGCATTCAGCTTCTTTATAAGAATCTCCGAATCTCCAAAAACCTGAATGTCTTTGATCCCTTTTTCTCTGGAAATTTGACATGCTTTGAGGAGACTGAGCAGCTCTGCTTGATTGTTAGTCTTCAGGCCAAGACCCCAACAGAAAGAATCTCGGGAGAGCCCTTCAGGGGAATAGATGATCCCACCAGCGCCCGAGGGGCCGGGGTTTCCTTTGGAAGCCCCATCAAAGAAGATTGTGTGGGAGTTTTGAGCTCTCCACCAGTGCTGGAATGTTTCATCTGTGTCTCTCTTTTTCCAGTTTGGGGGCTCTACTTGTGGAGAAAGGAGATTTTTTCTGTTTTGAAATTCAAACTTTCCAAGCCACCTTTTCTCTACCTGCTGGAGTGATGCATCCTCTTTGTAGTTCTGATGCTGTGCCGCTTCTAGGAGAAGAGATCTGGCCTTAGCTGCTACTTGCAAGGGAGTGAGATGGAGGTCTTTAAAGATCTTCTGGTTACGGGCCAGCCATATCTTCCAACACACAAATTTGGGCAGGGCGTTCCAGATTTTGTACCAAATCGATTTTTGAGGAATATACTGAGAATAGCGATGGCTCCAATCTGCGAAGAGATCTGGGACAGATATCTGAGCGGGGGAGCTTATATTTAAATCTTGGAGCGTTAATTCCCATACTTCCTTTGCAAACTGGCAGTCGATGAAGAGATGTTGGGCAGTCTCGGCGTTGCTTCTGCAAAGAACGCACCAGTGAGGGCCAGCGAAGTTTCTTTTTGCAAGGTTGTCTCCAGTTAAGATCTTGTTGTGAATCAGGATCCAGAAAAAAAAAATTACTTTCGGGAGAGCTAAAGGCTCCCAAACGTTTTTCCAGAACTCGGCACTGTACTTATTGTTTCCCGAAGTCTGAAGTGCTTTGTATCCTTCTGTTGCTGTGTATTCTCCAGATTGACCCCAGCCCCACCGATCTTGCAGTGAACGATGTATCGGTGAAGCGTCTTCGATCAGTTTCAGGAATGTATTCATTTGCTGTTGCAGGTGGGCAGGAGGCACGGGGATTGCCCAACCGGCCCAATCGCCTCTCTGATCCCATGAGGAGATATCAAATAAACTTTGCTTCCCAACAGAAATGAGCCATTCCCTTAAGTCAGCGATTTCCTCATTTTCGCTTAGCGGATTTTGTCCCATTATCCGATCCTGCCAAAGACGAGTTTGTTTACCATTTCCTGGTATTCTGTAGACATTTCTTTTGAAAAAATTGCAGCTCTTATAACAAAGCTTCCACAACAGCGTGCTGTTAGCTGTGTAACTCAATTGGAGATTTCTCAAATCAATTTTATTTGTATACTTTGACCGCAATATGGCACTTACAGGATGTCCTGGTTCTTTGATCATTTTCCACAGAATTTTGCTGCCTAAGGCGAGGTTGACCAGAGAAGGATCTCGAATTTGCAGTCCTCCTTCAGCGATGGGCTTCTTGACAGTTTCCCAGTTAACAAGATGCTGTTTCTTATCATTGCCCCTGCCTCCTTGCCAAAGGAAATCTCTGAGGAAAGAGGAGATTTGATCCATGACATTTCTGGGAGCAAGCAGAAAGGCTGCTTGGTAAATAATTAAGGAAGAGAGCTGAGATTTAATTAAAATGACCTTGCCTCCTTTTGTCAACCAGTATCCTCCCCATTTCGAGATCTTGGTTTTAAATTTGAAAACTATGTCACTCCATAACGATCTCTTATTCACCCCTGAGATTATGGGGAGCCCAAGATATCTGATTCTATCCCATTGGGAATGCCCTTTGAATCCAAGTGTGTTAGCTATATTATTGAGCTCCTGTTGATCTGTATTCCAGCTGTAGACTTCGCTTTTTCTTTCATTTACCAAGGCTCCTGAGACTTTGCAATAGTTCCTGATGACCGTGTCGAAGGCCTTTGCTATTCTAATTGAGGCACCCCCCAACAGGATTGAGTCATCTGCGAATAATGCATGATTCAGGGGTCTTACTCTGTTGGAGGGTTTGAGGCCCAGAATGGATCCTGACAGTCTTTCAGCTTCAAGTTTTCGACTTAATGCTTCAACCAATATTATGTAAAGATAGGGGGAGAGCGGGCATCCCTGCCTGATGCCTCTCTTGGCTTTAAAGAAATTGGCAGGCCTGCCATTTATGAGGGGAGCAATCCATGGATTATTCATGCATGCTTTTAAGAGGTTAACAAACTGAGTGGTAAAACCAAAGGAGAGAAAAAATTTGCTGAGGAATGCTCTGTTGACTCTGTCAAACGCATTCGCCATATCTAGCTTTATGAGCATACCTTTCTCTTTCCTCTGCTTGCTTGAGTGTATAGTCTCCTGCACTTGAATGACATTGTCCAGAATGTGTCTACCTTCCACAAAGCCTCCTTGGGAGTTAGAGATAATTCTGGGAAGCAGAGGCTTTATTCTGCTGGCTAACAACTTTGCCAAAATCTTATAGGAGGCATTGCATAACGAAATTGGCCTGAATCTAGCAAACGTTTCCGGGTTAGAGTCTTTGGGAATCAGAGGTAAGTAGGTTGAGTTGGTGCTACCACCTACTTTAGCTTTTGTCATGAATCCCCTTATCATCTTTTGCAGATCGTATTTTATGATATCCCAGCATACTTTGTAGAAATGAATGGTGAATCCGTCCGGCCCAGGGGCCTTGTCGGAATCCATAGACCAGATTACTTTGATTATTTCCTCCTCTGAAACAGGCTTGCATAGTTCTGAGTTGTCCTTCGGTGAGATTAAGGAGGGGATGTGATTGAGGAAATCTGCTTCGTCCGCTTCTTCACCTTGAGCATCCGAGTTGTAGAGGTTTTGGAAGTGTAATTCTGCTGCTTCTTTGACTTGTTGAAAGCCCTTGCAGATTTGGCCCGTCGAAGTCTTTATTTCTGCTATATGATTCCTTGACAGTCGAGCCCTGTACTGTCGGTGAAAGAAAGAGGTATTACGATCCCCGGCTTTTAGCCACAGGCTCCTAGACTTTAATCTCCAATATTCTTCCTCATTTCTAAAAGATTGGTAGGCTGCTCTCTGCGCTTTTGTTTCCTTGTCCAAGAGTTCTTCATTAATATTTTTGCTTTCCATGTCATTTTGTAGTGTGTGCAAAGCCTGGACTGCTGCAACTCTAAGAGAGATGGGGTTGGGAGCTGGTTTCTTGATCCACTCCTTCAAAGCTTTTTTGGTAAGCTTCAGTTTTTGCTCCCAAACGAAGCTTGGAGAGCCTGAAATGGAGGTGTCCCAAGCTACTTTCACAGTCTCCAAAAAGCCTTCCCTTTCGATCCATTGAGGAGAAAAACGAAATGGAATGGGGCCCAAATCCTCCTCATCTTCTAAACAGAGCTGGATTGGCTTGTGGTCAGAGGACAACTTGGGCAGAATTTTTGTTGTTATGATTTTCTTGTTCATGAGGAGGGAGGTTTGCACGAGAAATCGGTCCAGTCAAGCAGAGATATGATTTGTTCCTGTTCTGTTGTTTGACCAGGTGAATAAGCCTTGGGTTGGGTTAAAATCTTGCAGATCCCAGTGCTGGGCAAGCTCCTCCACTACTCCCACCATCGGGTCCTTAGAGATGGTACCTCCTCTTTTTTCTTTGGCTTTCAAAACTATGTTGAGATCCCCAGCGAGAATGATATTGGTGGGGGATTCCTGCTCAAGAAACTCTGCCAGAGAATTCCAGCAGTCTCTTTTTTCGGAGTAATTGACAGGTACATATAGATTGACTAGAGAGAAAGGTAACTTACTTGAGATGTGAGTTATTTCTGTGCATATCCAATGCAGGGTCTCGTGAGATTTGATCAGCTGAAATTGATCTTCGTTCCAGAGAGTTGCCAAACCTCCCGAGGAGCCCCGAGCGCTGACAGCTATGCCTGAATTTTTCTTCCATTTTAATTTGCTGGTTTCTAGTAGGGCTTGGCCTGCTATCTTAGTCTCTTGGAGCACGAGGATGTCAGTAGGTTCCGACTTTAAAATATCCTTTACTGCTTCTATTTTTGCGGGGTTCCCCAATCCTCTGCAATTCCAAGAGACTAGCTTCATTATTTACCTATGTTAGGGGTGGAGCCACCCTTGGATGACCTGGGCCTGCTGCTTCTTCCGATTGTCATTTCTATCGTGGATTGGCTCCCTTGGGTTTTGAACCGTTCTGCTTCTTCTTCTCTTTTTTCCTTGCGGGATTTCCTTCCGGGTCGTTTTAATGGTCTCTCAAAGAGCTCTTCCTCTGAGGACTCAGAGCTTTCGACTAGCTTTTTCTTTATGATTTCTGCATAGGTGGGGTTAGAGGGGCTGCCTTGGATGTCTCCCCCTCCCTCTTTGCTTGCAGGAGGGGTTTCCTCATGGTTCTCTTTTTCCTGTTCTTTGTTCGGTGGATCAGGTTGTGACTCCTCGGTTCCTTTTGCTTTTTCTCCCTCTTCCTGAGATGGGATGTTGATGTTTCTGTCCCCTGATGCTGCGCTTTTTCCTGCATCTTTCTTTGCTTGGGCTGTTCTCTGGACTAAGGTCCATTGATCTCCATTCTGTTTTTCAGGCTGTTCCTCCGCTTTCTTCTTACAGTGCTTGGCAAAGTGACCGTAGCCATGACAATGTCTGCATTTGAAGGGGAGCTGTTCATAGTCGAGCTCTTGGATGTGCGTCCACCCTGCCACCGAGAGCTTGATCGCTTCAGGCAATCCTTCTTCAAGTTCCACTTCGACGCAGATACGCGCACAGGAATATTGGTCTCTTCTAACAGCCTGATCTATGTATTTACCTAGTGCATTCCCAATGGTCTGAAACGATTTTTGATTCCAGCAATGAAGGGGAAGATGGGGGAGCGTTACCCACACCGGCACAACAGATGGGACGTCTTGAGAGGGATCAAAGTCTGGGTTACATTGATTTAAATACAGTCCCTGTGGCCCCATGAAGTAGGGACCGTTTCTGAATATTAAACTTTTGTCTTCCTTGTTTTCGAAAACAAAAACGAAGTACCCTTTGCCAACAAAATAACTCTTCACTCCATCTTTTATCAGTGGTTTCCAGTTTCTCTGGGTCCATTCCTCCACGGATTTGGGGGAGGGCCATAGGCCTGTAAACTGGCCTATGAGGCCTCTTTCTGCCAAATTCAGAGCCGCTTTGTAGGTGTCCTCCTCTGGCAGGGCAACATAGGGTATCTTCTCCATTCTTTTGATAAATTTCTGCTGTGATGCAGAAGGAGGGCGATTTGTCCCATTTGCAATCAAATTTCTGAACGCTGCGACTTTAGGGGGCGGATCCGTTGGGGGGCAGAGCTCTCAGGAGTCTCCATCCGGTTGCAGAGTAGAGGGCGAGGCTGTGCGCAGGGGCGCAGCAGCCTGGGCGGCGCTGTAGGTCGCAGAACCCTAGCTTGATAGCAGAGGAGCCGGCCGCGCGCGCAGAGCCAAAAAAATATATTTTTATTATGTATGACTTCTTCAAACAAATTTTCAATATTTTTTAAAAATAACAGTAAAAAACAATAAAAGTCATTTTGTTTGGTGCAAAAAACACCTTGAAATTGAAAAGTGTTGATTTTGGAATTATTATTATTATTATTTTTTTTTGTCATGGTAAAGTTTCAACATTTTTTAGAAATGGTGTTAAAGATAAAATATCAAGTCTCCGAAAAACCTTAAAATTGCAACAATTTTCAAGCATGGCATTAAAGATAAAATATCATGTCTCTGAAAATCCTTAAAATTCAAACAATTTTCAGTCATGACGTTAAAGATAAAATACTTATAATTGTTTTTGACCATAGCATTAAAGATAAAATATCGTGACTTAAAAAATCCTTAAAAGTTTGACAATTCTTCAACCATAGAATTAAAACCAAATATCACGACTGCAAAAAACATTTAAGTTTTCATATATTTCAACCATGGCATTATCGAAAAATTACATGACTAAAAAATCTTTAAAAATAAACACTTGAATAAAAGAATCATTATACCAAGTGTAAGTTATTTTTAAAATCCTAAAAAGTATAGCTATTTTAAAATCTTAGCCTAAGATAACTTGACACATTGCAACAAAAAATTAAAAATCAACCATCAAATTGACATGTGGTGTAGGTGAACTCGACCTATTGCAATGAGATCTTAAAAATCAATCATAAAATTGATACGATGTGGGGCAGACTTGTCCATTATAACGATAAGTTTAAAATCAATTATCAAATTGACACATAATGAAGTCGGGTTGCTAGTTGATGATCGATACGAACCCTGAAAAAACAAACTAATAAATAAATAGATAAATAATGAAAAATACAAAATGAAGCAAAAACTAAAAAATTAAAAAAATATAACTAAAATAAATAAATTAATAAGATAAAAAAAATCAAACATAAAAATATCTATATATATATATATATATATATATATATATATATATATATATATATTTTAAGATAAATCATAGAGTAGTTATAACACAAAAGAAAAACAAACATAAAATTTCTTAAAAAATAAAATTAAGACAAAAAACAAACAAATTAATAAAAAAAAACTAATACTAAAAACAAGGAATTAGATAAAAAAAAATATTAAATACAAACTAAAAACAATTTTTTTTTTTTTTTTTTTTTAATTTTATTATTATTATTATTATTATTTTTAAATCATAAAGTTAAAAATAAATTAAAAAACATTAAAAAAACTAGTGAAACAAAAAAAAATTAAAAATTAAAAGTTAAAATAAAATTTAAAATTTAAAATTTAAATAAAATAAAAAAAATATAGACATTATAAAAAATTTAAATTTAAATCTAATATAAAATAAAACAATTAAAAAAAATAAAGTAAAATTTTACAATTATAAATTATCTAAAAAAAATATTAAAAATTAATTAAAAAAGATAAAAATTGTAAAAATAAAAAAACCTAAAAAAACATGAAAAAATAAAAAATTTATAATTTAAAGTACTCTACTTGAATGGTTCATGAGGCACAATACTTGCTAAGGTTTTGCAAATAGGGTAGCATGCTAAGTGGGCTTGAATGTGGGGAAAACTCCATTGTTAAGTATGCTTGAGCTAAAGATAATTTGGGATGGGTGACCTCCTAGGGAAATCTTGATTAACAACTAAAAATATTCTTTAAAAAAAGTATTTTTTATTTTATTTTTAATTAAAAAAATTAAACCATTTTAAAAAATTTCTACTAAAAATATTCTTTAAAAAAAATTAATATTTAAAAAAAAAATTAAAATAAAACAATATTTAAAAATTTAAAGAAACACTTTAATATCGAAAGAATTTAAAATTTTTAAATCTTTTAAAATTTAAAATTTTAAAAATTTAATTTAAATTTATTTAAATGAAATATTTTTTTTTAAACTTAATTTTTTTCAAAAAATTTAAAAATTAAAAATAAAATTGTTTTTTACTATTATTAAAATTTGAAAAAAAAATTGTCCTTAGGCCCCCATCTGGCCGAAGGCCGATTCTGGGAATCGTCCCTCGGTCAGGTGGGGACCTGAGTGCCACCCGAGCTGGCCTCCTAGCTTCTCGGTCAGCTCTCAGGTCCCTGCCTAGCCAGGGACCAATTCTGGGAATCGTCCGTTGACCAAGCAAGGGCTCGAGGACCGACCCTCTGGCCCCCTCTTGGCCGAGGGTCAATTTCGGGAATTGATACTCGGTCAGGCGGGGGCGTTAGGGCCGCTCTAGGGCAATCTGAGCTTGCCTCCAGGCCACTCGAGCGACCCTCAGTTCTCCGCCTGGCCGAGTGCCAATTCACAGCCCTCAGGTCCCTGCCTGGCCGAGGGCCGATTCGTGGCCCTCACGTCCCCGCCTGGTCGTTGGCCGATTCTCGGAGTTGGTTCTCGGCTAGGCGGGGGACTGAGGGATGATTCTAAGAATCGACCCTCAACTAGGCAGGGACCTAAGGGACGCCCCAGGGCAGGCCGAGTTGGCCTGTGGGCTGCTCTGTCGGCCCTAGGGCAACCCTAGTTGGCCTGTGGGCTGCTTTGTCGGCCCTAGGGCAACCCTCAAGCTATCGCCTGGCCGTAATCAGCCCTTGGCTAGGCCGGAGATGGGGCAATTTTTGTTTTTAAATTTTAATAAAAAAATTAATTTTTAAAATAATAATTTTTAAAATTATAAAATTATAAAATATAATTTTTTGAATTATATTTTTTTTAAAATATATTGTTTTATAAAAATTTTATTTTTTAAATTTATTTTTAATTAATTTTATTTAATAGTTTTAAAAATAGTTTTTAATAAGAAATTTTAAATCAATTTATTTAAATTTTTTTAATTTACTTCATTTATTGGAAAATTTTAATTGTAAATAATTTTATTTTTTTAATTTAATTTTATTTAAATATTCAAACGCTTATATATATATATATTAGTTTTTATTTTTTAATTGTTTTATTTTCTTATAAGTTTAATATTTTACATTTTTTTACCATGTTTTTATTTTTAGTAAAAAATTTAATTTAATTTGTTTATTTTGTAATTATTTAATTCATTTTTACTTATCTGCTTTTTTAATTAAATTAAAAAAAAATGATGATGATGATGGTTAACGTCCACTGAGACCAAACTTTGGTCTATCGGACCTAAAGAAACAAATTATTTAGTTTGATTTAAGATTTTATTCCTATGCTCAAAAAGTTTGGAGAGAAGCTTCCCGAACTTATTGTAACTTTGACATCGTAAAAGACTAGGAAGGTCAGTACTGTGACAAAGATTATGAAACTCAGATCTAATGTGGTTGTATGCGGGGCACTCTAAGAGGAAGTGATTTTCATCCTCGATGTTCCTATTCTCACATAGATGGCAGATCCTTTCCATCCATGGTGTTTTAGGAACTGCCCAATGACCTGTTTCACTATGGAGCTCATGAGAGTTGGTTCTAATCTTCGCTATATTAATTTTCTTCTTTGAGCTAGTTAAAGCAGAGAGATATTTTTGATCTTCTATGGTGGGGTTGATGACCTTCTTATAATAACTTAATTTTCTTTTAGCTGCTAAATCTTTCTCACACCACATTTTTTCTTTGAACTTAGAAGTAACAATATTTTTAATGTTATTAATGTTTTGCAATGCATCATTCTCATTGATCTCCCAATGGTTTAACCAGGCTCTCATGTCTTTATACCACCCCCGCTTGAGCCTTAGGTGGTTTTGGCTGGAATTTAAAGCTAGCTTAGGAAGTCTATGATCTCTTATGTTATTGAGTTTGTGCTTGTACAATAGAAGCCTAGTCATATCTAGGCTCTCGATAGGGGGAAGACCTACTTCTATAAGGAGAATAGGATAGGGTGTATTGCTTTTAATTTCCAGGTTATACGTTATATATATATATATATATATATATATATATATATATATATATATATCCCTAATTTTTTTATTTATTTATTTTAGAATTGTTATCTGTTTTAGAATTTATTTATTTTTTATTTTTGCAAAAGTTATTTAAAATTCATTATAAAAAAAACAAAAAACATATATTTTGAAATCCCTTAAAAAAATATCTTAGAATGAAAAGCAAGAATATGAATAAGATAACTTGAACAATTGTTAAATAATCAACATTTAAAAAAAACAATGTGCATACTTATGACATCAAAAAAAATTAAGCATAAAAAAATATGCCTTAAAAAAATGATGATTTTCAAAATTTCCATGAAAATCACAAACATTTTAAAAAAATATCCACACTCAATAGATTAGAAAAGTTAAAGTGTTAGAAATAAACCCTCTAAAAAAAGTGGTTGATGCTGCATCAACACTTTTCAAAACTAGTATGAAAATTGCTAACATTTTAAAAGAAATGTTCTTACTTGATACATCAAAAAATTTAAAGTGTTAAAAATATGCTCCAGAAAAAAAGGGGTTGATGTTGCATCAATACTTTTCAAAATCAACATGAAAATCACTAACATGTAAAAAAAATGTTCATAAGAAAATTTAAAGTGCCAAAAATATGCTAAAAAAAGAGTGTATTCTAAATCACCACTTTTCAACATTCAGTATTTTTTTCTACCTCAAAAAAACGGGTACTAGGTAATTTTCTTGTTTGATCTGTAACTATGTTCTTGATGTCATAGCATAGAAAATCACATGTTAGAGATAACCCAAAAACTTTGATCCTGCAATTCTCCTTCTTCCACTGCAACTTCGCACTTTTTCATAGCTTCTTCTAGGAGATCGAACTTGTGTTTGTGATTCTCCTCCAAATGAATCAAACTACTGCAATATATAGGCTACTGGTGAGGTCGAATTACCCTTCTTGAGGCCAACTTGGTGTGGAGGTGACAAAATTCATTTTTGACTCAAAAATATTTCTTTTTACATGATTCAAAAGGCCAAGAAGGGTGTTATTAAATGTACAATGACTCTGATGACTCAACATAAATATAGAAGTCCTCAATGGAGACTTTGACCTAAAACATGATGACCCAGGCATGAAATCCATGCTTTAATAGGTGATAATAATAATAATAAAATTTTATTTTCATTACATAATGACTCGAATACATTAATGAAGACCGAACCTAGTTACAATCTTCAACACTCTCTCTTAACTAGGGAGGTATTCATAACAACAAGTACAAGGAAGATCTCAAAACATATGAACTATGAAGAGTTTAGGCACCACAATGCCACAGACTGGATTCCCGACTAGGGAAATCTATCTAAGGTCATCAAACATTTTGGCACTCACAGTGCCACATACTAGATTCCTAACCAGGGAAATCTATCTGAGTGGGACTAAGATGGACTAAAGCTTTCAGCCTCTCTAGGTACCATCGGGATTACTTGCTAACCATTAACCCAAGGATCTAGGTGCATATTCGAGGTCAGAGCTCTATGACCAACTCCACCCTCCCTACTTCGGGATCTAGACATCAACACGAAGTGCTGACTAGATGTCCTCCCAGGCAATGTGTCTTACACACAAAGCCTCACCACTCCCAATTATTCCAATCGATAACAAATCCTCCTCAATCAAACAGATCGATAGCAAATATTTCTCATGTAACCGACATGCTATCAAACCTCTGAGAGATTTACCTGTACAAACACAACCCCAATCAATAACAAAATTTCACATGTACATAAGTAAACACAAACCTTCAGGGTCTTCCAGAAAACTAATGTTGCTTCTCAATTTATCATAGTAGGACTTCCAAACGAATATTGGCAGAATATTCATTAATCATACATATTCCTTTCCTACTTCACATGCAAAAACATATTCTATAAACAGATCTTTCTTTTCTTATCTCAGTAGCTCCTCAAAATGCATTCTCCAATTTTCTTCTTTCAAAGTGTCCATCATGACTATAATATGCCATCCTTCTTAACTAGGGATTTGTTTCCATGAAGACAAGAGTGATGTGTCCTTCTCTCACTCATGGCCTTCACTAAGACTCACGACTGTTATTCTTAGACTAGTACATAATACATGAAGTAGAGAACCATATCCATCACTCCCTTTTAACCAGGGAGGATCTAAACATTCCTATACAAGGAATATACCCAAGCTCCTTCTTAACCTAGGGAGATCAACTTCTTTTCTACGACATCAGAGAATCTTTCATGGCTTCCATCCTTCTCATCAGAGTTATCATGACCATCATCATCCATATAACTTTCTTCATCATGCTTATCAAATGAACATCTTCACCATCTTGAAGATTATGTACCTGCACAACTTAGATAGCAAGTACAACCAAATCTATAGAAGCATGAAGTTAACCATATCATAATCATATAATAATGGAAGAATTCGAAATTAGACATTAACCACCTAAATTTAGTTAGGTTCACCAACAAGAAACACATACTTTTATACTTCAACTATATGCTAGGGTTTTTGTCATAAACCCTAGATTTCATCATCAAGACTTTGAGCACCTCAATCAAGAGAACAACCTTCATTAGATCTAAGGCTTCAATATTTATTCCAGAGGTATGACACACAAAAATATTGCAAACCCTAGAAGCAATTCAAACAAATATATCTCAACGATGTATCGAACAACTTTATAACTCATATGTTAGACTTTCACTAGGATTTAGTGGAAGATCCTAGATTTCATCACGAACCATTAAGCATCAAAAATCAAACATCAATCATAGCTCAATTTCATATTTCAACAGTCTTTCATAAATCTCAGATTATCACACTAGACATCACATATTTAGAGAATTGAGCTTCTACTAAGGTTTATTTTCAAAACCCTAGAATCCGCACATCCTATCATTCTAGAGAATCAAACTTCGACTAGGGCTTAGTTCCAAACCCTAGGACTCATGACCATAAACAATTAGGTCAACACATATATCTAAGATTCCATCATCATGCACAAGTATATTATAACATGTGTTAGTCAAACCCAATGACACAAATAAAAGTTAGACATATAACAAACTTGATCAGACTAGGGCTTTGATCAAACAAACACACATATACCTAGGATTTCATTCCTAGGACATTATATAAAATAAGGGTCTTCTACCAAAACATAATGATCTACGTTTTCAATACAAAACATATCAAACCCTAATTTATAAATACTTCAAAGGTTTGGGATTTTAGTTATCACCATTCAACGCTAAGAATTTAGGGTTTTCATAACCATATTAAAACCCAAACATGACATCAAACATCAAGAATAACATTTTCTTAAACTTCACTAAAAGACCTATGTAGGCTAGGGTTCCACACATTATCATCGACATACCCTTAAGTTAGGATTTTTACAAAGAACTTTTCTAGGGTTCCACAAGCATAATCAAAGATGCGAGGATGGTAGATTTATCTAATGTTGAATCACCCAATCAAGAATATTTATGATTCAAGAGAGCTAGATACAAAATATGTTAGTAATGTAGAATAATTTATGAAGAATGAATGTACCTTTATGAAGAGAGAAAAACTTATAGTTTAAGGCACACCTATTGTTCCTTAACAAACCTTGTAATTCCAATGATTGGTCTTGTGAGGCATTCTTCCTTAATCCTTGAGTATTCAACTGGCCTTTCCTAAACAAGGAAAACATGAATAGAAATGTGATTAGTATTTAATATAAACAAACTTGGATAAGTAAGGGAAACCAAATATAGAAGATAAAACGAGTATGATACTTATCTTTGGAAAATGGAGAGGGCTCCCTCTTAATCCAAACTTGAGGGATACATAAGGGATAGAGTCCTTAACAAATAGGTCTTTGACTTCAGATGCTTCCATCTTGTTCTTCTTTGGTGAAACTTCTTCGACAAAGTTTGCTTGATTCTTGTTCCTCCTTTTATTCCTTGGATTCTCAGGACAATCCTTTTTATAGTGACTCATCTTGTGACAACAATAGCATTGGTCTTTTGGACTTCTTGAAGGTTCCTTTCTTCTTGTGATGAGAATAACAATCATTAGGGATTTTCTCTTCTTCACTGTTCTTATTGATCATTTAAGATATTCTGACTCCTTGACTGCATGCATTCCATCCACTATTAGGCTCATAGCCAAAATCTAAACTTTGATTTCTTTGCTTCACTTGATTCATCTGTAGGCTTCTTTAATTTTCCTTTGACTAGATCCAAAACTTTATTCTTTTCGAGGATTAGATCTATCATTTTTTTCCATGACTTGTAATTTGATGATCCTTCTAATTTTTTCTCTCCCTTTATGGAGTTAGACATTGTCCTTGAAGGTATTAAACTTATTTCCTTGTAAGATCTCTTTATATGATCCCTTGCTCAACTTCTTGATATTCTTTAGTCTTCTTTCAATAGATCTTCAACCTACCTTTTTATTTCTTATTCACCTTAGCTTCGATACCATGTTAGAAAATTAGAAAGGCAAAAATATTTTCTTACACTTGATAATTACTTGTGAGATTCTTGTATTCTTATAAACTTTCTTATGTTCTTCTTTTATCTTAATTCATCAAGAAATTACCAAAAAAATAACATGAAGATCAAGGACACTAGATGTAGGTGAACAACCAAGGCAAAACCCCAATCTTGGGGAAAACCTAGTCAACAACTCTTATTTCAACAATTTTTCTTGAGATAATCCAAGACTCTTTACTTAGACACAGACTTCCTCCATGTGCCAAGTCAGCGCTTTCCTTTTTCCTAGATGCAGTAGTAGTAGCAACAACACTTCGATGCAGTAGTATCTTTGACTAGCTACTTTGATATTAATGCAACAACTTAAACCTTGAAGCACTTAGCTCTTCAACCTTGAAGCAACACTTCTACCTTGATGCCGTTCTTTGACCTAGATGTTGTACTTCGACCTTGATGCCATACAGAACTTTGACCTTGATGCCGTAGCCCAGAAAATAACATGTTTGATAGAGAGAGATAACCCAAAACCTTTGATCCTGTAATTATCCTTCTTCCACTGCAACTTCTTACTTTTTCACGCTTCTTCTAGGGGATCGAACTTGTGTGTGTGATTCTCCTCCAAATGAATTAAACTACTTTAATATATAGGATTATGGTGAGGTTGAATTACCCTTCTTGAAGCCGACTTGGTGTGGAGGTGACAAAATTTTTGACTAAAAAATAATTCCTTTTACATTATTCAAAATCCTAAGAAGGGTCCTATTAAATGTACAATGACTCTAATGACTTAGCATAAATCCTAGAAGTCCTCAATTGTTACTTTGACCTAAAACATGATGACCCAAGTGTGAAACACATCATTTAATAAGTCATAATAATAATAATAAAATTTTATTTTCATTACATAAAGACTCAAATACATTTATGAAGGCCGCACCTAGTTACATTCTTCAACACTTCTTACAGAACTCTTCAAATTCATTCTTGTAAAACTCTCCACCATTATCTGTCCTCAACATCTTAATCTTCTTCCACTAGAGCCATTATCTGTTTGATTTTCCACTAGAGCCTTAAATTATTTAAACCTGTAAAATACTTCAAATTTATTCCTGAGGAAATATATCCATGTATTCCTTGAGAATTCATCTATAAATGATACATAGTACACATACTTACTTAGTGATGGAATTGACATGGGTCCAAACACATCATTGTGCACAAGCTCTAATATCCCTTCTGCCCTCTTAGCACCTGAGGGAAAACTCACCTGATTTTTCTTCCCATATACAAAATGTTCACAAAAATCGAAATCCAAAGAGAAATTATACATACCTTCTACCATACCATTACCATGCAATATTCAAAGGCCCTTCTCTCCAATATGTCCAAGCCTTTGATGCCATATCATGGTCTTTTCTCCAGAGACCACTAGATTTTCTGCTCCACTTTTAGGAACCAAAAAATTGTTGCTCCCATCAATAACAATGTTACCCAGAAGCTTGTACAAAGTTGTTGGGAATCATTATTTCCGCTCCGCAGGTGTTAGTCAACGATCAAATTGCCATAGATAAAGATCCATGAGAGGTGGTTAGTCCATGTCATGAAACACATGGGGAGTGTTGGTTTATCCAATGTCCAAAAATATCCCACCCAATGTGGGTCGGTTGTGTATCAAAATCGTGACCTATGCTTTGATACCACTTGTTGGGAATCACGATTGTTGTTAGACCAAAACTCGCATTGCAAGAGATAATAATCCACAAGAAGCAGTTAGTCCATGTCATGAAACACATGGGAAGCGTTGGTTTATCCAATGTCCAACAAGAGTTCCAATTTGAACTCCCTGCATCAATACGAGTGCTCCCTGAATCATCTTGCAACTATCTTTCTCAAACACTATTTTTACATATGCATCATCCATCGTGCTTATAGAAATCAAATTTTTGGCCAATGCAGGAATATGCAGAACACTAGGAAGTGTTCTAATCATTCCACATTGCAACTTCAACTTGACTCTTCCCCGTCCAATGATTTGTTCCTTCTTGTCAACCTCTAAGAAGACACCACCACTATCATATTTCTCATACTCACAGAACCACTCCCAATGGGGAGTTAAGTGAAAGGATGCACCTGAGTCAATCAACCATGCCTCTTGATCTACATGTGTACTTGAATAAGAAGCCAAGTACACATCCCCATCTTCATCTGAGGTGGTTTTTGCCTTTGTAGAAGGAGAATCATCATATCCCTTTCCTTTCTTAGGAGTTTTAGATTTACAATCCTTTTTGTAGTGCCCTTCTTTTCCACATTTACAACACACCTTTATAGGTTTTCCTGTATATTTAGATCTCCCTCTAGATTTAGATCTCCCACTTGAGGACTTATTTCTATTTCTGTTTTGGGACTGTCCTCTTACAGACAAGGCACCTCCATTCTGACTCTCCATATTTTTCCATCTCATCTCTTATGACAATAAGGATGAGACTATTTCATTAAAATTCAAGCTACTTGTATTGCTACCTATAGCAACGATTAGACTATCCCACGAATCTAGTAGAGAACGCAACAAACTGATGCACTTATCTTCATCTAATTTTTTTATATCAATAGATAACAACAGTCTTACCACAATATTAAAGGTGTTCAGATGCTCTGTCACCGATTCTCCATCGTTCATCCTAAGGTTATATAAATTTTTCCACGGGAACAATTTGTTCACTAGAGACTTAGATTGGTATAAAGTCCCTAATTTGTCCCACAAAGCCTTCGACATTCAACCAAACTGAATGTGAGAGACATAATCATATTGTGCTCTTCCCTTCTAATATAACTTCACCCAGTCTTCTTCTGACATTCTTGTTGGTTTCATGCCCGGATCTACAACAATTCATTGATCTCGGTCCACCAACAAATCTTCCATCTTGAGCTTCCACAACTCAAAACTCTGACCATTAAATTTCTTGATCCCTATCTTTCCACTGTTCGTCATCATCTTTCACCACAAGAATCGATCCCACAGATCTCCCCCTAAACAGGGTCTACCACAAGCCCAAGTGAAACCCATCAGCAGCAAAGGTGTCCCCATACACACACACACACACACACACACACATATATATGTTGAAGCATTCATAAACCCCATTCCACTAACCCTAGATTAGAACATAACCATAGTTCCCATGACCGGATCTACAAAATGCGTTGGGCAAAAAACCATCATGCCCAAAATCATGAGTGAAAACCATCTGCAAAACTTCCTATAGATTTTTTTTCGAGGGCACTGCATCAGATCCCAAATAATTTATTTTAGGGATATTCATGGAAATAATATAACACATACACAACATATTTAGTAGAGAGAACTTAATTTCAATGACTAGTGGGATTTCAACAATGAAATTAGCAAAAACAGTAACAACAACAACAACATCATATGAGGATTCCTTGGGCTGATAGTGCAATTTATGATTTGGAAACTGTGGGTCTAACATGGCGTTCTTCCCATCCATAATTTATATGCATTTATTTCTTGAAATATTGAAGGTTTTCCATAATATTAAGAGAAACCTGGAATTCATTTTGCAATGTTTGAAATGTTTGGTGCAAAGAATTGTCTTTGTAAAATTCTAGCACAATTTTTTATAACATCATGACCTTCGATTTTGAGCATGGACATGATTGCTGACTTGAAGGAGCACTAAAGGCACTCCTACTTGTTATTCTTGGACTTTGTATATCTTTATTTCAAAATCAAAGCTTTCACTTTTGCAATAAGAGAATAATGAGTTTCCATGTGAAGAAATCCTACCATTCTCATACTTGTGAGTTGAAGCATAAACCTCCAAGACTAACCCTATTAAGACTAACAAACCCAAAATTGTTCTCTAAGCCATATGATAAATTTTCACTATATTTTTATATATACACACAAATATGTTTAATGCCCCTTTGTGGAAATCCACTGCAATGATTAGATCATAGCTCTACTGCACAAAATCACCCTCCATAAGGTGGTTTAGGTTATGAGATCAAACAAAATTCAGTGATGGAATGCCATGCACGAGTCATTGCAACAATTTCTTACATCAATGACATTAAATTTCTTCGACAATCCTTCCTTTGACATCAATGACAACACATGTTCAATAATCAAACCCTTTAGCATTGAAGGAAACACCACCATACATAATATATTCATTGATGTACTTTGGTTGAGAAATCCCCCATTATGTTGGTAAGTTTTTTTTTCTTCCCAATTGCTGGCTAACTCTTCTTCTTATTATGTTTGCGTCTTTCTCCCCCTTTGACATCAATGGAAAAGTGTTGCATGGTTAAGTCTTCTTTGGTCTACAACTCTATTCTCCTTTGCATGTCTACTACTTCCCCTGTTCTTATGATTTATTTTACCTCTCTTGATGGCAACATAACTCTTGTTGGTCGGTGTAATTTGTCCCATTGATGGACTTATCCGCTTGTGTTGTATATCAATTGTCATTATCAGAATTCTTTTCATGTAGTTCACTTTGTTAAGTTAACATGGATAGGTGTACTACAAGTGCACATTACTTATTTTACTAAGAAAACGAAGGAGAAAGCAGCCCAAACCTCTGTTTAAGGGATGCAAAAGTATCTCTAGCGTGGTTTGGTAAATATATACACAACCTTCTCCTTTGAGGATATATACTCTAATTGACAATCAAATTAGCAACTTGTTCTCTTAGAAAATGATACTTGATGGGTATGTGCTTTCTCTTAGAGTGCATAAAAAGGTTCTCAAAGATATTAATGGCACTAATGTTATCACAGATAATTAGCATAGGTTGATCAAAATTTAATTGGATATCCATGAAACTTTTATTCACCCATATACCCTAGGTGCAACATGATGCTACTGCAATATACTTTGGTTTAGCTACGGATAGGGAAATTCAAGTTTGTTTCTTGCTGAGCCAGGAGACTAGACAACTGCTTAGAAAGAGTGCTACTCCATTGGTTATTTTCTTTTCATCAACACTACCAACCCAATTTGCAACTATAGAATATTTGAGAGTGAATTATGCACCTCTTGAATACCATAAGCCAAAATCTATGGTGTCTTCATAATACCTAAATATCCTCTTCACTACATTCACATGAGTTCCCTATGGATTTGATTGAAATCTACCCACTAATCTTATTGTTTGCATAATGTCTAGTCTTGAGGTTGTTAGAAAAGTAAATGGCCAATTATAGACATGTACATTGTTTGATCCACCTCTAGTGATTTATAATCCTTGCTGAGTTTACAACTTATTACCATGGGTGTGATCAAAGGTGACAGTTCTCCATGCCAAATTTCCTCAATATTTCTTTAAGATATTTAGTTTGAGAAACACAAATACCTTTTTTTGATTGATGAACCTACAATCCAAGGAAAATTGATGATTCTCCCAACATAGAAATTTCAATTCCCTTCTGCATTTCAACTACAAAACTTTGACTCATTAAATCAACATCACTACCAAAAATTATATCATCTACATAAACAACAATAATCAACAACTTATCATTTGCATATTTCATATAAATATTATTGTTTGCTTTTCCCTTTTTAAGTCCTTGTTGTTGTAGATACTTGAAAAGTTTGTAATACCATGCTCTAGGGGCTTGTTTCGATCCATAGAGAGCATCCTTTAATTTGCAAACATGATTTTCATTATGAGACAATTGGAAATCCCCAAGTTGTCCCACATATACTTCTTCTTTTAACTCTCCATTCAAAAATGTTTATTTTACATCCATTTGATAAACTTTAAACTTTCTAAGGCATGCAAAGGACAAGAATATTATGATTGGTTCAATTTTGGCGACTTGAGAAAATGTTTCTTCAAAGTCTACACTTTCTACTTGTGCATGCCCTTTGCACACTAATATGGATTTATTCCTAACTACTTGACCATCCTCATTCAATTTATTCTTGAAAACCCACTTGGTGCCAGTCACATTCTTATCTTTTGGTCTTTTAACTAATTCCCTTGTTTGATTTCTCTCAACTTTATATGTTTCTTCCTCCATGGAATTCACCCAATGTTGATTGTGACTAGCTTGAGAAAAATCCTTGGGTTTTATTGTGGATAAAAGTGAAAAATTTGCATGACTATATGTACCTACAAATTTCCCTCTAGTCCAAACCTTTCTTTGTTACCACGAATTTGAATTTCACAATGATGTTTTTGAACAATGGCTTTGATGGAATCTTTGGATGTGGTGAATCAACTCTCTCTTCTTCTTCCTCTGTCATCTTGTTTTTCATGTTCTTCCTCTTAGGGCTCATAGCTAATTGGATCATCTGATCTATCATATTTTTGTCATCTTCCTTTGTGTAGAGGTGCCTCATCAATTCTCACATCAATGATTTCAACTATCTTGCAAAGTATTTTGTTGTAGCATTTGTATCCTTTACTCTTGGAGGAGTCGCCAAGCCAAATTCCTTCAACTGCTTTGGAATCAAATTTTCCTAAGTTGTCCTCATATATTTTGATGTATCATTTGCTTCCAAAGACCTTAAAGTGTTTTATTGAAGTTGGTTTTCCATACCATAGTTCATAGGGAGTCTTGTTGCTATTTACTCTAATATGAGCCTCATTAAGGATTATGAATGCTACTTGAATTGTTTATAACTAAAAAAGTATTTTTCACTTTTGACTCATCAATCATTGCTCTGGCCATTTCTTGAACAATCCTATTTAGTCTCTTAATCACACCATTCTATTGAGTGGTTTTTGCTATTAAAATTTGTCTCTTAATCCCATGTCTCTCACAAAAAGAATTAAATTCATCGAATATGAATTCTCTTCCTCCGTCTCATCTTAAGCACTCAATTCTCAAGTCCATTTCATTCTCAATCTATGCTTTGAAGGAATTTCGCTTATCAAAGTCTTCATATTTATCTTTTAGTAAACCAACCCATGTCATTCTAGTATAATCATCAATTTTGAGCATGAATAATCTCCCACCTTATGGAGTTTGAGTTCTCGTGGGTCCATAAAAAATTGTATGGATGAGTTCCAAAAGTCTCATTGTTGAATGCCCCTTGACCTTGAACTAAGCTCGTGTTTTTTTTCTCTAAATTAACATGAATAACAAATAGTATTCTCTAGCTTTGAGATCTTGTGCATATATCGTACACCATCATTTTTCACCTAACTTGATAAGTTGGTGAAAGCTGAGATGACCTAGTCTTGTGTGCCATAACCATTTATTATTGATTTTTCCCAAACAACAACTCTCTTTGCCTCCATATAGTACATATACATTACTCGAGGTTGTAATTTCCTTCACAATTGTTTTACCTGAATTTGCCTTCTTTACTTCACAACCATTTGAATGAAATATGACATCATATCCTTGGTCACACATTTGGCTAACACTTAAAATATTATGTTTAATACCATCTACATACAATACATTCTAAGCTTTGGTATTTCCCTTGTCCAAAACAACTGTTCCTTTTCCCATTATTCTTGCTAGTGCATTATTACCAAAAGTAACCTTACCTCCTCTATCTTCATTAAAAGATACAAACTTTATCTTGTACCCTATCATGTGATTTGAACAACCACTATCAATGTACCATTGATTTCCTTGATTTTGAGCATATAGAGCAAATCCACACTCTTCTAAATTCTTAGGCTTCTTCTTCCATACCTTAGTGAATTATTCTTGCCTGTTTTTCTTATAAGAACTTATCATATTGCTTCTACACTCATTTTACCTATGTCCAAAGTTATTGCATACATAGCACCCAATTTCATCCAAGAGAGGAGAAAATTCATTATCTTTCCCAACATCATTAAGATAAGAACTTCTATATCTAAGCATTAAAAATTGATTAGATATAAAGTTTATATTTTTTATATATCTATATATTACATAGGCTTTGCAATTTACAACCTATGACCAAAGTTATGACATGAAAAACAATACCCATAAAAGAGATTTGGGTACCATTATGTGAAGAGTATTCTTGAAGGGATTGATCTTTAAGACTTGCTTTATTTGTTGGGTTGAGGAGATTTAGGCTTTTGTTGCTTACTTGATCCATTGTTATTTGTAAGGCTGATTTGATTTTGTTTTGTCCTTTGAGCACATTAACATAACTCTTGGGTTCCTCTGTTCTTAATGTGTTAGAGCTTAATTCTCCTTTGGCAGCTTCATTGCTAGACA